>CM076575.1:1834743092-1836143092 GCA_034641835.2 Pinus albicaulis | reverse complement strand
CTCATCCCAAAACTGTTCTGAGATGCTCAATCAACACGAGCACTCTAATAGATAAAACATAGCACAATTTCCGAAAAACACCTAGATCCGAGTTTGAAATATTAGATCCATAATATGAGCAATCAAGAATCTTAATTAAATCAAATATTACTCTTATAGTAACTTGTTTGTTAAATGGTTGTTTATAAAGGCAAGTAAAATTGGCTTGCGAGAATATGTTATTTGTTTGAAAACTCATATTTCGACTTGAAAACGTAAAGTTGGATTGCAAAATTGTTATTAGCTATTTGCATCAGTTTATGAAGTGTTGTTGAAGTTTCAATTTCTAGTTTTAAGTTAGGTGTGATTTCTGAAGCTATGGAGGGCCCCTTTGCTGGGTATGTGTTATATTCTTTGCATGGTTGGGTGGACCCACCCATGGTTTTGTACATTGTTTTATGCATGGTGGCTTTTCCCATGGTTTTGTACATTGTTTTATGCATGGTGGCTTTGCCCATGGTTTTGTAGATCCGTTCAAGGGAACTACGGTTATGTTATAATCCATGGCTGATGGATTGGGTGTTTACGAATGCTTGAACATGCATATAATGAATTGTAACATTAAAAGGAATATAATGAAAAATGAACTTGGTTACCCAGTTTTGGGTTCCGGGAGAAAAAATGTTGTGTATATTTTTTTCCTTTTCCATTCTATATTTTTATGTTTTTTAAGAATTCATTTGTAGGTATTATTTGTGCAAGGTAAAAACCTTCATTTGTGTCATAGTAGTTTTAGCTTCAAGGGGATGCCTTTGTGGATAAGGGGTTTTTGGTCAAGCCTATGGTAGACCCTGTTATAGTGGAAGATCTGCAGGTTTGATTCTTGTGGTGAAAGGAAATGGTGAACAATGGAAAGATAGAGATCAAAAATTTCAACAATTTGAGTTTTGAGCTATGGAAGCTCAAGATGGAGGATCTGTCAGTGGATAAATATCAATGTATTGTTGTGGATCTAGGTACTAAACCAATGGAAATGTTTACAAAATACTTGACCAAGTTGGATTAAAAAGCAAAGAGAACAATACGATTGTGTGGCTCATATTCGATATTACTGAATGTTTTAGGAGAAGCTACAATGAAAGCTCTGTGGGACAAGCTAGGGAATTTGTATTAGTTCAAGTCCCTGGTAAATAAATTGTTCCTATAGAAGAAGTTGTATAACCTGAGGATGAGGGATGGAGACTCGATGACAAAGCATCTGAAAGCCTTCAATATTGTGGCAAGTCAATTATTATTTATTGATATTACAATTTTAAATAAGGATAAGTGCATCTATCTATTATGTTCTTTCCCATACTCATGGGATAGTATGGTTGTTTTCATAGGTAGTAATGCAACTACCATTTGAAATTTTATGAAATAGTCTCATCCTTGTTGTCAGAGGAGATGAGACAAAAAAACACGGAGAGCCAAAATGGAGATGCCTTGTCTATGTGAGGATGCTCCCAAAACATAAATAGAAATAAGTCTTCAAGTGGGAGATCTAAATCTAAAGGGATATCTAAATCTCCAAGATTTTTTTTAAAGGTATGCTAGAAATGTGGAAAATAAGGGGACTACAAGAAAGATTGTAGATATAAAACTCTTGAAAAATGGAAGGGACATGACGATGCTTCTTCTACAGAGGCGAAAATGACCTCAAATGTGGGGCGGGGATGTGTGTTTGGATTCTTCTTCAAGTACACATGTAGACCACGGGGCATGGTTGATTGACTCAGGTGCATCCTTTCATATGACTCCCCATAGGGAGTGGTTCTGTGAATACAAGAAATATGGTGGTGGTGGTGTCTTTTTAGGTTAGGACATGAAGAGCATATTAATAGGAAGATGAAAAGTCAAGCTGAAGTTGATAGGCAGAAGGATCATAATACTCCATGATGTTCTTCAGATTCCAAGATTGGAAATAAATCTATTTTTTATAAGCAAGATGGATGGTGTAGGTGTAAAAACAATGTTCAAGAAAGATACCTACAATATGGTTCGAGGAGAATTGGTATTGATGATGGGGGATCAGATCACAACTCTAGACAAGCTGCTGGGAAATATTTTTATTAATGGGTGCAATAATTCTATTGTTCTTGAAAGTGGACCATAAATTCTTGTAGTATCTAGAGAAAATACTATGTTGTGGCATTAAAGACTCAGATATATTGGAGATAAGTGCCTTTGAATACTACATGGTAATGGCATGGCATAAGGTATGTCTAAGTTCTCTTTGGATTTTGATTTATGTGAACATTGTTTATAAGAGAAGCATAATAATGTGAGGTTTTTCTTTAGTGCTAAGAGGGTAGAGGGAATATTAAAACTTATGCGCAATGATGTGTTTGGACCTGTGTCAGTTCCATCACTGGGAAAATTTGTGTACTGCGTCTCTTTCATAGGTGATTTCTTGAGGAATATATGGATAAATTTCCTTAAAAATAAATTTGAAGTCTTTGACATGCGTAAATAATTTAAGGTTCTCGCGGAAAATCAAGAAAAAAGAAGATTTAGGTGTTGAGGATAGATAATGGTGGAGAGCTCTACAATAAGGAATGCAAAGAATTTTGTAAGAAGTGTGGTATAGCACAACAAAATAATACTCCGTACATACCTTAGTAAAATGGAATTATAGAAAGAATCAATAGGACGTTGATGGAAAAGGCAAGGAGCATGCTCAATGGTGCTAGAGTACAACAATAATTCTAGGTAGAATCCATGGAGACTGCATGTTACCTGGTTAATAGATCACCTTCATTAACGTTGGAGGATAAAACTATACATAAGGTAAGGAATGGTAAGAAACCCACTCTCTCTCATGTTAGGGTATTTGGTTGTGATGCATATGTAGATGTTCCAAATTAGGAAAGAACCAAGTTGGATAGTAATCTGAAAGGTGCATTTTTATTAGGTATAAAGTGCTAGAGTACAACAATAATTCTAGGTAGAAGCCATGGAGACTGCATGTTACCTGGTTAATAGATCACCTTCATTAACGTTGGAGGATAAAACTATACATAAGGTAAGGAATGGTAAGAAACCCACTCTCTCTCATGTCAGGGTATTTGGTTGCGATGCATATGTAGATGTTCCAAATGAGGAAAGAACCAAGTTGGATAGTAATCTGAAAGGTGCATTTTTATTAGGTATAGATATGGTTTAAAATGTTATAAGCTTTGGAACCCATAAAGAAAGAAGGTTGTGTAAATTTGAGATGTGGTATTTAGAGAAGTGAAGGATCTCATGAAACAATAGTTCCTACCAAGAGAAAAGGAACTAAAGAATATAGAGTATAGACTGAAGGACGAAGAATCAAACTCTACAAAAGAATAGGAATAAAAATAGGAAGAACCACACACTCCAGTTTTGAGAAGATCGATTTGGTAAAGAAGACATCCATAGAGGTACACTCCATATGATTTATATTCAAATTTTTCTTTATCTATTTCTAATGATGATCCTAGAATTGTTAGGGAGGTAGTGTATTTGGAGGATGGAAAACTATGTAAAAATACCATGGTTTAAGAAATGACAACCTTGGTCAAGAATGAGGCCTGGGATCTGGTGGAGTTGTCAGCTGGAATAAAACCCATTGGCAACAAATGGGTGTTTAAGAAGAAGACAAATTCAAAAGGTAAAGTGGAGAAATACAAACCTCGGTTAGTAGCAAAAGGATATTCCCAAGTGTCGGGAATTGATTTTGGTTTTTTTGTTTTTGTTTTGTTTTTGTTTGTTTGTTTGTTTGTTTTTTTGTTTTTTCCCTTCGTGTTAGCTTCTATTAGGTTACTTTTATCTATTATTGTTATTTTTATATTTTCAGGTAGAATAGATGGATGTGAATACAACATTCGTACGCGGGGATGTGGGAGAAGAGATCTACACGATGCAACCAGAAGGATTTGAAGTGAAGGGTAAGAAAGAGCTGGTATGTAGGTTAAAAAATTCTTTGTATGGATTAAAAGCAATCACAAAGGAGTGGTATAGAAAATTTAATACTCATATACATGGAATTGGCTTCACAAGGAGAAAAGCGGATCATTAGGTGTATTTTAAATTAGTTGGTGATCATATTATTTTTATAGCATCATTCAACACTCCTGTAGATCTGATGCTTTGTGCTATGGCCTTGGGCAACCATTTTTTTTCAGACTTGATCACTTTATTAAAAAACAATATTTTGAATTCCATACGCGACTCTACCCTTCAAGAAATGCGTACACATGTGGGTCCATCTATATATAACCCGAGTATATAATTTCAAATATGAAAAAATATAAAAATCCTATTTCTTGGGCGGGGTTAATGGGTTTCACCGAAAGCCTACCTAAAAGAGCCCATGGCCTAAATGTATCCTAACTGAATCAACTATTTTTGGGTGATATAAATACACCTCATAAGAAGGCTTAAAGAGAGGGAGATATATGATATTATTATTATAGTCAATTGGTCCCTGAACAAGTCTGAGTTTCCCTATGCCTCCTGCACTCCTAGTCATAGGAAACCCTTGTTTCCTCATAGAGATGTTCATTTTCTTTATATGACATCCATGTGTATATGCTTGAGAGATGATTGTTGAGGCTTGGGTTGGATGGATCCAAAGGAATGTTTCGTTTGGAGCCATGGTCGAATCAAGTTTTATTCTTCCATATTCTTTTGCTGATGTCAATAAAGGAGCTCTCGCTTCTTCCTGAATGTTATGGTCTTATGTTATAATTCATGTTATGATATTATTATGTGTGATTCATGATTTATATCTTTATTCTTATATGATCTAACATTCATACCATATACATGCTTTAAACTACTTGTAGTATAAATGCTTCTCTGAACTTTATTGCAGGTTTTAAAGCCTTAGAGGAAGCAAAGGGTTTAGAACCTACGTGAACGATACCAAACGTAGGACCTACGGGTACTCTATCCTAACCCAACTTTAGTATTTTATGCATTAGGACTGTGTGATTGCTTGCTTCTTATTGATGGATGTCCTTATATCTATTGGGGTTCTCAACCCTGACACTGGGGAGTTTTGTATGTGGATGATATGATGTTGATAGGAAATGACAAAGAAATAATCCATGATGTGAAGACCCGATTGTCCTCTAAAGTCACATGAAGGATCTTGGTGTTGTCAACTTTATTTGGGGCATGGAAATTAAAAGATATCAGACAAAGATGAAACATTGGTTAAATTAGAGGTCTTATTTTGGGAAAATATTGCAGAGGTTTAATATAAAATATAGTAAACCAGTGAAGGTTCCTATTCTTGTAAGTATAAATTTATCTGCATAATAGTGTCCCAAGACACAATAAAATGAAGAGGATATGTCCCATGTTCCATATGTGAGTTCAATTGGAAGTTTGATGTATGCAATAGTTTGTACTAGACCAAACACTACACATATAGTGGGAGTATTAAGCAGGTTTATGTCAAAACCAAGGAAGGATCATTGGACAATTCTAAAGCGAGTTTTCAAGTATCTATGTGGCACTAGTGATTATGGTTTGTGCAACCAACGAAGACTAGGAATGGACAAAGTGTTGGATGTACGTGGTTTTTTTAATGCAAACTAGGTTGGAGATCTAGATGAGAGAAGAGCTACAAGTGGGTATGCATTTAACCTATTTGGAGGGGCAATCAATTGGATGAGCAAGAAAAAAAAATTTAGTGGCACTTTCAACTACAAGGTTGAATACACGACATCCACTCATGCAGGAAATAAAGCAGTTTGGCTACATATATTGTGTTTAAGTATGGGGTTGGTACAAAAAATTATAATGATAGATTGTGATAGCTAAAGTGAATTTTTATTGGAAAATAACCTTGCTTATCATTCGAAGACAAATCATATAGATGTTCAATATCACTTTGTGTGGGACATGGTTGAAGACAAAAAGGTGTTGTTGGTAGAGATGGACACTTTGAATAATGTTGCATATGCATTGATAGATTATGTGAACATTGAGAAGTTTTTATGGTGTAGAGAAACAATGGGTTCTGCGACCCTAGACTGATGATTATGTACTCCTGCAACCCCCTATGTGCAAAGAAAAAACCAACTGGGAGAATGATGGATATGTGTTATATTCTTTGCACGATTAGCCTTACACATGATACGCTGCACCGATTGTAACAATGGAGTCATGGGGGGGAAATAGCCCCCCCCCCCCCCGCTCGTGGGTTTGCAAGGGGGTGGTAGCCCCCATGCACAATGTTCGAGGTAGTGCCTCAAATTTTTTTTTGGGCAAAGCTACCCATGTTTTTACACATGGTGGTTTTTCCCATGGTTTTGTAGATTTGATAAAGGGAACTGCAATTATGTTCTAATCTAGGGTTAATGGATTTTGTATTTATTAATGCTTCTACATGTATATATTGTATTGTAACATTGAAATGAACATAACGAAAAATCAATCTAGTTTTCCCAGTTTTAGGTTCCAGGAGAGAAATCTTCGTGTATATTTTCTGTTTTTTAAGAATTCGTTTGCAGGTATTATCTGTACAGGGTTAAAACCTTCATCCATATCTTGGGCTAGTACATTCTATTATTTTTTGCATTATCCTGGCAATATTTGCTATTTCACAATGTTTTTCATCATATTTTCCATGTCTACATACACAAATTGTATCATGTACATTTAAATTTAAGATTAGTTATGAAACTAGTTTCTTGGACAACGTGTAGATGAGCTTGAAAAGCTAGTTTTGAGATATTGTTTATGGGTGTTATTTCCTTTTGGTTTCATGACTGTAATACTCATTTTCTAGAGCTATCATTGTTGTTTTAATATAGTTTAATCAACTGGTTATAATATAAGGTATTTAACCTAGTAGTCATATTCTTTCAATATTGCATAACAGTCATATTTGTTCAATTTTGCATCCATGGAATACATCAATGGCTGAAGGCTTAAATGTTTTTAAAGATCATAAATTAGTCATTGGTCGAAGGATTTGAGTAAGTATTATAGTTAATATAAATCTTAGTTAGATACTAAATACTAGTTACTAGTTCCTAGTCATTTATTTTAAACTTTGATTAGATACTATTTATTAGAATATACATTGATTAAACATACTTATATTTTATTAGCATACCTTGATTTTATATGATATACTTTGGTTTAATTATCATAGTTATCATAGTTACATTTGATGAGCTACATGACTATTTATTTGCATTATTGAATTTGTATTCCTACTCATAGGCCATAGATTCCAATGCCATTTCTAGTTTTTGATTATCATAGATTAGTTGTTGTTTGAAAAAATCAACCTAATTGGTTAAAGTAACCAAGGAACTGAGAGTGTCATTCACCAATTTTCAAGGATAATAATGCCCTAACCTCTTGAGGAATTTGCCTTTTTTTCCTTGAATATTTCAAACACCATAATTCCATGTTTTTTTTTACTGCTTTCCTAGAATATACTAATGGTTAGAGAACGTGTTAGTTAAAGGGATGAGTAGAATACTATGAATGACCACTCATCTTCACTCTCATATATGGGGAAGGATGTAGTGAATTCTCATTATCTTAGCTAGAATTAGGTCAAAATTGATTTAGTTGACTAAAAGACTACTAGAGTGTCCACTTGCCTCCATTGGGAAGAAAGGCCCTAGTGTATTAGTCGACATCTTTGATTGAAAACCCCTTTGATCATTTTTATTTCCCAACATTTGAGTGAAAGCTTTACATTTTGAATATGCTTGCATAGAGAATTTGGATTGACGTGAGAAATCCTAGTATATGCGTAGTCCAAAGTATTCCTAATTTAAGTCAATGTTATTTCCATTTCAAGCTTGTGTTAATAGATTAAAATTTTTGTTCCATGCTTCCCTAACTTAGTTGCTAGTTTTTCCTTAGAAGTGATAACCAATCTAAATTAACTCTTTACATAATGTATCGTGCTTCGATGTTTAAAAACATTAGATTGATATAAGAATAATTTCCTAGTTTAAATTTCTAAATCAGACTAACATTTTTGTGGTTGTTGCCGGGGAAGCACATTTTGAGTTAAGTAGATCTAGAATTTTCTTGAAAGTTTGTATTTTTTCACAAATACAAACATTTAGGATTTGGAGGAGTAGAGGTGATAAGTTGAGAGGTAAGAACCTAGACACTCACTTTAGTTGAGTATCCGCAAGCCCAAATCATGCTTTTATTTGCTTAATTGATTGAGAATAAAAATTGTTCTTTTATGTATATACCTAGAGATTAAAAAGGTGGATATGTTAGGAAAAAACCCCCCACTACTAACCAACCCTCAATGATATCTGGAAAATCAAAATTTCAAAAATAAGTAGAACAAGTTACACCAGTTGTTGGAAAAATCATTATCGAACAAATTGAACAAAATTATCTGAAGGAAAAAAGGTTACAACTTGTAGAGAGATAGATAGTATTTGCACACCAAACTAAACAAAAACAAAAAGGAACACTTTCAATAGTAAGGTCAAGAAAATAAACTCCTGTATCAATATTTGAAGAAATACAAATTCAAAGAGAGGAAAAGATTAAAAGTAGTGAACCAATCCCTCAACTAGTTTTTTAAGAACCTAATAGTGTGAATTAATTAGTGACCTAGTAGGAGGATATTTTGATTGGAATGGATATTTTCAAGTTTGTTTGAAGGAAAAATGGCATATAGAGAATGAAAACAAAGATAAAAGGAAGCAAAAGATAGACGATAACATGAATTACAAGTACTTGAGGCAGAAAGAAAGACAATACAAGAATGGGAAAGAAATGAAAGAGAAAGAAAAGCTGAAGTAGGACATGATGAAGGAGGAGCATCAATTGAAGGAGGAAGAAGACTTAGAACTAAAAATAGAAGATCACGAAGATGAAATTACCTTTAGGTTTTCTATTCCAGATGCAACAAAATTTCTAGGAACAAAGGTACAGATGAAAAACGTTCCTCCTTTTGTTCTATCAAGATTCTATGGTGTGCCTACTGAAGACCTTGATGCTTTCATGTTTGAATTTGATATATTATGTCATACATATGGTTATACACATGATGCTCAACAACTTCGTCTATTTCCTGCTACTTTAAAAGGATCTCCATTAAATTAGTTTATGGGATCAAGAGAGTAAACAATATTATGCTGGAACAATATGAGTTTTTTTTTTAAAGAAATCTCAACCCTATTGTCAATCCTAGAGCAATGAAGAAGATATTTTCAAATTGAGTCAACAATAAGATGAAAAATTGGAATATTACTTATAAATATTTACATATAATTTGCAAAAAACCAAGCAAAGTGATCTAAGTCTTGAGTTTGTATGAACACTCTTCTTAAAAGGAATTCAGGATGAATATATAATTGTCCTCAATCTTATCGGGGAAGGCAATATTTCTCAATTGCATTATGATAAAATCATTGAATTGTACATGAAATACTCTAGAGGAAGAGAAAATTTTGGTAAGGGACAAAGATATGCACTTTCAAAAGTAACTAAGTTGACTTTTAGAGGAGTTACTAGTTTCAAAAGTAACTAAGTTAACTTCTAGAGGAGTTACTAGAATTGAAATTAGCAATTTAATAGAAAATTTTAAAATCGATCTTCTAAGTACTCTTGAATCTCAAATTGATACATTAAAAGCTAGAAAGAGACAAGAAGAACAAAATGAAGTGTTGTCTATATTTTGTCCAAAACGTAGAAAGACACATCCTTTACGTGAATGTCCTTTGAATAATATTGATGTTTGTGGGATTTATGCAAAAAGACACTCAACTGAGAATTGTCCAACAATAGTGGAACTAAAGGCAATAAAAAAAAGGAAAGTGAAGCAGTGTTATCACTTTATTACGTCGCACCTCCAAGAATACCTTGGCAAAACTTACCAATGGGTATGTTCTTAGATTGAAATCCACAATTTCCATACTATTAAAATCTCATTAAAAATACATATACTACTCCTATGCCATGGCAGGCTTGATCACCTCAACAACCTCTAAACCAACTTTATCAACATGGTTGGTGAGGACAAACTTATGTAAACCAACCCCCATACCCACAACCATGTCAGTAGCCTTATCAACAACCTTATCCACAATATTTCCAACCACCATTCTAAAAACAAACACCATTTCAATAATCTTAACCATATCAAAACATTTAACAACAACTTTTAGTACCACAGATAACCCAACCTCAAGAGCTTCAATTTCCCTCTAATCATCCCCCGCCTAGACCTACTCAATTACCATCCCAACCAGTGGAAAATTCCAATGTAAAAGTTGTAGAAATTTGAATAATTTGCTGAGTTATTCACCGAGATTATCCTGATTACACACTATTTAAGCTTCATGCATAATACATAACCTCTTCTACAATTGATCATCAATATGCGGAAATAGAAAGCAGTCGCATGCACTCATTAAAACAATAATCAAGCACACATATAACACAGTATGTAATGGGGAAAGCATACAGCTGAAAACCCCCAACTATCTGTATATTATAATGATAGATAACATGTAACAATATATAGCACAAAGCTCTCATAGCTCTCAGCACTATCTCAATGCTACACACAAAACTAGCACGGAAGATGAACAAGTCATAGGTTCAAATCTCCTCCACAAGTCTGCCTGCCTCTACTGCGCAATCCAAGATGAGTAATGATGAGATCCAAGTTTGAATCCCACTAGCTCCAACTACGCAATCCTCATTGGCAATCTCCATCAATGTGTGTGCAAATCTCATGCACAGCCAATAGTCACAACTGATAGTAGACTCACCCTTTCACCCACCTCTAACACTGGTCTCCACTGAACTGTCCATGCATTGCAGTTAACTGATGTGTTCTTTACTTGATTTATGAGTTAATAATTAGTGAATTAATTAATAATTAATTCACACCACTCATCACTACTGTATTTGTCAATTAGACTAAATACAACTAGTTCAACTAAGTTAAACAGAACACAACTCCACCAACTGTCTCATCAACTCCACCAAACTCTGCCACATGAGTTCTAACTGAAGTCAACCATGCAATAGCTCAACTAAACCCTAGGAAAAGCATATTTCCTTCTGTCAGCTGCATGTGCCACATCCAAGCATCAAATTGAAGTGCTCCAAGAGGATAAGATAATGTTTATAGTCTAAATATTATTAAGGGTTAATAATATTTGACTGTTCTATTTTTAGCCCGGCAGTCTAAAAATAGAAACCGCCCAATGTCTAAAAATAGAGGTCCATCTATTTTTTACCAACTCGACCAATCATCCATAAATAGCATCCTGCAACTCATAGACCATGATCCATATGTCTAAAAATAGACTTTGCGCCAAAAATAGCCTGCGGGCCCACTTAGTGAAGGCGACTTCATTTCACTAAGCTCCATCATCTTGTTGCATTTTCAACACCCCCTCTCAACAAGATATGGATTATCTGCAACCCCTATCCTGCCTCTGTGGAATTCGAACTTGCTCCTGGTGAGCGCCTTCGTCAAGATGTCAGCATCCCGATCCTCCGTGGGAACATATGAAAGTAACATGATTCTCCGCTGAACACAATCTCTGATATGATGGTACCTGATGTCGATGTGTTTGGATCTATCATGAAATAATGGATTAGCCGAGAGTTTAATGCAACTCTGGTTATCACAATAAATCACAGTAGGCTCCAAGTGTGACCCGAACAACTCGACCAGGATCTTCCTCATCCATATGGCCTTGCATGTAGCTAAGCTTGCTGCCGTATACTCAGCCTCTGCTGAACTGAGTTCTACGGATCTCTGCTTCCTGCTGTACCAAGAAACTGCTGTCGACCCGATACTGAAGATCCCTCCAGATGTGCTCTTTCTGTCCGTTGGGCTCCTTGCCCAATCTAAATCCGTGAAGCCACATAGCTTCACCTCATCCTCCTGTCTATACCACAAGCCATATCCCGATGTGCCTCTAAGATAACACAATACATGCTTGCCTGCCTTCCATAAGAGCTTGGTAGGCTTAACCATAGCTTGCGAAAGCTGGTTAATAGCATAGCATATATCGGGTCGTGTATTGACCAGATACATAAGCGACCCCACCAACTGTCGATAAACAGTGGCATCCACTACCTCCGCTGAAGTAGCATCCTCCTTCCTCCAACCTCCAGAAAGAGGAGTATCAACAGGCTTGCAGCCATGCATGTTGAACTTCTCCAATATTTCTCGGGCATACTTACCCTAAGAAACAAACAGTCCATCACTGCGCTGCCAAATTTCCAATCCCAGGAAATAATGAAGGAGGCCCAAGTCCTTCATCTCAAACTCTCTAGCAAGATCCTCCTTGCATGAAAGTAGCAACAGCTCATCACCTGTCAAAATCAAATCATCTACATAAAGTACAATGATCAACAACTTACCCTCCACCACAATCTGGTACAGGTTAGGATCCGCCTCACTCTTGGAGAATCCAAGTTCGGTGAAATAACTTTCTATCCGTGTGTACCAAGCACGAGGTGCTTATTTCAACCCGTACAGTGCTCTCTTGAGTCTGCACACATGCGACTCACTGCTGAAGATCTCGAAACCTTCGGGCTACTCTATGTACACCTCCTCCTCAATGACTCCGTTGAGGAACGCAGTCTTCACATCCATCTGATGGATGTGCCACCCCATCTGCGCTGAGAGAGCCAAGATCGTCCGTATGGAAGAGTACCTTGCGACAGGTGCAAAGGTCTCCTCATAATCGATCCCCTCTATCTGTGAGAAGCCTCGGGCAACAAATCTTTCCTTGTACTTCTCCACACTCCCGTCAGCCGCCTGCTTCACTTTGTAGATCCATCGCGAACCCACCACTGATTTCCCTTCCGGTCTTGGGACAATCTCCCATGCACTATTTATGACAATCGAATCATACTCTTCCACCATGGCATATACCCATGAGGGGTCCTCCACAGCTTCCTCGAAAGAGGATGGCTCTGTCACGACACATTTGCTCATAAGAGCCATATATCTAGTGTACTGATCCGGTGACTGTCTCTGTCTGCGCTGTGCTGTAGGTGGTCCCTACAACCTTCTCTGCATCTTGAGCCAGTCGCTCAGCTTCTGTAGTGCGCTTGCGCCCTCTGATGGTCGGCGCTGCATGATTGGTCTCTTCCACTCCATGAACTTCCTCATGTGGCTGATCCACATCCTGAAGCTCATCCTTAGGAACTAATAGCTCCTCATCTGCATGCAAGTGTGGCTCCCTCTCAAGCGAACACTTCATGGCTTTCTCCTCCTGAAATTTGATATCCCGTCGCACAACAGTCTTGCGACTGTATGGCAAATACACACGATAGTTGTGGGGCGTATCAGTGTACCCCACAAATATCCCAACCTCTGCGGTTGGCTCCAGCTTCTTCCTGGCATCCTTCGTCACATGAATGTAAACAGGTGAACCAAAAATCCTCAAATGGGAAATATCAGGCCTCTTACCAGAAAACGCCTCCTCGGGTGTACTCATGCCAAGTATCTTGTGAGGACAACGGTTATGCACATATACTGCAGTATTGCATGCCTCAGCCCACAAGTGAAGGGGTAGGCCCTGATCATGCAACATCGCCTGTGCAGCACCCACGATCGTTCTGTTCTTCCGCTCAGCAACCCCGTTCTGCTATGGGTTATGGGGTGCGATGAGCTCTCTCTGAATCCCTTCTGTGCTGCAAAAGTCCTTGAATTCAGCAGAGATGAATTCACCACCATTGTCGCTCCTAAGAGCCTTCACATGCTTCCCTGATTCCTTCTCAACCAGCGCCTTGAACTCACAGAACTTTGAGTATGTCTCGCTCTTCTTCTGCATGAAGAAGATCCAGCACTTCCGAGAGAAATCATCAGCAAAGATCACATAGTACTTGTGCTTTGCTGTCGAAGCTACTGAAAGGTCCACACACGTCTGTGTGAATTCTCTCAAGGATCGTCATGGCGCGACTATCCTTCACCAATGAAAGGTGGCTTTCTGAAATTTTCCCCAGGTACACCCCTTGCAACGTCATTGCGCAAGAGTGCCCTTAGGAAGCCCAGTAGAAATCTGCTGCAGTATCTTCAAAGCTCCATGGTGAAGGCGGCCCAATCTCCGGTGCCATAACTCGCCATCATCCCGACTCACCACTTCTCCCGCCTTGCATGCCATTGCTACGCAGCCATCTACTTGCAACTGATAAAGGCTCTTGACTCAAACCCCTATCTTCCGGGTCTCTCTAGTTGTCTTACTGCGTAGGAAAGCTTTTCCTTCGCTGAAGACCACATCATACCCCTTGTCTTCCAACATCGCCACAGAGATCAGATTCTTCATCAATCCTGGAACATGCAAAACTTCCTTCAATACGAAGGGTTTACCAGACTCCCTCTCAAAGGAAATGGAATCAATGCCGGTCACACTGTATCTACCATCATCGCCCATCTCAATGTGCACTCCAAGATATTTTTCCTCCGGATGCGAAAACGAGATCTCGATCTCTTGTCATGTGAAAAAGACGCACCACTTCCAAGAACCCTCTTGATCCCCATCAAACTTGAGACGACATGCGATCGGTGAAAAATCCAGCTCAAAGCGCAAGGCCAATGCCTCTCCTGCTGCAGATCTAGCAACATGCTTATTTTTCTTCTTCTGCGGACAATTTGTGGCATAATGTCCGTGTTGGTGACAGTGAAAGCACTTCACCTTGGACATGTCTTGCTTCTTGCCTTTCGCACCAGATTGAGAAGCTTTCTTGCTCTTCCCCTTCTTTGATTTGGCAGCCAAAGCGCAATTTTCTTTATGAGATGCCTTTGATGAAGATCTATCCCTGGTAGTCCACCTTATCTCCTCTTGCATGAGATCCGACCAAATTCGCTCCCATCCTGGCAACTTCTCCCGACCATTAACAGAGTCCTGAGTTCGGAAGACCAAGGAGAGCTAGGTCCACCAAGTCCTCATCATCGACAGTCACCCCCACACTTCCCAGCTCATCCCTACATTGGGTGAACTTCGTGAGGTACTTGGCGATACTGTCGCCTTTCTCCATCTTAATGTTTCTAAGTTTATCCTTGAGCGCCAACTTCCTCTGGTCGCTCTTGCTTTGGAATAGATATATCAACGCTTTCCACATCAAGTATGGAGAAGCCTTTCCATGCAGGCTGGATACAATGTGATCCTTCACGCCCTCCAACAGAATCCTTCGACATTTCACCATCTTCTTTTGCCAAGCTTCAACTTGACCAGCATCAGTAGGCTTTGGGGTCTCAGCATCTATGAACTCCTTCAGCCCGTTATCATATAATACCGCCTCCATTTTGTCCTTCCATGCAACATAATTCGAACTGCCCTCAAGGGCATACTCTAGTCGCAATCCGTTGAAAGACATTTCAACTCTGGCACCAAGAAAACTGCTGCAAATTTCGAATTCCAAATTCTGCTGCAAATTCGAATTCCAAGCTCAAAACTCAGCTGCTTCTGGATCTATGAGAACAAAGTATTTATAGCACATAGATCGACTGTAAGAGCATTTACTGGATATATCACCTTTCAGAGAAAGGATGGATCCAGAGGCTACCTGGCCCGTTACAGACTCTGTCTACCGAAATAATTGTAATCACTGTAATAGATCCGATGATCAATTTCACTCTGATACCATGTAGAAATTTGAATAATAGCTGAATTATTCACCGAGATTATCCTGATTACACACTATTTAAGCTTCATGCATAATACATAACCTCTTCTACAATTGATCATCAATTTGCGGAAATAGAAGCAGTCGCATGCGCACATTAAAACATAATCAAGCACACACATAACACAGTATGTAATGGGGAAAGATTACAGCTGAAAACCCCCAACTATCTGTATATTATAATGATAGAGAACATGTAACAATACATAGCACAAAGCTCCTCACAGCTCTCAGCACTATCTCACATGCTACACACAAACTAGCTCAGATATAGAACAAGTCACAAGTTCAAATCTCCTCCACAAGTTTGCCTGCCTCTACTGCGCAATCCAAGATGAGTAATGATGAGATCCAAGTTCGAATCCCACTAGCTTGTACTGCGCAATCCTCATTGGAAATCTCAATCAATGTGTGTGCAAATCTCATGCACAGCCATAGTCACAACTGATAGTAGACTCACCCTTTCACCCACCTCTAACACTGGTCTCCACCGAACTGTCCATGCATTGCAGTTAACTGATGTGTTCTTTAGTTGATTTATGAGTTAATAATTAGTGAATTAATTAATAATTAATTCACACCACTCATCACTAGTGTATTTTTCAGGTAGACTAAATACAACTAGTTCAACTAAGTTAAACCGAACACAACTCCACCAACTGTCTCATCAACTCCACCAAACTCTGCCACATGAGTTCTAACCGAAGTCAACCATGCAATAGCTCAACTAACCCTTAGGAAAAGCGTATTTCCTTCTGTCAGCTGCATGTGCCACATCCAAGCATCAAACTGAAGTGCTCCAAGAGGATAAGATAATTTTTATAGTCTAAATATTATTAAGGGTTAATAATATTTGACTGTTCTATTTTTAGCCTGGCAGTCTAAAAATAGATTCCGCCCAATGTCTAAAAATAGAGGTCCATCTATTTTTTACCAACTTGACCAATCATCCATAAATAGCATCCTGCAACTCATAGACCATGATCCCTATGTCTAAAAATAGACATAGTCTAAAAGTAGACTTTGCGCCAAAAATAGCCTGCGGGCCCACTTAGTGAAGGTGACTTCATTTCACTAAGCTCCATCATCTTGTTGCATTTTCAACAAAAGTGGATAAACCTGTATATAATTTAAAAGAAACACTTCCCACGCATGCAATTATTTCTATTGATAATATTTACTTAAGGTCGCGAAAGGTATTGTAAAAAAACTCTTGTAATTATTCAAGAACAAGAAGCGATTAAATAAATTGCAAGAAAGATTGGCACAACAACAATCACAAAAACATCTAAAAGTACAAAAGCTCATCAGATTCCATCTTTTACTAAAGTACCTCCCTTTCCAGAGAGGTTAGTTGTAGAAAAATCAATGATTCTTCTTGAGCATGATTTCTTAGATCAACTAAAGGGTTTATTTGTTAAAATTCCTTTATTTCAAGTTATTAATGAAATTCAAGTTCATGCTAAAACAATTAAGAAACCTTATTTGAAATCCAAGAAAATAAATAAAGAGCCAACTACAATACATGTCATTAGTTACTAAGTAGCCTAATGTCAAAGTCAATTGACTTTGAAAATATATGTATCGAGGAATCCCAATGGTTACTATTACAATTGACAATTTATTAATTCTAAATACTTTAATTGATTTAGGTGTAATAATCAATGTTATGACAATGGGTACAACACAAAGTTTAAATCTACAAAATTTTTGACCAACACCTACAATAATAGAATTTGTTGATAGATCAAAAATCAAACTAGAAGGTGTAATTGAGGATTTAATTGTCTCCTTGGATTCATGGGAATATACAATATACTTCTTAGTTCTACAACCCTAATCAATTTTGGGTGGACATCCCCTTATCCTCACAATACCATGGCTGGATACAATTGATGCATTCATTAACTGTATATTAAGACAAATGACGATCTCTAAAGAAAATTAAACTAAGCAAATAACACTATATCCCCCAACTAAAACTTTGAATGAATTAGAACAATTGTCATGGCTTGAAGAAATAGATTCAGAAGAAGAAATGTTCCAACCAATATTCATTATTAATCAAGATATTGCTTTTGGGGATGAATCAAATGAAATTTTGTTATTACTTCATTTCTAATCCTGATAATGCGGAACAATGAAGAACAATTAAATATGCTGCAACACACAATATTTAAGAACAGAATTTTTAAGAAAATTGCACTATAAATTCTCTACGATATTATTTTCAACAATTTTTCTTATAAATTCAATGATAAATTCAATTTCTAAAACTATTGAACTTGAAACAAGAAAAACTATAAACATCACTTCCACACTCGAAGCATCTCAAGAAGATCAATTAGTTAAAGTGCTAAAGAAATACTCCAAAGAATTTGTTTGAGATTACACAAATTTGCAATGTATTCACCTTAGTACATGTATTCATCATATCTATTTGGAAGAAAATGCTAGACCTATATGGCGACCTTAGCGATAGATGAATTTAATGGTTAAAGAGACAGTGAAAGATGAACTTCATAAATTACTAAAGGTAGATTTTATCTACTCTATTTTTGACAATCATTAGGTTTCCCTTAGTTGCAGTCCTAAGAAAAATGGAAAATGGCGAGTATGTGTAGATTACAAAGATTTGAATAAAGCCACCCTTAAGGATCACTTTCCATTTCCATTCATAAATCAAGTTTTAGATACCTTGGCACGAAATAAATATTTCTATTTTCTAGATGGATTCATTGGAAATAATCAAATAAATATAGTTGTAGAGGACTAGGACAAAACTATTTTCACATGTGCTTAGGGAACATATGCCTATAAGGTATTACCCTTTGGCCTATGTAATTCCCCAACCACATTCCAAGGAGTAGTTATGGCCATATTTGTTGATATAATTCATGAATGTCTTGAATTGTATATGGATGATTTCTCTATATATGGTGATACTTTAGAAGAATCTTTAATCAATCTTGAAAAAGTTTTGAAAAGATGTATAGGAACTAATTTGGCCCTCAGTAATGAAAAGTGTTTTATGTTACTAACATAAGGCATTGTTTTGGGACATCATGTTTCTATTACAGGAATGACTATAGACCCAAACAAGATTGATTTTTTAATTACTTTTCGTAGATCTTCAAGTCAATGATAAGTGTAGAGTTTTATAGGTTGTCTTTGCTATACTGTAGATTCATTGAAAATTTTAGTAAAATAGTCGTGCCTATGTTAAAATACTTTCCAAAGATGTATAATTTTATTGGAGTGTCAACTATCACATTGATTTTGAACCCATTAAAGAAAAATGATCTACTACACTAGTTTTAAGAGGACATAATTGGTTATTACAATTTCATATTTCCACGAATGCATCTCATACTGCAGTAGGGGCATTAGTAGGTCAAAAATAAGATCTTAATACATGTGCTATTTACTTTATTAGTAAAAAATTAACCCCAACTGAGCTAAACTATACTATCACTAAGAAATAAATGTTAGCAATAGTGCATGCAATAAATAAATTTTGACATTGTTTCACACGTTACGAAATCTTTATTAACACCAACCATCCGTTATTAGATATTTGATGAATAAACTTATTACTAATGGAAAATTATATGATGGTTATTATTATGGTTGTTATCAACTTGGAAGTAAAAAAAAAGGTAGCAAAATTTCTATCCTGCTTGAACAACCTTGGTGAGACTATTCCATTATTTGATGATTTTCTCGATAAACATTTATTTTCTATATCAATTAAAACATCGTGGCATGATTTCATGTCCACATATTTAATTTCCTCTATAGTACAACCAGGATGGGTTTCGAGGTTATGTGATGGCCAGACTGCAGGAGTAGGATTACACCATTAGGGGTCCTGGGGAATTTTGAGGATTTTTTATGGGATCCGATGGCATTTGCTTGGCATATTCTATCATCCGCACAAATTTCCTTTCGTTTCGTTGCATTTTGACAACTTTCAAAAAATAGTATTATAATAGGGAATAACTTAATTAATTCTACTCGAGGTGGCATTCCGAGAATATTATTTGATGGAACACCTCAGTGTAATAGGTCATTGGAATCGAAACGAGAATATCTATAGTATATGATGTTGAGAAGTGATTTCTAGTGGCCA
Source organism: Pinus albicaulis (assembly GCA_034641835.2). Lineage (NCBI taxonomy): Eukaryota > Viridiplantae > Streptophyta > Pinopsida > Pinales > Pinaceae > Pinus > Pinus albicaulis. Next base: position 1,836,123,306 of record CM076575.1, on the reverse strand, counting down.
AAGAGAGTATGGTGGGTGATTTACCATTTTCATTAATTAAAAATGACTTTAATTAGTCATTTAATTAAGGAAAAATAATTATTTAGAGTTCTTTCGGTAAAAATCACATGAAAAAATCCACCATCACTTCGTATTACCTACAGCATTCCAGAAAATGGGTGGCCCTGCCAACTAAATCTGAAATGCACTCCTTAGGTAGTGATTGTGGTGATAGCTCAACAGAGGATAAAAAGGTTGTGGCTGCAGGTGCACGTTCTGCCTCCACGCCAGAGTCGACTACCCAGCTATCGAAGAAGGAAAATGACTCCTTAGAAGACTACGACTGCTTCATTGTTGAAGATTCACCTCCTGAAGAATTAAAGAATGAATCGCCGTGGAAGGATTAGCGCCAAGAGGTCTCTTACCTCTGCGAGTTACTATTCCACAGTTTTTATGTTTTACTTGTTCTTGCACAGTTCTATAAATTTTTGGACAATTATGTCTCATGCTGGTTTTCCCATTCGGGGCAGCAATTTCTGGGCTGGTTTCCCCAATTGGGGCAGTCCTAATTTTTTTTTTTTTGAACACCCTCCCTGTCGGAATTGGCTAGCATTACATCTCCCGCGGGAATGTTTCAAATTGTATTTCGTTTGTACTATATAATAGAATTAGACTTAGAAAAAAAAATCACATGACAAAGAATGTTGTTGAAGTTTTTCGAACCAACCAATTTGGTTCATCATCAGGACAAGGGCAAAGTGAAAATGAAAACGCCATCGAAAATCACAGACCAAGCCAAAAAAAAGGACGCTAAAGAATATAGGTCAGGGATCCAACACCTGCTGATATTCCAGCCGTGATCTCTCTTGAGATTAACAGGTCTTTTTTCAATCTCTATGGCCTCCCTTAACTTACGATGATGGAAACGGTCAATCCTAGTAATGACCCTCGATGCAAATATGATGATTAGTCTTTTTTGCATGCTCAGCTAAGGCGGAGGAGCGGGATATTCCATGTTTAGTGTCAACAACATGTTCACAAATCCTTTGATTTATAGACCAGACCGGCCGGTCTATAAATCAAAGGATTTGTGAAGATGCTGTTGACATTAAACATAGAAATTGCTGACATTAAACATGGAAGATCCCGCTCCTCCGCCTTATTTGAGCATGCAAAAAAGACTAATCATCATATTTGCATCTAAGGTCATTGCTAGGATTGACCATTTCCATCATCGTAAGTTAAGGGAGGCCATAGAGATTGAAAAAAGACCTGTTAATCTCAATAGAGATGATGGTTGGAATATCAGCCGGCGTTGGATCCCTGCCCTATATTCTTAAGTTATTTTTTTTTTGGCTGGGTCTGTGATTTTTGATGGTGTTTTCATTTTCCCTTTGCCCTTGTCCCCTTAAAAAAGAAAGAAAAATAAAATCATATATATAAAATAAATATATATATATAAACATATTTAATTATTAATAAATTAATAAATTATGTATTTAATAAATAAATAAAAATTTAATCTAAAAACTATTTGTTACCGATTGAATTTAATTTTCAGGGTCAAACTAGCCGTTATCCTAACGACTAGTTTAGTCATTTCTACATCTATTTAAACTCAACGTTTGGATCTGATCTCTTACCTAGTCCTGATGATGAACCACACTAGTTGGTTTGAAATGTGTCGACAACATTCTTTGTCATGTGTTTTTTACCGAAAGAACTCTAAATATGTACAATGGATCAGAGAAGCCAAAATTCTGAAAAATAATTAATTAGAGGAAATGGGCCAAAAGTGACTTAAGTGAAATAAAATTAAATTAAAAGGTCACTTAAGATAAAGTCAATGGAGGATCTTCTAGAATAATATTAAAATAATAAAATAAGATGCTTCTAGAGACTTGGAGATCGATCCATCATATCTATAAAAGAGGAGGAGGACGTCATTTGGAGAGATCTTGGATTTGTCTATTGTCTTTGTGGTGAGGTTTTGAGAACCCGGTTCTCTACTTCAGCAATATCCCCAGGATGGAAACCCTAAGGCGATTTAGTGAGAGTGGGTGAGTGTTGAGGAGGTAAATCCCCTCTGCGGACAGAGGCGATCCCTACTAGCCCAGCAGGGGTCTAGCAACAAACAAGCAATGCTATGACGCAAGCTCCTAGTTACGAATGAAAGACTTGGGATAAGAGCCTACCTGGATTCCAACGCTGGATCCAAGAAGTAGATGTCTCGCCTCTCAACCCCGCAGATCACAATCCTCTCCACGATTCCGTGGATGACCACCGCACACGTAAGAAACGCACGTATAAGGCATGCATAGGAACCAAAGATAATGGTTTAAACATCGGTCAGAAAAGATATTACTCGCATTAACATGATGGAAAAAGGAGTGGAACCATAATCATAGTCATCTTTTAAAATGATAAACGAATAGAAGTTACAACCAAGTTCTGACGTCGCAGCTTCCTTCGAACGGGTCTCCGGTCGTCCACGTCTCGCAAAGCTCGCCAAGGAAAGGGAAGACCTCTCCAGAGTCTCGTAACAATGGTCTCCTCGCTTGAATGGGCCTTAAGGGAAAGAAGGGATTCTTTACAACACAAAGGCACTTGGGAATAGGGAGATGCAAAGCTTCAGCACTTCAAGACTAGCTTGCCATGGATTTGAGCAAGCTTTTATAGATGGGGAAGGAGGGAGTTGGGATCCCTATTATTATGGGATTGGCCCTATCAACAAGGAAGGTTCCATAGAAGGTGGCAAAACCACTTCCTTCCATAGAACTCCCGTAGCCAAACCTCCCAACTCAAGATAGGCAATGGTTGTGAGTTTGTTTGAACTCAACTTCCGCCATCCATATTTAAAAAACAGTCCCTAAAATGGGTGGCGCGATTGCTGCTCTATGACAGAGCGCCAAGTGGCGCGACCTCTTTACAGGATTTCCCTGATTGGCGCGAGCACTGAACTGTCCACCCGCGCCAATGCAAAAAGAGCTGTTTTTCATGGATTTTGCAAGGAGATGTCTCAAGGGGAAATGAAGCTCATACTCAGAGGGATGCATTGATGATGTTTCCAAGGCATGACAGTGTTCACAAGTCACATAATGGGTCCTCCATTGTGCGGGACGGGGAATGGTAGGGACGGTGACAAATTACTGTGTAACAGATGCCCCCTAAAGCATGAGGCCCGAGAGAGAGAGGGGTGAAATGCTTTACGAGAACATGTCCAACTGAAGGCCCGCCGTCGGAAAACCTGCACAGAAAGATACAACCGATATCTCAAGTACATGATGTATATATATGGTATGGACGCAGCCATCCGAACAGAGTATGCTATAATCCGGATCTAGGGTATGGGCGCAGCCATCCAACTAAGATCAAACAAATAGACTCAGGTATGGTCGCAGCCATCCAATCAGTGAGTCATGCACATAATGATAATAATCCACAATCGCAGCCTGGATTACAACAGACACAATCCAGGGTCTTGCGCTCCATCTCGACCCAACAGAGTACAAGTTCAAGCATGTGAATATGTGAGCCGAAGTCGAACATGCAAGAACATCGTCTGATTACCAGCCAATGATGAAGGCTGTTAACAGACGCGAGAGAAACCACCAATAATGACAATGGTCCTCAAGGTACTACAGGTACAATCTACGGCGTGCGAATAAATGAGTTGGCGTCGAACACTCGCAGAATCACTTGATCGGATGCCAATGATGAAAACCCCACGTCGAATGCGACGAACCTGCCATTGAGGCATGCAGGCTCCAAGGTACCATAAAGGAGTCTCTAGATCAGCTTCCTGGATAATGAGCTAAAGTCGACAGGAAGTGACCTTGATCGAAGGTGGGCCATAATGTTTCCCACATCATCGACACGAGACAGAGGAACATGATGTTTTGTTGTGAATTAGGATCGTATGAGAATCAGAGGAAGGTTGATATTTGCAGAGGCCAACTTCTCTTGAACATATAAACGGCACGACAGTGGACTTGGCAGTATTTGACATCAATAGATCAGAGGTCATGGTGACAAGGCAATGAGCAGAGGATAGGTCAAAAGGGATTATCCAAACCCACAGAGGAAAAGTGAAGAAACGAGATGAGATGTCCCCAACCCGACACGAATGCAGACAAGTGCCATGTTCAAGAGCGACATACTGCCGACGACAACGACGATGGTTCTATTTTTCCCCCACCATTTCTGGCGAGTACCCCAATTATTTTTGATAACAAGCTTGAAGGGGATAGCATATGCTTGTGATATAAGTCCGCCCTTCGGGCGAATCCATCCTAGTGCATTTAACGAGTCCTAGGAAGGAGAAACTCGTAGAACGTCATTTTGACGAAATCCAATGTCATCAGGGTTTAACGAGTCTGACAAAGGAAGAACTCGGCGTCTTTTCATGTTTAGAGAGTTTGAAAAGACAGCTGAAAAGAAAACTCCACAGGTCCCTTTTCGTAAATAGTTCCCCAGATCCGAAAAGGTAGAAAACAATATCTGGAAAAACCTCCTAGTCGCGATAGGCTAGGGTATTCCTTTTTCGTAATCAATCCATCCCAGCCCGAAAAAGGGTTAAACTTATACTGGGTGAATGTCGATTCATGTCCATTTTAACGAGATCGAAACGACAAGGGCCTCGGCAATCTTTTCATATTTAGAGAGTCAGAAAAGGGCTGAAAGATGACTCCAGAGTGACTTTTTCGTGTATTTACCGAGTCCGAAAAAGTATAAAATACAACTCGTTTCCACCTTTTTAAGTCGCAAATACCTGCCACTGCACATACCCAACAAGCGTAAAATCCATTTTCGACATAATACATGCAAATATTTGACAAAAAATAACTTTTAAAGCTCATTTTAACGTCGAAAGGTTATAAATATGTCCAATGGTAAAAAATGAAATTACTTTTTACTATTTACCTTGTGGAGAGCAACAGTGGTCCATTTGGAGCAGAATCTTCTGACGGTGATTGCGACCAATCCAGGCAACCATTCAGTGTCTCGTCTGTGACAGGTAAGAGGCGCTCCTTTTCTCTTTCTTTCCATGCATTTTTTAGTGATTTCCCTTCATAAATCAGCTCTGTAAGAGCACTTTTGAAATTTTAGGGCCGGGCCAAGTGGCGCGGGTATCGGGCACGGACCCGCGCCACTGAGCTCTTTTTACCAAAGGGCCCGCGCCACATGGCGCGACTATCAGCAAAACAGTCGCGCCAGCGGCGGAACCCAAATTTCCGCCTAAAATTCTGCTATTTATACCAAATCTCTTGAATTTTGAAGCTCACAAAAGATCTAATCAGGGGTTTTTGTCCATATGAATGCAGATAACCACTCAAAATGGCCATCGAATGGAAGGAACGAGAACACGGAGATGAGGACGAAGAGGCCATGCAAAGCCAAGCATGTATGAATGCTCTTAGAGACTGTGGCTTAAAAAAGTTCTTCCTCATGCCATGCTTACGAGCTCAGCCTGAGCTCCTCCAATATCTAATCAACGTCTGGGATGAAAATGACCAAGTATTCAGAATACGAGACCAGGTGTTGGAATTGGAGGTCACTGACATTTATTTCGTTACTGGATTGTCCCGTAGAGGTCCGATTCCTGTTCTGACTGGAAGCAGGCCATCAGGGGAAAAGATGGAAGAAGTAATGGCGCGGGTGTGCCGTGGGGCACAAACTGGATCAGGGAGTAAGAAGGTATACATCTCCACCATTCCTGATCTAGCACTGAGAGTCGTACTCCACACCATTACGCGGGCTGCTGGATTGCAGGCACCGCACGAGGCTACAAAAACTCAACTCTTACTGGCCTCAGAATGCATGGGTCCCCGACTGTATGATTGGGCAACAGCCGTCACGATCAACATGAAAAGGCAGCTCACCAAGTGTAAACAGGGGAGACTGAAGCAGTTCGGCTATGGTTCCATCCTGGTATCGTTCATTCTGGAACGCATACCAACCTTCCAGGGCCAAGAGGCCCATGTGGCGAGTCCGATACCACGAGAGCCGAGAATGGCTCGCTGGGCAGCACTGATGCCCAGATCTGGAGGCGGCCAACAGATGTCCTGGAGGCCAGAGTTCTTTAGGTGGCTACGGCGCCAACTGATCGTTGTGGAAGATTGGCCCTATGCGAGGACCGACTTTACAGGGGACCCAGATCTCCCGCTACCAGAAGGGGACGACTGGGACGAAGAGCTGGGTAAGACCTCATATTTTTGATTTTATGTTTATATGTTTTTTGTAAATACACATTCGTCTTAACACAATCCTATATGCATGCAGATGTAGGACCTGAGAGACCAGCCGGAATGTCTCCTATTTCCCGAAGGACACAATTCGCCCCTGAGATCCAGGGGGAAGGCATCAGAGGAGAGGCACTGGTCCAGAACCTCGAGGGGATTGCCCATGGGATCCCAGACTATGCCCGGCTATCAGATGTGCCGTTGGAGTACCAGCGCCATATGGTGGGAGTCCTGAATCGGATCCACCGAATCTTGAGGCGCATAGTGCGTGCAGTGACGTGCTATCATGAGCACCATGCAGACTAGTCTCTAGGATTTATGCTACTCCTATTTTTTGAGAGACATAGCGTCTCCGGATGTATTAAGACGACTATGTATATTTTTTGAGTTTTATGTGACGCACACTGTGCAAACATTTCGACACACACACACACATATATATATATATATATACATATGACTATTTTGGATGGATCCTTCTTCACATGTGATGATGTTTTCTATATGTCATGCAAATGTCTAATACAGATGTAATCTAATGTATCAGTTACATAACAAACGACCCAATGCGAAATGTATTCACACAATGCATCTAATCACACATTTCATTTTTACGCAAGCTTAAAAGCACACATGAACACACACATATGCAAACTATGCTTGAAACGAGTTTTATTTTTACGCAAGGTTAAAACACAAACTATGCTTGATAATAAGAAAGACGGGCATGCCCCCCAGCATGTTGTCTCAAATCGAGGCACATGCCCCCCAAGCTTCACTCGATTGAAAATGGAGTGAAGATTGAACACACACGAGATTTGAGCTGAAACTGACAAAACTCGAATTGAATATGCTTGTGTTTCATTATTTTACCGAGGTTGACACACTTAAAAGAACTATCCTCGAACAGCTTGTTTCATTGTTTTTAGGAGCTTGACACAAGTGGAGGAACCATGCTCCAAGATCCTAGTTTCATTTTTTAAAGAGCTTGACCCAGGGAGGAAACCATGCTCTAACCGACTTACATCAAAATGAACAAGAAGGCGGTGATTCCAAGAGTTCCACTCCTGATGGAAGGGAAACATCCTGGAAGTCAAGACCCAATGCCCCCAGCACATTATGCACTACGGCATCATCACTGAGCACAGGCACGGGGTAAGTAGCCACATAGTTGACCTGCGGTGGAGCAGATACAACAGGTGGATAAAAACCAGGAGGGGGTGATGGCGGACCAGATGCTACATTGGGACCAAAGAACGACAGCTGATCAATGGTCACAATCCGTCCTTCATGTGGAAAACAAGCCACACGAAAAAGGGAGGAGACAAGCGCTCCCATGGCATAGGTGTAATCGCGCCCCAGGAGCAGATGGAAATCCAAGGGGCCTAGAACGACCATCACATCCATATGGACGGTTTTCCCTCCCAAAGTAATTGGTAACCTTGGAAGGATCCCCAACGGTTGACTGGTCCTTCTATTGAATGACAACAGATTCTGCGTAACAGGCGCAAGCGGTGGTGAACCGAAAGCTTGCCAGGTAGTTGAAGACAGAATACTAATAAACGCACCTTCGTCTATAATGGTGCTGGGTACAACCAGACCAAGAGCCTGAACTGTGATCTCGAAAGGCACATAAGACGGAAGGCGAAATCCTGCAAATTGATTCCAATCAAAGGAAGCGACCAAACTAATCGATTCCCCAGTGGAGTCGCCAATTTGTTGAGGAGGTAAATCCCCTCTGCGGACAGAGGCGATCCCTACTAGCCCAGCAGGGGTCTAGCAACAAACAAACAATGCTATGACGCAAGCTCCTAGTTACGAATGAAAGACTTGGGATAAGAGCCTACCTGGATTCCAACGCTATGATCCGAAGAAGAGATGTCCCCGTCCTTCAGCCCTGGCAGATCACAATCCTTCCGCGATCTCCGCGGATGAACACCTGCACACAGAAGAAACGAACAGATACAAGCATAGGAACCAGCATACGTAACTAAACATCAGTCAGAAAAGATATTACTCGCATTAACATGATAGAAAAAGGAGTGGAACCATAATCATAGTCATCTATTAAAATAATAAACGAATAGAAGTTACAACCAAGTTCTGACGTCGCAGCTTCCTTCGAACGGGTCTCCGGTCGTCCACGTCTCGCAAAGCTCGCCAAGGGAAAGGGAAACCTCTCCAGAGTCTCGTAACAATGGTCTCCTCGCTTGAATGGGCCTTAAGGGAAAGAAGGGATTCTTTTCAGCACAAAGGCACTTGGGAATAGGAGATGCAAAGCTTCAGCACTTCAAGACTAGCTTGCCATGGATCTGAGCAAGCTTTTATAGATGGGGAAGGAGGGAGTTGGGATCCCTATTATTATGGGATTGGCCCTGTCAACAAGGAAGGTTCCATAGAAGGTGGCAAAACTACTTCCCTTCCATAGAACTCCCGTAGCCAAACCTCCCAACTCAAGATAGGCAGTGGTTGTGAGTTTGTTTGAACTCAACTTCCGCCATCCATATATAAAAAACAGTCCCTAAAATGGGTGGCGCGATTGCTGCTCTATGACAAGATCGGAAAGTGAATCCGACTCTCTTTATGTGATTTCCTCGGATGGGCGCGAGCACCGGGAACCCGTTAAACCCGCTAATGCAAAAGAGTACTTTTTCATGGATTTTGCAAGGAGATGTCTCAAGGGGAAATGAAGCTCATACTCAGAGGGATGCATTGATGATGTTTTCAAGGCATGACAGTGTTCACAGGTCACATAATGGGTCCTCCATTGTGCGGGACGGGGAATGGTAGGGACGGTGACAAATTATTGTGTAACAGTGAGCAACCATCTATTCCCTTGGTGGATCCATTTAGGATTCACATGTTGCATTTTATTGATTTTCAGTTTGTTTTGGAGGCCAGTTACGACATTATTGTAGATCTATTTGGGGCCATCATTTCAACCATATTCCTGTTGTTGTACCAACTTATTTACATATTAATAAAATAAGGATGATATATTTTGCATGTTTATATGGTCTATTATTCAGTTGCAGATTCTATTTCTCGTTTTTCCCGTAAATTTTGTGGTTTAATTTGTGAAAATTGTTTATGGTGCTAACGGAAAAAAATTTTAAAGCTATTTTCTGCAAATTTTATATTTGGGACATTATACTTGCTGATGTTCCAAATTATTTGTCTTTAGGAATATTACTGCCTCATTTTACTTCCAAGGAGAAAAATAAAATAAGCAAGCAATGTGTAAGATATGGACGGATTAATAGAAATATTTTCTACACAAGATCTGATTTTGTTATTAGATGATGTGTTAGAGAAGATTAAATGTTTAATGTTATTAAATCTTGTCATGATGAACCTCGTGGTAGGAATTTTTTAGATAAAAGAATAACCTGTAAGATCCTTAATCAAGGCTATTATTGGTCATCCTTGTATAAAGATACAAAATAATATGTTCGAAGTTGTGATAGTTGTCAAGGGATGGGCTGATCAATAATAGTTGATGAAATGTCCTTACAACCACAAGTTCTTTTAAATCCATTTGAAAAATGAGCTCTAGATTTTTTTGGACCAATTAAACCTAAATCAAAAGGAAAGATCTACATCCCCATGTTACCAAATGGGCAGAAGCTAAGGCATTAATCAAAGGTTCTAAACAATCAATACTCAATTTTGTTTTTAAATATATTTTTGTCAAACTTGGAATACCTAGAGAGATTTTTATTGAACAAGGGTATAGTTTACCTCCAAGTCAATACAAGAAGCAGAGGAAAAATATAAGATCAAGTATATAAAATCCACTTCTTATGACTCGCAAGCTAATGGACCAAGTCATAAGATTATCAAAAAAATCATGACCAAGACTATGATGAGAGATTTTATTGAGTAGCTAGGTGAAATTCTATTAGGACTATTAATTACGTTGCTTCTATTATGGGTTGGAAGATACAATAGATGGATGTAAATATTGTGTTCCTCAATGGTGTGACTAAAGAGGAAGTGTACATAGAGTAACCTCAGGGATTTGTGGTACATGGGAAGGAGTCCCATGTTTGCAGATTGAAGAAGGCTATTTACAGACTTAAGTAGACACCCATGGCATGGTATTCCAAGCTTAATGGATACATGATGAGTTTGGGCTTCACCAAGAGTGATGTGGATCCTGAACTTTACTTCATGGTTTTTGATGGCGTTGTATGTTGATGATCAATTCCTTACTAGGGTAGAGAGGTGTTGAAATATGTAACTAGGTTTGGAATTCATAATGACATATGTAATGTTAATTTTATGTATTCAATGTAAATAGAAAATAAATTTATTATTATTTTTCTTGAGGCATGGGTTTCATGCTCAAGGAAAATTTATTTTAGTTCAAGCTCCCATTGTGAGTTTTTAGGATTGGTCATTGAGTCTATAAATTCAAAAGAGTCATTGTCATGTATGAATAACCCTTCTTGGGCATGTTACATATTGTAAAGAAAATTTATTGAGTCAAAAGACCCTCCAAGACCTCATCATGGCACAAAGATAAATTCAGCCTAAAGGAGAAATTTGACCCATTGAGAAGCCTATCTAAAGAAGACTTCCACCTCATTTGGAGATTACTCTCTCACTTACACTAGTTCGATCTTAAGGATGAAAGGAAGTCTGAATAAGAGGGAAAATAAGAAGGAGAAAAAGTTGAAATTTTGAATTTATTTTTGGGTTACTTATCTCCACACGTGCGCAGGAATTAGGGCACATATTGTTGCAGTGAAGCCAAGTTGAAGAATACAAGTTAGATCACCAAGAAGAGTTGTTGTGGAAGCCGAATTCTCTGGGAGAGAGAATCTACCCAAGAAAAGAAAAGAAGTTGTAGTTTCTGGGAAAATCAAAGTTGCAGTTCTAGGCAAGTCGACGTTGCAGTTTCTGGGTAAGTCGAATTTGTAGTTTCTGGGCAAGTCAATTGCAGTCAAAGTTGGAGTTTCTAGGCAAGTCGACATTCTAGTTTCTAGGCAAGTTGAATTTATAGTTACAGTTGCAGTTGCTGAGTAGGTCGAAACTTGCTTGAAAAAGAGGGATATCTAAGAGAAAGCATTGAGTTGGCCTTGGAGGGGTTCTTGGTCAAGGGTCTAGGTCTTGGAATTTGTCAATTGAAGATTGTATAAGAAGAATAATTCTTATGGGTTTTCCTCTCAGTTTGGAGAGGTTTTGGACTTGGTTTATCACCTACATCTTGTGTCCTTTATCTAATTGTTCTTCATGGTTTGGTAGTTGTTTGATGAAGAATAAAACACAATAATAATCAAGTACAAGAAGAACCTAAGTAATAAAAGTAAAAAGTCCTCATAAGCATTTATCATTATAAGAGAATTCATCTAATATCTTTGCCCTAGATTTATCAACAAGAGGCTCATCATTGGGTGAAACGGAGTTTGAGATGAAGGATCTTGGATTGATGCATTTTTTCTTGGGATTGGAGGTGTGGCAGAGACCTGATGAGATCTTCCTCGGAAAAGGGTAGTACACTATTTAGATTTTAAGGAGATTTAGTATGATGGACTGCTATTCCATGACTACACTTATGGTGACAAATCTAAAAAATTTGAGTGATTCCACTTCAGATTTGGTAGCTCCTATTATGTATAAGTAATTGATTGGATCCTTGATGTACTTGGTTAACACCAAGCCAAATTTTTGATCTATAGTGAGCACCTTGAGCTAGTATATAGTTGAGTTGAGGCAAGTACACTGGGCTGTAGCGAAGCATGTATTGAGGTACTTGCATAGTACAATTGTGTTATAGGAAATTTTGTCACATATGGTCAATAGGATTATAAACCAGATCAATCAACATCCGTGGACATGTTTTCATCATCCGTACACAAATCCATAAGCATGACCTTTCCAAAAAATCTGAGTTTTTGGGATTAACTGCTCAAAATTAGTGTTTTTAACCCCAACACACCCTGTCCCTTTACACACCTGTGTTCAACACTGGTTGCTCCTTTTTGCACCAACACTGATCAGAGCTGGTTGCTTCCTTATGCAGGTGCGTTGATTCTATAAATTTGGGAAAAATTAAAAATATTTCAGAATGTTCCTCTTCCAAAAGCTTCTAGGGGTTGTTTTAACCATTTACCATGGATAAGAAATCGAATCCTATCTGATCCTACCTTGGAGACTTCACCTCTTATCCCTTGAGCTCATCCTCCCATCATATGTGGATCTCAAGCCCATTATGGTAAATCCTAAACTATCCTACTTCTCCTATAAATCTACTGTCATCCATAACATTAGGGTTGGGTTTTGGAGATTGCCCTCATGTTGTTTCCTTGAACCTAAATGAGTCACCATTTTCACGCATTAGGGTGACATTGAGGTGTTATTTGTGAAAAGGAAGGACAAGTCAACTTGGGGAGATCCTTACAATACTACTATTATTGGTTGTAAACTCTCTTCTCTTTCTATTAATACAAAGAGTATATATTTTTCCTATATGTGTTGTATTATGTTTACCTTCATGTATTTCAATGCCTTGATGATTCATTAAATAGAGTGATTGAATTACGCTAAGTAGATGTTTTACCTGGCTTGTTTTGATTGTATGTGCATGTTCTAATTATAGCATATGGAGCTACAATTAGAGCTCATAATCAAGGAGTAAAGCAAAGGTTGTGACAAATTCCAAGTAGGCTTCTTTCCCTTTCTTCAATTTCTCTAAGGAAAAAGATTATATTCTTTGTATTATGTTGTTCTAGACCAATCCACTAGGTCTAGGGAAGTTACTTTTGTCCACAATCGTAAGTTCCACATAAAAAGTTGGATATGATTTGAGATATGTCTTAGGTGGTGAAGTGAGCCTGTATGGATATATTGATTTAGATTGGATGAGGAGTGTCAAGGACATAAAGAGCACCTCAGGGTGATGCTTAAGCTTGGGATCAACTATGATATCTTGGTTTAATAGGAAGTATACTTCTGTCGCCTCAGTATAGTAGCGTCAAAGTATATCACAACTAATGTCGCAAGTCAGGAATCAACGTGGCTTTAGAAGCTACTTGTAGGGCTATTTGATCGACAGCTTGAGATGACATTGATACATTGTGATAATCAAATTTGTGTTAAGCTTTTGGAGAATCCAATATTTCATGATAGGTCAAAGCACATTAAGATAAGACATCACTTCATCTGAGACATGGTGTATAAGGGAGCATTGAAGCTCTAATAAATATCCATAGAGGAGAAAATTGCAAACATTCTCACCAAGCCTCTATCTAGAGAAATATTTGTATAATTCAAAGACAAGCTTGGAATTATCAAGAATTTCACCCTCTTAGAGATGGAGTGTTGATGTTTTTTTAGGATTGGGTAGACATTCTCCCATACGGTCATGCTGATTTGACTAGTGGGGGAATAATAGATTCGCCCATGGATCGATGTTGATTTGGCCAAGGCTGAAAGGCCTAGGGCAACTGTAGAATACATAAAACATTATTCCATTAGAGCCATGATGATTTGGAATCCATAAGATCATGGTGATTTGATCAAGGAAGAATGATACATTCACCTCAGAGCCATGCTGATTTGGACAGGGGTGAATAACCCAGGGTAAACCTTCTCCGAAGAAGCCATATCAATTTGGCTGGGTCATGCTCATTTGTCCCAAGGGAGATTTATACATTTACCCATGGAGCCATGCTGATTTGGCTAGGGGTAAATGGCCTAGGATAATCACACTTCCTCCTTTAGGTAAAATTGATCTATATCTATAGACGTGCATGTGAGGACACACTACATCAATGTAGATAGCTCATGAAATTTCTTTTGGAGGAGAAATTTTAGTTAAGAAGAAATATGTTTATAGCTAAGGAGAATACCTCCCTCGCTCAGCACAACTAGAGGGTCTTCAAGTCGGCCTAGATGAATTATGCAAATTTTTATATTATTAATTCAAGTCAGCCCATGAGAAGTTAAGTTGCCAACCAATGAAGGGACTTGTCCCTTGGGTTGTCACACCCTCGAGACATGTATAAATAATATGTTAAGATGCATTGTTTAATCACCAATGAAGAGAAAGTTTGAGCAAGGAGAAATCATATTTTCTAAGGTCTATCTTTTCTTCATTGGACAATCGATAGTGTGAGAAGAATAGGCGAAATTGACTAGACCTTTGATTGGTCATGATTGCATACCATATTTAACCGCAGGTTAAAGTTTGAATTTTTGACTCGTTTTGACCAGTGTTGACTAGATTCTAAATTTGACCAAGTTTGATTGGTATATTGACTCAGATATTGACATAAATTTCTAGACAAATTTCTAATTTGTAAAAATAATAATTTATCCTAAGAAAAGTTACTAGGTATTTTCCCAAGGTTGGGTTTCCTAGGGTGAAATTATTTTCTCTATTGTGCACGACTGTCTTTCTATGATCTCTATTGTTTCCATTGCATTTAATGTTGATATTTTTTTAGTATAATTATTCAATGATAGAGGTGGCATAAATTACAATGTGAAAAACCATTAGGAAATAATTATATGACATAAAATTGTATCCTACTACACTTGCATAGAATTTCAATGGTATTGTGGCAATGTTTTGGCTATGGCATAGAATCATTGAAGAAATATGATTGGTTATATTGTAGCAATATTTGGGCTCTGATATGGAATAATTGAAGTGCTCTGATTGGTTGTATTGTGGCAACTTTTTGGCTCTGACATGGAAGCATTGAAGCACTTCAATTGGTTGTGTTGTGGCAACATTTTGGCTCTGACATGGAAGCATTGAAGTTCTTTGATTAGTCGAGCACCCTTGACATGAAACAAGGGTCTTGGTGGCGAGGTTTAATAGCCATGATATTATTTGTCCAAAACATGGAACTCGATAGCACAATGGGTTAGGTGACAATGTAGCCCCCTTGAGGTCGAGGGTTCAAAAATTAGCGAAAGGAGGATTAATTTTATTTTGTTTATACCAAAAATATGCCAAATTGTTGAATAATATGGTCATGTTCATTTTGTAGCACAACTGCCAAACTCTGGGCATTTTGTAGAACACATGTCGGAAGGAGGCATTTTATCGAATAGTTAGGTTTTCTAATGTTTTTATGGGTCAAATTTAGTGAAAATTGATTATGGAAAGGGGGTTTTAGATGGATTCTTTTGGAACTTGATAAATGGAAGCCATAAATAGTTGTTCAACACAAGGGGGTCATGATTATTGGCTATATAATAATGTGTACATGTTTTTTTCATATAAAAGAAGGAAAATTGATTTTGAAGAGATTTAAGCTTGTGGATCCAGTTTGAAATATTGTGAAAAGTGGTTCACACTAGTTGAAGAAGGAGGTGGATTCCTCCATCAAAGTTGGTGCCTCAATCAGGTTGAAGCCTACAATAATTCGAGACTTGCACATTTTCTGGGTTCATACCTCAATTAGGTTGTTTCCTATTGCAAGTGGATGCTTGCAAATTTTCTATTAGGTACCTATATTACTTGTATAGCCCCTTATTGTTGTTAGTGTAACCCCCTTATTGTTATTATTGTACCCCTGTAACCCTAATATTGTTATTATTGTGCCCTTACGTTATTTTTGTTAGGTCGGCTAGGATTATATTGTGACCCCATGGAATCCTCTATATAGAAGGAGGTTTTGTCATTTCTATCATCCAATAATTTTCCATTTATGTAATGTAAAGGAGGTTCCCCCCTCGAAGTGGCTTATTTTTAAGGCATTTATCTCTCTTTTATTCTATTTTTGGAGCTAGTTTCATAACATTTGGTATCAGAGCTTTAGATTCTAGGGTTTTTCTGCTACAAACAGGTCATCGTTGTATTTTCGCTATAACTTTTTTTTATACGAAGGTTCAGAAGTTGAATTTTTTATAGAGAAAAGTTACATTCTTGAGGAACGCCATATAAAAATTTCAGATCTTGGTTCGCAATATTTTTGGAGATATGATCTATGGAAGTTAGGGTTTTTCAGGCTCCTGAATCTAACCTAATCAGGGCATCATGGCATTTTCGATATAATTTTTTTTCTACGAAGGTTCAAAAGCTGAAATTTTTACATAGCAAAGTCGAAATCCTGAGAAACATCGTGTAAAATTTCATTTCTTGGTTTGCAATATTTTCGAAGATATGAGCTGTGGAAGTTAGGGTTTGTTCAGGCTCCCGAATTTCATCTCAAAGAGGCGACCGTGGGAAAATCATCATAACTCTCTCTCTGAGAATCAGATTAGAATTCTGCAATATGTGGCCCCAAGTACACAGACTGTAGTTTCCTATGTATCAATTTCAGAGCTAAAGGAGGAAACAGTGAGACGTCGCACGTTGTACAAGTTTGCTCTACTAAACCAGTCCATAATTAGGTCATTGTGGGAGATTGGGCATAACTTTGTCTTGAAGAATCCCAATCAGGTCAGACCTATGGCATTTGAAAAAATCTTCAGAGAGCTACTACAAGGCCAAATTCAGATATTGAAGATTCAAAATCACAAAGATAATTCATTTTCAATATCGAGCTCCTCAAAAGCAAGAAAAGGTGTGTATTGTTTTTCGAACTGCATAAGTCTTATGTGAAAAATCAGTTTGAATTGATTCCAAGGACATATTGTAGAATATATATCAGTATTG
Organism: Pinus albicaulis; assembly: GCA_034641835.2. NCBI lineage: Eukaryota > Viridiplantae > Streptophyta > Pinopsida > Pinales > Pinaceae > Pinus > Pinus albicaulis. The sequence continues at coordinate 1,836,106,467 of CM076575.1, read as the reverse complement.
GGTTCTAAAATGCCTCCTAAAACAAAAGCAACACTCATTAAGCCTTTAGAAGGCTCTACTATGACTCATGAAGACGAAGAATGGCAACATGACATATCAAAATTACAAGAGTGAGTGCAACAAATTTCACTCTCGCAAAGAGCAACAAAAAATGAATTGGAAGTTTTGAAGAAAGGTGTGGAAGCTAAGATGGATGGTTTTAAGAAAGGCATGGAATCTAAGATGGATGGGCTGAAGAATAGCATGGACGCTAAGATGGATGACATGGAAGCTGGCATGGAATCTAGGATGGATGACATGGAAGCTAAGATCAATGAAAAAATGGAAAACATGAAGAATGATCTAAAATAAAACAAGAAATGTTTCCTAATGGCGAAAATATAGTAGAGGAAACTCATGATGAGAAAAAAATAAATGTTAATCGTGATTTCATAAACTCTAACATTGGATGGAAGAACCACCATATTCCAAATATGGATATGAGGAAGTTTGATGGAAAGGATCTCGTAACATGGATACTACAGATGGAGCTATATTTTAATCTCAATAATGTGCAAAACATACAAAAGGTACGCATTGAAACTTTACGTTTAGAACAAAATACATTTGTATGGTATCGATGGCTTTGCTCCCGTAAATTTTTTTTCACTTGGTCAATTTTTACAGAAGAAATGATAGCACATTAAGAGGGTACAAAGAGCAACATCTTCTTTAGCCAATTGATAAATCTCAAACAAAAGGGTTCAATGGTGGAGCACATTGAGGAATTAAAAAAATTGAATATAAGGGTAACGAGTATTCTAGAGGAACACAGGATTGATGTCTTCATAGGGAATTTAAAGGATAACATCCAACATGAAGTTCGCGTTTGAGAACCTGATTCATTGGAGAAGGAATTTAGATTGGCAAGAAAAATTGAATGTAAAATTATGGCGACAAGGAAGCCTACCACTCACATCTATAAAGATGGAAGTGTTGCTACTCCTAGACTTCCACAACTTACAAGGTTGACACCACAACAATTGGAAGAAAAAAGAGCAAAAGGGCTTTGCTACAGTTGCGATAAAAAATACACTAAAGTTCATAAGTGTGCTGAGAAAAAATTATTTTACATAGATTGTGAAGAGGAGGAAGAAAATGAACAAGAAACTTAAAAATAAGAGGATATACACCAGGAACCAACCCTAGAAGAAGAAGAAATGAGTCCAACCATATCGTGTAATGCATTGGCAGGAATTACCACTCCTCAAACTCTCAAGATAGAAGGACATATCAAGAAGAAAAAGGTAATAATGTTGATTGATTTAGGTAGTACCCATAATTTTATTCATTGTAAGGTAGCCAAGGAATTGAATTGTTTCCTATACCCAGCACCAGAATGTCAAGTGATGGTTGCAAATGGAGGAACTATAAATTTCTCTGGAAAATGCCATAATATCAAGCTAACCATGGGGGAATATGTATTGAATATTACAATGCTTTCCATTCCTATGGGAGGTGTTGATGTTGTACTAGGAGTACAATGGTTACAATCTTTGGGGACGGTAGCTTTTAATTTTCAAGAACTTTTCTTGAAATTTTTTTCAGAAGGAAAGGAAGTCGAATTACGAGGTATTGCAGGGAAGCCAGGAAATATAATAATCTCTAATGTCATGAAAAATCTTCTAAAGAAATAACAACGAGGCGTAATTGCACAATTATGCTCACTAGATGTTCCAACATCAAAATCATCTATTTCTGCAGATCTCCAACAAGTCTTGGACAATCATTCCAAGGTGTTTGAAACTCCCAAAGGACTCCCACCTATTCGTGATCATGATCATGCTATTCATTTGATTCCAGGAAGTGTTCCTCCAAACATCAAGCCTTATAGATACCCTTACTTCCAAAAGAGCGAAATTGAACGTATGATTGCAGAAATGTTAGAGGCGGGTATAATTCAACTTAGTCAAAGTTCTTTCTCTGCTCCTGTAGTATTGGTACACAAGAAGGATGGATCATGGCGAATGTGTCCGGATTATAGGGAGCTCAATAAGCTCACCATTAAAGACAAATTTCCCATTCCTGTGATTGATGAATTATTGGATGAATTACATGGAGCAATTTATTTACCAAGTTGGATCTTCGTTCAGGATATCATCAAATTAGAATGAAGACTGAAGATATTCCAAAAACAGCATTTCGAACTCATGAGGGTCATTATGAATTTTTGGTCATGCCTTTTGGCCTTACCAATGCACCTTCTACATTTCAAGGATTGATGAATTCCATTTTCAAACTCTTCCTTAGAAAATTTGTGCTAGTATTTTTTGATGATATACTAATCTACAGCAGGTCTTGGAAGGATCATGTTCAACATGTTGACAGGGTGCTCAAACTATTGGAGGAGAAACAATTATATGAAAAAACATCCAAATGTTTCTTTGGAGTACAAGAGGTGGAATTTTTGGGTCATATTGTATCTCACGAGGGTGTTAAGGTAGACCCTAACAAAATTAAAGCCATTAAGGAATGGAAAGTCCCCACAACCATAAAGCAGTTGCGAGGATTTCTCGGGTTAACAGGGTATTATCGCAAGTTTGTTAAGAATTATGGGAGAATAGCAGCACCTATAACAACATTATTGAAGAAAGATGCATTTTCATGGACCCCTGAAGCAACTAAGGCCTTTGAACGTCTTAAAGAGGCAATGTGCCTAGCACCGGTCTTAGCTATGCCAGACTTCACAAAAACCTTTATTGTGGAATGTGATGCCTCAGGAAATGGAATTGGTGCGATTTTAATGTAGGAAGGAAGACCCATTTCTTTTGAAAGTCGTCCAATCAAAGGAAAGTATTTACAGAAACCTATTTATGAGAAGGAAATGTTAGCAATACTGCATGCACTAAAGAAATGGCGAACTTACCTAATGGGAAGACAATTCAAGGTAAAAACTGATCATGATAGTCTTAAACACTTTTTGGAACAAAGACTATCTTCAGAAGAGCAGCAAAAATGGGTCACAAAGATGTTGGGTTATGACTTTGAAATAATCTACAAAAAAGGAAAGCTTAATGTTGTTGCAGATGCACTCTCAAGAAATGATGAAGAGGTGGAAGCATTGCTTTGTGCCATTTCTATTATCCAACCAGATTGGATAACTGAAGCAAGAGATGAATGGAAGAAGGACAAAGATGTATGGACACTCATTCAAAAGTTGCAGCAAGATCCTAGTACATCTGATACATTTAGTTGGAAAAATGATTTCTTATGGTACAAAGATCGCTTATATCTTTGTAAGAATTCTCAACTAAAACAAAAGATTCTTCTGGAATTGCACACTTCTCCTTTAGGAGGACACTCAGGATTTTTAAAAACTTACCACAGGGTGAAGAAAGAATTTTTTTGGGATGGCCTTAAATCTGATATTCAAAAGTTTGTCGCGGAATGTGTGGTTTGCCAGCAGAATAAAGTGGAAACAATTAAGACCCCAGGACTTCTACAACCTTTATCCTTTCCAAGTCAACGTTGGGAGGAGATTTCAATGGATTTTATCACAGGTTTACCTAAGTCCGAAGGAAAGAGTGTCATCATGGTGGTAGTTGATAGAATTACCAAGTATGCACACTTTTTTTCATTATCTCATCCATTTAAAGCAAGTACAGTTGCTACTACATTTATGGACAGAATTCAAAAGCTACATGGAAGCCCAAGGGTTATTGTGAGCGACAGAGATCTGATTTTTACTCGAAATTTTTGGACGAAGTTATTTTCTTGTTTGGGTACTCAATTAGCTCATAGCTCATCTTATCATCCTCAATCTGATGGTCAAACTGAGATAGTAAATAAATGTTTGGAAGGATATCTTCGTTGTTTTGTATCTGATAAACAAACACAATGGGTCAAGTGGTTACCTCTCGCTGAATGGTGGTATAACACTTCCTTCCATACTGCAGCAAAAATGACCCATTTATGGCACTTTATGGATATCATCCACCATCCATCACATCATATTTAAGAGAAAATTCGAAGGTTCAAGCAGTGGAAGATCACATCGAGCATCAACAAGAAGTTCTCCAACTCTTAAAGGATAACCTAAATTTTGCACAAAATCGAATGAAACAACAGGCAGATCAACATCGCAGCGAGAGAAGTTTTGATGTAGGAGACTGGGTATTTTTACGACTACAACCATACAAACAAATGTCCCTCAAGCAAGCTAAGAAGGATAATAAATTATCACCAAAGTACTATGGTCCTTACAAGGTGTTGCTAAAGATTGGTACTATGGCATAAAAATTGGAGCTTCCTGCCTCTTCGCAAGTGCATCCATTTTTCCATGTTTCATGCTTAAAGAAGGTTATAGGTGAAAAAATTCTAGTTCAAACAATATTGCCATAACTTGATGAGGAAGGAAAAATCATATTGGAACCTGAAGCAGTCACGGTAACAAGAACTCGACAGCTATGAAATCGATCAATTTAAGAGTATCACATCAAGTGGAAGAACTTACCCACTGAAGATTCTACATGACAGGATGAGAATTTTATATGGAAGCATTCATAGCTACTCAAGCGTTGAGGACAACACTTTATTGAAGGAGAGGGGCATGTTAGGTCCTTATATTATTAGTATAGCCCCTTATTGTTGCTAGTGTAACCCCCTTATTGTCATTGTTGTACCCCTGTAACCCCAATATTGTTATTATTGTGCCCTTACATTATTATTGTTAGGTTGGAAAGGATTATATTGTGACCCCATGGACTCCTATATATAGAAGGAGGTTTTTTCATTTCTATCATCCAAGAATTCTTCATTTATGTAATGTAAAGGAGGTCTCCCCCTCGAAGTGGCTTATTTATAATGCGTTGATCTCTCTTTTCTTCTATTTTTGGAGCTAGTTTTATAACATTTTCAAGGCTGGTGCCTCAATCAGGTTGAAGCCTACAACAAGTTGAATCTTGCATATTTTCAAGGTTGGTACCTCAATCAGGTTTTAGCCAATTGGAAGTGGATGTTTGCACATTTTCAGGGATGGTGCCTCAATAAGGTTGTAGCCTATTACAAGTAGTTTCTTGCACATCTTGGGGACGATTTGATCCAACAGGTTAGTTCCTGACAATCTATGTAAATGAATTGAAGTAGAGGAAGAAAAATATTTTCAGTATTTTCCCACAAGGGTTTCCATGTAAAATCATGTGTCTCTTGTGTTGATGGTTTCTTGATGCATGGTTTCATTTATTGTTATGATTCCAAATTGCTATGATATACTTATACATGATTATTTATTAATGAAATGTGTTGAAAATATAAGTTTCCCATTACACTGATTCACTGCACCCCCCCCCCCTCTCAATGTGATGTTTGGTCTAACTAAAGGTATTAGAGCGAGTTCCTTCAGGAAAAATAAATTATTGGAAGGTAGATCATGGCCAATAAATGGAAGAATAAGAAAAATTTTTCTCAAAAGAGTACAAGTTGCAATTATGTGAGAAATACAACATATCCTAAAGAATACATCTTCTTCATGATTATGGATGCTAAAGATAGTTAGAAATAGGATTCATGTATTGCATTTTGTTTCAATTGTGGTATTGAAAGTCACTATAATTCTATTTATCCATGTTCTATTACAGGTAATGAAGATGATATTCCTCAACTGATTGAGGAGGAAGTAAAAGATGAAATTGAATCAGAAGTAGATCATGAAGGATAACTCAAAAGTGCCTTAAAGGAATTAAAATCTTAAGGAATAAGGGTCAATAAATTAGAAGAGCAACTCCAAGATTATAAAGGGGAAGATGAATTCTAGAGGGAGAAATACCATGATATTACTACTCTGAAGGCCCAACTAGAAGAATCAGGAATATTGGATGAAGTGAGGTAGACCCAACTAAAAGAAACAAAAGATCATTATGAGTCATAGGAAGTTGAAATTATTTCATTGAAAACTATGCTAGAAAAAGTCAACAATAAAAATGATCAAGGGTAAAAGGATGCATCATGAATTATACTTAATAATTTTGAATATGGACCTATTGTGAGTTTGAAGGCTCAATCAGTTGAAGATGCATCAAGGGGTCAACCACAAGATTTGAAATCTGTTCAAGATGAGCTCACTACTGCTCTACAAGAGCTAAGGTATCTCACATCTCTTAACAAAGAACAAAGGGATCTATTAGAAAGCAAGGATGTTGATGTTGCCATTTGTGAAGCAAAAAAAAATTCTAAACAAAATGAGGACGCCTTGGCGAATCAACTAAAAGAAAAGATGTAAGAATTTGAAGAGAAGATTCACAAACTTACCAAAGCAGAAGAAGAAAGCATCTCCTTGAAATCCCTATCTGAATAAGTAAAAAGAACGAAATAAGTAATGAAGATCCAAATGATGAATAAAGAAGAATAATGTGAGGAGCTTGAAGAATAAATTGGTTCATTGAGGGTTGAAGTTGACAAGCTCAACAAGAAATTGAAGAATTCACAATTATCAGACGACATTCTTAGTTAGAGATCACCATGCGATAAAAAAAGTCTTGGTTATACAAGTAAGTCTTCATGCAAAGAAGACTCAAGATCCAAGTCTCCAAAATTCAATTCGAAGAAAAGTTCTAAGAAAAAGTTGGCATTCTCCCGAAGCCAAATCATAGTGAAAGTCAAAATAAGATGGAAATGTTGCTACTCTAGGAAGTTATGTCGATATTATCAAGAAACCCCATCAAAGAGAAGACAACAATGTAATAAAGGGTAAACATCAACAAAGAATCAAACCGTCTCCAAGAAAAAACATCTTCAAAATATCTTCAAGGGAAATTTTCTCTTCCAGGTATCAAAGTAATTTTTTTGGTTATTTTTTTTCCCATATACTAATTTTAGGCACAAGGCTAGGGATTTCAAAGCCTATGACTGAATATAGAAGACTTTTTAGACCTATCGAAGCAAGTTTAAAGGTAGACAAGATCCAAATGGCTTAAATAACAGAAAATATATGTCAGTTGCTCCTTCATTCAAGTATAATACATAATAATTTAAATTCCATAATATTTGTCACATTTCATGAGAATGCAACATGAAGAGGTTACCTGAGAAAACTAGGTGTTGGCGGTGCTGGATATTCTGCCAACAGTAGGGGGTCTCCCCCTTTTGAAGTCCCAATTAGACCTCACACTATTTGGGATAGGAGCCTGTTGACAGTGATGGAAACTACCAACAATAAGGGGGTCTACCCGATATGAAGTCCAAATTAGAACTCACAACGTTAGTGATAGGAGCCACATCCAGAAAATGGGCCTGGATGCCATTATAATGATCTTAAGGATATGCCTTGGATGCAATAAGAAACACAAGAGATCATACACATAAATTTGAGGTCAAAAATTGAGCAAGCTTTGTGAGACACCAATTTCAATGTATAAAAGGGGCTTCCACGGAAGGGAAATAAAGAGTGAGTCTCTATAAGAAAAGTAATAGTACTATCCTAAAAGAGACACATAAGAGAAAAGAAGGAATCGTTAGTTAACATGCAAAATAGTTCTCAAGATAACAATGATATTGAAATCAAATAACAATGCACATTCAACTCGATATATACTAAAGCCAATGAAATAGTTAATTTTATTTAGCATGTATGAACATAACATATACCAAAAAAATTAAGAGATTAGTCTTATAACATCCACGATACATGCATGAAAGTGTGCTGGCCCTGAGAGCTTCTCATGATTACGTGAAAGTTCCAAGTACACACTTACAATGATGAAACACTAGCCCCAAGAGTGGAACAAGAAGCCACCACTTGTGTTTCATGAAAATACAAATCTACGTATAAGTATGCTTTCCCTAAATGTGGTGGTGCACTTAGAACAATAGAAAGAAAGATATCTGACCTTTTCCTTAAAGTGAATAGATAAAGGGAGAGAAACCTACTTGTAATTTTTTCGCTTTCCCTCACCTCCCTTCTTCGCTTTCATCGCTCTCAATCCAACTCAACTCACTTGATTGATACCTGCCATGTAAAATAGAAGACAAAAAACAACATAAAGGAAATACGATCTATTCAAGTTAAACAAATTCAATCGATTAAATTCATAAACACACATATAACATCATTAAAACGTGCATTAGGAAAGTAACAAATGTCTTTATTATGAAGTAGAAGGAAGAGTACAACCAATTGATCGATTCGTTGTCACTCATCCAACTTGAGTCGCATCCTCATCACATCCAACATCAACAATCAAACAACATCACAATACATGCAAAATACCTTCAAGAGTTGATATCTCACCAGCATAACTCTACTTAACACAAATTCTTGCTCTCTTGTGCACTATGTTCAGTGTTCTGTTTATAAGTAGATGAAGGTAGTTTGACATAAATGAATCATTGAATGGATTTCCTAAAAATGGATGAAGAGGTTTCCTTTTTCATGGGAATAGGAGGATAAGAGATTTAATGACTTCATGGGTTCCAAATTCGAGGCTATCAGATGAGGTGAAAGATGGAACAACTTCTAGAAGTCACTAGAGGTTGGGAAGATTCCTGGAATCCAATGTACAATTCGCTTCGAGTCGACCAACGCACTCTAAACTGGGCCTAGGTCCTCTGAAACACAGCCTTGCATGGGAGTAGATGCTTTGCAAAGCAATTACAACTATCTAGGGGTGCTTTGAGGGTGCAATGGGGCACTTCAACTGACATCTAAGTAGTGAAACTTTCATGAAGGAAAACCACCAATGTGATGGATTGTTTAGGGCATGTATCAACCAATTTAGAGTATGATAGACCCTAATGAATACTGATCTATGTCTTGGGATGATGCCCAAATCGACCTGTAATAACTTGCTTCTCTAAAGAATGATCTTCTCTCCTATGTTAAGCTAGAGAAGCCAAGTCTAGCTCTCCAAAATTCAAATCCATTTGCTTGAGTTATGAGGGTTTATTTATAACAAGTGAGGTGACCTTTCACCTCCCCTTGTGACTCTTGAGCTCCCGCATGACTCTTTAGCTTTTATTTGTCTTTTGAGCTTCTCTTTAACCTTTGAGATTACTAATGACTCTGCATATTCCCTATGTGACTCTTGGACTTCCACAAGCAAGTTTTACATTTTCTCATTATTTTCAAAATGAAAAATTACAATAAGACAAAATTTGGCTATAGCCATAAGACAAAATAATACATTATGCTAATCTTGTGGAAATTATAACTTGGTGAAGGTAACATGAAACTTTGTAGTAAGATATTGGTTCCAAGATTTGTACTCTGCTGCTATGTGCTCAACCTTTAATGGTACATCTCGATTGTATCTGATTATACCCTCCAATGCATTTGGATATATGGTGTTGGAGTTTGTTTGTCTATCTTATTTGGCTTAGTCAAATACTGAAAAATATATTCTTTAATCATCTCGAGCTCATCCTTAGTGGTTGCCTGTTTGATGCTGCTCAAGAAATATTCTATCTCTTGCTTGATAATGCCCCTGTCCTTTACTTCTGTAAATGTGCCAACATAAGGTATATTTTTCATCCTCACCAAAGCATCCAATCCATTATACAATTGTGAATATGATGTTATGGTACTAGTGGAAAAAGTATGGAGCTTCTCATAGATTTGTATAAACATCCTGATTTCCGCCATATCCTTTTTAACATCTTGACTCCTTTTCTTGACTAACAATGCAAGTGTATTCATATATTTGGTGCCCCAGTCTTGGATCACATCTTTGGCTGAGTAAGCTATCTTTAGGACCTTAACCATCTTTTGTGACGCTTTATGAACTTCATATAAGAGAAACACCACCTCAAGTAGAGTGACCATCTCATCATATAACTAATTCATAGTGTCTTCTAGTGGCTTGATTTCTTCAATTATAACTGCTTTGAATTCCTTTCTACTAGTAGTAGTGAATGCAACCTCTGATTCTTGGCCATGAGATGATAAAATTGTTTCGTTACAATAACCAATTCATTTGCTAATTGTTTATTTTATTGCATCAAGAAATCAATGTTCTCATCAATGGATTCTGCAAAGGCTACATTTGCTGTTGTGACCGCTCTTGGATTCTTCCTAGTATTCAGCACAATCATTCTTTCTGTGTTTATGGTGACAAGGTGATGAGGGTAATTTAGAAAATACCTTATTCCTTCATGTACTACTCTTCTCTTTAGCTGATCGAAGGTGAAATTTGAAATGTCCATGACCTTTTCATCTTGTGGAGGGACTATTCCCATCTCGCTGAGCGGGATATGTCCACTAGTGAGAGGAGGTGGTGGCCGATAGCTTGTTGGTTCTACAATTGTCATAATATATACTTCTTGGTAATCCTCCTCCCGTTCTTCATCTACATGCCGGGCCTGTAAATCCTCTTCCTATCTCTCCAACTTTCCTCTTCTTCTAATAAATTTTGTCATTCTTCTTCTTCCTTCTGATTTTCCATGACTTCTTCTTTTTGCTTCACTCTAGTATCCTCTTATTTCTTATTTTTCATCTATTCCTTTCTTCTTTGCATGTTTTATCTCTTATTCCTTAATTATTCTTCTTTCTGTTTTCTTTCTTCCTCTTACTTGCATTCCTCTTCTAATTCCTACTGGTTCTTCCATGCTTCTTCTAATTCCTTTCTTTTCCTCTCTGCTTCAATTTCGCCCTTTGTATTGGGATCAAATTTGAATTTTCTGCTCCTTTCCTCTTCAGGATCATGATTGATCTTCCTCTTTGGTGCATCAATACTAATTGGACTAAGCACTTCATGTTGGTCCCCTTCTTGCACAATATCTGGTATATGAGTTGTGTTAGAGGGGCCTGCCTCATCACCTTGTCTAGTTTCTTTGGAAGCATTCTATTGATTCTTAATATTTTCTTCATCTTCTAGAGTTAGAGGAAGATATAAAGAGGCAAAATGTAGCTTAGCACTATGCCATTTTAATACTCTCCTTGGGTCATATCAATGAAAACCCATTTCACCAAACCTAAGGCGACTAATTTCTACAACTTCTGATTTGCTTCCACTGCCTTTAGACTCTTCAACTCATAAGAACCCACCTACAAAGGAAAGAGAGGCCATGGTGAATTATTATTCTTTTGTAATAACCGTGACAGTCCTGAAAAAAGCTGATATCCAATATCTTGCATGACCACCTTATTAGTCACATACTTCAATTCAAGATGTGGTGAATTTTGGCAACCGAAGACTCTGATATAGGTGCCTTCGAAAGAAGCGAACCAATATTCAACTTCAATAACCACTTATTTTGCTTGATCAGTCATGTAGGGTGCCTCTTCTTCAAAGACCATCTGGTAGAGCAAAACAAATAAGTGCTCGACTAGTTTATCATAAACTCCTTTGTAATTGAATTCAGAAAGTAGTTTGCAATAGATATTGATAGAGAACGGTTGTCGAGTCCATTTCCACTCTAGACTCGGAAACTCATTTCTTGCACAAATTCCATCAAACAGGTATGCAGACATAAAGAACCGAGTTTTCTCACATTATACATCCTTCTTCACCTTTGATACATTAATCTACAACTGTTGTGCAAGAAAATCTGACCAGTTGAAGATCTTCCCTTTGTAACCACAGGGTAAAGCATATATATCCATACTTCTTCACAAAATTCACTAGTTTCCCACCCATACAGTCTACAGAACATTGCCATGAGGTATTGGTAAACCTTATTTAATTATTTTGTGCTATATATCCCCTCTAGCTTCTAGCGAAACGTAGCCGGTTCTTGCCACCATGATCTCATCACATCCTTTGTATTCAAATTAGCCCAAACTACATAATACTTAGAATTCATATATACTTCTGGATTTAGCAGTTTATAGTATGAATGAAGATCATGAGGCTAATATGTTACGAGCTTTTTCCCACTGACACTGCTTAGAACCATGTTCTTAGAGTCTAGACCTTGCAATATCCATTCGATTGCTTCTGCACATGGTAACATTAGATATCTGCAACCCACTTTGTGGAAACTGGATCTATTAACATTAATGTAAATTTATCTGTCTTCTAGATGGTCTAGGAGCTCTTTATTGAAAGCATATTTTATGGTCAACCATGATATAATAGTATAATTATCCCCAAAACACCTTGTATCTGCCAAGAAAGGTGCTCCTATATTAGATATTTTCCCAACAACGTCAACACTGCTTTCAGTGGCCTCCTTAGCTGGTGCATGTCATGTAACCAAAGGCATCCTATTAGTGGAGGATGAAAGAATGAAAAGCTCCTAACTAGAAACATCTGGAAGTGGAAATGCACTCATGGAAACAAAAAATAAGTTCCATATTTAATATCCTAATCTATCAAGCTATCAAACACAAAAATAATCACTGAGAGGGAGGATCGCGCAAGGCCTGAGCACAAGAGACAATATTGAGGCAAGAGTGACCTGATTGGACACTTGAAGTGCACACTGTGCAATTATTAAGAGGCGATACTGCACATGCTTTATTAGTAAGAGGAAAAGTTGAAGGAATTTATTTTGTGATTGCACAATGCACAATTACTAAGAGATAGGGCTCCTTGACTGCATAGTTCACATCAACAATGGAAAAAGTTATAAAATGTTGGCTAGAAGTGCGTAGAGCGCAATTGAAGCCATATATTGTACAATGCACAATCACAGTGAGCAAGAATTATAAAACTGCTGACTAGAATTGCGCAATGCGCAGTTGAAGGGAGGTAAATATTGGGAGGTGTGCATGTCGGATTAGCAGCGGGTAAGACTTAAGATCTGATGCCTAGAAGGGACCAATGTGCAGTTGAAGAGAAAGGGATGATGATCTACTCATAATTAAACTAAGTATTGATAAAAAACAAGACATTATTATTGTGAGAAGATTAGCATGCATAAATAGATTCATTTGCCATGATTACTAGAATGCGAAAGGACTCAAAATATGAAACAAAATTAGAAAAGAAGCATGCAAGAGAGGAATAACACATTAAAAATATAAATAGATCAAAATAGTCATTTGTAATGAAAAAATCTTGGTAAAACGACACTTATAAAAGGAAAAATGAAAAAAGCGAATATAAAAGCAGATAAAAGCAAAAATTACGAAACTTACCTGAAATAGTGGCGCGCATGCAACCAAAGGCTCCTTGTGTGTAGAGCTTCAAATATGAGTGTGAGAATGAGCCCTAGGCTAGCTTCTTATATATGTGAGCACTCATAGATATAGGGTTAGGTTTTGTGCACACATTTCGAAAAGTTGCTAGAGTTAATTAACTGCCACTTATGACAATGTGAACTTTGGAAAGTGTGCCCACACTGTTGAAAAGTGTTGCACAATAGCTATCTATAGGGAGTGTGCGATCTCTATATTGAAGGAATGCGTAGTTGAATATCTCTGAGAACTATGTAGTTGACTGGAAAAATGGACTGTGCAGTCAAATACCATAAGGAATTGTGCAGTTGCTTATTGATCTAGGTGGCTCCAGAGACACACAGGACAAAGTGGGTTGATGGAAGCTCAAAAATCAAAGTGTTTGGATTGCTCTCGAACTAGGTTCAGGTTGAATATCTCGTCTTTCTAATTCCAACGACACAGACGACACTCAATTTCGAGTCCGCATGGAGAAGTTAGGAGCAGTCAAATTTTTGGGTTGACTTGGTGACTAGGCAGGCTTAAATAAGGCGCAATTTCGCCGAAATCTGGCCACCAGATTTCGGCCAGCTCCAGCTAGATTCAGGGAAAAATTGTGGGACACTTAAAATTCTCTTTAACGCCTATTTTTGGAATTTTGAAAATGGCCAGTTTGTTTTATAAAAAAAAAATTAATTAAAAAAAGGTCAGCGGGCCATGACCCCCGCCGGACCCCATGGAGTTGCACCACCGAAAAAAAATGAAACGAGGGTGGGTCACCAGCGGTGGAGTCGACACCCACACCACATATGCCACCTACATGTACCGTGGGCGGCGGGGCTTGAACCCGCCCGACCGGAATGACCGATCTGCTTCCCGGGCGCCCACACCAACCAACAAACCCTACATTAAATGCACCAACCCCATTTTAAAATGTAGTTAAGTTTAAAATAAAAAACGCGCCCGATTTCATCATATGTTGGGAGGGGCGGGATTTGACTCCCTGACCCCTCCTCAACCAATTCCTAAATTTTAACCACCATGCCAACCGCCTTTTTGTAAACTCTGCCCACCTTTTTATTACTTAAACCCAGTTCTTCACAAGTGTGCCCAAGCCAAGGCAGAGCAGGAGGACGCACACAGATCGATGTAGTGATTATGCAGGCAGAACCATGCGCAGGCCCAGAAACAGGGAGCAGAACCATGATTCTTGAAATTTTCCCGGGGAGGTAATTTTTCTCCATGTCAAAATATAGTCAAGTTTACAATAATTTTTAGCGGTTTTTCATAGGGAATGCAATGGTGAGGTCAGATTTTCCTTTTGAGTTGTAGATTTCCAGTCCACCCATGGAGCAACATCTTTGAGGAAACTAGGGAGAATCTAAAGATTCCTTTTTGCCCCAGATTTTCACTTTGTCAGAATTCAGAAATTTGACAGTCTATTTTGCACTATTCGACGTCACAAATCTGATGGCATATTCAGATTTTCCAGCTGAGCTTTATATATTTTCGGCCACTTTTTGAAGTGAAGTTGCAGGTGTCAGCATTCAGTGAGTGAGCAGTCGATTTCACACCTTTCGATGCCACGATTGTGATGGTGATTTCAGATCCAACAGTAGAGAAACTCATTCTTCAGTCATCTTTAGCGTGAGCTATATGATGCGTTGATTTCATGTACTTATTTGTCTCTGAGATGCATTGTGTTATACAGATCCCTGTTGATGTTTGATGTGGGATCTTGTTTTGTTCTTGTTGTGAGATGTACTTTCTATCATGGATTTGTATAATGTTGATATCCCTTTTATGCCATGTTGGCAGGATACTCATTGTCACATGTATGTTGTTTGACATCCCTTTGTTTTCCATGTTGGCAGGATACTCATAGTCATTATGTGTGAGTTATTGTGATATTGATATGAGTCTATTTGTGAATGAGAGTTCATGTAGTGGAACATCTCGTAGAGAGGTATAGCCACTCCTGTGTGCGGGAATTTTCCTTGTATGATAGTGAAAGCACCATCCGTGTACATCTTCACTCCTCACATCACTTAATGCAGCGGCCTACACCATCTTGACACCGAGGCCCGGAGACGTAGTCCCTCCTGGATGAACTCCATTATCAATGTCTTATGTTGCTCATGCTTGATATGTTCCTCTTCTTTACAGCCTGCAAATGTTCATTTATGTTCATTAACGCTTTTGATAAATTGTAATCCTAACACATTAGCCGAAGTAAAAGGTCTTGGTTAAGGGTATCATGAATTTACTCAGATTAAGTGGTATCAGAGGAGGTCTTCTTGCTGATTGGATTGCAGGCGTGAACTATTGAACGTTCGCTGAGTTGAGCCATGGAGAATGTCAAGGACATGTACGAGACCATGCTCAGGGTGTTAGAGAAAGCAGACTTGTTGTACGAGGCTTATGAAAAACAAGCAGTAGAGAAAGCCAAATTGAAGACACTACTACAGGAAGAGAAGGAGGACAAACATCGATTCCAGCTTCAGTTGCAAGCCATGACAGAGGCATGGGAAGAATTGAAGCGTAACAACAAAGTCTTCAAGCAGATCATGATGAATTGAAGGCACTCCTACATGAAGAGAAGGAGGAGAAGCAGCGATTGCAGCTTCATCTATAGGCTGCGACAGAGGCCTTGGAGGAAGTGAAGCGCAACGAAGGCTTATAGAAACCTTCTTCACCTATGTCAAAATCGACAGCTAAGGTAAACAATGTTTATTTCTCTTCAGTTTCATCTTCAAATTATGTCATTTCTTTTGGAAGTATATAGATCCCGATTATAGGAACCGGCATGAGACTCCCCACCAATATGGGGTACGCAGGAGGAGGACTTGGCGTTCATGGCCAAAGCATAACCCAACCATTGGAGGTTGTGTAGAGACCTCGCTATTCAGGTTTGGGGTACACTGAAGAAGGATGTTCGAAGGACATCAAAGGCAAACAGACATTGATGAACTCTCCAGGGAAGAGGACTGATGGGAACACTTGCCCATCATTCCATGGCAGTGCATGTTGCAGTGAAATAATTGAGGCGAGCTCCCATCACCATGATCGCACCGAGACCACCAGATAAGGTATAATAAGTATCATTATTCCAGAGTGCATTTTGATTATAAGAATGTTGATAACCATAGTCATAAATCATGGCATTGAAAAACGTGCCAATTTTTTGGTTTACATAACCATGTGATTTCTAAGTGTTGGAGAAGGATGGCAGAACAAAGGAGGATGAGGCATAGAAAGCCTTATCCCCAATAGGAAAAGAAACCGGTTAAGCAGGTTTGGAGGAAAAATACCTTTTACACCCATTACGACTGAAGTAGCCATCAAACATCCACATGTTGGAGACTCCATCCATAGCAGCGCCTTAAAGACAAAGCGTTGGTGTATGAATCGGTTGAAATAGTTGGTTGACAAGAAAACGTGCCACAGGGAGACAATCCATTCACTTTGATAAGTGAGAGATGGTTTTTCTAGATATGTTAGCTTGTCATGGCCTTGTTTGTAAATCATTTGTTGCATTTTTAGCTGTAAAAGCGATGATGTATTTTTATATCACTTGTTTAAGCAACAATGATATATTTTCCTTGTTTTATGAGTCGTGTGATGCATTTCTTTCATGTAAAAGTGATGAGGTGTTTGCCATCACTTCGAAATGCGACAATGATGTCTTGCCTTGTAATTATAGCTAGGGTGTGATTTCCATTTGATGTAAACATGACCATCGAGTACATGTTATAAACTCGTGGCAATTATGGAAATGTTTGGGTCATAGTTGGTCAATTTGAGCATGTAATTTTCAGGGGATTGTACTATAGGTTTGTAGAAGGTGCAGGTGTTGATTCATCGCCTAAGGCTCCAAAGAAAAAAGGTGAAGGAGATAGAAGGGTGACCTTTTTAGGACGCTTGTGGTGCAAACATAGTACACAACAATTGCAGATTCTTGTTGATGCTTTTGGAGGACCAAAAGCTCCTCAGTGGGGAGGATTTATCCATGTGGCTCCAGAGACATACACAGGACAAAGTGGGCTGATGGAAGCTCAAAAATAAAAGTGTTTGGAATGCTATCGAACTAGGTTCAGGTTGAAGATATCGTCTTTCTGATTCCAACAACGTAGACGACACTCAATTCCGAGTCCATATGGAGAAGTTAGGAGCAGTCAAAGTTTTGGGTTGACTTGGTGATTGGGTAGGCTTAAAGAAGGCGTAATTTTGCCAAAATCTAGCCAGCTCTGGCCGGATTCCGAGCGAAATTGTGGGACATTTAAAATTCCCACTAACGCCTATTTTTGGAATTTTTGAAAATGACCAATTTGTTTTATAAAACAAAAAAGTTAATTAAAAAAAGGCTGGCGGGCCATGACCCTCGCTAGACCCCATGGAGTCACACCACCGAAAAAAAATGAAACGGGGGCGTTCCACCGATGGTGGACTTGACCTCCACACCACATATGCCACCTATATGTATCGTGGGCAGCGGGGCTTGAACCCGCCCAACTAGAACGACCGACCCGCCTCCCGGGCGCCCACACCAACCAACCAACCCAACATTAAATGCACCAACCCCATTTTAAAATTCAATTAAGTTTAAAATAAAAAGCGTGCCTGATTTCATCCTATGTTGGGAGGGGTAGCATTTGACCCCCCAACCCCTCCTCAACGAATTCCTAAATTTTAACCAACATGCCAACCGCCTTTTTGTAAACTTTCCCCATTTTTTTATTACTTAAACCCAGTTCTTCACAAGTGTGCCCAGGCCAAGGCAAAGCAGGATCGCGAACGTAGATCGAGGTATTGATTATGCAGGCAGAACCATGAGCAGGCCCAGAAATAGGGAGCGAAACCATGATTCTTGAATTTTCCCTGGGGAGGTAATTTTTCTCCATGTCGGAATATAGTCAAGTTTACAATCATTTTTCGTAGGGAATGCAATGGCGAGGCCAGATTCACCTTTTTAGTTGCAGATTTCCAGTCCACCCATGGAGCAACATCTTTGAGGAATCTAGGGGGAATCAAAATATTCCTTTTTGCCCCAGATTTTCATTTTGTCAGAATTCAGAATTTTGACAATCAATTTTGCACTATTCGACATCACGAATCTGATGGCATATTAATATTTTTCATATGGATTTATATTTTTCGGCCACTTTTTGAAGTGAAGTTGTAGGTGTCAACATTCAGTGAGTGAGCAGTCAATTTCACAACTTTAGACGCCACGATTGTGATGGTGATTTCATATCCAACAATAGAGTAGCTCATTCTTCAGTCATCTTCAGCGTTAGGTATATGATGCATTGATTTCATGTACTTCTTTATCTCTAAGATGAATTGTGTTGTACAGATCCCTGTTGATGTTTGATGTGGGATCTTGTTTTGTTCTTGTTGTGAGATGTACTTTCTATCATGGATTTCTATTATGTTGAGATCCCTTTGATGCAATGTTCGCGGAATACTCATTGTCAAATGTATGTTGTTTGAGATCCCTTTGTTTGCCATGTTGGTGAGATACTCATATTCATTATGTGTGAGTTATTGTCATACTGATAGGAGTCCTTTTGTGATTGAGAGTTCCTATAGTGGAACATCTCGTAGAGAGGTCTAGCCACTTTTGTGTGAAGGAATTTTCCTTGTATGATGGTGAAAGCACCATCCATGTACATCTTCACTCCTTACAACACTTAATGCAGTGACCTACACTATCTTGACACCGAGGCTCGGAGACACAGTCCCTCCTGGACGAACTCCGTTATCAATGTCTTATGTTGCTCACATTTTATATGTTCCTCTTCTTTATGTTAGCCCTCCATAATTTGTAAGATTGGCAAGAACAAACGACAGAGGGCAACATCAAACCGCTTTGGAGTCCAGGACCTAGCCTTCCTATACTTAGAGAGGGCTCTCTCTATTTTTATGATTACTCGGCAACCTTTCATTGATTACAATTTAGCAGAAAATGGACAAGTGTGGCCATGAAAGGCCTGATTAGAAATCTCTGACAAAGATACCGGATGTAGAATTAATTTTGGGAAACTCTTTGTAGATCCAAACACTTTAATGGCTCTTCGGAAGATCTAAAAACAAGCTTGGAGGTGGCTGTGATGGTCAAGAAGAGGCAATCAATGGTGGATCTGACATCTGGCTCTGTTTTGCAGAAAAATGACGTTGGGTAATCAAATATGTGCAATGTTGGCCACTTTTCATTGATTGGTGATGGCGCCGATGTTTTCTACTGCCTTTTCTGCTTTTTATAGTGTACCATAATAGTTTTGTGTGAACACCCTTTTTCCGACTCGACCTTCTTTTCATGCACACCTTGTCAGGGCTTATTTCCACCAGAAGTCCTTTATGTTGTTATAACATAACAAGTTTGGTAAAACGCTTTGCCCAACTCAGCCCTCAGTTTCTTTGTGCTACCTAAGCCCTTTCGGCCGCGTTTAACCTTATTTCTTCATAAAATGATGTTCAAACCTCCTATGTCCGACTTAACCCTTTTTCAACAAAACATTGTAAAAACCCATTTAGCCGGGCCTAAAATTGTTTAGATTTTAGTTCCGAACCTTATCGCATCCATAGAAAATCGTACATCGTATGTTTTATAGTTTGATTTATAAGAAATGGAATCGGTGATGCGATGTGAAGTGTGGAGGCGACGTGGCAGGCAAGGTGGGCTCAGACCGCCCGCAGATCGTAAGTCTTAACATAAAGCAGCAAAGGTAAACTCTAAAAGGTGTGAAGTGCGAAGCGCGGGGAGGACAGAGTGACGTGGCAGGTAAGGTGGGACATGTCCGTAGCCCGCAGATTGCAAAATTTAAGTTTTTGTTACAAGCGCCAGAGGTTAACTATAAAAACATGCGAAATGCGATTTACGTTGTCGCAGGATGATGTGGCAAGGAGGGTGGAGCCCACTACATTGGCGGAGTTATAAAGTGGCGAATGATTTCAGCGGTAAGGTAAATTTTATGATGTTTCATATGATATGTCAATGTATTTCAAAAGATTATGAAGTGGGGGGAGGAGCTGCTGTGGTGGGGCGAACCACATCGCAAGTTAAACAAAATATATTGCGGGTATTTCAAACGATAAGTTAAAAACTGTGCGATGCGATATTGCACATCGACAATCGCGGGTTTTAACATTTCGCAAAATGGAATAAGTTATAATTTGCGAAAGGCGATGGATGGTGGGGGAAGGGTGACATGTCAGGGAGAATGGCCCCACTTTAATCGCAATCGGGGAATAGGGAAAAGCAGAGGTAAAACAATGATATAGCGGTGAAAAAGGTAAAGTAGGAATATAATGCGGAAATGGGTGAAATTTAATGTTTTTAAAGGAAAATAAAATGAAAAAGGGTTTGTAATGCGGTGATGTGATTCAATATCCGCCATTTATCGAAGCTCAGATCCAACGGTCCTCACTACTTCCCTTGCTGTGGTTTTCCAACTTTGTTTCTTTGGGTTTCACCTGTTCGTTTCTTAGTTGTTCGTAGAATACTTGCCTCGTTTACTACTTGACCAGACTTAGAGTTCACGACTCGACCCAAACTTGCACGTCTTGACCCAATCACGTGTGGGACTCTGCCCGACACGTTCACGACTCTGCTTTTTCTTGTTTTTTCTGCCTTAACTGCTTCTCTGCTGCCTTTGCTTCCTTTGTTTCTATCTTTGGAAAAGATTTTGAATATTAACATTTATGTATAGTATGAAAAATTTGAAAATAAATAGTACACAGTCACCTTGTGATACTGTAAATTACATGGTTATAACAGTGGCTCCAGCTGGGGATGGAAGCTTCTTTAGGAGGTGTCAAGAACATC
Source organism: Pinus albicaulis (assembly GCA_034641835.2). NCBI lineage: Eukaryota > Viridiplantae > Streptophyta > Pinopsida > Pinales > Pinaceae > Pinus > Pinus albicaulis. The sequence continues at coordinate 1,836,085,570 of CM076575.1, read as the reverse complement.
GTAGATTAGTAGCTCGATCCATTGGGTTGATCCCACAACTTGTATCTTGATCTGTCAGGTAACTTAGTGACTGGAAACTAGATGATTGTTCCTCCTAACTTTGAATGATAGAAATAGACCAGATGCTTGGCCAGCCAGCTTATTAACATACTGATATCTTAACTGAAACTACAATTGAACTTATCCATTGTGATCCATCAAGTTGAACATACCACTGTACCTTGAAAACTTGAATGGTGAGACCATAACTAAGCTGAAACTAAATTCTGAAACACACTGATCTGAAAATGAAAAACAATCTAAAACTAAGGTTTGAAAGATTCTCAGAGTGCTGGGATTATTTTCATACCTACCTAACCTAATCTAACTTGGGGATGATATATACACTGAGTGAACTCCTTTCTCCAATGCAACCAATGAAGTAAATGACTACATGATTGATTCTTGTTCACTTTTTTTAATAGGCTGAAAAAACAAAAGGGCCACTCCCATTTTACTTGCCTCTAAACAACAGTTCTCAAACTTTTCCTTAAACTTTGAAAAAAACCATTCCTGGCATAACATACTCCTTATTTAGATGATTCTAAGAAACCAGCAAAAGGATCCTAGAACAATACCTAGCCCTGAGGATTTAAATAACAAACGTCATCTAGTGCTGCTCCTTGTTCCACTTTGTCATGCTAAGGATCCTCCTAAAAGAGAATATCTACACATTCTTCATGGTCATCTGACATGACATCCTCATTATATACCACTATGTTGTCCTCAAGCAAACCTGATATGTCTTGACTGAGTTGGCTGAATTATGTTTGAAGGCCATAATTTTGATGAATGGGAGTGCTTTCTGGCAATAGGCCTTCTTGAGAAGGTAGAAAAACATCAGAATCAATATGTTCTTTTGTTTCTTCACGAGGAGATGTTTTAGTACATGAATTAGCAGTAGAACAAATAGAAATAATCTCTTCATTACATAAAAATTTAGAGGCTGGCTGCATGCCTAGAATCTGATTGATTTCTTCTTTAGTTAAAGGAGGAGGGAGTCTTGGTTCTCTTTGGATTGAACAACAATTTTTCTATTTCTCTTGTGAGGACTGATCATGAGGTTGAATGTCTTCTTTAGCCTCACACAAAACAGCAGATGAATTGTCATTTGTCTTGTTGGTGAAAAAGGAGGTCTTTGAGCAAGACCCAGGTTTAGGATAGAGGCCAACAAGGTTTCCGTAGTAGTCTAGCACAACGCCGGCATTTTCACACTACTCCAAGGAGCAGAGCGTCTCACCCAAGGCGTGACGTGACCTTAGTAAGGTTAGGAGATAGATCAAGTACCAAATGGTTATGACCATGAAGAGCAACTAAAGGAACTTGAAACAACAAACAGATCTCGCTACTATGTTAAGCTATTACTCATTAAGCACATTCAGGATGCTGAATTAAAATTTAAAACAGGGCACACATTCACAACAAGCAACTGAGTAACACTCAACTCAGAACATCAAACACAATAAGAGCCATATTTCATTATCATTATCAAATGGCATACATCACTCCGCAGAGTCTATTACAAAGTAGGTCAGTACAATAGAGATCTCACAGAACTCTCCTACAACTCTCTCCCTTGGCCCTCTGCTAGACTAACTCTTTCGTCTATGCTGGCTGATTGCCTATTTTTTCTTCTGCCAACGTGACTGTCAGTCTTTCCTCTTTTCCTGCTCTGATGTTTGTCGCTTCTTCTTGATTACTGGGAGTTTAGCTAATTGTCTTTGTCTCCGGTACCTGCCATTTGTGTTGTTCTCCGCAACTAACGTGCCACCTATCTTTTGGCTATCCACAACCATGACAACTCCCTGTCTACCATGATTGCGCTCCTCCACTTGTTCTCCACAACTCAAAACTGTTCCTTTTTCAAAACAAAGGCCCCAACAGGCCCTGACCACACGCTATTGACTCATCCTGAGTCAATATTTTCCTACTGCTACGGCTTCCATCGGTCTGTCTGCTTCTGAGGATGTCTCTATCTTCTCCGTTTCTTCACTCTGTCCAAACAAAGGCCCCACATTTGGAACCTTGCTCAATGTTGAAGACTTGAGTTCTGCGAACTCGTTAATTTCTTGTTTCCATTCCCTAATTAGATGTTCGGGGTTCGGTGGCGACTTTTTCAGCCTTGGTTTCACCTGCTACTGGCGGCAACTTGATTAATACCTCTTGAATCTTTGGCCCGGCTTTGGATTCCATTTGCTGTATTGCCTTTGCTTTCTACTTGAAAGGTTTCCTTAGCTCTCTGAGAACTTTCTTTGTGGCAGCATAATGCTCCTCTATCTTCTGTATTCTAGTTTCCAGCACCTCCGCTTGGTTGTAGAGCTAGGTTATGCCGATGAGATTCGTGGCCTCTTTGATCTCTTGTGAAATTTGTTGAAGCTGTGCTAAGATAGGTTGGAATTTCATGGTTAATGAATTAGAGAATTCGTGTAAATGTTTCAGTAGGTTGTAAGACAAGTCTCTGACTATCATCCCCAGGGTTTCCTTCATTTCGGTTACCTGCTTCTGTTTCTCGGTAACCTTCTCAGCATATATCACGACGGGAATTGGTAATGCTGGTCTTGTGGCTAGTGTTTGTTTGAGCTCTTGGTTTTCTTTGCTAAGATTGGCACATGTCATTTTCACTCGAATATACCTTTCGACCATGGAGTAGGTAGATATTTCCTTCGGCGTCTTGTTATCCTGGGCAATTACTGTTGGCCAGAGGTCCTTGAAGATATCTGTTACCTTTTCGAGCTGTTCCTGTAGACTTTCCTTCTCCCCTTTTAGCTGATTGCGCTCTTTAGTAAGTGTAAGGACCTGCTGTTGCTGCTGCTCAAACCTCTGTTGGAGGTCGTTATGCAGCCCTTCTGCCTGTTATGCTGCTCGTTGAATAAAGTTGTATAGTTGTTCAGTCCCCCAGGTCTGCATACTCTAAGCCCCTGACATGTCATGGGTTGGCGGTCTTTCTTTGAGGGGTTTCCCGCTGGCTATTGATCTCTCTGAGTGCTCATGCGGTGATACAGGTTGGTTCTATTGCAACAACTGACGTTCTAGGTTGTTCATACTAGTGATCAGTTGAATCTGCTGTAGTATTAGGTTGGCTTGCTGAAATGTGTTCAACTCTTTTGGCGAGGGCGTTGTATCTGCAGTAAAAGATCCTCCCTGAACTAATAGTTCCAGGAAAGTGCCCTACCCCACCAGAGGTTGGTTAACCTCGGGTACCATAGCCGTACTCAAGTTAACTTCTGCCTCGGTTTCCCCATTTGTCTTGGTTCTTAACTTTACTGGGTATGAGATAGTTGCTGAGGTGGATGGAGTGCGAGTGGATTGGTCTTTGGAAGTAAATGAAGTATGGGGTGATGAATGGTGAGTGTGAGGTGAAGAGGTGTGAGTGTGCGGTGGAGATGATGTTTGAATATTAAAAACCAAGAACGGATCAAACACAGGTAGCGCAGAGGTGACCTGGGTGGCAACCTATGGCTCTTCTAGAACTAGCACTCTCGTATCCATGGGTTGGGTCTGATCTTCCTCGGTGAGGTCAACTATTTTCCCAGGCACCATAATTCTTGCTTTCTTGGCCTTAGGGGTAACTACTGGTGGTTTAGGTGCCTTACTCTTATGGATTGAAGTTACTGTGGTTGTTGGGGTGAATTGAACATGGTTTAAGGTAGGGAAGTGACGATAAGTGTAATCATGGATGGTGATGTAGAATTTGAAGACTAAAAATCTGAAAAAGAAGGAAACACAAGAGAAGCACTTGTGAGGGTTTATATTACCCGATTGAATTCCTTCACCCTCATGTCCAGCTATTCTAGTAAAAGTTTTAGCTACAGTAAAGAAATCCTACTCACTGTTTCCTCTAGTGTCTCCCCTAGTAGTGCTTTTGGCAGCATGCCCTCGAACGAATAGTGATGTATTCCACTTTTGATCTCCATTCCAACTCCCGACCATGAACAAACTTCGGTGTGGAACACTTTTTTCTTCAACCTGAAACTTTAATGGTCTCATTTTGAACATGGTTTTGTCCATGAAACTGGGTCTTATATATGTCTGCTTGTGGGTGACCCAAAACCATATCTGCGAGGAATATCTGTCCAATAGGTTCCTCAGAACCCTTTGCTGTCTCGCCAACACATCCAACATCTGCCTGTACCAGAGTGAGAAAGCCTCCTCATTTACCTCCTTGGTGCTGGGATCTCCCGAGATTCTCTAGGGCGTAAAATTCATCACCATTGGCTGGTCGTTTGTGATTTCCGCGAGCTATCTTACTCCCGGGTGAGTCCATTTCCACATCGCAAATGCCATTATGAGGTAGCCAGAAATGAATCCCGTGGCTCTTCTGTAGTTATCTTCACAGGCCTCAAACAGTTCATTCAGTAGGAATGTACACCAATTCAGGTGGGTTCCCTGGAGGCAGTGTTTCGCAACTGAAATGGTGTCGAGGGTGAATTCATCTTTGGTTTAATGCCTCATCGTCTTACCTGTGTAGGCAAATTTGACTACTGGATTGTTGATGAGGTCTATCATTTTCCCCTTCCCTCCTCTTTTGGTCTCATATTTCTTCTAGTAATGACAGTCTCCCACCTTCTTGGCTCCATTGGACACGTTCTGGAATGTCGTTGAGACATCCTTCCCTTCTGCTAATAATCTTGTAAGCCTATTGGTATCCTATGCATGTATCGGTATTTCTCGCCCTAGCCACAATGATCCATTATGGAGTCTGCTTAACAGGAATTTCGTACACTGCGTTGCCGCTCCCGTTGTTCCAAACAATGGGAGGTTCCCGAGGTTCAGTATTGTCGATTTCTGGATATCTCTGAACTCTGGATTCATTCTTGCTAATTCCCCTCCTCCCTCTGTAGCATAATTCTCTATGTATACCTGTCTCTTCATAGCCAGAAATTGATATGAATCCATGAAATCTGTATCAATCAATGACGCATTGTCATACTTTCCCATTAACGATTCCATCCTCTAAATTCTCTCATCGAGCTTAGGCTCGATGATTGCTGGTGCTACCTTTGTCATATTCGTCCTTCTTTTGTATACCTGGAGTGTTGTTCCTGATCTCTTTCTATGAATTCTGCTACTGGACTATCTCTTTGAACTTCCTCTGATAAAATTTCACTTGTTGCTGCAGCTGTTTCTTGTTCTAACTCAGAATTTTCCGGCATTCTCATGCTTTCTTCTTTCATGCGGGTTAAGTAATGTAACTGGCACGAATGAGGTTGATAAGACCCCATAACTAATTAATTTTTCTGTCTCTCTCGCGGCTATAATCGTGCGATTAGTTACTGCGGTGAGGTGTATTCTAACATTGCTGACTGTGTCTTCGGGATTTGGTTAGACGTGATGGGTAATGATTATGGCTTGATATAGAAAATTTATTACGGTATGGTTGTTACTAATTATGGTAGTTAATTCTCAAATCTGGGTGTTCCTACGGATTGACATCGGTATGATGGGTTATTATGACAAAATGATGTTTGACACGTTTTCTTTCCAAACAATGTATGACATTAGACCCCCCCCGATCATAATTGGTTGCAATGTGGTCTTCGCATTGCAACAAATGGTTTTACTCTCTGCGTTATTGTGATTTATTTTTATCTGGATTCCTATTCTATTTCTCATCTCGGGTGCGAGACAGTTATTGACTCAATCTATTTCTATTCTACCCTACTGACTCCTCTCGGTTGCAAGAGTTATTTAAAAGAAATAAATGATGAAAATTACTCCTGATAAAGCTTCAGGCGTGCGCCATTCACCCATCCTTGTAATACTTGGTCATCTAGCTATGCCAACCGAACTACACTTGAATCTTTAATTTCAATGACATGTTATGATCCCATCCAGTGCATTCTGAGTTTTCCCAAGAACTTTTAAAATTTGCTGTCGTACAACAGAACTTTCCCTCTGAGTGTGAACGTCTTATGTTTGATATGACGGTCATGCCAAGCCTTCTGTCTTTCTTTTTGGACCGTTTGATGGAATTCCGCCAGAAATATGTCTTCTTCAAGCTCTTGTAGCTCATGAAGGCATTCATTGATTGAGTCTTCCTCTGTTGGATGTACTGTTGAAGCGATTAATAGACTTGGTATGATAAATTCAACAGGTACCACCGCTTCTCTCCCATACACCAGCTGGAAAGGAGTCTGATTGTGAAACATTTTTACAGTTGTCCTATATGCCCATAATGTTGTTGGTATCTGCTCATCCCAGTCATCCTGATTGGAATTGCATATCTTGGTTAGTCATTTTCTAAGATCTTATTAGATGCTTCAACGGTTCCATTTTCCTGAGGGTGGTATGGACTGCTCTTACGATGTTGCACCATAAAATTATCTAACAGAGACTTGATTGTTGTATTGATGAAGTGTGTACGTTGATCATTGGTTAGGATTCTGGGGCAGCCAAATCTGCTAATGATAATTTCAAAAATGAACCTGGTTGCTGTGTCTGTTATGCAATCTTTCACTGGTACTGATTCTTCCCAACTTGTGAGGTAATCTGTTGCGGTAATTATGTACCTTTCCTGTGAATGTCTTGCCACTGGTGCAATTGGCCCTACGAAATCAACGACCCATTTTTCAATTGGCTGCAGTGCTCTTACAGGTTGAAGTGGCAACTCATCTTGGTGTGATGGATGCCCCGTTCTTTGGCAGACATCACATTTCTTTACATATGCTTTACTATCTTTATGCATTGTGGGCCACCATAACCCTGCTTGTAATATTTTTCTTGCGGTGGGTTTTGTGCTGACATGGTCCCCCGCAACTCCGCAATGACACCCAAGATATCCTCTCTTTCATGGTCCATGATACATCTTCGTAAGACCTGGTCCAACCCCATCTTATACAGTTGTCCTACTATCAGTTGATACTCAGCTGCTTTCACTACCAAATGTCTTCCCCCATGTCCACTTTTATCCCCTTTAGCTCCGCTACCAAGGATGGGAATAAGTCTTCATATTCCTCTAAAAGGTCAAAGATCTCCTTGGTCATTTCTGTATCCCAGTAGTCGCCAATGGATGCTATTTTGGGTTTCTTCGGGGTTCCAATGTTCAACTTCTTAGTCCTGAAGGGCAGCAGATGTAGTCCCTCTGTTGTTGGTTCTTCTTGTATATCCCGCTCCCCTTATTTATCTTCAAAGTATAAGTGTCAGAGATTCTCTAAATCGTCGTCATCTATCTCACTATCTATTCATTTGCATGCTACTGATTGTTTGATAATTTTCTCCGAGAGTGGTTGCTCTTAGTCTTCTTGAATTTCTGGAAAAAATAGTACTCTTTTGATTGCTTGTAGTGCATGTGTAACCAGTTTTGTTTCTCCTTCAAAAGAAAAAAATTGTGTAAAATTTTCCGCAACTACTTGCCAGGTGCCAGTTCCTCTCTTCTTTTCTTTGGTTAAGTACCAGGCCTGTGGAATTGTGTCTATTGAATGTATAAAATTGTGCATCCACAGATATTCTGGATACCCTATTTTCTTCTAGTTGAACTCACAATTTTCTAAATGCCTTTTGGGTCTGTTGTGGCTAATTTTCAATATCCTTTATTTTAATTTTTCGAAAATACAAAAGAATGGGAAAATATAAAAACTATGTGTTAAAGTAGAGCTTCCTCATACTTTAACTAAAGTTTTAATGTTTTTGTAAATTTAAAGTTCAACACTTTAAAGGATCCAAGAAGGTGGGCCCTAGTGCTTCAGTTAATCATCGAGCAAGTAATCGAGCGGGATCCGAGGATTTTCTTGTCAGAGGATAAAGACGACAACCCCCGGACACATTCAACGCACGGGTTAATGGGGAGAGTGCCTCCGCAGTTGACCCCATTGACTGACCAACTGATCTTGATTGACGGTCTGGATTCACTGCGGGGGAAAGGCCCTGATGAGTGCTCCGTATCCCTGAGGCCTCCCGCAGTGAAGTAAGCTGCTGGTTGGTGAAAAATTTCAGCCACATCACAATACCGTTTAACAGTCTCTTGTGCATCAAATCAACATTTAATTTTTAGACCCCACGCTATCTATTTAAACCTGTTTTTATTTTCACAAGTTAAATGTTATTGCTTTTTATTTTTCAACCCTGATTGCACCAGTGTTTTCCATCGTTGTTCGTCACCCTGTCATTGTTCGCCACCCTGAGTAGTATCATGGCTAAGCGTTCATCCCTTTTCGGCTCATCCAGTCATATTCCTCTCATGGACATTGAGAGGGATATCCGAGATACTGTTTGCTCTCTCGTACCGTCCTATTTTTTCTGCCATGGTCAAGTCAGGTGTACTGTCTGCATGTATCCCTAGGGCTCATATTTTTCCCGAATTTGTGCACTGGCTGGTATTTGTTATGTATCCTGGTAAATGTTTCGTAATGAAATGTCTGGGAGAGAATGTTTTACAAGTCTCGGCCCAGTTAATTCGTCAAGCCTTATGTTACCCAGAGTCTGAAGCTTATGTTCAATTCATTGACGAGTCATTGGCAGCACATTATGATAGCCTTGCAGGACAAGAATTCACCTAGTTCGCCTTCTTCCTAAGGCCAGACATGAAGCGGTTTGCACTAGATAGTAAATATTTCTCCATAGAAGTCTTTGATGCAAAATTTTGGCTAGTAGTAAGGTGTGTATTAAAGATACCAGGAAAAGAGGATGACAACTTAATTAATAAATTAGTACTGGGACTATTTGCATTGATGATGAAGCCGGGAGTAGTGCTACATATTCCTTCTTACTGGAAGGAGGTCATCAATACTCAACTCATGAGTTTATCACTCACTGGGTCATTCAGGTTCCCTTCTCTTATCATTTATCTCTTTTTATATCAAAAAGTGAAAGAATTCTTGCATTTGGGGTTAAACATCATGGATATAAATAAAAAGAGGCAGTTAGTAGTGTTTTGGACTGATGTAGTAAGAGGGGAACAAAATGAGGAGGGGTTGTTTGATTTTATAAATCATTTCATGTCTACTGCCTACAAGATTTTGAATGGGTTTTCTGCCCCATGTTTTTTGCCAAAGGCTCAAGAATTTCTTCAGTTGGGTACAAATTGTAAATTTGGAGATTGGTATGTTTATGAAGATTACTCAGAGATCAGACTTTATGGGGCTAGGATAGAACCATATAGACTTCCCACATTTGTTACTATGAGATTATTTGCCTTAGAATTCATTAGGCAGAGTTTGAATGTTGACCAAATACATTTTGTACCTATGAAAAAGGGTCACATGTTTAAATTACCTATGTATGTGGGTCCATTTATAGTCAACATGAGAGAAGCAACTGATGAGGTTAATAAGATGTTAGATGGTATGCACTTATTGTTAGGAGATACGTGGGCTTATGACCCTCATAAAGTAATTTCAAACAGGAGAGTTGAAAATGGTTACTCAGCATTTGTTCATGACAACAGACCTGACATAAAGAAGTTAGCCAAAAAGGGTTTTGCATGTTCTGCTGGTTATAATATATAAAATCCTATCATATCTGAGAAATAAAGCAAGAGGAGTAAATGTTGAGATTGCAACCAGATGATGAGCTTAGTGAAAAGAGTCGCCTTCACTAAGTGGGCCCACAGGCTATTTTTGGCACAAGTCTATTTTTAGACATGTCGATCATATTCTATGAGTTGCAGCATGCTATTTGTGTATGGTTGGTCAAGTTGGAAAAATAGATGGACTTCTAATTTTAGACATATTGGGCGGAATCTATTTTTATATTGCCAGTCTAAAAATAGATATGTCGAATATTATTAGCTCTTAATAATATTTGGACTATAAACATTAACTTATTCTCTTGGAGCACTTCAGTTAAGTGCACAGATGTGGCACAGGAGCACACAAAAGGAATTACACTATTTCTAAGGGTTAAGTGGAGCTATTGCATGGAGACCTCAGTTAGAACTCATTTGACAGAGTTTGGTGGAGTTATTGAGGTAGTTGGTGGAGTTGTGTTCAGTTTAACTCAGTTAGACACAGTTAAGCTAGTTGTATCTAGTCTAACTGACTGATACACTAGTGAGAGTGGTGTGAATTAATTATTAATTAATTCACTAAATATTAAATCATTAATAAACTAAAGAATACATCAGTTAACTACAGTGCATTGACAGTTTTAGTGGAGACCAGTGGAGAGATAGGTGAAAGGGCAAGTTGACTATCAGTTGTGACTATAGTGTTGCATGGTTTTGCACCACACATTGATGGAGATGCCAATGAGGATTGTGTGAGCAAGGTTGGACCAATTCGAGTTCATTCAGAGCCATTATTCAGCAGGGATTGCACAGTAGAGGCAGGCTAGCAAGTGGCAAATATCGGTGCATGGATTTGCAAGATCGAGCCTGATTAGTGTGTAGCGATTGTATTGTATTGAGAGCTTGTGAGAAGCTTTGTATGAGGATTGTTACATGATATCTATGAAATATATTATATACAGATAGTTGGGGTTTTTAGTTTCAGGCTTTCCCGTAAATCACTGTGTTAATGTGTGTGAATTTTTATGGTTTTAATGTGTGCATGCAATTGATTTAATTTCCACATATGATGATCAATGGTGGAATAGATTCTGTATTGTGCATGAAGTCAAATAGTGTATGATCAGGAGAATCTTAGACATATAACATATCAGTTATATAATTTCTACATGGTATCAGAGCATTGATCATTGGAGCAATTGCAAAGCATTGAAGCGGTTGAGTTTTGTGCTGGTGGAATTCGAATTTGCAGTAGTGTTTTCTTGGTGTTGAAGTTGAGATGTCTTTCAACGGATTACGATTGGAGTATGCCCTTGAAGGCAACTCGAATTATATTGCATGGAAGGACAGGATGGAGGCGATGCTGGAGGATAATGGGTTGAAGGAGTTCATAGATGCAGAAATTCCAAAACCTGCTTCTAGCGATGCTGCCGCACTTGACGCATGGAAAAAGAAGACATAAAAATGTCGAAGGATTCTGTTGGAAGGTGTGAAGGATCACATAGTGTCAAGCCTTCATGGTAAAGATTTTCCATTCTTGATGTGGAAATATTTGACAGATTTGTTCCAAAGCAAGAGAGACCAAAGGAAGTTCGCGCTCAAAGATAAACTCAGGAAAATAAAAATTGAGAAGGGTGAAAGTATACCCAAGTACCTCACGAAGTTTTTCCAATGTAGGGATGAGCTGGGAAGTGTGGGGGTTACTGTAGATGAAGAGGACTTGGTGAGCTTGGCTCTCCTTGGGCTTCCGAAGAGTTGGCATTCCTATGAGGACTCTGTCAATGGTCGGGAGAAACTGCCGGGATGGGAGCGACTTTGGTCGGATCTTGTACAGGAGGAGATAAGCCGGAGTACCAGGGACGGATCTTCATCGAAGAATGAAGATGAAGAAAATTGTGTTTTGGCTTCCAAAGCAAGGAAGGGGAAGGGAAAGAAAAATTCTTCTCAATTCGGTGCGAAAGGCAAGAAGTAGGACATGTACAAGGTGAAGTGCTTTCACTGTCACCAACACGGACATTACGCCACTAATTGTCCACAAAAGAAGAAAAATAAGCAGGCTACTCGATCTGTAGCTGGAGAGGCCTTAGCCTCGTAGTTTGAGCTAGATTTTTCACTGATCGCATGCTTGGTCTCAAGTGTGATGGGATCAGTGTGGTTTCTTGATAGTGGTGCGTCTTTCGATATGACCAAAGACAAAGATTTGTTTACTGATCTGGATGAGAAGGATCTTGGAGTGGACATCGAGATGGGTGATGATGGTAGATACAGTGCGACTAGTATTGGGACCATTTCCTTTGAGAGGGAGTCTGGAAAACCTTTCATCTTGAAGGATGTCATGCATGTTACAGGATTGAAGAAAAATCTTATCTCTGTGGCGATGTCGGAAGACAAGGGATATGATGTTGTCTTTAGCGAGGGAAAGGCTTTCCTGCGCAGTAAGGAAACTGGTGAAACCCAGAGGATAGGGGTTTGAGTTAAGAACCTTTATAAATTGCAGGTAGATGGCTGCGCAGCAATGGTAGGCAAAGCAGGAGCAGTGGTGAGCCGGGATGAGGGCGAACTATGGCACAGGAGATTGGGCCATCTTCACCATGGCGCTTTAAAAATTTTGCGGCAGATTTCTACCGGGCTTCCTAAAGGTACACTTGCGCAGTCAGATAAGTGCAATGGATGTACTTTGGGAAAATTTGTGAAAGCCACCTTTCATGAGAAGGATAGTCACGCCACGACGATCCTTGAGAGAATTCACACAGATGTGTGTGGACCTTTCTCAGTAGCTTCGACAGCAAAGCACATGTATTATGTGATCTTTGTTGATGGATTTTCTCGTAAGTGTTGGATCTTCTTCATGCAGAAGAAGAGCGAGACATTCTCAAACTTCTGTGAGTTCAAGGCACTGGTGGAGAAAGAGTCGGGAAACTAGGTGAAGGCTTTTGTGAGCGATAATGGTGGTGAACTCATCTCTAGCGAATTCAAAGACTTTTGCAGTGCAGAAGGAATTCGAAGAGAGCTCATAGCGCCTCATAACCCACAACAGAATGGGGTTGCGGAGTGAAAGAATAGAACGATTGTGGGTGCTTCTCGGGCGATGTTGCATGATCAGAGCCTTCCCATACACTTGTGGGCTGAGGCATGCAATACTGCGGTTTATGTGCAAAACCGTTGTCCTCATAGAGTACTTGGCATGAGTACACCCGAAGAGGCGTTTTATGGTAAGAAGCTTGATATTTCTCATTTGAAGATTTTTGGCTCACCTGTTTACATTCATGTGACGAAGGATGCCAGGAAGAAGCTGGAGCCGATCGCAAAGGTTGGGATATTTATGGGGTACAAAGAAACACCCCACAACTATCGTGTGTATTTTCCAGACAGTCGGAAGACTGTTATGCGATGGGATATCAAATTTCATGAGGAGAAAGACATGAAGTGTTCGCTTGAGAGGGAGCCACACTTGCATGCATATGAGGAGCTATTAGTTCCTAAGGATGAGCCTCAGGATGTGGATCAGCCACAAGAGGAGGTTCATGGAGTGGAAGAAACCACTCATGCATCGCCAACCATCAAAGGGCGGAAGCACACTACAAAAGCTGAGTGACTGAATCTTGATGCAGAGAAGATTGTAGGAGCACCTACATCACAGCGCAGACAGAGACAATCACCTGACCGATATACTGGATACATGGCTCTTATGAGCAAGTGTATCATGACAGAGCCATCCTCTTTCGAGGAAGCTGTGGAGGACCCTGCATGGGTAGATGCCATGGTGGAAGAGTATGATTCGATTGTCAGAAACAGTGCATGGGATATTGTCCCAAGGCTAGAAGGGAAATCAGTGGTAGGTTCGAGATGGATCTACAAAGTGAAGCAAGCTACTGACGGGAGCATTGAGAAGTAAAAGGCAAGATTTGTTGCCCGGGGCTTCTCACAGATTGAGGGGATCGACTATGAGGAAACCTTTGCACCTGTCGCAAGTTATTCTTCCATACGAAGCATCCTAGCTCTCTCAGCACAGATGGGATGGCACATTCATTAGATGGATGTGAAGACTGCGTTCCTGAATGGAGTCATTGAGGAGGAGGTGTACATAAAGAAGCCCGAAGGTTTCGAGATCTTCAGCAGCGAGTCGCATGTGTGCAGGCTCAAAAGAGTGTTGTATGGGTTGAAACAAGCACCTTGTGCTTGGTACACACAGATAGACAATTATTTCACCTATCTTGGATTCACCAAGAGTGAGGTGGATCCGAACCTCTACCAGATTGTGGTGGAGGGTAAGTTGTTGATCATTGTACTTTATGTAGTTGATTTGATTTTGACGGGTGATGAACATTTGATACTCTCATGCAAGGCTGATCTTGCAAAAGAGTTTGAGATGAAGGACTTGGGCCTCCTTCATTATTTCCTGGGATTGGAAATTTGGTAGCGTAGTGATGGACTATTTGTGTCTCAAGACAAGTATGCCAGGGAGATACTGGAGAAGTTCAACATGCAAGGCTACAAGCCTGTCAACACTCCTCTTCCTGGTGGTTGGAGGAAAGAAGATGCTACATCTGCAGAGGTAGTGGATGCCACTGTTTATCGACAGTTGGTTGGTTCGCTCATGTATCTAGTCAATACACGACCAGACATATGCTATGCTGTCAACCAGCTTTCACAAGCTATGGTTAAGCCTACCAAGCTCTTTTGGAAGGCGGGGAAGCATGTATTGAGATATATTAGAGGCACATCGAGATATGGATCTTGGTACAGACAGGAGGATGAGTTGAGGCTGCATGGCTTCACGGACCGGTATCATCATATCAGAGATTGTGTGCAGCGGAAGATCATGTTACTTTCTTACATTCCTACGGAGGATCAGGATGCTGATATCTTGACGAAGGCGCTCACCAGGAGAAAATTCGAATACCACAGAGGCAGGATTGGGGTGGTAAATAATCCCTTTCTTATTGAGAGGGTGTGTTGAGATTGCAACAAGATGATGAGCTTAGTGAAAAGAGTCGCCTTCACTAAGTGGGCCCGCAGGCTATTTTTGGCGCAAATCTATTTTTCGACATATCGATCATATTCTATGAGTTGCAGGATGCTATTGGTGGATGGTTGGTCAAGTTGGAAAAATAGATGGACTTCTATTTTTAGACATATTGGGCAGAATCTATTTTTAGATTGCCAGTCTAAAAATAGATATGTCGAATATTATTAGCTCTTAATAATATTTGGACTGTAAACATTAACTTATTCTCTTGGAGCACTTTAGTTAAGTGCACAGATGTGGCACAGGAGCTGATAGAAGGAATTACGCTATTCCCTAGGGTTAAGTGGAGCTATTGCATGGAGACTTCAGTTAGAACTCATGTGACAGAGTTTGGTGGAGTTATTGAGGTAGTTGGTGGAGTTGTGTTCAGTTTAACTCAGTTAGACAATGTTGAGCTAGTTGTATCTAGTCTAATTGATTGATACACTAGTGAGATTGGTGTGAATTAATTATTAATTAATTCACTAAATATTAACTCATTAATCAACTGAAGAATACATCTGTTAACTACAGTGCATGGACAGTTTCAGTGGAGACCAATGGAGAGATAGGTGAAAGGGAAAGTTGACGATCAGTTGTGACTATAGTGTTGCATGATTTTTCACCACACATTGATGGAGATGCCAATGAGGATTGCGTGAGAAAGGCTGGACCAATTCGAGTTCATTCAGAGCCATTCTTCAGCAGGGATTGCACAGTAGAGGCAGGCTAGCAGGTGGCAAAGATCGGTGCATGGATTTACAAGATCGAGCCTGATTAGTGTGTAGCGATTATATTGTATTGAGAGTTTGTGAGAAGCTTTGTATGAGGATTGTTACATGATCTCTATGAAATATATTATATACAGATAGTTGGGGTTTTTAGATTCAGGCTTTCCCGTAAATCACTGTGTTAATGTGTGTGAATTTTTATGGTTTTAATGTGTGCATGCAATTGATTTAATTTTCGCATATGATGATCAATGGTGGAATAAATTCTGTATTGTGCATGAAGTCAAATAGTGTATGATCAGGAGAATCTTAGACATATAACATATCAGTTATATAATTTCTACATGGTAGCAGAGCATTGATCATTGGAGCAATTGCAAAGCATTGAAGCGGTTGAGTTTTGTGCTGGTGGAATTCGAATTTGCAGTAGTGTTTTCTTGGTGTCGAAGTTGAGATGTCTTTCAATGGATTGCGATTGGAGCATGCCCTTGAGGGAAACTTGAATTATATTGCATGGAAGGATAGGATGGAGGCGGTGCTGGAGGATAATGGGTTGAAGGAGTTCATAGATGCAGAAATTCCAAAACCTTCTTCTAGCGATGCTGCCGCACTTGACGCATGGCAAAAGAAGACAGAAAAATGTCGAAGGATTCTGTTGGAAGGTGTGAAGGATCACATAGTGTCCAGCCTTCATGGTAAAGCTTCTCCATTGTTGATGTGGAAATATTTGACAGATTTGTTCCAAATCAAGAGTGACCAGAGGAAGTTGGTGCTCAAAGATAAACTTAGGAAAATAAAAATGGAGAAGGGCGAAAGTATACCCAAGTACCTCACAAAGTTTGTCCAGTGTAGGGATGAGCTAGGAAGTGTGGGGGTTACTGTAGATGAAGAGGACTTTGTGAGCTTGGCTCTCCTTGGGCTTTCGAAGAGTTGGCATTCCTATGAAGACTTTGTTAATGGTCGGGAGAAACTGTCGGGATGGGAGTGACTTTGGTCGGATCATGTGCAGGAGGAGATAAGCCGGAGTACCAGGGATGGATCTTCATCGAAGAATGAAGATGAAGAAAATTGCGCTTTGGCTGCCAAAGCAAGGAAGGGGAAGGGAAAGAAAAATTCTTCTCAATCCGGTGCGAAAGGCAAGAAGCAGGACATGTCCAAGGTGAAGTGCTTTCACTGTCACCAACACGGACATTACGCCACTAATTGTCCACAGAAGAAGAAAAATAAGCAGGATGCTGGATCTGCAGCTGGAGAGGCCTTAGCCTCGCAGTTTGAGCTGGATTTTTCACTGATCGCATGCTTGGTCTCAAGTGTGATGGGATCAATGTGGTTTCTTGACAGTGGTGCGTCTTTCGATATGATCGGAGACAAAGATTTGTTTACTGATCTTGATTTGAAGGATCTTGGAGTGCACATCGAGATGGGCGATGATGGTAGATACAGTGCAATTGGTATTGGGACCATTTCCTTTGAGAGGGAGTCTGGAAAACCTTTCATCTTGAAGGATGTCATGCATGTTCGAGGATTGAAGAAGAATCTTATCTCTTTGGCGATGTTGGAAGACAACGGATATGATGTTGTCTTTAGCGAGGGAAAGGATTTCCTGTGCAGTAAGGCAACTGGTGAAACCCAGAGGATAGGGGTTCGAGTTAAGAACCTTTATCAATTGCAGGTATATGGCTGCGCAGCAATGGCAGGCAAAGTAGGAGCAGTTGTGAGCCGGGATGAGGGCGAACTATGGCACAGGAGATTAGGCCATCTTCACCATGGCACTTTGAAAATTTTGTAGTAGATTTCTACCAGGCTTCCCAAAGGTACACTTGCGCAGTCAGTTCAGTGCAAGGGATGTACTTTGGGAAAATTTGTGAAAGCCACCTTTCATGAGAAGGATAGTCATGCCACGACGATCCTTGAGATATTTCACACAGACGTGTGTGGACTTTTCTCAGTAGCTTCGACAACAAAGCACAGGTATTATGTGATCTTTGTTGATGACTTTTCTCGTAAGTGCTGGATCTTCTTCATGCAGAAGAAGAGCGAGACATTCTCAAAGTTCTGTGAGTTCAAGGCACTGGTGGAGAAAGAGTTGGGGAAGCAGGTGAAGGATCTTAGGAGTGATAATGGTGGTGAATTCATCTCTGGTGAATTCAAAGGCTTTTGCAACGCAGAAGGAATTCGAAGAGAGCTCATAGCGCCTCATAACCCACAGTAGAATGGGGTTGCGGAGCGAAAGAACAGAATGATCATGGGTGCTGCATGGGCGATGTTGCATGATCAGGGCCTTCCCATACACTTGTGGGCTGAGGCATGCAATATTGCGGTTTATGTGCAAAACCGTTGTCCTCATAGAGTACTTGGCATGAGTACACCCAAAGAGGCGTTTTCTGGTAAGAAGCCTGATATTTCTCATTTGAAGATTTTTGGCTCACTTGTTTACATTCATGTGACGAAGGATGCTAGGAAGATGCTGGAGCCGACCGCAGAGGTTGTGATATTTGTGGGGTACACAGAAACACCCCACAACTATCGTGTGTATTTTCCAGACAGTCGGAAGACTGTTGTGCGACGGGATATCAAATTTCATGAGGAGAAATCCATGAAGTGTTCGCTTGAGAGGGAGCCACACTTGCATGCAGATGAGTAGCTATTAGTTCCTAAGGATGAGCCTCAGGATGTGGATCGACCACAAGAGGAGGTTCATGGAGTGGAAGAAACCACTCATGCAGCGCCAACCATCAGAGGGTGGAAGCGCACTACAGAAGCTGAGCGACTGAATCTTGATGCAGAGAAGATTGTAGGAGCACCTACATCACAGCGCCGGCAGAGATAGTCACCTGACCGATATATTGGATAAATGGCTCTTATGAGCAAGTGTATCGTGACAGAGCCATCCTCTTTCGAGTAAGCTGTGGAGGACCTTGCATGGGTAGATGCCATGGTGGAAGAGTATGATTTGATTGTCAGAAACAGTGCATGGGAGATTGTCCCAAGGCCGGAAGGGAAATTAGTGGTAGGTTCGAGATGGATCTACAAAGTGAAGCAAGCTGCTGATGGGAGCGTCGAGAAGTACAAGGCAAGATTTGTTGCCCAAGGCTTCTCACAGATTCAGGGGATCGACTATGAGGAAATATTTGCACCTATCGCAAGGTATTCTTCCATACGGAGCATCCTAGCTCTCTTAGCGCAGATGGGATGGCACATTCATCAGATGGATGTGAAGACTGCATTCCTCAACGGAGTCATTGAGGAGGAGGTGTACATAGAGCAACCCGAAGGTTTCGAGATCTTCAGCAGTGAGTCGCATGTGTGCAGGCTCAAAAGAGCGCTGTATGGGTTGAAACAAGCACCTCGTGCTTGGTACACACAGATAGACAATTATTTCACCGGTATTGGATTCACCAAGAGTGAGGCGGATCTAAACCTCTACCAGATTGTGGTGGAGGGTAAGTTGCTGATCATTGTACTTTATGTAGATGATTTTATTTTGACGGGTGATGAACAGTTGATACTCTCATGCAAGGCTAATCTTGCAAAAGATTTTGAGATGAAGGGCTTGGGCCTCCTTCATTATTTCTTGGGATTGGAAATTTGGAAGTGCAGTGATGGACTGTTTGTGTCTCAAGGAAAGTATGCCTGGGAGATACTGGAGAAGTTCGACATGCAAGTCTGCAAGCCTATCAACACTCCTCTTCCTGGTGGTTGGAGGAAAGAGGATGCTACATCGGTAGAGGTGGTGGATGCCACTGTTTATCGACAATTGGTTGGCTCACTCATGTATCTAGTCAATACACGACCGAACATATGCTATGCTGTTAACCAGCTTTCACAAGCTATGGTTAAGCCTACCAAGCTCTTTTGGAAGGCGGGGAAGCATGTATTGAGATATATTAGAGGCACATCGGGATATGGATCTTGGTACAGACAGGAGGATGAGTTGAGGTTGCATGGATTCACGGACCGGTATCATCATATCAGAGATTGTGTGCAGGAGAAGATCATGTTACTTTCTTACATTCCTACGGAGGATCGGGATGCTGATATCTTGACGAAGGCGCTCACCAGGAGAAAATTCGAATACCACAGAGGCAGGATCGGGGTGGCAGATAATCCCTATATTATTGAGAGGGAGTGTTGAGATTGCAACAAGATGATGAGCTTAGTGAAAAGAGTCGCCTTCACTAAGTGGGACCGTGAGCTATTTACAGCACAAGTCTATTTTTAGACATGTGATCATATTATATGGGTGCCGAGGATGTTATTTGTGGATGGTTGGTCAAGTTGGAAAAATAGATGGAATTCTATTTTTAGACATATTGGGCAGAATCTATTTTTAGATTGCCAGTCTAAAAATAGATATGTCAAATATTATTAGCTCTTAATAATATTTGGACTATAACATTAATTTATTCTCTTGGAGCACTTCAGTTAAGTGCATAGATGTGGCACAAGAGCTGACAGAAGGAATTACACTATTCCTGAGGGTTAAGTGGAGCTATTGCATGGAGACTTCAGTTAGAACTCATGTGACAGATTTTGGTTGAGTTATTGAGGTAGTTGGTGGAGTTGTGTTCAGTTTAACTCAGTTAGACACAATTGAGCTAGTTGTCTCTAGTCTAACTGAATGATACGCTAGTGAGAGTGGTGTGAATTAATTATCAATTAATTCACTAAATATTAACTCATTAATCAATTGAAGAATAAATCAGTTAACTATAGTGCATGGACAGTTTCAGTGGAGAGAAGTGGAGAGATAGGTGAAAGGGCAAGTTGACTATCAGTTGTGACTATAGTGTTGCATTATTTTTCACCACACATTGATGGAGATGCCAATTAGGATTGTGTGAGCAAGACTGGACCACTTCGAGTTCATTCAGAGCCATTCTTCAGCAGAGATTGCGCAGTAGAGGCAGGCTAGCAGGTGGGAAAGATCGGTGCATGGATTTGCAAGATCGAGCCTGATTAGTGTGTAGCGATTGTATTGTACTGAGAGCTTGTGAGAAGCTTTGTATGAGGATTGTTACATGATCTCTATGAAATATATTATATATAGATAGTTGGGGTTTTTAGCTTCAGGCTTTCCCGTAAATCACTGTGTTAATGTGTGTGAATTTTTATGGTTTTAATGTGTGCATGCAATTGATTTAATTTCCGCATATGATGATCAATGGTGGAATAGATTTTGTATTGTGCATGAAGTCAAATAGTGTATGATCAGGAGAATATTAGACATATAACATATCAGTTATATAATTTCTACAGTAAAGAGGCAGTTATAGATTCTGAGGATGAGGAGAAAATATTCGAAAAGAGAACAAAATTCAATGAAGACATAGCAAGTGCTCAACCTGGTTTTCTGCTTCAACTAGGAGATGAATAGAATGTTCCAGCTTCACCAAGAAGACATGGAGATGCTCAGGAGAAAATACCTTTGATTAAAGAAGTATTTTCTCAAATTTCTGAAAGGAATCAAAAGATGAAGGCTAGCATGGAGGCACAGGTCGAGTATCAAGTAACTCCGGAATAGACAAGATTGTTGACTGCCATGGATCTAGAAAAAGATCAATTTAAAATTGCTCTTTCTCACCCTTCTGATATGAATATAGGGTCATCAAGTAATTTCAATACTGTAAATTTAATTGTTGATGTGAGAAAGATTCCTTTGCTTGATAAAGTCAATTTACACATGCATACAGGTCAATTAATAGTGAATGACCTGACCAAGACTAATACAATGGCTCTTAAGGTAGAGAATATGTTAGGGAAGGTGATCAAGCAACTGAAATTGGAGAAGGCCAACTCCAGGGCTTTAACAACCCAAAATGAAGAACTAAAGAAGATAATTGTGAATATTGGAGTAGATCAAAATGATAGGTCTGCTATGCAGAAATTATTACAAAGTGCAGAATCAGAGATTTTAGTATTAAAGAAAAATTTGAAATTACCTACAGGGGAGCATTCAATGGTAGCAGAGGTGGCAGAAGTGGAAAGTGAAAAGGAAAGCCTTCTTCAATAGCTTTTACAGAAAGAAGACGAAATTTATAAGTTGAAAGAAAATGTATTGAAATTGCAAAGCCAGATTGATTCCCATTCCTGTACCATCATTATGCCATCTGGAAATGATGATCTAGTAGCACAGCTATCTCAATTAAACACTGAACTGAAAATGGCAGAGAAATATCTCAAAAAGGCACAGAATGATCTGGAAACAATAACAAAAATAATGCAGGCAAAGGATGCAGAAATTGATAAGTACAAGACAGATTGTCAAATAGCTAATGCTGAAATTAAGTTTCTAAAGGAGAAATTGAAGGGAAATATAACTTTAATACAGGCTAAATATATCATCTGGAATGAAATCATTGAAGAAATGAAGGCAACCTGGGGATCTTTGACTATTGTATTAGAAGAGAAAAGCATTGTCAGAGATTTTGAGAATAAATTTTTGGCAGATAAGTAGAAGACTATTAACAGAACCATATGGGCAAAGAATTTTATATTGATTCCAAGATTGATCAGGAATTAGAAGAAATTGATATTATAGATAGGA
The DNA here is from genome assembly GCA_034641835.2 of Pinus albicaulis. Lineage (NCBI taxonomy): Eukaryota > Viridiplantae > Streptophyta > Pinopsida > Pinales > Pinaceae > Pinus > Pinus albicaulis. The sequence goes on along the minus strand of CM076575.1, from coordinate 1,836,063,803 downwards.
TCCTATATGCTGTAGAGATTAACAAGTCGATTGTTAAAAATACTTGCAGGAAGACCACTGAAAAGAAATTGATAGAGATTAAAGAAGCACTGATCAGATTTGATAATCTGTATGACAAAAGAGCCAGGGCAGGATTGCCATCATGCTGGGACCTTAAAGGCAGTATTTTATCTGCATGGGATTCCTATGAACCTTTATTGGTATTGGAAAAAATTAAGGTGGACAAAAATCATGAGAAGACTAAGATCCTGAAAGGAACAGTTATTAACTTTCTTCAGAGACATTTTCAGTTATTATGGATGGTGAAGACTTTACTTACAGAGCGACCAACATTCAACAGGATCACTGCCTTTAGGCTGGAGTACCACAAGCTGATCAAATCTCCTAAGACAAACATTGAAGTGTGGAAGAAATGCAGAGCTTGGATGGATGTTCTACCCAATGATCCCTCATCTTCTAAAAAGGACAAGTCATATAATTAGGGAAATGTAGCAGCAACGGAGCAAATTCATATTCAGCAGATAGATTAGAGTTTTAGTTTTATTTTATCTTTATTAAGGGAGTTCATTTGTAATGAGATATTTTGATGATATTGTTAGGTCCCTATATTACTAGTATAGTCCCTTATTGTTGTTAGTGTAACCCCATTATTGTTATTATTGTACCCTTGTAACCCCCATTTTGTTATTATTATGCCCTTAAATTATTATTGTTAGGTCGGCTAGGATTACATTGTGGCCCACTAGGATTACATTATAGCCCCACGGACTCCTATATATAGAAAGGAGGTTTTGTAAATTGTATCATCCAAGAATTGTTCATTTATGTAATGTATTGGAGGTTGCCCCCTCGAAGTGGCTTATTTCTAAGGCGTTGATATCTCTATTCTTCTATTTTTGGAGCTGGTTACACAACATTTGGTATCAGAGCTTTGGATTCTAGGGTTTCGCTGCTCCAAACAGGTCATCGTGGCATTTTCGCTATAACTTTTTTTCTACGAAGTTTCAGAAGCTGAAATATTTAGGGTGCGAAGCCGAAATCCTGAGGAAGCTTGTCTAAAAATTTCAGACCTTGGTTCGTAATATTTGCGGAGATATCATCTGTGGAAGTCAGGTCTTTTTTCAAGCTCCTAAACAGGTCATCGTGGAATTTTCGCTATAAATATGTTTCTACGAAGGTTCAGAATCTGAAATTCATATGGTGCGAAGCTGAAATCCTGAGGAAATTCGTCAAAAAATTTTAGAGCTTGGTTCGCAATATTTTTGGAGATATGATCTGTGGAAGGTAGTGCTTTTTCAGGCTCCTGAATTTCATCTCAAAGAGGTGATCGTGGGAAAAGTTCAATAACTCTCTCTCTGGGCATCAGATTGGAGTGACGTAAAAATTGGTCGCAAGAACACGGACTGTAGTTTCTTGGCTATCAATTTCAGAGATAAAGAATGAAACAGTGACACATGGCAAGTCGTAAAAGTTCGCTCTACTGATCCAGTCCATAATTAGGTCATTGTGGGAGATTGGACACAACTTTGTCTTGGAGAATCCAAATCAGATCAGACCTGTTACATTCGAAAGATAATTCATAGGGCTACGTCGGTACCAAAATTCAGATATTGAAGTGTTGCAATCATAGAGATAATCCAATTTCAATATCGAGCTCTTCAAAAGCAAGAAAAAGGTGTGTATTTTTTTTCCGAATTGCATAAGTCTTGTTTGAAGAATCAATTTGAATTGATTCCAAGGGCATATTGTAGAATATATATCAGTATTGGATTCTAAAATATGCCCCATAAAAATAATTCAACACCCATTAAGCCTTTAGAAGGTTCTACTATGACTCATGAAGATGAAGAATTTCTACATGATCTATCAAAATCACAAGAGCAAGTGCAACAAATTTCACTCTCGCAAAGAGTGACAAAAAATGAAATGGAAGTTTTGAGGAAAGGCATGGAAGCTAAGATGGATGGCATGGAAGCTACGATGGATGACATGAAAGACAACATGGAAAGCATGAAGAATGATCTCAAAGTAGACATCGAAGGTTTGACAAAGTTGATACAAGAAAGGTTTCCTAATGGTGAAAAGATAGTATAAGAACCTCATGATGAGAACAAAATAAATGTTAATCATGATTTCATAAACTCTAATGTTGGCGGGAAGAACCACCATATTCCAAAGATGGATATGAGGAAGTTTGATGGAAAGGATCCTGTAACATGGATACTACGGATGGAGCAATATTTTGATCTCCATAACGTACAAAACACACAAAAGGTACGCATTGCAACTTTACATTTAGAACAAAATACATTTGTATGGTATCAATGGCTTTGCTCCCGTAAAAAAATTGTCACTTGGTCAATTTTTACGGAGGAAATGATAGCACATTATGAGGATACAAGGAGCAACACCTTCTTTATCCAATTGATAAATCTCAAACAAAAGGGTTTAGTGGGGCAGCACATTGAGGACTTCCAAAAATTGAATATAAGGGTAACTGATATTCCAGAGGAACACAGGATTGATCTCTTCATAGGCACTTTAAAGGATAACATACAACATGAAGTTCGTGTTATGGAACTTGATTCGTTGGAGAAGGCATTCAGGTTGGCAAGAAAAGTTGAATGTAAAATTATGGCGACAAGGAAGCCTACCACTCAATTCTATAAAGAAGGAAGTGTTGCTACGCCTAGATTTCCACAACCTACAAGGTTGACACCACAACAATTGGAAGAAAAAGAGCAAAAGGGCTTTGCTATAGTTGTGATAGCAAATACACTAAAGGTCATAAGTGTGCTGAGAAGAAATTATTTTACATAGATTGTGAAGAGGAAGAAGAAAATGAACAAGAAGAGGATATACACCTGGAACCAGCCCTAGAAGAGGAAGAAATGAATCCGACCATATCGTGTAATGCGCCGGCAGGGATTACCACTCCTCAAACTCTCAAGATACAAGGACAAATCAAGAAGAAAAAGGTAATAGTGTTGATTGATTCAGGTGGCACCCATAATTTTATTCATTGTAAGGTAGCCAAGGAATTAAATTGTTTCCTATACCCAGCACCAGAATGTCAAGTGATGGTTGCAAATGGAGGAACTATAAACTGCTCTGGAAAATGCCATAATATCAAGCTAACCATGGGGGAATATGTATTGACTAGTCAAATGCTTTCCATTCCTATGGGAGGTGCTGATGTTGTACTAGGAGTACAATGGTTACAATCTTTGGGGATGGTAGCTTTTAATTTTCAAGAACTTTTCTTGAAATTTTTTTCAGAAGGAAAGGAAGTCGAATTACAGGGTATTGAAGGGAAGCCGGGAAGGATAATAAACTCTAATGTCATGACAAAGCTTCTAAAGAAAGAACAACGAGGCGTAATTGCACAATTATGTTCACTAGACGTTCCGACATCAAAATCATCTATTTCTGCAGATCTCCAACAAGTCTTGGACAATCATTCCAAGGTGTTTGAAACTCCCAAAGGACTCCCACCTATTCGTGATCATGATCATGCTATTCATTTGATTCAGGAAGTGTTCCTCCAAACATCAGGCCTTATAGATATCCTTACTTCCAAAAGAGCGAAATTGAACGTATGATTGCAGAAATGTTAGAGGCGGGTATAATTCAACCCAGTCAAAGTTCTTTCTCTGCTCCTGTAGTATTGGTACACAAGAAGGATGGATCATGGCGAGTGTGTCTGGATTATAGGGAGCTCAATAAGCTCACCATTAAAGACAAATTTCCCATTCCTGTGATTGATGAATTATTGGATGAATTACATGGAGCAATTTATTTTACCAAGTTGGATCTTCGTTAAGGATATCATCAAATTAGAATGAAGACTGAAGATATTCCAAAAACAGCATTTTGAACTCATGAGGGTCATTATGAATTTTTGGTTATGCCTTTGGCCTTACCAATGCACCTTCTACATTTCAAGGGTTGATGAATTCCATTTTCAAACCCTTCCTTAGAAAATTTGTGCTGGTATTTTTTGATGATATACTAATCTATAGCAGGTCTTGGAAGGATTATGTTGAACATGTTGACAGGGTGCTCAAACTATTGCAGGAGAAACAATTATATGCAAAAACATCCAAATGTTTCTTTGGAGTACAAGAGGTGGAATATCTGGGTCATATTGTATCTCACGAGGGTGTTAAATTAGACCTTAACAAAATTAAAGCCATTAAGGAATGGGAAGTCCCCACAACCATAAAGCAATTGCGAGGATTTCTTGGGTTAACAGGGTATTATCGCAAGTTTGTTAAGAATTATGGGAGAATAGCAGCACCTCTAACAACATTATTGAAGAAAGATGAATTTTCATGGACTCCTGAAGCAACTAAGGCCTTTGAACATCTTAAAGAGGCAATGTGCTTAGCACCGGTCTTAGCTACGCCAGACTTCACAAAAACATTTATTGTGGAATGTGATGCCTCAGGAAATGGAATTGGTGCGGTTTTAATGCAGGAAGGAAGACCCATTGCTTTTGAAAGTCATCCAATCAAAGGAAAGTATTTGCATAAACCTATTTATGAGAAGGAAATGTTAGCAATACTGCATGCACTAAAGAAATGGCGAACTTACCTAATGGGAAGACACTTCAAGGTAAAAGCTGATCATGATAGTCTTAAACACTTTTTGGAACAAAGACTATCATCAGAAGAGCAGCAAAAATGGGTCACAAAGATGTTGGGTTATGACTTTGAAATAATCTACAAAAGAGGAAAGCTTAATGTTGTTGCAGATGCACTCTCAAGAAAGAATGAAGAGGTGGAAGCATTGCTTTGTGCCATTTCTATTATCCAACCAGTTTGGATAACCGAAGCAAGAGATGAATGGAAGAAGGACAAAGATGTATGGACACTCATTCAAAAGTTGCAGCAAGATCCTAGTACATCTGATACATTTAGTTGGAAAAATGATTCCTTATGGTACAAAGATCGCTTATATCTTTGTAAGAATTCCAACTAAAACAAAAGATTCTTCTGGAATTGCACACTTCTCCTTTAGGAGGACACTCAGGATTTTTAAAAACTTACCACAGGGTGAAGAAAGAATTTTTTTGGGATGGCCTTAAATCTGATATTCAAAAGTTTGTGGCGGAATGTTTCGTTTTCCAGCAGAATAAAGTTGAGAAAATTAAGACCCCGGGACTTCTACAAGCTTTATCCATTCCAAGTCAACGTTGGGAGGAGATTTCAATGGATTTTATCACAGGTTTACCTAAGTCCGAAGGAAAGAGTGTCATCATGGTGGTAGTTGATAGACTTACCAAGTATGCACACTTTTGTGCATTATCTCATCCATTTAAAGCAAGTACGGTTGCTACTACATTTATGGATAGAATTCAAAAGCTACATGGAAGCCCAAGGGTTATTGTGAGCGACAGAGATCCCATTTTTACTGAAAATTTTTGGACGGAGTTATTTTCTTGTTTGGGTACTCAATTAGCTCATAGCTCATCTTATCATCCTCAATCTGATGGTCAAACTGAGATAGTAAATAAATTTTTGGAAGGATATCTTCGTTTTTTTGTATCTGATAAATAAACACAATGGGTCAAGTGGTTACCTCTCGTTGAATGGTGGTATAACACTTCCTTCCATACTGCAGCAAAAATGACCCCATTTATGGCACTTTATGGATATCATCCACCATCCATCACATCATCTTTAAGGGAAAACTCGAAGGTTCAAGCAGTGGAAGATCACATCGAGCATCAGCAAGAATTTCTCCAACTCTTAAAGGATAACCTGAATTTGGCACAAAATCGAATGAAACAACAGGCAGATCAACATCGCAGCGAGAGAAGTTTTGATGTAGGAGATTGGGTATTTTTACGGCTACAACCATATAAACAAATGTCCCTCAAGCAAGCTAAGAAGGATAATAAATTATCACCAAAGTACTATGGTCCTTACAAGGTGTTGCAAAAGATTGGTACTATGGCATACAAATTGGAGCTTCCTGCTTCTTCGCGAGTACATCCAGTTTTCCATGTTTCATGCTTAAGAAGGTTATAGGTGAAAATCTTCCAGTTCAAACAATATTTCTAGAACTCGATGAGGAAGGAAAAATCATATTGGAACCTGAAGCGGTCACGGAAACAAGAACTCGACAACTACGGAATCGATCAATTTCAGAGTATCTCATCAAGTGGAAGAACTTACCCAATGAAGATTCTACATGGGAGGATGAGAATTTTATACAGAAGCACCCAGAGCTACTCAAGCGTTGAGGACAACACTTTTTTGAAGGAGAGGGGCATGTTAGGTCCTATATTACTAGTATAGTCCCTTATTGTTGTTAATGTAACCCCCTTATTGTTATTATTGTACCCTTGTAACCCCCATTTTGTTATTATTGTGCCCTTAAATTATTATTGTTAGGTCGGCTAGGATTACATTGTGGCCCACTAGGATTACATTATGGCCCCATGGACTCCTATATATAGAAAGGAGGTTTTGTAAATTGAATCATCGAAGAATTGTTCATTTATGTAATGTATTGGAGGCTGCCCCCTCGAAGTGGCTTATTTATAAGGCATTGATATCTCTATTCTTCTATTTTTTGAGCTAGTTACACAACATATATGTAATAGGTAATTTAAGCAGTTTCAAGTAGATTGAACAGTTAAGATTAGTTTCAGCAGTTAAAAACTGCTTTACATTGTATTTAAAGAGAAAGAGAAGAAAGGAAAAGGTTCTGAGTTTTGGAGCTTTGGACCACTGCAAATTTTGTACTCAATTTTCTGATGATTAATGAATGAAGATCAATATTCTTGCATATGTTGTTGTTGATATGTTTCCCAGTTTCCATTCTGTTTTTTTCCTTCTATGAATAAAATTAAGTAATGTAGTTGCAGGTCTCTTTTTACATAGGTGAATAAGAGTTAAATATCCTTAATGGGCACTCCTTCATTTTAACTATTCCATTTTCATAAAATTCTTCTAAAGTTTAAAGTGATAGATCTTGTTTATCAGCATATCAGTTTGACCTTCCTTCTTGTTCTTCTTATCACTCCAATTAATATCAGTAGATAGTGGCATTGTGAAGCATTTATTGCATCAGACTCTTGAGGGTTTTAATAATTAATTTCTGAAGGTTATTAAGCAAAGACCATTTGATATAATATTTTTGTGACATGTATATATAAATGTCTTGAGCACTAATTCCTTACCACAACTAAGGGATTGTTTCTTAAGATACAAGATTTTTTGGCGCCATTGCCAAGGACGAAGAAGCGAGGTTCTATCCCTGGGTTTTTGTTATATTTCCTTTGGTTGTTCAGAGAGGAGAAAATATCAGGTTGTGTTTTAATTCCATAATTCTGGCATATAAAAGACCTCATACGAGGTCAGATACCTCACAACAGAAAGTTCCTATTCTGTCAGATCTCGAAAAATTGGTTTCTAAAAAGGCTCAGAAACCAAAAACTCCTTCCACACTTGATCCTACAGGGCCTGCACCTGGCAGCAGTTCACATAACCCTTCATATAAGGATATTTCCCGGAAACTTACTTTCTTGGAACAAGAATCCTTTTCCGCACCTGTCCATTTTCAAGAACCAAGGTTAGAAGAACAATCCTTTGATTCTGTTTCATTTACCTTCACACAAGCTCAACAAAAATATTTGCTGGTTCTTCTGCTGTCATTCATCAACCCCTTCCCATATCAGTCATTTCACCCTCTTCATTCACATTCACAACTGGTTCACTAACCTCACCTACTCAAGAAGCGGTTAACCAAGGCATAAACATGGCGGCCCTTGCTTTCTTAATGAACATGTATGCACCGTTAAATCTTCCACAACCTATGAATGCCATGCCCCAAGAATAACTCAAGTTACTTCCTCGTTTTAATGGTGAAGATGAAGTGACTGCAGAACAACACTTGCCATTTTTTTGCACTTTTGCTGAGAATTTAAATGTAGAACATCTAGCTGTAGTGATGAGACTTTTTGTACAGTCTCTGAATGGAGAGGCAAGAAAATGGTTTAAAGGTCTGCCAAATGCTTCAATTAATAATTGGGAAGAATTAGAGACACAACTCACCCGAATATGGGGTGAAAAAAAAGATCATGGTTACTCATTGACGGAGTTTAATGCTATCAAGAAAAAGTTTGATGAAAACATGACTGATTTTATTATAAGATTCAATAAATTGTATAATAGTTTACCCATAGAAATGACACCCCCTCGTTTTGGAGAAAGGGTAGTTTTTGCTGGAGCCTTTGAGTCAGAATTTAGTTTCACTTTAAGAGAAAGGAGATATCCTACTCTTGAATAAATCCAAACTGATGCTTTGGAAATTGAAGCTAACATGACTGCTGCTGGGAAAACACAAGAAAAGCAATCAGTTCAAGAGAAAGGCAAGGCCAAAGAAGAATCACCACATGATCAGAGGATTGATGACATGACAAAGGTCATCAAGAATTTGTCGAATAAGTTAGTAAAGATGGAGTTAGAGAATAAAAAATCCCAAAGGCCTGCACAACAAAACATAGGATTTTTCAATCTTCAATTTAGAAAGCAGCCCCTGCAAATCTTGCAGAGGGAAAGAAAAGATCAAGACCAAGTTCAGACACCACTGTATATAGAAGAAACACCTTCAGAGTCTGCTGAAGATGATCAAAGGGAAGTCGAAGATCAGATATCTGCCATTTACATGAAAGAAGATGAGGAAGAGGAAGAATGTGAAGAAGAATATACCGAAGCTGAGGTGTCCTTTGACCAAGAAGAGATGGATGATTATTGTAGGCAATTTACAAACTTTATGCAAGCAGAGTTGCATAAGAAATATGATTTAATATCAAGAAAGAGATCAAGGACGCAGGATGATGAAGAACAACAGAAAGAGTCAGTACCTTCTCTAATGGCGACTCCAAAATAAAAAAACTTAGTAAAACGATCAGATAAGGGGAAACAACCTATGAATCCAGTAAGTGGAACAGAAATACAGCAGGCCGAGACTTCCCGAAACAAGTCTATTGATACTAGTAATTTTGAGAAGGTCATTACTGTGCCTGAACAAATTTCTAATCTTGGCAGAAATCAAGAAGAACCCGAGAAAATTGTCAAACAAAATCAAGCTTTTAGTTTATCGAAAGAGCTAGAAAAAGTCAAAATCCAATTACCCCTTCTTGAACTAGCTAAGACATCAGGTTACAAGAAAGAAATTGCAGAATTCATTAATCTTTCTCAATCTAATGACATTGGTGATACTGTGAATTTGCAAGAAGAAAAGCCAGTGGTCACTTTTGGTCCACATGTGGAGGAGTTAGATTCTTCTGTTCCCCCATTTTTTATATCACTGCTTCTTCATGATTTCATTCTTCATAATTGTATATTAGACTCAGGTGCTTCACATAATCTCATGGCATTCTCTGTAATGAAAGAATTGAATTTATAAATTACTAAACTCTATATAGACCTATATTCATTTGATTCAAAAAGGGTGAAGTGTTTTGGTCTTATCAAAGACATGGTGGTATCCTTGGCCCAAATTCTAGCCAAAAGTATCATGATGGATGTAGTGGTTGCAGATATTCTGGCCAGGTTTGGTATGCTTTTGTCCAGATCTTGGGGAGCGAAGCTTGGAGTTTTAAAACTGGACTTCACATATGCCATTATTCTTGCCTTTAATGGGGAAGAAAGAAGTTTATATAGAGAAACAAGATTTTTTAAAACTACCACAAAGAAAGATGTAGGAAATTCCCCTATTTATGGTCAATAAAAATAAGATCTCTCATGTTTTATGCTGCATGAAGATGTAGAGTTTGTTGAAGACTGAGAGAATCAGCTCTCTTCAGCAATTGTACATAATGAGTTGTGTTCAAACAAAATTTGGAAGTGTTATTTTGATGGTGCCTATTCAAAGGATGGCACAGGAGCTGGATTTTTGCTGATATCTCTAGAAGGTGATCTGTTACCTTTTTCTTTTAAGCTTGAATTTGAATCAAAAGATAATGTAGCTAAGTATGAGGCATTAATTTTCAATCTTCAAACTGCTAAACAAATGGGAATCCTGTGTATTTCCATTTTTGGTGATTCTGAGCTGATTATAAGACAGATTAAAAACCTTTGTCAAAACAAGCATCCAAGGTTAAGAGAGTCATATAGGAATGAAGTATGGGACTTGATTGAAAATTGTATTGAAGCTTTGAATCTTAAATTCATTCCAAGAGAAGAAAATAGAATGGCAGATTCGCTGACAATTGCAGCTAGTACTTTCAAGCCACCTATAAATCCAAAACTAAGGTATGAAATTGAAATGAGGCACATACCCTCTATTCCTGACAATGTTAGGCATTGACAGGTATTTGAAGATGATGAGCAGATAAATCATTTTTCTGACAATGATTGAAAATTTTGAAGATATTGAAATAGACCAAGAAAGTAAACAGATTGATCAGAATGAAGACTTGAAAAATCTTAAGAAATCAATAGGTGATCAAAAAATAATCTAGTTGAAAGATAAAATATTGCCCAAAGGATTAGTTCCTCTTGAAAGATTATTTGATTCAAATGATGTAGCATTGGATCCAAAGAAGGTACCTCAAGAGGGTGAGATGGAAGATTGTAATCTGGGAACTCAACAAGAGCCCAAGGTTGTCAAGTTATTCAAGGGTGTCCCTAAGAATTATAAATAAAGGTACATTGACCTTTTTAAAAAATATATGGATGTGTTTGCATGGTCCTATGAGGATTTGAAAACATATGACCTTGATATAATTCAACACAAGATACCGTTGAAGGATGGGATCAAGCCTTACAGACAAAAACTTAGACAGATCAATCCATTGCTCCTTGCTCCAATTGAAAAAGAAGTGAAGAAATTGCTGCAGGCAAAAATTATAGTCCCACTCAGATATTTAGATTGGGTTTCTAAACTAGTTCCTGTGAGGAAAAATAATGGAGAAATAAGGTTATGTGTTGACTTCAGGAATTTAAACTGGGCATCACTTAAAGATAATTATCCTTTGCCTAAGATGGACTATGTTTTACAGAAAGTGATAGAAGCATATAGATTGTCTATGGTTGATGGTTTCTCCGGGTACAATCAGGTAGCGGTTGAAAAAGAAGATCAAAAGAAAACAAATTTTACCACACCTTGGGGAACGTTCATGTATGCAAGAATTCCATTTGGTCTTATGAACACGTGCCACTTTTCAAAGGGAAATGGACATAGCATTTGTGGGTGGTAAGTTTGTAGTTATATAATTGGATGATGTGATCATTTTTTCAGGTTCAGATGATGAACACTTGGAGCATTTATAGAAGGTTTTCTTGAAATGCAGAAAATTTGGGTTGTCATTGAATCCCAAAAAATCTTTATTTGCTTTGGAGGAAGGAAAGTTGTTAGGAAATATAGTTTCAAATCAGGGAGTAAAAATTGATCCAGCAAGAATAGAAGCTATTCAGACAATTCCCTTGCCCAGGAGTAAAAAGGATATTCAGAGTTTTCTGGGAAAAATAATTTTCCTGAGAAGATTTGTCCCAAATTATGCTGAAATTGTTAGAAACATAAGAGATATGCTGAAGAAGAATGCAGAAGTAAAGTGGGATAAGGATGCTAGAGAATATTTTTCCAGGATTAAAGAAGCCCTTCAAGAAGCTCCAGTTCTAATCAGTCCGGACTATCAAAAGGCTTTTCAAATATTTTCATTTGCATCACCTACTACCATTGCTGCTGTGCTATTGCAGAAGAATGAAGATGGTAAAGAACAAACTGTGGCATTTTTCAGTAAATTTCTCAGGGACGCTAAACTCAAATATAAAATTTCGGAAAAAAAGGTGTATGCTTTAGTTAAAGCATTAAAAGCATTCAGGACTTATGTGCTGCAATCTCAGATAGTTTCTTATGTTCCTAACTCTGTTGTGAAAGATGTGTTAGTTCAAAGTGATGTTGAAGGTAAAAGAGGAAAGAGGATAGCTAAAATACAAGAGTATGACTTAGATATCAAGCCTACCAAATTGGTCAAAGGTCAGGGTTTGGTAAAACTGTTGACAGAGTCAAATTTTCAAGCTTTGGGGATTAATTTGATAGCACCCTTAAATGAAGCTATTGATGATAGGAGTCAGAGAAGTACAAAGGCAACAATTAAATACAAATTCCTGTGCTCTGATTGATATAAGGATATTGTTCATTACTTATGTTTTTTCTCTTGTCCAACCTCACTAACATAACAAAATACGGAGCTGTTAAGCTCAAATTCCAGCCATATGTTATAATTGATGCTAAGTTATATTGGAAGGATCCTGTTGGCATATTGTTGTTGTGCTTGACAGAAGGTGAATCGATGGAAGTTGTAAAATAATATCATGAAAATCTTGTGGAGGTCATTATAGTTGGAAGGTTATTGTTCATAAAATCCTCAAATCAGGTTTTTACTGGACCTCCTTGTTTGCTGATGTATACAGACTGGTTAGAAGATGCCAAAAATGTCAGTTATTTGCTAAAAAGAAAAGGTTAGCTCCTATACCACTTCTCCTAGTGTTCATTGAAGAACCCTTTAGGCAATGGGGATTAGATTTTATTGGGGAAATTAATCCACCATCAAGTGAACAGTTCAAATGGATTTTGACTGCCACTGACTATTTCACAAAGTGGGTGGAGGTAATACCTACCAGAAAGGCTAATGACAAGGTGGTAATGAAGTTTCTGGAAGAAAACATCTTCAACAGGTTTGGGTGTCCAATTAAGATTGTAACTGACAATGCCCAGATATTCAACTCAATTTGATTCATTAATTTTTGTCAAACATATAATGTAATTCTATCTCATTCTACAGCATATCATCCTCAAGGGAATGGGCTAGCTGAATCTTCCAACAAGACATTAGTCAAGATTTTGAAGAAGAAAATTAATGAAAATCAGAAAAACTAGGATTCAAAATTGACATTTTTTCTTTGGGAAGTACTAGTAACTACTAGAAGATCTATAGGTAAGTCCCCTTATGAACCGGTTTATGGAACTCAAGCTTTATTTCCTACTCAGTTGGCTAGACCAGTGATTTATTTTCTTCAAGAATAATAATAAGAACCTACTGCGTTGGTGAGAAGGTTGAACAAGGTTATAGAATCAAGTGAGAGCAGGAACAGAGTCAGAGAAAATTTGATCACCTATCAAGAAAATATGAAGTCTATTTTTGATAGAAAAGCAAAAGAGATTCTTTTTCAAACTGGAGATTTGGTATTAAGATGGGATACCATAAGGGAAGAGAAGGGAAAGCATGGTAATTTTTACCCACTCGGGTATGGCCCATACAATATTGTTGAGGTTAGATCAAATAACACATTTATTCTGGATAATATTGATGGAGAAACAGTACTGCTGCCTATGAATGGGGAGTATCTCAAGCATTATTTCCAACATTGAGAATTTATGGTCCACCATTGTACATATTCGGATTTCTCATTGTTCATATTTCATCAAACAACATTTGACTCCATGCTCGATGTGAAGGAACTAATCTATAGTTCTTAGTGTTTCATGGCAAAAAACACTATCCCCAGGTGGAGCCAGATGTTGTGGCTCATTTGCAATATCCTTTATTTTAATTTTTTGAAAATATAAAAAAATGGAAAAATATTTAAAATATGTGTTAAAGTAGAGCTTCCTCATACTTTAACTAAAGTTATAATGTTTCTGTAAATTTAAATTCCAACACTTTAAAGGATTCGAGAAGGTGGTTCCTAATGCTTCGGTTAATGATCGAGCAAGTAATCGAGCGGGATCCGAGGATTTTCTTGTCAGAGGATAAATATGACAACCCGTGGGCACATTCAATGCGTGGGTTAATGGGCAGGGTGCCTCTGCAGTTGACCCCGTTGACTGACCAACTGATCTTGATCGATGGTCTGGATTCACTGCGGGGGCAAGGCCCTAATGAGCGCTCCGTACCGCGGAAGCCTCCTGCAGTGACGTAAGATGTTGGCTGGTGACAGCTTTCAGCCACGTCACGGTACCATTTAATGGTCTCTTGTGCATCAAATCAACATTTAATTTCTAGACCCCGCGCCATCTATTTAAACCTATTTTTATTTTCACAAGTTAAATGTTGTTCCTTTGTGTTTGTCAACCCTGATTGCACTAGTGTTTTCCATCGTTGTTCGTCACCCTATCGTTTTTCACCACCCTGAGCAGTATCATGGCTAAGCGTTCATCCCTTTCTGGCTCATCCAGTCATATTCTTCTCATGGACACTAAGAGGGATATCCAAGATACTATTTTATCTCTCGAACACCTCCCATTTTATCAACAGGTTTGTCTAAATGAAAAAGAATTTCCTATTTTCTCTGCCATGGTCAAGTCAGGCGTACTGTCTGCATGTATCCCTAGGACTCATCATTTTCTTGAGTTTGTGCACTAGCTAGTATTTGTTATGTATCCTGGTAAATGTTTTGTAATGAAATGTCTAGGAGAGAATGATTTAAAAGTCTCAGCCCAGTTAATTCGTCAAGCCTTATGTTACCCAGAGTCGAAATCTTATGTTCAATTCACTGACGAGTCATTGGAAGTGCATTATGATAGTCTTGCAGGACAAGAATTCACCTAGTTCGCCTTCTTCCTAAGGCCAGACATGAAGATGTTTGCACCAGATAGTAAAGAGTTCTCCATAGAAGTCTTTGATGCAAAAGTTAGGCTAGTGCTGAGGTGTATATTAAAGATATTGGGAAAAGAGGACGACAACTTAATTGATAAATCAGTACTGAGACTATTTGCGTTGATGATGAAGCCGGGAGTAGTGCTAGATATTCCTTCTTACTGTTAGGAGGTCATCAATACTCGATTCATGAGTTTATCACTCACTGGGTCATTCAAGTTCCCTTCTCTTATCATTTATCTCTTTTTATATCAAAAAGTGGAAGAATTCTTGCATTTGGGGTTAAACATCATGGATATAAATAAAAAGAGGTAGTCATTAGTGTTTTGGACTGATGTAGTAAGAGAGGAACACAATGGGGAGAGGTTGTTTTATTTTAAAAATCAGTTCATGTCTAGTGCCTACAAGATTTTGAATGGGGTTTCTCCCCATGTCTTTTTCCAAAGGCTCAAGAATTTCTTCAGTTGGGTATAAATTGTAAATTTGGATATTGGTATGTTTATGAAGATTACTCAGAGATCAGACTTTATGGGGTTGGGATAGAACCATATAGACTTCCCACATTTGTTACTATGAGATTATTTGCCTTAGAATTCATTAGGAAAAGTTTGAATTTTGACCAAATACATTTTGTACCTATGAAAAAGGGTCACATGTTTAAATTAGCTATATCTGTGGGTCCATTTATAGTCAACATGAGACAAGCAGCTGATGAGGTTAATAAGATGTTAGATGGTATGCACTTTTTGTTAGGAGATAAATGGGCTTATGACCCTCATAAAGTAATTTCAAATAGGAGAGTTGAAAATGGTTATGCAACATTTGTTCATGACAGCAGACCTAACATAGAGAAGTTAGCCAATAAGCGTTTTGCAAGTTTTTCTGGTTCTAATATACAAACTCCTATCATATCTAAGAAATCAAGTAAGAGGAGTAAAGATGTAGTTATAGATTCTAAAGATGAGGAGCAAAGAGCCGAAAAGAGAACAAAATTCAATGAAGACATAGCAGGTGCTCAGCTTGGATTTCTGCTTCTACTAGGAGATGAACAAAATGTTCCAACTTCACCAAGAAGACATGGAGATGCTCAGAAGAAAATACCTTTGATTAAAGAAGTATTTGCTCAAATTTCTGAAAGGAATCAAAATATGAAGGCCAACATGGAGGCACAGGCCGCATATATGGTAACTCTGGAGTAGACAAGATTGTTGACTACCATGGATCTAGAAAAAGATTAGTTTAAAATTACTCTTTCTCACCCTTCTGATATGACTATATGGTCATCAAGTAATTTCAATACTATAAATTTAACTGTTGATGTGAGAAAGATTCCTTTGCTTGATAAAGTCAATATACACATGCAAATAGGTCAATTAATAGTGAATGACCTGACCAAGACAAATGCAATGGCTCTTAAGGAAGAGAATATGCTAGGGAAGGTGATTAAGAAACTGAAATTGGAGAAGGCCAACTCCATGTCTTTAACAACCCAAAATTAAGAACTAAAGAAGATCACTGTGAAGATTGGAGTAGATCCAAATGACAGGTCTGCTGTGCAAAAATTATTACAAAGTGCATAATAAGAGATTTCAATATTAAAGAAAAATTTGAAATTACCTACAGGGGAGCATTCGATGGCAGAAGTGGAAAGTGAAAAGGAAAGCCTTCGTTAGCAGCTCTTACAGAAAGAAGAAGAAATTTCTAAGTTGAAAGAAAATGTATTGTAATTGCAAAGCCAGATTTATTCCCATTCTTGTACCATCATTATGCCATCTGGAAATGATGATCCAGCAGCACAACTATCTCAATTAAACATTGAACTGAAAATGGCAGAGAAAGATCTCAAAAAGGCACAGAATGATTTGGAAACAGTAACAAAAATAATGCAGGCCAAGGATGGAGAAATTGATAAGTATAGGACAAAATTTCAAATAACTAATGCTGAAATTAAGAGTCTAAAGGAGAAATTGAAGGGAAATATAACTTTAATACAGGCTAAAGATATCATATCGAATGAAATCATTGAATAAATGAAGGCATCCTGGGGATCTTTGACTATTGTATCAGAAGAGAAAAGCATTGTCAGAGATTTTGAGGACAAAGTTATGGCAGATAAGCAGAAGACTATTAGCAGAGCCATATGGGCAAAGAAGTTTATTGATTTTAATGATTCCAAGACTGATCAGGAATTAGAAGAAAATGATATTAAACATAGGATCCTATATGTTGTAGAGATTAACAGGTTGTTTTTTAAAAACACTTGCAGGAAGACCACTGAAAATAAGTTGACAGAGATTAAAGAAGTAGTGAATAGATTTGATAATTTGTATGAAAAAAGAGCCAGGGCAGGATTTCCATCATGCTGGGACCTTAAAGGCAGTTTTTTATCATGGGATTACTATGAACCATTATTGGTATTGGCAAAAAGTAAGGTGGATAACACTCATGAGAAGACTCAGATCCTGAAAGGAACAACAATTATTAACTTTATTCAGAGACATTTTCAGTTATTATAGATGGTGACGAATTTATTTACAGGGCGACCAACATTCAACAGGATCACTGCCTTTAGGCTGGAGTACCACAAGTTGATCAGCTCTACTAAGACAAACATTGAAGTGTGGAAGAAATGCAGAGCTTGGATGGCTGTTCTACCCAATAATCCCTCATCTTTTAAAAAGGACAAGTCAGATAATCAGGGAAATGTAGCAACAATGGAGCAAATTCATATTCAACAGATATATTAGAGTTTTAGTTTTATTTTATCTTTATTAAGAGATTTCAATTGTAATGAGATATTTTGATGATATGTAATAGGTATTTTAAGCAGTTTCAAGTAGTTTGAGCAGTTAGGATTAGTTTCAACAATTACAAAATGCTTTACATTGTATTTAAAGAGAAAGAGAAGAAAGGAAAAGGTTCTGAGTTTTGGACCTTTGGACTATTGCAAATTTTGTACTCAATTTTCGGATGATTAATGAATGAAGATCAATATTCTTGGATATGTTGTTATTGATATGTTTCCTATTTTCAATTTTGTGTTTTTCCTTCTATGAATAAAATCAAGTAATGTAGCTGCAAGTCTCTTTTTACATATGTGAATAAGAGTTAAATATCCTTAATGGGCGCTCCTTCATTTTAACTATTCCACTTTCATAAAATTATTCTGAAGTTTAAAGTGATAGATCTTGTTTATCAACATATCAGTTTGAACTTCCTTCATTTTCTTCTTATCACTCCAATTAATATCAACAGATAATGGCATTCTGAAGCATTTATTGCATCAGATTCTTGAGGATTTTAATAATTATTTTTTGAAGGTGATTAAGCAAAGACCATTTGATATAATATTTTTGTGACATGTATATATAAATGTCTTAAGCATTGATTCCTTACCACAGCCAAGGGATTTTTTCTTAAGATACAATAGGGTCAGAATCCCCTTGGTACTTCTCAATGAATTGTGGTCCTGCATCTTCCTTGAATCTGGCTCTTAGTGCTATTGCAACATCTTCCCATTTCGGAAGTGAGTTACGATGGTTGATCCACCATCTTGCCGACGTGGATTGCAGTGCTACATCCATAAGAAGGACTCTATGTTCTATTGGTACTTTTTCTTCTACTTTTGTGATAAATGTATTTAAAGCATTCATATTTGATAGAGTCGAATATCCCCTTACCTCAGCTCCTATCTAGTTGACTCCTTAGATATTAGCACATCTTCTTGTATTAGTCTCGTATCCTCCCTATTTCCAATCATCCCAAGATATTTCCAAGCCCAAGTTTGAACTCTAAACATTTCTCCAGCTTACGGTCCCTCTCACTGTTGGATTGATATAGTCTTCTCTCTTCCCTGCCGTCATTTGGTAAAGGTGATCGAGAAGTTGAGCATCCTCTTTGTTGTCAACAGTTTCTGTATATCGGGGTCCCTGATATGGGTCAAGTGGCTGAGTGACCCTGACTTCCCCATCTTCAAATATCATCAGTTCTTTTTTCAAGTCAATCACTGCATAGTTCTCAAAGGCCCAATCTATCCCCAATAAAGCAGGATAGGGATCCTTGTCCCCTATGATGTCTATCCCCTCAAAATCTGTGTATTTTTTCACTCCCTCAACATCAACCTCGACCTCTTCTAGCCTTCCTATGGGCACAATGCATTACTGACTTTCCATGCAGAGCTGTATCGGTGATTATTTCAACTTTGGCCTCCCCAGTGCTTCCCACGTCTTTCTTGGTAGAATGTTGACATCTGATCCTAGGTTGAGCATGGTGTCTTTGATTTGAAATCCCGTGACTTGAGTATTCATGCTGAATTCCTTTCCTGTTCTTTTCTTATTTCTTTTTATCCTTCTTATGTATTTCTGGGTTCAATTTATTGACTCTTCCGGTTTTGCGTTTTCCTGCACTAACAATTCTAAATTTTGCTTTAGTTGTTCCAGCATTGGTGCTTTGGTTACAACTTTCAAAAATATTCGGAACCATTCCTCAATAATTGTACTTGTATGGGTTTGCTTCTCTTTTTCTATGGTCGGCTGTGGAAGCTCAATGATTTTTCTCCCCCCTATTTGGGAAAATGTTTCCATTACCTCCTTAAAGTATTGCTTCTGTCTATTTGGTCTGAAAGTGGTTTTTGGAGATGTCGGCTTGATCAAATTTATCGAGTCTATATTCTGTGTATCCTCCCCTATTCTCTTTCCTCCCTGGGTTACTATGGCTACATTTTGCGTGGCCTGAGTTTCCACTATTCTTGGTTTTGCATTCACCATATTTTCTCCTCTCTGTCTGGATCTTTCCTCCCACCTCTTAATTAATTCTAGACAATCTTTAGTTGCATGTGTATTGAATCTACACTGAGAGCACCATGGTCTTCTGGGTAGCGGACATTCCCTTGCTACGTGTCATTCTTGGTCACAGTAGTAGCACCTTATTGGTCCTCTTCCTCCAGTTCTGCCCCCTCTAATTCCTCCTCCTCGTCCCCTCGGAGCCTCATTCACTCTATAATATGGTCTGTCTAATTGTTCTGCCAGTGCATCAAGGGCTCTACATTGCTTTATATTATGCATTGTGGAAGCACAGAACTAACAATATGTATTGTTTGGAACGTTGGAGTACTTTTGCAAAATTGGGCATAGTCGTGGAGGATGACCAATGCCTTTGCATATTTCGCAGTATTCGGTTACGGTTTGATTTTGTTGAGAGGGGAACCCTGGAAAGTGGGGTTGCGGCTGGTATAATCCCTAAGTGTTTATCTCTGCAACTCCCCCAACTGGTGGAGTCCCTTGTGTCCCTGTTGCTGAAGCTCCCACATTCTGCCCCTGCAACCTCGAGCATTCTGTGGCCACGTGTCCCTCCATCAGACAATGGGTACACCATACATTGGGCAGTGCAGGTCGTGTCGGCTGAATGTCCTTCAACTTTTTCGTTAAACTGGCTATATGATGTTGTAGCCCCAATATGGAAGGATCTTCAACTGTTGCTCCTCCTCTGAACTCTTGCGGATACCCTGCCATAGCCTCTATCTTCATAGCTTGCTCCAGGGCATCTTGCAAGGTATTAATCTTCTGCTATGTCAGTGGGGTTCTCGTCAATGGAAGAAGTTCTTTAATAAGCCAATCTCATTGATGATTCATATCCATCGGGTAACTCAGATTTCCAATCGCATCCTTGAACCTCCTCATCAGGTCCCATGCCTTTTCACCTTCTTGTTGTTTAATCTCCCACAACTCAGATAACCCTTGCTGATCTGTCTGAGGTAACTTAAATTCTTTGGCGAATTATTTCTTTACATCGTCTATCGCTGGGTTTGGATGAGCTTTAGACCATTTAATGAAATAGCGAAGAGATCTCTCTCTTAGAGTAGTCTGGAACTCGATCAACTTAACTGCCTCTGGTGTCTGCCAAGCCCTCCATATCGCTTCGCAGCGATACCAGTTTTTCTCCACATCATCGTTGGCCCTCCCAGAGAATTTTGGGTATCGGGTAAATGATCCTGCCATATTTCCTTGTATGGGTGGTACTAAAATAAAACCTCTACTTCTTGGCTGTGAATTTGTATTACTAGCACTATAGCTAGTAGATATTTGTAATGTAGACTTAACACTATTCAACTTGCTAAACTCCCGTAACTTAACAAAAATTTTATTTAGTGGCTGATAGAGTACCAGGGGAAGGTTGGGACTAGAGCTACTTGAAATTTGGGGCATAGAGTTACCTTGAATTACGGGTGCCGGCCTCTCTTGAAATAGTTGCTCCATTGCAACATGTGACTCCACATCGAATATCTCCTCGGGGCTCGCGTCCTCCACATTGGACTTTTATCCCTTTTCTCTTTGGGCTGGGCTCCTATACACTTGCCTAACTTCTTTGATGGTCCCTCCTATTCCTTGGGATTGCGTCTGACCTTCCATTTCCTTTGTCATCTGTGACACCTTATCCTTGTCCTCTCGACTACTTTCCTGATTCTCAAACTCCTTCATCACTCTTTCCTGCCACTTCTCATAAATCTGCGCCCTCCGATGTGCTCGTCGCTCTCTCAATCTACTGGAGGTTCCGACATCCATATCCCTATTCCCCCTTCTAAATTACTTGTAGCATCTTTCCCTCAGCTTCTCTCCCCAGTACTGGAGGTTTAAGTCTCCATCTCAGACTTTTAAAATTCTATCAAACCCCCGTCCACCATTAAAGCTTTGATCCACAACGGGATTTCCTTCAACAGTTCTCCCCGCAATCCGGATCTAAATACGTCTTCCTTTTTTGAAAAGGATTGGTAATACTCGGCTGCGAATTCCACAATGTATCCTTCCAAGGTAGATTGTACCCATAAATCTATAGCTTGGGTCAAATCAGTGTCTAATCGATGGAGTGCTACTAGGTCTGCGTGCGTCCACTTGTGACAAACCCTACACGACCCTCCTAGAAGTGACTTGACTTGTAGTTTCCGCAACCAATTATAAAGTTCTTCTAGAAACTTCCCCCATAAAATTTCGTACAGCTTACTTGCAGATTCAGAAAATAGGACCCGATCCTTGACAGTTTTCTTCCTCTTCTGTCGCAACTCCGCTTGTTGCAATATGAACTGGTCTAAGTGGTTATCCCACCAGCTTCGTAGTTCTCTCTCGTAGATCCACGATACCATGAGCTAACTCCTAAATGAATTTTCCGGTCCTGACAACGGAACCATTTGTTGGCGAAAAAGGAGCTCTCTGAGCAAGACCCAGGTTCAAGATAGAGGCCAACAAGGTTTCCACAGTAGTCTAGCACAACACCGAGATTTTCACCCTACTCCAAGGAGAAGAGTGTCTCACTCGAGGCGTGTCGTGACCTTAGTAAGGTTAGGAGATAGATCAAGTACCAAATGTTTACAACCATGAAGAGTAACTAAAGGAACTTGAGACAACAAACATATCTCACTACTATGTTATGTTATTACTCATTAAGCACATTCAGGATGCTGAATTAAAATTGAAAATGGGGCACACATTCACAACAAGCAACTGAGTAACACTCAACTCAGAACATCAAACACAACAAAAACCATATTTCATTATCATTATCAAACGACATACATCACTCCACAGAGTTTATTACAAAGTAGGTCAGTACAACAAAGATCTCACAGAGCTCTCCTACGGCTCTATCCCTCGGCCATCTGTCAGGCTAACTCTTTTGTCTATGTTGGCTAATTGCCTATTTGTTCTTCCGCCAACGTGACTGTCAGTATTTCCTCTTTTCCTGTTCCGTTGTTTTCCGCTTCTTCTTGATTACTGGGAGTTCCGCTGATTGTCTTTGTATCTCATACCTGCCATATGCGCTGTTCTCCCCAACTGCCACACCACCTATCTTCCGGCTATCCACAACCGTGATAGCTCCCTGTCTACTGTGATTGTGCTCCTCCACCTGTTCTCTGCAACTCAAAATTGTTCCTTTTTCAAAAAAAGGGCCCCAACATGTCCCCATAGAGAGATCTTGTGGATCTTCTTTCATTTCCTGATTTCTACATTTTCAACTAACTTCTCTTGGTTGTCATGACAATTAACTTGAGAATGAAATTCATGAATTGCTTCTAAGAGATCCTCAAGATGCCAATTTCCTAGATCTTCATCAATATTTACAAGGTATTGTATGAGATCCTCAGATTGATCGCAACAATTTTCAGCTAATGATAAAGATGGAGAATTTTCTCTATAATGCTCATAAAACACCTTGTGGAAATCTTTTAAAGAAAACAAACTACCAGGGTTTAGACCTTCATACCACTCCCTTGCTTTCCCTTCTAATGTTACCATTAACATCTTCATGAGGCAATCCTCATTCCATTCGACTTTCAACCTCCATGAGTGTATACGAAATTTAATGAGATGTAACAAAGGGTCATCAACCTTCTCGTCTTGAAAAATAGGAAGATTTCCGTCCCAATTTACCTGAAGCATTTTGTGTGGGAACCCAGGAATGTAATCTCTATTCATTGGAGCATACCTGCGCTGTATTCTTAGATCCATCTTGTCAATCAGTCAGAGACTAGGGTCACTATATATTCACAACCAATCTAGATTCTTCTACCAGTGGAGTCTTTAGGTCAATTGAAAACTGTGCAGTCGCCGGCTGGATGATTTCAACTTTCTTATGTCTGGCTGTTGTCCACCATCAACAACCAGATACCAATCTTGAAAAATACTCAAATCATAAAATATTTTGACTGGGGTTTATGAGTTATAATGAAATATTAAGCTTTTTCAATAACTCATTCCCCAGTATGGTCGCCATTATGCTAGCACCCTGTAATTTGTAAGATTCGCAAGAAAAAACGATAGAGGGAAACATCAAACCGCTTTGGAGTCCAGGACCTAGCCTTCCTAGAATCAGAGAGGGCTCTCTCTGTTTTTATGATTTAACTTGATGATTATGAATGCTGATATTAGGCTAATTACAGTGACATGGGTATGGCTTGTT
Organism: Pinus albicaulis; assembly: GCA_034641835.2. Lineage (NCBI taxonomy): Eukaryota > Viridiplantae > Streptophyta > Pinopsida > Pinales > Pinaceae > Pinus > Pinus albicaulis. The sequence goes on along the minus strand of CM076575.1, from coordinate 1,836,040,234 downwards.
TTGATTGATTGTGTGGTTGGACAAATAGAGCTGTGAAACTTAATCCATTGGGTTATGGAGTCATAAAAGGCTGAATTGTGCATCAATTTTTCAAGGGAATTCACAGGGAAAATTAACTGTTAGGTCCCCATATTACTAGTGTAGTCCCTTATAGTTATTAGTGTATCCCCCTTATTGTTATTGTTGTACCCCTGTAACGCCCATATTGTTATTATTGTTCCCTTACATTATTATTGTTAGGCCGGGTAGGATTATATTGTGACCCCATGGACCCCTATATGTATAAGGAGGTTTTATCATTTGTATCATCCAATAATTGTTCATTTATGTAATGTGTTGGAGGTTTCCCCCTCTAAGTGGCTGATTTATAAGGCGTTTATCTCTCTTTTCTTCTATTTTTAGAGCTGGTTTCATAACATTTGGTATTAGAGCTTTGGATTCTAGGGTTTCGTTGCTCCAAACAGGTCATCGTGGAATTTTCGCTATAAATTTTTTTCTACGAAGGTTTAGAAGTTGAAATTTTTATAGCGTGAAGCCAAAATCCTGAGGAACATCATGGAAAAATTTAAGATCTTGGTTCGCTATATTTTTGGAGATATGATCTATGGAATTTAGGGCTTTTTGCAGGCTCCTGAGTTTAACCTAAACAGGTCATCGTGGAATTTTCGCTATAACTTTTTTTATACGAGGGTTAAGAAGCTAAAAATTTTATAGAGCGAAGATTGAATCTTGAGGAATGTCGTGGAAAAATGTTAGAGTTTGATTCACAATATTTTCGGAGATATGATCTATGGAAGTTAGGGTTGTTTCAGGCTCCCAAATTTCATTTTAAAGAGATGACCATGGGAAAATCGTCATAACTTTCTCTCTAAGCATAGGATTGGAATTATGTAAAACGAGGTCGCAAGTACATGGACTCTAGTTTTTTGTGTATCAATTTCAGAGCTGAAGGAGGAAACAGTGACACGTGGCATGCCGTAAAAGTTCGCTCTACTGAACCAGTCCATAATTAGGTCATTGTCGGAGATTGGGCATAACTTTGTCTCGAAGAATCCAAATCAGGCCAGACCTATGTAATTTTAAAGAATATTCAGAGGGAAACTACAGGGCCAAATTTAAGATATTGAAGATCGAAAATCACAGAGATAATTCAGTTTCAATATTGAGCTCCTCAAAATAAATAAAAAGGTGTGTATTTTTCTTCGAATTGCATGTCTTGTGTGAAAAATTAGTTTGAATTGATTCCAAGGGCATATTATAGAATAGATATCAGTATTCGGTTATAAAATGCCCCCTAAAAAGAATTCAATACCCATTAAGCCTTTATAAGGCTCTACTATGACTCATGAAGACGAAGAATTGCTTCATGAAATATCAAAATTACAAGAGCAAGTGCACCAAATTTTTCTCTCACAAAGAGCAACAAAAAATGAAATGGAAGTATTGAAGAAAGGCATGGAAGCTAAGATGGATGGTTTGAAGAAAGGCGTGGAAGCTAATATGGATGGCATGGAAGCTGGCATGGAAGCTAATATGGATGACATGAAAGACAACATGGAAAACATGAAGAATGATCTAAAAGCAGACATGGAAGGTTTGACAAAGTTGATACAAGAAATGTTTCCTAATGCCGGAAATATAGTAGAGGAAACTCATGATGAGAAGAAAATAAATTTTAATTGTGATTTCATAAACTATAATGTTGGATGGAAGAACCACCATATTCCAAATATGGATAGGAGAAAGTTTGATGGAAAGGATCCCGTAACATGGATACTACATATGGAGCAATATTTTAATCTCAATAATGTGCAAAACACACAAAAGGTACGCATTGCAACTTTACATTTAGAACAAAATCATTTGTATGGTATCTATAGCTTTGCTCCCGTAAAAATTTTTTCACTTGATCAATTTTTACTGAGGAAATGATAGCACATTATGAGGATACAAAGAGCAACACCTTCTTTAGCCAATTGATAAATCTCAAACAAAAGGGTTCAATGGTGGAGCACATTGAGGACTTCCAAAAATTGAATATAATGGTAACTGATATTCCAGAGGAACACATGATTGATTTTTTCATAGGGACTTTAAAGGATAACATCCAACATGAAGTTTGCATTTGGGAACCTTATTCATTGGAGAAGGCATTCAGGTTGGAAAGAAAAATTGAATGTAAAATTATGGCGACAAGGAAGCCTACCACTCACATCTATAAAGATGGAAGTGTTGCTACTCCTAGACTTCCACAACCTACAAGTTTGAAACCACAACAATTGGAAGAAAAAAGAGCAAAAGGGCTTTTCTAAAGTTGTGATAGAAAATAGACTAAAGGTCATAAGTGTGCTGAGAAGAAATTATTTTACATAGATTGTGAAGAGGAGGAAGAAAATGAAGAAGAAACTTCAAAAGAATAGGATATACACCAGGAACCAACCCCAGAAGAAGAAGAAATGAGTCTGACCATATCGTGTAATGCATTGGAAAGAATTACCACTCCTCAAACTCTCAAGATATAAGGACATATAAAGAAGAAAAAGGTAATAGTGTTGATTGATTCGGGTAGTACCCATAATTTTATTAATTATAAGGTAGCCAAGGAATTGAATTGTTTCCTATACCCAACACCAGAATGTCAAGTGATGGTTGCAAATGGAGGAACTATAAATTTCTCTGGAAAATGCAATAATATCAAACTAGCCATGGGGGATATGTATTGAATAGTCCAATGCTTTCCATTCCAATGGGTGGTGCTAATGTTGTACTAGTAGTACAATGGTTACAATCCTTGGGGATGGTAGCTTTTAATTTTCAAGAATTTTTATTTTTATTTTTTTTCAGAAGGAAAGGAAATCTAATTACGAGGTATCGTAGGGAAACCGGGAAAGATAATAAGCTTTAATGTCATGACAAAGCTTCTGAAGAAAGAATAATGTGACGTAATTTCACAGTTATTCTCACTAGAAGTTCCAACATCAAAATCATCTATTTCTCTAGATCTCCAAAAAGTATTGGGCAATCATTCCAAAGTGTTTGATACTCCCAAAGGACTCCCACCTATTCGTGATCATGATCATGCTATTCATTTGATTCCAGGAAGTGTTCCTCCAAACATCAGGCCTTACAGATATCCTTATGTCCAAAAGAGCGAAATTGAACGTATGATTGCAGAAATTTTAGAGGCTAGTATAATTCAACCTACTCAAAGGAAAGTATTTACAAAAAGTTATTTATGAGAAGGAAATGTTGGCAATACTACATGCACTAAAGAAATGGAAACCTTACCTAATGGGAAGGCACTTCAAGGTAAAAACTGATCATGATAGTCTTAAACACTTTTTGGAACAAAGACTATCTTCACAAGAGCAACAAACAATGGGTCACAAAGACGTTGGGTTATGAATTTGAAATCATCTACAAAAAAGGGAGGCTAAATGTTGTTGTAGATGCACTCTCCAGGAAGGATGAGGAGGTGGAAGCATTGCTTTGTGCAATTTCTATTATCCAACCAGATTGGATAACAGAAGCAAGGGATGAATGGAAGAAGGATGAAGAAGTGTGGGCACTCATTCAAAAGTTGAAGCAAGATCCTAGTACATATGATACATTTAGTTGGAAAAATGATTCCTTATGGTACAAATATCACTTATATCTTTGTAAGAATTCCCAACTAAAAAAAAATATTCTTTTGGAATTGCACACTTCTCCTTTAAGAGGACACTCAGGATTTTAAAAACTTGCCATAGGGTGAAGAAATAATTTTTTTGGGATGGCCTTAAATATGATATTCAAAAGTTTGTGGGAGAATGTTTGGTTTTCTAGAAAAATAAAGTTTGAGACAATTAAGACCCCGGGTCTTCTACAACCTTTATCCATTCCATGTCAACGTTGGGAGGAGATCTCAATGCATTTTATCATAGGTTTACCTAAGTCTGAAGGAAAGAGCTTCATCATGGTGGTAGTTGATAGACTAACCAAGTATGCACACTTTTGTGCATTATCTCATCCATTTAAAGCAAGTACATTTGCTACTGTGTTTATGGAAACAATTCAAAAGATACATGGAAACCCAAAGATTATGGCAAGCGACAGAGATCCCATTTTTACTATAATTTTTTGGACGGAATTGTTTTCTTGTTTGGGTACTCAACTAGCTCATAGCTTATCTTATCATCCTCAATCTGATGGTCAAACTGAGATAGTGAACAAATTTTTGGAAGGATATCTTCGTTGTTTTGTATCTGATAAACAAACACAATGGATCAAGTGGTTACCTCTAGTTGAATGACCCCATTTATGGCACTTTATGGATATCATCGACCATCCATCAAATCATATTTAAGAGAAAATTCTAAGGTGCAAGAAGTGGAAGATCACATTAAGCATCAACAACAAGTTCTCCAACTCATAAAGGATAACCTCAATTTGGCACAAAATTGAATGAAACAACAGGCAGATCAACATCGCAGCGAGAGAAGTTTTGTTGTAGCAGACTGGGTATTTTTACGACTACAAACATACAAACAAATGTCCCTCGGGCAAGCTAAGAAGGATAATAAATTATCGCCAAAATACTATGGTCCTTACAAGGTGTTTAAAAATATTGGTACTATGGAATACAAATTGGAGCTTCCTGCTTCTTCGTGAGTGCACCCAGTTTTCCATGTTTCATGCTTAAAGAAGGTTCTGGGTGAAAAACTTCCAGTTCAAACAATAATTACAGAACTTGATGAGGAAGGAAAAATCATATTTGAACCTAAGAAAATCACGGAAACAAGAACTCGACAGCTACTAAATCGATCAATTTCAGAGTATCTCATTAAGTGGAAGAACTTACCCACTGAAGATTCTACATGGGAAGATGAGAATTTTATATAGAAGCATCCATAACTACTCAAGCATTGAGGACAACACTTTTTTGAAGGAGAGGGGCATGTTATGTACCCATATTACTAGTGCAGTCCCTTATAGTTATTAGTGTAGCCCCCTTATTGTTATTGTTGTACCCCTGTAACCCCCATATTGTTATTATTTTTCCCTTACATTATTATTGTTAGGTCGGATAGGATTATATTGTGACCCGATGGACCCATATATATAGAAGGAGGTTTTTTCATTTGTATCATCCATGAATTGTTCATTTATGTAATGTATTGGAGATTTTCCCCTCAAAGTGGCTGATTTCTAAGGCGTTGATCTCTCTTTTCTTGTATTTTTGGAGTTGGTTTCATAACACTAAATATGCAGACTGGATCTTACTAGTAGTGTGAAATGGGAAAGGATGAGGAGGTTAAGGTTCAACATAAATGCAGAGCAGACCGTCTCTGGATTCTGCATTCATTTCTCAGAGGAAAACATTAAGATAACAAACACAAACATAATTAAGGTGCTCTATTAGAAAATCTTAATCTAAGTTTTATGTTTTGAAATCAGATAAATTTATGCACAACATGAAAAGAAAGAGGAAAAACATTAATACAGAGGAAAAAATCACCATTAACATAGCTCAAGAATCCTGTGAATGGTCTCTTATTATTGATGCCCAACTCAAACAATTATAGTGCTCAAAACTTCTTATAATGCAAGTTTCAATAGGGTCCAATTTTCCAACTTTCCAACCCCTGATAATCAAAATTCAAGCAGTATTTAACTAAGGACTATATCGGTTGCCCTTCCTTACTTGACAACCTTTCATTGATTACAATTTAGCATAAAATGGACAAGTGTGGCCATCCAAGGCCTGATCAGAAATCTCTGACAAAGACACCGCCTGTAGAATTAATTTTGGGCAACTCTTCGTAGATCCAAATGCTTTAATGGCTATTTGGAAGATCGAAAAAAAAGCTTGGAGGTGGCTATTGTTGGGCCCAAATTAAGGTATGATTCTCACCCTGTAAATACTTCAAATTATGTTATAATTTCAAGGGAATCCCTCTTCACATTAACAATAGGGAATAAAAGATCATGAAAACGGGAACAATCAGACTAATGATGAAAAGGATGTTTTTATAATAGGAAATTGACTTATCTTATCTCCACATGAAGGAAAGCAGAATGCCTGGACCAATAGGGAATGGAAGCCAAACAACGGACGCGAGCATATGAAATCCTAGCAATTCCAGTGGCCGGTAGAAGGCAAATAAATGAATCCGAGTCCAAGAACTCAAACGACAGCCACGCGTAGCGGGCTGTCGTTTGAGAAACACTTTCGAAATTTTTGGAAATTGCCTTTAAAAGGGAAAAGGACGGAGGAGAAGTAGAGTCAGAAACAAGACAGGAAATTCATTCTGTAATAGACAAATCCGAAACAGTCTGTCTAATTGCGTTTTTGTAACATCACTGGATGTAATATAGAGCTTTGAGTAATCATCTTTTGAAGTTTTTACAATGCTAAGGCTTCTGCTGGTCTGAGCCAAACCTCTGGAAGCTCCACGCACGTTTTCATACTCTGTGTAGTTACATAACCAATGCTTATGAATCTGATGCAGTTGTAACGATATTTCCATTTAATACAAATACAGTTCTCTTTCTTCAGGATTGTTAGAAACTGCATTCTTAAAGTAGGAAAAATGAAATCGTATTTTCCAACTTACGACAATGTTTTGTTATCAATAGATATTTCCAGTTCCTTTGATATCAATGCATTTGAATTACAGATCGTAGATAAGCTGATTTTAGCATTATCTATCTTTATGAATTGCGTTCTCTTTCTAGCATAACAAAGCATTCAACCATCAATCAATGTTGATTAATTAAGTCATAAAGAGAACCCCATTGCAAAATTACTTAATTACTTGTTGTACGAGTTATTTAATTTTCTTCAGTCATACTGCTGTTTCATTACTGTCCAACTTAGTTATCTTGTTGTTTCATTACTGCACAGCTAGTTATACAACTGCTTCATTATTTCTTAGTTAGTTAGACTGTTGATTCAATTCGATTCCATTACTGATTAGCTTAGTTAGATTGCTATTCCATTTAATTCCATCACCGTTCAGTTCAATGTCTGCTTGGTTTATCTAGATTGTTGTTCGGTTCAGTTAAGCTGTTGTTTCATTCCATTATAAAAACACAAATTCTTGTTTCTCAATCCTAGGTTAAAAACCCATCCATGTCACCCCTCATAGGAGAATCAAGTTCATGAAGTTGGTAAATTCTCCCTCATAATTGACAAGGAGCATCTGTAGACAAACTGACTCGCATATATTGTGCCGACACTCTTGGAATAAAAAGACTTACCCCGGGTTGATAATTAAATGAGGAAGCACGAGAGTTGTCAATAAAAAGTCACCTCTTTCAGAACCAACATTTTGGCGCCGTTTCTGGGGAGAGTGTTAAGAGTCATCTCCCTTATTTCATATTTTCTCTATTGCTGTGAAGAATTGGGTATTGAAAACGAGAGGTAAGAACCTGCGTACCGGCAAGCAACATGCTTGCCCTTTAGCCTGCTCACCAGCAATTTGTACAAAGAATTGTAGGATAGGTGCTCTTGTTTTATGCCTAGGAAAAATAAGATAGAAACAATCCAAAATCATTCGCAACCATCCTCACAACCCAAAGGACCGGTGATCCTTGGGAGGACAACATATATAGACGAAATCATTAGGAAAGCTTAATCTCAGGCATATATAGGACCCATAACTGTTTCCATTCAAAGTCCTAATGCACTCCCTCAAGCAGTAGCCTCACCATTTGTAGCCTACGTCGAGATTCACGATGAGACAGAGGGGTCTGAGCAAAGCCTACAGACTTTCATTCATAGAGACATTGACCCTTCAAAAGAGGGAGGCTCTTGCAACCTGCAAGAAGGAGGGGGAGAAACTAGTGGAGGAATTCACATAGAGATATCAGAACCTAAGTCCCCTAAAGAAGTGATTGAAACAAAAGTTCTTAGAATCCCAGATCAAGGAAGTGTTGTAAAACCCCCACCACATTCACCTCCCAAGCCTATTAAAATCTCCCCTCCAGATCAAGAAGTTCCCGAAGATTTTTGGCACCTCTTTGACCAGATGGCAAATAATCAAAATCAAAATAAGAGGTAGACATCAACCTTAGAGTACCCTATTGTTGATCATGCTACCAATGCCCCTATGAAAGCCATTCCCTTGCACAATATCCCCACCTTTCATGGGTTAACCAAACAAGATCCTGTTGCATTCCTATTTGAATTTGATGTCTTATGCAGAGGATATGACTACACCACTGATCCCCAGAAACTGAAATTATTTCCCTCTACCTTACAAGGGACTGCACTCCGCTGGTTCATGGGATTAGGATGGGGAACTATAAACAACTGGGACCAAATGAAGAATACTTTTCTTACCAAATACCAAGATTATTGTCGAGTCCGAGATCTAAAAGACGAAATCTTTAACATGTCTGCAAAAGACAATGAAACATTAGAGGAATACGTAAAAATATTTCAATACAATTTACAAAGATCCCCATATACCACGTTGTCCAAGGACATTTTAAAAGCCACAATGCTTAAAGGGATGAAAGAAGAATGGGTTGAAATGCTTAACATAATGGGGAAGGGAGATATTTATCAGGAAGAATATGACGAGATTATCTCCTTATGTATTAGATTCTCCCGGGGTAGCTCACGCAATAGACCTGTTGGGCATGATTCTATGAAGAAGGATCTTATGCAGACCAATGGCAATGTAACTAGAGAAGAATTTGGAAATCTGTTAGAAAATTTCAAAACTGACATCCTGGGTACTTTGACAATGCAACTTGATGTTTTACAAGCCAAGAAAAAACAAGCTATAGCCGAACAATACCTGGCCATTTTTTGCCCAAGATGTTGGAAGAAGCACAACCAGAGGGAGTGTTTTTTAGACATGGTCCAGACTTGTGCTATCTGTGCTAAGGATCATGCTACAGACCAGTGTCCTTCACTTCTCGGGCTGAAAGCCGTCTTCAAGGAAGCAGAAGAAGAAACAGAGCCAGTCTATTTAATGAATTTGCATTGGCAATGGCAAGCACAACCTGGCATACCACAAGACCTACCTCAATACTTCCCGTTGCCGCAGTTCATCCAGAAAAACCCTGCAACAACTTGGCAAACTCAAAACCCCTTCCCAACTTGGCCAAACTAAGCGTTTCCTATGCCACCTTGGCCTATGCAGCCTCCATCATGGAGTACTTGGCAAAAATTCCCTAGTTCCCCCCCTTATTGGAAGAATATCCCGTATCAAAACAAATGGCCAAACCCTCCTACTCAAAACACCAATTGGAACTGGCTGCGACCTACGAGGATGGACAATATACTGATAGGGGCAAGAACCCAATAATTACCAGCTCCCTACCCAATTCAGCATAACCAGCAGCCTTCCATACACCCTCAATTACCAGCCCAACCCAATCCTAACCCCAATAATAGACCAGTTCAACTAATTTAGATCATAGAGGATCCAAAACCCAATGCCGAACAGAAACAATGCAATGAATTAAGGTTAAGATCAGGACACCATATTACTTATAGAGGCCACAACTCCACCTCAATCCTAAGTTGAAACATCCACAGAGCCTAGCTCAATGAATATAACAGCAATATGTAAAGATAAGGAAACAATTGACCAACAAAGACCTGAAGAACTTAGAGTGACTCCGCCTCCATTCCCTGAGAGATTCAACCTACCCAGACCTATAATCACCCCAGATTTTGACATCCTGGGGGAATTAAGAAACCTTTGTATTAAAATTCCTCTTCTCTAGACCATCCAAGAAATTCCCATCTATGCAAAGACAATCAAGGAATTATGGGGAAAAAAGAAAATTAAGAAAACAATGGCTGCACCTACCATTCATGTGGTAGGAACACTATCTGACTTGTTGTTAGGTAGAGAATCACCTGTGAAATATGAGGACCCAGGAAACCCCATTGTAATCGTGCAAATTTCTAGACACCCATTTCCAAACACATTGGTTTACCTAGGGGCAGCCATTAACATCCTAACTACGGGAGCTTGTGAAAAACTAGGCATATCAGTTTTAGAACCTACAGCCACACTTCTGGAATTAACTGATAGATCTGTTATCAGACCGGAAGGTATAGTGCAAGACATCATGGTCTTTGTGGACTCATGGGAATACCTAGCTAATTTTTTAGTCATTAATCCAAAAAACAAGATGGAAGGGCATCCATTGATTCTTGGGCGGCCTTGGCTGGCCACAACAGATGCTTACATAGGCTGTCGAGCAGGTAGCATGACTATCACTAGAGGCAACTCTGTAAAAAAAATATCATTATTTATCTGCCTGCCAAACCAAGTCTGCCCACGATAAAAATTCACAAACACCCAGATACATATTGGGAGAAAAACATACATCCACCTTTGACACTAGAAGAAGCCCTCGAATTCAAGGATCAAACTGAAGATGCTGTGATTAGTAACGTTATGAATCAACCACCCAAACCTAAAAATTTGAAGTGCCAAATGATGAAAACAGTCCTCAAACATGAAGGTCAAGAGGAACCTATGGAAGACTTTGAAACTCAACATGGCTCCACAACCACTGTTCGTAACAGTATACCTATTGAGATCGAACCAGGAAAGGTTCTAAATATTAATAGCAGCTTGGATGACAACCAAAAGTAGAAACTCATAAAAGTCCTTCAGAAGCACCAAGGTGCATTTGCATGGGATTACCAAGACATGAAGGGCTTAGACCCACAAATATGCACACACCACATCTATACTGATAGGGAAGCACACCCCATTAGACAACCCCAACGAAGACTAAACCCGCATTTAAAAGAAATTGTAAAAGAAGAACTGCAAAAATTGCTAGATGTAAATTTCATTTATCCCATCTTAGACAGCAAATGGGTCTCCCCTTTGGTGGTCGTCCCTAAAAATAATGGGAAGTGGAGAATCTGCGTAGATTATAGAGAATTAAATAAAGCAACTCAGAAATATCATTTCCCCCTTCCCTTCATTGACCAAGTTGTTAGTATGAATCCTTTGTCGAAGTGTACGAAAAAAGACCACTTTAGCTACGCATAACTAATAGCCCTAACGTCAAATGTGGCTGCCAATATCTTCAGATCTGCAGTTAATTGATCAAGACAAGAGCTACAAAAAACCAGATCTATGTATAGAAAGACATTAAGCAGTAAAAAGAAGGGTTTGCTCCATATATCCAATAGACAAGACAAGAACAATTTTTGAAACAATTTTTTGTATTAAGGGCACCCGGGAGGAAAACAAGAAGATGTTTCCAATTCTCCTCAATGGGATGGGTTCTTGGAAGTCCTCAGCACTTCAGATCTAGCATTTCTCTCTCCTGTTGGTGTAGAAAACCCACACAAAGATAGAACTCAAAGGGAGCTCACACAGCAAATAATGGAAAATATGACAATGATAATGGCTCAAAGTCAGACCAAGAGTTTAGATCCAGAGTGATCTAATAGGCAACAAAAGGTGAAGAATGGTAGGAAAAACCCTCCTATTTATAACAAAATATTGGGTCATTCTAGATCTTGGTGCATTATTAAAATAATGTTAACCAAATCTAGATCCACCTTTTATGGAATATTTTATTATATTTGTTGGAGGGAAAAGGTATTTGACTTGGGTCAAATCCCTTTATTTGTAAGTAATCAATAAATAAATGATTTATTTATCATTTTAAGGAAGTGGTTGGATGATAATCAAATAAATAATGATTTATTTAATTATTTATGGGTGATTTAGTCATATTTAACAAGGAATATTATTTAAATAAGGTTTAAATAATTATTCCTAGAAAATAATAAGATAAATAAGGATTTATCTAATTAATTTCTTTGTTTTGGGTTAAACATGACCAGGAATAATAATTGAATTATTGTTTAATTAATTATTCTTTGAGGAAAATCAAACAAATATAGGTTTGTTTAATATTTCCTTTTGGGGTTTCCTGTTTAGACCATAAACAACCTAATAAATGTGTTTTATTAAGTTATTTTACATAGTGAAAGCAATTTTACTTAGGGTAAAATTGGTATTACATGGTGTACTTGGGTCCATCTGATGATAATAGGTTAGATGACCAAAATGGGTGTACGATTGCCCTCAAAATAAAGTAGCAAGTTAGGAGCAAACGATGACCGAAGTGTTGTAAGAACTCAATCACCGCACTACAAAAGGGGAAGCCGCAGGGAGAGAAATGCAGGTAGACTAATGTGTCAAGAACTAGACCGAGAGACGAGACTTACAGTGTGCAACAAGTCTCTTTGCCTAGAGGGTACTTAGAAGCAAGGCGCGGGGGAGGCATACCTATGCCCGCTCTACATGCTCACCCCGAATACAAACGAAGAAAAAGGACCGAACTATAAAGTACAACAGGCATACATGAGCCGATAAAAATACAATGAGGGATCCCACATACATGCTGTGCCTGGGATAACAGCCAAGACTTATACAATAATATCTGAGTACATGAGATACAAATACAACCCAAATGCCCCCTATAAGTGGGGAAGGGCTCACAAAATATGACCGATACATGCAAATCAAAAAGGCGCTGCAAACGGCTAAGGCCGACATCATCAAATATATGGAGCTGCATCAAAGGCTGCAATGAAGAGGTCATCCGGGTATGTGGGGGGCTACCTGCAGGGCCACCCCCTCATGAGGTCTGAGACATCTCACACACACCTGGGAATCACCAAAAGCGACTGCTGCATCACTGAACCATCAAGCATACGGATCTCGATCATGCTGAAAAGAGTTGGAGTGGAGAAACAATCAAGTCAAAGGGAAATGAGAGATCCCTTTGGCTGATCTGGGGCACCGAACAAAAGTGGAAGTCAACTGGCAGGCACCGCCCTAGACTCGCTTCTTCGCCGAGCTGGAGGAATCGATGTCAATGCAGCGAGGTCCGCCATAGGTGAGGCAATGAGAGATCTCACCCGTGCATCAGAGAAAATATAGAGCCATTGTAGTATTTACTCAATACCACGATGATGATGGAATGGAGGGGACCGAGGTGCTTAATGGACGGACTTCTCGTTAGAGCAGCGTGGCATGAATGACATGCTGTCGATTGACACAATATCATAAGGGGATGGGGACAAGTGATCGAAGGCCATAATGTGCGACACAAGAGAGACATCACAATGAAGGGAGGTTCCATGCTTAGGGGCCAGCACAAAGGGACTTAACTCAACTTGGATGCTCTAAACAAGGGCGACTCGATGGTGCTGCCACACAATAAAGGTCCAATGGGGGACCATGAAAACATGAGTACAAGATGGGAACTCACGACGAACATCAACATGAGCATGGATAAGTATGGAGGCCAAATGGTGCCCCTAGTATGAGTGTTGCAAGTGAAGAAATTTTATTTTGAGGAGGGTTATGGTTGAGGGGCATAGGTGCCCCCAAGCATGGTGTGGTCATGCCAAAATGTATTTAGAAAAAAAGGGGAATCTAAACATGTTTTAATGATGTGGTGCGCCATTTGTTTTCGTTATGGTTAAGGGGCTGAGAAAGGAAATGGAGGATTACCGATCTTCTTTAGTGATCACATGCGGCTATGAAGTAAATGATCCTTAAGTTGGCAAGGTTGGAGACATTTCCAGTGTCACTATCCCAAAAGGAGGATTGGAGATAATGAACTGATGCTCTCGTAGAAAAGCTATAGGTTGGTCAACAATAATGTCTAAGAGACTGGGTTGCTGATGTAAGATGAGGGAACGATAAGGGGTATCATCCCTAGAGTGATTTGAAGTGATATGGGACTCTAGAGGTTCTTCTAAATGTGGAAGAATAATGGTACTAAAGTCAACACGACCAGATACACTAGGAGAGTTGTGGAGAATTGCTTCTCTTGGTCTCTCAAATGTGGGTGCCCCCTCACCCAAACATTGGGTTTCAATGTAATGGCCACAAGGTGTATGTGGTGTGAACGCATGGGTTCGATGTAAGGGGGAATAGATAAAGTCAGGGGTGGGGATTTTTTCCATAATGTCGTCATCGTGATAGAAGATGGGGTGACTGTTGGAAGAAAGACCACCTGACGTGGCGAAGCAACCTGAATTATCATCATGAGAAGAGCGATTCACATGCGTATCGTCACAAGGGGTGACAGAAGAGTAAGTAGACAAAGGATCTACCGATGTTGAGCCCAAGGTGATCGCTGAAGTAAGGTCAAGCGAAACAACAGGGGAGGGTTCAGAGGGAATGTTCCCCGAGGGTCTCATGGATGATGATAGGTAGAAAATGCTGGACGAAGGCTCCGTCATCTCGACATCAGGAGGGGGGATGTCAATGGGAGCAGTCATGTCTGGTAGTTTTTCCAAAGAAAAATGCGCAAATATGGGAGAGGTGGACTCATTGCGCTTGGCCTCAAATTGGCGGACTGCGGCTAGAGAGGTGTGGAAGTCCGCGAGGCGGGGACAAAGGTGGGTGTAATGGCCATGGAGGTCACACAAAGCACAGGGGTGGTTGGTGTGAATAGTCTGGGGGTTCGTGGCCGCGGTCGCGAAAGGAACAGAGGCTTCCGGGACCGGGGACTCAGGGAACGCGACATTAACCATGGGCTTGAGATGAAGCAATTCAGGACAGGTATGGGTGGCGTGACCGACAATATCACACAAAGCACACTGGATGGTATGATTTGGAGGCCGAGGAGGGGTAGGGTTTGTCGGGGCAGCCTTGTCCTTTGATGCCCCCTTGCGAGCTTTGCCCTTCTTACCCGAAGCGGTCGCAACAGGAGGTGGTTCCTGTTGAGGTGACTGAGGCACTGTTGCAGTGGGAGAAGTCACGGGGACCGGTTGAACCGGGGTCAAAGCAATATAAGGTTTGGGTTGACCAGGTAGGGTTGCAACTGGAGGATCAAGGTACCAGATGGGAATCCCAAGGGTCAGGTTAGGAAGAGAAAGGGTGGCCATGACCGGTACCGTGGACACTCTTGGTTGGGGAGCTAGGAACGGTATCTGACCGGAGGGGTAATGGCCAAGTGGGACGGCTCCTAAATGGCGAAGGCTTGGAGGAACCGTTCGAGGAGGGTAAAGAGGCTCATGAATACCAGCTGTAGGTGAAGGGCTAGGAGCAGGTTGCGGAGAGTGCAGTTGCTGACTAGCCGAAGCAGGTTGCTTGAGAGCAGCCCGAGACGATTGCATCATGCAAACATTCGATGAGCTGGGGTCAGAGATAGGAGGAGGAGGAAGACCAGGGAAGGTGCCAAGCAAAGAGGAGTCTTTGTAGACGTCGGGAGAGACACTGGTCAAGGAATCTACTGTTTGCTTATTGGCTACAGGAGAGATGGTCGTCTCAGAGGAGGTCTGAGATTCTGGCTCATGATATGTCAACTGGTCAATGGTGACTATCTTTCCATTATGAGGGAAAGACATCTTGCGGAAAACCGCAGATGGGACAGCAGACATGGCATAGGTGTAGCTCCGCCCTAAGAGAATGTTGTAATCTAGAGGGGCGTTGATGACTTCAACGTCAACGCAAACAGTCTTGCCCGCAAGAGTGATAGGAAAATTACGGAATAGGCCAATGGGCTGGGAGGCGTGGCCATCCCACGCTCGAAGGGTGATCGTGGAAGGGGCCAACTCAGGAGAACCGAGTTGTTTCCAAACCGAAGCGAACATCACACAGGTGGATGCCCCCTCATCAATGATACACCGAGAAACGTTAGCGTTCCAGATTTTGACTGGGATTTGGAAAGCGACGGAAGCAGGAAGAGGAGGATGTTCTAATTGATGGGCATCGAAAAAAAAAAATTGGTCAGCAGTAGGATCTACAACGCCCAGGGCAGATAGTAGAGCCTTCTTTTGAGAAGGGCACGACTGGAGGAGTTCCAATGTAGAAATGGCAACAGGAGACTGCGGCAAATCATCTACTATGCTATACGACTGAGCAGCTCGACTAGAAGCAGCATTTCGGCGTAATGGTCCTTTAGGAATCTTGGTATGAACCTCAACGTTGGGTTGAGGGATAGGCAAGGGACCATTGGATGTCGAAAGAGGCTCTGTAGAACTTGAAGAAGGTGACTCGGTGACAGACAGAGTGGGAGGCTTGGGGTACTGAGGGGCCCGAGTTTGAAGGTTAAGGTCGACGGTTGGAGGTAGAGCAGAGTTCATCATGAGGATCTGGTAATTGGAGGAATGAGAAGGGGAAGGTTGAGTCGCCACCTGTCCTTTAGGTGGGTGGGTAGCCACGAATCCCTGCTGTGCATCCACCTGCGCTTGAGGGGGCGGTGACTGTTGTTGCAGGGGTTGAGAAGGCAAGGGAGGCGGAGGCGCTGATGCTGGAGGAGTTGGAGCACCAAACTGCGGATATGAATAATAAGGGGGTTTGATAACAGTATGGTGAGCAGGAGGTTGGGCTGAAAGAGGAGGTATGTTGTATCCTGGATACGTGCTACCAGGAGGGGGACAAGTGCGGGAGGTGCTGCCCCCTCCCCCAGGAAAACCATAACCCATGGGAGGTTGGGCATATGGATGAGAGAGAGCTCCAACAATACCGTCGGCGGCATGAGGTGCCCCCTGTGCGTTGACACCACCGGGTCTGGGGAGATCAGGTAGAACGGTATAAACATAACCTGTCTGAGCATAGATCAAGTCATATTTTAACGCTAGTTGGAGGGCGGCTTCTTCGGTTTGGGGAAAATGTGATTGAATACTCTTCCCGATGGGGGAGGCATTAGGAGATTGAGATTCAAGGAACCACCACCAAGACACCTGCCTTCAAAGTGATTGATGAGTAGATCGCCACTCAACATTCCTGAACATGGTCGGATAGGCGGGTCGCAGATGATTGGCGGAAGGAGGTCAAGAGCTCGGTCCCAGTGTCATAATGAAGGGGAAGCTGGAAATAAGACAAAAAGGCCCAGGAAAGAGTCACAAAGGTGGTATGAGAGGAAGGGGCCTGATCAACATACCATTTAGAAGCTTCACCAGTAAGCGTTCATTGGAACAACCGGACGGACAGAGTCATCGGTAATGGAATTAGACGAACACCACATGTGGAAAGATCGGATATCGGAAGGATTCTTCTGCCATGCCTTCAAAATTTGGGATGTCGAAGGGAGCTTTGTTGCTAGCGTCAACTAGCGTCATGGGGTATAGAAGTCATTTGTCACTGTCCAAATCGTGGCTATCAGGCTCACCATGAAGGGGAGCAAGGGCGGTGCCGGGGTAGCATTCATTGCGTTCCGCTTAGAAATTCTCAAGATTAGGCCGGGATTACCACTAACATTAAAGGTTCTCGGGAACAAAGAAGAGGGAAGGGTGGACAGGGGAACTGGAAGTAAAAGGAGAACCCAATGAATCAGAAGAGGAGTCGGAGTGTGGACTTGGAGGAGGACTAACTCGACGACGGTGGGAAGGAGTAGGTCGACCGATCGGAAACTGAGGGTGAAGGCCAAGAAGTCTCTGGGATGTGCGCTTTGGGGGCGCAATGGTGACAACACAAACACGGCACGAGGGGAAGAAGAACGACCGACAAAGGCAGGGAGGTGCAGAATCAAGTGATTACAATGTCGAAACAAGGTCAGAAAGGTGTAGTGTCAATTTATTTTAAAGTCTTTGCCTGGCGGTGTAAACCAGGCTCTTCTTCTCTTAGGGTGAGTGTGTGGCATGCGTTAATTTTAATTTTTAAACCCTTTTCGTTTTGAGAACAAGAGAAAAAGTGTGTTGTGTAACTGAAAATAATGTTGTAAAAAATAGTATATAATGCTGAAATAACATAAAATTAAAAGCTACTAGTGCATCGATCCAACCCAAGAAGGCGGGTCTCTCAAAACTAATCTAAAAGAGGGAAAAAATCTAGTCAAAACACACTAAAAAGAGGCCAATAGATCTAGAGTCGAAAGGGACAGGGATCTAAGGGAGAAATCTGCTGAAAAGAGGTGCAGATCACAGCCAAGAGGTAGAGGCAAGGTGGCTGGAAAAAAGGAGGAAATCAGAAAAAAGCAGAAGGGGCAAGGAGGAGGCCCTAAAGGTAGATCCAAACAAATCTTCAGGAGGTGATTTGAAAGGGATAAGAGCTGATTAAAAGGGATCGGAAAAGGAGGTATCCGATCTGAAAAAAGGGATGGCTGAAAACTCTGAAAAAATAGACCCTTACAACAGCTAAAACTCTTCCACAAAAAGTGGAGGGTACTGAAGCCCTAGGGGGCTAGATTCCCACTTATTTGAGTAAAACAGAGCAAGAATAGGTCTAAACGGGCGGAGACAGAGGCTGGAAAACCCTAACAGAAGCTTCAGAAAAACCCAGAAAAATTCCAGAAAAAAGTCCAGGTCGCAGTTTTTGACCTGTTTTTAGCTCAGGTCGCAGTTTTTGGGCTGTTTTCTGCGACCTGAAGCTCCAGGACGCAGTTTTTGGGCCAAAAAGTGTGACCTGCACTTCCGGAACTCTCGGCGGCAGATTTCAGAAAAAAAATGTCGTCTCAGCTGCGGCTGATGTCTGTCACCTGCGTAATAGGGCCAGAAACACACGGAAGTTAAAAAATTTAATGTTTTGAGGGTTTTAGAGAGTTTTAAAGGTGAAAGGCACCATAAAAATAGGAAAAATAAAAAGCTGAAGAGAAACCCTAGGGTTTGAAGTAGCTGGATATGCAGGAATATGAAAAACGACAGCGGTCGTAATTGAAAACCCGTGTGGAGTCGCCAATTGTTAGTATGAATCCTTTGTCGAAGTGTACGAAAAAAGACCACTTTAGCTACGCATAACTAATAGCCCTAACGTCAAATGTGGCTGCCAATATCTTCAGATCTGCAGTTAATTGATCAAGACAAGAGCTGCAAAAAACCAGATCTATGTATAGAAAGACATTAAGCAGTAAAAAGAAGGGTTTGCTCCATATATCCAATAGACAAGACAAGAACAATTTTTGAAAGAATTTTTTGTATTAAGGGCACCTGGGAGGAAAACAAGAAGATGTTTCCAATTCTCCTCAATGGGATGGGTTCTTGGAAGTCCTCAACACTTCAGATCTAGCATTTCTCTCTCCCGTTGGTGTAGAAAACCCAGACAAAGATAGAACTCAAAGGGAGCTCACACAGCAAATAATGGAAAATATGACAATGATAATGGCTCAAAGTCAGACCAAGAGTTTAGATCCAGAGTGATCTAATAGGCAACAAAAGGTGAAGAATGGTAGGAAAAACCTTCCTATTTATAACAAAATATTGGGTCATTCTAGATCTTGGTGCATGATTAAAATAACATTAACCAAATCTAGATCCACCTTTTATGGAATATTTTATTATATTTGTTGGAGGGAAAAGGTATTTGACTTGAGTCAAATCCATTTATTTGTAAGTAATAAATAAATAAATGATTTATTTATCATTTTAAGGAAGTGGTTGGATGATAATCAAATAAATAATGATTTATTTAATTATTTATGGGTGATTTAGTCATATTTAACAAGGAATATTATTTAAATAAGATTTAAACAATTATTCCTAGAAAATAATATGATAAATAAGGATTTATCTAATTAGTTTCTTTGTTTTGGGTTAAACATGACCAGGAATAATAATTAAATTATTGTTTAATTAATTATTCCTTGAGGAAAATCAAACAAATATAGGTTTGTTTAATATTTCCTTTTGGGGTTTCCTGTTTAGACCATAAAGAACCTAATAAATGTGTTTTATTAAGTTATTTTACATAGTGAAAGCAATTTTACTTAGGGTAAAATTGGTCTTACATGGTGTACTTGGGTCCATCTAATGATAGTAGGTTAGATGACCAAAAAATGGTGTAACACAAGTCCTTGACACATTAGCTGGAAAACGATTCTTCTCTTTCCTTGATGGATTCATTGGATACAATCAGATCCAAATAGCTCCCAAAGACCAAGATAAGACAACCTTTACCTGTGCATGGGGCACTTTTTCTTACAAAGTTTTACCATTTGGATTATGTAATGCCCCAACAACATTTCAAAGAGCCATAATTATCATTTTTTCTTACTTAATAAATGAAGGACTTGAAATTTATATGGATGATTTTACACCCTATGGGGAAGACTTTGATCAAGTGCTAGAAACATTAGACAAAGTGTTAGAACGATGTATTGCTACTAGACTATGTCTAAGAAATGAAAAATGCCACATCATGATGACTGAGGGGGTAATCTTAGGTCACTACATTTCGGCAGATGAAATACAGGTAGACCCAGCTAAAATAGAGGTAATCCTTCTTTTGGCCACACCTTGTACACAAACAGAGGTACGCAGTTTCCTGGGATATGCAGGATATTATCACAGATTTATAAAAAATAAATCACGGATAGCTGCACCTCTGTATGCTTTGACTGGAAATGTTGAATTCCATTGGACTGAAAAATGTGACACCGCTTTTACAGACTTGAAGAAGCTGGTCTCAACAACACCAATCTTGCGAGGTCCTAACTGGAAACTGCCCTTTCATATCTCTTCTGATGCATCTGATACAGCAATAGGAGCAGTCCTTGGCCAAGAAGAAGACTGAAAGCCTTATGCTATTTATTATATCAGCAAAAACCTTACTCCTGCCGAATTAAATTATACAGTGACCGAGAAAGAATTCCTGGCTGTAATTTATGCTATCAATAAATTCAGGCACTACATAACCGGATATCAAGTGTTCCTGTACATTGACCACTCTGCTATTAGATATTTAGCTAATAAACCAATCACGAATGGAAGAATAACTCGTTGGCTATTGTTATTGCAGGAATTCGATATAACAATCAAAGACCGTCCAGGGGAGGAAAACGTGGTCGCAGACTTCTTGTCCAGAGTTCTCAAGACAGAAAACACACTAACAGTTGACGATCAATTCCCTAACGAACACTTGTTTGTTGTAGCAGTCAAAACACCATGGTATGCAGATGTGGAAAATTATGTAGCAGTGGGGAAACTACCTAGAAATTTAATGGCGAGAGAACAAAAATTGATTGTACAGCACAACGCAAGATTCTCTTGGATTGGAGGATACATATTCCATACAGGGGCCGATATGCACATATGCAGATGCATAAGGGAAGACAAAATCTATGACATCTTACGAGCTTGTCACGATGAACCCTGTGGTGGCCACTTCGCAGAACGACAGACGGGGCATAAATTGTTGCAATTGGGCTATTACTGGCCTACGATTTTCAAAGATGCAAAGAAGTATGTCCAGGCCTGCGATAGTTGCCAAAGAATGGGCCGCCCAGACCAAGCTGATGAAATGCCGCCGCAACCAAAATCAGTGGTGGAACCATTTGAACGATGGGCGCTGGATTTCGTTGGGCCATTCAACCCACCATCAAACCAGAAAGCCCACATATTAGTTGCCACGGACTATGTCACCAAATGGGTGGAAGTAGTAGCCTTATCAAGAGCCATGGAAGAATCAGTAATTAAGTTTCTCTTTGAACTATTCGTACGATACGGCCTGCCAAGGGAAGTGATAACCGATGGGGGGGCACAATTCACAGGAAATAAGATCATATCTACCTTAAGAAATCACCATATCATTCACAAAGTTACGTCTCCTTACCACTCGCAGGAAAATGGACAAGTCGAAAGCACTAACAAAGTCCTGGAGGCAATCCTTACCAAGACAGTAGCAACACAACGCCGGGACTGGGCCACTAGACTACCAGAAGCCTTATGGGCTTATTGAACAACCTGGCGAAATACCATTGGATATTCACCATATCAGCTAGTATTTGGGAGAGAACCTATCTTCCCTATTGAGTTTGAAATTAAAACATTGAAAACGGCCCAGGAAGTGGGATTGGACTTAACAGACACTCAAGCTAAAAGACTCCAGAAAATAAATGAACTGGATGAAATTTGACTGCTCGCCCTGCAACACACAACGATCATTCAACAACAACAAGCCAAGTGGCACGACAACCTATTAAAGAGGAAGGTATTTCAAAAAGGAGATTGGGCACTCCTCTATGATTCCAGATTCCAAGACTTTCCAGGAAAACTGCAAACAAGGTGGCTCGGTCCATATGAGATTTAGGGAGTACATAGCAATGGTACCCTCACCTTGACTACTATAGATGGGTCTGGCTCAACATTTCGAGTTAACGGGCACATAGTACGCCTCTATCACAAACCTCTCATGAAAGAATCTTTCTGTCAACAAGCACGAAATGATCCCACCATCCAAGTTGTGGTGCAAGGGGGTGACAAACCCACAAACTCAAGTACATGAGAGGTTTGACAACATCACTTGTAAATAATGTACATAATTGTTTTACTTGTTGTACATTCTTCCCATTTTCAATCCATTTTCATTGTAAGATTGTTTTTTTATTATTACTGTGTCTTCTTCGTCTTTGTTGTTCAATTCACAGACAACTATTGTTCAATATTTGAACGGTTGTTGTTCGATTGAATTGAACAAGCCGGTGAATGTGTTTTTCTTTTTGTTGTTCAATTCACAGACAACTGTCGTTCAATCTCTAACGGTCATCGCTCGATTAAACAACCATATGTAGTGTTCTTATTTTTCTGTTCAATTCCCGAACAACTGCTGTTCAATTTTTGAATGGCTGTTGTTCAGCCGAGCTGAACAACTGTTGGTTGTGTTTTTTATTTTTGCTGTTTAATTCAAGAATAGCGGTTATTCAATTTTTGAATGGTCGCGGTTCAACCAAATTGAACAGCTTTCTGCTGTGTTTTTAATTTTGATGTTCAATCCGAGAACAGCTGCTGTTCAATTTTTGAACGGTCGCGGTTCAACCTAATTGAACAAATTTTTGCTGTGTTTTTAATTTTTCTGTTTAATTCAAGAACGACTGCTGTGAAATTTTTGAATCGTCATTGTTCAACCGAATTGAACAAGATTTTTGATGTGTTTTTAATTTTGTTGTTCAATTCGTGGACAACTGTTGTTCAATTTTTGAACGGCCACAATTCAACCAAATTGAACAAATTTTTGTCGTGATTTTAATTTTGCTGTTCAATTCCTGAACAGCTGTTGTTAATTTCTTGGACGGTTGTCGTTCGGATAAACTGAACAGCTGTGCACCGCTGTGTCTTTATTTTTGCTGTTCAATTTGGGAACAATTGTTGTTTCCATCTTTGAACGGCTGTTGTTCATTCGAATTAAACAACCATTTTTGAGCGTTTTTTTAATGCCAAACAATCTTTAAACAGTTGCTGCTCAATGTATTAACAACTGTTGTCCGGCGAAATTAAATATCCATTCTTTTTATAATTGAGTAACCTTGAGTAGGGAATGGCAGTTGGAAAAGAGAGGGAGAATGGTAAAATTACAAATATGATGCCCTTTGGCACTATAATTCTTAAACAGGAAGCTGACATTATGCACACATGAAATAAGAGGCTAAGTCATCCACAGATCAAATATGATATCAAACAATTCAGGACCTTATGATGATATATCTTTTTGCACTATTCGAGTAATATGTTCCTAAAACATGAAGAAATGGAACAAGGGGTATTAATGGTATTAGTCTTTCTGCTTCTTTCACCATCCCTCACTCTTAAGGAGTCAATGAGCCTCCCTTAACAATCATTGTGTGTTCATGCAAATCTTTAAGAGGATAGGGGGTCTCATTACGAGCCAGCCTACCATGATCATAAGGATTGAACAAGTGACATGCCCATTATGGCTACCACACCAGGGTAATGAACTTCTCATCTATTAGAAGGACAGGAGGTCTCATCATGAGCTGGCCTGATCACTCTGTTACAATTCTAGTGAATGGCATTGTGACTATTTGCCTACCACACCAGCACAATGACCTCCTTACAGATCAAAATGTTACAATCCAAAAGGAAGTACTACATTTACATGGAAATCTTAAGAGAGGATAGGGGGTCTCATCATGAGCCAACCTACCATGTTCATAAGAGTGTAGCAATTGACACGCCCATTATGGCAACCACACCAGGGTAATGACCTTCTTAGTAACTTGAAGGACAGGAGGTCTCATCACGAGCCGGCCCGATCATTTTTCTACAACTTTAGTGAGTGGCACCATGGTTACCTGGCCACCATACCAGCGTGGTGATCTCTCCATAAAAGTGGCAAAACAACTATTCTTACATAGGGATCATGGCTCATTTTTCGGGTTAAATAAAAACCCTGTTGAGGCTACGAACACCTGCTAGCAGCAGTGGCTCTGCTTCTGGTATGAAATAATGCTCCTTTAATAACCAATTGCTGTTATATACACCTTGTCTTCCATTTTTTCTTTTCAACCAAAAAGCCATTACTCGAATTAGTGACAATCATGACTTACCATAAGAATAATGAACAAAGATCTATTTACATATTTTGAAATTTGGAATGACAACACCAATCATTACTTGACTCAGTCTTGATTCTGTCATAACTTTTCAGTCGTGTAAAGACATCATATCTCAATAATGGAAATACTATTTTCTCTCACTTTCCGGTCACTTCCGCACAAGATACAATTATGAAAACTTCTAAATCTGACCTTTTTTCTGCATATGTAGTAATTACTCAACCATTGATCCTTCACACGTAGATTTACCAAATTCTGACATTCCCATGTCCGCATTCATAATCGGCCAAATATCTCCCATACTTGAGGGCGTGGGTACCCTTTCTTCAAGGGAGGGAGTGTAATTTGCCTTAATTCGGAAAGCATGTGAAATACTTGCACAAATCTCGTCAGACGCATCGATAAACACTACAATTAAGGCATGAATATTATTTACGCAGAGCCGCAGTCTCTCTTCCACTTGCAGACAACACCCAGTCGAAACAATAGAGCCAAGAAGAAAAATAACCAGAGGAAAATAGCATATCAGTTATGGGATGAAATACCCTTCGAAGCGAGCCTGCAAACTTTCCGATTTCAGAGGCGACGAGTGCCATCCTCCAGCAAGCTAGATGGCTGACATATGTACACAGATTACAAGGATCCAACACGAAATCGCAATCGGATTTCTGCAAAATCTGCAGGAAGGGAAAACTAGAGTTAACGACCAAACTATACCAGTCACAGAGGGAATTATCGCGGAAGTTTCTGGAATACTAGTGCAAGGGGAAAGATGGGCAGAAAAGCATCTCCTCTTGAGAGAAGGAGTAGTAGTATACCAGGACCCGGATGAACCATTGGAATGAAAAACTAGAGGGATTAACCCTGCCTCTTTACACCAGCCATGGCAGGAGCTGGCGGCATTCATCTAGAAGTTTATTACATGCGAAGGACGTTGGGATGTGGTAAAACCTTGACAGCTCAAACTTTTAGCTGCACTCAAACAAAAAAATTCAATTAATCTGCCTGCCTTTTTGAATTCTGTATTGCATGATACTGCTGTTTGATTGAGAAAGGCCAAGAAGCCCCAAGTAGTGGTTAGTCACTAGGGCTTAATAAAATTAATCATCATTCATGATCTAGATAGGCAGCAGATAGCATGGGATAATTTCATCAACCTAGAGGCACAAGAATGAGAAGTAAACCCCAAGGGAACTGAAATTGAGCCCCCTAGGGTAAATCCTCCAAGAAGAAAAATAAATCGAACCTCAACATCAGAGCCAAACAGGCAAAAACGACCCAGAACACCCCAGGGAACTTTGAACCCCATGGAGGAAGCAGAACCATCCCATGCACCCTTGCAAGAATTCGAGGAGGAAATGGCCCGAGTCCTAGGGCAAATAAGGACAAATTATGAATTTAGAAACTCATTGGAAGCAGGGGAGCAAGAGGAAATTGCTGATAAAACTGCCACCCCCAGCAGCTCTGGTCACACTAATGTCCTACCTGACCAAGAGGAACCACAAGATGATGAGGCTCTGTCTCCTATTGATAATTACGAAGTGTATAGTGATGGATAGGAAGAGGAGATATTGGAATCACAAGATTATTGAGGTGACACTATCCTTGTGGAACAGAGCACACACATAGAGACAACCCCTTTATCACCAGGAGGTAGCATCGCTCCTCCTAGTTAGGATCCTCACATTGAGGTCAATTCTAAAGATGTAATCAAAAACACCATTCTAGACGCTAACCCTAAAAAAGAGAATTCCGCTCCCCTATCACCTGCTGAAATGAGAACAGGTGAAGGTTCAGACAAGAGGAGAAGTGAGAAACTAAGAAGGACCTGCAAGAGATTGGAAAAATTGGTGAAATATATGAGGAAGCAACTGAAAAAAGAAAGAAGGGCCAGGAAGCCAAGGACAGAAACCTCTATTGCAGGAACTCAAACAGAACTAGTAAATACTATTGAAATTGAAATACAAACTGACTTAGCCGGCACCATGGAAACTGGAACACAAACCAATTTGATAACCACTACTGAAATTGAAGTACAGACCAACCTGGTAGACACCACCGAGGATGAAGTGTAGAAGGAACTGGAAAACATCATCGAAACCTCCTCCCAAACTGAGCAGAAGGCTATAGAAGAAAAGGGGACCCAAACAGAGGAAGCCCCTGCCTATGCCCATTTAGTAGAGATAGCTGCCAACCAGAGATTACGAAATGAACTAGTGCAAGTGCGGCATGAACTGACACAGTTCAGAAAGGAGGGGGTGCCATTACAAGAATATCAGGCACTGCAAAAGAAGTTCACCGACCTCTCTGTCATAGAAGATGAGACATTTTCCCAGCTTAGAGGAGAGCAGGCAAAGGTTAAAGTGGTAAAAGAGCAGGTAGAGCAAGCTAAGAAGCAAATCTCTACAATTTTCTCTCTATATGATGATGCTCTATCATGAAGAGCTCTGACAACCAACTATGCCTTGTTCCTAACAGAACAATATCTACTCTTGAAAGTTAAAGCTATTAGAGCAGGGAAACCCACTACCTTCAGGACAATAGAGGAATTTTTCTAATGCTGTAACGATTAGGATGAGCAGGTCCAATGCCTCTTGTGTGAGCTTTACATGCATAAATTCTTCTTATAATAATACACGGACAACAATCCTAGCCCCTTCATAGGGGATGTACAGCTGCAAGCCTTCCTTTCATTTTCTAAAAACTAAATCAGGTGAACCAAAGCCTACATCATCTTCCAGAAAAGAGAGCATAGTCTAGATTTATGGGTTAGGGGGGAGCCTACGAAACCCTTGCAACTGATCATCCAACATAAAACTTCATGAGAAGGCTAGGTGTGAGGACTAGGCTAGGACCCATCCATAAATATATCATATAAAATGCACGAGAATACTCTGAGGACATTCGTGAAGCAGCCTTAGCAGCAACCAAGCAAAGGTGGATGGCCTCCACAAACAATGTAAAGAATAGGGAGCCATTCAATTACAGGAATTTCAAGGCCGCTGCCTCCAGGTTCCTTTCATACAACAGCCTAGTCTATAGCATGGGGCCTTCCTGGTTGGGATGCAGATACAGAAACCCTCTCCTTTGGCTTCCTCCCGAGGATTATAATCACAATTACGAATTACCAGAGGGAGCCACAGGCGCTGCCTTTGCACTCATAAAAAGAAAACAAGGCTTCAGAACATATAATGAAAAGGTCCACCCTGCCTACTCCTTAAGACAACTACATCTCAATCATCTATTTGCATGAGGACATGCAACTAGGTAAGCAGGGGATTATGTTGGGCCCAAATTAAGGTATGATTCTCACCCTGTAAATACTTCAAAATATGTTATAATTTCGAGGGAATCCCTCTTCACATTAACAATAAGGAATAAAAGATCATGAAAACGGGAACAATCGGACTAATGATGAAAATTATGTTTTTATAATAGGAAATTGACTTCTCTTATCTCCACATGCAGGAAAGCAGAATGCTTGGACCAATAGGGAATGGAAGCCAACCAACGGACGCGAGCATATGAAATCCTAGAAATTCCAACGCCCCGTAGAAGGCAAACAAACGAATCTGAGTCCAAGAACTCAAACGAAAACCACGCGTAGCGGGTTTTTGTTTGAGAAACACTTTCGAAATTTTTGGAAATCACCTTTAAAAGGGCAAAGGACGGAGGAGAAGCGAAGTCGAAAACAAGACAGGAAATTCATTCTGTAATAGAAAAATCCGAAACAGTCTATCTAATTGCATTTTTGTAACATCACTGGATGTAATATAGAGCTTTGAGTAATCATCTTTTGAAGTTTTTACAATGCTAAGGCTTCTGGTGGTCTGGGCCCAACCTCTGGAAGCTCCACGCACGTTTTCATACTCTGTGTAGTTACAGAACCGATGCTTATGAATCTGATGCAGTTGTAACATATATTTCCATTTAATACAAATACAGTTCTCTTTCTTCAGGATTGTTAGAAATCGTGTTCTTAAAGTAGGACACATGCAATCATATTTTCCGACTTACGACAATGTTTTGTTATCAATAGATAGTTTTAGTTCCTTTGATATCAATGCATTTGAGTTACAGATCGTAGAATAAGATGATTTTAGCATTATCTTTCTTTATGAATTGCGTTCTCTTTCTAGCATAACGAAGCGTTCAACCATCGATCAATGTTGATTAATTAAGTCATAAAGAGAACTCCATTGCAAAATTACTTAATTACTTGCTGTACGAGTTATTTAATTTGCTTCAGTCATACTGTTGTTTCATTACTGTCTAGCTTAGTTATCTTGCTGTTCCATTACTGCACAGCTAGTTATACTGTTGCTTCATTATTTCTTAGTTAGTTAGACTGTTGATTCAATTCGATTCCATTATTGATTAGCTTAGTTAGACTGTTGTTCCATTTAATTCCATCACCGTTCAGTTCAATGTCTGCTTGGTTTATCTAGATTTTTGTTCGGTTTAGTTAAGTTGTTGTTTCATTCCATTAGAAAAACACAAATTCTTGTTGCTCAATCCTAGGTTAAAAACCCATCCAAGTCACCCATCATAGGATAAGCAAGTTCAGGAAGTTGGTAAATTCTCCCTCATAATTGACAAGGAGCATCTGTAGACAAACTGACTCGCATCTATTGTGTCGACACTTTTGGAATAAAAAGACTCACCCCGGGTTGATAATTAAATGAGGAAGCACGAGAGTTGTTAATAAAAAGTCACCTCTTTCAGAACCAACAACTGTGATGGTCAAGAAGAGGAAACCAATGGCGGCTCTGACATCTAGCTATGTTTTGCAGAAAACCAACGTTGGGTAATCAAATCTGTGCAGTGCTGGCCACTTTTCATTGATTGGTGATAGTGCTGATGTGTTTTACTGCCTTTTCTGCTTTTTCTAGTGTACCATAATATTTCTGTATGACCACCCTTTTCCCAACTCGACCTTCTTTGCGTGCACACCTTGTCGGGGCTTATTTCCACCAGAAGTCCTTTATGCCGTTATAACATAACAAGTTTGGTAAAATGCCTTGCCCGATTCGACCGTCGGTGTCTTTTTGATACCCGAGCCCTTTCGACTACGTTTAACCTTATTTCTTCATAAAATGATGTTCAAACCTCCTATGCCCGACTTGACCCTTTTTCAACAAAACATCGTAAAAACCGATTTACCCGGACCTGAAAATCTTTAGATTTTAGTTTTGAACCTGATCGCATCCATAGAAAATTGCACATCGCATGTTTTACAATTTAAGTTATAAGAAATGGAATCGACGATGCGATGCAGAGTGCAGAGGTGATGTGGCAGGCAAGGTGGGACCGGACCGTAGCCCGCAGATCGCAAATATTAACATTAAGCAGCAAAGGTAAACTCTAAATGGTGTGAAGTGCGAAGCGCGGGGAGGGCAGAGTGACGTGGTAGGTAAGGTGGGACCGGATCGCAGCCCGCAGATAGAAAACTTTAAGTTTTTGTTACAAGTGCCATAGGTTAACAACTAAAACATGCAAAATGCGATTTGCACTGCCGGAGGATGATGTGGCAAGGAGGGTGGATCCCACTGCATTGGCGAAGTTATAAAGTGGCGAATGATTTCAGCGGTAAGGTAAAGTTTATGATGTTTCATATGATATGTTAATGTATTTAAATGTATTTCAAACGACTGTGAAGTGGGGGGTAGAGCTGCTGTGGTGGGGCCAACTGCATCAAAAGTTAAACAAAATACATTATGGGCATTTCAAACGATAAGTTAAAAACTGTGCGATGTGATATCGCACATCAACGATCATGGGTTTTACCGTTTGGAAGAATGGAATAAGTTGTAATTTTCGAAATGAAATGGATGGTGGGGGAAGGGTGATGTGTCAGGGAGAATGGCCCCACTTTAATCACAATCGAGGAATAGGGAAAAGCGGAGGTAAAACAATGATATAGCAGTGAAAAAGGTAAAGTAGGAAAATAAAGCGGAAAGGCGGAAATGGGTGAAATTTAATGTTTTTAAAGGCAAATAAAATGAAAAAGGGTTTTCAATGCGGTGATGTGATTCAATCTCCACCGTTGATCGAAGCTCAGATCCAACCCTCCTCACTACTTCCCTTGCTGTGGTTTTCCAACTTTGTTTCTTTGGGTTGTGCCCATTCATTTCTTAGTTTTTCGTAGAATACTTGCCTTGTTCACTACTTGACCCGCTTTAGAGTTCACGACTCGACCAAAACGTGCACAACTTGACCCAATCATGTTCACGACTCTGCCCAACACGTTCACGACTCTGCCTTTGCTTGTTTTTTCTGCCTTAACTGCTTCTTTGTTGCCTTTGCTTCCTTTGATTCTAGCTTTGGAAAAGATTTTGAATATTGAAATTTATGTATAGTATGAAAAGTTTGCAAAGAAAAAGTACACAGTCACCTTGTGATACTGTAAATTACAAGGTTCTAACACTTTATAGCATGCAAATGTTCATTTATGTTCATTAATGCTTTTGATAAATTGTAATCCTAACACATCAGCCGAAGTAAAAGGTGCTTGGTTAAGGGTATGAAGAATTTACTCGGATCACCTATCACACAGAGTTGCATAGTTCAATGCCATAAGGGACTACACAATCCTTATTTTCAAGGCATGCACAATCACTTCTATCATGGAGTGCACAATTGTGAGTAACAAGCAGTCACTATAAACTTGAAGTGCGTAATTTGGGGCAATAAGCTAGGCATGCAACACTTGACATCACTAGAAGATGATTTGTGTTAGGTCCCTATATTACTAATATAGTCCCTTATTGTTGTTAGTGTAACCCTCTTATTGTTATTGTTGTACCCCTGTAACCCCAATATTGTTATCATTATGCCCTTACAATATTATTGTTAGGTCGGCTAGGATTACATTGTGACCCCATGGACTCCTATATATAGAAGGAGGTTTTGTCATTTGTATCATCCAAGAATTGTTCATTTATGTAATGTATAGGAGGTTGCCCCCTTGAAGTGGCTGAATTATAAGGCGTTGATCTCTCTTTTATTCTATTTTTTGCGCTGGTTTCATAAAAATTTGACACTTAGAAAAAAAATACGAAGGATTACTTAAGCAACTCAAAATGATAGTTCACAAGATGAGAAGGAGGATCCAAAATTAGAATATAGGAAAAAAATTGGAGGGGTTTGTAGCCGCTACAACACTTTGAGATTTGCTAGAAGAACCCCAAATTCTCTGTCTCGGTCCACCTTTTATGCACATGGTCTAGATTTCGGGAAGTATTGTCTCATTCTATTGATCACCATGGCTTCCTTACTTATCCTGGTTACAAATGTAGTCTCTTCTATTCCTCTTGTTGGTTTATCACATTCATAGAACATGTTAAACTTTAGTTGTTTTGATTAGGGTGTAGGAGTATGTAAGTACATGAGTTTAATATGTCAGAAATGTAATGCCATCTCTGGTGTTGCTCTGTTGCCAACAAGCCTTTTCAGTACCCGAAAAATTCACTTCAAGGAATAACAAGAATTTATTCACTTCCAACGAGTATGTTTAGTACTGTGGTGAAGTTGCTTGCGTCACCTCTCTACTCTGAAATCCTTTGTCTTCTTTTGCATGTTATTTGTTTATTTAATTTATGCTCATTGCCACTTTATCGACGTTTAAATTTCCAAAGGTGGAAGAGGGATCCTAACTTATTTAATGAGCAAGGGAGGTTGTTCCTTATTTTACAAGGACTCCTTGTATGTAACTATGAAGTTAGTTTTCTCGCTTAAGTTTCCTCCTTACCCTTATCTACTCGACCAAGTTGACACATTGAACCAATTAATAATAAAATGTCGATTCAAGGAATGAAGATCCTATTATAGATACAAGCATCGTAGATCAACTAAGGATTCATTAGGAAAGAAATGTATTTTCCGTCTAAGCATCATGGACTCTTGAAGATATAAAGAATGGGACAAAATTTAACCAAATGTTGTTAGTTGTCGCAACGTCCTCTTGAACTTTTCCACATTAATTCAGAGAAAAACGAGACGAATATCACACTAAGCCTTATTTATGTACAAACTCGAAAGAAATATGCAAAATATGAAAACAAAAAACAAACCAAGAAAAGACGAAACTAAAACAAATGCATGAAATAAAACTAAACTAAAGTACACCTATATTAATAGATGGTAGGTCAAAATTACGTAAAATCAAATTTCCAGTGTGGCCATGAAAGTGGATCCTGAAATGTAAGGGCGAGGGCACATGAAATGAGTACCATAATAACACTAAGTGTAGGAAGGAAAAGATCAACTTGGAGGACCTACACACTAACTTGAAGGTGTGACATATTGGAAAAAAATATAACAATAATTCTTCTGCTAACCAGTCCACCAATTTATCTTGATGACCATGCAAACCTTGATAACCTTTTGTGAGAGTACATTCACTCATGCCTTTAATCTGGGAAAACATCATGAAATATCGAAACTTATTATTAGAGACGAAGCTTTACGTGTTATATTCTTCTAGTCATTTGGCAATCAGATTATAGTATCGAAAACAATCTATTGAAAAATCTCGAGATTTGAAGGGGGATACACTTTCAATTCACACAATCAGATTAAGAAGAGTATCTAGTGAGGAAATTTGATCTGATCATATTTAGAAACCTTGTCAATATCGCAAGATTATGACATAACCATTAGTGAAAGTTGAAGTGCCTCGACCTCTTGACAAGTTTCCAAACTTTCAAATGGTAGATCATAAAAAATAAGCGGCTTACAAAGATCTACCGATGGAGATTCAAAACTATCATTAGATGTTTCAATAAACACATTACCAAATCCACTGACTTAGTCAAATTTATAATTTGAACCATGGGACTCTTCATGAATAAATAATCTAGATGAATAAAAAAGAGGATTTGCATAAACATTCAATGTCACAATTATTTCTTCTTCACATGTTAAAGATGAGGAAATAAAGAAGTCATGAACAAAACATTTCTCCTTCCCCTCTTCACATTGAAAACCAATACTTTTCCATACCTGAATATGATTTAATCCAATGAAAAAAGGATCTAAAACATATAGAGAACAAGCTAGTATAAGAGTTTCATTAAACATATAAGGAAATATTGAATAATGTGTTGAAGGTGAAGAGGGGGTGGAAAATTCGGATGGAAAAACATAAACTGTAATTGATTTTTGTTCAAAATCCGAATCCCACATATAATTATCATGAAAATTATCATTTACCTCTGGGTTATCTACTTAAGTGATACATCTCTCTTGTGCTTAACCAATATTTGAACTGGTAGATTGAAATTCAAGAACATCCAAAACAATTTTTAATGAAACAAATTGATCTTGTGGATCAAGAAAAAGAGGATCATAAGGTTTAGATGATAGAGGGCAAGGGGTAACTCTTGAAGAATAAATATTATCAATCAAATCAGATTCAATATTTAACTTATCCGCAACAAGATTATGAGTATCAGGGGAATACAGAGGTGGGAGAGGTGGATGAATAATCTGATTTTCAAGTTCCACGGTTCCAAAATTAGTACATGAGACTAAAGGAAAAGGAGGAGGGGAAGAAAAAAAAGGGAAATTAGGTTCATCCTTAGAAATTTTAAGTGTCACACGACCAAGAAAAGATGGGAGACTCGAAGATGGTTCAAATTAAGGTCGTTGTAAGGAAATCTGAACAAAACACCAAAACTTGTCATTCATAAAACCCCAATCCACATCTTCCTTAGAAAATTCATAACAAAAGTGACGAAAGTGATCGAGAAAATGTTCAAAATATTCATCAGATTTCATTCTCAAGTGAATAATCTTCTTGCAAAAATTATTATAGTTATACTCGTCAAAATCTTGGTGAAGCTCCATGACAAGTTGCTCGAATGAGTGAATGGATTCAAATGGAAATGTATGACATCATTGTTTAACACGACCTTCAAGAGTGAATGAACAACCTACAAGAAACATCTTCAGAATTAACTTCATAAAATCACAAAATTTAAGAAACTAAAGAATGTTCTCAATAATAGTTGTTTCACCCTCACCATTAAAATTCAAATTGGACAAGTTATTAATTATTTTAGAGGGAATCTTAAGATTTACACTCGTAGAAAAACATCTTGGGATTATGATTTGGGAAGGATAAATTTAATATGAAAGATTTAAACCATACTTCACTAGCCCAGCTTGTCATCTAGCCCTCCTTCTATTGCCAAAACCTGTTGACGGTGTTGAAAGCTGCCAACAGTAAGGGGATCTCCTTGGTATGAAGTCCCAATTAGACCTCACACCGTTTGGGATAGAAGCCCCATCTGGAATATGGGCATGATTATCTTCTCTCCTATGCTAAGCTAGAGAAGCCAAGGCTATATATAGAAAATTCCAATCCATTTTCTTGAGTTATGAGGGTTTATTTATAGCAAGTGAAGTGACCTCTCACCTCCCCTTGTGACTTTTGAGCTCCCCCATGACTCTTTAGCTTCTATTTTCCTTTTGAGCTTCTATTTAACCTTTGAGATTACTAATGACTCTTCATATTCCCTATGTGACTCTCTGACTTCTGCTTACACATTTTACATTTTCTCATTATTTTCAAAATATAAAATTACAATAAGAAAAAAATCTGGCTATAGCGATAAGAAAAAATAACACATTATGCTAAGCTTGTGGAAATTGTAATTCAATGACAGTAACATGCAACTTTGTAGTAAGATATTGGTACCAAGCTTTGTACTATGCTGCTATGTGCTCAACCTTCAATGGTACATTTGTATTATATCTAATTATACCCTCTACTGTATTTGGATATATGGTCTTAGATTTCTTTTGAATGTTGCTCAACAAGATGGTCAACTTCATGTGTCTCTTATCTCTCTGTCACATACTGCATGATAAATTCTTTAGTCACCTCGAGCTCATCGTAAGTGGTTTCATGTTTGATGCTGCTCAATAAATCTTCTTTCTCTTGCTTGATAATGTTCCTATCCTTTACTTCTATAAATGTGCCAAAAAAAGGTATCTTGTGCATCCTCACCAAAGCATACAATTCATTATATAGTCGCGAATATGATGTTATGGTGCTGGTGGAAAAAGTATGGAGCTGCTCATAGATATGTATAAACATCCTAATTTTTTCCTTATCCATTTCAACATCCCGTCTGCTTTTGTTGACGAACACCGCAGGTGTATTCATATATTTGGTGCCCAGACTTAGATCACATCTATGGTTGAGTAAGCTATCTTCAAGACCTTCACCATCTTCTGTGAACCTTTCTTACTCTTCGTGTAAGAGCACCACTGCCTCATGTAGACTGATTCATGGTGTCTTCCAGTGGCTTGATTTCTTCATGTATAACTACTTTGAATTCCTTTATATTGGCACTAGTGGAGGACAATATATGATTCTGGGCCATAAGATGATCAACCTGTTACCTTACAATAGCCATTTCCTTTGATAATTGTTTATGTTATTGCATCAAGAAATCAATGTTATCCTTAGTGACTTTTGCAAAGGCTGCATTTTCTGCTGCGACTTCTCTTGGGTTCTTCCTAGTATTCGGCACAATCACCTTTTCTTTGTTGATGGTGATAGGGCGATGAGGGTCATTCAGAAAATACCTTCTTCTTTCATGTACTATTATTCTCTTTAGCTAATCGAAGGTGAAATTTGAAATGTCCATGACCCTGTCATCCGGTGGAGGGACTATTCCCATCTCATTGAATGGGCTATGGCCACTAGTGAGAGGAGGTGGTGGTCGATAGCTTGTTTATTATGTAATCAACATAATATCTAATTCTTGGTCATCCTCCTCCTGTTATTCATCTATGTGCTAGGCCTGTAAATCCTCTTTGTGTCTCCTCTTGCTTTCCTCTTCTTCTAACAACTTTTTCCATTCTTCTTCTTCCTTTTGCTGCTGCAAGGCTTCTTCCTGCTATTTCCTTCTAGTCTCCTCTTCTTTCTTATTTTTTCAACTATTCCTTTCTTATTCACATGTTTTCTCTCTTCTTCCTTAACTATTCTTCTTTCTATTTTATTTATTCCTCCTGCTTGCGTTCCTCTTCTTGTTTGTGCTCTACTTCATTCCTATGATCTTATTCCTATTTATTCCTCCATGCTTCTTCTAATTCATTTATTTTCTTCTCCGTTTCAATTGCACCCTTTGTATTAGGATCAACTTTGAGTTTTCTACCATCTCTCCTTTTTAGGATCATGCATGATCTTCATATTTGGCGCATCAATAATAACTGGAGTAGGCATTTCCTGTTGGTCCCATTCTTGCACAATATTTGGTATATGAGCTGTGTTAGAGGGGTCTAACTGATTACCTAGTCTAGTTGCTCTGGAAGAATTGTACCGATTCTTAATATTTTCCTCATATTCTAGAGTGAGAGGAACATATGCCTAGGAAAAATGTAGCTTAACATAGTGCTATTTTCATACTCCCCTGGGGTCATATCGATGAAAAGTCATTTCACCAAAATTGAGGTGGCTAATTTCTACAACTTTTACTTTTGCTGGCTTCAAACTCTTTAGCTCATCAGACCCCACCTACAAGTGAAGGTGAGGCCATGGTGACTTCTTCTTCTTTTGAAATAGTTGCGTCAATCCTAAGAAAATATTTTATGCAATCTCATGCATGACCACCTTATCATTCACATACTTCATTAAAAGATGTGGTGACTTTCTGGAACTGAAGACTCTGATATAGGTTCCTTGGGAAGAAGCAAACTAATCTGCAACTTCAATAACCACTTATTTTGCTTGATCAATCATGCAGGGTGCCTATTCTTCAAAGATCATCTAGTAGAGCACAACAAAGAAGTGCTCAACTAGTTTATCATAAACTCCTCTATAATTGAATTCAAAAAAAAAAAAACTTACAATAGATATTGAGAGAGAATTGTTGTCGAGTCCACTTCCACTCTAGACTTGGATTTTTTTATTTTTTTTATTTTTTATTTTTTATTCCCCCCCCCCCCGCAAATTCCATCAATCAAGTATGCAAACATAAAGAACCAAGTTTTCTTGCATTGTGCATCCTTCTTCACCTTTGATACATTAATCTGCAACTGTTGTGAAAGTATATCTAACTAGTTGAAGATCTTCCCTTTTTTTACCCACTAAGTGAAATATGTATATCCATCCTTCTTCACAAAATTTAGTGCTTTCCTAGCCATACAATATTCAACACATTTCTATGAGGTATTGGTAAAAATTCTTTAGTTATTTTGTCATGTAGATCCGCTCTGGCTTCTGGTCAAACTTGGTTGGCTCCTGCCACATTGATCTGATCACATACTTTGTGTTCAAATGATCCTTAGTAGTATGAATGGAGATCATGTGGCTTATATGTTGTGAGCTCTTTCCTGCTCACACTGCTTAGAAAAATGTTCTTGGAGTCTAGAACCTACAATATCCATTTGATTTCTTTTGCACGTGGTAGCACCAAATATCTGCAAGCCACTTTATGGAACCCAAATCTGTTAAAATTAATGTAAATTTATCTGTATTCTAGATCCTTTAGGAAATCCTTCTTATTGAAAACATATTTTATGGTCATCCATGATATAGTAGAATGCTTATCCACAAAACACCCAATCTTTGCCAATAAAGGTGCCCTTGATTTAGAACTATCCCCAAAAACTTCAACACTGCTTTCAGTGGCCTCCTTAGCTTGTGCTTGTCTTGTAACCAGAGGCATCATGTTAGTGGAGGATGAAAGACTGATAAGCTCCTGATTGGCAGCACCTGGAAGTGGAAATTCTCTCATGGTAACACGAAGTTAGTTCCATAGATAATCTCATAATTTATAAAGCTATCAAACACAACAAAAATTACTGAAAGGGAGGATCATGCAAGGGCTGAGCACAAGAGGCAATCTTGAGGCAAGAGAAACTTGACTGGTTATTGGAAATGCAACCTACATAATGACTGAGAGGAGAGATTGTGTATGCTTGATCAACAAGAGGCAAAGTTGAAGGACTATATATTGTGAATGCACAATGCATAATTTTTGAGAGAGAGAGAGGGATCCTTGACTATGTAGTTCACATCAATAGTGGGAAGAGAGTGACAAACTACTGGATGGAAGTGAACAATGCATAGTTGAGACTATAGATTGCGTAATGCGCAATCACAATGAGCAAGAATGACACCAATATTGAATAGAATTGTGCAATGCACAATTAAAGGGAGGAAAATCTTGGTAAGTGTGCATGTCAGATCAGCAAAGGGTAAGACTTAAGATCTACTGCCTCGAAGGGAGCAATGTTTAGTTGGAGATATAGGGAAACATATCTGATCATAATTCAATTAAGTATTGATTAAAAACACACAATGACAATTTTGAGAATATTAGCATGCATAAATTGATTCATATTCCATGATTACTAGAATGTGAAAGGACTTGGAATATGAAACGACACTAGAGCAGAAGCATTTAAGAGAGGAATGACACATGCAAAAGCTAAATACAGGAAAAAATACTCTTGTAATGCAAAAAGTAGGGTAAAATGACACTTACGAAAGCAAAAATGACAAAAGAGAAAGTAGAAGCAGATAGAAGTGAGAGTTACGAAACTTACCCAAAAGAGCAGCACACATGCAACCAAAGAATCCTTGTGCTCAAGAAAAGAGTATAGCTCCAAATATGGGTGTGAGAATGAACACTAGGCTAGCTTCTTATATAGTTGAGTACTCATAGATATATGGTTAGGTTTTATGCACACATATAAAAAATATAAGAGCTAGAGTTAATTAACTGCCACTTGATACAATGTCAAATTCAAAAAGTGTGCCGACATTGTTGACAAGTGTTTCATAATAGATATCCACAGGGAGTGTGCAATGTATATCTTCAAGGATTTCACAATTGACTATCTCTGAGAATGGTGCAATTGAATGGCAAAAGGAACCACGCAGTCAACTACCATAAGGGATTGTGCAGTTTCCGATCACAAGGAATTGTGCAGTTCATTGCTACAAGGGACTGCACAATCCTTACTTTCAAGGCATGCACAATAACTACAATAAGGGAGTGTACAATTGTGAGCATCAGGCAATGACTGTCAACTTGAAATGCACAACTTGAGGTAACAAGCTATACATGTGATATCAAGAATTTGCGACACTTGAGATCACTAGAACATGACTTGATACTTAGAAAAACAAGACCAAGGACGACTTAAGCAACTAAAAATGACAATTCAAAAGACCATAAAGAGGCTCCAAAATTAGAATATAGGCACAATTTTGGAGGTGGTTGCAACAACTACAACAAAGCCCCATCTAGTTTGTGGGCCTCATACTACCATGTGTGTATGTGTTGCTCCTAGCTTTCAAATTCAAAGAGTTGAATGTGAGACAAAGGGAAGGATGCCAAAAGTATGTAGACGAAATCAATCATCCGTTGATAGGTTGCATAACATAATACAATAAAGTAGCAACAAAAGAATGAGGAATAGTGTGCCTTAAGAGAGAATGAGATAACTAAGACTAACTAAGACATACATAAACAAGAAAGTGTTAGAAACCAATTACAAATTAATTACAAACATTGCATAGAAAGAAAAGCATAGATTCAAAGCAAACACACCAATTGCATGCACAAATGAGTTCATTAACATGTAACCAATACGTAAATACACATGCATAAACAACAAAAGCATGGATAGCCATTACAAGTGCCATTAACATGCGTGAGAATAAATGAAACAAGTAGAAAGTTTCTCATTAAATGATGTTAAATCTAAGCACATGTACTGCAAGCCTATCAAAACCCAATAGTGGGATGAGAGAAGTTCATATCATCTTCAAAACAAAAACCCTAGCCTCACAATCACTTGTCTTATCAACTACCAAGAGTAGAAGTGCTCAAAGCCTAGAATGCTACAACTATGCTACAACATTCAAATGTCAAAATCCCCCCTCATAAATGAAGCACGAGGGTCTTTTATGCAAATGGGTGGGTGACCTTTCACCTCTCTCATGTATTTTCAAATTTCCCTCATTGCCTATCCCACTCATAAAACTTTTGATATTCTAAATAATTCTTGGACTACTTTATCTTTTGATATTTACAACATTTCTAATGCGTCAAAGAGCATTAAGAAACTTTGATTTCAAAATGAGGGGTGTTATTTGCTGAATTTCCAGCAGTTATGACCTTTGAATGCTATCAACTTAAACTCATGAAAGGTTTATAGCATTGTTGAACCCAAGGTCTTCATAATATTCGTGCATAACAATTAAAAGAGATTATTAGTTCCTTCATCAAGAACCAACTCTACAATACCTAAGCTTGCATTTAAATGTCCCTCAATACTTCTGCATAAATTATTAAACCCTTGAAATCATGTAGAGGAAAATAATAAAAGATGATTATCAT
Source organism: Pinus albicaulis (assembly GCA_034641835.2). NCBI lineage: Eukaryota > Viridiplantae > Streptophyta > Pinopsida > Pinales > Pinaceae > Pinus > Pinus albicaulis. Next base: position 1,835,999,636 of record CM076575.1, on the reverse strand, counting down.
TGCCGCAAGCTATGTCACAAACTCTAGACATTACCTTAATGTCTTACAATCCTTTATGATTTTCAAAGGAATGTTAAATTTCCAAAGACCTCCACTCCATTTCTTAATACATTCATATGCCTATTACTTTAAGATTAATAACATTTCCATGCTCAAATTAACCACTAAAATAGCAATATTTATAATAGGGAAACTAAAATAAAATGAGTCTCATTTCATAGGATGTGAATTTTGATGTTGTAGCAATCCTCAAAAAACCCCATTCCTGCATGCTATTAGAATAGATTATTGATGTCTTCATGAAATAAAGAATCTTCTTCACAATACATAAGTTCATATTCAAATGCTCCATAATGCTTCCACACAAATGGATAAACCCTAATCAATAAGATCATAAAAAGTAAAATAGGGAAGGAAAGTGACCATTGAAGGCACAAGTTATAGTAAGTTCTTCATCACCCTTCACAATCTTTAAGGATCAATAAGCTTTTAAAAGCTTTACATTTTCTCCTTTTGTCTTCCTATGACTATGATCTTTAAAATCAGTGACACTTCCATGTTGAAGTCAACCACTAGAAAACAATACTATTTCTAATAAACAGTTGAAACACAATGCGTTTAATGCCATGAACTTATTCAATTCGGTAGTTTTCTGACTAACTCCATTCCTGTATTGCAACCGGCCAATAATTAGTGTACTGGATAAAATGCTTCAACATAATAAAACAAAAATATAACAATAAATATCCTTCCCTTTATCATGATTTAGGAAATTCAAGGCTCAAAATCAAGATAAGCAACATTTCCTATTTTGAATACACAGAGAAATCTTGAAGAGTTCCCCATCATCCTTTTTTTATGATACCGGAGGTTTCTTGTCGTGGAAGTCTAGAATACATGGAATTCTCCCTTGACCCATAATCTCGGTTTTATCATTTTCTGGTAAAATGCTTTAATTTTGGTTCTGCGATGATGCGCTTGTTATTATGCTCCTCTTTGTTCTTACGCCTCATTCCCTCCTGTTCAAATATTTTCTTGAACAATGGGTTACCCACGAGCGTAAGAACATATTCTTGGAAAATCAACTTGAAAAGTGTTGAGAGCTGGTCAGGTATGGCATGCAGTGAAAATCCTAATGCCTAGGTATTTATATCACAAGAACACTTCTCATGTCAGTAGGTAACAATGGCATACGTTATACTCCACATCGATGCACAATATTCTTTTTGCATAATTTCTATTGCTTCAACGCCTTTGTAATGTGTGATCTTCACATTACATTGTTCTTGGTTCAACGTATTAACAATATAATATATCTCAGCACAATTTTGTATTATATTGCATTGCATTACAAAGTATTTGACCATTGTATTATCCCCATCACACTTGTATTGTCTATGGGATTATCAATGTAATGGATTATCAAAACAACGCATTTATTATTCTTTTAAGGAATCAATTGAATTATTATTTTAATTCCTCGTTTGTAGATCCATCTCAGTGCATTGTAAGTACATTATTTGCAACATTTACAATATCTCCTTTGCAAAACCTTTGCCTTCAAGACACTCTTCAACATATTCTCTTTAATTCATTATAAAATTCCTTCAACATATTGTGATAAACTCATCTCAATGTACTACTTTATTATCCTCAATGCATTGTTTTCATTTCCTTTGCAATGAAATGTTCGCATTATCTTCTAACGCAATTGCTATGTATCTTTTAAACGCTACTTGGTCACCTTTGCACAACATTGCTGATATATTATTTGACATAACTGATATATTGTCTCCCAGAAAGTATTTAGAATTTTTTAGTGAGTTAAGAAGTCTTTAAATTATTATCAACGTACTCTTGTATTGATTCTTTCTCAACCCAATTTCAAATGCTTCCAAACACTGCTTTGTATTGCTTTCAACGTTGCTACAACTTACGCATTCTCTCCCTCAAAGCACGTTGTAACTTCTTCTTTTTTTCAAAAGAGAAAAAACATTGTTTTTTTTTTTATATAATAAAACAGTCCATATAGCAAATTTTGTACATATACAGCATATAATATATCCGGTTTCATCAAGCAGATTCCAGATGAGGTACCAGTTTATAAAACAACATCTAGAAAAGAGATATAACTACCCCCATACATGCAAATTGGGAGAGAGACAATTGCCCATCAACGTTCCTGAACATATGGCCTAAAAAGATATATGAGAGCAGGCTTAATAAAGTTGAATGCTTCCCATCCGAAACAAATAGATAAATCTTATGATAATCACAAAGCCGGCTCGCTTGATGTGCCAGATAAAATGTACAGTGAACAGGCTCGCTTGAAAGAGTGCTAGGCTACTGGCTCGCTTGACAAAAAGTCCAAAAAACCATGCCGCAAACACACCGAAATTGTAAAGGATAAGAGTAAGAAGCCACCAGCTTTGACTGCCGAAAATGTAGAACTGAAATGCTGCCAAAGGGTTGTTCCAGACCCATCTTAGATAATTTATTAGCCCTCATGTTGAGTTCTCTATAAACATGACTCAAAGAAAATCTCTGGAATTTGGATAATATGTACAAGATGCGATCAATCCATCCACTTAAATGAGGTCCTTGTAGAATGGATTTCCCTGATATACCATCGATAACAATCTTCGAATCACCATATATATCAATACAATGGATCTACAGATGGTAGGCAACCATAACCCCACTCCATAACGCCATAAGATCCGCTTTATTATTAGTTCCACGCCCACAATCCCAGTATATATGATATCTTTCATCAGCTGATATTTTTATCCAAGCCCCGCACCCGCAAATGTCCTCCTTATGGGCACCATCAAAATATAATGCCAGAAGATTGATACAGTGAGGTCTGTATCTAAATGAGTGATCGATACAATCCGGTTTGTTTATAGTAATGCCACGGAGCCATTCCATGATGTAAGAGTGGATTAAAGCAGTGTCATGTGGAGCCCCACAAAAAATCATACGATTGCGAGCACGCCATAATTCCCAGCATACATAGAAAAGAAGAGATTTATAACCTCTAGTGTTATCAGCCCAATGAATAAAAGCCTGATCAGGGTCACCCGGCCGCCATAGGGGATCATTGGAAAATACCAGAAACAAGCTCCAAATCCTTCTAGCAACGGTACAGTGAAAGAAAAGATGAGTAATAGTTTCGTCATCCTCCTTGCAGAATATGCATCTACTCGGCCCCTGTTTGCCACATTTTTGAATGTTCTCCCAAGTAAGAATCTTACCCATCCTCAACAGCCATACAAACAAAGTGATTTTGTGCGGGATCTTCCAACCCCAAGCTTGGTAAAATCCCAGAATAGACAAACTAGTATGCATATCAGATTTTAAATTCCGATACAATTCCCTGACAATGATATTATTCCCTTTTGTCGAACCACCCCAAACGATCTGATCACCTTCACGGCTATATGATAAGTCCGCATTCTGCAAGGAGCCAATGAATCTCTTCCAGTTCTCCAGGTCGCAACTATGAAGATCAACAGGACTATGAAGATCAACAGCATGAAAAAATTTCCAAACTGAGACACCAAGTTCCCAATGAGATATAATGTCAGCAATAAAGATAATACCTCTATGTGAAAGCCTATGAAAAAACTCCCCATCGATATTTTCGGTCTCCTGTGTGCCCAGAATCCTATTGCTCGTAATGGGAATTTGTCGTCCATTGCCAAACTTCCAGCGGAGTCTAGTACTAATGAAATCTTTGCATTTATATAAACTTCGCCAAATCAAAGAAGCTCTATAATGATTAGCTGACCGTTCCATAGAGAAAACAGTTTAATGATCTATCACTGATGTATTTGCATTCAATTATCTTAGACCAGATCCCATGCCCATTTAAAACTCTCCAAAAAAACTTAGCAAGTAGGACATTGGAGAAAACTCTTATGTCTAGCAACCCCCATCCACCAAGAGATTTAAGGACAGTAATCAAAGACATCTTACTAAGGTGATATTTCCTTTCAGAAGAAAGCCCCGCCTATAAAAAAAATGAGGAATAATAACATTAATTCTATCCAACTAATGCATGGTATTGATCATCCTTTCAACAAACACATCGTATTGTCACCCTTTTCAATGCATTGTATTATTATTTGCAACAATTACATTAATACTCAACGCATTGTATAAAACCATTCAATTCATTGCAATGACATTCAACATTAAAATGTGTTCTTCCATGTATTATGAAAGCAATGAGATTTCCAACGCCTTTGTTTGCAATGCATTTGCGGCAATATATCATTTCTTATACCTCAACATAACTTTAGTATATCATATTCCCAATGTATTGTGTATATCGTATTCCCAACGCATTTAATGTGTACACACTTTTATCATGTTGATCCTTTTAAAACATTGATTAATATTCTCTCAACGTTGTTTGTGGATCCTCTACAACACATTGCATTATAATTTCCCTTCCATTTTCAAAAATCTGCAAATTTAATCACATTCATTAAATTAGATAGTAATGAATCAATATATTTATTAATCATTGCAATTTTTGTTTTTGTTCGTTGGTTAAAATTCACTTATCAACTATGAATATTAATCCTAACACTCCAATTGTTATTGGAAATATATAAAGAAGTGATTGATGGTTCATTGAGGGTTTCTATCTCTTTTCTTTGTTTAACCCTCATACACAATAAACAAAAACATGAGACCCAATATGAAAATAAAGAGAAGGAAATAACTGTTTTGGCTTTCTTTCTTTATTATTATTATTTTCAAATGTGTTGTTTTAATAAATTTTTTAATTAATTATTTGATGTAAATATTTTAATTCCATTCAACCTTTTATTATTATTATTAAATGTGTTGTTTTTTTGTTATTCAATGAGTTGTTGTTTTTTTTTAAATTGTTAATCAATATGTTGTTTAATATTATTATTATTCAATGTGCTGCTATTATTATTATTAATGTTTGTTTTTTTTTAATACATTGTTTATATTGCATTATGTTTGCCTTTAATTTCTTTTATATTTGTTTTATTGCATTTTTCATTTCTCCATTAAACAATGCAAAATAAAATAAGAGAAGTAACTTTAAAATGTATTTAATGAAAATTTTACATTTACATACAAAAAAATTGAAAATAAATTTATTTAGAATTTTATCATTGATGGGAGTGAGCACTTTTGTCACATTAATTTCATTGTAATGGTTGAATGATTTGATTCAAATCTAATATGGGTTTAAATAGCACGAGCTTGAAGAATAATGCACTTTCTTTGAGTTTTGGTTCAATAGGAAATGAAATGCATACAAGTTTTATTGTTCAAGCAAGTGCATCTAGATGTTGTAAAATAAACATACATGCTCTTCAATGTCCAATCCAATCCATTAATAAGTTGATAGCATTGGCTCCAAGAGAAACTATAAGAAGCCTCTAAAGGATTTTCAAATATAAGTAATAAGATGTTTATAATGTCTTCTATTGAAACAAGTTTAATGCATAATGTGTATTTGAAGATTCACTCTTGAATTCATGATCAAAGACTTATGAAAATTTAGGTATTGCACCATGGTCACATTCTTTCAAAGCAAAATAATATGCAATACTTAAAAATAAAGGGTTGGAGGTTGCATTAATTTGGCAAAAGATACTTGAGTTTGAAAATCAATTCAATATTCAAGCACATGAACCAACTTAATAACCAAAAGGTAACAATATAGAATGCAATTTCCAACAACGATGATGTAGTATGTAATAATTTAGTTGATGACAAATTAGAGAATGAAAATTTTTTTTGCAATGCATACCATGGAGACCTAGGGATTGGATGCATCATGACAATAACAATTTCACAAACCCTAATGCATTCAATATAATGAGAACCAAAATAAAGGAAGAATATCATGCTCACTCATGAAATATAAATTTATTACTTGTGAATTGCAATGCATGTCATGGAGACATAAATATTTATAAGTGCATCACTAAAATAACAATCTCCCAAACCAAATGCCATCATAAAGAAGATAAACCAAGAAAAATCAATGGTGGGCATATACAATATGCATTGTAGAAGCATGAGCAACCATATGATTTGATGGCAGCTAAGTCATTGAAATATTTGGTCAATTTAAGGCATATACATAACCATTGGAGCCTTGAAAAGCATATGATGACCCAATATTTGAGTGGTAGGCTAAAAAATTTGGGTAGTGTTGTAGCAGCTACAACACCAGGGAAGAAACAAGTTCTACCAGGCAAGGAGAAATTCATACTAAGGTTTGGAGAATAAAATAGGTTGAGCTAGAAAATGAACATCATGAATTTTCCTAGAGTGCTCAAGGCATTGATATGAGTTGTTGATTGGTTATGTTCTCTAAGGAAGAATTCATGACTCTACTATTTGAAGTTATGACTAATGAATATGTTCAAAGATTATTCAGTCAAAGGTTGAAACCATAGCAAGAACAAGATTCGAATAAGGATTAGAATGCTCCCTGCTAGAAGGAGATAAGCCCTAATAAGCATGTCGATGATAGTACCAATAATGCTCTAGATACAAATGATATGACACTTGAATTAGAATAAAGGAAGCGAATGGAGTCCAAGTATGGAGGAGAACATGATGAACCAAGGATGGTCACTATTAGGGAGGCATTTATTGATAGAAGAGATCGGGATGACCAAGAAAATCATGTTGAAAATTTGATATAGTAGATGAGCATAGTTAGACACTTACATTTGTCAAGGTTTCATCTCATGCTTGATGTTTCCCAGTCTACTCATAGAAAGTGTATGATGGCAACAATATGCGAATAGGTATATAGAGAGCTTCTACACAGTGGGAGTAGGTCCACCGTTAGAACAAGCAATAAAAAGGGTAGCATTTAATCCAATATCTCAGGAATAGATGTTGACACTTCTTGTAACAACCCTGATTTAAAATATACACATAATTACATCAATTTATATGATTGAAAATCAATATACAAACTATTAACAAGCTAGCATAGAAATTTCAGAAACACGAGCAAAGACGACTTACCTGTAATGACGAGATTCCTTACTCAAGACTCTGAAATTGAACACTATTTGATTTCCACTAACCGCAACAAATTTTTGGGGACGAATCTCCACCCAACCGTAGACTCAGTTGCCCGTAATCTTTCTACACCTAGCCACCCCCGAGCCCTCAATCAACGTACTACTGCCAGGGTATCCTTTGACTTACAACACTTTTATCCCAAGAAAATGGATAAAGGAATGATGAATCTCATCTCCATCAATGTCTATTAAATAGACCAAACAATGGAAAGAGAACCAAATGCACACATTCCATGTGTCAACATGCAACTTTGATTTCTTTATTTTAAGTTTTACTTAATTTAATGTTTCTCTTAATTTAACTCTTTCTTATTTTATTCCATTTTATTTTTTGTTAACTTTACTTATTTTTGCTATTTTTATAGTTTTTTTAGTTCAACTCTTTCTTATTTTATTCATTTTTACTTTCCTTAACTTCACTTATTTTTACTATTTTTATAGTTTACTTTTATATATTTTTATTTATAACTCTAGTTTATTATTTACTATTTTATTTAGAACTCTAGTTTATTATTTACTATTTTATTTATGTATTTGTATTATTCTCTTTATTATTTATTATGTATTTACTATTATTGACTTATTATTTATTTACTATTTATTTAATAATATTATATTATATTATTTTTATTTTTATTATTATTAGGGGACATTACATACACCCCTCTTTAAATGACTTCGTCCTGAAGTTAAGTTGAACCATTTAACATTTTATTTATTTAGTTATTTATTACTTCACATTTGCCCAAAAACCTCTGTTGAACTAGTATAACCAGTAAGCATCGAAAGTTTCCACAACACCCAAGAAATCTAAAGGAATATCCATCCTTTTTCCCACTTTCAGAACCAGGCATAAGCCTCATCGATCTGTACCATAGCCTAAGGCTGGCCCAAAGGCTCGCGCTCGGCTCAGACCTCATCTACCCCAAGGCAGGCACCTGGCTCAATACTCCATGCAGTAGCACTCCAATCATCTCGCAAGGTTGGCCCACTCCCTTCGCCCTCACTAAGGTGCACAAACCCAGGCTTTAAAGTCCTTACACCCCTTCCAGACTTAGACATCCCATTCCAATACCAGGCACTTGACCTACAATATCAGGCACTTGGCCTCCTCAAGATGGTCCCGTAGCCCCTCAAGAGCTATCCATCAAGATCTATACAAGACAAAGGAACCACTGGCATATGTAGTGTTGACTGAGTTTGTCCCCAGCCCATATGGTGTTACATATTCTCCCTCGTAGTTATGGGCTCCCATGAGATCATCAAATAAACCAGCCCTCTCAGCCCATTTGTGGAGTTCCTTCCTGTCACCAAATCTCAACATGCAACCAATGCATTAGTTATAATCATTACATCATAGAAAAGAATCCACATGCTCAATATTGCATGTCATCATTGTTAATCACCACATTCTAGATAGTAAAGAGCTACATGCTCATGCATGTCATAAATTCTACATGAAGTTACCACATGCTTCACGTCATGAAATACCGTCATACGTTATAACATCAACATATCTGTATCAATGATATATCATGACATCACATAATAAAATAACCACATGTCTATATAAACTCATATCATAACATCATAATCCCTATGCCACATTATGCATATCATATCCATCATGAGAATAAAACATCATTGTCATAAAAAATAAATAAATAATCACCACATATGCATCATTAACCTCTCATTAGAACTATGTCCAATTATCATATACCATCACATCATGAAACATCATCACAAAATTATACATAACAATCCTATGTTGACATAACCATTAAATGAACCATTTGAAATTATAATGTTTGATTTTAGAATTATCAATAAATTCAAACAACATGACATGATTTAGATGCTCCACAGAAGTATCTATCTAAGCTAAGTTATGCAATTCTATCTAGTCCACCATACTTCCCTCGACCTTCATTATTATCATGATTATTTAACTTCATTAGTTGATTGTCAATGTTTTCTTTCTATTATGGATTGTCCTTATATGGAATATTATATTACGATTCCTTAACCCCCTTTTTACAATGTTATTCATTTATAACATACCATCAAAGTAATAAATCACTTCATCATGACTATTTCATCAATCCAAATCTTCCATCATGTTCTAGAAATGATTTCTTGTTGATTTCTTACCCTTATTTAAAACACTTCTCCTTACCCGCCTTAAGTATCATTCTATTACTCTTTTCCGTTCATCTCAACCTTCCAAGTGGGTTATGATTATCATCAATATAAAATTGCAAGTTACCATTTTCGCTTCCTTTCATAGCATAACTTTCTTAATTATGTACCACTAACTTTAGAGATCAAACTTAGAAACTTTTCCTCCTTTCTTAAAACCCTTGTTGATATACATATTTTTCCAAGTTCTCATTTTAATAATAGGTTCACCATCCCTTCAAGATTAAATAGATACTATTTTAAAGGCTATAATTATTTCTTCCAATTTGGCTTTGACATGTACTCCTTGGGGGATTGTACTTTATTCTCATAGTTGTGTAAGTAATCAAATATGGTTCCCATCCTTGCACATTTTCTGAATTAAAGTATTACTAATGTGAAACTACCTTAATAGTTTAAGGTGTATTTGCATGAATCCGTCACTTGATATTAATTTCATGGAAACACCATCTATCTATTTTCTTTGTTTTATGTCTAAATATTTGTTTTAAACCCTCATAAAAATCTTAAAATCCAAACCATTACCAATTTCAAAACTTCACAAGTATTTTAATAACTAAGATAATTTAATTTACATATGTATAGTTTCACTAACCATCAAAAGTGAAGTAAAATCATTTCTATGAAAATAAATTATTTATTTATTTATTAATATTTATGATACTTTTGTCATAAATTAGATTAAAATGAACATTTATTTTATAATTCTAATAATTTATCAATTATAACAGTAAAATAAAAACTACATAAATATATATAATTTATATCTTATCCTCCCAATATTATCATAAACTTATTTGTTAAGATATTCAACAACATATAAATTTAGCATATAAAAACATAATAAATTTTACACACATTAACCAGTCATAACATAGTATATATACTCATGTAACAAGTCATAACATAGTATATACTCATTAAGATAATAATTATCTAATTATAAACTTAATAAAATTTTACCTTTGCCACATATAAATTTAATAATAATACAATTTATTTTTGTAGAAATTCTTTCGGTAGTAATCACATGCAAAAGAACGAGGTCGATGCGTTTCGAACCAACCAGTGTGGTTCAAAAAAAAAAAAAATATCTTCTTTGTCATTCGAGAGACGAACAACATATAAGAATAATAATTTTCATTCACTGTTTGATCTCTGTGCTATCTTGAGGTCGAGTAAGTGCTGGGATAGCTAGATACATCTGTAAAACATCCTCAAATATGCCTTGTCACCTATTGACCTGTACTCTATAGAGATTTTCAAACTTGATTGTACTTTTAGTCTTCTGCATGTAGTTAACTTTCTGGTAGATTCTATTAGCGCACTCATCTGCAAGCCTCAATTTCGGAGGTAACACCTCCTACATACTCCTTTAGTTTCATAGATGGATTGTATTGGAGTTGCGGTGGCAGGAGCGGGTAGGTGGACGTAGAGCCGAGGTGGCAAGAACGAGTAGGTGGATGTGGAGCTGAGGTAGCGGGAGCAAGTAGGTGGACATGGAGACGAGGTGGCAGGAGCTGGCATGCGGAAGTTGGTAGTTTTATGTGACGTATTGGGGCAGCGGCAGAGGTGGACGACGTGACACAACAATGACGGGAGATGTGGAGCAGCGGGAGATGTGGAGCAGCGGTGGCGAGAGTGGTATCGGAGGGGAGGGAAAATTAATTTTTGGGGGAGGTAGTGGAGTGGTAAGCGGTATCGGAGCAAGGGGTGCAAAGTGGTATGGTGCACCATGTAGCATGGATGACAGTATGGGATACCACCCATTTCAAACCCCCTTCGCAGTTAAAGCTCGAAATCTGAGGGTTGTGCGAAATGCGCTGGAGACCGTCGGATGCGAAGATGGCAGCAAGGTGCGGGGAGTTTAAAGGTGGGTGTGACATAGGAATGAGGTGGGCATGCTCGTAGCCCGCAGATCACAAATTTTGTTATGAGCAGCGGGAGTAAACGTTAAAACTTGTGCAGTGGGAAGTGCGACTGGCCGAGGTGACGTGGCAATAATGTGGGTCCGCCCACAGCCCTCAGATCACAAATTTTGTTATGAGCAATGGGGAGGTAAACATTAAAACTTGCACAGTGCGAAGTGCGATTAGCGGGGGTGACGTGGAAATGAGGTGGGCCCGCTCGCAGCCTGCAGATCGCAAATTTTGCAGATTTACCTCATTGCATCGCCCAACTACATTGCATCGCAACATAAAATACTTAACTTGCGATATCTTGACAATAAACATAAAAAAAATTCAATTGCGGTATGTGATGGGGTCCCACCAATATCGCATCAGGAATTTTATAGGATTTCGGCAATGCTGTTACGAATGAGTTTGCGGACTTGTGATGCAAAAGGTAAGAAGTAAAGAGAAAAAGAGAGAAGGGTGAGGTTTATCGCATTGGGACTTTGGAACAGTCATAGTAAATAAAGAGTGAAATGGATTTAGTTTTGCAATGTGGTAAAGGTAAGCGGTCCATAATATGATAAGTGTGGTGATGATATAACACATAATATATGTGATATATTAAAAGGCTTGCTATGGGGGGTGGAGATGCTATAAAGTCCGGAAGGCATAGATATTTGGATTCAAATGGTTTTAATGGAATTACGAGCATTGGAATTTAGAACTTGGAAAAATGAAGGGAAAAAGAGGGTAAATGAAATGAATGAGGACAGAAATGAGGTTTGCTCACAATTACACTTTATCAACGACACTTTCCTCTTTCAAAAGGAAGAATAATTCCTTTGAAGTTCTTGACAGTCAATATTTCCCTTTCTTTTCTCGAAATAAATGACAACCATGGAATATTATTTTCAATATGAAAGGTCTGAGAAATAATCAGTTACCATGAGATTATGTAAATTACAGGAGTCTAACAGTAGGGAAACCAAGAAATATAATCAGCTCTAATGAAATGACAAATCTTCTAAGGAAATAAGAATGGGGTGTAATTGCACAATTATTCTCACTAGAGGTTCAAACATCGAAATCATCTATTTCTCCAAATCTCCAAAAAGTCTTGGACAATGATTCCAAGGTATTTGAGACTCTAAAAGGCCTCCCACCTCTTCATGATCATGATCATGCTATTCATATGATTCCATAAAGTTTTCCTTCAAACATCAAGCCTTACAGATATCCCTATGCCCAAAAGAGTGAAATTGAACGTATGGTTACAAAAATGCTAGAGGTTGGTATAATTCAACCTAGTCAAAGTTATTTTTCGGCTCCGGTAGTATTGGTTCATAAGAAGTATGGATCATGGTGTATGTGTTTGGATTATAGGGAGCTCAACAAGCTCACTATTAAAGATAAATTTCCCATTCTTGTCATTGATGAACTATTGGATGAATTACATAGAGCAATTTACTTCACCAAGTTGGATCTTTGTTGAGGATATCATCAAATAAGAATGAAGATTGAATACATTCTGAAAACAACATTTAGAGCTCATGAGGGTCATTATGAATTTTTGGTCATGCCTTTTGGCCTTATCAATGCACCTTCATTTCAAGATTTGATGAATTCTATTTTCAAACCCTTCCTTAGAAAATTTGTGTTAGTATTTTTTGATGATATACTAATCTACAAAATTCTTGGAAGGATCATGGTCAACATGTTGACAAGGTGCTCAAACTATTGGAGGAAAAACAATTATATGAAAAAACCTCCAATTTTTTATTTGGAGTGTAGGAGGTGGAATATCTGAGTCATATTATATCTCATGAGGGTGTTAAGGTAGACCCTAACAAAATTAAATCCATTAAGGAATGGAAAATCGCCACAACCATAAAGCATCTACTAGTATTTATTGGGTGGCAGGGTATTATCCCAAGTTTGTTAAGAATTATGGGAGAATAGAAACACCTCTAACAACATTACTGAATAAAGATGCATTTTCTTGGAATCTAGAAGAAACAAAGGCCTTTGAACATCTTAAAGAGGTAATGTGCCAAACACCGATCTTAGCTACGCCAAAATTCTCAAAAACCTTTATTGTGGAATGAGATGCTTTGGGAAATGGAATTGGTGATGTTTTGATGCAAGAAGGAATACCCATTGCATTTGAAAGTCATCCAATCAAAGGAAAGCATTTACACAAACCTATTTATGAGAAGGAAATGTTGGAAATACTACATGCACTTAAGCAATGACGACCGTACCTAATGGGAAGACACTTCAAGGTAAAAACGGATCATGATAGTCTTAAATAATTTTTAGAGAAAATATTATCTTCAGAAGAGCAGCAAAAATGGGTCACAAATATGTTGGGTTATGACTTTGAAATCATCTACAAAAAAGGGAAGCAAAATTTTTTTCTAGACGCACTCTCAAGAAAGGATGAGGACGTGGAAGAATTTCTTTGTGCCATTTCTCTTATCCAAATAGATTGGATAACCGAAGCAAGGGATGAATGGAAGAATGACGAAGAAGACTAGGCACTCATTCAAAATTTGCAGCAATATCCTAGTACATCTGATGCATTTAGCCGGAAAAATGATTCATTATGTTACAAATATCGCTTATACCTTTGTAGGAATTCCCAACTCAAACAAAAGATTCTTTTGGAATTTCACACCTCTCCCTTAGAAGGGCACTCAAATATTTTTAAAAACTTACTGTAGGGTTAAGAAGGATTTTTTTTGTGATGGCCTTAAATCTGGTATTCAAAATGTTGTGGAAGAAATATTTGTTTTTGCAACAAAATAAAGTTGACAATTAAGACCTCAAGTTTTTTACAGCCCTCATCCATTCCAAGTCAATGTTGGGCGGAGGTTTCAATGGATTTTATTACAGGTTTATCCAAGTTTTAAGGAAATAGTGTCATCATGGTGGTAGTTGATATACTTACCAAGTATGCACACTTTTTTGCATTATCTCATCCATTTAAATCCAGTAGAGTTGCTACTGCATTGATGGAAACAATTCAAAAGCTACATGGAAACCCAAAAATTACTGTAAGCGACAAAGATCCCATTTTCACTGGAAATTTGTCGACAGAATTATTTTCTTTTTTGGGTACTCAATTAGCTCATATATTATCTTATCATCCTCAATTTAATGGGAAAACTTATGTAGTGAACAAATGTTTGGAAGGATATATTCGTTGCTTTTTATCTAATAAACAAGCACAATAGTTCAAGTGGTTATCTCTGGCTGAATGGTGGTTTAACAATTCCTTCCATACTATAGCAAAAATGACCCCATTCATGGAAATTTATGGATATCATCCACCATCCATCACATCATCTTTAAGAGAAAATTCTAAGGTTCAAGTAGTGGAAGATCACATTTAGCATCAACAAAAAATTCTCCAACTCTTAAAGGATAACCTCACTCTGGCGCAGAATTAAATGAAACAACAGGAAGATCAACATCGCAGTGAAAGAAGTTTTGATGTAGGCGACTGGGTATTTTTATGGCTACAACCATACAAACAAATGTCCCTCAAGAAAGCTAAGAAGGATAATAAATTATCACCAAATTATTATTTTCCTTACAAGGTGTTGCAAAATATTGGTACTATGGCATAGACATTTGACCTTCCTGCATCTTCCAGAGTGCACCTAGTTTTCCATGTTTCATGCTTAAAGAAGGTTATAGGTGACAAGCTCCTAGTTCAAACAATATTTTTAAAACTTGACTAGCAAGGAAAAATCATATTGGAACCTGAAGCAGTCACGGAAACAAGAACTTGACAACTACGAAATCGATTAATTTCAGAGTATCTCATCAAGTGGAAGAATTTACATGTTGAATATTCAACATGGGAGGATGAGAATTTTATACAGAAACATCCAGAACTACTCAAGCATTAAGGAAAACACACTTTTGAAGGAGAGGGGCATGTTAGGTCCCTATTATACTAGTGTATACCCTTATTTTTATTGTTATTGTAGCCCCCTTATTATTATTGTTGTACCCATGTAGTCCCCATATTGCTATTATTATGCCCCATAGAAGCCCACTATTGTTATTATTTTCCCTTAAATTATTATTGTTATGTCGACTCTGATTATATTATGACCCCTTAGACTCCTATATATAGAAAGGAGGTTTTATCATTTGAATCGTCCAAGAATTGTTCATTTATGTAATGTAAAGGAGGTTTTATCATTTGAATCATCCAAGAATTGTTCATTTATGTAATGTAAAGGAGGTTTCCTCCTCGAAGAGGATAATTTTTAAGTCATTGATCTATCTTTTCTTCTATTTTGTGAGTTGTTTGCATAACAATTGTATACCTAATATGTCCATGATATACTCCTCAATTAAAACAAATTATTGATAAGGATAGAACCAAGAATATCCTTTCTTACAAAATTGTATAAATTAGTTGGATAACTTGCGATCAAAGAATTAAAGGTACTTTTATTTGCATGCTAAGCTAAAAAGATTATAAAAGTGATAGCTTGACGATTGGAAATGATGGAGAAAGTACAATGTCATGATAATGAAACTATAACACAAATCTTAGGTACAATTTGCATGGAAAAAAGTTATAATTGGTTTGCTTAAATAGTTAATATCAATAATTAATAGTAGATATATGTTATGAAAATTTAGGCAGTACTAGAAACACAAAGAAAGTTCATTGCAATAATAAAAGACTTGGAAAATGGAAAAAGGGCATGTGACATGGAATAAATATTTACCAAGTTACCATATCTTGTGAACATCATAAGTAGAAAATGAATGATGCAAGAAATTCACTGAATAGACATCGTGAAATTATACACTTATCTAACTAATATAGAAGAAAACTCCTATGACATCTTCCATTCTACTTTATTCAGATCAATAACACCACCTCATAGTGGCCTTCATCATAGTATTTATAGGATAGTGTGACTATATCATTTTCATCATTTGTAGCAGGACCACATACTCTTGCATATGTTCCTACCATGGTTGTTCAATTAAGGACCCACTCATAGTCTTAATTTATTCTAATTCTTTCTAAGAATTAGCACTATTGACAACACTTCATTGGTAAGATTCCAATGACCACTATTCTTAACATATATTTCCTTGGAAATAACTCCCAAGGAATCTCCAAAGAAATGCCCCTCAATATAAGGTCTTGAATTTTCTACAAGGTGCATAGTAGAATACAATTTTCTACCAGATAATCACTCCTAATGATTTTCCACACATATAATATTCTCAATGTGTAGTGCCCCACTCTAGATTTCCGACCTTGATATGACATTAACAATGATTTAGCCTTAAGGCTCACACATTATTAATTGAGGACCTCAGGTGGAGGACAAAAACACTTCACTCTACTATTAGTGGATGTGTTTATTTCCTAGTCGGTGTTAGGATGATGGTAGCTTTGATGGATATGTATTTTCCTATTGATGTTATGATGATGATAGTTGTGATGGATGTGTTCCTTATATTGTCTACTTACATTACTTCTGGTTCACGATAAACAATGATATGGATGACTATGTCATGTTGATCATTTTGTTATGACAATGACTAACACTAAGAAACTTGGTTACTGATGATTATTGAGTATTGCAAGAAACCACCAGAGGCACTCACATATGATGAGTTGACGATGTTGACCGCACTTTGTCAACGACCCCATAGCAGTACACCCCCATTTTTTCAAATGGGATTCGTCATGTTCGACGTGGTCGCGCCATTCAGATTCCATCATCAGTCAACAAACGACATTTTGTTATAAATGATGTAAACCCATTTCAGTGAATGGATGTAAATGATCTAAGTAAGACCGTCAATGTATGTAATAACCTATAGGTAAGCCTAGTATGTTGTTGATGATTCAGTCTCTAGGAGGCTTTGTCCACCATCAAAGTAAGTGATCTGTGAGAGTTTTTCCTTCAACTTCTCATCTTGTAAGTTAGGGTGGAATTTAATACTCATGTGCTCATGATGCTAAGTGAGTCCTAGTGTTTTTTATTCAGTTCTGCAAAGTAGTTTGAACCATTTGTCACATTGATCATGTTTTGAATCGTAGAATTGGGTATTTATTTGAGGGTCTATACGAATGGGTTTTTCCCCCTTCATGTATGTAAATGTATTATCTCATGTAAAAGAGGGTTGGAAAAATAATTATAATCCCCTCTTAGTCAATTAATTAAATTTTCTGGTCAATTAATTAATAAAATCTTAAACTAGAAATTTAATTAATTTAGGGTCCTAAGTTAGGATTAAATCTTTAAAGGCAAAATTTGTGGGTCCTTGGAAAATGATTTTGAAAGCCCCATGCCAAGGGAATATTGAGAATTTTAAGAAATTTTGGACCTTTGGGCCTTGGTGGTTAAGTCAAAGTCAAAATTTTGGGGTAATTAACTCAAAAATAATATTTTTGAGTTAATTAAAATTGAATTAAATGATAAATTCGTTTTTTCCCAAAAATTTTAATTTCAACGTTCCGGATTAAAAGATAATTAAATCTTTTGGACGGTTGAGATTATTTTGACGAGGATCATCCAAACTAGCCGTTAGAGATCTTGTCCTATAAATTTAGAGGTCTTTCTCATTTTTGAATCATCCGATCTCAGGATCGTGCACTTGTTCTTAGAAGCTCTTGTAAATTTTTGAGGAATAAAGCATAAAGACTTTGGGGTTACAAATCTGGATGTTCCTTCTCAGATCTATGTGGTGAATTGTCTCTAAACTCTGCTACTTTTTTTCTTGTATTTTATGGTTGATGGCCTTCATGGATTAATCTGCATACAGGTATCTTGTGCAGTTTTCTGGGTTTATAAAATAACATTCTGATTTTTCTGCAAAGGTCTCATGTTGTTTTCTCAAATCTCTATCGATCTAAGATTCAAATCTAAGTGTGCAGGGCAACTTTTTTAAAGATTGGGCGTCTGGGGAAGTCTTCGGTTGGACCAACCGACTCTCAATAAACATAAATCTGATAAGCTCTTTATTTGTTAAATTCCAGGTCTATCTTACGATATTTGTGATTTTGCAGGGTTTCGAAGGCTTGTGCCTCTCATTAAAACTTTAAATCTCTGAAAATTGTGCTAAAACGGATTTAGATCTAACCATGAGGGTTTGAAATCTGTAAACTAGTTGTAAATTTGTAAATTTTATTTTTCTAGGATTGTAAGGGTTTGATAGTTTCTTGATGTGTATCTTCAGATCTGACTGATTGTTGTAGGTTACAGGTTCAAATCGGAAATTTTGTTTAGATCTAAGGCAGATCTAGCCTCCAAAGGCCAGATCTGGCCTCAGAACCCCCACTGTGGGCAAATCTGGGCATTATTGATTTCAAGAAGCTTTGAAAATCTGAATTTTGGAATAATTTGAAGTTGCTGGGCGTTTTTTTTATTGTACTGGGTTCACATCTTCCTTGCTGCTGTCAGCATCTCCCTCAGATCCATCTGTATGCTTGCCGTCCTTCCTTTCTGCATCTTCAAATCGAGCTTCTGCCCATCATTTCATCATCGACCTGCGTCCATCTTTCTGCCCGAATTATTCAAGTCTCTGCCATCGTCTCCTAAGCTGCCATCGAGCCTCATACCTTCACGAAATTGTAACACAAAATAGCTCCAACGAATATCAAAAGATTGTGTTCGATTTGTTTTATTTTCTGGTGCAAATCTCCTTACTCGTCTAGTCCATCTTCCCCTTCACATCATCGACTTGTCATTCTCTGCCACCGTCGTGCTCTCTTCCTTGCCGTCCAGTCGGTTCTTCCGCCCTCATCAAGAGCCCTCCGATCTGCAAAAAAGAAGTAGAAAAAACGACAAATAAACTCACGTTAAAGTTCCAAGCTCCTCGTCCATCGAATGCCCTCAGCCTGCGTCCAAGCCATTTGCGTCAATCATCTCTTTCCATTTCGTCCGGCGTCAAACCTGCAAAACGACAAACTGCAACACTGCAACATGAAAAAACGCATACACAACGTTGAAATCTCAAAAGCCTGCGTTTCATTCAATTTGGTGCGGATTAAATTTTGTTAAGATAGTCGTAGGTTTTCAGATCAGTTTAGTAGAATTCGATTTGGGTTGAGCTTTTTTAGATTCGAATCGTAGGTTAGCATTTTAAATTTTTTTAGTTGGGTTTTAAATTTCGATTTTACTTCATTAACGTTGGTTTATGATAGTGTAGATTTAACTTTCAATTTTTTTCTTTTTTTTAGGTTAGCACGATTTTGTTTATTTATTTCTAGTTAGCGTTTAGTTGTAGGTTTAATTTTTAGAGTTTAGTCTAACCTTGGCTTTAGTTTTAGAATTTTAAATTTTAGTTTTAATTATATTTTGATTTTGTTAATTAGATTAGCTTTTAGTTTTAATTTAGTTAGTTTTATATTTAGATTTTTTAACTTGTTTTAGATTAGAAAAATAAAAATAATTAAAAATTAAAATTAAAAATTAAAAAAAAATACAAAAAATATAAAAAAAAAATTCAAATTTTCTATAGTCAAATTTGCTAAAATTTTTCTATCTAAATTTTTGACTAGAGAAACGTTTTCTGGATCGAAATTAATTGAAGCATCATAAATCTGGAAATATCGCAAATGTTTGGCATTTTCATCTTGTGATAATATTGCTGTGGGGTAAAAATATTTTAATGCATGGTTGTGGTGTTTTCAATTGAATATCATTGTGATCAATCGTGTTTTAATAAGCAGCAGTTAATCGTCACTTACTTGTTTATAATTGCATAACGAGATTTTGTTTGACTCCATAAGGCACTGGTCTTAAACGTGAAATCTAATTTAGATCTATGGAATCTCGTTTATTCTATCAAGTATTTGATATTTTAGTTGTGTGTCCTGGATTTGTCATTCTCAGCTATAATAGGGTATACCTCCCTTAGCTTGCAAGGAGATAGCTTGAATAGAGAGATTGGGGATAAAGATGACAGCCCCCAATCTGAGCCGTTGACGCGGTGCCTTGACAATCTGTGCGACAACATTTTTTGGCGTCGTTGCCGAGGATAGAGTTTTTTTTTCCTTGGTCTTAACGACATTTTATAATCTTCTGGTCTTCTTTCGCCATTCATTAGCCTGTCACAAGGAATCACATTTTCTGGCGTCTTTTCATCTCTTCATCTTTTCATTGTCTTATCTTTCGTCATATCACTAATCATTTCATCTTTAGCACCTGGACATTTCGGTTGGCTTCTTGTTTGGGTGGCGACTCCACTTATTCATCTTTTTACTCC
Organism: Pinus albicaulis; assembly: GCA_034641835.2. Taxonomy (NCBI): domain Eukaryota; kingdom Viridiplantae; phylum Streptophyta; class Pinopsida; order Pinales; family Pinaceae; genus Pinus; species Pinus albicaulis. The sequence goes on along the minus strand of CM076575.1, from coordinate 1,835,979,175 downwards.
CAGACAAGAATCCCCCCCTGATATACATCTGCTACCTCTTGATTATTTCTTCTGTTTTAGAATTAGTTTCATGTTCAAGTGGCAACTCCAATTCTTTCATTTCTTACAAGAGTTCCTGCTAAGAAGTTCACTTCTTGAGGACCTTTTGACTATTCTTGAACACAGATCTATTTCTAAAATCTTAAAAATAATATCATGGATGTTTTTGCCCCGTGTAATTTTGGTAATATTCAGGGTTATCCCCATGTTCTCCCTTAAATGGATAAATTACCTATCTTTCAAGAAAATGATGCAGTTAGTGTTAAATCTCATTTTTTTGCTTTCACTAACTGGTGGAATAGATTTGCAGTTGCAAATAATAATTTCGATGATGTAAAGATGAAAACTTTTGTTCTTACTTTCGGCGAGGATGTTGCTGAATGGTTTATGGAAAAGCCTGATAATTCATTCAATAATTTTGAATCAATTGTAACTGCCTTTAAGGAAAAGTACGGTGATAAAAGGGAAGATAGGTATTTGGTAAGGGAAATCAGTACCATAAAAAAGAAAGAAAATGAAACAACTGAAGATTTTAACAGGAGATTTAATGGCATTCTTAGAGAAATATCTCAAACTCATAAACCTCCTGATGGATCTCTTTTGAATTTTTACATTGATGCTTTTGATTCAGATACTTCATATGAGTTAAGGCGGGCTAAAACTGCAAATTATAAGGCTTGTCAATCTTTAGCTGAGGAGATTGAAAAAGATAAGAAAGCATCTGAAATGTCTGAAACTCCAGATTTTGATATATCTTTGATAGATTCTAAGTTGAAAGAACCTCTAGAAGATGATGATGACCCTATGAAAAAGTTAATGCAAAAACTTGAAAGCATGGAGCTTAATCATGCTAAGAAACTTGAAAGCATGGAGCTTAATCAAGAAAAATTAATCTCTGACCATGCTAAAGAAATAAGTATCTTACAGGCTAGGTTGGTTCAAATGGAAAGGGCTCAAACGCAGAATTCCCAACCTAGAAATAATAATGCTTTGCAGAAAAGAGGCCTATCTTATGAGCAGAGACCGACAAATCATCTTGAGTTTGCAAATCTTGTGGATAAAGCTCTACCTTATTGTAGAGCCTGTAATGATCTTCATGAAGAGGTTACTTGCCATGTTATCAAAAGAATCATAGCTAGTAGAATGGCAAGGTCAAGTCATCAAATTAATGTTGTTGGTAAGGACTATCACATGCATATAGAAAATCATGAAAGTCAGGTTAAGGAACCAGCTCAGATGATTAAGGATGTGCAACCCAATCATATGCAAATGATTCAAAACATGGAAGCTAACCAAATCAATCTTCAAAATAAGATAACTTCCATGGAAACAAGTCATGCACAGGAAATAAATGTCATGGAAAACAGGTTAAAGATAATGATTAGTCAAATGTCCATTATACAAAATCATATGATTGCAATGGAAGCAAGACACACCCAGGAAATGACTGCCATGAAGGAAAATCACTTGTTGGAAATAAAAAATATGGAGGCAAATCAGACAAAATTAATAGTAAGGCATGCCAGGGAGATGAGTTCCATACAAAAGAAATTGGAAAAAATGGAAGAATTACAAAAATTTCAACCGAAATTTGATTATGAAGATTCATCAACAGATCATAAGACTTCTTGTCTACTAAAGCCATTCTCATCTCATCACACGGAGGATTTCACTATGGTTTCAAAGGATGTTGAGAAAGACCAAGCTTGTGTGTCACCATTGACAGAGTATATCCAGAATAATATTGGTCACGCTCCAGGTTCTTCAGATATTTTGTACAAACATCTTCAAGATGAGGACAAGAAATCTGCAGTGGTCTCACTGCTGACATCACAACCCACTCAGAAGAAGAGAAAGAAGCAAAGAAGAAGTAAGTGGTTTGATTCGTCTGAGGGTCGAGAGCAGCTTGACATTTGGATAAGACAGAGTCCTACATTATGCAAGATTGGACATGGCACATCTGAAAAGCAGCCTACAGACTTGCCTGAAAGTAGGCAAATGCTCAGCATACACTATATTGAGCACATCTGATGCCACAGGGCATCCTCTGTATTGTATCTCTAACCTTACACTTTGTTATTTCAACATTTCATTTTGTAGTTAGAGTAGATTTACTTTTCATGTTAAGTAGAATAATAAATAAAAGAAGAGCTTCTATTTTTCATGAGCTTAATGTTATATGATGATATTTGGATGGACGCTACTTATGCAATCTTGTGTGTTGCTTGGATGCAGATTCTGGATTCTCACATTCCTTCAATGAAGCAACGTGTCCCCAAGTAGAGCCAGATGTTGACCACACTTTGTCAACTACCCCATAGCAGTACACCCCCATTTTTTAAAATGGGATTCGTCATGTTCGACGTGGTTGCGCCATTTAGATTCTATCATCCAGATTTCATCAACAGTTGACATTGTTTTACAAATGATGTAAACCCATTCTGCATGTTATGATGTAAATGATCTAAGTAGGACCGTCCATGTATGTAACAACCTAGGTAAGCCTAGTATGTTGTTGATGATCTCTATCCTAGGAGGTTTTTTGTCTCACTGATTCACGAAAGTGATCGGCGGAGTTTTTCCCTCCAGCCTCACCCCAAAGCTAGGGTGGATTTTGTCATCAGCATGCTAAGTGAGTCCTAGTGTTTTTTATCGAGTCCTTGTAAAAGTAGTTTGAACTACTTGGTCTACTAGATCATATGTTGAGTCGCAGAACTGGGTATTTATTTGAGGGTCTATACGAATGGGTTTCCCCCCTTCATGTATGTAAATGTATTATCTCATGTAAAAGAGGGTTGGAAAAATAATTATAATCCCCTCTTAGTCAATTAATTAAATTTTCTGGTCAATTAATTAATAAAATCTTAAACCAAAAATTTAATTAATTTAGGGTCCTAAGTTAGGATTAAATCTTTAAAGGCAAAATTTGTGGGTCCTTGGAAAATGATTTTGAAAGCCACAGGCCAAGGGAATATTGAGAATTTTAAGAAATTTTGGACCCTTGGGCCTTGGTGGTTAAGTCAAAGTCAAAATTTTGGGGTAATTAACTCAAAAATATTATTTTTAAGTTAATTAAAATTGAATTAAATGATAAATTCGTTTTTTCCCCAAAATTTTAAGTTCAACGCTCCGGATTAAAAGATAATTAAATCTTTTGGACGGTTGAGATTATTTTGACGAGGATAATCCAAACTAGCCGTTAGAGATCTTGTCCTATAAATTTAGAGGTCTTTCTCATTCTTGAGTGATCCGATATGAGGATCGTGCACTTGCTCTTAGAAGCTCTTGTAAACTTTTTGAGGAATAAAGCATAAAGACTTTGGGGTTACAAATCTGGATGTTCCTTCTCAGATCTATGTGGTGAATTGTCTCTAAACTCTGCTACTTTGTTTCTTGTATTTTATGGTTGATGGCCTTCATGGATTAATCTGCATACATGTATCTTATGCAGTTTTCTGGGTTTATAAAATAACATTCTGATTTTTCTGCAAGGGTCTCATGTTGTTTTCTTAAATCTCTATCGATCTAAGATTCAAATCTAAGTGTGCAGGGAATATTTTTTAAGATTTGGCGTCTGGGGAAGTCTTCGGTTAGACCAGCCGACTCCCAATAAACATAAATACGATAAGCTCTTTATTTGTTAAATTCTGGGTCTATCTTACAATATTTGTGATTTTGCAGGGTTTCGAAGGCTTGTGCCTCTCACTAAAACTTTAAATCTCTGAAAATTGTGCTAAAACGGATTTAGATCTAACCATGAGGGTTTGAAATCTGTAAACTAGTTGTAAATTTGTAAATTTTATTTTTCTAGGATTGTAAGGGTTTGATAGTTTCTTGATGTGTATCTTCAGATCTGACTGATTGTTGTAGGTTACAGGTTCAAATCGGAATTTTTTTTTAGATCTAAGGCAGATCTAGCCTCCAAAGGCCAGATCTAGCCTCAGAACCCCCACTGTGGGAAAATCTGGGCGTTATTGGTTTCAAGAAGCTTTGAAACTCTAAATTTTGGAACAATTTGAAGTTGCTGGGCGTTTTTTTTATTGTACTGGGTTCACATCTTCCTTGCTGCTGTCAGCATCTCCCTCAGATCCATCTGTATGCTTGCCGTCCTTCCTTTCTGCATCTTCAAATCGAGCTTCTGCCCATCATTTCATCATCGACCTGCGTCCATGTTTCTGCCCAAATTATTCAAGTCTCTGCCATCGTCTCCTAAGCTGCCATCGAGCCTCATACCTTCACGAACTTGTAACACAAAATAGCTCCAATGAATATCAAAAGATTGTGTTCAATTTGTTTTATTTTCTGGTGCAAATCTCCTTACTCGTCCAGTCCATGTTCCCCTTCACGCCGTCGACTTGCCATTCTCTGCCACCGTCGTGCTGTCTTCCTTGCCGTCCAGTCGGTTCTTCCACCCTCATCTTGAGCCCTCCGATCTGCAAAAAAGAAGCAGAAAAAACGACAAATAAACTCAAGTTAAAGTTCCAAGCTCCTCGTCCATCGAATGCCCTCAGCCTGCGTCCAAGCCATCTGCGTTGATCATCTCTTTCCATTTCGTCCGGCGTCAAACCTGCAAAACGACAAACTGCAACACTGCAACACGAAAAAACGCATACACAACGTTGAAATCTCAAAAGCCCGTGTTTCATTCGATTTGGTGCAGATTAAATTTTGTTAAGATAGTCGTAGGTTTTCAGATCAGTTTAGTAGAATTCGATTTGGGTTGAGCTTTGTTAGATTCGAATCGTAGGTTAGCATTTTAAATTTTTTTAGTTGGGTTTTAAATTTCGATTTTACTTCATTAACGTTGGTTTATGATAGTGTAGATTTAACTTTCAACTTTTTTTTTTTTTTAGGTTAGCACGATTTTGTTTATTTATTTCTAGTTAGCGTTTAGTTGTAGGTTTAATTTTTAGAGTTTAGTCTAACCTTGGCTTTAGTTTTAGAATTTTAAATTTTAGTTTTAATTAGATTTTGATTTTGTTAATTAGATTAGCTTTTAGTTTTAATTTAGTTAGTTTTATATTTAGATTTTTTAACTTGTTTTAGATTAGAAAAATAAAAATAATTAAAAATTAAAAAAAAAAAATACAAAAAATATAAAAAAAAATTCAAATTTTCTATAGTCAAATGTGCTAAAATTTTTCTATCTAAAGTTTTGACTAGAGAAACGTTTTCTGGATCGAAATTAATTGAAGCATCATAAATCTGGAAATATCGCAAATGTTTGGCATTTTCATCTTGTGATAATATTGCTGTGGGGTAAAAATATTTTAATGCATGGTTGTGGTGTTTTCAATTGAATATCATTGTGATCAATCGTGTTTTAATAAGCAGCAGTTAATCGTCACTTACTTGTTTATACTTGCATAACGGGATTTTGTTTGACTCCATAAGGCACTGGTATTAAACGTGAAATCTAATTTAGATCTGTGGAATCTCGTTTATTCTATCAAGTATTTGATATTTTAGCTGTGTCTCCTGGATTTGTCATTCTCATTTATAATAGGGTCTACCTCCCTTAGCTTGCAAGGGACAGCTTGAATAGAGAGATTGGGGATAAAGGTGACAGCCCCCAATCTGAGCCATTGTCGCGGTGCCTTGACAATCTGTGCGACAACAGACGACATCTCGTTTGATGGAAATTAATATTTTGTCCTTGAAATTATAAGTTTCGTTTGAAACTTGCTAAATATATATACTCTGATGATATTTCAGTGGCTGCAGGAACATGTTAGTTGCTTGGATGAATGACTCACATATGGGTGATGGGGTTGTACAATTGGATGGAACTTCATGGGAGGGGTGGGACAGTGTCCCTGATCTCACCTACTAGCACTCCCGCCATGACTTAGGCTAGAAAGGTCGAAACGCCTTCGCCTTGAAGATCATGATGTTGTGGGGGCAGGTCCAAAATTGGGTTCGCTCACGAGGATTTTCTGGGGGGCGCGCATCAAGGCCGATTCCTTGATCCCCAGCACCATTAGTCTCACTATAGCAGGTGACATACACGATGATAGTGGTCTATGTCGTTGCACCTATAATTTCCACTCGTAGCCACTGGATGCTTGAAGGGCAAGTGTCGTGGCACCCTTGGAACTTCAAGAGAAATTCTTGAAAGGCACGACCGACTTGGCACCCTTGGCATCACCAATAAACTATTAGGCATGGCATCCTTGGAACTTCGAATGGAAGTTCTTGAAGGACATGACCAACTTGACACCCTCAACATCATTAAAAATAAACTAATAAATATAATCAAGATACGAAATCATATCAAGTGGTAAATAATGTTATAATCAAGCAAATCATATCAAGTGATATATGATAAAACTTAGGATAAGGGAGGAATAAGAAGAGATAAAATATTGTACCATGATAACTCTAACCTTTCCATGATTAAAACAAAATATTAAGTGGATAATGTACATAAGTAACTTAATTAGGAAAAAAGGGGGAAAGAGGGACATAGAGTTAAGTGTAAAGATTTATTAAAAACTTCATTAAGAGAAGAGGGTGGTGAATTAAAATAAGATTAATAAATTAAAATTTGAGAAATTAGAGAACTTCCATGTGGCAAGAGCCAACATAAGAATATTCATCATAAAGGCAAATTGACGTAGTTTAGGGGACAAAATCTGAGACTTATCAAATAACTTCAGTAATAAACACAAATTGAGTAGAAAGGGGGGAATCAAGAGACAACTAGGAGAAGAAATAGGAATTCTTGTTGGGTTGAGGAAAATACTATTTTAAATGAATAATTAAGTAAATTATTTTTGGAGAGTCTTGATGAGAGGGTGACACATGGGTGGGTGAATAATCAAATTTTGGGTTAGTAAAAAAATAATTATTTATGCATGAAATTCAAAGTGTCACCTATGAAGCATTCTATAAAATAAAGGGAAATGGAAGGGAAAAGGAATTTTTGTTTACCCTATTGTTGCATGGAGGAGGTTATGTCATTTTGAGTGGTTACGAGCTATAGTTGAGTTTGGTGAGATAAAGTATTATAGAGAGGGGACTCTTGAGCCTAGAGAGGCTCACCTCTATCAGTTAGCACATTCCTTCGTTGTACAACCCCATTGCAGCTCGGGGGTCCGCGGGGAAGAAGAGTACCCAAGGAGTAGGCTGGGAGGTCAACCGGTGGGTCATTACATTTGGATTAAGCATGACAATATTCAGGCTTGGAGGTGGACGACAACAAGGGAGCTCAAGTAGTAGCAAGTCAAGTTTGGCTCTCGTATAAGGGTGAACGGTACATGTGTTAGTTATATTGTGTTTATTTATGATGATTTCATGATGCCTAGAATTGTTTTTATTTAGGATGATTTGATTGTGCCTAGATCAACAAGTTAAATAGATGTATGTGTTATGAAGTTAAATTTATGGACTTTGATATAAGTGAATTAATTTTTACTGAGTTTCAAACTTGTATGATTATGGTTTAAATTCCTAGTTATTGTTTTAAAAATAAATAAATAAATAGTTAAGGCCTAGCGCTCATCTAGTAAAATATAGGGTGGGTCTCTACACTTGGTATCAGAGTAAAGGTTCAACCTCTAGGACCTATAGGCCCATAAAGTATTAAGGCTTTCCTTGTATTATTTTTTTTGTGAGCCATGAGTTTTGTAGTCTTTGTGGACTTAGAAACCGTCTTGATTATGTTTTGGTTCTATAATATTATAACTAACCATTCGATCATACAATTTCGAAAGTAATTTGATAAATTAACTCTAAAAAAAAAAATTATACTACATGGGTCTTTGGAACCTTCTTCTGGTTTTCTATACAAATCTTCTTCTTGTAGAGATTTCTCCTTAGAAATTTTTGTATCATAGCAATGACCTGGATTTTCGGAGCCATCTGCTCTTCCTCTCATGTCATACCAATCGAGGCGAACTTGGTAGCAGAAGTCATGGAAAAGAATCATGCATTCAAGAAAGCACATTTGGCAGATGCTTCATATGTATTAGCCTCTATTTTTAATGCACACATACGTGTAAACTTTTATAGACCATCCACTGCAAGTGCTTAATTGCAACATGATATCTAAAATTTATCCACTGCATTGAGTGTTGTTCTAGTTATGCAATAAGAAATCATGAGAACGACACTGTTGTTGTGAAGAAATATTTCCAGAAATATGGATTAGATTTAAAACTATAACAAAGCTTGTTCATAAACCATAGTTACTCTTTCCATGAAATGCGATATCACAAGAGTCTGTTGTGTAATGAGATTAAAATCTTGTGAACCTGCAAGATATCTTTAAGATTCCAACAGAGTAACATTTATTGGAGGAAAACACCATGACAATCCATAACAATATTGAACACCTCGCACTGCTTTATGAGTAGTATCCACGCTGGTTTGCAAGCCCTATGGAAATTTGTCTAAATATTTGTGTTTCAAAGGAGCGAATAACTCTGTGGCAAGGTGTATCATTCATCCAAGAGCTGGATGTTATTTTTCTGTAGCTTTGCCTTTGGTGGTTTCAGATTAGCCAGCTTGAAGTTTCTGTAATATATCCCAGAAGTCCTCATCACTTGCCTTCCACATGGTAGGCAAAGGCAAGGAAACATTGTACACAAGCAAAAGCCTATTCCTGGGCTTTATCCTCCTCTCTAAATTGAAAGAAAAAGTACTGTGGGAATTTTATCAAATCCCGATGACTGCCCCCGATCTTATTTATCAAATAATAATACTTCGGCCATAAACTATTATCAATACTGTATGTAAAAATCCTAGGAGACCTTATTAAAATGTTCACCGCATCCTTGTGTGAAAAGCCCAGACTTTCCAAATACTCGAGCTTAGGGATAAGGGTATTTTCCACACTAGAAACCAATAAAATGGTATTTGAACAATCTACAAGACGAATGTTGGGAATCCCAATCTCAGCATATAATATAAGGCTGGCCTAAGCCTACTTTTAACACTGGAAGTTAATATTCTTGGGCATCTGTTGATGGTTTTTTTGATATATTCTTGGGGGGTTTTCACCTCATAAAGTAGAAAATTGAAGACTGGAATTAAATCCTGGTCAATGCTGGAAGTTAGGACATGTAGACACATACCAAATATTATTCCCAGGTCCTTGTGCTGCATACCCATTTTCTGCAAGAAGTGTACAACATTATGTATGATTTGCAAACGTGTGGAACCAATAGAAGGGTTGATTCTGAGGGCCTTTTTGAAGTCCACCCCCATGAGCTCAAGCCATGAGAGCTTTTCTCTAAAATCGTCACATCCATAATCTGAGCCAGACCCAAGTAGTAAGGGATTGTTTTCTGCTAAATGGAGAGTGGGGTTTGTTATTTCACCAAATGGCTCATTTGGGTTTCTGAGATCAGCATTGAGCTTTGAGGGATTTGGGTTTGCAAGTGCTTGCGTTGTGGATTTTGAAAGGAACCTGTGTGTACTGGTACTAAAATTTTTGTGAAGTGCCTTTAAAGAGTTGGAAACTGTGAGAAAGTATGGTGGGGATGGGGAGAATGGCTGCCTGGTTGTGATAGAGTGGACCTGCTTTGCGGCCAATGGTAATATACCATCATTCTTTAGCAGCACTATCCCTTCCCTCGCAGCCTCGAGAGCCAGCTGCTGATTAGCATCAGTGCACACATCATTAGGTCCAAGATTCCCGTATGGCTGCTGAGCTGGATTGCCATTGAAACAGCCTAGGCGCATCAGCACTGTGAAGATATTATGCAGAGCTAAAGCAACAAAAGACTCTTTCCGTTTGCCTTCTTGCACAGCCGACTGTGTATACTCTGCTAGGGATGTCCCACGGTTGAGATCCAGACCTGCATTTATAGCATCGGCAGCTGCGTCTTGAGGAGTTGCCCCATAGTGTTGTTGGTTGAAGAATACAGAAACAGAGTCACAGAATGAGACAAGAAAGAAAGAATTTTTAATGTCCACGAGGCTAAAAATAGCATATGGGACAGATTGCTTCTCTATCTGACTCTTGTATTCGGCCCTTTTCCTGTGAAGTTTTACAATGACCACTCCCAACTTATCGACAAACTCTTCGCTGAATAGCTTATAGAACTGGACTTTTCAGCATTTTCTCACACAAACTATGCGAGCAAATTACATAATCTACTACACTTGCTCCATTGTAAGTATTGCAAGTGAAATTACCGGACTTTTCCCATCTAGTCAAACCATTACAAATGACTAAATCGAAAGCCCCACATAGCGTAAGCAGTTGTTCTCCAAAGAGATTGCAGCCTTTATCCTCTGAAATTCGTTCCCACTGATGATTACGCTCTTCTGTAAGCCAGATAGGGTCACTGTCTTCTTTACAACAAAGAATGCTAGCTTGTTCACCTGCAGTTCTAGCGTTGAAATCCCCCACTATAAGGACTTCACCTAGCTGAGAATATATTGCAATATCTGTTTTTAGGGCTGCAAATGGGTCTTTGTGGTCAAGCCCTCTACTTTTGTAGATTTTTGAAACTTGTGGCGCAAAATAGCATGCTGCAATTCTAATGTGATTTCCATTTTCTGATAGTTTAAGCCAAACAAATTGCTTATTTGGGTCTTCTTTTTCTAGCTGAATGAAACGACCTTCTTTTTCTCTTACTAATACCATGATACCCCCGTGCCCTTTGCCATTCCCTGCTGCCTTGTTCCACACTGCTATCTTCCAATACCCTTCAAACAAAGGTGTCTTACACCCTTCATGCTCATGTGTTTCTATGAGGCAAATTATGTCTCTACTTTCCGCAATAGGCCCTAACCCAGGTCCTCGTCTCCATGGGTAACCCCTGCAGTTCCAACAAACTAATCTTAAGGAAACCTGGGTAAGATTTGATTGCTATTTGTTTTGACATGCAAGACTCACAGTTGAGTCTTTGTCCCTGCTTGCCCTTGATGATCTTGCTTTCTCATTTCTTGCTAAAGAGTTTGCTACCTCTTCTTTGTTATCATTTTGCTGCCTTGTTTTGGAAGGAGGTTCCCAAACATTTGAGAGCAGCTGTGCATAGGCTGTATGAAGAGGTGAAAGTCAAAATCAGAACTTCAGCTGGCATTTCTGAAAGATTTAGAAGCGATATCGGGGTCAAGCAAGGTTGCCCGTTGTCTCCTACCCTTTTTGGGTTATATATTGACAAGCTTGAAGAGTGGCTAAATGCACAAGGGGGTGACGGTATCCATTTGGGCAAGTTCGTTACCAAGCTTCTTTTGTACGTAGATGACCTTATATTGCTTGCTAAATCGGCTCTTGGTTTGCAAGAGCATTTACGTTCCCTTGAGCATTTTTGTAGAAGGGTTGGGATGCAAGTCAATATTAGCAAAACGAAAGTAGTGGTTTTCTCTAACAAAAGAAAGCATAACCAACATAAGTTCTATTTTGAAGACAACATTCTGGAAGAAGTTGCAGACTACAAATACCTCGGAATTGACTTCAACAGAAACTTAAGTTGGGATGGTTGTAGAAAGAAAAGAACTTTAGGGGGTTGGAAAGCATTTTATGCTCTTCAAAACAGGTGTAGAGAGGCAGAGCTGTGGGACTGGAAAACCACTCTAACTCTTTTTGGGCTTCTAGTGATCCCGGTGATTCTCTACGGTTGTGAACTGTGGGCCAGCAGCACAACCAAGATGCAGTGGAAACAAATTGAGAAAATTCAGAAACGTTTGATTACAAACAAATTCAAAATTAAAAGTGCAGTTCCTTATGCTATCTTGTTAAGTGAAACAGGGGCTGCTCCTATTGAAGCAATTGCTATGGTGCGAGTCATAAGGTATCTGAAAAAAATTGAGCAAATGGAAGAGGATAGATGGCCTAAGGTTGTGTGTAGTGACAGATTGTGCAAAAGACAGAAGACTTGGATGCGGAAAAATAACAAATGGTTTAGTAAATGGGGTATTTGCTTGAGCATGTGTCCTACAAACAGTAAAGAGATAAAAACTTTTGTTATGGATAAATTCCACAAACATACTTGGAAGAAAGAGCTAGAGAGAAAGAAGAAGTATTACATGGAAGAGTTTAACCCCACGCTTAACCATCAACAAAAGGCGTACATAGGGGCTAATATTTCTTGGAGATCTAAAATTCTTATTGCTCAATTAAGGACGAATTCTCATCAACTCCGTTGTGAAACAGGGCGCTGGAAAAGGCCAAAAGAGATGTGGGAAGAAAGAGTATGTATTTTTTGCTCCTCCGGAAAAGTGGAAACAGAAAAACATTTCATTCTAGAATGTGAGGCCTTCAAAGACACCAGGGAAAACTATGCAGGTATTCTGGCAGCTAATTCTTGGGATAATCTATTCAGCGAAGAGTTGGTCGATAAGCTAGGAGTGGTCATTGTAAAACTTCACAGGAAAAGGGCCGAATACATGAGTCAGATAGAGAAGCAATCTGTCCCATAGGCTATTTTTAGCCTCGTGGACATTAAAAATTCTTTCTTTCTTTCTTTATTTATCCCAAGAATTAGCTGCCAGAATACCTGCATAGTTTTCCCTGGTGTGTCTTTGAAGGCCTCACATTCTAGAATGAAATGTTTTTCTGTTTCCACTTTTCCGGAGGAGTAAAAAATACATACTCTTTCTTCCCACATTTCTTTTGGCCTTTTCCAGCGCCCTGTTTCACAACGGACTTGATGAGAATGTAGCCGTTCAAGTTCCAAGCGCCTCTAATGATGCCTGCGAACAGATTTCTATCGGTGCAGGTGGGGACGCCGTTACCCTGATTGTAAGAGTACATAACGCTGGCCACATTGCCATCCAGCACGCAGCTTTTAATGACGGGTTGTATGTGTCTTCCAGATCTTGTTGCGTCACGATGGCACTGAATGTGAAACGCACAACCCCATCCCAATTTTCCATGTCATAGGCCGTGTAATGTAAATTTGTAATTAACTTTTCATTTCCTTTATTATATACATCATTAAATTTTAAATTATTCTGTTATTCTGTAGATTTTTAGACTACAGCGTGATTTTTAAATTACTTGGCAATGCTTCTGCTTTTACCTTTACTTTTTTAAGTTTACCATCCATGGATACAGTTATTTCTTTCTTTTTGCCTTTCTGAGAAAGTTACCTGTATTTGTATTTTTTGGGATCGAACGAATAATATCAAATAAATAGAGATTTATTTTAATTTAAATTTAAAATCATTCAAAAAATAAAATTGTGATTAAATTTTAAAACTATCATTATGAAGTTAAACTATTTTTTTACTAATTTCTTATTTGCGTGATTTTTAGGAAATTAAAAAAATAAATTTAATTTAAATAATTTAAATTAAGGGATTTAAGTCAAAGGAGTGCAAAGTCTTTGGATTACGAGTTATAATCGATTTATATATTATTGAAATTCGGAGATCCGTTCCTTAATTTTTAGTATTGCAATGTGTTTATTTTCTGCTTATATTTTTTAAAGTTGTCTTTAGTGCGACTTTTTAGAGTTTCAGCGGCTCGAATCTGTTGAAAAATATTGGAGTAAAATCTTGATTTCTGTTATTTAAACTGGTTTTTTTACTGTATATATGGATTCAGCGTCCTAAAAAATCCCTAGGGCACTTCAATTGTGCAAGGTTACTCATCAAACTTCTATTTTCACTAAATTCTTGCCCGAATTTAGAGAAATTTGACCCAAAAAATTTACGGTAAAAGCCTTCAAAAAGTCACATTATAGACTACTTGTTTTTTAAAGAGTGAGTTAGTAATATTTCCACAAATTTACCTTTTCATATGAATCTGTTATTTTTTTAAACTTTTGATATTAATAAAATGTGTTCAGAGTGAAATTTTTGGTGAACTGGGAAAACATGATTTCGGTTTTGTTGTTCTGTCAAAATATTCACAATTTAATTATTCAGAACTGTAAACAAAATTTCGATACTCTAATTTCAACTTTCCAGCTACCTTTTTCATAGCTTTTATCTGAGCTGCAGATCCTACTCTAGATACGGAAAGACCCACATTAATAGCAGGTTGGATCCCGGCATTGAATAGATCGGCCGATAAAAATATTTATCCATCGGTAATGGAAATTGCATTAGTGGGAATATAAGCTGAAACATCTCCAGCTTGAGTCTCAACTATCGGTAGAGCAGTAAGACTCCCCTCACCTAACTGGGAACTTAATTTAGCTGCTCCTTCCAAGAGATGGGAATGCAAATAGAAAACATCTCCCGGATAAGCTTCTCGGCCAGGTGATCTTCTTAATAGAAGAGACATTTGTCGATAAGCTTGTGCCTGTTTGGAAAGATCGTCATAAATGATTGATGTATGTTGTTTCTTATACATGAAATATTCAGCCAAAGCTGCCCTTGAATAAGGAGCGAGATATTGTAATGTAGCGGGAGAATCCGCAGTTTCCACTACCACAATGGTATATTCCATTGCGCCATGTTCTTGAAATGTATTAACTCCCTGAGCCACGGAAGAAGCTCTTTGACCAATTGCTACATAGACACAGATTACATTTTGACTCTTTTGATTAAGAATAATATCTGTAGCTACTGCTGTCTTGCCGGTCTGTCTGTCCCCAATAATTAATTCTCCTGACCACGTCCTATAGGAATCATAGAATCAATAGCAATAAGCTCAATAGCAATAAGCTCCGTTTGAAGGGATTCATATACGGAATCTTGATGTTAGAGTTTTCTATCGATAGTAATAAGTTTTCTTGTAACTGTTCCCAAAATAAAAAAAACCGCTAACATTTAACTTATACTTGGCCTTTAAAGATTTATTTATCTGCAATTGCCTTTTGGGAGTTGAAATTGTCATTGGAAGTGTACATGCCCAGTGCTGGAATTTGGATAAAGTTCCAAGTTGAAATTGAGTATAGTATCTCAACTCACAAACTGACCCAACGTTTATGTCCATGCAAGTATCCACAGATGAGCAAGTGATGATCATTGTTTTAATTCTCTATGTAACTTGCTCATGCGTATAATACAGAAGCACACAAGAAGACACAAACAAGAAGGCGGTAGTTTATCTTTGCTCAAGGAATTTGATAGTGAAACAAAAGGATCGGTGATTGAATCAGTTTTGTTTATGTCTAGAAGTAGTTTTCTGTTTCATTCACTTGTATAAATTGTTCATAAAGGTCAACTGGTGTTTGACAACAATAGGAAATTAAGAGGAAAGCAGTTTGATGACTGGTCCTTTGGTCCTTTATAGTAATCCCTAAGCATGCTAAGGTTGGAGAGCCTCATTTTAATTTGGAATTTTTACTTGTTTTTCCTTGAATTTTGAATTTCATATAGAAAAAACTCCTATTTTAAAAGAAGTAGGGTAAACACAAATATTTATAAGTTATTGAACAAATCTTGTAGATGGTACTTGAATGTATTTAAAAAAAAAAAAATAGTGATAAATAACAAGGCTTTGGAAATTGTTTCTTTTAGATTTAAATTCATTGTAAGGTTAATTTTGAACAAGTGTAAGAATGTTAAATGTTTTATCACATTACTAGATAACTTTTTGAATAGTTTCCAGAGGCAACTTGACCGTGTAATGCTGAATGACTCATTTCAGTTTGCCAAATTGATCTTATATTAATCCATGCATGCTAACCCTTTATTTACTTTCATTTCGACAATGTGGTTATGAATTTCGTGTTTTCATTTTTATATTTTTTCTTCTACTTATCATGTCAAAGATATGCAATAGAATTTTAAATTAACTTGATCTTAACTTAAAACAGTAAAGAATTAAGAAAAAAGAAAAATTTAGTCAGTAAATGAATTATTCTAAGGAACTACAGAAAGTAAACTACTAAATGCCTAGAACTTATTTGGAATGACAAAAGGGAAGTGAAAAGTATTGAGAACACATTATAGTTATAACCAATTAATACATTCCTAGAAAAAGCTAAAAAAAAGCGAACCGAAGGTAAACAAGATTCTGGAGATATAAAGATAATATACACAAAGTAGGATGTGAAGTTTGATTGTTTCAGATGCATACAAAAAAAAAAACTATTTAAGTGGAAACTAATGAATATACACAGGATTGTTCAAGTCCCTTTTCTTTAAATGAAAAAATAATATTACATCTGTAAGACAACTAGTACCCAGAACAAAGATGATTGGGCAACCCAACTTGAAATGTTGTCTCTTTAACCATACAATGTCAAGTGAGACTTCAATATGAGGTTCCAATGGTGACACAACAGGGAACAATGCAATTCATTTAGGTCCCAAATGGTGGTTGGAGCAAGGGTGAGAAAAATGCCACTGCGAATCCTTCAGCTAACTTTCATCCAAGCGTGTGAAGCTTCCTCCAAGTATCTATGCTCTAGAGTCTTCTTGCACTCTCGAATTCTTCTTAATGCAATTGTGCATTTAAAGAACTTTGGGTGTACTCCATCATGCAACAAAAATGTCTAATTTTTAAAGGACAGGAAACTACCGTGAGACAATGATGGGCAGTCATGCCCAAATACATTGTTTTTAACACAAGTAAAACTAATCTTCTTACCAGTAAAATATAAATACTATATTGGGTTAATCTGTGAAATATATATATATATATATATATATATATTCATGTTTCTTGAAGTAAATCAAGGTGCAAATATGGAATTAATAATAAATTGTGGAGCTAGATAAGATGCTTGCTTACATTAAATAATTAATTTAATTAGTAAAAATAGCACTGCCTCTTGTCGTGTATCATTAGACATCATTAGACATTTATGTATAGTTGAATGTCATATTTCTTCGTGTATCATTAGACATTTATGTATAGTTGAATGTCATGTTTCTTCCTATATCATTAGGCATTTAACTCTGCTATATATATATAACAAGAATTAGAGATTATATATTATTTTATCGTGATTACTCATAAAAATGGGTATCTGAAATTATTTAACAAGAGAATGGAAAGTATTGACTATAAAATTGTAAGTAATTAGCTGGTAAAATGTCAAGAGATGTTAACTAAACATTCAAGTAAATAAGATGGTAAATAATAATTGTTAACCAAACATTCAGGTAAATAAGATGGTAAATAATATTTTTACTAAAGTTATTATTCACCATAATTTATGGTGAAATTTTGTTTAAATTTAGGTAAGAGTAAAAATGCATAAATGTAGGTAGAAGTAATAGAGTAAAAATGATGAATTACCATGGCCTACTAAAATATTTATGCAAGTAGACAAAATTTAGAAGAAGGAAATATGTAGATTTGGATAAGCATTTTGCATGTATTGATAAAGCAATTATTGCATCCCCTAAATAAGATATGATAAAATATTAGGGTGTTATTAAGACTATAATAGTGCCAACAAAAAAAAAAACCTCTAAATGTTTTAACCCAAGGAACTCTACAAAATTCTAAATTTCTCTGCTTTGACTCACAAAAGAGTAACTCCATTTATCAATTCTATAAAATAGAATTTCATATCATAAAAATATTTTAAACACTAGTCGAACTCACCTATTCTTCTTTGGCATAAACTTTGTTGCATTAATTGGAGGTGGAAAGTATTGTAGAATGAGTTGCGTATATGAATAATAGGTTGAGGAATATTTATTTCATAGTCTAACCAACTGATTAGTTTATCCGTCATTAAATTATATTGCTAAAATTTTTAGTGGATTTAAAATAGTATAGTGCATTTAACATTATTATAGTTTAAGGTAAGTGAAGTGTTGTATTATTATATTGAATCCTAATGGAGTGCTTAGATGAGCATGTTGTAGTCTTCTTATTTTTAATAATAATCTATGTTTATTTTATTCAAATATAATATAATATTCATGTAATGTATTACATAATATGGACATTAAGTGGACACTTTAGTAAAATATGATTCCACAAATATCTTAAGAGTCTTGTAATTTATATCTCCCCTATGAGACCTTTCTAAGTAAGGGACATAACTTTTAAAACCTCTCTCTCTTCCATAGTGATTATGGAATAAAATTCATGACTTAGATAAAATTAAATAACTCTCTCTATAAATTAATATAGTTAGTCTAGAGATATACACACGTGTGTTAAGTATCATTATGGATAACCCTCATCTAAATAAAATTTTAGTGTAGCATTAGTATTAGGATGAGTTGAATCATGGAAGAATTGTGGTTAATAAATAACTTAGCGTGGTAATATATGTGTGCGTGTGTGCGTGTCAATGTATATTGATATGGGTATGCTAATAGAAAACATCATTGAATCATTAATACATATTAACAAGTGACCTTGTGTATGCTGCAAACCAAATGTAAGTTAAATGCAATGAAATAAAGGTGGATGCATTATATAGAGGGCGAAAAAGGTGAAAGATATAATTTGATCATTTTCATATACTTATTCAGAAAAATTATATTAGACCCTTCTATTGGTACTAATTGAGTCATCATAAATTTTGATATGGGAAAATTGTCACAAGATGATTATATTTTATAATTGCAAGTTATAACTCATTGTCATTTAGTTATATGCTTTATAATTAAAGTAGAGTAACACACTCCCAATTCCATTTCTAGGGAGGATATAGTGGGATATGTCATCATTTCCATGTTTTGAAACTTCGGGACGAAGTTTAATTTAAGGGGGGGTGTATGTAGTGCCCCACTCTAGATTTCTGACCTTGATATGACATTAACAATGATTTAGCCTTAAGGCTCCCACATTATTAATTGAGGACCTCAGGTGGAGGACACAAACACTTCACTCTACTATTAGTGGATGTGTTTATTTCCTAGTCGGTGTTAGGATGATGTTAGCTTTGATGGATATGTATTTTCCTATTGATGTTATGATGATGATAGTTGTGATGGATGTGTTCCTTATATTGTCTACTTACATTACTTCTGGTTCACGATAAACAATGATATGGATGACTATGTCATGTTGATGATTTTGTTATGACAATGACTAACACTAAGAAACTTGGTTACTGATGATTATTGAGTATTACAGGAAACCGCCAGAGGCACTCACATATGATGAGTTGACGACATCTGGTTTGATGGAAATTAATATTTTGTCCTTGAAATTTTAAGTTCTGTTTGAAACTTGCTAAATATATATACTCTGATGATATTTCAGTGGCTGCAGGAACATGTTAGTTGCTTGGCCAAATGACTCACATATGGGTGATGGGGTTGTACAATTGGATGGAACTTCATGGGAGGGGTGGGAAAGTGTCCCTAATCTCACCTACTAGCACTCCCGCCATGACTTAGGCTGGAAAGGTCGAAATGCCTTCGCCTTGAAGATCATGATGCCGTGGGGGCAGGTCCAAAATTGGGTTCGCTCACGAGGATTTTCTGGGGGGCATGCATCAAGGCGGATTCCTTGATCCCCAGCACCATTAGTCTCACTATAGCATGTGACATACACGATTATAGTGGTCTATGTCGTTGCACCTATAATTTCCCCTCGTAGCCACTGGATGCTTGAAGGGCAAGTGGCGTGGCACCCTTGGAACTTCAAGAGAAATTCTTGAAGGGCACGACTGACTTGGCACCCTTGGCATCACCAATAAACTATTAGGCATGGAACCCTTGGAACTTCGAATGGAAGTTCTTGAAGGGCATGACCAACTTGACACCCTCAACATCAGTAAAAATAAACTAATAAATATAATCAAGATACGAAATCATATCAAGTGATATATGATAAAACTTAGGGTAAGGGAGGAATAGGAAGAGATAAAATATTATACCATGATAACTCTAACATTTCCATGATTAAAACAAAATATTAAGTAGATAATGTACATAAGTAACTTAATTAGGAAAAAAGGGGGAAAGAGGGACATAGAGTTAAGTGTAAATATTATTAAAAACTTCATTAAGAGAAGAGGGTGGTGAAGTAAAATAAGATTAATAAATTAAAATTTGAGAAATTTAGAGAACTTCCATGTGGTAAGAGCCAACATAAGAATATTCATCATAAAGGAAAATTGAGATAGTTTAGGGGACCAAATCTGAGACTTATCAATTAACTTCAGTAATAAACACAAATTAAGGAGTAGAAAAGGGGGAATCAAGAGACAACTAGGAGAAGAAATAGGAAGTCTTGTTGGGCTGAGGAAAATACTATTTTAAATGAATAATTAAGTAAATTATTTTAGAGAGTTTGGATGAGAGGGTGACACATGGATGGGTGAATAATCAAATTTTTGGTTTATATAAAATAATTATTTATGCATGAAATTCCAAGTGTCACCTATGAAGCATTCTATAAAAGAAAAGGAAATGGAAGGGAAAAGGACCTTTTGTTTTACCCTATGGTTGGATGGAGGAGATTATGTCATTTTGAGTGGTTACGAGCTATAGTTGAGTTTGGTGAGATAGAGTATTATAGAGAGGGGACTCTTGAGCCAAGAGGGGCTCACCTCTATCAGCTAGCACATTCCTTCGTTGTGCAACCCCATTGCAGCTCGGGGGTCCGCGGGGAAGGAGAGTACCCAAGGAGTAGGCTGGGAGGTCAACCGGTGGGTCATTACATTTGGATTAAGCACGACAATATTCCGGTTTGGAGGTACTCGACAACAAAGGAGCTCAACTAGCGGCAAGTCAAGTTTGGCTCTCGTCTAAGGGTGAATGGTGCATGTATTAGTTATATTGTGTTTATTTATGATGATTTCATGATGCATAGAATTGTTTGTATGTAGGATGATTTCATTGTTTGTATGTAGGATGAAGTTAATTTATGGTCTTTGATATAAGAGAATTAACTTTTACTGAGTTTCAACTTGTATGATTATGGTTAAAATTCCTAGTTACTGTGTTTTTATTAAAATATATATATATATATATATATATATATATATATATATATATATATATATATAGTTAAGGCCTATCGCTCATCTAGTAAATTATAGGGTTGGTCTCTACACAATGATATTGCTGAGAAATTGCAATTCACAAAATTTCAACAATAAATGTAGCATAAATAATAAAGATTAGATAAAGATGACCATGCACAATAGAGACATTACTTTTAACTTTGCAAACCTAATCTTGGGAGAAAACCCACTAAATTTCCTTAGGAGAAATTATCCTTCAACAAGCTTTACAAATTAACAATTTGTCTAGAACTTTATCCCAAGTATAAATTTAAATACTAGTAAAAACCTCGTCAAAAATAGTAGTAGGTCAATGCTGGTCAAACCAAAAAAATGCTCAAAAATCGGCAATGGTCAAATATTCATCCTATGGTCAAATTTCACTCCTGTGGCTCTAAAAATCAGCTACGGTCAAATTCCTACACACGTGCGGACCTCCTACAACTCAGTGAAATCTAGTCAAACTTGGCCAAAAACAATTTAGTAAATTGAGGTCAAACTTGGTCAAATAGAGAGAGAAATAACTAAGTCAAACAATAAACTCTCCCTCCTTTTATCCACATGTGCGGATGTCTAAGAGACCTCAGAAAAATTAAGAAAAAACTCATTTTCTTGGTGGAGAAAAAGAGATGACGCGTCATCTATATATACTAGTTGAGTGGGGGTAAATTGACCCAAGGGACACACCCATTCATGAGTTGTAAAGACTTGAATTCCTGGGCTGACTTGGTGCCCCAAAAATCAATTTTTATTTTTATTTTCTTAGGGATACTTGGAGACCTCTTTGGCATGTTTTAATACCTCCAAATTCTACACAAAATAAACACACTCCCTCTTAGTGAACGAGGTATTCTCCTTAGCTACAACATATTTCCCCTTAGTTTAAATCTGTCCTCCACAAGAAACTTTCATGAGATTACTATGTTGATGCATGCTTATAGATCACTTCATCTTGGATTAGGCAATGTGATCATCCTGAGCCATTTACCCCTAGCCAAATCAGCATGGCCTAACCAAAGTCCTTTATGTCTCCTCAAGTAAATGCACCAATATCCTCTAGTCAAATCAACATAACACAACCAAGGTCCTTTATGGATTCTTAGGAGAGGGTCTACCCTTGGATGATTCACCCTTTGCCAAATCAATGTGGCCCGACCAAAGTCCTTTATGACTTCTCAAGTGCACTTCATTTATCTCCTCTAATAAAATCAACATGACCCAACCAAGTCATTTTGGATTCTCAGGAGAAGATTTTTCTAATCCTGCAATTTCCCAAGGTCATTCACCCCTGGTCAAATTACCCAACCAAGTATGTTTTTCTTCTTAAATGAATGTATCCATATCCTCTAGTCAAATCATTATGACCCAAACAAGTCCTTCTGGCTTCTTAGGAGATGGTATGCTCGATCCTACAAAGACATCCACACCCTTTCAACAAGGGAGACATTCTACAACACACCAAGCTTGTCTACAAAGTATACAAAATTCACTCTAGATAGAGGTCTGTTGAGGATGTCCACAATTTGATCACCTATGGATATGTACTAGAGCTCATTCCTCCCCTCTACACTATGTCTCATATGAATTGACCTGATCAAATAGTCCTACAAGAAGCTTCTGAAGCCACATTGTTCACGATTTGTGACATAGGATGTGATATACTTTGCCTATGCTATAATGAGTGTGGCAGAACTCTAATTATAAATAAACTAGGAAATCATTGTTGATCCCAAGCTAAAGCAACACCCCAAGGTGCTATTTCTGTCTTTTTCACTCTCAAGACCCAATCGAAATATGTATAACCCTGTAGCCTCACTTCACCACCTAAGACACATCGCAAACCATATCCAATTGTACCATGTAGATACTTGAACATATTTCTTGTTGCATGCCTTGTCTCAACCATAAACTAGCTAGATTCCTCCATTAGATCCATCACCGTAGCTACTTCCTGGTTACCCCGACTGGGTGCTCCCTTTATCACTGAAGAAAACATCCCTATGGAAATCTTATCTTCCCCCTCTGCCATAGTTGCTCCCTCTATCACTAAAGTGTATACTATTTTCTAGACGGGTGCCCTCATAGAAGGAATATTACTCCTACATACCTCTCGTATATGAGAATCTAGCCTAACAATATCAACCCATGACATCCTCTTGGACCTTCCATTCTACCTGACTATCTACTTGCTTGGAAGTTAAAGCTCTTCCAATAATTTTGCATGGTCCTCGATGTCCTAAAAATATATACAGTCCTCCCTCTCGAACATTAACCACTCCTATTGAGTCTGTTCTCAAGCTCTTAGGCCATACAAGACCTTGATCATTTGATGAATGGAGAAAAAATTTCCTCATAGTCCATTCCCTCTTTCTGGGAGAACCCTCTTGCCACAATATTTTATTTGTATTCTCAATGTTTCCGTCTACTACATGAATCATTAAATTGGAAGTCCCCACAATTCTTCCTTTCTACAAATCTCCACTCAGGAGGCCATGGAAAAAACAATTATAGCCATGCAAAACAAGGAAAAGAGGTTGACCAAAAAATAAAATAATAATAATAATAAAGGAAAAAATATGAAATACTTATATCTTGATTAAGGAAGAAATTGTTGAGGATTGTCAACTCCCTATCTAACAAATCTATAAGAGAAACTTATAAACTTGTCATGTGCCTAGAGACACAATTGTCCACAAACATTTCTCGTAGTAGATCCTAAAGGAAGAATTCCTTTGACTTCTTCTGAAGTGATTATTCATCATCAACACCAACAACATTGGATATGGATGCATGCTGCTTTTAATTCATTTTCTTCTCAAGATGTTGGGAGGCATAGTGTCCAAAATAATGAAAAATGAATCTCTTGACCTTTGACATATCCTTCTTCTTTTGATCTTGAACAAGAGTGGGTCTTCTACCTATATTTTTTCTTATCAAACTTTCAAAAGTTTTGTCTTCCTTTTATTTCATATATGAGCTATAAGGGCCTATGTTTTTTCATCGTGCGTATTTTGAAAGTTGTTCCTGGATAACAATCTGGCATCCTCTTCGACACAATCATTCTATAATTTATCAAACTTGGGCAATTTTTATCATGCGCAAATTCCCTGAATAAATGTCTCTTGTGTGGAAGGGAAACAATTGAGATTCACAATAACAATATTTGTATCATCAATGATGTATCCAATGGATACAAGCTCATCTATGACATGGGAGTCTCTCATAAGATACGAGAAAGCACAAACTGTTCTAGTTATTATGATGCTACAAAGTTGATTTCTCAAGTTTAACTTCCTCCTAGTGTTGTTGCTCTCATACAATCCTACCAAAGCATCATATACACCCTTGGTAGTATTCAATGTATCAACGTGAGGAATCAAGTGATCCTTTATGGAATCTACCAATATTTTATTAACATTTGCTTCATTCTTTTTATACTTGGATTTCTCCTCAACTCCCTCTAGCTTTGGAATAAATTTCTCCACACGATCATGAAGATCATTCTCTTCCAAGATAATGAAAATCATAGTATTCAACTCTGAAGTTGATCGAACCATGTAAACTATCTTCAAATTTGATACTTGGTGCCACTTTGACAAGACATATCAAAAAAAAAAATGAACACATGTCTCTTAGGCTAATTTTAATGGGTGCTCTTTTAATAAAGCTCTAATACCATGTTGAATTTTCTACAAGATTCATAATAAAATACAATATTTTTCCAGATAATTACTTCCTAATGATTTTCCCCACACAAATTATTCTCAATGATATCATTGAGAAATTTTACTTTAAAAATATCAACAATAAATGCAATGTAAACCATAAAGATCAGAGAAATACAACCATGCAGAATAGGGAGAATATTTTTACCGTGGGAAACCAAAAATTGGGAGAAAATCAAACAACTTTTATGAGAATAAATTATTCTTCAGCGAGGTTTACAAATCAACAAATTTTCTAGAACTTTATGCAAAATATAAATCCAAATATTAGTCAAACCTGGTCAAAAGTAGTAGCAGGTCAACGAGCTTGGCTGAACCAACCAAATTGCTCAAAAGTAAATGTTGGTCAAACAGAAATTCTACAGTGAAACTTCAACCCTGAGACTTCTACAGTCAACTGTAGTAAAATTCATGTGCATGTGCAACCCTCTTGTAGTTTGGTCAACTCTAGTCAAACTTATCCCAAAATAGTTCAGTTGACTAGAGTTAAACTTGGTCAAACAAAGAGATAAATAAAACGTTCAAACAATCAACTCATCCTCCTTTTCTCCACACATGCAGCTATCCAAGAAACCTCTGAAAGATGAATAATAAAATTTCTTGGTGGAGAAAATGAGATGTCACATCATCTATATATACTACTCAAGTGGGGGTAAATTAAACCTAAGGACTTACCCTTTCATGAGATTGGTCGACTTGTCTTCTTGGATGACTTGGAGACCTATTTGGAATGCAATAATACCTCCCAATGCTACACAAAAATAAACATAGGGGTGGTACGAAAGTCAAGTAAGAAACATAGTCTTAGTGCTCCTAACCTCGTGGGAATTGTTACCCACCAAAATGAGCAATCTCATAGGAGGGAATTTTTCTCGTGCATTTGATAGCTAGATGGTTAGCCAGAAAACCAATAGCCTTTGACATCCAACATTAGACGATGATATGCCATGTTCCTCCTATTGGAAAATTCAAAGTGGTAGCTATTAATTCCAATTTTATTTAACCTTAATATTTGTTTGTGAACTTAGTTATTCCTCTTTGTTCTCTATTTAGATATTTTGATAAAAAAAATATCAAGAACAAAAATAGTAACAACATAGGACATATAAATTAGGCTCTCATCGAGGCAAAAACCCCTCCAATGGGAAAATCCAAAAAAATCCTCTTTTTATTGAATCTGTTTCAAATGAGACAACAAAGACTGAAACCCTAGACCAATTTCTTCTCCAAGCACCAAGTCATCCCTTCCAATAACTCCTTCCTTGATCTAGCACTAACCAGCTTCAAACTGCAACTTCAACCTCCTAGCTTCAATATTGCTCCTTCGACCTACAACTTCGGCCCTTAGTAGTAGTAGAAACCCTAATCCAACTTCCTCTTGAGATATTCCTTGAGTAAACAACTCCTCCCAAGGTCAATGAGGTCAAGACATAATATTCTTCCTTTAATCAACAAGAGACTACACTTTTTCCTATTGCAACTCGAATCTACAATTTCGGCCCTTCTTAGAAGTTGCAGAAAAACTAATCCTTTGCATGTGTGAGAGAGATAGAGCCCAAAAACAATCTTTTGTCCTTCCTTTATTCTTTTATACCTTCGCTCTTTTCTTCTTTTGATTCCTAGCTATAGATTGAACTTCCTTCTTGAGATCAAACTTGTGAGTGAGTGGATCCCAAATGAGGTTTAACTACTCCTTTATATAGCCTTTCCAAGGGGTTGAATTCCATCATTTAGGTCGACTTGAAGCTGCTAAGACTGACTTGTACTTTTGGAGTTTCCGGGACTTTATAAAATACAAATTATTATTATTATTATTATTTATTTTTATTTTATTTTTTTCGATTACATTTTTCCTGAAAGGGTCTTATAAACATGATGTTGACTCCTTTGGCTCATGAAAATAAATTATAAGACCTAAAAAACCCTAGATGCATGCATAAAATACTTTTACCTAGAATATCATCAATAAGAAGCATGAAACCCATGCTTTAATAATAATAAATTTGTATTTTATTCTTTTGGTTGTTACATAGGATACATATTGAAATGAGCACAACAAAAATTATGAAGACTGAAACTAGTTAAAAATTTTAACACCTTACTTTCATCAACCATGTGCCTCTCACCTATCTGAAATGATCACTTGGATGATGGTGGGTATCTACTCAAAAGGTACTTTGATAATTTTTCAATTGGTTTCTTAAACTTGTTTTTCTTTGGACATTTATTATGGATAATGGGGTGATCTGGAAGATTGGAAAACCTTTACCTTAATCTTGTTCTCTCACCTTACTAGAGGAGTTAATATTTGATCCTAGTTTAGTGGGACCACCCTTAATGCCCTTTGGGTTATAAGAGGGACACTACCTGGAAATCCATGATTGAGATAGTGTGTTCCATGTTCCCTATATTATACTTAAGACCTTCCATGACACATTACAAGCCCTATATCCCATCTCCATTCTTCAGGTGGAAACTGTCATTGGTTCTTGGGAATTTGGCGCACATTTGTTAACATACCTTGAGTAGGGCCCATAAAATTTTACCTTGGGAGGTTGATGAAACTAAAAGAAAATGAAAAATCATATCATGGCCACAACAAAACAACATAAATAAAATAAAAATGCAAAAAAATGGTGGGAGATAAAATCCTAGCATGAGCTCTACCTACCTTATATGGCCATCACCTAGTCCCTAAGCACATTATACTCCATTAAATAAAAATAAAAAAACTTGCATGTCCCAACCCCAATGCGTGAGAAACTGACTCATATTAAAGGGATAGCAAAATTGTTACATCATACCAAAAAAACTCTAACCCTTGAGCTATAAGCAGTAATACAATGAATAATCAAGAAGAAGTAAAAGACACACAAGATAAGTGGAAAAATCAAGGTCGAGTTGGTAAATCATGCATCCACAAATGCTCCCTCCTCACATATATACACTCAGGATGTGGACACCCACATTAGTTGGTCCCTTTGATCATGAAACTTGACCATGAAGAATTCTTCCTTCCATTACCACATTATTTTCACCTATCAATTAAAGGGTGGACCGAGAAACTGTTACTTTCCCTTAGGGGCTAGAAGCACATAATAGGGATGACCATTAGCCGCCCCTACGTAGGGAGAAAAAATATTTTCAAGATATTCTATTGATTTTGGAATGGGATCTTTGTTTGAATTATCACCCTACCCTTAAAATTCAAGTCTAGTTCACTTAGATGCCTTATTGTTCTTAGTACCTAAATAATCGTTGTTTTCACTAGAATCCAGGTTTTTCTTGTCAGATTGTTCAAAAACCCAGGCTTTGGGCACCCACTCCACAGGTACCCAACCATTTTATAGGAGTACATTGGCCTAAGCAAGTGCAACATTGAGATTTTGGATCCTCCTAGTAGCACTAGTAGATGAAACATGCCCTAGAGCACCTCGAGGACCTAGGACGTTGGTCAGCTTTGACATGGTTTTAAGGATTCTTTAGGAGACACCATTGGACCTAGTATGACCCCAGGCTGGCCTTGACACATCTTGAGGGGTAGGAGAAAATTTAAAGCCCATATGATGATAGTCTCACACTGAGAGACTAGGTAGGGCTTGTTGCACCAGTAGAAGCCCTAGTGTTGGAGAGGAGGAATCCTTGTTTAACATATGGAGACGCATGGAGACGACTTTGTGGCACCACATATGAATTTTGGGACCCCACAAGAGATATTAGAGTGTATTTGAGGGAAAACCCTCAAATTTTGGATCTTCCAAGAATCTACACCTTTTATGACACCTCATCGCCCTTGGACATGGAAACATTTATGATGGATGACATCAACATTTTAGAGGCTATGACTCACACGTGTGGGTTGGATTGTAACCCGAGGTCAATTAGTGATCAAACATATTTTGGGGGATTTTTAAATCATAATTAGGTGACCTAATCCTATATAAATAGATGGATAGGCTCATTTCATTTCATCATAATCACTTGTGACTATGTTGACCCTCTTAGAGAATTCAACCTTGTTAAATGTGACTTGAATCTTGTGGAGATGTGATCCATGGTGGCTTTTTGCCGATGGATCTATTATTTGGCTTTGGAGAAGTCCTTTTAGAGAAAAAAAGGAATTGTTCATGCATTCTATTTTATAAGTGTGCCTTGTATTTGGTAAACCTTTGTTATTTTTAGGGTATTGTATGGAATGGTTGATAACCTAGGGTCTCTATGTGCAAATTTATGGTTGAAAATTATTCTGTGGACTCTTAATTATTATATTACATGAATTACCCACTTATAGAACTAAATGACAATCCTAGGGATGAACTTATCAACTAGATCTCCCATTGACTTTGATATCTCACAAAAGTTATAGTTAGAGTTTGAAGCCTAGGGTTTCATAATCCCTTACTCTTTTTACAAGGTTTGGTCATCTTTAATCATCCCCTAGACTGCATCACCCAAGTTCAAATTACTAGCCTTTTGTTACATGGTTGGTTATCTTGAAACTCATCCTAAAATACAACTTATGAAAGTCGACAAAAAAAATTTCTTATTGCAATCAAACAATAATTATCCAATGTATTTAATTTTGATTAAAATTATTATACTGCAAACAATGAATAAAAAAACAATTGAAATATTCAAAAAAATAAACTACAAAAAATCTGAGAGAAAACCAATCACAAAATGGACACCAATATTTTTAGATAAAACGTCCTTAGAAAAACCCCAAAGGGAAAAAAAATTCTTCAAATCTAAGGGTTTTATTAATCTTCAACAAATTCTACAATTGATAAATATTACAATAATGCTTTGCCAAACCCTGACACTGGCTCCGAAAAAATATTTCTTCACCTCCACAAGTCAATCTAACTCTTGGAAGGCTCTCAACCTCCCTTTGTAGCTTGACATGAGCTCACATTGGAAAATACAGCCTCAAACATGTGGCTTGTGCACCCTTTGATGCTCACGACCTGGACATAATCAACCTCTCACCTCTATTGGCAACTTATACGACCCTTCTAGAAATCTTATATGGCCTCCCCCTGGAAAATACAACCTCCACAAGGAATCTCGACCTCTTTAAGAGAAAATATGACCTCCATAAGGAATCTCAACCTCTCTCACAGAAAACAGGGCCCTCCTAGAACCCTCACAACCTCAATAACTTAACCTCTTTTTTTGTGGAATAATTCTGGAATAATTCCTCCTCTGGATCTCAAAAACTAGAAGAATACTAATAAAAGTAAACCCCAAAAAATATGCACTACTTCAACTAATTTTAAATCCCTCGCTAGTGTCAAATCACAATGATCATTGATCTCCAAGGCTTCCCATCGATTTCCTTTATAATCTCTCGTTGAGAAATCAACGGCCAGGATATAGATATGAAATTATCTAATCGATGACTAAGATCACTTAGAAAACTTTCTAGAAGTATCTAAGGAAAATATACCATGTCTCAATTATTACTAATTAATTAATCTATTTTCCTAAGTTAAAACTTAGCAAAATAATCAAAAAATGATTAATTAATTTAATTAAGAAATTTCCATTCAAAAGAATAACTTGGGCTTGGCAACATTTTCTTCTCTTGTGACCCTAGCATCATTAACACCACTTGAGTCTATAACACCTATCCGAGCTACATTAACCAACACTTCGTCTTAGCGAGGAAGGTGTTCTACGGTCAACACCATCATGATCTGTGCTTGCATCTGGAAAACATGTCTTCTTGAGTACCACATGGCCCATTTCACTATGCCACAACTACACTAGGCTGCTGCTACAAGGGATGAGTGCAAACTCATCCTATAGTCAACTAGAAATCTCATCTGCAGTTTTCGTTGTCTACTTCTCTCCCTTGTTGTCACCTTTCTTCTTGTTTGGGAAATTGTGACAGAAATGGCCAAACTTGTGATGACTATAACACTTGATATTTTACATGTCCTTCTTCTTTTCCTCCTTGGAGTTGGATCTTTTACTGAATCCCTTCTTTACTTTTCCCTTTCTCACAAGAGAATTATTCTCGTTTGCATCTCTCTTTTGCTCAAAATTTCTGCTATTACCATTGTTGCCTTTCACAAGGCTTAATAAAATATCCTCTTGTGAAATGACATTTATTATGATTACTTTACTTTATGACTTTAAAAGTACTTAGAGCACTACCATGGTTAACCATGAGTTTTTATCCACCATTGAGAATGTGACAAGTACCTTTAACTCAAGCAATGCCACCTCAACAATTAGGGATGATGTCATCTCCTAAAATGTGATTGGTTTTCATAAAGTGAAGTTTGATTGTACATTTTCCTTAGGAGGCCCATTTTAGACCTCAAAATTCCTCTAATGAATTCGACTAACCAATCGATACAATACTACATTCACCACACCGTGGGGCACTTTCGTCTACCAGGTTATGCAGTTAAGCCTAAAAAATGCTAGAGCCACTTTCCAGTGGGCCATGAACTGTATCTTCCATGACCTAGCCTACCTCATCCTTGCCTAGTTGGACAACCTCACCGTTCGATCCAAGAATCAATCAGATCATCTCGAAGATCTGTGATTGGTATTCCAAAGATGCCAGCAATAAAACCTATGCTTGAATCCTCTCAAGTGTGTCTTTTGCATCAATACACCCTCATTGATGGGTATATATAGGTCAATGTTGGAGGTCATTTCACTCATCATATCATCACACATTCTCTCTCATCATATGATTGGTTCGATCACCTTGGAGGCTCTTCTTCTCTCACACGTGGGAAAACGCAGCAAAAGGATTTTTCTATTTTTGACCTAGGGTTTTCAGCGCAGATTTGACCTGCGTTGACTTTGGTCAACGCATGGTCAAACGGAGCCCAAACTTGATCAAAATTATGATTTATACATTACACATTTATTGGCATAGAAATCTAGGTTGACCATTGACTTTGACCGGGTTGCATTGAATTTTTGATGCTGATGTTTTGCATTGACTATTGACTGGGACAACATTGACTTTCGTTGACTTTGGGTTGACTGGTATAGCTGTCCGAGAGGGTTGTGTGACATTTCTGGTTGGTTGACCATATTGAGACTTTGTTGGTTGAAGCATCATATTGACCGCCATAATGCACCACAACACATATTTTATTGATCAAGTTAAGTGTAATTTTTGGCTTGTCTTCTATCGATCTACTGGTACGTTCTATCAGCATTTTACTTTCTTGTTTATGTGATTATTGTTTGATATTGGGGATAAATTTCAGTTGGCGTTCAAGTTATTCAAATAATCAATTATTTTAATGGATTTCCTAAGTCTAACTTAGGAAAATAAAATAATTAAAGTGAATTAATTAACACATGTGCTGAAATTGTCTTAAGTCACATGGATCAAGTAGTCTTTTAATCTTAATTGTTGATGAATGATTTAATCTCGGTCGTTGAAGGGTTCAACGAAAAGTATAAGACAAAGGCTTGGGGTCAGTTGGAGGAGACACACAGTTGCGGAACTGAGGAATAGATCTGGAATTCTAGGGTAGGTTTGCTAAGAATTTCCGGAGGAATTTCCTGCAGTGAGGGGTAGTATTGGCTGAGGGGATGATCTGATCCCAAGAGCCAAGACACAGCAAGAGGCAGCGGAGAAGCAACTAGGGCAGCGCAGAGGGGCTTTAGAGCCACGTAGTCCAGCAGGGGTAGCGTAGAGGTAGTTGGGGCCACGCAGGGCTAACGCAGGCCTAGCAAAGGCAGCGCAGGGGCAGCGTAGACCCTCCAGGGGTGACGCAGGCCCTCCCAGAGCCACGCAGAGGCTAACGCAGGCCTTCAAAGCTGACATTGGGGCTTTAGGAGCAACGCTGAGTGTTTCTAGGGTAAGATCTAGGCTGAGTCTTGTAAATCCAGTTTGAGGGCGTGGATCAGCTTGATATTTAGCACTAGAACATCAGGTTAGCTGCAAATTTGATTCCTTTTATTCTCTGTAGGGTTTTCCAGATCTGGAACCCAGATTTGTTATACTCAAAACTACTTAATAGTAAACCATCATATCTGTTGCACCGATTTTCCCACTTTGGGTTTTTCTAGGGACTTATGTCCAAAAATCCATGTGTCACTTTGTTGCATGAGCATATTATTCAATGAATGATCTGCATGTGTAGGTTGTAGTTGTGTTTATTTTCGGTATTTTCTGAATCTAATTTCTAGAAATAACTTGTATTAATTAAATCAAGTAGGAGAAAATAAACTAATACACCACAATAGAATTTTCACAAAACTGCCCTACGCCAGCCATACCACGCAGTGGGATCTGTCGTCTTTCCACGTGAAAGTGCTCCCCAATACTGCCTGGAGTCTAAACATTAGCGTGCATGTAAGGTCCACAAACTATTGTACATGCTCCAGAGACACCTTGGAATGTCTTGCCCAAAGGGGGTCATGCATCTCCTCGAGTGTGAGCTCAAGCGTGGTGCAAGTGTTACCTCTACAGAAAATCGGACTACCCCCAACACTGCATCCACCAACTCGCGCCTTGACCATATGCCACAATTGGAAAGCCTCTCTCCCGATACACCGTGTCTTGTCCAACTGTCTCAAATGAACCTCCTAGGTTTTGTTACTTGCAATGAGAGCATTAACAGACGATATCCAAGTCCCCAATGTTAGTGTGCAATGTTGGAGAGTGATAAAGGGAAGCTCACATTGGGCCTTGTGATCAACTCGCTCTCCAAATCTGAGTGTGCCAAACCCAATGGAGTGCCTAGTCTAGAAACGTTGTGGAGAGGCTAAGACATAGGAGTTTTCCATAACCTGGAAATTGTTCTGGAAATTCCACCTAGAAGTGTCTCAATTAGATTATCAACCTGCTTTTAAATATTTCCTAAGTCTAAACTTAGGAAAAGTGGTTAATTAATCAGTATTAATTGAGAAAGGTGTGAATCATATAGAAACTCACAAGGATCGATCCAGAAATGATCTCAACCATCAGTTATGTTTTAATCTTGGCTGTTGGAGTCCCAACTAGAGATTATAAGAGGAGGTCGATGGTTAGATGGACACACACTTGAGATGGATTTTCCTTGGCAGTTCGATTTTCTAGACAGTAGCAGCGGTTTCCGAAAGAGTTCAAGCTAGAGAAGGGAAGCAGAGACAGAGAGGGGCAGAGACAGTGAGTCCAGAGGAATTTTTCCAGTTCTGAAGAGTCAGAAAGAGGAGGTTGAAACTTGCTCCGAGAAGTTGCACAGAGACATCGCAGAGCCTCAAGAAGGCAATTTGATCCAGCTGAATAGGAGTTCATTTCATTTCTAGAGACTGGGAAAGTTTTCTAGAAGGCCGGAGAGACATTTTCTCAGTCAACAACAAGAAAGACGGCTAGATTGGCAGTTGATTCAGGCAGAGCGTTTGAGGGACTTCTCTAAGGTGATGCAGGGTTGATGCAGAGCTAGTTGGACGGCTATATTTTGTGACAATTTCTGAATCTACTAAGCGGAAACCCTTCTACAATAAATTTGATTTACTTCTACTTGTTTGATTTGCTTAACAACTTATTTTTCTGAATTATTCAGTAAAACATCAAAGTAAATACACTGCAACATACACAACTATACAGATCAGAAACTGAAAAATAAGCACATTCAGACAAAGGACACACAAGATTTTTGAAAAAAATGTCCACGGAAAAACCCAATGCGGGAAAACCGGTGCAACAGTTCTGATGGTTTTTTATTATTAAGTATCAGTTATGAGTACATCTAGGGTGCCATAATCTGGCTCACCCAACAGAGAAAACCTTGGCAATCAGAGATAAATTTGAGTTTTATCTCACTCTACAAGTCACGGCTGATCTGGATTAGTCACTGGTGAAACCCCAGCTAGCTTTGTGCAGTCTCTACGCTGCCACTGCGTAAGCCTGCATGGCCTGGCTGAAGGAATGCGCCACAAATTTGAGTTTTATCTCACTCTACAAGTCAAAGCCGATCCGGATCAGTCACTGGAGAAACCCCAGCTAGCTTTGCGCAGTCTCTACGCTACCACTACGTAAGCCTGCATGGCCTAGCTGAAGGAATGCGTCACCCTTCCTTTGCACTAATCAACCTCTCAGAAATCGAGTTTCAGCTCTGCCGACTTAGAAACCCCGATTCCCGACTAATTTTGGATTGTCCCTCAGAGGCTCTACGCTACCCCTGCGTGAGCCCTGTGTGGGCCTGCATCACCCTCTCTAGGGTCTGTGACACACTCTCTAGTTGTTGTGCTGCCTCCTCTAAATCTTTGTTGCCCTTACTCTACTTTGTACTCTTGGTCCTCCAACCAATCACTACATCTTCCCCTCACTGCTTTGTTGAGTCACTTAGATCTGATCTTCGTTCGAGCACTGCTCCGTTAGAAGAATTCAATCTCTTAGACTCTGTGTGTGTCCTCCAACTGACCCCAAGCCTTCCTTTAATAATTTTCTCGTTGAAGAATAAACAGTCATGATCTAATCTCTAATCAACGGCTAAGATTAGAAAAGACTTGATCCTCGTCACTTAGAACATTCTCACCCACATGTTTAAATTAATTCCCTTTAATTGTTTAATTTCCCTAAGTTAGACTTAGGCTCTCCATTAAAATAATTAATTATTGGAATAACTTAAGCTCCGTGTGGAATTTCTCCAAACGATTTCTAGGTCTTGGAGATGTCATGTGTTCTAGCCCCTCCAGAAAGTTTCGGAGCTAGAGCACATCCTATGCTACCCAAAAATCAACACTCCCTCTTAGCGAGGAATGTGCTCTAGCAACACTTCAACCTGAAGCATCACCCTGATCCACGGCATCGGTCCTCTACACTGTTGATGCTCGGCCTATTTCCCTTCATCCACTGCATCGTTGCTTTCTATATTGTTGCCCATGACTCTACCACAGTCACTACCTCATCTATACTGCAACTCCCTCTCATTTGCTGCATCATACTGCTCATAGCACTGCCACTGCTAACTGTTTCACTACAACTTAGTTGTTGACAGTTAAGCAATTGAAGGACATCACCCCAAATCCTGACAGACATGTAAGTTTGGCTGCATCTCAATCTGAAAACACCCTCTGCTGCTAATATGTGTTGTCTCTCTAGTTCCTCTGTGTTGTTGTCGCTCTGCCCTGCGTAAGCACTGCCTTTGTGATGTTGAAATCCCATCATCCTCTGCATTGCTGCTTCTACATTGTTGTTGCCTCTGTGTTTTTGCTTCTATGTTGTTGCTGCCTCTGCATTGATCCAGTCTCCAGTGTCCTAGCACTGCCAATGTGCCTCCATGATCCTCTGCACCAATTGACTCCAGTCATCCTGCTATTGTCATTAAGGGCTCTCGTAGCTCGTATGTGATCCAAGAGTTTGGGCACCTCAAGGATCCTGCCCTTCATCTGAAGTTCAAGAGAACTACAGATCTATGTCGCCCCACCTCTTCTCTCGAGACACATGAGCACTCATAGCCACATCATCATCACTCCCATCATCGCCCTTCGTTGCTGCAGCCTTATAATTTGAATATACCTTGCCATTCTTCTTTTGAGGACAAGTAGTGGTGAAATGTCCCAATTCACCACATCTAAAGCACCAGACCTTAGAAAGGTCTCTCTTCTTCTTCCCTCGCTGCCCCTACTATTCCTTAGATGCGAGAGCAGCATCTTCCTCCTCCTCCTTCTTGATCTTGGCTCGTCAGTTGTTGCTGCCCATCATGGACATTCTCCTGATCTCTTCTTAACGAAGAGCTACCCACATGTCCTCCCAATTTGGAAGTGTAGCTCTGTCCAAAATGCCTTGGACAAAGGTCTCCCACTCTTCAGACACTACATTCAGGGTAGTCCTCACCATAAGACCATCATCAGGAGTGGCCCCCATAGCAACCAGCTAATCTCGAATCGCCTTCAATCTAAAGAGGAAAGGGTCGATTTCCTCTCCCTTATGCATCTGTAATAGTTGCAGTTGATCCTCCAGAAGCATCTTCCTCTAGACAGAAGTATCTGTTGACCACTGGAGTGGCACCTGATGATAATGAGAAGACTCCATGCCCAAGGATGAACCAGAAGACATTTTACCATCAGATATCATCAATTCAACAGAATTTTTAAACTCTACTTCTACTTCTTATCATTTTCTCTTGTACCCAGATTCCACGCTCTACGGGGAATTGTAATAAGTGATACTAGTAATGATGAGTTTTGAGCCAGTATTGAGTCTGTAACAGGCCTAGGTAGCCTGGGACCTTACCAACAAGTGAGTATTACTATGGGAGATTTTTTTTACTTGGTTAATTATCATCTCCCTACCAGGAGTTAATAATTAATTGAGTTTTTTCCTCCAATTTTACCCCAAATCCGGATTACGGCATGATGGTGAGGCCTTGGGTGAGTCCTAGTGTCTAGAGTCAATGTATATTACCATATTAGATCACACAAAAAATTTCGTGGAATTTGGTTAGGTCTAGGTAGTGATTTTTTAATTTTTTAAATTTCTCGCAAGTCAAAAATTGCAATAAAAATTGTAATTGAATTGTAATAAGTGTTGTCTAGAGAAGTTGTATGGGTATGAGTAATCAAAATTACACCTCTCACGCTCAACTTTCTATTATGACACACTTTGAGGGGTTAAAAATGTGTTTTGAACCCTCAAATCCCAATTTTCCTAAGTTTAGTGGGAAATCTGGCAATTAATTAAGCCAGAAATTAAATAAATATCCACACATGCTAAATGAGGTGGAAATGAGGTATTATGGAGGAGTTAAAGTGAAGTTCCAAGGTGATGTGGACTCCTAAAATCAAGTAAAAGACATGTGCTCAAATAAAATTGAATTTCTGACATTAAATGAGAGTTGCTTACTTGGAAATTCTAATTTGTGAAGTTAGTGCATATTTGGGAGGATTTGAGAGAATATTTGGTGGAGATTTTTGTGGGAAATTGTCCCCACATGGGTTACCAACCATATACACATGTCATTTCATCATAAAGTTCGAATTTGGCGCATAAGGAAAGAATAAAATGATGTTCACTTGCCAGAATTCAATTTTTACACTTGGCATTAGAGCTCCACTTACCAAATTCAAATTTGCCTTGTGATCTCCTCCCTCTCACCACTTGGCATATGGTTCTTCATTGGGATTTTCTCCCAACTTTCTATATAATGGAGCCATGGGCTCTCATATTGTATCATTGGATACGAGCTATTGTGCTTGCGGAAGCGCTGCTACTTTGTACACTTTTCAAGAATATCAATAAAAAGACTCTGAGGGTCCATTCATGGGTGTTCTTCCTTTGGAGCATAGTGCATTTGGAGCTATTGGTATAATCTTTTCTATGCTTTGAGTTATTTCATTTTCCATGTATTCTTGTGAATTTGCTAGTGCACAACTATCTTGTATTAGCATTTGATTTGAAAGTAGGCCCTAGAGGTTGAAAGTTCTAGTTTATTTTCAAATAAATTTCTAGAAGTTTCAATTCATTGTTTGTTTATCTAAATCTACATGGACTAATTTGTGACTTGAGTATTGTAGAATAATTCTTTTTGGATCAAGCGTGGGGGGAAGTCTTCGAGAGACCAACCCACTTTTGAAGCACCTTCAAAGGAACTCTCATTTGTTATTTGGATTTTCATTGTTTATCTTACAAAAAAGTGTCTTGCAGGGATTCGTTTGGACATACTTTGTATGCATGCAATCATTTAAAAATATTTTACTTTTCATTGTGCGTTAGTCGATCATATTTTGCTATTTAAAGAGCTTAAGCATGGCTAGACAAAGAGGAGAGTTTACTCATCCTCTTTGGATTAACTCTTTGTAAATTATTGTGCAATATTTTGTGATTTTCTTTATTTAACACTTGGTTGGTTTTTTGTAGCTTTCTTTTTCTAATTTGTTTTCTTGTAGCAACTTGTGGGATTCACCTTCAAGAAACTACTAACAAATTTCCGTAGAACCTTTGAGCTCTAATGTCAAAATGAGGAGGACTCTCTCTTTTTCCTTTGGTCGTGGGTAGTTAAGGAGCTTCCTTGAGGAAGGTTGAGTTCCTTTTGTGGCTTCTTCCCTCTCTCTTGGTCGTGAGCATTGAGGAGGCTTAGTTTCACTTCTTCACTTGTAAAAATCTGATTTCTATTGAGTCTTTATATTGCAGAAATTTCTCATCAAGGATAAGTCTAAGACTTCAAGTTTCATTTGTAAAAGTTTTCCTTGAGCATGTAGGAGGCTTCATAGTCTCTTACCTCTAACAACCAATAAAATTTGTGATTTTGGGAGTGTGGGTTTTACCCATTGGCATCCCAATATCTCCACTTTTGGAGAGGACTTCTGGCGTGATTTGTTGATCTCTTTAAATTGCATGCATATCATTTAATTGGTCAATTAACACATCCATGCATTTCATTCATTTCACTAACTATTCACTTTGATTTGCTACAAGTTTTAAGAGCATTTACTTTCATAGCAAATTCAGATTTTTTATATGCAAACGTCTTTACTTGAGTTTATTTAGCTTGAAATCATACTTCAAATTTGCTTATGCTTCACCATTGAGCACACTCTACAATCTTAAGTTTGATGCATTAAGTAAAGCTACATTTAATTTCATAAAAAACAAATATATTTCAAGTTGAAGTTGAATTTTCATTTTCATGTTAATTTACTTTTAGATCTTACATGCCTCAAGCATCACTAAAATTTCCCTCCAACTTAAGTTGGTTGAATAGACATTTTAAGGACCCTCTACCTCTATGGACTCCTCACTGTGAGATCCAAACCTTTGAGTGAGGGTGAGGTCTGAGGATTAGAGTTCAATTGTAATCTTGCCTTAAAGATAACTAATAAAATAAACCAAGAGCACTATCTCATCACATTTACTTGCAAATTTCTCAATTTTTTTGATATCTTGATGGTTTAAAGTTTCACATGCAAATATTATCTCAAGAAGCACTTTGGATGCAAGCATTTTAATTCCTTAAATTTTGCAACAAGTTTAATTCTATGGTACTTGGAAATTTGCTTACTTTTGCAACTTCATTGCATGTTGTCATTTTAATAGTCATTATGTTTATGGATGATTGATATATCTTGTTTCATTAGCAAGTACCCTTATTTGGTATTGCAAATTTAATTGCATGTTGATATCTTGGTCTAACATTTGAGTTTTTCTACCATCTCATTTACATTCTCCAAAGTAGAACACTAATTGTTTCCTTTTGAGCAAGATAGTTTCTCATGCTTTGATTCATAAATCTATTTATCTTGAGAGCATTTCTGATATCTAGTGCTAACAGTCTTTTGTTTCCATTTCAGGATTATTGTGTTCTCGTCTCTTTGAGCATTTCTTTTACTTTTAAAAGGCACTGGTTAAATGGTTTGTCATTATTTCAAAGTTGCTCATAAATGCTCATGAATCTTCAAAAGTAATCCAATTTCACTCTAATATTCTCCTAGAAACTCAAATCTTTAACTTAGTTTTCCATTTAGGGACCACCCCCCATAGCTAACCTAGGAGATAGCTTAAATAGAGAGAGTTGGGATTAGTGTGACAGCGTTTTCTCTGAGTTCTTTGCCACCAACCACACCTTGTAGGGTTAAAGGCTTTTCCTGCTAACTGTAGGTAGGTGTAGGCGGAAAGCGATAACAATACCTTGATACAATGTGGTCAAGGTCGTCCACATCTCTTTTGTCATATTCTTCTCGATAATGTGTGGGACCACATGATCCTTTATCCCGTCCATAATCACGCGCTTGGCTCTAGCTTGATTTTCCTCATACTTCTTCAACGGATCATCGTCAACAGGAACAGCTACAACCTTCTCGGCATGATCTTTGATGCAATATTCGTCAAGGACTGACAGGATTCTGGCCTTCTAGATGGCGAAGTTAGATGCTCCATCTAACTTGTCTTAATCCCTCAATCCATGAGAGCCCATCTCTGCTCAACAATGTCGAAACGGATACTCTTCTCCCTTCTTTTGTTGCTGCTCTCAGCAATAGACTCAGATCTGGGTTTCTTGGCGATAGAAACCCTCTATAGAATACACTCCCTCTGACAAGTGATTTTCCTCCCGGAAATCCTTCACCAATTTTGTCGAATCAGCTCTCTCCAATCACTCTGCTGATCAGATCTCAGACTTCTTGGCTAGAAAGTTTATTGAGGAATTGTTTCCCCTGCTCTGTCAACCCTATTAGACATTGTTCAGCCCCGACAAAAACAGTGTCCCACCAGCCGCTATTGAAGAAAACAATCTGCACTTCCAGTCATGGCAACTGGAAAATTTGATGCTCAAATCTTTTGCGCTCGCCCAGCAAAGAATCTGTAAGCCTCTGCCACAAGCTTTTGTGTTACTTTGTTGGCTAACACAGGCTCTGCGTGAGCCCCTCTGGTGACTGCATCACCCTTCCGTGCTTCTTTTTGGACCCTGCGTTGTCACTCAAGACAGTCGCCTTTCCTGTAGCAAAAAATTTTCGGTCTTTTGCTAATGGCTTCAGCTCCACCTGATCTGCAATTGCTTTGATACCATGTGACAATTTGTGAATCTACTAAACAGAAACCCTACTGCAGTAAATCTGATTTACTTCTTCTACTTGTTTGATTTGCTTAACAAGTTATTTTTCTAAATTATTCAGTAAAACATCAAAGCAAATACACTGCAACCTACACAACTGTATAGATCGGAAATTGAAGAATAAACACATTCAGACAAAGGACACACAAGATTTTTCGGACAAATGTCCCCGGAAAAACCCAATGAGGGAAAACCAGTGCAGTAGTTATGAGGGTTTTTTTATTATTAAGCAGTTGTTCTAAATACATCTAGGGTGCCATAATCTGGATCACCCAACAGAGAAAGCCTCGGCAATTAGAGATAAACGTGAGTTTTACCTGACTCTACAAGTCCCGACTGATCTGGATCAGTCACTGGTGAAACCCTAGCTAGCTCTATGCAATCTCTATGTTGCCACTGCATAAGCCTGCGTGGGCCTGGATCAAGGATTGCGTCACCCTTTCTTTGCACTGATCAACCTCTCAGAAATCAAGTTTCAGCCCTGTCGGCTTAGAAACCCTGATTCCTGGCTAGTTTTGGACTGTCTCTCGAAGGCTCTGCATTGCCCCTACGTGAGCCCTGCGTGGGCCTGCATCACCCTCTTTGGGGTCTGCGTCACACTCTCTAGTGG
Organism: Pinus albicaulis; assembly: GCA_034641835.2. Taxonomy (NCBI): domain Eukaryota; kingdom Viridiplantae; phylum Streptophyta; class Pinopsida; order Pinales; family Pinaceae; genus Pinus; species Pinus albicaulis. The sequence goes on along the minus strand of CM076575.1, from coordinate 1,835,937,504 downwards.
TTGAGTTGTCTCTTCTGCATCTTTGTACACTTGGTCCTCCAACCAATCACTACATCTGCCCCTCACTGCTTTGTTGAATCACTCGGATCTGATCTTCATCCAAGCATTGCTCCGTCAGAAGAATTCGATCTCTTAGACTCTGTGTGTGTCCTACAACTGACCCCAATCCTTCCTTTAATACTTTTCTCGTTAAAGAATCAACAATTGTGATATAATCTCTAATCAACGGCTAAGATTAGAAAAGACTTGATCCTCTTCACTTAGAACATTCTCACCCACATGTTTAAATTAATTCCCTTTAATTATTTAATTTCCCTATGTTAGACTTAGGGTCTCCAATAAAATAATTAATTATTGGAATAACTGCTCCGTGTGGAATTTCTTCAAACGATTTTTGGGTCTTGGCAATCTCATGTGTTCTAGCCCCTCCACAAACTTTCCGAGCTAGAGCACATCCGATGCTACCCAAAAATTAATAGCTTTTCAAAGGCAGACAAGTATCGAGATTGCTTGGAGAGAGGGTAAATTCCCTCAAAGAAGTTGTCAGTATTTCTCTTTGATAGATTCACCATTTGGTGATATTTATTGTACTCAGAATTTCTCACTATTTCTTAATAATAAAAACCCTTAGCTATTGCACTGGTTTTCCCAAGTTGGGTTTTTCTGGGGACTTTCGTCCAAAAATAACTGTCAAATTTATGTGTGCTGATATTTCTAAGTTTCCAGTGCTTTTATTTTCCGCAGTATTTTTTTGAATATCGCAGTGTGATTATTTCATTGTTGTCATAGCAATAAACTACATAATCAATTTACAGTTGGAAGAAATAATTCCAGATGCTGCAATAGGATTTCAATAGTAAATTTTCACATCATATGCCGAAATGAGTTGCTCTCATAGAGCCCAGGCATAATTCCCTTACGCGTGTTGACTCGCATAAGGCTCACGTTGACCCATTTACTCACATACGACTCATATAAAACTCGTACGGACCCGTATAAGATCCTTTGCAGCAAATTTCCACCTTTTTTTTTTTTGAAGATCAAGTGGAGAGAACGAAATGCTTTATAAGCACCTCCCTCCCACTCATTTCTCATTCACTTGTCATTTGACTCATTTATAATTATCATTCACTGAGTGTTGAGTCTTGATTGAAGGAGCTGAGTGACTTCATTGCACAGTGAAGGAGCTCTTACAGGAGGCTAAAGGAGGCTTTATCAGACCCATCTTTATCACAACTAGGTAGCCTTCATGAAACTTGACTGTTTGTTTCAATTTTATTTTTTTTTCAACTTTTTCGAGGCTTGTCTCTTGAGGCCCTGTGGCTGAGTTTCTAAGCCACACACAGGGCACGTGCATGGCTAAGAAACTCAGCCACAAAGCCTAAAGGCTGAGTTCTCTGCAATGCTTCTACTTGTGAGCAAAATTGGTCGGTATTTGAGCACATCCACAGCAAAAAGAGAAATAGGTTGGAGCATGATAGGTTGGAGAAGTTGGTTTTCATCTACGATAACCTTTGAATGCTCACAAAACAACTACAGCCAAAGGATCTAGATCCAATTTTATTGGATAGTATTGATTTAGAGTTTGATTGGGTTGTGGAGGAGGAGTCCCTTGATTTGAGTTGGCTTGATGAAGAGACTGAGGATCTCTCTAGTTTACCTTCTCAAATGGAAATTCCAAATACACCTACCTCACAGTTGCTTCAACCTTCTACTTGGCACTAGCTCCTCGAGGAGTTATTCTAGGCATAGCCGTGCATGAGACTCGAGATTGTTATAAGACTATGACATATCATTTATGACATATGTATTTGAATTTTGAACTTGCTGCCACTTTTTATTTTGATTATGGAATCATGATTCCTTTTCTTATTCACTATCTAAATGTTTTGCTTATCGAATGTGTTATGTTGTACTATCATAGCTATGAGATGATGTTATGAATTATTGCATATATTATGGTTTTTATAACTTATAAGGATTGGAAATGTCATTAGTTTCTCTTTTGTGCTTAAAATTTACCATATTTTAAAGTTTTTTTATATTTTGTCGATTCTTATACGAGTCTTATACAGGTCACTCCCAATTCTTATACGAGTTGTTAGATCAAAAGCCATATGAGTCTTATATGAGTACAAGTATGAGTCGTGCAACATTGCTGACAACAATCTACACACTTTGTCAAAAGATATTGGCACATAAACTAGGACACCCCTCCAATAAAGCTATCAAACTCCTCCAAAAGTGGATCTCACAAATAAGTGTGCAAGCAACGGTCCATTAGTTGTTATAATAAATGCTTAAAACAAGGATGCCCTATAGAATGTGCATGAAACCTCAATCTATGGAATATGACCAAATCAAACTTCTGATCAAGTGTGCCCAAGGCATCAATCCATGTGCAAACAACCTATCCTCCTCAATCCAAAAACCAAAAGAGTGAAACAATCTAGGATAATGTGCATCAAGCATGGCACATTCTCCAAAAACAAGCGTAAAATGACTAAAATCACATGCCAAACCACCAATCCTACTCAAAACCATGGGTAAAAGAAAGAGGGCACTCTAGAAAAGTGTCCATGTATGATAGCCATGCATCAAAAGATATGCCATAATAATACTAAAGTGAGCACTCCATTAATCCAAGGAGTCAACCACTCTAAACAGCCAAATCCATGACATTAATCATCCATAATTCCTAGGTCACTTCTCAAGAATATATCTCAACCATGCAATGCACAACATACTCGCCAATGCATGCACCCTAGGGATATGTGCCCTAATGTGAGGGTGCACTACCTCAATGAACTCTCAATCAGAGTGAATTTGTCATGAAACCTAGGGAAACCATGTGAGCACACCAAGCCATTGATGTTCAACATCAAAGGGTAACAAACTAAACCATATTACTGAGGAACACCGTTAGTTTATGGGTATCCTGCTCATGAATGTGCAGGACAAGAGAATACAACAAAACAAACATGATGCAAAAAATCACGTTCACAACTAGAACTGATCATGGAAAAGACAATTTCAATTTTACAATAAAGAAAATAAAAATCCATATACCCGTACAAGCGCTTCACAAGCAAAAGGTTCCAAGGCCTCAAGAGTAACAATCCAGGGTGAGATGCTTGTTCCTGCAATCAAATATAATCCAATAAGCAACATTGTAAGCATATCTGAACCCGCTTTGAACCCATTCCATGGTACTTCGAAGATTTTCATGTACAAACAAAAGCGTAAGCAAGATATACTTACCAAAACTCTTTCCCAAAAATGGCCCAAGAGGTTGAGATTCCCAAGCCTGTACATCCCTTGCTGCCAATACCATTGTCTGTTTATGAAGACTATGACTCGGCAGTTATTTCTACCTAACTGATTGCATTAGAACCGACATCTAGTCTCTCAAAACACATTACTATATATTTCCAAATTGTTGATTCTTTAATTGCCATAAATTGATCATCCAGCTCAACGAATTGAGTTAAAATTAAAAGCCAGTTGTCAGAATAAGAGAAAACTAATAAAAAAGTGCAATTTCTAAAATTAGGTACCACTCCAATCATTCATTAGAACCAGCCCAAAAATATGTTCAGCTGCATCATCCACGTTCACAGACGTTCCGAACTCATTTCCAGGTCCAACTAGGATAGCCTAAAAAACAAAATCCAAATTATATCTTAACATAAAAAAATTCAGTAGGATATCGAATTATGCCAATGAAAATGCATTCCTATAGAAATCACGTAGAAAAGTCCTCTGACATTTCATACCCCAAGTATGTAATAAATAATAAAACACCAAACAACCAAAATAGGTTTGATATGCGAGAAAGATTTCCTTTCTGATTCACTTCATTCCCTGCTACTAATTTAAGGAATGGGAGTTGGGAAACAGCAGTTTTCCAATTGTAACCAAAGGAAACAAATTTTGCATTAGATACAATCATAGCATCCACTTTCTACTTTGCTGCAATTGTTGAGAGTGGGTACAGGAAATACCACTGATTGTAACATATGTCGTCAACTTGTTCTTCTTTTAAACGTGCAATTTATCATGCAGGCAAAAAAAACACACATTTTTCCTGTACATGATAACATCCCATTCATATAAACACAGTAAGATTGTCAAGAATCTTACCATTTCTAGCTCAAAATCAAGTTTTGTACTTGGTCCAAATTCTGGTGTAGACTTGCCCACTGGACACTTTTGTCCTCTGTAAAGCAGAACTGACAAATATGTAAGAACTAAGAAGCTGTTTTAATAAAGAAATTCATATAACAGCTCAACATACAACTAAGATTTCTTATTAATAATTGAAAAATTGAATTGAGAAAACTTCTTCTACAAGGCCAGTGTATTTGATTAAGATTTATTTACTACTTCAAATTCCATGTTTATAAGAAAAAAACTTATTTTTCATCTCATGATTGAAATACTTGTATTAGATACATGGATGTGACTGACCTGGACCAAGTTATAATTTTTGGGTGGTGGAAATCATTATATTGTCTACTTCCCAAAACATGTGGCCAGAAAATAGCTCTAAGATGAACCTGTTGACCACTGGAGTGGCACTTGAAGATTTTTTGACGACTCCATGCTCAAGGATACGTCAGAGGCCTCAATGTACCATCAAAGTTCTTATTATCACCAGAGTTTTTAAACTCTAGTATTATCTTCTCATTTTCATCTTCAGTCCTCAGATTCCATAGCCATATGGGGATATTATATAAATTTCACTAGCATGATGAATAAAGCCATGTAACAGGCCTAGGGTGTTGGGACTCGATCAGCAAACGAGTGCACCTTGGAGTGTTTTTTTTACTTGGTTAATTATTCCTACTTTTTAGCAGCGAATAATTTTGTAGGTTTTTTCGCTCACTGCATCACCCCAAAGCTAAGGTGACGACTTGAAGGTTGGGCCCCTTGTTGATTTTTGGTAGCATCGGAAATGCTCTAAGTCTCAAAATTTGTGGAGAGGCTTAGGCACATGTATTCTAAAGAACCCAGAAATCTTTTGTGGAAATTCCACTCAGAATATGTTTTATTGAAAAAACTAATTATATTAATGAGGACCCAAAGTGTAAACTTAGGGAAATTAAATAATTAAAGGGTATTAATAAAACACAGTGTGAATCTTCAAGAGAACATAGATCAAGTGATTCCAGCACAAAGAGGGGCATAGATAGCTTCCGGAGAGAGTGATTTTTTCAGCCGAAGAATCATTAGCAAAGAGAGACAAAGAGAGATCTAGCAGAGCCAGCACAGAGCCACGCAGGGCTATGCAGAAGCTGCACAATGGCCAAGAGGGTTTCCGAGATTTAGTTGTTGAATCAGTTTCAGAAGCCGAGTGTTGGGGTGTGAGACTGGAAGGCGAAGATCTGAGATTCCGAAAGGCAGATTCATCTACAGCTTGGGTGACGCAGTGCCAAGAGGATGTGACGCGGGCCCTACGCAGTGATTGCACAGAGGCAGCGCAAGGCCATCCAGAGGCACCTCATCCAGCATCTGAATCAACCGGAAATTCCAATGATTAAGTGAGGTAAAACTCACAATTTTTCTGCCAGTGTTTCTCTCTCTGTAACTGAATAACCTTGGAGGTATTCAGAGAAGTATTCAGAATTTGCTACTGCTTAATAAGAATAAACCCTCAGATCTGTTGCACCGGTTTTCTCGCATTGGGTTTTTCTGGGGACTTTCGTCCAAAATAAAGGTGTCCTATGTGATTGTTTTTCATGCTCAGTTTCCTTGTTTCAAAATCATATTAATTAAATGTAGGCTGCTTCAGTAATTTACTTCAATGTTTCAAAAAGTAATCTGAAATAATTTTGTAATGCAATTTACAAAGTAGGTGAAGTAGATTCAGCTAGTTGAAGTAGGATTCCTGAGATTGTTAGATCTAGGAATTTTCACATGGTATTAGAGCATTTGATGTGAAATAGGAAGAGCAAATCTAGCACTGAAGTGAAGGCTGAATTGCTATAGCAGCAGCAGATCAAATCCTCAGTGAGATTGTGCAGTTCTAGCTAGAAGGCCTGAATTTTTCGAGGTGGTCTTTATCTAAGTGAGTCGACAGAGAGGTAAGACTTTTGGATCGAGATCTTGCCGAAGCAGAGGAGGCAGTTTAGAGCCTTCACGCAGAGCCAAAGGGACACAGTTTTTTGCAAGCAGTTGCTGGGTAGAGAAGCGTCAGACGAAGAAGAAGAGAACATAGTGAGGGAATTCTTCCTCAGTGAGTTCCTTTACCGATGAATTCAATCTTTCTCATTTGCTGGGCAGCAGAGGATCAACAAACTTACTAGTTGCATCAGGGATTGCGTAAGCCAACCTAGAAGCTACGAAGCAAGGAGAAAGAGAGAGCAATTCAACATTTTTCGGCTGATATGGCATCTCACGGACTTAGAGATCAGGATCGATTGGAGGGGTCCTCCAACTACGTGATCTGGAAGGAAAGAATCAAATTCCTTTTGGACGAGTATGATCTCAAGGTCTTCATAGACAACGTGGTTGTTGTACCTACAGATCCGGATCAAAATAAAAAGTACAAGTCCGATATGGCAAAGGCCAAGAGACTTATCCTTGATGGTGTCAAGGATCATATAGTCTCTCATATAGCTGGCAAGAACACAACCAGGTGTTGAGATTTTGTGTATTTGGAGTAGCATCAGTTGTGCTCTAGCTCACAAATTTTGAGGAGGGACTAGAGTACACTTGATCGATAAGACCCGGAAATGGATTTGGGAAATTTCATCTGGTTTAGGAGATATTAAATTAATTCTTTATTTTAATGTATTTCCTAAGTTAAAACTTAGTGAACTTAAATAATTAAAGTGAATTTAATTAGACGTGATGAAATTGTCTTAAGTCACAGGGATCAAGCTTTCTTTTAATCTTAGCCATTGATTCAAGATCTAATCATGGCCGTTGGTTTCCCAACGACAAAAATATAAAGAAAAGGCTTGGGGTCATTTGTAAAGACACACAGCGACAGTGCACTGAAGCTAAGCTCAGATTCTAGGGTGGGTGTTTCAGCCGCAGAGGGGGGAATTTAGGCCAAGGGGATGATCTGATCCCAGGGTCTAGAATCAACAAGAGGCAGAGATCAATCAGAGAATCAACGCAGAGAAGCAGGAGGGCAGCAACTTGTGCTACGCAGGTGCTGCACAGTCCCGCAAGGACAGCGTAATTGCTGCAGGAAACCCTAAAGGGTTATGCAGAGACCCTAAGGGGCAACGTCAGGTCTGCGTCACCCAGTCTGGGGTAACGCAGTCCTTTTTGGAGCAGCACTGAGGGTCAAAGGGGCTTCAGAGAGTGACGCAGAGGTTTTAGGGGCAATGTTGGGGTTTCTAGGCCCTAATTTTGGCTGAGTCTTGTAAATCTCGTTTGAGGGTGTGGATCAGTCATTATTTTGGCCCTAGATCAGCCAGTGAGTTGTAGATCTTTTATTTCTTTGTCAAGTTTTCTAGATCTGGAACCCAAGCTTGTTGTATTCAGAAAGTTCTTAATAATAAAACGCTCTAGCAGCCAGAGACCGTTTTTCCCGCATTGGGCTTTTCCGAGACTATTTGTCCATAAATAACTGTGTCACTTTGTCTATGTGTGCATGTACTTGTTCTAGATCTGAATTGGTGGAGATTTGTTATGTGTTTTCCTTCGATTTTAACTGGAATTTATTCAGTTAATAACTTGTCTAAGTAGGAGGAGCTTAATCAGATTAACAGTAAATATTTCTGCATAAAGTGTAAAGATTCAGAAATTTCCACATGGTATCAAAGGAATTGCAGATCTAGAAGGGTCACCAGCAAGAGTCTGAAGGTTCTAGCTGCAAGAAGTAGCTGCAAAAGTAGCAAAAACGCAGATCTAAGGGGGCAACGCTGTTTTCAGAAGCAAATTCACGCAAAGGGAAGGGTGATGCAGTCTAATGTTGTCTCCTAGCAAGCCCACGCAATTACTGTGCAGAGGCAGCTCAGAAACAGCGTTGGATTAGTCTGAAGCCTGCCAAGGTGATGCAGATCTGAATCTGTCAGATCTAGAAAAGACTGAAGAAAAGCTGCAAAAATTCAGAAGGTGCTGGTGGGGTTAAATTTCTAAAGTTTTCAGATTTTTAGCCTAAGCACTAGTGAAAAAGAGCGGGAGGAGATCAGCTTCTCAGAGAGTTTCTAGCCAAAGAAACTTATAATTTGATCAAAGGATCAAAGGGAGCTGAATCATAGTTGATTTGGCAGTTTTCCGAGAGAAATCAGTTGTCAGGGGGAGCAGAAGATGCCTATTTCACCAAGGGCCTTAGATCCATTTCTCTAGCAAAGAGAAAAGGAAGTTTTGACACATTATGAGCAGATGACTCCTCATGGACTGCGTGATCAGGACAAGCTGGATGGCCTCTCAAACTTTTCAGTTTGGAAGGCAAGGATCATGAGAGCTCTTAAGGCATAATCTTAGAGATCATGCAGAGAAAACTCTGGCCACACCGACAGATCTGGATCTCCTTCGAAAGCATAAGGAGGTTGTTGGGCATGCCAAGTGGCTGGCTATGGACAGAATTAAGGACCATATTGTACCACACTTAACTGAGAAGAAGACAACTAATGAGATGTGGAAGGCATTAATCTCCCTATATGAGGGAAAATTTGTCCAAATGAAGATGTTGTTGGAGACACAGATGAGGTCATTCATGATGGCCAAGGGAGAAGACATGGAGCATTTCCTCTTCAGACTGCAGTCGATCAGAGATCAGTTGACTGCAACTGGTGCTAAGGTGGAAGACGATGTGATGGTCAGGACTACCCTCAATGTAGTCACAGATGAGTGGGAAACCTTTGTCCAAAGCATTTTGGGCAAAGTGGACCTCCCAGATTGCGACAGCTTGTGGATAATTCCACGTCAAGAAGAACTCCGCAGATTCACCAAGAAGCAGTATAGCTCTAGATCGAGCAAAGTGAAGAAGGAAGATGAGGAAAATGCAGCCTTGGCATCAAAGACGCAGCCAAAGAAGAAGAAGGATCTATCAAAGATCAAGTGCTTCCAGTGTGGTGAAATGGGACATTTTGCCAGCAGTTGTCCTCAGAAGAAAAAGGACAAAGAAGCTTCTTCTTCCAAGGCTGTTGTGGCAGATGATGGGTCAGAAGATGATGCAACCATGAGTGCTCATGAACCACGGAGGTGGGGTGATATGGATATGTCGAGGAGCTACATAGAAGTAAGGCGGGATCTTTGAGTAGCTCATCTCTTGGATCACAATCGAGCTACGGCAGCCTTGAGACAGTAGCGGGACAAGTGGAGCAGTGGGTGGATAGATCACAAATGAAGCAGAGGCAGATCTGAAGACTGGGAGGAGCAACGCAGAGCAGAGTAATAGCAACATAGAAACAGCAGTAGCACAAAAGCTGATGTGACTTCAGCAGCGCAGAGCAGAGCTTCTTACGTAGTGAAGAGCTTCAACAGCGTAGAAGACTTCAGAGGGATAGCGCAGTGCAGCAGCAGTGTGAGAGATTTCAGCACAAGGGGCTGATGTGACTTCAGTAGTGCAGAGGGAATCTGCTTATGCAGTGCAGAGCTGTAGTTGTGCATCATCCTTCAGATGCCAGCACAGATTTGTAGCCTAGGGAGCTTCAATGATAAGGATGCAGCCCATCTGACTTGTCTGTCAAAGATTGGGCAGGAGATTCAGTTGTTTCTCTCAACAACTGAAGTTGCAGTGGAACAAATCAACAGTGGCAGTTCTATGAGCAGCACACATGCAGCATATTGAGAGGGAGCTGCAGTACAGAGGTTGCAGTGGCAGCAGTAGAGTCATGGGCAGCAGTACAGAATGGCAGCAACAGTGTCGAGTTGAGTGGCAGCAGGCCAAGCATCAGCAGCACAAAACCAGTGCCCAAAATCTTGTAATGCAGTGTGATATATTGCTAGAGCACACCCTTGATGCTAAGAGGGAGTGTTGAGATTTTGTGTATTTAGGGTAGCATCAGTTGTGCTCTAGCTCCCAAATTTTGAGGAGGGACGAGAGTACACTTGATGTACAAGACCCAGAAATGGATTTGGGAAATTTCATCTAGTTTAGGAGATATTAAATTACTTAATTATTTTAATGTATTTCCTAAGTTAAAACTTGGGGAACTTAAATAATTAAAGTGAATTTAATTAGACATGTGATGAAATTGTCTTAAGTCACATGGATCAAGCTTTCTACTAATCTTAGCCATTGATTCAAGATCTGATCATGGTCGTTGGTTTCCCAATGAGAAAAGTATAAAGGAAAAGCTTGGGGTTATTTGTAAAGACACGCAGAGGCAGAGCACTGAAGCTAAGCTGAGATTCTAAGGCGGGTTTGCTAAGAATACTCAGAAGTGTTCCTACTGCAGAGAGGGGAATTTAGGCTAAGGGGATGATCTGATCCCAAGGTCTAGAATCAACAAGAGGCAGAGATCAGCTCAGAGAGTCACTGCAGAGAAGCAGGAGGGCAACAACTTGTGCTACGCAAGTGCTGCGCAGTCCCTCAAGGACAGCGTAATTGCTGCAGGAAACCCTCAAGGGTTACGCAGAGACCCTAAGGGGCAGCGTAAGGTTTGCGTCACCCAGTCTGGGGTAACGCAATCCTTTTTGGAGCAGCGCTGAGGGTCAGAGGGGCTTGAGAGGTTGACGTAGAGGCTTCAGGGGCAGCGCTGGGGTTTCTAGGCACTAATTTTGGCTAAGTCTTATAAATCCCGTTTGAGGGTTTGGATCAGTCATTATTTTGGCCCTAGAACAGTCAGTGAGTTGTAGATCTATTATTTCTCTGTCGGGTTTTCCAGATCTGGAACCCAAGCCTGTTGTATTCAGAAAATTATTAATAATAAAACCCTCTAGCAGCCAGAGACCGGTTTTCCCACATTGGGTTTTTCCGGGGACTATTTGTCCAAAAATAACTATGTCACTTTGTCTATGTGCGCATGTACTTGTTCTAGATCTGAATCGGTGGAGATCTGTTATGTGTTTTGCTTCGATTTTAACTTGAATTTATTCAGTTAATAACTTGTCTAAGTAGGAGGAGCTTAACCAGATTAACAATAAAAAAATTTGCAGAAAGTGTAAAGATTCAGAAATTTCCACACCAGAGAGATATGGGAGGCCTTGTCCGTGCTATATGGAGGAGCTTCTGAGCAACGGAAGATGTAATTGGAGCAGAAGCTCTGAATGATCAAGATGCAGAAGGGGGAGCGCATTGCTCCATTGCTAACGAGACTTCCGAAAATCTGTGATCAGTTGGCAGTTGTGGGATACATCCCAACTGCTACAACTATGGTGAGGTTGGCCCTTAACGCAGTCACTGAGGAGTGGCAAGTTTCTTTACAAAGTATCTTGGGCAAGGCAACGCTACCTAGTTGGGAGTCGATGTGGGCATCTCTTCAGGAGGAGGAGCTGAGAAGAGATCTGGTCAAGTGCAAACTTGATAGTAGCTGCGTGAGCAGATTGAATAATCCAGACGAGGAGAATGCATCCCTCACATCGAAGGGACAGCAAGGGCAACGAAAACAAAGGACATGTGTTTCGAAGGTGAAGTGCTTCAGATGTGGCAATGGGACACTTTGCATCACAGTGCCGAGCAGCAGCAGCACAGTGCAGATCAGTAGCAGCATAGTGCATAGCAGCAGCAGTGCAGTGCAAACCAGCAACAACGCAGTGCATCAAAGGGACAGCGCAATAGCTATCAGCAGTCAAATCTTTAGCACCAAGGTCCATCCACTGAATGCTTGTTCAGTTTTGGAGTAGTTTTTAGTTGCTTCTCTCAGCAACTGAGTTGCAATGCAAATACAGTGTTAGGAGTGGCAGTACTAGCAACATAGTATATGCAACACATGAGAGAGAGCTATAGTATGGATGCAACAGTGCGAGTGGCAGTGTCATGGGCAATGGTAGAATTGCAGCAGCAGCGCAGTGGTTGGTGGACATCTTGTCATACATCAGTAGCGCAGAGGATGCTTCAGGGTCAGAGCATTATGCAGCAAGCATGTTGTTAGAGTACTTTCCTCGCTAAGAGGGAGTGTTGATTTTTTGTATCATCAGAAGTGCTCTAAGTCTCAAAATTTGTGGAGAGGCTTAAGCACATGCATTCTAAAGATCCCTGAAATCGTTTGTGGAAATTCCACTCAGAATATGTTTTATTGAAAAAAATAATTATTTTAATGGGGACTCTAAGTCTAAACTTAGGGAAATTAAATAATTAAAGAGTACTAATAAAACAGAGTGTGAATCTTCTAGAGAATGGATCAAGTCAAGTTATAATCTTAGTCGTTGATTGGAGATCTAATCTTGATCGTTGATGTCTCAAAGAGAAGACTATAAAGGAATGCTTGAGGGCCATTTGGAAAGACACATCGAGTGAATCTAGAGATCAAATTCTTCTGACGGAGCAAGTGCTCGGACGAAGATCAAATCTAACTAATTCTAGCACAGAGAGGGGTGGAGATACCTTCCGGAGAGAGTGATTTTCTCAGCCGGAGAATCATCGGCAGAGAGAGGCGGAGAGAGATCCAGCATAGCCACGCAGAGGTTGTGCAATGGCCAAGAGGGTTTCTAAGATTTGGCTATCGGATCAGTTCAGAAGCCGAGAGCTGGGGTGTGAGACCGAGAGGCGAAGATCTGAGATTACGGAAGGCAGATCGATCTACAACTTGGGTGACGCAGTGCCAAGAGGAGGTGACGCAAGTCCTATGCAGTGACTGCACGGAGGCAGCACATGGCCCTCCAAAGGTACCTCATCCAGCGTCCGGATCAGTCGGCAAATTCCAGTGATTGAGTGAGGTCAAACTCACAATTTTTATGCCAGTATTTCTCTCTCTATAATTGAATAACCTTGGAGGTATTCAGAGATATATTCAGAATTTTCTATTGCTTAATAAGAATAAACCATCAGATCTGATGCACCGGTTATCCCGCATTGGGTTTTTCCGAGGACTTTCGTCTAAAATAAAGGTGTCCTATGTGATTGTTTTTCTTTGCTCAATTTCCTTGTTTCAGTATCATATTTGGTTAAGTGTAGGCAGCTTCAGTAATTTAATTCAATGTTTCGAGAAGTATTTTGAAAAAATTTGTAATGTAATTTACAGAGTAGGTGAAGTAGATTCAATTGGTTGCAGTAGGGTTCCTGAAATTGTTAGATCTAGGAATTTTCACACCCCTAATACATCTTAGTGTCTAGAGTCAATGTATATTACCATGCTAGGTCATCTCTGAAATTTCGCGGAATTTGATTAGGTCTAAGAAGAATTTTTTAATAATTAAAAATTTCCCGCAAAATAGGATTTTTTAATTATTTTCTATGTAATGATGTAAATAAGTGGCCTTGGGAAATGTCTGAGGCGTGTGAATACTCTAAATTCATCCTTAGAGGCCAAGCATTATCTTAGGACCCACTTTGAAATTCAAAAAACGACTTAGAGTCCGCTCAAAATCCAATTTTTCTAATGTAAATGGCAAAAATGAGGAAAAAATTCCAAAAAAATTGATAATTAGAAAAATTCATAATTTTTTCCAAATTCAAAATAAGTCAAACAAGTGACAAGGCAAATTGAATAAAAGCTAAAGGTGATGTGGCAAGCATGTGGAACCCACCAAACAAGACTCAATTACAGAGGCAAAGCCAAGTAAACTAGCACAAGATGGCCCACAAGTTGCAAAAGTACGCACAAGCAAATAAAATGTTTGAAGAAACTTTGATTTATTTCAAGTTAATGTGGATATCATTAAAGTCTAAATTTAAATTTGTGGAGGGGACCCACTTCATGGTATACGCATAAGTCACCAAAAGGAAAATTAAAATGCACATGCCAAAAAGAGCTCCACGCAGTCCAGGCCAAAAGCAAGTAGGCATATGCCAAATCACATTACAACTTGGCCCAGTCATTGAAGGCAGCTGTCAAAAGTATATATGCAGATTTGGAAAGGATTTATTAAAGGTACGTGGGGGACATTTGAGATTCATATTATACGCTGCCCACTAAAATACTCGACTCAACCAGCATTTAAGAATGTACGCAGAGTTTAGTGGACAGCACTGACACATGTGTCAGACTCTGTCCCCCACTAAAACAGTGTTAGCCAATTGAAAGGATCAACAGAGAGGTAGTGCACCTATGGGGCAGTGAAATCAGAAAAAAATTTCATTTTGGAATGTGACGCTTTCAGAGACATCAAGGACAGTTACCGCAGTATGTTAGCATCAATTCCGTGGCATTGTCTTTTCAGTGATGGAACTGTTAGAAGGCTGGGTCAGCTATCATCAATTTGAGTAAGAAAAGGATTGAATTACAGAAGGCAAAAAACAAGGAAGCTACGGGTCCCATAGACTATTCCTAGTCTCGTGGACATTAAAATATCATTCATTAGTAAGCAGCTGAGTTTTGATTGGCATTTTCATGATAATTTACAGCAGTTAATTGAGGAGTTGTCTCCCCATTTCACCGACATGGCAGGCAACAAAGTTCACACAAGCAGCCAGGAGGATTCACGCAGCAAGGAGAAGATACTTTGTGATTTAGCAGTTTCACCACTAATTTTACTATTGATTTGATGAGAGTTAAACTCCCCCTTATCTCTCCCTCTGGCACATATGTTTCTCAAGAAATGCACACCACAGATTTGAGGATATTCAATGGACAGTCGAGAAGTCAAGGCTGCCACCTGCAGCCAGTCATCTTGCCTCTTGCAGAGTTTGATGTCATTTGGACTAACAATCATTTGTCACTTGTTTGATGGATTGGTCATTGGGATTTGCTCTCATTTCTTTATTTAAATGAGTCATTGGCTCCATTCTAAAATCAATTGTTACTAGCTATTGTGTTTGCGGAAGAGCTGCTACTTTGTACACTTTTCAAGAGTTTTAATAAAAAGACTTTGGAGGTTCAGTCATGTGTGTTCTTCCTTTGGAGCATGGTGCATTGTGAGCTATTGGTATAATATTTTATATGCTTTGAATCATTTTATTTCCATATATTCTTGTCAACTTGGTAGTGCAAAGCTATCTTGTATTAGCATTTGATTTGAAAGTAGGCTCTAGAGTTTGACAGTTCTAGTTTATTTTCAAATAAATTTCTAGAAGTGTCAATTCATTGTTTGCTAATCTAAATCTATATGGACTAATGTTTGATTTGAGCATTGTAGAAGATTTTTTGTTGGATCAAGCATGAAGGGAAGTCTTTGAAAAACCAACCCACTCTCGGAGCACCTTCACAGGAATACTCATTTGTTATGTGATTCACTTAGTTTATCTTACAAAAAGTGCCTTGTAGGGATTCGTTTGGGCATAGCTTGTATCAAGCAATTATTTTAAAATTTTAAAAGCTTTTGATAATTGTGTTTTATTGATTTTCATACTAGCTACTTGAGAAGCTTTTCTACACTAAACCAAGTGATGGGATTCACTCCCATCACTTGATTTGGTTTCTTGTATATTATTTGTATTTTATTTAGTTGTTTTCATATTCTCTCTAGAGTCTACACTAATTTGTTTCTTGATTTTGCAGCCCATAGGTAAAGTGTTGGTGATAAGAGCATCAAGGAAGGATCACACAAACTCAAATACTTTTCCTTGTAGGACCTTTCAACCCCTTTTAAAAGTCAATTCCTTGAGGAGGTCGTGGACAAAGTGTTGAAAAGTGTAACTAGGTTCGGTCTTCATAATGACTTGTAATTATGAATTTATGTAATGAATAAGACAAAGATAATAAAATGTATTTTGTAATACTTGCATCATGGGTTTCATGAGCAAGGAGTTATTATTATAGGTCAAAGACTTCTTCTTGATGTCTTTAGGAGTTTGTCGTCTTGGCATAAACATAATTTAGAGTCATGTATATGAAGTGATGTTACACTTGTAAAGGGACAAATTATTGATGTTATTGCATGCTCCAAGACCTTGTCAATATGCTCCACAAAGTCGACTCAAATATGATGAAAAGTCTCCATGATAAAGTCGACCCACGCATAGGTGATCATGTCGGCCTAGGAAAGGAAAGACAGTCCCTATATAAAGGGTGGACTATGGCCTCATTAGCTCACCAAGATTTCAGACAGGTCTGCAATCAAGAATGAGGATAAGGTTTGCATATTGGTGCGTAAGGGAGGAGATATTCCAGCGAAGAAAAGAGTTAGTACAGCGAATAATAAAGGCTCGCTATTTTGGGTCTAAGTCTGTGATATAAGTCCGAACTGCAATGCGATAAGAGGAGAGATATACCGCAGAAGGAAAGGCTACAAAGGCATGCGAAGAAAGGGTTAAGGTCTCGGTCTACCAAGTCTGCAACCTAGTGCGTAAAGGAGACTATGATCAATTCATAGGAGAGGCAGTGCAAGCCTCTAAATTGAGGACATCTCCTATTTTGTCTCTGGTTGCCACATACAGTTCAAGAAAGCCGAGGAGAAGGAAAATGGAAGGAGAAGGTGCCAAGAAAAATCTGAAGAGTGCGGGAAAGAGACCAAGAAGGAGTCTCTTGAAAGCCAAGGTCAGATCAAAGAGAGGGCAGAAAGAGAGCACACAGTTCAAAGCTAGGAACCAAGCTTTCCTAGCATTGGTGCAGTGCAATGCAGAAAGGAGAGATTGACTAGAAGAACTTAGAAGAGTAGTGAGAACGGTCTTGGAGGCATACTAGTGTCAAGGGTCTGTGTCATGGTCATGGTACTCATCAACTGAAGATCTATACGAAGAATTATTATCGGGTTTTCCTCTGCAAGAGGGAGAGGTTTTGGCCCTGGCTTGAAAGCCTAAACATTTGTATCTCTTGTGCATTTGATAATTGACTTGATGAAGAACGTAATAATCTAACGAAGATAAGATCTAAGTGAAAGAAGCATAACGAAATCACAAGTAATTATCATGAAATAAATTTTTTAATAAAAGTCCTAATTTCTCAACATGGTATTAGAGCTAAGGTGTTGAAGACAAGAAAGGGCAGTTTAGCAAGAAGGCACAAGGTTCAAGCTCAAAGGAGACAACAAGGATCGGTTTTTCTAAGAGACATCAAAGCAAAGTAAAGGATCTTCATTGAAGAAGGATCTACAGTGAAGAGTCAAACCCTAGATCTAAGAAGGAAGATTATCTTTTAAGAAGTAGTCTACAAGGGAGTCAATGAACCATCTCAAGAAGACCAAAGACCTTACTCAAAGGACTTATACATCAAATTCCTTTCTAGAGGAAAAACAAGACCAAGAAGGTGATCTTTATCTTCAAAATATATTTGGTGATGAAACCAAATCAACACTGCTGGAGACATTATCAAATCATCATTTTGCTAAAATCATCATCCAGCCATCCTTGATCATCATCATCATCAAGGATCCAAGGTGAACTACCTCTTTACACCACTCTTGAGGAATTCAATCTAAGAATGAGCTTCTACTACTATCTACATTATCAACAAGGAAGAAGCCAGTAGAGGAAGAAAGCATCTATTCAAGTAAGTATATTTATGACTTCATCTAAATCTGTCAAAATGTCCTTTTGCAAAGAAAGCAACAAATTGGTTGGGGTTTCAAACTTTCTTGCATGGAAGAAAGGACAGATCTAAATCTTGTTGAGAATGAAGTCATGGACTATATCAAAGGGTCTGCAACTAGACCTTCAAAAGAAGATACTCAAGCTCATGCCAAATACATGAAGGGAGACACAATAGCCCAGAGGATTCTTATAGAATCCATAAAGGACTCTCTCATCCCCTATGTATCAAAACTAGAATCTTCAAAAGAAATATATGACAAATTGGTGGAGCTATTCTCGGTGAGTACTGTAGGGGACGTAATATCTCTGAGACAAAAACTATATTGTCGAAGCTGTCAAGAGAGGAAGGAATCACTTCATATTTTATGAAGATTTCCGAAATATGAGATCAACTGCAGGAATTGGGAGAAGTAATGCCTGATAGAGAAATGACTACAGTGGTGTTGAATGCTCTACCGAAGGATGGGGAAACTTCACTTCAAGTATCTATGTGAAGAAAGAAGCAACATCATTCCAGGATTTATGGTCTCTATGTAAGAAAGAAGAGACTAGATTAAAAGCTAAAATTGATATAGGATCAAATGAAGAGAATCAAGCTTATGTTTCCATGTCAAGAAGGAAAGGAAAATTTGGTAAGTTTGGTCCTCAGAAGAAAAGGAGAAACATGGATAAGATACGATGCTATGGATGTAATGAACTTGGGCACTATAAGAAAGATTGTCCCAAATCTAAGGACAAGAGAAAGAAGGAAGAAGCCCATGTCGCCAGAGAAATCGAAGAACCTGATTCAAAGAAACGAAAGAAAGAAGAAGTGAAAGATATCTACTATGATTGAGATCATCTTCCTCTTTAAGAGGTATCTGTCGGTTGTAAAATAGTATCTTAGGAAGCATTGTATACTAGATAGATGCATCACTTTAGAATTGGCATCGTGGTGGAAGCATTGAAGGAGGAGCACTCGTCATAGGAGGATGTATGTAACACATTTATGAGACAACTATGCTATGAAATAAGTGTCTCCTGGGAACCTCACTGAAAATCATATTTATAAAAGGAAGTCATATAGATCAAGGTTCATCATTCATTAATCAATATGGAAACAGGTTTGACATTTTCTAATAGAGTCCTCTTTGGATTCACTGGTTAGAAAGAAAGCAAAAGGATTTCATCGAGAATTCTAACTTGCAAAATTCTTGCATTAGAATATGATGACATATTGATTAAGCAGGTCAAGAAAATGAAACTTTTCATTCTAAGGAAAACTGTTGCAGGATGACTCAAAAAGAAAAGAGATGAGGGGTGTTGACCGCACTTTGTCAACGACCCCATAGCAGTACACCCCCATTTTTTCAAATGGGACTTATCATGTTCGAGGCTCGTGTCATCCATATTTCATCGTCGATCGACAGTTTGATAATGATGTAAACCCATTATGCATGTAATGATGTAAATGATCTAAGTAAGACCTTCAATGTATGTAACAACCTAGGTAAGCCTAGTATGTTGTTGATGATCTCTATCCTAGGAGGTTTTTTGTCTCACTGATTCACGAAAGTGATCGGCAGAGTTTTTCCCTCCAGCCTCACCCCAAAGCTAGGGTGAATTTTGTCATCAGCATACTAAGTGAGTCCTAGTGTTTCTATCGAGTCCTTGTAAAAGTAGTTTGAGCTACTTGGTCTACTAGATCATATTTTGAGTCGCAGAACTGGGTATTTATTTGAGGGTCTATACGAATGGGTTTTCCCCTTTTATGTATGTAAATGTATTATCTCATGTAAAAGAGGGTTGGAAAAATAATTATAATCCCCTCTTAGTCAATTAATTAAATTTTCTGGTCAATTAATTAATAAAATCTTAAACCATAAATTTAATTAATTTAGGGTCCTAAGTTAGGATTAAATCTTTAAAGGCAAAATTTGTGGGTCCTTGGAAAATGATTTTGAAAGCCCCAGGCCAAGGGGAATATTGAGAATTTTAAGAAATATTGGACCCTTGGGCCTTGGTGGTTAAGTCAAGGTCAAAATTTTAGGGTAATTAACTCAAAAATAATATTTTTGAGTTAATTAAAATTGAATTAAATGATAAATTCGTTTTTTCTCCAAAATTTTAATTTCAACGCTCCAGATTAAAAGATAATTAAATCTTTTGGACGGTTGAGATTATTTTGACGAGGATCATCCAAACTAGCCGTTAGAGATCTTGTCCTATAAATTTAGAGGTCTTTCTCATTCTTGAGTCATCCGATCTCAGGATCGTGCACTTGTTCTTAGAAGCTCTTGTAAATTTTTTGAGGAATAAAGCATAAAGACTTTGGGGTTACAAATCTGGATGTTCCTTCTCAGATCTATGTGGTGAATTGTCTCTAAACTCTGCTACTTTGTTTCTTGTATTTTATGGTTGATGGCCTTCATGGATTAATCTGCATATAGGTATCTTATGCAGTTTTTTGGGTTTATAAAATAACATTCTGATTTTTTCTGCAAAGGTCTCATGTTGTTTTCTTAAATCTCTATCGATCTAAGATTCAGATCTAAGTGTGTAGGGAATATTTTTAAGATTGGGCGTCTGGGGAAGTCTTCGGTTGGACCAGCCGACTCTTAATAAACATAAATCTGATAAGCTCTTATTTGTTAAATTTCAGGTCTATCTTATGATATTTATGATTTTGCAGGGTTTCGAAGGCTTGTGCCTCTCACTAAAACTTTAAATCTCTGAAAATTGTGCTAAAACGGATTTAGATCTAACCATGAGGGTTTCAAATTTGTAAATTAGTTTGTAAATTTGTGTTTTTGTTAAGACTGTAAGGGTTTAATAAATTTTTAGGTGTATATATTTTCAGATCTGACTGGCTTTGCAGGTTACAGGTTTACTCAGAAATTTTTTTAAAAGATCTGAGCCAGATCTAGCCTCCAAGGGCCAAATCTGGCTTCAAAATCACTGTTGGTGGCGGATCTACATGAAATTCAAATGAAAGAACATCAAAATCTCATTTTTGCAGAAATTTTTTTTATTTGCTCGACGTACTGGGTTATTTGCAACATTATCCTGCCGCTGTTCACAACATTCCATACCCTGCTGACGTCCTTCTTTCTCTGCCCTGTTCAAGGCGTCATTCTTTACACTGCCCCTTTGTCTTTTCTACGTTCATCACCTTTACCTCCTTTCTTTCATTTGATCAGTCTTCATACCCTCATTCTACAACGTTGAACTCATTCGACTCCATCCTCCTTGCTGCCCCGACCTGCATAAAAAAAAAAAAAAAAAACGATTCATTTACATCTGCCGTCCACCCGTTCCTTCCTTCTTCACGCCTTTTTCGTTTCTATCTGCAATTGAGTTGCATTACCATTTCCTCCATCGCTCTTCTTTCCCGTCGAGTTCACTGTCCTCCGCATGCCTCATCTCCTTTACGCGTCCCTCCAGGTCTGCCTGTCGTGGTAGTCTCGAGCCCTGCTTCCCCGTCGAGCCTTTCCTCACTTGCAAGCCATCGACCCATCTGCACACAGTCGTCCTTCTCCATTCACGTCGATCAACTGCAAAACGACAAACCAAATTACAAAGCCCTCACGATTTGTCTTAATGCGGGTTCATTTTTTTATTTTGTATATAGTTTAGCTTCAGGATATAGATTTTCGATTTTGTGATAGCGTAGTCATAGTTTTAGAATTCGATTTTGATTGTTAGTTTCAATTTAATTTAGTTTTAAGGTTTAGTTTGGTTATAATTTTAATTTTGATTTAGAATAGTTTAGATTTTAAATTTCATTTGTTTTTAACCTTAGTTTTAAATTTTAATTTTAGATCTAACTTTAGGATTTAAATTTAAGATTTAACTTAGATTTATATTAAATTTAAAAAAATAATAATAATAATAATTAGAAAACAAAACAAAAATAATAATAAAATTCTAAAAATTCTAAGAAACATTTTTTCAGTTCTATAGTCAAATGTGCTAAAATTATTTTTATCTAAAGTTTTGACTATAGAGACTTTTTCTGGATTGAAATTAATTGAAGCATCATAAATCTGGAAATATTTCAAATCTCGGGCATTTTCATCTTGTGATAATATCATTGTGGGTTTAAGATATTTTAATGCATGGTTATGGTGTTTTTCAATTGGATATCATTGTGATCAATCATGTTCTAATAAGCAGCAGTTAATCATCATTTACTTGTTTATAATCGCATAACGGGATTTTATTGAACTCCATAAGACAATGGCCTTAAACGTGAAATCTAATTTAGAACTGTGGAATCTCGTTCATTTTATTAAGTATTTGATGTCTTAGCTGTGTCTCCTGGATTCTCCATCCTCATTTCTAATAGGGTCTACCTCCCTTAGCTTGCAAGGAGACAGCTTAAAATAGAGAGATTGGGGATAAAGGTGACAACCCCCAATCTAAGCCGTTGTCGCGGTGCCTGGACAATCTGTGCGACAACATTTTTTGGCGTCGTTGCTGGGGATAGAGTTTTTCTGTCCTTGGTCTTAATGACATTTTCTAATCTTCTGATCTTTTATCCCCATTCATTAGCCTGTCGCAAGGGATCACATTTTCTAGCGTTCTTTCATCTCTTCATCATCTAATCTTTTCATCTTTAGCACCTGGACATTTCGGTTGGCTTCTTGTTTGGGTGGCGACTCCACTTATTCATCTTTTTACTCCTAGACAAGAATCCCCCCTTTATATCCATCTGTTATTCTCGATTATTTCTTTCTATTTTCAGAATTAGTTTCATGTTCAAGTGGTGACTCCAATTTCTTTCATTTCTTACAAGAGTTCTTGCTAAGAAGTTCGCTTTTTGAGGACCTTTTGACTATTCTTGAACATGGATCTATTTCTTAAGTTTTAAGCAGGTCATCATGGATGACACCTTTCATGGCATGCCGAAAGAGGCCACTTCAAAATTGTCTTTTTTCTCAAGTGGTGATCCAGGCACTGCTCTATTACATCTAAGGATGGTCAACCTTTTTATACATAAATATTTTCGTTCTTCACAATATAATCATGAAGATGTCAAGATACGTATCTTTGGCTATTCTTTAAAAGGTGATGCTATCGATTGGTTTCGAAATTGTCCTGAAGAGTATTGTTT
Source organism: Pinus albicaulis (assembly GCA_034641835.2). Taxonomy (NCBI): domain Eukaryota; kingdom Viridiplantae; phylum Streptophyta; class Pinopsida; order Pinales; family Pinaceae; genus Pinus; species Pinus albicaulis. The sequence continues at coordinate 1,835,914,936 of CM076575.1, read as the reverse complement.
ACAAGACATCATCAATGCTTTTAGAGATAAATATATAGAACAAGATGACTCAGATAATGAAATTGATCTTGTAGAAGATTCAGCTATCAGCAGGAGTTTTCCAGACAATTCTCAGGACGAATCCACTTATACCACAATAGCACAAACCCATGATAGTGGTGAAACAAAAACAAATTGTCAAACCAGTGTTGACAACGATAATAATCTTGTTAGCGAATTGATTCATATGGTTAAGGACATATAGCTAAATCAAGCTCAGGTAATCAAGAATATGGAGGCCAACCACGCTGAAATCATTAAGAATATGGAACTTAATCAAGCAAGATTAACAGTTGATCATACCAAGGAAATTGATGCTATACGAAACAAGTTGTTAGTCTTAGAGGAAAGGATGACGATCATGGAATTCAATCACTCCAATCAAATGAATGCCATGGAAGAAAGACATGATGAAGAAATGGCCATCGTGGAATTTGATCACAACAATCAATTAGCCACCATGCAAGCAAATCATAAGAGAGAGATAAACTATATGCAAAATTGCTTCATGGCCATGAAAGCGGGTAATGATAAAGTTATAAAGGACATGGAAACTGGTCAAATGTCTCTTCAGCACAGGTTATTGACTATTGAGAAGAATCATGCGAAGGAAATCAATACTATAAAGGTTAAGCATTCTAATCTGGAGAAAGCAGAAAGATCGCAATTGTCAACGGAGCATAGGCCTCCTAGTTTGCTGAAGCAAGATCCATCCTATTATGAGGAGACCATTTCTTCCATTGAAAAGTGGTTGATTGAAGGCGACCCGGATAGAAGGAAAACCGAAGGGAATCAGATTAATAAATCACCTTTGACAGAGTAGATGAAGAATGAAGAGAGACATGTCACACATATATTGTTTACTTCGTCTGAAAGTTCACAACAGGAAGGTTCCACATCATCAACCATACAATCTTCCATGAAGAAGAGCCTGAAGCGAAAAAGAAAAAGAATAAGGAAGCGCTTCAATACATCTGATGGCCGCAAGAAGCTTGACATTCAGATAAGACAAAGTCCTACATTGTGCAAGATTGGGCATGGCACATATGAAAAGCAGCCCACAGACTTTCCTGAAAGCAGGCAAATGCTCAGCATGCACTATATTGAACACATCTGATGCCACAGGGCATCCTTTGTATTTATCTCTAACCTTACACCTTGTTATTTCAGCATTTCATTTTGCAGTTAGAGTAGATTTACTTTTCATGTTAAGTAGAACAATAAATAAAAGAAGAGCTTCTATTTTTCATGAGCTTAATGTTATATGATGATATTTGGATGGACGCTACTTATGTAATCTTGTGTGTTGCTTGGATGCAGATTTTGGATTCTCACATTCCTTCAATGAAGCAATGTGTCCCCAAGTAGAGCCAGATGTTGACCGCACTTTGTCAACGACCCCATAGCAGTACACCCCCATTTTTTCAAATGGGACTTATCATGTTCGAGGCTCGTGTCATCCATATTTCATCGTCGATCGACAGTTTGATAATGATGTAAACCCATTATGCATGTAATGATGTAAATGATCTAAGTAAGACCTTCAATGTATGTAACAACCTAGGTAAGCCTAGTATGATGTTGATGATCTCTATCCTAGGAGGTTTTTTGTCTCACTAATTCACGAAAGTGATCGGCAAATTTTTTCCCTCCAGCCTCACCCCAAAGCTAGGGTGGATTTTATCATCAACATACTAAGTGAGTCCTAGTGTTCTATCGAGTCCTTGTCAAAGTAGTTTCAACTACTTGGTCTACTAGATCATGTTTTGAGTCGCAGAATTGGGTATTTATTTGAGGGTCTATACGAATGGGTTTTCCCCCTTTATGTATGTAAATATATTATCTCATGTAAAAGAGGGTTGGAAAAATAATTATAATCCCCTCTTAGTCAATTAATTAAATTTTCTGGTCAATTAATTAATAAAATCCTAAACCAGAAATTTAATTAATTTAGGGTCCTAAATTAGGATTAAATCTTTAAAGGCAAAATTTGTGAGTCCTTGGAAAATGATTTTGATAGCCCCAGGCCAAGGGAATATTGAGAATTTTAAGAAATATTGGACCCTTGGGCCTTGGTGGTTAAGTCAAGGTCAAAATTTTGGGGTAATTAACTCAAAAAATAATATTTTTGAGTTAATTAAAATTGAATTAAATGATAAATTCGTTTTTTCCCCAAAATTTTAATTTCAACGCTCCGGATTAAAAGATAATTAAATCTTTTGGACGGTTGAGATTATTTTGACGAGGATCATCCAAACTAGCCGTTAGAGATCTTGTCCTATAAATTTAGTGGTCTTTCTCATTCTTAAGTCATCTGATCTCAGAATCGTGCACTTACTCTTAGAAGCTCTTGTAAACTTTTTGAGGAATAAAGCATAAAGACTTTGGGGTTACAAATCTGGATGTTCCTTGTCAGATCTATGTGGTGAATTGTCTCTAAACTCTGCTACTTTGTTTCTTGTATTTTATGGTTGATGGCCTTCATGGATTAATCTGCATATAGGTATCTTATGCAGTTTTCTGGGTTTATAAAATAACATTCTGATTTTTTCTGCAAAGGTCTCATGTTGTTTTCTTAAATCTCTATCGATCTAAGATTCAGATCTAACTGTGCAGGGAATATTTTTAAGATTGGGCGTCTGGGGAAGTCTTCGGTTGGACCAGCCAACTCTCAACAAACATAAATTTGATAAGCTCGTATTTGTTAAATTTCAGGTCTATCTTACGATATTTGTGATTTTGCAGGGTTTCGAAGGCTTGTGCCTCTCACTAAAACTTTAAATCTCTGAAAATTGTGCTAAAACGGATTTAGATCTAACCATGAGGGTTTCAAATTTGTAAATTGGTTTGTAAATTTGTATTTTTGTTAAGACTGTAAGGGTTTAATAAATTTTTAGGTGTATATATTTTCAGATCTGACTGGCTTTGCAGGTTACAGGTTTACTCAGAAATTTTTTTAAAAGATCCGAGCCAGATCTAGCCTCCAAGGGCCAGATCTGGCTTCAGAATCGCTGTTGGTGGTGGATCTACATGATATTCAATTGAAAGAACATCAAAATCTCATTTTTGCAGAAAAAATTTTTATTTGCTGGACGTACCGGGTTATTTACAACATTATCCTGCTGCTGTTCACAACATTCCATACCCTGCTGACGTCCTTCTTTCTCTGCCCTGTCCAAGGCGTCATTCTTTACACTGTCCCTTTGTCTTTTCTACGTTCATCACCTTTACCTCCTTTCTTTCATTTGATCAGTCTTCATACCCTCATTCTACAACGTTGAACTCATTCGACTCCATCCTCCTTGCTGCCCTCGACCTGCATAAAAAAAAAAAAAAAACATTCATTTACATCTGCCGTCCACCCATTCCTTCCTTCTTCACGCCTTTTTCGTTTCTATCTGCAATTGAGTTGCATTACCATTTCCTCCATCGCTCTTCTTTCCCGTCGAGTTCACTGTCCTCCGCATGCCTCATCTCCTTTATGCGTCCCTCCAGGTCTGCCTGCTGTGGTAGTCTCGAGCCCTGCTTCCCCGTCGAGCCTTTCCTCACTTGCAAGCCATCGACCCATCTGCACACAGTCGTCCTTCTCCATTCACGTCGATCAACTGCAAAACGACAAACCAAATTACAAAGCCCTCACGATTTGTCTTAATGCGGGTTCATTTTTTTATTTTGTATATAGTTTAGCTTCAGGGTATAGATTTTTGATTTTGTGATAGCGTAGTCATAGTTTTAGAATTCGATTTTGATTGTTAGTTTCAATTTAATTTAGTTTTAAGGTTTAGTTTGGTTATAATTTTAATTTTGATTTAGAATAGTTTAGATTTAAAATTTCATTTGTTTTTAACCTTATAAATTTTAATTTTAGATCTAACTTTAGGATTTAAATTTAAGCTTTAACTTAGATTTAGATTTAATTTAAAATAATAATAATAATAATAATAATTAGAAAACAAAACAAAAATAATAAAAAAATTCTAAGAAACATTTTTCAGTCCTATAGTCAAATGTGCTAAAATTATTTTTATCTAAAGTTTTGACTATAGAGACTTTTTCTGGATCGAAATTAATTGAAGCATCATAAATCTTGAAATATTGCAAATCTCGGGCATTTTCATCTTGTGATAATATCATTGTGGTTTTAATATATTTTAATGCATGGTTGTGGTGTTTTTCAATTGGATATCATTGTGATCAATCATGTTCTAATAAGCAGCAGTTAATCATCATTTACTTGTTTATAATCACATAACGGGATTTTATTGAACTCCATAAGACACTGGTCTTAAACGTGAAATCTAATTTAGAACTGTGGAATCTCGTTCATTTTATTAAGTATTTGATGTCTTAGCTGTGTCTCCTGGATTCTCCATCCTCATTTCTAATAGGGTCTACCTCCCTTAGCTTGCAAGGAGACAGCTTAAAATAGAGAGATTGGGGATAAAGGTGACAGCCCCCAGTATGAGCTGTTGTCGCAGTGCCTTGACAATCTGTGCGGCAACATTTTTTGGCGCCGTTGCCGGGGATAGAGTTTTTCTGTCCTTGGTCTTAACGACATTTTCTAAATCTTCTGATCTTTCATCGCCATTCATTAACCTGTCACAAGGGATCACATTTTCTGGCATTCTTTCATCTCTTCATCATCTAATCTTTTCATCTTTAGCACCTGGACATTTCGGTTGGCTTCTTGTTTGGGTGGCGACTCCACTTATTCATCTTTTTTCCCAAACAAGAATTCCCCATTGATATCCATCTGCTATCTCTCGATTATCTCTTTTGTTTTAGAATTAGTTTCATGTTCAAGTGGCGACTCCAATTCTTTCATTTCTTACAAGAGTTCCTGCTAAGAAGTTCACTTCTTGAGGACCTTTTGACTATTCTTGAACATGGATCTATTTCCTAAATTCTAAGCAAGTCATCATGGATGATCCTCTTCATGACCTGCCAAAAGAGGCCATTCCTAAATTACCTTTGTTCTCGGGTGGTAATCCAGCTGCTGCTCGAAAGCATCTCTTGACAGTTATTAATATAATAAACAGATATTGTCTTCCATCACAATATAATCATGAAGATGTCAAGATATGTCTCTTTGGCTTTTCCTTAAAAGGTGATGCTATTGATTGGTTTTGAAATTGTCCTGAGGAGTATTTTTATTATTTTCAAAACATCATAAAAGCCGTTATAGAAAAATATATGACAGAAGATGATTCGCCTTGTACCCCCAGTATTGTGCAAAATAATGAAATTGATTGTGTAGAGAACTCAACTGTCAACATCAGATCTCCAGACAATTATCAGGATGAATCCACTTGTACCATGATAGTGCAAATCCATGATAGTGGTGAAGCAGATCCAAGTTGTCAAACTAGTGTTGGCAACGATAAGGATCTTGTTAAAGAATTGATTCAAATGGTTAAGGATATACAGCTAAATCAAGCTCAGGTAATCAAGAATATGGAGGCCAACCAGGCTGAAATCATTAAGAATATGGAACTTAACCAAGCAAGATTAACAGCTGATCATACCAAGGAAATTGATGCTATATGAAACAAGTTGTTAGCCTTAGAGGAAAAGATGACAATCATGTAATTCAATCACTCCAATCAAATGAATGCCATGGAAGAAAGACACGATGAAGAAATGGCCATCATGGAATTTGATCACAACAATCAATTAGCCACCATGCAAGAAAATCATAAGAGAGAGATAAACTATATGCAAAACTGCTTCATGGCCATGAAAGCGGGTAATGATAAAGTTATAAAGGACATGGAAGCTGGTCAAATGTCTCTTCAGCACAGGTTATTGACTGTTGAAAAGAATCATGCGAAGGAAATCAGTACTATAAAGGTTAAGCATTCTAATCTGGAGAAAGTGAAAAGATCACAGTTGTCAACAGAGCATAGGCCTCCCAGTTTGCTGAAGCAAGCTCCATCCTATTATGAGGAGACCATTTCTTCCATTGAAAAGTGGTTGATTGAAGGCGACCCGGATAGAAGGAAAACCGAAGGGAATCAGGTTAATAAATCACCTTTGACAGAGCAGATGAAGAGTGAAGAGAGACATGTCACACACATATTGTTTACTTCGTCTGAAAGTTCACAAGAGGAAGGTTCCACATCATCAACCATACAATCTTCCACGAAGAAGAGCCTGAAGCGAAAGAGAAAAAGAATAATGAAGCGCTTTGAATCGTCTGATGGTCGAGAGCAGCTTGACATTCGGATAAGACAGAGTCCTACATTGTGCAAGATTGGGCATGGCACATCTGAAAAGCAGCCCATAGACTTGCCTGAAAGCAGGCAAATGCTCAGCATGCACTATATTGAACAAATCTGATGCCACAGGGCATCCTTTGTATTGTATCTCTAACCTTACACCTTGTTATTTCAGCATTTCATTTTGCAGTTAGAGTAGATTTACTTTTCATGTTAAGTAGAATAATAAATAAAAGAAGAGCTTCTATTTTTCATGAGCTTAATGTTATATGATGATATTTGAATGGACGCTACTTATGTAATCTTGTGTGTTGCTTGGATGCAGATTCTGGATTCTCACATTCCTTCAATGAAGCAACGTGTCCCCAAGTAGAGCCAGATGTTGACCGCACTTTGTCAACGACCCCATAGCAGTACACCCCCATTTTTTCAAATGGGACTTATCATGTTCGAGGCTCGTGTCATCCATATTTCATCGTCGATCGACAGTTTTATAATGATGTAAACCCATTCTGCATGTAATGATGTAAATGATCTAAGTAAGACCGTCCATGTATGTAACAACCTAGGTAAGCCTGGTATGTTGTTGATGATCTCTATTCTAGGAGGTTTTTTGTCTCACTGATTCACGAAAGTGATCGGCAGAGTTTTTCCCTCCAGCCTCACCCCAAAGCTAGGGTGGATTTTGTCATCAGCATACTAAGTGAGTCCTAGTGTTTCTATCGAGTCCTTGTAAAAGTAGTTTCAACTACTTGGTCTACTAGATCATGTTTTGAGTCGCAGAATTGGGTATTTATTTGAGGGTCTATACGAATGGGTTTTCCCCCTTTATGTATGTAAATGTATTATCTCATGTAAAAGAGGGTTGGAAAAATAATTATAATCCCCTCTTAGTCAATTAATTAAATTTTCTGGTCAATTAATTAATAAAATCTTAAACCAAAAATTTAATTAATTTAGGGTCCTAAATTAGGATTAAATCTTTAAAGGCAAAATTTGTGGGTCCTTGGAAAATGATTTTGAAAGCCCCAGGCCAAGGGAATATTGCGAATTTTAAGAAATATTGGACCCTTGGGCCTTGGTGGTTAAGCCAAGGTCAAAATTTTGGGGTAATTAACTCAAAAATAATATTTTTGAGTTAATTAAAATTGAATTAAATGATAAATTCGTTTTTTCCCCAAAATTTTAATTTCAACACTCCGAATTAAAAGATAATTAAATCTTTTGGACGGTTGAGATTATTTTGACGAAGATCATCCAAACTAGCCGTTAGAGATTTTGTCCTATAAATTTAGAGGTCTTTCTCATTCTTAAGTCATCCGATCTCAGGATCGTGCACTTGCTCTTAGAAGCTCTTGTAAACTTTTTGAGGAATAAAGCATAAAAACTTTAGGTTTACAAATCTGGATGTTCCTTTTCAGATCTGTGTGGTGAATTGTCTCTAAACTCTGCTACCTTGTTTCTTGTATTTTATGGTTGATGGCCTTCATGGATTAATCTGCATACAGGTATCTTGTGCAGTTTTCTGGGTTTATAAAATAACATTCTGATTTTTTCTGCAAAGGTCTCATGTTGTTTTCTTAAATCTCTATCGATCTAAGATTCAGATCTAAGTGTGCAGAGAATATTTTTAAGATTGGGCGTCTGGGGAAGTCTTCGGTTGGACCAGCCGACTCTCAATAAACATAAATTTGATAAGCTCGTATTTGTTAAATTTCAGGTCTATCTTACGATATTTGTGATTTTGCAGGGTTTCGAAGGCTTGTGCCTCTCACTAAAACTTTAAATCTCTGAAAATTGTGCTAAAACGGATTTAGATCTAACCATGAGGGTTTCAAATTTGTAAATTAGTTTGTAAATTTGTATTTTTGTTAAGACTGTAAGGGTTTAATAAATTTTTAGGTGTATACATTTTCAGATCTGACTGGCTTTGCAGGTTACAGGTTTACTCAGAAATTTTTTTAAAAGATCTGAGCCAGATCTAGCCTCCAAGGGCCAGATCTGGCTTCAGAATCGCTGTTGGTGGCGGATCTACATGATATTCAATTGAAAGAACATCAAAATCTCATTTTTGCAGAAAAAGTTTTTATTTGCTGGACGTACTGGGTTATTTACAACATTATCCTGCCGTTGTTCACAACATTCCATACCTTACTGACGTCCTTCTTTCTCTGCCCTGTCCGAGGCGTCATTCTTTACACTACCCCTTTGTCTTTTCTACGTTCATCACCTTTACCTCCTTTCTTTCATTTGATCAGTCGTCATACCCTGATTCTGCAACGTTGAACTCATTCGACTCCATCCTCCTTGCTGCTCTTGACCTGCATAAAAAAAAAAAAAAAAAAAACGATTCATTTACATCTGCCATCCACCCGTTCCTTCCTTCTTCACGCCTTTTTCGTTTCTATCTGCAATTGAGTTGCATTACATTTTCCTCCATCGCTCTTCTTTCCCGTCGAGTTCACTGTCCTCCGCATGCCTCATCTCCTTTACGCGTCCCTCCAGGTATGCCTGCCGTGGTAGTCTCGAGCCCTGCTTTCCCGTCGAGCCTTTACTCACTTGCAAGCCATCGACCCATCTGCACACAGTCGTCCTTCTCCATTCACGTCGATCAACTGCAAAACGACAAACCAAATTACAAAGCCCTCACGATTTGTCTTAATGCGGGTTCATTTTTTTATTTTGTATATAGTTTAGCTTCAGGGTATAGATTTTCGATTTTGTGATAGCGTAGTCATAGTTTTAGAATTCGATTTTGATTGTTAGTTTCAATTTAATTTAGTTTTAAGGTTTAGTTTGGTTATAATTTTAATTTTGATTTAGAATAGTTTAGATTTTAAATTTCATTTGTTTTTAACCTTAGTTTTAAATTTTAATTTTAGATCTAACTTTAGGATTTAAATTTAAGCTTTAACTTAGATTTAGATTTAATTTTAAAAAAATAATAATAATAATAATAATTAGAAAACAAAACAAAAATAATAATAAAATTCTAAAAATTCTAAGAAACATTTTTTCAGTTCTATAGTCAAATGTGCTAAAATTATTTTTATCTAAAGTTTTGACTATAGATACTTTTTCTGGATCGAAATTAATTGAAGCATCATAAATCTGGAAATATTGCAAATCTCGGGCATTTTCATCTTGTGATAATATCATTGTGGGTTTAAGATATTTTAATGCATGGTTGTGGTGTTTTTCAATTGGATATCATTGTGATCAATCATATTCTAATAAGCAGCAGTTAATCATCATTTACTTGTTTATAATCGCATAACGGGATTTTATTGAACTCCATAAGACACTGGTCTAAAACGTGAAATCTAATTTAGAACTGTGGAATCTCGTTCATTTTATTAAGTATTTGATGTCTTAGTTGTGTCTCCTGGATTCTCCATCCTCATTTCTAATAGGGTCTACCTCCCTTAGCTTGCAAGGAGACAGCTTAAAATAGAGAGATTGGGGATAAAGGTGACAGCCCCCAGTCTGAGCCGTTGTCGCGATGCCTTGACAATCTGTGCGACAACAAGGGGCATGTATATTTATGCTTACACTGGATTATATGAAGTCATGTCATATGTTTCCAAGTAATATACTTCTATCTTCAGAAGTATGGACAAATGGAAAATAGAATTTCCTCTGATGCAAAGGCTGCCGAAAGGCATGATGCAAACCAGATGAAATCAACATAAGCTATCCTCATATGGAACATGAGGTCATTGTACAAAATCAAGACACTGCATATTGGAAGCTCCTGGGAATGAAATCAAATTGTGTGGAGAAAGAAAGGAAGAGATCGTGAGAAGTACAACTGTGATAAAAAGAAGTCCACATCCAAGGAAGCCAAGAAGGTTTGACTAGAAAATCTCCTAGGAAGATATGTAGACTCTGATAGAAGTTTGGAAAAGATGGAAACCCTTGAAAATACATATCTTTAGGAGATGTGCCAATCTGTACAAAGGATGTCGATGCCTACAAGAAGATGTCATGATGAAAGATCATCACTAAGGTAATTTTTTATGTAAGTATTCATATTTATAATTGAAAAATATATGGATGAGCTTATTCAAGGCTGCCAAAGGGAAGTATATGTCTTCCACAGATTGACAACCATATGGTAGGATTACGCCATGGTGTCAATTTTACTGATCTCACCATTTATAGACATTAAGGGTGTCAGCGTCAACTATATAGACCAGATTTCCCAGTAGGCATCCGACAGTCATCATCACACATCTAGGGGAGTGTGGCTAGCACAGTCCTCCCATGACCCCAAGTTTTGGAGGATAAACGATGGGCAGTGTGAAAATTTCTGAATATCTCACACAGAAACCCTACTGTAAATTTTCAGATTTACTTCTCCTAGTTACATTAAGTTATTAACGTGAAATATTCAGCATTAACATCGAAGTAAATACATCAACAACCTACACATACAGATCTAAACTGAATACATGCACAATGACAAAGTGACACAAAAGGATTTTCTGGACAACTGTCCCTACAAAAAGCCAATGCGGGAAAACCTGTCTTCTGGTTGCTGGAGGGTTTTATTATTAAGTAGATTCTAAGTACAACAAATCTGGGAACCAAACTGGTTAACCTGACAGAGAAATAAAATTGTAGCTATACCTCTGTTCTGGAGACAGAAAATCAAACTGATTCACACTCTCAAACGGTATTTATAGAACTCAGACCTTTTCATTCTTCAGAAACACCAATGTTTCTTTGAAGCCTTCTGTGTCAGCTTTGCTAGCCTGCATGAGCCCCTACGTTGCTCAGGAAGGGCCTACGTCACCCCAGACTGGGTTATGTTGCCCTGCGTTGCCCTAGTTGGGCCTGCGTTAGCCCTGCTGGCATCTTGTTGCCTCTGCGGTGCCCTTTGTAGGCCTACGTCAGCCCTGCGTAGCCCCTGAAGCCTCTACACTGCCCTTTCTGGGCCTGCGTCAGCCTTGCGTAGCCTCTGAAGCCTCTGCGCTACCCCTGCTGGACTATGGCTCCTCTGCGTAGTTGTTGCTCCCTCTGCGCTGCTCAGTTTACTGCTTCTCTGCCCTTGTTGCACTCTTGGCCTGGGATCAAACCATCCCTTTCGCCAATACTACCCCTCGCTGCAATTGAAACACTTCTCGAAATTCTTAACAAACCACGCCCTAGAATTCCAGCTTAGTCTCAGTGTTCTGCCACTGTGTGTGTTCTCTAACTGACCCCAAGCCCTCTTCTTATACTTTTCTCGTTGAAACATCAACAACTGTGATCTAATCCTGAATCGACGACTAAGATTAGAAGATCCTTAATCTGTGTGACTTAAGTCATTTTCATCACGTGTTTAATTTAATTAACTTTAATCTTTTAGTTTTCCTAAGTTAGACTTAGGGTCCTTAATTATAAAGAGTAATTAATTAAATATCTTTTAAACAGGATGGAATTTCTTAAATTGCTTTCTGGGTCTTCGAGATCTCATGTACTCTAGTCCCTCCACAAAGTTTGGGAGCTAGAGCACATCTGATGCTACCCCAACACCACAAAATCTCAGCATTCCCTCTTAGCGAGGAATGTGCTCTAGCAACAATACTTCACCCTGAAATTTTGCATTGATCTCTAGTGTGGGTTCTGCATTGATGCTTGGCCTATTGCCCTTCATCACTGCGTTGTTGCTTCTCTTCTGTACTTTTGCCCATGACGCTGCCATCGCCACTGCTACATTTGTACTGCAGCTCCCTCTCAATTTGTTGCATCGTGCTGCCAACTGCTGCACTGCAACTCAGTTGCTGAGAGTAAGCAACTAAAGTTCTCTTGCCCAATATTTGATAGACAAGTCAGCTGGGTTGCATCTTCATCACTGAAGCTCCATAGGTTGCTACTCTGTGCTGACATCTGGAGGCATCTGCAACTTTGCACCGCATAAGCAGACCTCCTCTACGTTGCCTCTGCGCTGAAGTCCTCTACGTTGTTGTTGCGCTGTGATGTCCTCCTGAAGCCTCTGCGCTATTGCAGCTCTGCACTGCGTAAGAAAGTCTACTCTGCGCTGCTGAAGCTCTGTACTGCATAAGAAAGTCTGCTCTAAGTTGTTGAAGTCACATCATCTCCTCTGCGTTGTTGCTACTGCATCTGCACTGCGTTGCTCCCTCACATCATCCAGCTTTGCCTCTGCTCCATCTATGATCTTCTGCACCCACTGCTCCACTTGCCCCACTACTGTCTTAAGGCTCCCATAGCTCGTATGTGATCCTAGAGTGGGCTACTCAAGGATCCTGCCTTCCACTCTATAGCTGCTCTACAAATCCATGTCGCCCCACTTTCGTGGTTCATGAGTTTCACAGTTTCTTCCTCTATCTCCATGTAATCAAATGCATCTCCCATCCTATCTACATTTTGTTGAGCTGTTGTAGACTCTTTTCCAGTGAAGTGAGGGATTTTTTATTAGTAATCATTTGGTAAGGGAAGTAAAGGTTGTGGTAACACTAATGGGGCATACCATGTTGCCATGGCTGGAAATAAGGGTGGATTTTACAGTAGTGAAAGTGGGTTGAACAAGAGTGTTTTGCACAGTGGTAGTATGAATTGGAGTGGAAGAAAAACTTGGGCTAGCAAACTGATTTTGAGCAGACTTGTTATAAAAAAGGCTAAAGTGATAAAGAAGCTGGGAATCAAGAGGAGTGGAAGGTGAGGCTTCTCTACTGAAGCTTTGTTGCAAATCTGCAATATCAAGGTTAGTTTGGTTTAAGTCACCTTGAGATCTGGTTCTAAAGATGTTCTTTGTATGATGTAAATCAAAGTGTGAATCCTCTAAGACCACAAGGTTTTTAGGGACAGAGTTTGTTCTTAAGAGGCTCCTATTAGCAGCTGAATTTCGAGAGTTAGAAGTCTGCCACAAAATTCTCTCAAGATTGTCAACGATTAAAGGAGGATTTGGGTCTAGATGGGATCTAGTATTGATCCTATGTGAAGCCAGACTGCTTTTCAAAAATGAGAGAGGTGGGGGTTTTAGGCACTGTTTTTGGAAGCTTCACCTCTCAGGATGTTTTGTCTAAAATGGGACTAGGCTTCTAAACTTTCTTCAAGGCTGGTTAACACAATATTAAATAGATTTGGGAACCTAGATGAGTAATAGGCCTACTGGGGCTAGTGGAGTCGCCAGGTGGAAACTTATAGTTTTTTATGAAGGTAAGATATTGGATGGTTCCACCACCATGCTTATTATGAGCCAAACTGAAATGTTTTTGGGTTTTTCTGAGTTTCTTGATTTTATAGGTTATGAGAGTGTCCTCAATCTGACTTAACACTTAGCTAGGGTGTCAAAACATACAGAGTTCACTCTTATGGCTTGGTAACTGAATCCTTCAAGGTTTGATAAGGCTTTACGAGAATCCTAAGGGTTACTTAGTTTGTCACTGATTCAATTAAGTCCTATCATGATTACCATTTGTTAGGTAGTGCTTGAGGGAGGTTACCTATGTTATACTTAGACAGTGAGTGTTTTGTTTTGAAGATTTTACTCAGGGTCCCACCGTGATCGCCATTATGTTGGTGTCCCGTGTTTTGATAGTTTGGCAAATCAAAAGACAAGGCAACATCAGAACCAATCTTTAGAGTTACAGGATCTAGTCCTCCTATTCTCAAAGAGGGATCTCTCAAAAGTTTGTTTGCAAAGGTTTATCTTGTGTGCTTTGAGTATTGGTTTTAGACTAGTTATTCAGTGCAGGTGTTTATTTGTTTGTTTGTTTGGTTGGAATGATACAGCAGAACATGAAAGGCCTAGGAAAGATATATAGGACAGAGAAATATCTGGTTCATTGGGCAATGGAGTCAAGAAAAGGTCATAACAAACTCATCAATGGATATGGGATATCAAAGGGCAAATCTAACTTGGCCACGGGATCCTTTTGTTTTTGGAATGAGATGAACATTAATGATTTGGAAAGAGAGGTTTAATTCTCAACAAAGGGAATTCGAAAGCATAATTTGAACAATAAAGAGCTCTTTGATAGACAGGGCTAAACATAAATTCTACAAATCACACCTTTAAGCAAATAATGATTTCAAAACAACTTTTAAAATGAAATCTAAGATTCGGGGAACACCCTATTTCCTCAAAGATTTATTTTAAAGGACTTAGAAACATAAAAGATTTACTGATAATTACATTCATAGAAGAGGGAGCACCTAAAAACATCTATGATCATAATTATAACGACCTTTAAGCCAACTGTTTAAGTGAGGACAAAGGGCAAGATCAAAACAGACCTCTTTGATTCACTGTAAGAAAATAACTTCAAAGGAAGACTTCAATAACAGTTTTTAAGTGGCAGCAGACAAGCAGGGAGAACCATAAATCATGCTGAAACCAACTGTTCGAACTATTAAGGAAATAAACAAGCATGAAGATTAAAGAGAGAGATTAAAGACTCTAAAATACTTCGGAAGAAGAAAACATGAAACAGTGAAGGATGAACAGGTCTAAGGTGCTTCCAAGAGTCATTTCTTAGCCTAAAACTTTCAACCTACTGTAGTAAGAAATTATGGAACATAATGAAAACAGAGGAAAACATAAAACAGTTCAGAATACTTCACCAACAGCCAAGCTCATGGATCCAATGATAGAGCCTTCTCAGGAACAAGCATGCAAAACATCATCGAGGTTTCCAAGACTTCAGTTTCTTCTTCAACTTCAACGGACTATGTATTTATTTCAGAGAGTTTCAGTATTACAACTGGTGATCAAACAACAACCAACCCCTCAGTCATCTTCTACAGAAGTATATATAGAAGAATGAGGAGGTGAGATCCGATAAAAGATTTCCAATTACAATTAATACAGACTTAATGGCTTCTTGGCCTTTGGGGGGCTCAATGAAGAAACTTACATGGGTGTACTCTGTATTAAATGTTTTACATAAAGATTTAAGCTCGGTGGGAGCTTTTGTTGACCTTTGAGGCTCTATGTGACATCGAAGTAACTCTGCAGATGTTTTGTCATTAAGTTCCTTGGCAGAATTTACTCTTTGGCTGCGTTTTGAAACAAATATCTGATCCTGATCAATAAATTCGGCTTCTGATTGAATACTTTGAGGCACAGGTGGCATTTCAGTAGCTGGGAGGAAAAAATATTCCTTAATGTGGCGGTGGAGGCTTTCCTGTTTGATAAAACACTTAAATTCTCTTCAACTGTGTTTTAATCGGGGATTAGGCTTTTGATAAACATTCTTAGCCGTGATCCCCGCAAAATCTGTTTTTAATCCTTTTTTCTGATAAATTTTGGTCTTCGTCACTGATACTCTCTGACTGTGCCTGATTCATGGTTTTTGCTGGTATGCAGGGCTGCGCAGGGTTATGTGGCATCAATGCTTTATGAAAGATTGATGAAAACGTGGATTTAACACCTGTGAATGATTTCCCCTGGTGAATCGAAGGCGGGAGGATCGTTGGCCTTCGTTTCTGAATTTTCTTCAGAAATGGCGAAAAAACCATTTAAACCCTGCCAAAACAAACAAGTATTATAAAATCCGTGCATTTATAGGTTTGTTGCTGCAGAAGGCATGTGGAGGAAGCATGGTCGTTGGATGGCATCATCCAACAGTCAAGATTAATCGGAAGAATGGCGTAGTGAAGGCGGAAGAAAATTTTGAATCAGGGCTGTCGATCGCGCAGATATCGACGGTCGGGAGCGGAAAATGGAAAGTTGAAACGGGAAATGTTGATCGGGTGATCGAATCAGGGCGATGGAATGTGGGTCATCGATCTGTAAATCAGATCGATGGCGGAGATCAATTGAATGCCGCGCCGTAGCCTGGTTAACTGTCGAGCATCTTCGGAGAGCGATAGCCGTCGGATGGGCCGCCTCAAATCGGACGGTGTACAACGATATCGCGTCGGGTCCACGTCCAAACGTTAACGCGCGATGGACGACGGTTTTATGCACAGTGCCCAGGACACGTGTCGGCCAGCGTATGGAATCGCTGCCGATCGGGAAAAAACCGTCGTTGCCCAAAGGCGGTGCAATGAATACCGCGTGGTTTTCGGAATGGCGAGTGGAATGCGGGGACCACCGGGGAGACAGACTCTGCACTGTCCGATCATCAGATCAAATCGACAGTGCGAAACAACTAAAAATTGGACCAGCGGAAGAAATCATAAAATAATATAAGGCCGACGGTTTTTAATATATAACCAAAGGTTTTAGACTTTGGTCGAAAAATATTTTATTTGAAGCGAATAGGCGCCCCTCTGTGGGGCCACGGGTTATATGGGAGAACATTTGACCGGGGTTTAAAAGAGGAGGGGCTTAATCGCAATTGGGCAATGCGATAAGCGCTTAGAAGACTAGCGTTCGGTCTTAGCACCAAAACGCATGGTGGGAAAGGGTTTAAAGGCTTAGCCCAAGGGGGTTTCAGCTCATAATATATAAAAATATGGTTTTTAATGGTTTTTCAATAGTTTTCAAAGGAATTTGAGAGTTTCAATAAGGCTAAGAGGGAGTCTTAAAACCTTATCAAGGGATTTTGAAGAAGGGGAAAATGGGAAAAACATGAAAATGAGGGATTTTCATGGGAAAAGGAGGGATAAAAACTGAGGTTAGTTTTGGAAGAGGGGAGAAAGGGAAATGGTGCTTGCAGCAGTATTCTTTCTTGGGAAACAGCAAGATTTCTGAATGGGGAAATAGGCACAGTAGTGAAGATTGGGACAGAGGCAGGAGGCCTTCAAGAGTCTTCAAGAGCCAACACTTTTTAGTCATAAAATTTGTTCCTTGAAGGCTCCAAAGAGTTTTTAGCCAGCATTTGGTATAACAAATTTTATAGCTGGCTAACACAGTCTTCAGAAACCCCAGCGCTGCACTGAAGCCCTCTGCGTCAGCCCCTGCGCTGCTCAGGAAGGGCCTTCGTCACCCCGGACTGGGTTACGCTGTCCCTGCGTTGCCCTGGTTGGGCCTGCATCAGCCTTGTTGGCCTCCTGCTGCCTCTACGCTACCCTTTCTGGGCCTGCATTAGCCCTGCGTAGCCCCTGAAGCCTATGTGCTGCCCTTTCTGGGCCTGAGTCAGCCTTGTGTAGCCCCTGAAGCCTCTAAACTGCCCCTATTGGGCTCTGGCTGCTCTTCGTAGCTGCTTCGTAGTTGTTGCTCCCTCTGTGCTGCTCAGTCAGCTGCTTCTTTTCCCTTGTTACAATCTTGCCCTGGGATCAAACCATCCATTTCGCCAATATTACCCCTCGCTGCAGCTGAAACACTTCTGGAAATTCTTAGTAAACCGCGCCCTAGAATTCCAGCATAGTCTCAGTGCTCTGCCACTATGTGTGTTCTCCAACTAACCCTAAGCCCTCTTCTTATACTTTTCTCGTTGAAACATCAACTGTTGTGATGTAATCTTGAATCAACGGCTAAGATTAGAAGATGTTTGATCCGTGTGACTTAAGTCATTTTCATCATATGTTTAATTTAATTAACTTTAATCTTTTAATTTTCCTAAGTTAGACTTAGGGTCCTTAATTGATTAATTAATTAAATATCTCTTAAACATGATGGAATTTCTTAAATCGCTTTTTAGGTCTTGGAGATCTTATGTACTCTAGTCCCTCCACAAAGTTTGCGAGCTAAAGCACATCCGATGCTACCCCACAGCACAAATCTCAACAGGAAGTTCCTCCACCCCTCTTAGTAGGACTAGTGTTAAAACCCTATCATGGAATCTCATCGAGTCTCAATTGTTCTGAATGTCAGTTTGGTAACAATGTTATCTACAATGTAAATATTTGTCTATACATTTATAACATATGTATCATCATATTAAAAATAAACAGTTTATGTATAATTCATACATGTCGTTATCTAGGGTATAACATAGTTGACCATATCCAACCCATATATCAATAGGCTAGCTTTCATATTAAAATGTAGTTACTCTTTTATTTCTATTAACTCAATCATATCTATATGCAGAAATGAAACAAATTTATAGATATCTGCATTTATAACATAATCCATGATCTAGATTTCAAATACTAATCTTCATATTGGTATTCATATTCTCGCAATGTTAATTAAATGACATTTCATATTGGTATCCATGTACCAGCAGAGTTAAGAAATTAACATATATCATGTATCAGTAGATGTAAACAAACATTGTATTCTTATGGGTATCCATGTACCAACAAAATAAAATTAATTTTTACATGCGATATTTCAAAATGATAGTCTTAAGTATCCAAAATAGAGTAGTTATATATAAAATAAGGTTTTCATTCCTCAAAATCAGCACAATTTGGGTTATCTTTGACATATGGTCTTTGTATCTCCCCAGGTAGCCGATCCAAGGCTATACTTGTCCCACTGGACCTTAACTTGGTCTACCAAATGATTTCTCAGTTGTCGAACCCTACGTTCCAGTATACATAATGGTTCGATCGAAACGGTTCCCTCGTCTGATACCTGCAGGAAGATATTACTGCTATTGAGATCGAGGAGGGTGGTGTCGTTACTTTATTTTCTTAATTGAAGATCAATCTGATCTGATATGTAACAATTTGTAATAATACTTATCATACTATGTAGGTCTTTAGAGTTCGTCAAGGGTTGTTTTTTAATGATTTTAACTCAATGTTTTCAATCTTTAGTAATTGTCGTTCAACAATCTATCTTTAATAATCTCGCCATATTATAATCTATCCCTATGATTCCTACATGGCTTCTTCCTTATGATGTTTAGTTATCTTAATGCCACTTTGTAACAAAGTCTACCATATAACTCATATTTGAATGATTTATGGGTGGTTGATAACATTTTAATCCACTATCTCAATGATCCTTTTCTAACATGTGTGAAATTTTCTGAATCTTCTAAACAAAAATCCTACTACAGTAAATCTGATTTACTTCTCCTACTTGTTTGATTTAACTTAACAAGTTATTTTTTGAATAATTCATGAAAACATCAAAGTAAATACACTACAGCCTACACAATTATACAGAACAAGTACTGAATAATAACCAAAACATCCAGACAAAGGACACGTATTTTTTGGATAAATGTCCCTGGAAAAACCCAATGCGGGAAAACCGGTGTAGCAGCGCTTGAGGGTTTTATTATTAATCATATTTTTGAATACAAACTAGGGTGCCAATGTGGCTCACCCAACAGAGAAAATCCTCGACAGAAGTACCACTATCCAGAGACATATATTATGGCGGATCCAACAACTGGATGAAGAAACCCCATAGGTGACTACGCAGCCTCTAATTGTTGTTGAGCGATGGCTACAGCAAGTGTTGATTTTTGTAGCATCCGAAAGTGTTCCAAATCTCAAACTTTGCAGGGAGGCTTGGACAGCAGCATTCCAAAGAACCCAGAAACAGTTTGTGGAAATTCCACTCGGTTCATAACTTATTAAAATAATTAATTATTTTAATGAAGACCCTAAGTCTAAACTTAGGGAAATGAAATAATTAAAGGGTATTAATAAGTCAAAGTGTGAATCTTCTAGAAAACATGGATCAAGTCAAGTTTTTAATCTTAGCCATTGATTAATCTTTTAATCTGGGTCATTGGTTCTCCAACAGGAAGATTATAAAAGAAGGCTTGAGGGTCATTTGGAAAATAAGCCGGGCATACACACAATACCCGAACGAGATCAATTCTGAGGTAGAATTCGATTTCAGTGGGAGAATTGCAGGGTGAGAAGTTTGCAGAAGCAAAAGAAGAAGGGAGTCAGTAGTGATCAAGATCAGGGACGGAGGGCAGGAGTGGGTCACTGGAGGCATCTTGAGGCTGCAGCGCAGAGAACCCACGCATTCTCCACGTAGACTCGCGCAGTCCAGCGTTGGGATTGCGCAGTGAATCACGCAGAAAGACACAGGAGCATGCAGGGGTTGATCAAGGTCTCAAAAAATTGTCTGAGTAAGCCAGAAATTCAGTCTCAGGTGTTTCAGAATTTATTTGTCGTTATATTTCCTTGTAAAGATATCATTTGCTGAAGAATTAATAAAACCCTCATCGACTGCACCGGCTTTCCCGCATTGAGTTTTTCTAGGGACAATTTTCCAAAACTAACTGTGTACATGTGATTGATTCTTGTGCTTATGTTCCCTATTGTTTATTTCTCTGCATATATATTTGTGAATGTTGCAGTAGTATTTATTTCGATATTTGCCATAAGATTTTTGAATAATAACTTATTGAAATAATAAGTAGGAGAAGTAAATCTATCACTGCAACTGTTTAGTTTTCAGTTTGAAATTTTCACATGGTATCAAATCCAGAGATGAATAACAGAAAGCAGGCATCTATCAGTGAACGGAAACCTACTGTTACAGCAACAGTGAAGAAGGATTCACGCAGTTCTCCAGGAAAGG
This sequence comes from Pinus albicaulis, assembly GCA_034641835.2. Lineage (NCBI taxonomy): Eukaryota > Viridiplantae > Streptophyta > Pinopsida > Pinales > Pinaceae > Pinus > Pinus albicaulis. Next base: position 1,835,894,338 of record CM076575.1, on the reverse strand, counting down.
GAAGAAGCACGACAGAACAGATGGATCACGATGTCTCTGTATTGGCTTCCAGACATGAGGAAGATTTTGCTTAAGTATTGAGCACTGCTTCTTCTGATGTCTGGTATATTGAGAGCGGAGCCTCTGCTCACATGACTGGAGCACGGGACTATTTTTCAAACTACAAAGTAGAGCAGATGAATTTCAAAATAACCATGGATACTACATAAAAATGCACTCCCATTGGGAGAAGTACCGTAGTTTTCTAGACCGAGGCGAGAAACAGAATCCGAGCCACTAATGTGATGCATGTGTCAGGTTTGGGGATGAATTTACTCTTAGTGTCTAAACTTAAAAACCAAGGATATGACGTCTACTTTATTGGCAATAGAGTCTACGTCAAGCACCCCAGTTGGAAGAAGAAAGAACATATCAGGGTAAGAAGCAACAAACTGTACAAGCTACAGCTTGACTCTCCAATGGCATTGGTCGGCAGCACAAATGAAACGGGCCTAAATGAGCTATGGCACAGAAGAATGGGCCATTTGCATCATGGGGCGTTGAGAAATCTCTAGAAGACTGTCACAGGTGTTCCATGTGAAAATTTACAAACAGTTGCAGTGATAGATTTATTTCTCCTACTTATTCATTCAGTAAGTTATTATTCAAAAATCGTCCGACAAATATCGAAATAAATACTACTGCAACATTCACAATTATATGTGCAAAGAAATAAACAGTAGAGAACATAAGCACAAGAATCAATCACATGTATATAGTTGTTTTTGGACAATTGTCCCCGGAAAAACCCAATTTGGGAAAACCGGTGCAACAAATGAGGGTTTTCTTCATTCTTCAGCAAATTATATCTTTACAGGGAAAATATACGGCAGATAAATTTTGAACCACCTGAGACCAAATTTCCAGCTTACTCGGACAATTCTTTGACACCCAGAATAGCCCCTCCATGCCCCTGCGTCACTCTACTTGATTCTCTGCGCAGTCCCAGCACTCGACTGCATGAATCTGCGTGCAAACTGCATGGGGTCTCTGCGCTGCAGCTTCAAGCTGCCTCTAGTGACCCTCTGCTGCCCTCTGACCCTGATCTCGATCACCCTTGACCTCCTCCTTCTGCTTCTGCAACTTCTCGCCCTGCAACTCTCACACTGAGATTGAATTCTACATCAGAATGGATCTCCTTCGAGTACTGAGTGTATGCCTGGCTTGTTTTCCAAGTGACCCTCAAGCCTTCTTTTATAATCTTCCTGTTGGAGAACCAACGACCCAGATTAAAAGATTAATCAATGGCTAAGCTTAAAACTTGAATTGATCCATGTTTTCTGGAAGATTCGCACTCTGATTTATTAATACCCTTTATTTATTTCATTTCACTAAGTTTAAACTTAGGGTCTCCTTCAAAATAATTAATTATTTTAATAAGTCTTGAACCGAGTGGAATTTCCACAAATTGTTTCTGGGTGCTTTGGAATGCTGCTATCCAAGCCTCCCTGCAAAGTTTGAGACTTCGAACACCTCCAGATGCTACAAAAATCAACACTCCCCCTTAGTGAGGAAGGTGTTCCAACAATATGCCTGCTGCATGCTGCTCTGATTCTGAAGCACCCTCTGCACTGTTGATCTTAGGATTCTGCTCCCCCCATCTGCTACGCCCTGCACTGCTATCATTAACACTGCCACTGTCACTTGTTGCCTCTGTACCATTGCTCCCTCTGATTATTGGAAGGGATTCTTCATCATCCCCATCTTCTCTCTGGACAAGACAAATTTTGTCTTTTCCAAAGCCTTTTTGAGGATGTCTGCCACCTGTTCTTCTATTGGAGTGTACTGCAATTGAACAGCTCCATGGTGTACACAATCCCTGATGAAGTGACATCGGATGTCAATATGTTTCGACCTGTCATGAAACACAAGATTCTCAAAGAGCTTTATGCAACTCGGATTATCACATAAAAGGTTGGTCGCTTCAATTTTTTCCTTGAGTAGATTTACTAGCAGTTTCATAAGCCATATGGCTTCGCACGAGGCTGGGTTGACTACCATATATTATGCCTCTGTTGAACTCAGTGCCACGGACTTCTATTTCAAATTGCACCAGGAAGTCATCCCTGATCCCAAACTGAAACAATACCCACTGGTACTCTTCTGATCAGTTGAACTTCCAGCCCAATCTGCATCAGTGAAACCACTCAACTTGACATCATTGTCATGGGTGTACTTCAATCCAAGCTCGATTGTCCCTCGAAGGCAGAACATGCTTGGCTGCTGCCCAATGTGCCCTCTTCGATTCTACCATGAATTGGCTTAGGGTACTAACAACATAATGGATGTTTGCTCTTGTATTTACCAGATACATCAATGACCCTATGAGTTGTTTGTAAAGCATAGGATCAGCTTCATCATCTTCGGACGTGTCGATTTTCCTCCAGTTGGTAATCATTGGAGTGGTCATGGGCCTACAATCCTCCATCTGAAATCTCTTCAGAATTTTTGCAGTGTATCTTCCTTGACCAAGGAAGATCTCCCCATTCTGTGGCCAAACTTTCAACCCTAGAAAATAGTGCATCTGTCCTAGATCCTTCATGTCAAATTCTTCAGCTAGATTCTTCTTGCAATCTGTGATGAGCCTTGATGATCCTGTCGAGAACAAATCATCCACATACAATACTAGTATCAAAGGTTCACTCCCTACTCTAAGATAATAGAGATTTGGATCTGCATCACTCTTGATGAATCCCATCTTCTGCAGGTAGCTGTCAATCCAACCATACCAGGCTCTAGAAGCTTGCTTCAATCCATATAATGCTTTCTTCAATCTGCACAAATGAGTTTTCTAATCATGTGTCTCAAAGCCCTCTGGTTATTCTATATACACCTCCTCTTCTCTCACACCATTCAAGAATGTCGTCTTGATGTCCATCTAGTGAATTTCCCATCCCATCTACGTAGCATGGGATATCATGGACCTGATAGATGTGTATCTAACTATAGGGACGAAGGTTTCTTCATAGTATATTTCTTCCTTTTGAGCATACTCATTTTGAGCATACCCCTTTGCCACAAACCTGGCTTTAAATTTGTCGATCATGCCATCTGCAGCGTACTTGATCTTGTAGATCCACATGGATCCTACAACTGATCTCTCCTGCGGTCTAGGTACTACTTCCTAGACATCATTTGTCGTGATGGAACTGTACTCTTCCACCATTACATCAACCCACACTTGGTGCTGAGCTGCTTCCCGAAAATAGGAAGGTTCTCCGACTTGAGCAACTAAGGCTTGATACCTTTCAAGCTGCTTACATTGTCTCTTCTCGTTTCAGGGGATTCCAACAAAATCCTCTACATCCTTTAGAATCTGTCGAAGTTCCCTACTCGTCCTTCCACTGGTGGTGGGTGGATTTATCGGCTCTCCTTCTTGCAAATCCTCAGGGGACCCATCCTTTTGATCACTATGCCTTATAGAGGCAACTGAATTTTCTGCTATGGGTTGTTGGGGTTGGACCAGAGGCTTCCTCTGACTGCGTAGTAGAAGGCAGCTCTCGTGATCTTTTGAAGGCTTTCTCCTCCATGAACTTCACATCTCTTCGCACCACTACTTTCATACTCTCAAGAATGTAGATGCGATAAGCCTTTGCATTCTCGTTGTATCCTACTAAATACCCTTTTTCAGCAGTCATCTTCAATTTCTTCCTCTTCTCACTAGGTACATGGTAGTAAGTTGTACTGCCGAAGATCCTAAAGTGACTCACTTCGGGCTTGCTGCCAGTGAAGACACTTTCTGGCGTGATCTTTCCCAGTGCAGTGTGAGGAGTTATGTTTTGAATGTAGATAGTTGTATTACACGCTTCATCCCATAGAAATTTGGGCATGTCTTGGTCATACAACATAGCTCTGGTTGCTTCAACAATAGTCTGGTTCTTCCTTTCTACCACTCCATTCTGTTCCGGATTGTATGGAGCTGTCCATTCTCTTTTGATGCCTTCCCTTGCACAAAATCTGGTGAATTCTTTATCTATGTATTCACCTCCATTATCTGATCGCAATACCTTGATCCGCTTCCTTGTCAAATTTTCCACCAGAGCCTTAAACTCTTTAAATCGACTGAAGAACTCATCCTTGGTCTTCAAGAAGTAGATCCAGGTTTTCCTGGAATGGTCATCAATAAAGGTGACAAAATATTCGGCACTGCTAAGAGCTGTAGTGGACACATGCAGTACATGGCCCTACTGTATTAGATCCAACACACCCTTGGCCCTACTGTTGCTTCCCTAATATGTTGCCTTGGCATATTTTCCAAATACGCACCCCTTGCACACATCATCCTGTTTGGTGCTCAGTTCTGCAACACCTGTGACAGTCTTCAGGAGAGTTCTCAATGCCCCATGATGAAAGTGCCTCATTCTTCTCTGCCATAGCTCATTTAGGTCTGTTTCATCTGTGCTGCCAACTAGTGCCATTGGAGAATCAAGCTGTAGCTTATACAGCTTGTTGCTTCTTACCGCAATCTGTGTCTTCTTCTTCCAACTGGGGTGCTTGACGTATACTCTATTTCCAATAAAGTAGATGTCATATCCTCGGTTTTGAAGTTGTGATACTGAGAGTAGATTCATCCCCAAACCCGACACATGCAGTACATTAGTGGCCCAGATTTTGTTCCCTGCCCTGGTCTGAAAAACTACGGTACCTCTCCCAATGGGAGTGCACTTTGCTTTATTACCCATGGTTATTTGAAATTCATCTGCTCTTCTTAGTAGTTCGAAAAATAGTCCCGTACTCCCGTCATGTGAGCAGAGGCTCCGCTGCCAATATACCATACATCTGAAGACGCAGTGCTTGATACACAAGCAAAATCTTCCTCTAGTCTGGATGCCAATATAAATACATCGTGATCCAACTGTTTTATCGTGCTTCTTCCACCTCCAAGAGAATTGCGTGAACCCTTCTGCATTGCTGCTGCAAAAGTAGATCTTCGTTCACTGATAGATGCCCCCTCTCTGTTATTCATCTTTGGCTCTGATACCATGTGAAAATTTACAAACATTTGCAGTGATAGATTTATTTCTCCTACTTATTAGTTCAATAAGTTATTATTCAGAATCTTTAGGCAAATATCGAAATAAATACTACTGTAACATTCACAATTATATATGCAGAGAAATAAACAGTAGAGAACATAAGCACAAGAATCAATCACATGTACATAGTTGTTTTTGAACAATTGTCCCCGAAAAAACCCAATGTGGGAAAACCGGTGCAACAGATGAGGGTTTTACTAATTCTTTAGCAAATGATATCTTTACAGGGAAAATATATAGCAAATCAATTCTGAACCACCGGAAACAGAATTTCCGGCCTACTCAGACATTTATCTGACACCCAGAATAACCCTTGCCTGCCCCTGCGTCACTCTACGTGATTCTCTGTGCAGTCCCAGCGCTGGACTGTGTGAATTTGCATGGAGACTGTGTGTGGTCTCTGGGCTGCAACTTCAAGCTACCCCCAGTGACCCTCTGCTGCCCTCCGATCCTGATCTCGATCACCCCTGACCTCCTCGTTCTGCTTCTGAAACTTCTCGCCCTGCAACTCTCCCACTGAGATCGAATTTTACATCAAAATGGATCTCCTTCGAGTACTGAGGGTATGCCTGGCTTGTTTTCCAAGTGACCCTCAAGCCTTCTTTTATAATCTTCTTGTTGGAGAACCAACGGCCCAGATTAAAAGATTAATCAATGGCTAAGATTAAAACTTGACTTGATCCATGTTTTCTAAAAGATTCGCACTCTTTTTTATTAATACCCTTTAATTATTTCATTTCCCTAAGTTTAAACTTAGGGTCTCCATTAAAATAATTAATTATTTTACTAAGTCTAGAACCGAGTGGAATTTCCACAAACCATTTCTGGGTTCTTTGGAATTCTACTATCCAAGCCTCCCTGCAAAGTTTGAGACTTGGAACACTTTCGGATGCTACAAAAATCAACATTCAAGAACTGTGCACTAAACGAGATGATGTCTGCAAGGGGTTTGTATTGGGAAAATATGCCAAGGCAGCATATCACAGAAACAACAATAGGGCCAAAGGTGTATCAAATCTGATACACTCAGATATCTGTGGGCCGATGTCCACTAGAACTCTTCGAAGTGCGGAATATTTCATCACCTTCATTGATGACCATTCCAGGAAAACCTGGATCTACTTCTTGAAGACCATAGATGAAGTCTTCAGTCGATTCAAAGAGTTTAAGGCTTTGGTAGAAAATTTGACAGGGAAGCGAATCAAGGTGTTGCGATCAGATAATGGTGGTGAATGCATAGATAAAGAATTCACCAGATTCTGCGCAAGGGAAGGTATCAAAAGAGAGTGGACAGCTCTATACAATCCGGAGCAGAATGGTGTGGCAGAAAGAAAGAATCGGACTATTGTTGAAGCAACAAGAGATATTTTGTATGACCAAGACATGCCCACATTCCTGTTGGCTGAAGCGTGTAATACAGTTGTCTACATTCAGAACGGGACTCCTCACGCTGCACTGGGAAAGATCACGCCAGAAAGTGTCTTCACTGGCAATAAGCCTGAAGTGAGTCACTTTAGGATCTTCGGCAGTACAACTTACTGTCATGTGCCCAGTGAGAAGAGGAAAAAGTTGGAGATGACTGCCGCAAAGGGGTATTTGGTAAGATACAGCGAGAATACAAAGGCTTATTGCATCTACATTCCTGAGAGCAGGAAAGTGGTGGTGTGAAGGGATGTGAAGTTCATGGAGGAGAACGCCTTCAGAAGATCACGTGAACTGCCTTCTGCTACGCAATCTGAGGAAGAGCCTCTGGTCTAGCCCCAACAACCAGCAGCAGAAAATTCAGTTGCCTCTCCAAGGCATAGTGATCCAAGGCATGTGTCTCCTGAGGGTTTGCAAGAGGGAGAGCCTGTAGATCCACCCACTACCAGTGGGAGAACGAGCAGGGAACTTTGACAAATTCTAAAGGATGAAGAGGACTTTGTCGGAAATCCCCCAAAATGAGAAGAGACAATGTAAGCAGCCTAAGAGGTATCAAGCCTTGGTTGCTCAAGTCGGAGAACCTTCCAGTTTTCTGGAAGCAGCTCAGCACCAGGTGTGGGTTGATGCAATGGTGGAAGAGTACAGTTCCATCATGACAAATGATGTCTGGGAAGTGGTCCCCATACCTCAGGAGAGATCAGTTGTAGGATCCAAGTGGATCTACAAAATAAAGTATGTTGCAGACGACAGCATCAATAAATTTAAAGCCAGGTTTGTGGCTAAGGGTATGCTCAGAAGGATGGAATTGACTATGAAGAAACCTTCGCCCTAGTAGCCAGGTACACCTCTATCAGGTCCGTGATATCACTTGTTGCGTAGATGGGATGGGAAATTCACTAGATGGACGTCAAGATGGCATTATTGAACAGGGTGATAGAAAAAGAGGTGCAGATTGAAGAAAGCGTTATATGGACTGAAGGAAGCTCCTAGAGCCTGGTATGGTCGAATTGACAGCTACCTGCAGAAGATGGGATTCGTCAAGAGTGACGCAGATCTCAACCTCTACTATCTGAGAGTAGGGAGTTAGCCTTTGTTACGGGTTATGTATGTAGATGATCTATTCTTCACGGGATCATCAAGGCTCATCACATATTGCAAGAAGAATTTGGCTGAAGAATTTCACATGAAGGATCTAGGATAGATGCACTATTTTCTGGGGTTGGATGTTTGGCAGCAGAACGGGGAGATATTCCTTGGTCAAGAAAGATACACTACAGATATTCTGAAGAGATTCCAAATGGAGGATTGTAGACCCATGACAACTCCAATGATCACCAACTAGAAGAAAATCGACACGTCTGAAGATGATGAGGCTAATCCTACGCTATATAGGCAGCGCATAGGCTCATTGATGTATCTGGTAAATACAAGGCCAGACATCTATTATGTTGTAAATACCCTCAGTCAGTTCATGGTGGAACCGAAGAGGGCATATTGGGCAACAGCCAAGCATGTTCTCAGGTACCTTCAAGGAACAGTCAAGCTTGGATTGAAGTATACTCGTAGCAATGATGTCAGGTTGAGTGGTTTCACCGACACAGATTGGGCTGGAAGTTTAGTTGATCGGAAGAGTACCAGTGGGTACTGTTTCAGTCTAGGATCAGGAATGACTTCCTGGCGCAATAGGAAACAGAAGTTCGTAGCACTGAGTTCAGCAGAAGCAGAGTATATGGCGGCTAGCACAGCTACGTGTGAATCCATATGGATTTGAAAACTACTAGTGAATCTACTCAAGGAGAAAATGGAAGCGACTAGCATCTTATGCGATAATAGAGTTCCATAAAGCTCTCTAAGAATCCTGTGTTTCATGATAGGTCGAAACATATTGACATCAAGTGTCACTTCATCAGGGATTGTGTACAACGTGGAGCTGTTCAATTGCAGTACACTCCAACAAGAGAATAGGTGGCAGACATCCTCACAAAGGCTATAGGGAAGACAAAGTTTGTCTACTTCAGAGAGAAGATGGGGATGATGAAGAATCCCTTCCAGTAGCAGGAATGGATAGACTCAGTATTCAGAGGGAGTTGTGGTACAGATGCAGCAGTGACAGTGGCAGTGGCAGTGTCAAAGGCAGTAGTACAGGAGACAGCAGCACAACAGATGAAGGACAACATCTAGAGATCAGCAGCATAGAGGGTGCTTCAAAACAGAGCAGCATGCAGCAGGCATATTGTTGGAACACCTTCTTCGCTAAGAGGGAGTGTTGATTTTTGTAGCATCCGGAAGTGTTCCAAGTCTCAAACTTTGCAGGGAGGCTTAGACAGCAGCATTCCAAAGAACCCAGAAACAGTTTGTGAAAATTACACTCGATTCATGACTTATTAAAATAATTAATTATTTTAATGAAGACCCTAAGTCTAATCTTAGCGAAATGAAATAATTTAAGGGTATTAATAAGTCAAAGTGTGAATCTTCTAGAAAACATGGATCAAGTCAAGGTTTTAATCTTAGCCTTTGATTAATCTTTTAATCTGGGTCGTTGGTTCTCCAATAGGAAGATTATAAAAGAAGGCTTGAGGGTCAATTGGAAAATAAGTCGGGCATACACTCGGTACCCGAAGGAGATCGATTCTAAGGTAGAATTCGATTTCAGTGGGAAAGTTGCAGGGCGAGAAGTTTGCAGAGGCAGAAGGAGGAAGTCAATAGTGATCGAGATCAGGGATGGAGGGCAGGAGTGGGTTCCTAGAGGCATCTTGAGGCTGCAGCACATAGAACCCACGCAGACTCACGCAGTCCAGCACTGGGACTGCGCAGTGAATCACGCTGACAGACACAGGAGCATGCAGGGGTTGATCAGGGTGTCAGAAAATTGTCCGAGTAAGCCGAAAATTCAGTCTCAGGTGTTTCAGAATTTATCCGTCATTATATTTCCTTGTAAAGATATCATTTGCTGAAGAATTAATAAAACCCTCATCTACTGCACCGGTTTTACTGAATTGGATTTTTCCGAGGACAATTGTCCAAAAATAATTGTGTACATGTGATTGATTCTTGTGTTTATGTTCCCTACTTTTTATTTATCTGCATATATATTTATGAATGTTGCAGTAGTATTTATTTCGATATTTGCCAGAAGATTTCTGAATAATAACTTATTGAAATAATAAGAGAAATAAATATATCACTGCAACTATTTAGTTTTCAGTTTGAAAATTTCACGGCAAGCTGGACAGTGTCACCTTCTCCAGGAGCTGCGTCACCCTCTCCTTGAGCCTTCCCGATTCAGAAATCAATACGCTGGATGGTTGCCTGATTTGCCCCACAGAAACCCCAGTGCAGCTCTCTAAGTGATTGTGTCACACTTTCTGGCTCTGTGTCCCCTCTACGTGAGCCCTTATGGCTTTGCGTCAACTCTACGTGAGCCCTGCTGGCTCTGCGTCACCTCACCTATGCCTCTGTTGCCTCTCTAGTACTGATCTACCTCTCTGCTATTGTAATCTCGGCCTTGCATGAAAAATCCCACTGTCGAACTGCCCCTCACTGCACTATAATCTCACTTCGAAATTCTCAACAAACCGCGCCCCAGAATTTCGACTTAGCTTAAGTGCTGCTACTATGTATGTGTTCTCCAACTGACCCCAAGCCTTCCTTTAATACTTTTCCAATTGACAAATCAACAACCATGATCTAATCTCTAATCGACGGCTAAGATTAGAAAAGACTTTATCCTCGTCACTTAGAACATTCTCACCCACATGTTTAAATTAATTCACTTTAATTATTTAATTTCCCTAAGTTAGACTTAGGGTCTCCATTAAAATAATTAATTATTTGAATAACTTAAGCTCCAAGTGGAATTTATCCAAACGATTTCTGGGTCTTGGAGATATCATGTGTTCTAGACCCTCCACAGAGTTTCAGAGCTAGAGCACATCCGATGCTACCCAAAAATCAACAACATGTACTGACTCGCATCTTAACAGATTTATTAACACTCCTTGTTCCTTTCATATGTGGAAGCATGTAATAAGTTATGAAGTCTAGGTCTCCAAACATAATAAAATAAAGAGTCCATACATCCTATTACTAATCAAAACTAAGATTGCACCACTCGCATAAGAGAAAACTTTGTTATAGGCCATGATTATTGGACCTCTAGAAAGAAGGACATAATCCCATGGATCATATATATTAGAACCAGAAGGCAATGGTAAGTGAGAAGTGTGCATGAATAATCTTAATATTTTGATTTCCTACCTCACTTTTCCTCCATATCCATGTTTCTGATATTCCTAAAATTGAGTGTCTTTAATTCCACTACATACCCAAATGAAATCAAACGACATGAGAAGCAATAATCTCCCCATATTTCTTATGCACCTCGAAAAAAAATATAAGTGATTCATTATACCACAACCAGAATGGTGTTATGCCTTTGTGGAGTAAGAGGTAGCCCGACAATAAAATCCATAAATATAATCTCCTATTTGATCATAGGAATGTCGTGAGGTTGTAGGAGACCTGCTGGATGACAATGGTCAGCCTTCACTTGCTGACATTCGAGACATTTTGCAATATATATATATATACCACAACCAGAATGGTGTTATGCCTTTGTGGAGGAAGAGGTAGCCCGACAATAAAATCCATAGAAATCATCTCCTATTTGATCATAGGAATGTCGTGAAGTTGTAGGAGACCTGCTGGATGACAATGGTCAGCCTTCACTTGCTGACATTTGAGACATTTTGCAACGATTTGGACAATATCATGTTTCATACCTACCCAAAAGAAGAGTTTTTTTGTACCAAAATACATTTTCTTTACACCGGGATGTGCACAATATAATACTCTATGGACTTCCTTAATAATGTAGTTTCGAAGGTCCCCACTATCCGATATGTAGATCCTTCCATGGAATCGCAAAATTCCATCATCTTCTAGTTCATATCCCTCAAACTTAGGTTCCCTTGGATTTTTACTATCAAGCCCAGATCTCATTTTTAAATACCAATTGTCTCTCAAGAGATGTTCTAGTACTCGTTTCCTCAAGTCTACTTTGATGGGTAAGAGGGAAAATATTCGAGGTCTTCTACTTAAAGCATTTGCTATACATTCTCTTTTCTTTTAATGTATGAAATTCCAAATTCAAACTCACTTAGGAATTCACTCCATTGTCTTTGCCTAACATTCACAATATTGTAAACTTTGGTGGTCGTGTTTTAGCATAAATTTTATCCCTATTAGATAGTGTCACCATATCTTTAAAGCTAGCACTACAGTGGCTAACTCTAAATCATGCACAGTGTAGATTTTTTTTTATGAGGCACTTCCTTGAGACATACATTATTACTCCTTTGTCCTACATTAATACTACACCTAATCCTTGCTTTGATGTATTAGTACACATAGTAAAATCTTTGTCCATATCAGGTGCTTGCAAGATTGGTGCACTGGTCAACAATCCTTTAAGTTCAGAGAATTCTCTATGACATTCCTCGGTCCATTCATACATCGATTATTGTTGACTACTGCATGGGTCCTATGATTGCTTTGGATGTTTGATGATGGTTCTTTTCTTGCACTATACATTACATTTGACGAGGCTTCCGGACAATCACGCTAAAAATGCGGTCCTCCACATCCCCAACAATTAACCTGGGATGATCCCCTGATGTCAAATTGTGAGTTTCTAAAAAAAACATTGTCCTGTTGTGCTACTTCCTCTCACGCTTCTTCCTCTATTAGTAGTTCCCGTTGATTTTTTGTAGCATTGGAAAGTGTTCCAAGTCTCAAATGTTGTGAGGAGGCTTGGATATCAGTATTCCAAAGAACCTAGAAACCGTTCGTGGAAATTCCACTCGGTTTGTGTTTTATTAAAATAGTTAATTAATTTAATGAGGACCCTAAGTCTAAACTTAGGGAAATTGAATAATTTAAGGGTATTAATAAAACAGAGTGAGAATCTTCTAGAGAACGAAGATCAAGTCATGTTTTAATCCTAGCCATTGATTAGTGATCTAATCTGGGTCGTTGATTCATCAACGAGAAGATTATAAGAGAAGTCTTTAGAGTCATTTGAAAAGCAAGTCAGGCACACACTTAGTACACGAAGGAAATCGATTCTGAAGAAATAGAATTCGATTTCAGAGGGAGAGTTGCAGGGCAGAGTTGCGGACGTAGAAGAAGGAAGGGGGATTTAGCAGTGACAGAGAAAGGCAAGAGGAGGACGCAAAGGGCCACAGAGGCCAACGCTCAGCAGCAACACTAAGTCCCCACGCAGAGTGACACAGAGGAAGCTGGGGTGCCTTCCGGTTGTTAGAAATTCTCCGAAAGAATTTGGAGAATTTATCTCAGGTGTTTTCTTAAGAAATATGCTCGTCTACTTATTGTAAAAGATTCATTGTTGAAGAATAATACAAACCCTCATCTACTGCACCGATTTTCCCGCATTGGGTTTACGGGGACAATTGTCCAAAAATAACTATGTACATGTGATTGTTTTTATTGCGTTATATGTATTTTTTTCTATTCTCTGCTTATGGTTAAGTGAATACTACAGTTGTATTTATTTCAGAATTTACTGAAATAAATTCGTAAATAACTTATCATAAATAAGTAGGCAAAATAAATCTATCACCGCAGTAGTATATCGGATTTGAAATTTTCACATGGTATCAGAGCAGAAGACGAGTAACAAAACAGGATATTCTGCAATGGAATGGAGATCCGACATTGATGCAGCAACATCTCGGAAGGGTTCACGCAATTCTCCAGAACGCATGAAGTAACAGAGGGATCATGGCATTTTAGTTCAAGCATCCAGACTAGAAGAGGATTTTACTTATGTGTCAAGCATGGCCTCTCCAGAGATTTGGTATATTGATAGTGGAGCATCTGCTCATATGATGGGAGTTGGATAATGTTTCTCCAGCTACCAGGAGGAGCAGATGAATTTTCAAATCACTATGGGAAACAAGGAAAAATGTACCCCTATTGGAAGAGGTACCATAATATTTCAAACAGAAGTTGGTAACAAGCTTCGGGCCCCCAACATACTACATGTACCAAGATTTGGGATGAATTTAATCTATGTGTCTCAACTTCAGAACAAGGGTTACGATGTAGAATTTATTGGCAACAAAGTTTACGTCAAACACCCAAGTTGGAAAAGGAAGGCACAAATCGAAGTCAGGAGGCATAAACTGTACAAGTTATAGCTCGAGTCCCCAATGGCTATGATAGGCATTATTGATGAGAAATATTTGAATGAGTTATGGCATAGAAGAACGGGGCATCTACATCATGGAGCCTTGAGAATTCTCAAGAAAACTGTCACAAGAGTTCCAGAACTTAGCACCAAGCGAGACAATGTTTGTAGAGGGTGTGTATTAGGAAAGTATGCCAAGGCAGCGTTTCCAAGAAGCAGCAATAGGGTGAAGAGTGTGTTGGGATTGATACACTCAAATATTTGCAAACCAATGTCCACGAATGCTCTCAGTGGTGCAAAGTATTTTGTGACCTTTATCGATGATCATTCCAGAAAGACATGGATCTACTTTCTGAAGACCAAAGACGAGGTCTTTGAGCGATTCAAGGAGCTTAAAGCTCTTGTGGAGAAACTGACAGGAAAGCGGATCAAGACGTTATGATCAAACAATGATGGAGAGTATATTGACAAAGACTTCACAGGGTTCTGTGCAAGGGAAGGCATCAAGAGAGAATGGACAGCTCCATATAATCTAGAGCAGAATGGAGTCGCAGAGAGGAAAAGCAGGACTAGCATCGAAGCTACAAGGGTGATGTTGTATGATCAAGACATGCCCAAATTTATGTGGGTTGAAGCTTGTAATATAGCCGTGTATGTGATGAACAGGGTTCCTCATAACGCATTGGGTAATGTTACTCCGAGAGCATGTTCACTGGCAGCAAGGCTAGGGTGAGCCACTTCAGGATATTTGGCAGTATAGCATATTTCCATGTCCCCGATGAGAAGAGGAAGAAGTTAGATCAGAATGCAGAAAAAGGATACCTTGTGGGATATAGTGACAATGCAAAGGCTTACCGCATCTATATTCCCGAGAGTAGGAAGATAGTAGTAAGACGGGACGTGAAATTCATGGAGGAGCGAGACGTCAAGAAATCTTGAGAGATGTCTACAACTACACGGTCTGAGGAGGATCCGCTGGTCCAGCCACAATGACCTATGGAAGATGGCTCTAGTGCCTCTCCAAGGCACAAGGATCCTAAGGAAAGATTTTCCAAGGAAGTGCAAGAGGGAGAGCAGGTAAATCCACCCACCACCAGTGGAAGGATGAGCGGAGAACTACAACAGACTCTGAAGGATGCAGAGGAGTTTGTTGGAGCTCCTAGAAATTAGAAGAGGTAGTGCAAGAAACTAGACAGATACCAAGCATTGGTAGCACAGGTTAGAGAACCTTCTAGTTTTTAAAAGGCAGCTCATCATTAGGTGTGGGTAGATGCGATGGTGGAGTACAACTCCATCATGACAAATGATGTCTGGGAAATAGTTCCTAGACCTCAAGACAGATCAGTGGTAGGTTCGAAATGGATCTACAAGATTAAATATGCTACAGATGGAAGTATAAAGAAATTTAAAGCCAGGTTTGTGGCTAAGGGGTACACACGGAAGGAACGGATCGACTATGAAGAAACCTTCGCCCCAATAGCACGGTATACTTCAATCAGATCCGTCATATCCCTTACCGCGCAGATGGGATGGGAGATTCGCCAAACGGATGTCAAGACTGCGTTCTTGAATAGGGTGATAGAAGAGGAAGTCTACATAGAACAACCAAAGGGCTTTGAGACACATGAGCAGAAAACTCATGTGTGCGGGCTTAAGAAAACCTTGTACGAACTGAAGCAAGCCCCCAAAGCTTGGTATGGGCGAATTGACAGCTATTTGCAGCACATCGGATTTGTCAAGAGTGACGCAGATCCCAACCTCTATTATCTGAGAGTAGGGGATGAGCCTCTGATATTGGTGCTATATGTGGATGATCTGTTTCTGACTGGATCATCTAAGCTCATCAAAGACTAAAAGGAAAATCTAGCTACAGAATTCGACATGAAGGATCTAGGACGGATGCACTATTTTCTGGGTTAGGAAGTTTGGCAGCAGAAGGGAGAAATCTTCCTTGGACAGGGAAGATATACTACATAGATTCTGAAGAGATTTCAGATGGAGGACTGTAGACCCATGGCTACACCAATGATCACAAACTAGAAGAAAATCGACATGTTCAAGGATGAAGAAGTTGATCCCATCTTGTATAGGCAACTCATAGGATCATTGATGTATTTGCTCAATACTAGACCAGACTTTTGTTATGCCGTGAATACCCTTAGTCAGTTCATGGTAGAACCAAGGAGGGCTCACTGGGCAATGGCCAAACATGTTCTCAGGTACTTGAGGGGGACATTCGAGTTTGGATTGAGGTACATCAAGGGAAATGACATCCAGTTGAGTGGGTTCACTGACGCAGACTGGGCGGGAAGTCCAGTAGATTAGAAGAGTACCAGTGGGTATTGTTTCAGTGTCGAATCAGGAATGAATTCCTGGTGCAGTGGGAAACAGAAGTCTGTCGCGCTGATCACAGCCGAGGCTGAATATATGGCAGCTAGCACAGCTTCGTGTGAAGCCATATGGCTTCGAAAGTTGCTCATTGTTAATTTTGGACAACTAGGTCCAAACTCCATGTTGTGATGCTCAGATGAAGATACCAATATTTTTATTGGGTTCCTCTTTTGGAGAGGTGCAAGATCGATCTAAAGATCATCTTGATCCGATGAGCAGAACATTTATTTTGAATTTCTTTTTAATCTATTCAAAATATGTGCAGGTCGGCCTTAAGGTTTTGTGCCCTAGCAAATGTGTCACACACCCTCAATGATGGATATAAATAAGGTCAACGTTGGAGGACATTTCACTCATCTCATCCTCACACATTCTCTCTCCTCATCTGATTGGTTCGATCCTTGGAGTCTCTTCTCTCTCCACACATGGGAAATTTGGCAGCAGCACTATCTGGTTTTCGGTCTAGCGTTTCTGCAGCAAACTTTGACCAATGTTGACTTTGGTCAACGCAAGGTCAAATTGACCTGAAACTCTCCCAAAATCTCGATTTCCCTAATTTGCATTTTCCATGCACTATTTCCGAGGCAAGACGTTGACTTTGACTTTTCAGCGTTGACCTAGCTACTGCTACTGTTTGCGTTGGCCGTTAAGTGACAGCGTTGACTTTTGGGTTGACTTTTGAGTTGACTGTTTGGTTGTCCTAGAGGGTTGTGTGACATTGCTGGTTGGCTGACCATATTGAGAATTTGTTGGTTGAAGCATCCTGTTGACCGCTGTAACGCACCAACACAATTATATATTTTTGGCTTGTCTTCTGTCGATCTACTGGTATGTTCTATCAGCATTTTACTTTATTTTTTATGTGATTGCTGTCTAATATTGAAGAGAAAGTAAAGTTGCGTCAAGCATAGAACATCTACATAAATTTACATGGTATCAGAGCTGAAGTGAAGACAAAGCCCTAAACTGTAGCAATCACTGAAGAAGAGGATGGGTTCCTAAACTACAATGCCTTCAAGGCTGATGACAAATTGATTGGGAAGGATGACTTCCATGCTTGGAAGATGACATTGGATCTTAACTTGGAAGACCAAGATGTCATGGACTATGTGCAGCGTAAAATCCCAGAGCCTCCATTCACTGCAACTGTTGCCGCCAAAACAAAGTATAAGAAGGGAGAGAACAAAGCAAAGCTGATGATCAGGGACTCAATTCACAAGAGTCTGGTTGCCTACATCTCTGAGCTGGGCACATCCAAAGAGATGTATGATAAGTTGGTCCACATGTTCAAGGCCAACAATGTGAATCAAGTCCTATTCTTCAAAAATCAATTGAAGAATCTAAAGAAAGGCAGGGATGAGTCTCTTCAATCATATTTTCTGAAGCTGACGGAGATCAGGAACAATCTGCTAGCTATTGGGGAAACAATAGTTGATCGAGAGATGGTACTCACCACACTTGAAGGGCTCTCATCCGAATGGCAAGTGTTCAACACTACCATTATCAATAATAATGTGATACCTGACTTTGATGAAATACTATCGAGATGCGTTCAAGAAGAGACAAGAATGAAAGAGTATGAAAATGAAGGAAATGGTGCCTACGCTGCTCATTCTAGAAAGAAGAACTTTGGTGGTCGAAAGAACAAAGGAAGAGGAGGGGCCCAAGGAAAGAAGGGCAAGTGTTACATTTGCCATAGGCCAGGTCACTATACTAGAAAATTCCCTTTCAAGAAGGATTCTCCCAATGGTGATGACAACAACAACAACCGGAGGAATGGTAATCAAAGAAACAACAGGTTCAAGGGAAAGAGGAAGGCTCCCTCCGATGGAAATGGTCAACCTTTCAAAAGGTCGAGAAACTCCAGGTATGAGGAATCAAATGTTCTTGATAAAAGAAATGAATTCATTCTTGTATCTGCGCTCTCTGCTGCATCTCCACCCAACACTATGGATGTCTAGTTGATAGATAGTGGTGCCTCAAGGCACATCACTAGGTTCAAGGAAGCACTTCCTAATATAGTTGAGAAGGATACTAATCTGGAAATTATCCTTGGAGATAATGCCACATATCCCGTGAAAGGGATGGGAACTGTGACCCTCCACTTATCTCAAGGTCAAGTCCTCCACTTGCAGGATGTACTCTATGTACCTAATTTGAAGAAGAAACTTGTGTCTATATTGGCCATGGAAGACAAAGGTTTCAATGTGGCATTCATTAATGGAAAGGTGCGCATGTGGAAGAAGAGCTTCCAAGAAGCTATCACGATTGGGTTTAGAGTTGATACACTCTACCAGGTTGGAAGAAGTCCACTGGGAGCAATGACATGTGATACTATCCGACAGACTGAACTATGGCACCAAAGGTTTGGACACCTTCACTACAAGGCCCTTCCCAAAGCAAGGAAGGTGGTGATGGGGATGCCTAAGTTCAAAAATAATCATGAAGGTGTATGTCAGGGTTGTGTCAAAGGAAAGCATACAAGGGGACCTTTCCCCTCAAGCGTCACAAAGACATCTGATGGCTTGCAATTAGTACATTCTGATCTGTCTGGTATGTTGCCGGTGACATCCTTGGGAGGATGTTCTTATTATATGACGTTCATAGATGACTTCTCTCGCAAAACCTCGATATACTTCTTGAAGAAGGATGAGGCTTTCATGTGGTTCTGTATCTTAAAAGCCTTGGTGGAAAATCTGACAGAGAAGAAGATCAAGATTTTGAGGACCAATAATGGCACTGAATATGAGGCGAATGAGTTCAAGAACTTTTGCAGAGAAGCTGGCATCAAGAGGGAGACCACAACTGTCTATACTCCTGAGCAAAATGGCGTTGCTGAAAGAAAGAACAGGACCATTGTGGAAGCTATCTGTGCCATGCTATGTGACCAAGGTCTACCAAAGTTTCTATGGGGAGAAGTTGTGAACACTGCGGTGTACATACAAAACCGATGCCTGCATTCTGCTTTGGTCTCCAAAACTCCCGAAGAGGTTTTCTCTGGTAAGAAACCTGACATCTCACATTTTAGAATTTTTTGGATGTTCTGTTTATTTTCATGTGCCGAAAGAGAAGAGGAGCAAGCTGGATGCTTCTGGGAAGATGGGAATGTTTGTGGGCTACAACGAAACTTCGAAGGCCTATAGAGTCTATGTGCCTGGTCAAAGGGAAGTGGAGATATGCCACGATGTCACCTTTGACGAAGATGCTTCCTTGAGGAAAGTAGTCAATCTTTCGAGACCTAAGGAAGATCATGAAGCAAGGCCTGAAATCCAAGAAGGACTGAAGGATGAGACGATGCCAGATGCTTAAGGGTCGATGGACCCGACTGATCCACCTCCTTCACTGGGGAAGAGACCATCATGTCTCAGGGACACTCTCAAGGATGCCGAGGGACATATGGCCCCAAGGGGGACATTCCGTGAAAGCAAGAAGCCGAGTAGATACCAAGGGTATCTAGCAGCCATGAGTACTATTGTACAATCTGAGCCTGGATCTTTTGAGGAAGTCGTAAAGCATCAAGTCTGGAAGGACGCTATGCACGAAGGGCATGAGTCCATAATGAAGAATGATGTCTGGGATGTGGTTCCAATACCGGAGGAAAAAGCAGTTGTCACCTCGAAATGGCTCCACAAGATCAAGCATGGATCTGATGGAAGCTCTGAAAAGTTCAAGGCAATATTGTTGCCTGTGGCTTCTCTCAAAAGGAAGGCGTAAACTATGATGACATATTTGCACCTGTGGCTCGACATACCACCATCTGATTCATCATAGCCCTTGCTGCTCCGCAAGGATGGAGTCTTCATCAGATGGACGTGAAGACCGCATTTGGTGCAATAAAGGAAGAGGTGTATGTGGAGAAACCTCTAGGGTTCGAAGTCCAAGATCGGGACACCCATGTCTGCAGGTTGAAGAAAGCCCTCTATGGGCTGAAGCAAGCACCCAGAGTCTATGTGCCTGGTCAAAGGGAAGTGGAGATATGCCACGATGTCACCTTTGACGAAGATGCTTCCTTGAGGAAAGTAGTCAATCTTTCGAGACCTAAGGAAGATCATGAAGCAAGGCCTGAAATCCAAGAAGGACTGAAGGATGAGACGATGCCAGATGCTTAAGGGTCGATGGACCCGACTGATCCACCTCCTTCACTGGGGAAGAGACCATCATGTCTCAGGGACACTCTCAAGGATGCCGAGGGACATATGGCCCCAAGGGGGACATTCCGTGAAAGCAAGAAGCCGAGTAGATACCAAGGGTATCTAGCAGCCATGAGTACTATTGTACAATCTGAGCCTGGATCTTTTGAGGAAGTCGTAAAGCATCAAGTCTGGAAGGATGCTATGCACGAAGAGTATGAGTCCATAATAAAGAATGATGTCTGGGATGTAGTTCCAAGACCGAAGGACAAAGCAGTTGTCACCTCGAAACGGCTCTACAAGATCAAGCATGGATCTGATGGACGTGTTGAAAAGTTCAAGGCAAGATTCGTTGCCCGTGGCTTCTCTCAAAAGGAAGGCATCGACTATGATGCCATATTCGCACCTGTGGCACGATATACCACCATTCAATCTATCATAGCCCTTGCTGCTACGCAAGGATGGAGTCTTCATCAGATGGATGTGAAGACCGCTTTTCTCCATGTTGCGATAAAGGAAGAGGTGTATGTAGAGCAACCTCTGGGGTTCGAAGTCCAAGATCGGGACACCCATGTCTACAGGTTGAAGAAAGCCCTCTATGGGCTGAAGCAAGCACCCAGAGCTTGGTACGAGAGGATAGATAGCTACCTGATGAAGCTGGGCTTCACTCGTAGTAATGTTGATCCGAACCTTTACTTCAAGGTTGATAGAGAGAAGCCTCTCATTCTGGTGTTGTATGTGGACGACCTCTTCCTGACAGGTGCTGACCCTCTCATTCATCAATGCAAGAGGGAGCTCGCTACTAAGTTCGAGATGAAGGACCTAGGACTGATGCACTACTTCCTAGGCTTGGAGGTCTGGCGGAGACCTGGCAAGATTTTCCTTTCTCAAGGAAAATACATTGTGAAGCTTCTGGAAAGATTTGGTATGGTGGACTGTAAGTTCGTGTCGACGCCGATGGAGCTCAACTTTAAGAAGTTGAGTGGCAGCGTTGCTGGGCCCGTGTTAGCAAATCCTACTGAGTATCGTCAACTCATTGGGGCCTTGATGTTCTTAGTGAACACTCATTTGGACATATGTTTTGCAGTGTTACACTTTGAGTCAACAGATGGTTGAGCCTCATCACACTCACTGGGTTGGTGCCAAGAATCTTCTAAGATATCTTCGGGGCACGATAAACCATGGGCTGAGATACACTGTCGGGAGCGTGACACTCCTTGGATATATTGATGCCGATTGGGTTGGCAGTGTGGTGGATTGTAAGAGCACATCGGGATGCTGCTTCGCACTTGGTTCTACTTCGATATCATGGATGAGCAGGAAGCATAAGTTGGTGGTTTTGAGCACCACAGAGGCCGAATACATTGCAGTGAGTATGGCTTGTTGTGAAGCAGTCTGGTTGCAAAAGCGCTTCAGTGAGCTGTTCGGGCATGTGCTAGATACCACCGTGATACTCTGTGATAACCATAGTGGGATTCGGTTGTCCAAGAATCCCGTGTTCCATGATCAATCCAAGCATATTGATATCAGGTACCACTTTATCCGGGATATGGTACAGCGAGGCGCCATAAGGCTCGATCATATAGGAATTGATGAGCAAGTCACGGATATTCTCACAAAGCCCCTAGGGAAGGTCAAGTTCTTAACCTTCCGTGAGAATCTTGGTATCGTGGAACGTCCCTATTATGAGGGTCTTGTTGGACGATGAGCTCTGGGAGCTCTGGGGGGCTTTGAGGATAGCTTCTCGGAGCTATAAGAAACCACAAGGCTAGGCTTGTCGAACCTTGTTGGTGTGCTTTTGCCCCACCGTTGTGATGATTGAGTTGGTTCACCTCTCATTATCTGTGCCCCGTATGCATCCTACCCATTGAGTTTAGGGCTCATGGGAAGTACCTCTCATTTGGCCAATGAGGTGGGAAAAGCTGGAGACTAGTAGCAAAGACTGACGGACACATCAGAGATTGTCATACTCTCTATCTAGGATGGCACGGTCCAACCACTTGACATAGGATCAAGTCTAGTGAGGTTTCAAACCTCCTACTGACTTCGGGTTGGTATGAGACTCTTGTGAGTCCTATAGAGGTTTCGGACCTCTGGGCTAAATCTGTCAGCAAGGAATGATGTCTTTGTGACTGACCTACTTCTGTTCTGAAATAAAGAAGCCAGCAAAGCAAGTTACGGCAGGATGACGCACGATGTTTGGATTGCACAGGTGGATGGAGTTCTCCCTAGTTGAGAAGGATTGTTAATTTTGGACAACTAGGTCCAAACTTCATGTTGTGATGCTCAGATGAAGATACTAATATTTTTATTGGGTTCCTCTTTCGAAGAGGTGCAAGATCAATCTAAAGATCATCTTGATCCGATGAGCAAAACATTTATTTTGAATTTATTTTTAATCTATTCAAAATATGTGTAGGTCGGCCTTAAGGTTTTGTGCCCCAACGGATGTGTCACACACCCTCAATGATGGATATAAATAAGGTCAACGTTGGAGGACATTTCACTCATCTCATCCTCACACATTCTGTCTCCTCATTTGATTGGTTCGATCACTTGGAGTCTCTTCTCTCTCCACATGTGGGAAATCTGGCTAGCGAGAGGCAAGAGGAGGACGCAGAGGGCCACAGAGGCTAGCGCTAAGCAGCAGCACTGAGTCCCCATGCAAAGTGACGTAGTCCAGCGTAGGGACTGTGCAAAAGATCACGCAGAGTGATGCAGAGGAAGCTAGGGTGCCTTCCGAATGTCAGTAATTCTCTGAAAGAATTTGGACAATTTATCTCAGGTGTTTTCTTAAGAAATCTGCTCTACTTATTGTAAAAGATTCATTGTTGACGAATAATACAAACCCTCATCTGCTGCACCGGTTTTCCCGCGTTGGGTTTTTCCAAGGACAATTGTCCAAAAATAACTGTGCATGTGATTGTTTCTATTGTGTTATATGTATTTTGTTCTATTCTCTGCTTATGGTTAAGTGAATACTGCAATTGTATTTATTTCAGAGTTTACTAAAAGAAATTCGTAAATAAATTATCATATATAAGTAGGCGAAATAATCTATCATTGCAGTAATATTTCAGATTTGAAATTCTCACGGTTCCTCGAGCTTTCCACTGAGTTGTGTTTGACAATTCAACAACTATAGTATTAACTGTCATAGGAGCTCTTGCTCCTATTCCTCTTTAGGTAATTCTATTACCATAAGGAGGGGGTCTCAAGCTACTCCCCCTAAAGAGGTTTCAGGGAGTCTTCCCTCGAAATCCAGGTTGTGGGGGTCTTGTCAATCTGACATCTCTTTTATCCCCAGATTTTCCTCTGCATAACGGGCACGTTCAACTGCCTATGCTACTGATGATGACTTCTACATTCTAACCATTGCCCTGATTCGAGGCTTTAATCCATATACGAAACGCTCAACTTGACATACATCAATATCTAGGTTAGGAACATATTTCACAAGCTCCATAAATCTTATCTCATATTCTTCCACTGTCGTATTACCTTGGACTAACATATGGAAGCTATGGCTTGCTGCTCTTGAAAGTAAGGTGGCAAGTATTTAGTGCGGAATCTTTCCTTGAACAACTTCCAGGGAACAGTGTCTGAAGTGATATGTAATTGCTTTTCTAGGTTTCCCCACCAAATCAACGCACTTTCCTTGAGCTGAAATACAGCGATCTTTATTTTAAAGATAGAATAATATTCTCTTAGTGTGAAACACCTTGTCATTCCTTCTATCCACGTTTCAACACATTCTCCAGCCTGCCCTCCTAAAAATTTTGGAAGTTTAATCCTTTGTATTTCTCTAGAAATATCTTCCTTCAGTTATCTATTATCAAGACCCTTGGGCTCCTCAAGGTTTCTTTCCTCAAGGTGAGGTTCCTCTTCCTTGTATTAGCTATCGACGGCCCTTTTAATGTTTCCAAGATGGCTTCCAATGAGCGTATTATAACGATTAGCTTGGATGTTGAAGCGGTTGGTGTTGATGATGGTATCGATGGTGGTGACGACGACATCGATGGAGATGTTATCCGACGGTGATGTCATCGTTGATATGTCTTTGCCATTGCAGCTTTTCTTGTAAGCAGGTCTTACTAATACCGAGGTCGAGGAGGGTGGTATTGCTACCTCCTTGTCCTAACGCATAGAGATTTAGCTTGATGCGTAATAATACTTATCAAAATGCATAAGTCTTTATCATATTGCTTTGTAGTATTACTTATCGCACCATTTGTATTTTGTGATTTATGTGAAGTGTTACTGACATTTTAATTCAAGATTCATAATAGCTTATGCCACATTACGAAAATAATTATTAAGATGTTTGGCAGGTCTAGCTGAGTGAGAACTCTTTTGATGAGATAAATATTTCATCAATGACATTTAGATGAAAGAAGAAAAAAAATGCTGCTTCAAAAGAATTGATAATAACTAAATTAATGAACTACTATAATACATATACCAGGTATCTAATAAAATACTAAGTAGTTCTTTTAGATGGATTTTATATCCCAAATATATATATATATATATAACCCATACCTATATAGAAACAAGGTGATTATTTGATATATAAGGAAAAGGCATCTTTATATATATCTTCTTGATCATTTTTATTATAAAATTTTAATTAATATACATTTTACTAGTGTTGCCGTCCTCAAAATTGGAAATCATAGAGAGCACTGTAAAACTCTTTAGTGTTAAGGTTATCTATATGTAATCCCACATCTATCATATATATTAAATATAAATATAAATATAAAAATTCATCATAGAAAATCTATTTTTTTATCATCATAATTTAATAATTTTAAAATTAATAACAATTTTTCCTTAAAGTTATAATATATATTAAAACTGTTAAATTAAAGTTATAGCATGATAATAAATTTCACATTATTTTTAATAAAATGTAAAAATATCGTCATCACTATTCAAATACTCTATATGATTATTATTCTAATTAAAATAACAAACAAATCACGATCATGAAAATTTATTACTTTTAAATAAAATAAAATAAAAATATTATTCTAAATAAAATGTGAAATAAATCATAATCATTAATCACTAGTCAATTTATAATTCCCAAAGTTCGTTTTTGTTTTCGAGCATCAATATGTTTTGGCTGTGAAAAATGAAGAATTCGATTTGCTTTCCTATGAGAAATAAAGAATTTGTTTCGCTTTGCTTTGCCTTGAGAAATGAAAGTATGGCTTTCTATTTAAATTTTATACGCTATGATGAATTAATGTTTCCGTAACACACCAAGGACAACTCAAATCCATAAAGAATGTCATTTCTATATAAGAAACTTTTTTTTTTTACGCAATTGGAAAAGTGGTGAAGGCGAAATATCATCCTCTGTTTTCATTGATTATTTCCTTAACCTATCATGGTGGCTCGTTATGAATACTTACATCAAGGATTCACAAATCATAGCCAAAGTTGACAATTTCACCATGTTCCACTCATTAATTGTCGCCTTGAATTACGAATATTACATATAATAATAATAATAATAATAATCCAATTTTAAGGTCACGGCTAAGTCAGACACCAAATTGGTGTATGAGACCACTTTGTTTGTGGGACAAGGGACCCACCTCCGCGCAGCAATTTGACTGCTAATTCTACGAAAGCATACATACTCTACCCCCTCTAGTTTTGAACCTGTGACCTCTTAGAAGGAAACACATACTCTTAACCATTAGGCCCACTCAAGCTATTTATATTAATATCATCAATGCCCTCGGCGGAAAGGGTGAGAATTATATACAATATTTCGAAGGTCATTAAATAGGAAACCTCACCTCAAAACTAGCACATGTATTGAGTAATTAGACCACAATTTTCTTCTGCAAACCCATCACACCACTCACGCAATTTCGTCGAGCTAAGCATTTCATGCTTAAAAGACTAGTTTTCCACACTTTTAAAGGAAAACAAAACACATGATAAAGTAAATATAAAATTTCATACGAAAGTATTACTATATGAGTCGATAGCCGTCCAATTTATACCATGTATTTTCACATCGATATTTTGAGAATTATAATATAATAGCTCGATGCCCAAATTATATGGTTTGTCTTGTTTCCCAGATAATCTAAGACCGAATACTCTTGAGACTCTTGAACACATTGTGCAGGTTAATCTTGTATCTCACGTTTGCCAGTCGTTTGGTGATAATTAATTATTGATACCTTAAACATTGATAATTAGTCAACTAAGGACTAATTCGCATCAACTCCGTTGTGAAATAGGGCGCTGGAAAAGGCCACAAGAAGTGTGGGAGGAAAGATTGTATTTTTTCCTCTTCCGGAAAAGTGGAAACAGAAAAACATTTCATTTAGAATGCGAGGCCTTCAAAGATAGCAAGGAGAGTTATGCAGATATTTCGGCAGCTAGCTCTTGGAATATTCTATTCAGCAAGGGCTTTGTCGAGAAGATAGGAGAGTTTATTATGAAACTTCACAGGAAAAGGGCAGAATACTATCGAGATTTTGTAAAGTTGGTGTAGCATCGAGTGTGCTCTAGCCCTAAAATTTTGTGAAGGGGCTAAGGCACACTTGAACTCCAAAACCCAGAAAGTGTTTTGTGAAATTTCAGCTGGTGTTCAAGTTATTCAAATAATTAATTATTTTAATGTATTTCCTAAGTCTAAACTTAGGAAAAATAAATAATTAAAGTGAATTAATTAACACATGTGTTGAAATTTTCTAAAAGACACTGATCAAGCAGTCTTTTAATCTCAGTCGTTGATGAATGTTTCAATCTCGGCCGTTGATGAGATGAATGAAAAAGTATAAGAGAAAAGGCTTGAGGGTCAGTTGTGTTGACCACTTGAGTGGCATCTGATGATTATGTGAAGACTCCATGCCCAAGGATGAACCAGAGGACACTTGTATCATCAGATATCATCAATTCAACAAAGTTTTTGAACTTTATTTCTATTTTTCAACATCTTTCTCTGATGCACAGATTCCACGCCCTACAAGAAATTATAATAAGTGATGTTAGAAATGATGAATTTGAATCAGTATTGAGTCTGTAACAGGCCTAGGATGATAGAACTCGATCAGCAAGTGAGTACACCTTGGAGTGTTGTTTTTACTTGGTTAATTATTCCTTCTTTTTAGCGACAAATAATTTTCTAGGTTTTTTCACTCATTGCATTGCCCAAAAGCCAAGGTGACGGCTTGAAGGTTGAGCCCCTAATGCATCTTAGAGTCTAGAGTCAATGTATATTACCATACTAGATCACACAAAAAATTTCGTGGAATTTGGTTAGGTCTAGGTAGTGATCTTTTTAATTTTTTAGATTTCCTGCAAGTCAAAAATTGCAATTGAATTGTTATAAGTGTTTCCTAGAGAAGTTGTAAGGCGTATGAGTAATCAAAATTACACCTCTCACCCTCAACTTTCTACTATGACACACTTTGAGAGGTTAAAAATGTGTTTTGAACCCCCAAAAACCACTTTTCCTAAGTTTAGTGGGAAATCGGACAATTAATTAAGCCAAAAATTAAATAAATGGAGAAAAATAAATATCCACACATGCTAAATGATGTGGAAAATTATGGAGGATTTAAAGTGAAGTCCCAAGGTGATGTGGACTCTCAAAATCAAGGAAATGACATGTGCTCAAATAAAATCAAATTTCAGGCATTAAATGAGAGTTGCTTACTTGGAAATTCGAATTTGAGAAGCTAATGCACATTTGGAAGGATTTGGGAGAATATTTGGTGGAGATTTTTGTGTGAAATTGTCCCCACATGGGTTACCAACCATATACACTTGTCATTCCATCATAAAATTCAAATTTGGCACATAAGGGAAGAAGAAACTGATGTCCACTTGCCAGAATCCGATTTTTACACTTGGCAATGGAACTCCAGTTATTGGCATTTGATTCTTCATTGGGACTTGCTCCCAACTTTCTATATAATGGAGCCATAGGCTCCTATATTGTATCATGTAATATGAGCTATTGGGCTTGAGGACGCATTGTCGAATTGTACATGTACTTGCAATATAATACAAAAGTCTTTGGGGTAACTTGTGATGGTGTTCTTCTCCTTGCATATATGGTAAATTCTTGACTTGTTGTTATGCTTCTATTTATTTCCTCATGCTATTGTTTCCTTCATGCTTGTTTCAAGTTATGTTAGTATGCAACTATCTCACATTAGCATAAGAGTTACTTGATCGCTTTAGGATAAGAAATCTTCTATTCGATGTCAAATATATCTATAGGAGTTCTTTACATTGTTTTTATTTAATTTCATGTGGATTTAATATGTTGTGGTGAGATTGTGTAGAAGGATCCGTCTTTGGTCAAGCTTTTCAAGCGTGAGGGGAAGTTCTCGGAGGAACCAACCCACTCTTGAAAATATTCAAGGAGAACCCGCATGTGTTGATTTCCAAAGTCTAATCTATATTTTATTTTGTCTTGCAGAGGTTCTTTTAAGTTTCTCAAAGCTCTTATTTCTTGCATCAAAAAATCATACTTTAAATAATTTAATTTTCAAGTATTGCCCTTCATTTCTTTAATATCTAGCTATTTCGAAGATTCAAGCTATGGATAGTCAAAGAGGAGAGATTGCTCATACTCTTTGGCCTAGCCTCTTGTAGATTATTTTTGTAATATTACTTTGTGATTTCTTGAGCTAACATTTGTGGTTGTAGAGTTTCTCTAACTTGTTGTCTTGCAGCTACTTGCAGATTTCGTTTTCAGAAAATTACTTACAAGTTTGCATGCAGGACCTTCGGGCTTCAACTTCAAGATTATTTCTTTCCCTTGGCCGTATAACTCAAAGAGGCTTTGCCTTGCTTCTTCTTCCTTAAAAAATCTACATTTTGTTGGGCTTTTGTGGGACTCAAATTGCAGAAATTTTCAGCAAGGAAAGATCAATGGCTTAAGCCAACATTGTGAAGACTTTCCTTGGATTTAAAAGAAAACTTCATAGTTTTCTCCTTCTTGTAATAACTAATAAAATTCTTGGTTTTGGGAGCGTGGGTTTTATCCATTGGTATCCCTATCTCTCCGCCTTTTTGGAGAGATTTTGTGGCTTGATCTTTGATCTTTTTCACTTGCATGCACATCATTTAATTGGGAAATTAACACAATCATGCATTACACTCATTTTGCATGCACCTAAAACTAATTTGCTACAGATTTCTAGTCTCTTTACTTTCATAGCAGTTTCAAACTTTTGCATGCATGCACTCTTAAATTCGTCATGAATTTTGTTCCAAAACCTCTTATGCTTCACCTTTAATTACATCTTACATGCAATAAGTATTTGGGCAAATTTTCTCCATATTGTAGTATTCTACTTCATGAAATGCAAATACATCTCAAGTTTCAAAGTTAATTTTCATTGTTGATTTATTTACTTTCATGCCCCAAGCAAATCACTAAAATTTTACCTCCAACATAAGTTGCTTGAATAGACATTTTAGGGACCCTCTACTCCTCTATTGACTCCTCACTATGAGATCCATATCTTTGGGCAAGGGTAAGGTCTGAGGATTGAAAAGTTGAAATGTAACCTTGCTTTAGAACTAATTAATAAAATAAACCAAGAGCATTTTTCATCACATTTCTCTTACTTGCAAGTTCTAAATTTTTTCTTTCTTGATGGTTTAGAGTCTCACATGCAACATCATTTCCTATTTTCAAGAAGCATTTCCTTTCATGCAAGTATTGTAATATCTTTTGCAACAAGTTTAGTTTAATTTTCTTGTACTTGGAACAATGTTTACTTTAGCAAGCTCCCTTTCATATTTAATGATCATCATGTTCATGAATGGTTAATGAGTCTCATTTTTTTTTCAAGTACTCTTATTTCATGTTGCCAGGCTAAATGCATGTTGTTATCTTGTTCTAACAATTGATTTTTTCTATCATCTCATTTACATTCTCATAAATAGATCACTAATTGTTTTCTTTTGAACAAGACAGTTTTACATGCTTGGATTCATAAATTTGTTTATCTTGAAGTCATTTATAATATCTTGTGCTAACATTTTCTTGTTTCAACTTTTTAGGATTACTTTTGCTTTCCATTTGAAAGCATTTTACTTCATTCAAGCAAATACATTTTCATTTCAAAGAGCAATACTTTTAAGGCACTGGTTTTCATATGCTTTATGCCTATTTAAATTATGTATTGATGGTTATTTCTCATATCACTTTTTGCTTATAAATATTAAGGAGTAATCTATTTAACTCTAACAACTCTCCTAGAAACTCACATCTTTTAACATAGTTTTCCATTTAGGAACCACCCCCCATAGCTAACCTAGGAGATAGCTTAAACGGAGAGAGTTGGAATTAGTGTGATAGCCCCTTCTCTGAGTTCCTTGCCACCAACCACACCTTGTGGGGTTAAAGGCTTTTCCCGCTAACTATAGGTAGGTGTAGGTGTAGGCGGTAAGCGATAACAAGTTGGATACAGACACACACAGTTGCAGAACTGAGAGACTAATCTAGAATTCTAGGGCAAGGTTTGCTAAGAATTTCCAAAGGAGTTTTCTGCAGTGAGGGGTAGTATTGGCTGAGTAGATGATCTAATCCCGGAGCCAAGAGTCAGTAAGAGACAGAGGAGCAGCAAACAAGGACAGCGCAGAGGAGTAGAGAGCAGCAGCAGCAACTGCGCAGCCGCTACGCAGGCCAAGGAAAGGGCAGCGTTGCAGCTCCAGAGGGTTTTTGAATTACGCAAAGAGTCTCCAGGGCCAGCGTAAGGCCTGCATCACCCTCTCTGGGGTTACGCAGTCCCTCTCTGGGTAGCGCAGTGGCACATAAAGCCTAGTAGGGCTGACGTTGGGGCAGCGCTGGGGTGTCTAGGGCTAGATTCAAGCTGAGTCTTGTAAATCTCGTTTGAGGGTGTGGATCAGTCAGATATTTGGTCTTGGAACAGCAGGTTAGCTACAGATTTCTTTTATTTTCTATCGGTTTTTCCAGATCTGGAACCCAGATTTACTGTACTCAGAATCTACTTAACATAACAAACCCTCATATCGGCTGCATCGGTTTTCCCGCTTTGGGTTTTTCTGGGGACTTATGTCAAAAAATCAATGTGTCACTTTGTTTGAATGAGCGTAGTATTCAGTAAATGATCTGCATGTGTAGACTGTTAGTTGTGTTTACTTTGGTATTTTCTGAATCTAATTTCTAAAGATAACATGTATAATTTAAATCAAGTAGGAGAAGTAAACCATGATACTATAGTAGAACTTTCACAAATACAAGAGCTAGATAGAGAAGCAATTTGTCTCATAGGCTATCTTTAGCCTCGTTGACGTTAAAATATCTTCTTCTTCTTCTTCTTCGATTCAATTTGTAAAGTTTTGGTTAAGCCAAAATATTCTTGATATTCAAGCATACAATGCAATATTTTTCGAAAATCGCCGAAAATTTTGACACTCATTTATACTGGAAACCCAACATGCCCAAGTGTACACTCAACTCTCTGCCACAGATGGCTAGCCAGAGTCTTAATTTTATTCAATCATTCACCCTAATTTTTTTTTATTTTTTTATTTCACCAATCCTAAGCCTAACTCTCGATCCCTTCCATAGCACATAGGGTTATTGGCTATTATTCGACTTCGTATTTGGCTGTTGGGTTGTCCTCATTGATCTTAGGTTGACAGAAAAAGCAACTGGATGTCGTTTGATACTCACTTGATGGATCAAAATATCAATAGCCAGTCTAGTGGCCAAACGTTGTCGTGCTAAGCAATCGTGTTGGAGAAGTTAATAGATGTGGGATTGGACCTATACGCCCAGCACTGTGGTGGTACCACCGTCTAAACATTAACCAACGAAAATTTCCTACCTAACCCTAAATTGGACACAAGAATTTGCTCAAGAGGTGCCTGATTTCTATTTAGTCATTTCTAGTGAGTGAAACCAGGTTGTTGACATCCCCAGTCGACTCCTATTCTCCTAGTCGGTTTGTTCGTTACAGCATTATCCCGCAAATTGGCATGTCCTCAGTCGGTTGTTTTGATGATTAAACCTCAAATTCTCGACCCAAAATTATTTTTTGGATTTCATGACAAATCTCTGAGGGAGTTACTAGTTTACTGGTTTCTTGCTTCACACTTATGTGCATCTAGATTTTCAACAAAATTATTCTAAAGGCTTATTTGCCTCAAGATTTTTTTTGAACATGACATGGCTTACTCATGTTGGTTTTCCTGTATCTTGTTACTTAGTTTATAAGGCTTGCCCTCGATAATTCAACATCAGATCTCTTTAAATGGTTGTTAGAGGTTTGGTTTGATACCTGGTTTATTTCCTCCTTTGAGGGATGGACATTATTTCTAATCACTACTAAATTTACAATTAATATACCCTGTAACAGTGGCGCATGGTTTGGAATTTATTTCCATGTTAATGTTTCTTCCTAGAACTGAACAAAATCAGCATCAGAAACCTCAGGACTGTGGTTACCAGTGTAGGGCCAATAAGGTCCTGCAGAGTTTAAAACCTAGCTCTGATACCAAAGTGTGAGACCACAAAATTAAGGATTGATATTTGCAAACAATATTAAAGCTCTAATACAATTTTTTAAACCAAATTTAGCAATTTAACAGATATAATCAGTATTTCCCTCAAATTCTACTTCTCTACAATATACATGTACAAAATTTGTCAAATTAACTCTTGAATACTAACCTGGTTCGATGGTTGAAGATGTCTCTGCTCCTCTATAACTCCTGCAGCCGTTACCAAATAACCAAAAACCACCCAGCCAAACTGAGTACAACTTCAGTAATGAGCTCAAAAGTACTTCAGATTGAGATACTTTGGCCCCCGTGCCCAAAATTTCAGAACAATTGAACTCAAAAATAGCTTTTATCAAACGTGAACTCAAAATAGCTTCTATCAAACACTCAGAATTTCTTATTGCCTTTGTTCCTTTTTTTCCATCTACCTCCTTTTCTTCTCCTTATATCTCTAAAACCCCACCGTCTCAACCTATGTTGCACAATTTTCCGATACGTGGGTACTTTTGGTACGTGGGAACAAGTATCTGATATGGCTAGAAGCTATGCCCAAATTTACAGGAAACATCAAGTTGGGAGCGGCACTAATACCAAAACTAAAAGCCACTCAAATCATATTGATGTTCATACTTAAAAAAAACTTAGAAAGGCAAAAGCATCACTGCACAAAAGTTAAAACTTTTAACTTTTGTTGTTTTGTTTGTCCTCTTCAGAAAGGAGAATTGTTGATATATTATAAAGTTAGCATTCATGGAATTCCACTACATACCTCTGTTTTACGGTTAATCGTTAATTCCACATAGTGTTCCAACCATCAAAATGTTTTCAAATTTTTAATTACATATAATAATAAACAAATAAATGATAAATCCCTTTAATATTAAATTAATAAATTGCTTTCAAGTTTACATATAGTAACAAACAAATAGACCCCTTTAACATTAAACTCAAATTGGTTTATAGTTCTAAGTTTACATAAAATAGTACACACAGATGCTGTAACCTTTGACGAAAATCCAAGAGTTACAAGGCTACGTGTTAACTTGGAAGAAGCCCTTCAATAAGCCAAGACCTCCAGAGGTGAAGAATGAATAATATAATGATTAATCTCACTGCTGAGAGAATATGTGTTCAAACTTCACACCATAGCCCTGCCTTCCAATAAAATTATAAAATCTAAACCCTGATTTCAGAGAATGCAGAATACGTAAAGCAGATGCTATTACAGTTTTTTTCGAGTAATGGTAATGGTGATGGTTTAATAAATTATTAATGAGATCAAACTCGCCCTCTATTTAAAATAACTGAAGAAAGTTAAAATGTGCCTAACGATCCCCATAGGTTTGGGAACTGAATCATAGATTTATATTCGTGTTTTGTGTTAAGGAAATAAATACAAGATAAAACATAAATACATCTTGAATTTCAAACTAAGATAAAAAAAAATTGCCATAAAAGTATGGATTTTAATTTTTGTATCCAAAATCAAGAAACAGGGAAAGAATTTGCAAAGTAATATTGTTTATTGAAACTCGAAGTAGTCTTAA
Source organism: Pinus albicaulis (assembly GCA_034641835.2). Classification (NCBI taxonomy): domain Eukaryota; kingdom Viridiplantae; phylum Streptophyta; class Pinopsida; order Pinales; family Pinaceae; genus Pinus; species Pinus albicaulis. The sequence continues at coordinate 1,835,860,032 of CM076575.1, read as the reverse complement.
AGTTTAAAATTTACATCGAAGTTCATAAGAAAATTAAATCCATCACATTCTCAATCTGTCACCTAAAAAAGAAAATGTCACTTTCTTCGTAAAAATAATGCAGCACTACACTCAGGGTCACAACCAAATAGAGCATCCAAAGAATAGGTACTCATGGATCGGGAACATGTGGGAGCTCCTATCCATCGAGGAGGCTCCCACACGTTCCTGATCAAAGTTCCCAGGCAAAACCAGTGCTGGAAACTGCTCATTTTGGACCGAAAAGCTCCTACATTCCTGCAAAAGCTCCCGACTGTTTTGGAGCATTTCATACTAGCTCCCAAGCTCCCACGAGCGTCGGAGCTTGGGGTACTTTCCCTCCAAGGACCGGAAGCGGTAATCGTGCTACATTGGTCTCAGCATTTGCCGCATCTCTGTTTTTCCTACACATGTCTTGTTACATGGAACCTAAATGATTTTTTTTTGGATGTGGTCACCTTTCATTAAATAACTTTATTCGATTAAATTAAGTTGACTTGATTTATTTAATTTTGAAGAGATAGGCTTTGTCAACTATTTTAGCACATATATTTTATTTAAGAACTTATTCAACGTTTATGTCTTATGCCTTTTGATTATATTATTTAGTTCCTTTTCTTGACATAGTTTTAGGTATTATACTTCTTAAAATAAAATGTATAACTCTTTTAGTTAATATAAAAATGTTATATTTTTTAATTTCACTCTTATCTTATACAACCCTTTGTGTATATATATATATATATTTGAATAGTACTCTAATTGGTTTCATATTATAGGGGTGGTATAGCAAGTACCCCACTCTAAATATTCATTATGTTCTAGTAAGTAAGTATTTACTTAGTACTTTAATAATTGGTTCATTACTCTATACTTACACATTTTCTAATATCAGCTAGTATGTATACTAGTGCGATATATGTGATGCATGCATATGTAGCTATCATATGCATGTCTCGTATGCATGCTAATATTCACATTATGTTTGCAATTTGTAGCTGGGTCATTACACCAAGCAATTGGTTAACTCCGCTTACTAAAGGCGTGGAGCAGGCAAGGACAAGTGGTGTGAAGACCACCACTCCAACGGAAAAGAAGGACAAGAAAGTCACATTCATGATTGGTTAAGTGACTGAAGTAGAGTTGCAGACAGAAACAGAGATTCTGGAGATAGGAGGGGGTGATGCTCTTGGCGGTGACATCACCATGGATCCATCTGACCCACCCCCCCTTTTACTACCAAGAGGCGACAACCACAGAAGGGAAGCACGAAGAAGAAGATAAAGTCCGATAAGTCCATCGGCCTGGAAGCAATGGTCCTTACTAAAGGGGACCTCGACGAAATAGGAGACACCGTGAAGCATGCCACTGAGCAATTATGGGGCAACATCGAAAAAAAATATAAGAAGGTGTTGGGAGATGTTCATAAGGGGCTAAAGAAATTACAGGTTCAGACGAACGTAGTTCAGGTGAGCGTGAATCAAGTGAGTGGGCTGCAAGCAAGTGTGACTCGAACGAGCATGGAACAAGCAGGTGCAAGCATAGTCGCACATGAATTGGCACTAACCACACATACTCGCGCGGTACCTATCCCTGTAGGCACATTGAGTCTTGATACGGCATAGCAGCTGACGCAGGCGGTCCACTGGCGGAACACAAAGTTGAATCTTGCTGCGATGCCACTACAAGATTTTCATGAGTTCCACGAGGGCATTGACGAAGACTTGAAGATCAGAGAACAGTGAACCCTCATGGTTATTCAAGATATCAAGAAGGAAAGACAGAGCATGGCTGAGGAAAAGCAGATGGTTGTTCAAGATCACGATGTTGAGGTTGCGCACAGACAGAAGTTGGAAGAAGCCATCTCCAAAGCTTACAGCAAGCTACCAGAGCTCCAGATTCAAGCTGTAGCTGTGCCAGAGGAAAAAGTGGCCAAGCTTGCCACAGCAGTTAAGGACTCACAAGCTAAGGTTGACGAAGTGTGGATAGAAATGCAGATGAAAATCGTTGAGCTGCAGATGCAATTGCAACCTGCCACTCCTCCAGAAGTCCGGGAGTAGTGCGCAACGGAGCTCAAAGCTACCACAAAACATATTGAGTCCCATATACAGGAGTGCGCGAATGTATTCGGAGAAGCTATGGATGTATGGGCCTCACTGCAGGAGGACCCTCAGGTGCAGAAGATAGAGGCCAAAGTGCACGAAAAGCTAGAACAACTGGACCAGATTAAGGTCACTGCAAAGACCTTAGCACCAATGCAACGGTTTACCCGTCTCCAAGAGGGTAAATTTTTATAGGAGCAAGTTGTTGAGCTGCGCAAGCAGGAGAAACTACTTACAGATAGAATGAAGCCATGGGAAGCCGAGACAAACCAGCTCTCCACAACTGTAGAGCAGAAGCTCAAAAAATTGTGCCAAACACAGAGAGGATTTGAGCAGAAGGCAGCCAAGACAGTCACAATACGCTGCTCAGCAAGGTCAAAGATTTTGAAAAGCAGTGCACCGAAGTGATTCCACCACTGAAGGATGCCTTGAGCGGCATCAAAGCAAATATCGATGGCGCACCAGCATTGTGACTCGGGACGAATCACAGTTTTGTGTTGGGGGTGTGTTGGACATGGGATTCCCTCGATGAAAGAATTTAGAGAAGACTCTGCAAATCAAGGAGTGGAGCACGGAGTCAATTTTGAGTCTTAGGGGCTTTGGGGTGGGTCAAAACCCCTTATTATGTAATGGGATGGGATTATTTTGTGACCGTTGAACTCCACCCATGGTTTTCGGACCATGGTATTGTAAATGCAAAATCTATATGTCATAAGAGATATTTTGATTGTAATTGATGAAATGCATTTGGATGTAAGATTGTTTTGAGTCAGAGTCTGTGGTTTTGGGTTAGAGGAAAGGCTCGTGCAACTAAGCGCGTGGAGACCCTAGGTAGTATGCAGCTGTGTGCGCAGACCCCTGCAGTTGAGTGTGCAGGGCGGAATTGAATGTATGAGAAAGATCTAAGCATTAATGAAAGAACTGTTGAGATAGATATGTGTTTATGTTGATGTGTTTTGCTTTACTTGTTGTTTATGAATATTTGTGCTAAGTAAGGGTTTCAATCTGTAATTACATAGTGAAGTCAATTTTATGGTTATTTATGTTGTTTTATGCTTGATTAAGTAAGATCGTGCAGTCTGATAGTAAGTTCAACAGATGTGTTGAACCGCGTTTATATAAATAATAGATTTGTTCTATGGAGCTCTATAAAGGAAGAAAAGCCCTAAAGCCCCAGTCCACTGTCCCTCTGGATGCAGAAACCTAGTTCTAGCATCCCCCGATATTGCCTCAGGTGAGACTTCGGTCTGCGCAAGGAGATCGTTGCCGAAAGGGTCGGTAATAGTGGGTTTTGTTGGTTCGCACAACCACATTTGAACTTGGGTCTAGGCCCCATCAAGCCAACATGTGGCCAATTATGCTTTTTCTTTTTCTTTAGCTACTTCAACCTTCGAGGCATCATTCCAGGCCTGACCCAAGGTGGGGGCAAGGGAATAGGGAGGCTGACCCTACGTGGATCCATGGGGGCTATGTGGACCCAGGTGGGAGGAATGATGAATGGGAGTATAATGACTGGAAGGGGAGTAATACATGCGGATAAAGGAGTGGGACCATGCACCCAAAGTCAGGGTTTCACAAGTAGTACCAACCTAGAACCTAATGGTCAATAAAGGAGATCCCACAAGACTAAGATGCAAAGCCAACACCCAAAAGAGATTAAGGGGATAGGAGCATAGACTAAGCCCACTCCTTCCGCCAAATCCCTGTTGAGAATTTGGAGGATTGTAGGTTAATACAAATTCTCTTCTTGATAATTACTTGTGAGCTTTCTTGAGTTACTTATGTCTTCTGCTTTTCGCTTAGTTAATCTTTCATCAAATCAATTATCAAAATGCACACCTTACACAGTCACTCAATCTTGCTGGTTGATCTTTAACTTACACACAGGTCTTCTTTTGATGAACAGTCCTTTCCATATGTAATGGTACCCTTTCTTTGTTGAGCATAATTGATACACTTAGTTCTTTTAACAAAGTTCTATAGTCCTGTAATCTTCACACTAAAACGCAGTTCAATCACCACTTAACACAGAATTGTTATCGCACTTGACACAGTCCTATATCTGCACTGTAACACGGCCCCTTCTCCACGCTTGTACATAATGCTATATCCGCACTTACTTCTTGGAGGTGTCTGCATTCATGTCTTGAGATAGGTCAGTTGTAGGTTCAGTGCAATCCGCACCTTTTGGTTCAGACAGATCCGCATCTTCTTCCAACATTCCACCACAGTCTTCTTCCTACATCATTGTTTCAGATCCGCAATTTATATTGTACCTTTATCTGCATTGTAATCACAGAGATATCCACTTGTAATCTCAAAGATATCCGCATTGTAATCACAGAGATATCCACTTGTAATCTCATATATATCCGCATTGCTTGCTTCGGTTATATTCAAAATTCTACTTCAATTAAATCCGCAAACTTGTTTCTCATTTAATCGTATTCATATCAGAGGTATCCGCACTTGTATTTTCACTTGTATTCGCACTTGTATCCGCACTTAAAACCCTGTTCTTGTCACCTGAAATATTTGCACCTTTTTATTCTGTTCAAACTCAGAGAAATCCGCTTTTTATTTTCTGTCTCACTTCAGAGAGATTCGCATTATTGATTGGCCAATTGAATCGCAGTTTCTTCATATATATATATAGCACATTTTACTGTTGGAAGGCCGACGATGCATCTTGCATAAAGGTCAACTTCACCATTGAGAATATAGGCCGACTATTTATCCCAACCTTTATGAAGGTATCTTGAGCATCTTCCAAAAACTACTTCTTCAAGGTATCATGACCAGGTTTTGGAGCATATAACTAGACCCTTTATCCATATGACACTTAATTACATTTGTGATTAGAAGACAATCTTAGTAGGCATCAAGAAGAAGTCTACTGACCTATAAAATCTTGCTCATGAAACCCATGAAGCAAGTACATCAAAAATACATTTTATTATCTTTGTCTTCTACTTTACATAAATCCATAATTACATAGTCAATATAAAGACCGACCTAGTTACACTTTTCAACAATCCCCCCATCGATCCATGCTCAGAAGTATCCATGATAAGTAAACCCAATACTCAATTAGCAAATGACAAGACATAACTTAAGATTCGGGAGGCCCACCTTCAAACATACGATCTATACAGATGGATGAGGGGCCACATGGTTGGCTCAGGTGGCGGAGAAATGGCACAACGAGCTAGTAGGTTGTTGGCTGCTGGCTCAGTTCCATCATGGAGAAAAATTTCTCCTAGGGATATCACCCACGAGGTGGTGGGTAACAGTTCCAGAGGCCAGGAGAGACATTTTCCCTGATAGCAGCTGACGAGATGGCTTGAGGAGAAGTTGTTCGGAGTTGAGTGCAGAAGTGGTTACGCTAGGGTGAAGCAGTGACTGTGCAGAGCCAGTTTGGATGGCTCAATTTTGAGATGAGGTCATTTCCCGGATTCGCCTATGTAGTGAGGAATTTCCTCACTAGATTTTTCTTGCCAGTATTTCTCTGTAGGATTGCTAGTTTTTGTATCTAGTTGTACTGAGATTATTTCACTGCGGCATAATAATAAAACTCTCGGTTGTTGCACCGGTTTTTTTCGTGACATTGGTCTAAAAATAACTGTGTTATTTTGTGTGTGTTCTAGCATTTCTTCCAACTTTTATTCTTCCAAAGTTTTTATTTGTGAAGGTTGCAGTGTATGTATTTCAATATTTTCCATAGAAAACTGCAGATAAATTGTTAGATTTAATTAACAATTAGGAGAAATAATATAAGTTGCTGCAATAGGATTTTGATTTTGGACTTTTCACAATAACAGCTTATATGATAGACAACATACTCTCATCTCCTCGAGCCCCAAACAATAATACAAAGAAAAATCAAGAAAAGGTAAAGGTAAAATGAAGAACGGTGGAAAAACAAAGGTCAAGGTAACTCATGTATCTACGATTGCTCCCTCCTACATCTATACACCTAAATATGTGGATATCCCTCATCATTACTGTTAGGGTCCTATAATAATAGGATTCATAATTTTGAATTGACTATGATTAGTCTTGTAATATGTACATACTTTGCTTTCTGCAAAATTGTTTTCCCATATTAAAAATAAAAAATGTAAAGAGGGTAAAAGTCCTAAAAGAAAAATCAAAGGACTAAAAGAAAAAGACCAAAAAAAAGAAAATAAAATATGAATCCCAAACAAAAAAGAGATAAAAAATAGATCATGAAAGTGACGTTAATTCAAATGCCACTACTTTTTACTTCACTTTGCAAAATAAGATTGTGTGCAGCTTGTCAAAAATGCCACAATCCATGAAAGTCAAACTGCTTAATCTTGACCTTTCATGTTTTAAATTTTAATGTTGATAGATAGAGAATAAAGAACTAGCCAAACTGTTTAATCTTGGCAAATAAGTAGTTAGGTAGAAAATAAATAAGGAGCTCAACAGTTTAATTTGAGCCCTTGGAAGTAATAAGGTTAGAACTAGATAGTCTCCTGTTAAAAGAAAAATGATAAAGGTTTACAAGCTCAAATGCACCTAAAGAAATGAAGAAAAAAGTTAGGGTAGATGATGGGTAGGCAAAAGCAGTTTTCACAAGGCATGGATAGCATAAATTGATCCTTTCATACTTACTAATTTCCCTCTAAATTCATTTTTCCGTTGTTAAAATACTCCTTCCCCTTCATTTCTAACCCTTTCCCCTTACTTTACTCCTCTTCCCTATATAAAAACCCCTTTTCCTAAGTTAAAAATGCATATTTTCCTTTGGAAAAGTGAAAATTCCCTTTTACTAATTTCCCTTTATTCAAAAATACACCAAAACCCCAAAAATACATTAATCCTAAGTATTTATTTAAAAATATATATCGTGTCCCACTATGAAAACATACCCTGATGATATTTATACTTAGTGTATTTTTACATTCCCCCTGTATTATACATTTCCAGCATCATATTTCATTTTAACATTAGTTTAAAATCTAACCCATATGTATTAATCCCTTATATATACATTAATCCCGTATTGTAATACTTCCCGCACATATATATTTTCCCATCCCTTTATATTTACTTAATATAAAGTTTTATTATTAAACCCCGACCCCTTATAGTCCTAACCTTTCTTTTTATACATATATATTAAAACCTTTTTGCATTGGCTTAGGACCAAGTCCCACCCATCAAATCCCCAATGAAATCCCTGCTATTTTCCAACCGTCGGATCTTAATTGATCTAATCCAATGGCCAGTACCCTTTATCGCATCCCCGATCATCCAAGCTTTAACCACTCCGAAGCCTAGCGAAATGGGCAGTTTTCGGAGACCAATCCTCTTTACCCATCTGCAATATTTTCTAAAAGAACCAGACATATCATTTCCATGTTGTCTACTATTTTGGGTTATTTTACTGATGAGCATGTTGATGCTTCAATCTTGGGTTTCTTGTCTATTTTTACCCTTGGTTAGCCTCCTGCTACCATATTCAATTTTGCCCAGTACATTGCTGACACAATGCATGAACGGCTTGTCAAAATGCCTGAAGAAGGTGTCTTCAAGTATTCCTCAGTTTTATTCCATATGTTTATGTACTTTCAGCTTGAAAGATATGCCATCAACTTTCAAAAATTGGATATTGAAGGTAATTCACAGTCAGTTATCTCTTGGACTCCATTAATCAGAAAAAACTCCACACAGTCCACCTACACAGAATTCATTGACTATTTCATTCATCCTATGGTCAATATGTTGAACAACACCATTCAACCAAGAGTCAGTGAGGAAATTAAAAAGGTACTGCAATTATCAGAGCACAGTAGGACAGGAGATTGGTACTTGTACCAAAACCATACAGATATTAGGGTATATGGATCTAATCTTCTTCCATATAAGCTGCCCAAATACCTCCAAATGAGGTTATTTGCTCTTGAATATATCAGGCAGATCCTTAATTCTGATGTAATAAATTTATTGGCAGCCAGAAAGAGGACACAGTTTAAAATAAAAATTCAGATTGGTCCTTTTATTTGTAACAAAAGAGATGTTGGTCCACAAGCAAAAAAGTATTTGCAGGAGCTTAAAATTCAGTCAAAGTTTTCAATGGTACTATGATCCTTTAGGAGTAATAAACAAAATGAGAGTCAAATATAAATTCACTCCTTATATACATGAGTCCAAGCCAAACATAGAGAAGTACTCCATTCAGTCTGAATGGTTGGAGAACACATTGAAAGAGGCAGATAAGCAAGGTGATAGTAGTCAAATCTTGCATACTCCAGCCCCACAGAATAGGAACTCTAAAAGAGTTAGAGAAGAAGAATCATACACTGCAGAAACTACCACTGAAACAAAATTCAAAATGATGTATAGGAAGAAGCCAAAATTACATCCTGTAAATGAAGTGGAAACCATTGAAGTAATTGACACAGATACAGTGGTGAAAGATAATGCACCTCCTGCAGTTTCTAAAGAAACTCATCAGCCTTCAGTATCCAAAACTCAGATTATTTAGAAACAGCACAATATTGAAGTATCTTCATCCAACAAACCAGCAGAGAAAGAGATTGATATTAAAGAAAGATACAAGGAAATCAAGGCCAGAAATGAGGAAATCAAGACTGAGATATATTCCCAATATCTAAAACAGACTCCTAGCGGCTAGAACAGACTACTTTTTGCCTTTGATTATAAGACTAAAAAGATGCAGATGATATTTCTTCAACCCACATTTCAAACTCTTAAGTCATCTTCTGATTACAAAGAGACAGCTTTTGAGGTCATGGCCAAGGATGTTCATCCTTTGGACCAAACTGAGTTTCATAAGTAGGCAGGAGAAATAATATATTCTACAATGGCCACCAAGGCCATGAGTGTACAGAAGCTGTAAAACACTCTTGGGAACATTAGAGATCAGCTCAAATTAGAAAAGGCATCTTCACAGGCTAAAGATAACAGAATTAAATCTTTGAAAGATTTAGTAATTGAAGTAGGATATGATCCAACTAATGTTAAATTTGCAGAAGAACTGATAAAAAAGAAGAATGCAAACATTGTTGCATTAAGAAAGCAACTCAAAATACCTACTACGGAACATCCTCAAGCTAAAGAAATTCTAGAAAGTCAAAGCCAAAAAGATGAGATGATGAATTTCATTCTTCAATTAACTGCCCAAATAAAAGAAATGGACAAGTTAGTGCAAGAGAAACAGGCCAAATCAGAAGAAGTCCATGTCACTGTTATTCCAGTAGTCACTATTGTTGTTCCTTCTACATCAGCAGAATCATTGGCCCCTTCAGTTCCAATGGCTATAGCACTTCCTGTCACATCAGCTACTACTTCAGCAACAGGGTCATCTACATCAACAGTACAGCGAACTGATGAGGCAGGAATACTAGTAAAAGCAATGTAGGAAATGTCTATTCAGACAAATGAAATCAGCAAACTTAAAGAACAACTTAAAAATCTGGAGGATGAGAAGAAACTAGCACAGATCATGCATAAAAATGAGGTACAAACGACAAACAGATTGACAGAGAAATTGCAGAAGCTAAAAAAAGATTTAACATTGAAAGAACCAATGGCACAAGCCAAGCAGCAGCTATGGGCCAATATCATTGAATCTGTCAATGATATTTGGCCATCAATCGAAGTTATCTATGAACAAAAAGATCTAATCAAAGCAGAAGGTGAAGCCATCCAGAAAATCAGAGAAGAACTTGGTAAAACGCCAGAAGAGGCTAATGAAATCATAAAATTTCTTAATTCCAAGAATAAGCAAGAATTAGAAGAAATTGAAATTAGTGACAGGACAGAAACCATCCTAGAAGTTAGGAAGGTGATTTCTAAAATAAACTTGATGGTATAGCTAGAAGAAAAATGCCAGAACATGGAGATGGCCATAACCAAGTTCATGATGAAGTTTGATACTTTGAGGCAGAAAGGCTTGCCAAATCCTCTGGTTATTCATGACAAATTGATGAAACAAGAGGATTATGATAAGAAAACGAGAGAAGTAGCCAAGGATCAAGCCAGCCGGCCTTCTTCACAAGGAATTCCAACAGGGAAAGTACTCAACAAAAGTTTTGAGAATCTCTTTTACCTACAACATGAGATAAAACATTTATTTATCAACAAGCCTACATTCTCAAAATATACAGAGGCAGATGAAGTTTTCAGAAGGATGATAAAGATCAAATTACCAAAGGCAGAATTTTGGGAGAAATTGACTGATTTACTGTGAAGAGAACAACAATAAAACAGGGCAGTCAAATGAAAAACATATCAGTCAGGAAAAGATAAAACAGAGCATGCAGTTTTACAATTACATAACAACAGTAACAGTGAAAACAAAACAATCAAAGAGTATTATATTTAAAGAGTATCAGGTGAAAGTCAAAAGGTTAAAGTCAAAGCAGAGTTGAAAGATAAAGATGCCAACATGAAAGACACTCAACTGCAGTATTCGTTGAGCAAACAGCAAAGAGACAAATCAATAACAAATCAAAGACAGCAAACAGTAAATTCAATAAAACCAAGGACAACTTGCATTAGTTAGATAGTTGTCTCTATCTTCTTGCATGAAGATATTTATTTCTCCTTGAATAATCCCTAATTTTGTTTTAAGATATTTTGTAAGATTTTTTGTATAAATACTTCACATTTCAAAGTATTGAGGGTGGATGAATTGTTGAAATTTTCTATACTTGTATTGATCTGAAACCTGAGGGTTCTTTGTAACATTTTCAAGTCAGCAAACTGGATTGAGCAATAAAGCATCATATTACAGGATTCATGTGTTGAGCCACTTTGGTGAAGTACTTTCAACTGTTCTTGTTATTCTTCTTATGTTTTTCACATGCTTACATGTTTGCTTAATCTAAATGATATAAAAGGAATATTATTACAGAATATGTTTAGTTACACTCTGTCTTGAATTGTTTATCATTTATATGTTTTCATCTGATATCCAGATTAGGGAATTCTTCATTGCTCTCTAGTTTCGATTGAACTCTGCCATTTCCCTCATTATCCGGATCTAAGAGTCCTTAATTGCTCTCTCATCCCGATTGAAACCATTTCACCATCAAAACTAAAGATCTGAATTGACGCAGCTATCTTGCCCTATAAACATTTCCTTTAGACCTTGATTTTGTCCTGCTTGATACATTGACTCCATTAGCCCAATGGAAAACAAACCTGCAACTATCTATCTGAACCAGTGATTCCACCACCAAACCAAATCCAAAACCAAAACCAATCAATCCCACATGACTAGCCTAATATCAAATAAAATCAACAAAGTTAAATCATAAAGAGAGAGCCCTCTCTGAGAATTAGGAAGGCTAGATCCTAAAGCTTGAAATTTGGTCTGTGGTTACATCTAATATTCTTTAAAACAAAAAGATTAACAACCCTAGGAATTATTGGAGTGATAACAATTACAACCCTTGAACCCATGGCATGTTGCATTGAGACCCTTGTGTCCCTATCCATCTCATCATTATTCACATTAGCGCTATTAATTGAAGGATGTACCTTGGACCTGTCTTTCACCTTAAGATCTAGGAACACCTAATAGGGTTGTTTATTAGCCACTCCTACCTAGGGAGGTAACACTATTACATGTTTGAAGCCCCAAATTTGAAAGGGAAACCCATTATGAAGTCTCATTGCGCCCATTATTTACAAGCTTGGTTCACTTAGATGCACTAATGAATTATTGTACCTAATGGTGAGGAAGCGCATTCAATCTTATATGTAATTGGTAGGTAGTTTCATCATGGGTTGGGCAACTTAACTTAGGCCCAAGCCCACCAGAGGATCATATTGACACTTATAGGAGATGCGTTGAGATCCATGGGGCTTCATCATGTGTTAGAGCATCATTTCATGCCATGGGCACCCTCAACGCCTTCAGTAGTTTGTTCATTTCCCCACATTATAAGCGAGATTATGCACTTGGACCAGCATGACCCAGTCGGCTTAGCATGATCAGGGCAATTAATCCAAGGCCCAGAGGATGTTTGTCTCACCACTGAGACATGGATTTATCGGCACCATCATCAGAGCCCTCATTTGGAGCATTGTATAGGGATTTTCATTCATTTAGAGACCCATGAGACCAACAAATGTACCCCAAACACACTTTGGGGCCCCACATATTGACTTGCATGGAAAATTAGTGCCCATCCCCTAATTCATCTTTATTTGAGCCCTCTCTCTCGTTAGGGTACTTAGAGGACTCAACGTGGCCCTCCAACAACCCTACATCATCATGACACCATCAATTTGGCTTGCAGATGGATGGCTAATTCATAACAATGATAGTTACTTGGTCGTCTTGTGACCAAGACTTGTTTCTAGCACATTATTTTATCATTTTGGGGGCTCATTAAGCTAATTAAATTTAGAGAAAGTCATATAAATAGAAATGGGTCTCCTTTGTGAGAACTCATCATCATCACTTGGATTCTTCTCTTGAAAAAAACTTGCACTATTTCTTCAGACACTTTGGGACATTCTTTGATGCATTTCGACATTTGGAGCTGAAATTTTCAATCTTCTTTGGAGCTACTTCTTGATTTGTGGATGGATATATCACATTGTCATCTTGTAAGTGCTACTTGTTCGATATTTTCTTGAAAATATGTCTAATGTATGGAGTTGTTGCAGCTAGGTTAATGTTATTGTTCCCTAATTGTTCAAAATCATTGTTGGAAAGCTTCTTGGTTGGCAATTGCATATGTTACTCATTGTATGGCAAATGATAAATGCTCCTAGTGGATGAAATTTTGTTTTTCTTCCATGAAAATCCATAAATCTTGGGTGGGTAAATGTTATAGGTGTTGAAGAATGTACTAGGTTCAGTCCTCATAATTGTATTTGTAAGACCCATAATTCATAAATAAAATATTTATATTTTGAAAAACCGTTCATGAAACCCTAAATTAGGAATTTATTTCTCTCAGAATATATTTCTTTGTAATATATGTATAGAATTGATCAATTTTACTATTGAGTACCAACCTGGGGTTCTGTAATTGAAGATGTGGCTCTCTCTCTCGCTTCCGTTACCGAAACGACCAAAGCCTCCCTGCCAAACTGAGCACAACTTCAGTGCCCAACAACAAAGTACTTCAAATTCGAGGTACTCTGGGCTCAGTGCCCAAAATTCCAAGAACAATTGAGCTCAAAATTCCTTCTATCAGTGTCACTGTCAAAATTTCCTATTGTTCCCCTAAATCTCCCCCTTTTGGCCTTCTTCACCCCCTTATAGATTTACTCCCACCGTCTCTCAACCTCCTTCCTGTCCACCTCCTTCCTCCACCGCTTCCATTCTTCTTTGGTCATCCTCCTACTACCTTCTTGGACCTTCCTCCCTTTTGGATGGAGGCAGTTCTAATTTTAATTTAAATGAGTCATTGAAATATTTCATCCTTTAACTTTCAAGTCTTTATAGTATTTTATTAAGTTTCTAATTTGATTAAATTGTTTTATTCATATATTTAAATAAATTATTTTATTTTAACATTTAATTAAATTATTTTATTTACTTTAATTAATTATAAATTAATTAAATTTTAATTTCATTATCTTTATAATATATATATATATATATAACAATGTTGTGAACATCGCAATTAGGATTAAATCGGCGAGGGGAAAAAATCGAAAAAAATCGTAAAAATCGGGAAAAAATCGGCACATACAATTTTATTTTTTTTTTTCAATTTTTTTAATATCTAAAGCATCCACAGCATAAAATAAATGCATTGACACATAAATATGAAAAAAAAACCTAATATATAAGATGTGTAATATCATGTCTAGTGCTACATCACACATAATACTAAATCATGTCCTGAATACTAAGTCCTGAGTCTCAAGAGTCAACTTAGCCTCAAAATATCAACAAAAAATAAATAATAATGTATCTCATATCATGAGTCATAATGTCATATACAAAGGAATGCTCCATATAACCTATGGTCCTATACTACTGATTTCCTCTACCCCTCTTGCGAGAAAACGTAACAGCTTTCCTTCTAGATGAAGAAGTTGGCGGGGCTGGCAATGGACTCTGTTGTGCTCTAGAACCTGAAGCACCAAAACGGGAATCTAAAGCACAAGAAGCTAAAGGAGGCAGACCACGTCCTCTATCGGTAGCAGGGGGAGGTGGCGTCACCTCCTCCTCCTAGTCCTCCTGCTACTGCTCCTCCTCCTCGTCCTCCTCCCCGTCCACTACCTCCTGCTCTATCCAATCAGGGGCTGACTTCATGATAGGCCTCTCAGCCTCAACCCTCCATTCAACAGTGATGTCAATCGCATCTAAAGAGATGGCCTCCATATCAGGTGTCCTCTCAAGTTGTCTCACCCACAATCTAAGATTGTAGTAGACGTAAACCATGTCATTGAGGCGTTGGGACTCCAACCTGTACAAGGGTCATAAATTAATAAATTAAAAATATATACTATAAACAATAAATTAATAATTATAAAACTAATTATTTAATGAATTCAAAAAATCAGTTGGAATATTTTAAGTTTTTAACTTGTTGCGCTTTTTGGTATGTATTTTTTCGAATACACTCCAGTTGCGCCTGCATCCTAAAGAGCTACATGTTTGGCTGAGTATTCTAATGGCAAGATTTTGGAGTTTTGGTAATCTGCCACTGTAGCTCCTCCACCATGCATCTACAAGTTACAATTTACAACAAATAAGATAAACTTATAAAGTTACAAACATAAGAAAAAATTTAAAATAATGAAAATTCGAAAATTGAAAGTGGAAGCAAAGTATGGTGTTATGATTCATGAACTTGAGGAGACAATAAATTTTGAAACAAACAAAATCTTACCTGGCATTTTAGTAGTCCTATCTTGGACAGCCATGTCAAAGCTCAATGTGCCACCTATCATTCTGTATACCTCCATTTCTTTGGATATCTCTGCACGTTCTGATGGAGATGGCACCATCTTCTGAACACAAGTGAAAAAGAAATCCATGACCTCATCATCAAATACAAAACTACATGAGTAAGCAAATTCGGGGTTCAAGAAAATCTCTACAGCATGAATGGGACGATGGAGTGTGTTGTTCCATCGGTCACCAATCACTTCCCATACAAGAAGTTGTTTTTGAAAGCTCTCATCACCCTTATCATCATAGTAGCTGTGAATGGCTTCTTTGGCCCTATCCATGGCCTCATACAAGTAGCCCATTGTGGGCTTCTCTCCATCAACCAATCTAAGAACCTTTACCAAAGGTTCAGTGATGCTGCACACCTCTTGCACTCTCGCCCAGATGCTTTCCTGATATGAAACCAACCTGTAGATGGCCTCTCCCTCTTGTTTGCGGCTGACAGTCAAAGCACGCCACTCCTCTGAAAGAAACATTCTCTTCAAACCCCACATAGACTTCAAGAGGGATTGAAGAGATATGAAACTAGTGTCAAACAATGTAATAGCAAGGCGCACCAACTCCTTCTTGTTGGTAAATGTTGTCATCAAATGAAGCACAGATGCATGATTATATATAAATTTTGTAATGTTTATTGGTGATTCTACAATATCTTTGACAAAATCAATCTTTCCTATGTCCTCCAACATCGAATCAATGCAATGTGTAGCACAAGGAATCCAAAATATGCTCAGATGCCTCTCCATAAGCATCTTGCCAACAGCAACATAGTTTACAGCGTTGTCTGTTATGATTTGGACAACATTTTGGGGACCCACTGTTGAGATTTTGTGTATTTGGGGTAGCATCAGTTGTGCTCTAGCCCGCAAACTTTGTGGAGGGACTAGAGTACACTGTATCTACAAGACCCAAAAATGGATTTGGGAAATCTCATCTAGTTTAAGAGATATTAAATTAATTAATTATTTTAATGTATTTCCTAGGTTAAAACTTAGGAAAATAAAATAATTCAAGTGAATTTAATTAAACATGTGATGAAATTATCTTAAGTCCCACGGATCAAGCTTTCTTTTAATCTTAGCCATTGATTGAAGATCTAATATTCGTCGTTGATTTGTCAATGAGAAAAGTATAAAGGAAAGGCTTGGGCTCATTTGTAAAACACACATGGAGACAAAGCACTGAAGCTAAGCTGAGATTCTAGGGCAAAGTTGCTAAGAATTCTCAGAAGTGTTTTAGTTGCAGAGAGAGGAATTTAGGCCAAGGGGATGATCTGATCCCGGGGTCTAGAATACACAAGAAGCAGAGAAGAGATCAACAAGAACAGCGTAGAGGAAGGCAGCAGCGGCATCAGCAGACGGCAGCAGCAACAGCAGTGTCTTTCAGGGGCAGCGCTGGGGTTTCTAGGACTAGATCTGGCTGAGTTCTATAAATCCCGTTTGAGCGTGTGGATCAGTCAGTACTTTTGGTCTTACATCAGCCAGGAGCTGCAGAACTAGGGTTTTCTCTGTAGGTTTTTCCAGATCTGGAACCCAGAGTTGTTTATTCAGAAATATTCTTAATAATAGAACCCTCCAGTAGCCAGAGACCGGATTTCCCACACTGGGTTTTTCCGAGGACAGTTTGTTCAGAAATAACTGTGTCACTATGTCTATGTGTGCATATGCTTATTTTAGATCTAAATTGGTAGAGATCTGTTATGTGTTTTGCTTTGATGTTAACTTGAATTTATTCAGTTAATAACTTGTATAAGTAGGAGAAGCTTAACTAGATTAACAGTAATAATTTCTACATAAGAATTAAGATTCAAAAATTTCTACATGGTATCAAAGGAATTGCAGATCTGAAAGGGCAGCGCAGTTGACAGGAAAGGAAAATCTGACATGAACCAAGGGAAGGGTTCATACAACCAAAAGGACTCACGCAGTCCTCCAGAGCATACAAAAATGCAGAGGGAACATGAAATGAAAGTGCTGGCATCCAGACTAGAGGAGGATCTTGCATGTGTGTCAAGCACAACTCCTCTTGATGTTTGGTATATTTACATTGGAGCATCTGCTCACATGACGGGGGTTCGAGAATGTTTTTCGAGCTATCAAGAGGAGCAAATGAATTTCCAAATAACTATGGGAAACAAAGGAAAATGTACCCCCATTGAGAGAGGTACCGTAACTTTTCAGGCAGAAGATGGCCACAAGATTCGAGCCACGAATGTTCTGCATGTACAAGGGTTTGGGATGAACTTACTCTCGGTGTCTCAACTTCAGAACAAGAGCTATGATGTATACTTTATTCAAGACAAAGTATATATCAAACGTCCTAACTGGAGTAAAAAGGCACAAATTGGAGTAAGAAGTCATAAGTTGTATAAGCTTCAGCTTGAATCTCCGGTGGCCCTGGTCGGCAGTACAAACGAAAGAGATCTGTATGAGTTATGGCACAAAAGGATGGGGCATCTACATCATGGAGCCTTGGGAATTCTCAAAAATACTGTCATAGGGGCTCCTGAACTCAACACAAAGAAAGATGATGTTTGCAGAGGATGCATACTAGGGAAGCACGCTAAGGCAGAGTTTCCAAGAAGCAGCAGCAGAGCCAAAGGTGTATTAGAGTTAATACACTCTGACATTTGCGGTCTAATGTCTACAACAGCTCTCAGTGGGGCAAAATATTTTGCCACCTTCATTGATGATTATTCCAGGAAAATTTGGATCTATTTTCTGAAGACCAAAGATGAAGTCTTTAATCGGTTTAAAGATTTCAAAGCATTGGTGGAGAACTCTACAGGAAAGAAGATCAAGAAGTTAAGGTCAGATAACAGTGGAGAATATATCGATAAAGACTTCACAAATTTCTATGCGTAGGAAGGCATCAAGAGAGAGTGGACAGCTCCCTACAATCCAGAACAAAATGGAGTTGCAGAACGGAAGAATCGAACAATAATAGAAGCTGCAAGGGCAATGATGTACAACCAGGAAATGCCCAAATTCTTATGGGCAGAGGCCTGCAACACAGCAGTCTATATACATAACAGAGTTCCAAATAGGGCTTTGGGGAAGGTGACTCCCGAAATTGTGTTCACAGGTAGCAAGCCTAAAGTGAGCCACATCAGGATATTCGGCAGCGTAGCATACTGCCATGTTCCAAAGGAAAAGAGGAAGAAACTGGATCAAACTGCAGAAAAGGGTTTTCTGATGGGCTATAGTGAGAATGCAAAGGCATACCGCGTCTATATTCCAGAGAGCAGGAAAGTCGTGGTATGAAGGGATGTAAAATTCCTTGAAGAAAGAGCATTTAGGAAATCTCGAGAGATGGCCACAGATACGCAGAGTGAGGAAGATCCACTGGTACAGCCTCAACGACCTCTGGAGGAGAGGTCCACTGCCTCTCCTAGGCACAATTGTTATGAAGGAAGCTCCTCCGACGAAGAACAGGGGGAAGAACAAGTGATACCACCCACCAATGATGGGAGACCAAGCAAAGAACTCCAACAAATTCTTAGAGATGCAGAAGGATTTGTTGGAACACCTAGAGAAGGGAAGAGGATAAAGAAACAACCTGACAAATATCAGGCACTGGTAGCTCAGGATCGAGAGCCTTCTACCTTTTGGGAAGCAGCTCAGCATCAAGTATGGGTAGATGCCATGGTAGATGAGTATAGCTCCATCATGACAAATGATGTGTGGGAAGTAGTTCCTAGACCACAGGATAGATCTGTTGTAGGATCCAAGTGGATCTACAAGATCAAATATGTTGCAAATGGTAGCGTAGAGAAATTCAAAGCAAGATTTGTAGCAAAGGAGTATGCCCAAAAAGAAGGCATTGACTATGAAGAAACCTTTGCTCCAGTAGCATGGTACACTTCTATCACATGCATCATCTCTTTGGCAGTGCAGATGGGATGGGAGATTCACCAGATGGATGTCAAGACTGACTTCTTGAACGGTGTGATAGAGGAGGAAGTGTGCATAGAGCAGCCACAGGCCTTTGAGACACATGAGGAGAAGACTCATGTTTGCAGACTTAAGAAAGCCTTGTATGGCTTGAAACAAGCCCCCAGGGCATGGTATGGTCGGATTGATGTCTACTTGCAGAAGATGGGGTTCGTCAAGAGTGACGCAGATCCCAGCTTATACTACTTGAGAGTAGGAGATGAGCCACTTATTCTTGTTTTGTATGTGGATGACTTGTTTTTGACAGGGTCATCCAAGCTCATCATGGTCTGCAAGGAGAATCTGGCAACAGAATTTGACATGAAGGATCTAGGACGTATGCACTATTTTCTTGGGTTAGAAGTTTGGCAGCATGAAGGGGAAATCTTCCTAGGGCAAGGAAGATACACAACAGAGATTCTGAAAAGATTCCAAATGGAAGACTGTAGACCCATGGCCACGCCAATGATCACTAACTGGAAGAAGATAGACACATCAAAGGATGATGAGGCTAATCCCACCTTGTATATACTATAGACAGCTCATGGAGTCAATGATGTATTTGGTCAATACAAGACTAGACATCTACTATGCAGTGAATACCCTCAATCAGTTCATCGTGGAACCAAGGAGGGCTCACTGGGCAGCAGCTAAACATGTTCTCAGATACTTGAGAGGGACAGTTGAGTATGGGCTAAAGTACACGAAGGAAAATGAAATTCAGTGAAGTGGGTTCACAGATGCAGACTGGACTGGAACCACAGCAGATCGGAAAAGTACCAGCGGGTACTGTTTCAGTCTGGGATCAGGAATGATGTCCTGGTGTTGCAGGAAACAAAATTCCGTAGCACTCAGCTCAGCCAAGGCAGAGTACATGGCAGCAAGCACGGCTTCGTGTGAGGCCATATGGCTTCGCAAATTAATTTTGAACCTACTTAAGAAACGAATAGAGCCGACCAAAATCATGTGTGATAATCAGAGTTGCATCTAGCTCTCTGAGAATCCTGTGCTTCATGACCAGTCAAAGCACATTGACATTCGATGCCACTTTACTCGAGACTATGTCCAGAAGGGAGCAGTACAGTTACGATACACTCCTACAGGTGAACAAGTAGCAGACATTCTCACAAAGGCTCTGAATAAGGTTAAGTTCACTTACTTCAGAGAGAAGATGGGAATGATAGAGAACCCCTTCCACTAGAGGAAAGGGTGGTCTTCCAAAGAAGAGGGAGCTGCAGTACAGTGGTTGCAGTGGCAGTGGCAGAGTCATGGGCAGCAGTACAGAATGGCCGCAGCAGTGCAAAGTTGAGTGGTAGGAGGCCAAGCTTCAACAGCACAGAACCAGTGCCCAAAATCATGTAATGCATGACTGTGATGTATTGCTAGAACACACCCTTGATGCTAAGAGGGAGTGTTGAGATATTGTGTATTTGGGGTAGCATCAGTTGTGCTCTAGCTCCCAAACTTTGTGGAGGGACCAGAGTACACTAGATCTACAAGACCCAGAAATGGATTTGGGAAATTTCTTCTGGTTTAGGAGATATTAAATTAATTAATTATTTTAATGTATTTCCTAAGTTAAAACTTAGGAAAATAAAATAATTAAAGTGAATTTAATTAAACATGTGATGAAATTGTCTTAAGTCACACGGATCAAGCTTTCTTTTAATCTTAGCCATTGATTGAAGATTTAATCTTGGCCGTTGATTTGTCAACGAGAAAAGTATAAAGGAAACGCTTGTGGTCATTTGTAAAACACACATGGAGGCAGAGCACTGAAGCTAAGCTGAGATTCTAGGGCGGGGTTGCTAAGAATTCTCAGAAGTGTTTCAGTTGCAGAGAGGGGAATTTAGACCAAGGGGACGATCTGATCCCGGGGTCTTGAATACACAAGAAGCAAAGAAGAGATCAGCAAGGATAGCGCAGAGGAAGGCAGCAGCTGCAGCAGCAACAGACGGCAATAGCAGCAGAAGCAATGTCTTTCAGAGGCAGCGCTGGGGTTTCTAGGCCTAGATATGGCTGAGTTCTGTAAATCCCGTTTGAGGGTGTGGATCAGTCAGTATTTTTGGTCTTAGATCAGCCAGGAGTTGCAAATCTAGAGTTTTCTTTGTAGGTTTTTCCAGATCTGAAACCCAGAGTTGTGTATTCAGAAATATTCTTAATAATAGAAACCTCCAGCAGCCAGAGACCAGTTTTCCCACATTGGGTTTTTCCGGGGACAGTTTGTCCAGAAATAATTGTGTCACTGTGTCTATGTGTGCATATGCTTATTCTAGATCTGAATTGGTAGAGATTTGTTATGTGTTTTTCTTTGATGTTAACTTGAATTTATTGAGCTAATAACTTGTATAAGTAGGAGAAGCTTAACCATATTAACAGTAATAATTTCTGCATAAGAATTAAGATTCAGAAATTTCTACACCCACCTCTAGAATGAAAACATCCAATAAATCACATAATAATCGTGCATCTTTGACATGTGCAAATGCATCAACAGATTTCATAAACATTGTCCCCTTGGGACAACTAACCACGAAGTTAATAAGGGTCCTACCCTTTTGATCAATCCAACCATCTGACATCACAGTGCATCATGTGACTTCCCATGATGCCCTTAACTCCTCCAATCTCTTGGTGTAGTCAACTTTCTCATTTTGAAGAATGTGCCCTCTAAAGTCATCATATGGAGGGGCTTTGTATCCTGGGCCAACAACAGTGATAACATCAATCGCAGCCTGATAAAATGGATTGTTCCTGGCAACATTGAAAGGAATATCACTCCAAAGAAACAGTTTACCCAACAACTTGTCAGCTTCTTCCTTCTCCTTTTTCTAATAAGTGAGGAGATAGATGGTTGTGCACCGGGAGTGGTTGTAGGAACAAAATATGAGGAGGCGGCTACGGGGTTGGGTGTAAAAGATGTTGATGCTAAAGAACCATTACCACTCTCACGGTCACCTCTAAACCTTGATATTTGACTCATCATAGCTGCCTTGCTGAGTTTAGTTGTTTCTATTTCTTCCAATGATTTGATGGCTCTTCGAATTATTTTTGGATTGGTATTTGTGCTAGGCCCTACTTCATCTCCAAGAATTTGTGCCAGGTGGTATTTCAATCTGTATACCCCCTGTCATGTGTTGACCACAAAACTTGCAACTCAAGTTTGATTGGTCAAACCACTGATCAGGTTCACCAAATTCCCATAAAGGATCCAATTTCCTTGGCATGTTTGTAAATTTGTTGAACTCTCGACTCTTGAGTTTTACTCTAAGATGAACTTTGAACTTTGATCTTTAAAATTTGAACCTAGGGCACAAGAAAAATTGCAAGTTAAAAAATAAAATAAAAAAATCACAATTTTACATACAACATTTTGATTTTTTCACAAAAAAAAAACCTCAACTCAATGCAAAAATAATGGGAAAAAATACATATTGAAACCCAAGCAAAAATAATGGAAAGTAACTAGAAGCACAAGAACAAATATAAAATATAAATTTGACAACCAATTTTTTGCATTTTTGACCAAAATAAATCCTCTCCTCTCAATAAAACAAAAACAAAAAACACAACCAAATGCGATAAAAAATGATGAAAAATACATAGGTGATAGAAACCCATGGAAGAATAAGAAAAAAACAAAAATAAAGGGTCAAATTTTATGCCCATAGCTGAAAAAAACGTTTTGCTGAAGAAACTTGGTCCAAATTCGAATTTTGTTGGCTTGGGTTGCTAAATTCCTTCACTTTTCTCCTCTCTTGCCCTTGTAGATCACTTATCCTCCTCCTTAGCTCTCCTTAGCTCTATTTCTTAACCTCTAACTGCAAAAATGAGGAAAAAAAAATCAAAATCACATGTTAAAGTCGTTGTTTTTTTGAGGCACGATTTTTGCAGCTTGGATCGCGATTTTTTCAAAAAATCGTGATGTTCACTTCTTTGATATATATATATATATATATATATATATCTTTTTTATTTACAATATTAGTCATATATATATAGTTTTATAAGGGTGGTACACATATCAATGCCCCATTCGATATATTTATTATACAATGGTGAGTTTAGGAATTTATTTCTATAATCATTTCATCAATATAAACTCAATTTTTTTCTTTTTATTAGCTAGTAGGCATAATAATGCAATAGAAGTGGTTCATGCATACGTAGCTATTATATGGATGTGCTGTATGTATGTTAATATTCACATTCTGTTTGTAATTGTAGGCGGGTCATTACAGTATTTGAGTCATAATGAAATGTATTTATCAAAAGAAAGAAAAATAAATTATTATTATTATTATTATGACTTATTAAAGCATGGGTTTCATGCTTGGGTCATCATGTTTTAGGTCAAAATCGCCATTGTGGACTTTTAAGTTTTATATTGTCATTAGAGTCATTGTCCATTTTATGAGACCCTTCTTGGGCTTTTGAATCATGTAAAAGAATTCTTCTTGAGTCAAATAAGTCATTTGTCACCTCCACACCAAGTCGGCCCTCACCTGATGAAGTCGGCCTACATTAAGGAAATTCGACCCACAAAAAAGGCTATATATATAAGTGTAGTTCAAATCATTTGGAGGATCACTCACTCAAGTTCGATACTCAAGAACGAGAAGCATAATAGTGTGAAGTTGTAGAAGAAGGAAGAGAATTGCAGGAAAAGGCTAAATCGAAGTTTTGGGCTATTTCTCTCTCACTCGTGCTAAGTTACTGGGCTACTGCTAGGAGGTCGAAGCACTGCTTCAAGGTCGAAGTTTCTGTTGCTTCAAGGTCAAAGTTCCTGTTGTATCAAGGTCTGTTGCTACTAGGTTGAAGAGTTGTTGCTTCTAGGTCGAACTCCTGTTGTTGCTGCTAGGTCAAAGTATTGCTACTGCAAGGTCGAATTTCTAGGTTGAAGTTGTTGGAAGGTTATCATCTCGAGACAGATATTATGTTTGATTCAGCTCAGAATGAAGAACCCCACAGGTGATTACGCAGTCCCCAGCAAGCTCTGCCTGAGACTGCATCACCCTTTAGTGTGGTTGCGTCACCATTTCCGATACGCTGAATACTAGCCCAATTTGGTCCACTGAATGTTGAGATTTTGTGTATTTGGGGTAGCATCAGTTGTGCTCTAGGTCCCAAATTTTGAGGAAGGACTAGAGTTCACCTGATCTACAAGACCCAGAAATGGATTTGAGAAATTTCATTTGGTTTAGGAGATATTAAATTAATTAATTATTTTAATGTATTTCCTAAGTTAAAACTTAAGAAAATAAAATAATTGAAGTGAATTTAATTAAACATGTGATGAAAGTGTCTTAAGTCACACGAATCAAGCTTTATTTTAATCTTAGTCATTGATTAAAGATTTAATCTTGGTCGTTGATTTGTCGACAGGCAAATATAGAAAGCCGATTATTTGCAATGACAGTGACTAAAGTTATAGGGCGGGGTTGCTAAGAATTCTCGAGCGTTTCAGTTGCAGAGAGGAATTTAGATCAAGGGGATGATCTGATCCTGGGGTCTAGAATACATAAGAAGCAGAGAAGAGATCAGGAAAGACAACGCAGAGGAAGGTAGCAGCAGACAGCAGTAGCAATAAGGACAGCGTGATTTTCAAGAAACCCTTCTGGGGTTACGCGGAGACCCTTGGGCAGCGTAGTGACTACATCACCCATTCTGGGGTAACGCAGTCCCTTCTAGTGACAGCGCTGAGCATTTGGAGGCCATCCAAGGCTGACGCAGAGCCCAATAGGGGCTTCAGAAGCTGACGCAGTGTCTTTCAAGGGCAAATCTGGGATTTCTAGGCCTAGATCTGGCTGAGTTCTGTAAATCCCATTTGAGGGTGTGGATCAGTCAATATTTTTGGTCTTAGATCAGTATGGTGCTGTAGATCTAGAGTTTTCTCTGTAGGGTTTTCCAGATCTGGAACCCAGAGTTGTGTATTCAAAAATATTCTTAATAATAGAGCTCTCTAGCAGCCAGAGACCAGTTTTCCCACATTGGATTTTTTCGGGGACAATTTGTCCAGAAATAACTGTCACTTTATCTATGTGTGCTTGTGGTTATTCTAGATCTGAATTGGTAGAGATCTTTTATGTGTTTTGCTTTGATGTGAACTTGAATTTATTTAGTTGATAGCTTGTCTAAGAAGGAGAAGCTTAACCGAATTAGCAGAAATAATTTCTGCATAAGAATTAAGATTCAGAAATTTCTACATGTATCAGAGCAATTGCAGATCTAAAAGGGTCACTAGCTGAAGCATCTGAAGGATCAGCTGCAGAAAGCAGCTGGAAAGGCAGCAGAAAAGCAGAACTAAAGGGACAACGCAGTTTTCAGGAGGAGATTCATGTAGAGGGAAGGGCGACGCTATCCAACGCTGTGTCCTAGCAAGCCCACACAATTACTGCGTAGAGGCAACTCAGAAACAATGCTGGTTGGGTCTGAAGCCAGCCAGTGTAATTCATATCTGAATCTGTCAGATCCAGAAAAGCTCCGCAGAAAAGTTTTCAGATTTTTAACCTTAGCACAAGTGACAAAGTTTGGGAAGAGATCAGCTTCGTAGAGAGTTTCTTGTCAAAGGAAACTTGCAATTTGGTCAGAGGATCAAAGAAGAAGTTGAATCATAGTTGATTTGGTAGATTTCCAAGGAGGAAAATCAAGTGTCAGAAGGAGCAGAGAGTTCTCAATTCGAAAAGAACCCTAGATCCAAGATCTCTAGCATAGAGAAGAGGAGCTCCGACACATTCTAAGCAGATGGCTCCTCATGGACTACGTGATCAGGATAGGCTAGAGGGCCTCTCAAAATTTTAGGTATGGAAAGCTAAGATCCTGATTGACCTTGAGGCATATGGTCTAAGAGACCATGCATAGCAGACCCTAGCCACACCGACAGATGCGGATCTCCTGCGGAAGCATAGAGAAGGTGCCGGGCATGCCAAGCGGCTGATAATGGACAGTAGCAAGGACCATATTGTACCACACATAGCTGAGAAGAAGACAGCTAATGAGATGTGGAAGGCCTTAGCTTCCCTATATGAGAGAGAATCAGTCCAAAGAAAGATGTTGGAGGCCCAACTGAGGTCATTCATGATGACCAAGGGAGAAGACATCGAGCATTTCTTCTTCAGATTGCAGTCAATCAGGGATCAGCTGACTGCAACGGGTGCAATCGTAGATCATGCAGTGATAGTCAGGATTGCCCTCAATGCAGTCACGGATGAGTGGGAAACCTTTGTCCAAAGTATCTTGGGCAGAGCGAACCTCCCAGATTGGGACAACTTGTGGTCGATCCTGCGGCAAGAAGAACTACGAAGGTTCACCAACAAGCAGCACAGCCCTGCATAGAGCAAGGCTAAGAAGGAAGAGGAGGAAGATGCAGCCTTGGCATCGAAGAAGCAGCCGAAAAAGAAGAAGGATCTTTCTAAGGTCAAGTGCTTCAAGTATGGCGAAATGGGACATTTTGCCAGCTATTGTCCAGAAAAGAAGAAGGACAAGAGAGCATCTTCTTCCAAATGATGTTCAAGCAATTTATAAATTAAATGATGTTCTTAAAATAATGCAAATCCAAAAATTAAATTTTCTCCTATAATCAAACTTAGAATATATTCTTCAGCAAGATTTCAGATCTGAAATATAAATTGCAGCGGTAATTTAAACCATAGATCAGTTAACAAATGATACCAACACCAATGCCCAAAATGACTAAAAATAGTAAAAATTGTTGAACTTGAAGAAAAATCAATTTTTTCGGCTTGATTAAGAAAAATTTCAGATCTGATATTTTTATTTCAACAGTGAAACAGTGACAGATCGACAAGATAAAACTGCCCAAAATAGCTGCGAAATACTTCCAGAAATAGCAAAAATATATTAAAACTTGCACATTTCAATTTTAAGGCTTTAAAAGAGTTTGATTCAGTAATTTTCAGAATTGATAAGTTTATAACAGCAGTAAATTGATAACAGATCAGCAAACTGAAAATACTGAAAATGATCCCCACAATGTCTAAAAATAGTAAGTTTTGCCAAAAAACTGAAATTCAAATTTTTTGGACCTTATTTAAGATATGGATCAGAAATGTTCAGATCTGATTTTTCACAGCTATGCAGTAATTTCCAACAAGCTTCAAAGTCAGATCTAGGCAAAATTAAAGATGCCCAAATGGCCAAAAATTCTGAAAATGAAGATTTTGCAATTCTAAACAATTTTAACCATATAAAATGTGTTTTTAGGGCCTAATTATTTATGATTTGCTTGTTGTAATAAAATTTGCAAAAAATAAGAGTTTAGAGATCAAATCCTTAGCCCAAGGCTTTGAAGATCCCACCGTTGAAAATTCTTGAAATTTTGGGATAATGTTGCCGCTTGAAAATTAGAATTTTGGAGACCAAAATCCTGTAAAAATAGCCTCAAAAGCTTATACGTCTTCAAGGGTCTAGATCTGGCTCAAATCTGAAGATTTCCTTGGTTGATTTTTCAGATCTATTTCTGCAAACAAATATTGAGCTTAGATCTTACCCTCCAGGATCTAGATCTAGCTCAGATCTGAAGATTTCTTTGGCTGATTTTTTAGATCTATTCCTGCAAACGAATATTGAGCCCAGATCTTGCCCTCCAGGGTCTAGATCTGGCTCAAATCTGAAGATTTCCTTGGCTGATTTTTCAGATCTATTCCTGCACAAGTGAAAAAAGAAAAACCAAATACCCAATATGTACAATAATAGAGAAAATCCTAAAAACCCAAGAATTCAAAATTATGTTATAAAACTTCAGATCTACACACGTAAATTACAAATCTATGCACAAGAGTTGCAGATCTGTCAGATCTGAGGAGCATAAGTCTGACTTCGATCCCAGATATGAAGATCTAAGGCTCTTACTAGCCAGATCTAACTTTAAATTCAAAAAAATTAAGATAATTTTTTTTTTATTTGGGCACAAGCTCTAGAAAGACCCTGCAAAAAATATTTCGTAATATAACCTTAGAAATTAGGAAACAATAGGCTTTTTCAGATTTTCTGAAATCTGAGAGTCAGCTGATCTAACTGAAGATTTCCCCAAACGCTCAAATCTTGAATAATGATCTGTGCACACTTAGATATGAATTTTAGATTGATAGAGATTTAAAAAATAGCCATGAGACCTTTCAGAAATACAGATAACTGATATTTTTGTCAAATCAAAATGCAATTTAAGAAAACCCAGAAAACTGCACAAGATACCTGTATGCAGATCAATCCATAAAGGTCATCAACCATCAAATGCCAATAAAAGTAATAGAGTTTAGAGACAATATCACCACATAGATCTAGAAAATGAACACCAAAGTTTGTAACCCCAAAGTCTTTATGCTTTATTGATCAAAAAAATTACAAGAGCTTCTAAGAACAAGTGCACGATCCAAATATCGGACGCAAATGACATATAAAGACCTCTAATTTATAAGATAAAATCTTCAACGGCTAGTTCGGTTGATCCCTGTCAAAATAATCTCGACCGTCAAAAAAGATTTAATTATCTTTTAATTTGGGCCGTCGAAATTATAATTTTGAGAAAATTCGAATTTATCATTTAATTGCATTTTAATTAACCCAAAAATAATATTTTTGAGTTAATTAATTCAAAATTTTGACTTTGACTTAACCACCAGGCCCAAGGATCCAAAATTTCTTGAAATTCTCAATATTCCCTTGGCCTGGGACCTTTAAAAATTTATTTTTAAGGACCCACGAATTTTTCCTATGAAGAATTTTAACTCACCTAAGACTTAAAATTAATTAAATTTATGGCTTAGGATTTTAATTCAAATTGGCTAGAAAATTTAATTAATTGACTAAAAGGGGATTTAATTATTTTTCCAACCCTCTTTACATAAGATAAATACATTTAGACACATAAAGGGGGAATACCCATTTGCGATAGACCCTCAAATAGCTACCCAATTCTGCGAGTCAAAACAAGATCTAGTAGACCAAGTAGCTTGTAATAAAATAATCTAGCCAATTAGCTAGGATTATTCCCAAACTACTTTTACAAAGACTCGATAGAAAACACTAGGACTCACTTAGCATCTTGATGACAAAATCCACCCTAGCTTTGGGGTGAAGCTGGAGGGAAAAACTCTGTCAATCACTTGTGTCGAGAAACACGAATGAATCAGTGAGACAAAAAACCTCCTAGGATAGAAATCATCACCAAAAGACTAGACTTACCTAGGTTGTTACATACATGGTGGTCTTACTTAGATCATTTACATCATAAACATGCAGAATGGGTTTACATCATTTATAAAACTATTAACTGATGATGTAATCTGAATGGCGTGAACACGTCGAACATGATGAATCCCATTTGAGAAAATGAGGGTGTACTGCTATGGGGTCATTGACAAAGTGTGGTCAACATCTAGCTCTACTTAGGGACACGTTGCTTCACCGGAGAAATGTGAGAATCAAGAATCTGTATCCAAGCAACACACAAAATTACATAAGTAGCGTCCATCCAAATATCATCATATAACATTAAGCACATGAAAAAATAGAAGCTCTTCTTTCATTTCTTATTCTTACTTAACATGAAAAGTAAATCTACTCTAACTACAAAATGAAATGCTGAAATAACAAGGTGTAAGGTTAGAGATACAATACAAAGGATGCCATGTGGCATCAGATGTATTCAATATAGTGCATACTGAGCATTTGTCTGCTTTCAGGCAAGTCTGTAGGTTGCTTTTCAGATGTGCCATGGTCGATCTTCCATATTGTAGGAGTCTGTCTTATCCGAATATCGAGCTGCTCTCGGCCATCAGACGAATTAAACTGCTTCCTTATTCTTTTTCTTTTTCGCTTCAGGCTCCTCTTCATGGCAGATTGTATTGTTGATGATGTGGAACATTCTGCTTGTGAATTGTCAAACGAAGTAAACAATATATGTGTGACATGCCTCTCTTCATTCTGCATCTACTCTGTCAACGGTGATGTATTAACCTGATTCCCTTTGGCTTTCCTTTTATCCGGGTCGCCTTCAGTCAACCACTTTTCAATGGGAGAAATAGTCTCCTCATAATAGGATGGAGCTTGCTTCAGTAAACTGAGAGACCTATGATCTGTTGACAATTTTGACCTGGGTTGAACATTCTGTATATGTGATCTTTCCATTTTTTCCAACTTATTCTGAATAACAGTCATTTGATTAGAATGCTTAACCTTTATAGTATTGATTTCCTTCACATAACTCTTTTCAATAGTCAATAACCTGTGCTGAAGAGACATTTGACCGGTTTCTATGTCTTTTATGATTTTATCATTATCTGCTTTCATGGCCATGCGGAAATTATGCATATAGTTCATTTCTTTCTCATGATTTGCTTCCATGGTGATCAAATGATTATGCATGGTGGCCATTTGATTAGAATGATTAAATTCCATGATCGTCATTTCTTCAATATGCCTTTCTTCCATGGCAATCATTTGATTGGAGTGATTGAATTCCACAATCATCATCTTTTCCTCTAAGGCTAACAACTTGTTTTGTATAGCATCAATTTCCCTGGTATGATCAGATGTTAATCTTTCTTGGTTAAGTTCCATATCCTTAATAAGCTAAGCGTGATTAAGTTCTGTATTCTTGATTATTTGAGCTTGATTCAATTGTATATCCTTAACCATATTAATCAATTCCTTAACAAGGTGCTTATCGTTGTCAACATTGATTTGACAACTTGGTTCTACTTCACCACCATCATGAATTTGTGTTGTCATGGTACAAGTGGATTCATCCTGAGAATTGCCCTGGACTTTTCTATTGATAGTTGAGTTCTCTACAACATCACTTTCATTTCTTTGCATAGTACTGGGGGCACAAGGCAAGTCACCTTGTTTTATATATTCATCTTTAAAAGCATTGACGATACTTTGCAAAGAATCAATATAATCCTCAAGCCAATTACTCAACCATTTCATAGCATCACCATCTAAGGAATAGGAAAAGAGGCGTATCTTGATATCTTCTTGATTATATTGTGAAGGAAGACAATATATGTTTATTATATAAGTAACCATTATGAGATGATTTCGAGCAGTCACTGAATCACCACTCGAGAACACAGGCATTTTTCGAATGGCCTCTTTTGGCATGTCATGAAAAGGATCACCCATGATGACTTACTTAAATGAAAAAACCAAATGGATGTTAGAGAAAGAGATCCTTGTTCAAGAAAAGTCAAGAGATCCACAAGAAGCGAGCTTCTTAGCAAAAATTCTTGGAAGAAATGAAAGAATTGGAGTCGCCACTTGAACATGAACCTAATTCTAAAACAGAAGAAATAGTCGAGAGTAGCAAATGGATATCAGGGGGGGAATCTTGTCTGGGAGTAAATAGATGAATAAGTGGAGTCGCCACCCAAACAAGAAGCCGACAGAAATGTCCAGGTGCTAAAGGTGAAAATGATGAAAGGATTTAGTGAGATGATGAAAAGATGAAGAGATGAATTTCCCTAAGTTAGACTTAGGGTCTCCATTAAAATAATTAATTATTTGAATAACTTAAGCTCCGGGTGGAATTTATCCAAACGATATTTGGGTCTTGGAGATTTCATGTGTTCTAGGCTCTAGCCCCTCCATAAAGTTTCGGATCTAGAGCACATCTGACGCTACCCAAAAATCAATACTCCCTCTTAGCGAGAAATGTGTTTTGGCAACACTTCAATCCAGAAGCATTACTCTAATCCACGGCATCAATCCCCTGCATTGTTGATGCTTGACCTGCTGCCCCTCATCCTCTGCATTGTTGCCTTCTGTACTGCTACCCATGACTCTACCACAGTTACTGCCTCATTTATAATGCAGCTCCCTCTCAAATGCCGCATCATGCTGCCCATAGCACTGCCACTGCTAACTATTGCACTGCAACTCAATTGCTGAGAAGTAAGCAATTGAAGGACATCACCCAAAATCCTGACAGACAAGTCAGTCTGGCTGCATCTCGATACTAAAACACCCTCTGCTGCTAATCTGCGCTAACCCTCTTGTGCCTTTGCACTGCTGCTCTTTGCATTGCGTAAGCACTGTGCGCTGCTGAAATCCTGTCAACCTCTGCACTACTAATTCTACGCTATTGTTGCCTCTGCGCTGCTGAAATCCCATCAACCTTTGTGCTACTACTTCGACGCTATTGTTGCCTTTTCTCTATGCTACTCCAGTCTTCAGCATCCTAGCTCTGCCAATGTGCCTCCATAATCCTTCGCACCAACTGACTCCAGTCATCCTACTACTGTCATTAAGCGCTTTTGTAGATCGTATGTGATCCAAGAGTTTGGGCACCTCAAGGATCCTGCCCCTTCCACCATCTGTAGTTCAATCTACAGATCTATGTTGCCCCACCTCTTCTCTCAAGGCACATGAGCACTCATAGCCACACCGTCATCACTCCCATCATCGCCCTTAGCTACGGTAGCCTTTGAATTTGAATCTTCATTGCCCTTCTTCTGATGAGGACAAGTTGTGGCGAAATGTCCTAGTTCACCACATATGAAGCACCTGACCTTTGAAAGGTATTTCTTCTTCTTCCCGCACTGCCCCTGATGTCCCTTAGATGCGAGAGCCGCATCTTCCTCCACCTCCTTGATCTTGATTTTGTCGTTGCTGCTGCCTGCCTTGGTCAACCTCCTGATCTCTTCCTGTTGAATTTCTGCCCACATGTCCTCCCAATTTGGAAGTGTCGCTCTGCCCAAAATGCCTTGGACAAAGGTCTCCCACTCTTCAGACATTGCATTCAGGGAAGTCCTGACCAATAGACCCTCATCAGGAGTGGCCCCCATAGCAGCCAGTTGATCACGAATCACCTTCAATCTAATGAGGAAGGGGTCGATTTCCTCTCCATTAAGCATCTGAAACAGTCGAAGTTGATTCTCCAGAAGCATTCTCCTTTGGACAAAAGTCTGTGAAAATTTCAAATCTGAAATACTACTGCAGTGATAGATTTATTCCGCCTACTTATTTATGATAAGTTATTTACGAATTTCTTTCAATAAATTCTGAAATAAATACAACTGTAGTAATCACTCAACCATACGCAGAGAATAGAACAGAACACATATAACGCAATAGAAACAATCACATGTACACATTTATTTTTGGACAATTGTCCCCGGAAAAACCCAATGCGGGAAAACCGGTGCAGCAAATGAGGGTTTGTATTATTCTTCAGCAACGAATATCTTTCACAATAAGTAGACAAGCAGATTTCTTAAGAGTGCACCTGAGATAAATTCTCTTAATCCTCCTGGATAATTTCTGATACCCGAAAGACACCCCAGCTTCCTCTGCGTTACTCTGCGTAATCTTCTGCACAGTCCCTTCGCTGGACTACGTCACTCTACGTGGGTATTCAGTGCCACTGCTTAGCGCTGACCTCTGTGGCCCTCTGCGTCCACCTTTGGCCCTTCTCTGTCACTACTGACTTCCCTTTAGCTTCCTTCAAGCATTGAACCATTATTGTGTCTCCCCTTGAATGGGCTTAGTGGAATCACTTCACACCTAAATCCTTGACCTATTGATTCCTAGTGATTCCCTTCCTACTGGGACTCCTCCCATCGATGAAAGTTCGTAAAGAGCAGGGGACCTTGACTGGGGTGATAGGGGGTCATTGTCCCATTGATGTCACTTCATCTAATAGTTGTCCTTTAGGTTTCCCTTCCTTAGGGCCCTACTAGATTTTGTGGTAACAAGGCTAATTCACACTTTTCCTTGGATTGGCTATTGGAGTATCTTGAATGCATTTCGATATTTGGAGCTGATTTTTTATCTTCTTTTGTAGCTATCTCTCGGATTATGGATGGATATACTGCATGTCATCTTGTAAGTGGTCTTTGTTGAAACATTGTTTTTGAAATATGTCTAATGGATGGAATTGCTACAACTCGATTAATGCTACATTTTGTCCTAAATTAGTAAAGATTAATTTTGAAAGCTATTGGTTGACAATTGGATGTATCACTGATGTTATGGCATGTGATGAATGTTCGTAGTGGTGAAATATTGTTTTTCTTCATAAAACTTCATCATTCTTGACTGGGGAATTGTTGAGGGTTGGTACCTAGGGCATCAATGCTTGACCTCCTTAAAAAAAAATTTGGCCAATCTAAAGCATCTAGGACTCCATATGCCCAATGGACAACGCACTAGTCCAAGCCTTCGGTGATCAAACTCAATTTCTCTCCATAATTTTCCTTTCCTAAAATATGTTCCCCTAATGTAGGATAGTTGGGCTAGGGCATAGAGTGAATTGCATTGGAGAGTGATTTCGTGGATTCCATGAGCCTAGACACCAAGACTAAGGTTTTAACTCCTTGACCTCAAAGTTTGGTGGGCATCAATTTGGTTTTCATCCATAAAATCTCTTGCTCTAGGTGTGCCCTAAGAGGGATCCCCTACCTTGTTATTGCCTCAACTTGGGGATTCCTTTGAGGGTTGTCTGAGCCTAGTACTTGGTGAATTAAATCATAAGAAGGTCTTTCTCCTCCTCGCCCTGAGCTTGGAAGTGCCTATATCCATGATTACTTATAAAATCCTAGGTCTTGTACAAGTCTTTTCTAGATCTCTTAGAGGGAGCGAAGTACCTTTAGAAGCATCATTTCATCACCTTAAGCTTCCCTTGAGATGTCCTACCTCATCACCTAGCACCATAAACCCTAGAATATCTATCAAAGGTGAATGTTACCTTACCGGGACGCTTCCCATTGGTGAAAATCTGTAAAGAGCAAGGGACATTAGCTATGGTGACAGTGGGTCATTGTCCCAGTGTTAGCACTTAGTCTAGCTCTTCTTCTTGCAAGGTTTCCCTCTTCAAGGCCTACTAGATTTTGTGGTAATAGTCCCCAATATGACCAAGTGTTTTCTTTGTTTTCTTTTCCACGTAACTCACAAAGAGACAAACACTACTATAATTGAAAAGACAACTTTCACAATCTTGAATATTAGCAATATGCCAATGGAATTTCTATGTTGATAGTAAGAGGAAACGGCATTGGCATCCATCACTTTGAAATGCATAAATAATATTACCTAAGTTATTTACTGGTTTAACATTATGCTAGCAAATAGATATCAAGGGATAAATATTGTTTTTCACACATCAATTGGGAACAAACTTTTTAGGAGTGAGCGTAATAGTCAATTGGATGAAACATTTTACCTGGGTCTATGAATATTTGTTCCAGAGATAACAACTGAGGACACTCTTCCATGATATGCCTCAGGAAGATGCACCCTGCAACATGAAAACACATTGGAATAGCCTGAAATTGATGTAAATATCATGTCAGTGTTGAAAATATATCAATGTTTGAACTTTTGTTGGCAATATGCACACTTTAAAAAGCAGATGTTAATTAGGTCAACAATCTATCTACATGATGGCCTTTCAAAAGATCAATAGAGATATATGGCACAGATAATCATACTTTATAGACTTTGCCAACTACTTTGATTCATACAATGACATGTAATATGCACTGTATCTAGCTGGGAAGGACAAGAACAAAGTTAATTTGTTTGTTGTTTTCTAATCATAGGCTTTCCCAAATGGCATTGTACATAACTCATGGCATATCCTTGTGATTGGATTTCATTCTCCAATAATGATTTTTCTTGCCATGTGTGGATGTCTTGAATCTGTGTGTTACATTCATGAGACAGAAGTGATTTATTAGGCATTACCTTCAACAAAGGCTTTGGCAATCTAGAAGCTGGCTTTGGGGTGCAAACCCCTAGTTGTTCTGATAGCATCCTCGCTCACTCAGATACTAACATGCCTGGAAATTTCAGTGCCATGCTGTGTGGGTCCTATTTGGCTTGTGGTGGTTATCTATGTTATGTTTGTGATTACAATCTAACACTACAGTGGCATAGCCCTATGATGGGATTTCATTCCACATTAATATGTTCTATCTTATATTTCATTTTAATCTCCGAGTTGCCTGTGTTTCAGTCATTTCACATCCACATATTTTGTAAACTTGAAAGGTTGTTTCTTGTTTCACAATAAGCTGATGATCTTTGTTCCATTTTTGACATTTTTTATAAATTTCAAACATGTGCACTAGCTTTAGTTGAGACACTTTCTTGTCAATATAAACTACCAGTTGAGAATATTTTTAACTAGCTGATGAAATTCAGCCTTCAAAATTGTAGTCGATAGTGGCGACAATGCTGATGTTGGCTACTGTTATACAGACAATTTAGTTGGCAACAAGTGAGCAAATAAAGAACGGAATAATAATAAATATGAATTTAGCATAGGTTCAGGTTGCAGGCATCTGCTCTTCTGCCTTTATATTGCACAGTAGCAATTTTACTTTTAAGGTGTGAACAAGAGAAGGGTGCTAATCATACACAGACCTGTACATACAAGTACTGACATTTTAATTTTGGCAGTAAGTTTGCTCTGTATTTCAATGATCATAGCTGGTCAGATCGGAACCTATGCATCTTGTGGGTAGCACTCAGAAATTGCCATTAATCCTGCAGCCTACCAGCTACACTTTTCAAATGATGACACCATGGAGCAATTTCCAGATATGGAGTGGCTTGGCTTGTTGTAAGATGATTTTTGTTTTTTAGAGCTCTGAAAGAGTATTTGTAAGTTGCATTCCATCACAATGCAAAGATCATTACAGCACAGAAATGATAATTCAGTATCATGATTTGTCTAATAGACAGAATACGAGTAATAAAAAATTTAACCACTCTTGTAAGCCTATCTTAGATGTAAATATGGAGTCAACTTACTTGAAAATGACACAGACAAACCCAGCATGGTTGGTGGAAATTGTTGTCCCTTTGACAAGATCCTGACGTCTTAAATCACTCGAAGTGATCCTGGTGAAAATATCTAAGAGAGGTCAAAATACCATGCAAGAAAAGCCACTATTACCAGTACCTTCCTCCTCTTTCTTTGGGGCTGTGAAAAATTCCTCGAAATGCAACAACTGGTAATTATTCTTCTAACTGATAAATTATTTAACAGTTTATTTGCTACGGCAAACAGCAAACTAATCACACTGCAATTCCTTCACCAGTAAAAAATTACTGCAGAAGCAAAAATAGGAACCGAGAAATGCTAGAGCACACACATAAAAATGACACAATTATTTTTTGACAAATGTCCCCGGAAAAACCCGATATGGGAAAACCGGTGCAACAACTGGGGTTTTATTATTATGAAGCAGTGAATTCTGAGAATAATAAATTTGGATGCCCAACTGGTTATCCAATCTGAGAGAAATACTGGCCAAAATCACCTAAAGGCTAAGGGAATTTACCCTCATCTCCTAGCAATCCTAGATAAAAACTGACTAGCCCAAGCAGGCCGTCCAAACCCTCTGCACATCCTGTCACACGCTCAGCCTGGCACTAATGCTACTCAAGTCGTCCTGCCTGATGCTGACTGGGGAAGTGTCTCTGTTGCCTACTGAAAAATCCTCCCGACCTTTGGAAATTGAAACGACCTCCTCTCCAACTAAATTGAACTGCCTCTTTGAGGCTCTGCACAAGCCTTGTGCTTCCTCCTGGAGAAAATAATTCAGCCTCCTCTCTTGCCTCTCCGGAACTAGAAAATCTTCCAACGGATCACTATGTCTGCCCCTCTCTAGCTCTGCGTCCCCTCTCTGGCTCGAAATTTGCTGCTAGCTAGCTAGAACTGCCCAAGGAACTCGCACTGTTGGCTCTCACTCATTGTGATGTGTGTTTCTCCATCTACCCATTGACCTCTTGTAATATCCCAAATGGGAAAAAACAGTAATAACAGGCTAAAAGATATTAAGACAACAAAACAAAAACTGATATCAAAACACCAACGGAGCCATAAAATACTACTGAGCCATTTTATTAATTTGCTAGAAATGAATATAATGGAGGTGCTAGAATGAAGGCACCTGGGCTTGCTCAAGGCAAGCTAGAGAAGCCCTCTGAATCAATGATGAAATACCCCACTGATGTTACGTTGTATGGCTATAGCTCTGCGCTGCAATCTGCTAGAATTGTTGTTGCTCCTCCCGAAGAAATGCCGCTAGGGCCTGCTACATTGCTCAGAAAATTTTGAGACTTTAACCCCAGATTCTACTCACGAAACCCACAAAAACCCACGAAGGAATTGGCTAAATGTTGACCCGGGAATTTCTTTCCCCTAGCTCCTCTAGTTGCTGGCTGAGTTAGGATCTCTATTTGACACCTCAAATTTTCCAGAAAATTCTGCCAAATTAATCTTGGCTTCTCCTCAATAAACCCAGAAAGGGTTTGCCCAAATCTTGACCCCAAAAAATTGGCCCTCTTAGGCTTGGCTCACTGCATTGTTGGGTAAATCAATCCTCCTGTAAATCCTACTGCTGGAAATCTTCAAAATACCACAAAAATCCCTATTAGAAAGCTCCAAGCCTCCCCAACAAATTTCAGCTACAACTCCCTCTCTTCTCACCTCCCGAAGCAACCAAATCCTCCTATAAATCCTACTGCTGGAAGTCTCCAAAATACCACAAAAATCCCTATTAAAAAGCTCCAAGCCTCCCCAACAAATTTCAGCTACAACTCCCTCTCTTCTCACCTCCCGGAGCAACCAAATCCTCTCTGCACTGTGTCCTCCCCTGTGTAGTCTCCTCCTCCTCTGCGCAATCCAGAACTGGCTACGCTTCCTCTTGATGTTGTTGATGGAAATTCTCCTCACAAGGTGTGGAACTCCTCTCCTGAGCGGGCACTCGAAGTCCCTCGATGTAGAGGTTGAGATCTCCGCATGAAGATCTCATGTGCTGAACAGCACTGCAGACTTGGCTCTTCGGCTCAAGCATGCTCTGTCAAAATGACAAGAAGAAAATAGTTGAATGGATGCCCAAATGAACCTTCCCTTCTTCCTTTTATCCAATGAGGCCCAACATATGCCTTGGGTCCCACCTTGGCCTACGTTGCCTCTCCTTGGCCAATCACCTGCTGCCTTCCTCTAGCCAATCCCACGTTGTCCTTTTCGTGCCTCTTCTACACTACCACCTAAGGCCAACTCAAGCCCACCACTAGTGCTGCAATTTTCCCTTAGGGACTTTAGGAAAATACTTTATTTGGCCGAATTATTAATTGTGGGTCCCCTACCCAGTTTATTTCCGCCCAACATTAGGATTTGCCAAAATTAATATCCCAAATAGCTAACTGCTAATTTGGGGATATTACAGTCCTCCCTGCCAAAAATTGCTTGTCCTCAAGCAATGCCTGAACAAGCCTCCTCTCTAGCTGACGCTCCTCACTGTCAATGCAAAATGTGCCTGGGTCCCAGATGTGCCACTAAATATTCTTTGTCCTCTACATCGCCCTGATATGAAGGGATCACTTAGTGTGAGGATCCCAAGCCATCCTGTCCAACATGAAGCTCGACCTGTTCCACTCACCATCCTGCCATGCTAATGAAGTCCCCCACTCCATCAATGACTCGTTAAAGCCCAACAGAAGATTTACATGATCTCCCTATGTAGTATACAACTCACCCCTAGTGGTTATCGATCTATGTAGAGTTGTAATGCTCGGGTCCCCTGCTAATCTCGTAGAGGTGCCACCATGTTGTCATTGTGCCACTCTGACTATGAGATACCTCCCATCATGCACAGCCTGTATCCCTCTCTCCTGTGGCTTTGTGGCGAAAAATATGTGAAAGCAAAGCTCATCCTGCCCGAGCATGTCCAAGATGTTGATATTTACCCCTCCACTGCCGATCATGACCCTGAGCAAGAACATGATAAGTTTGCCTCGCCATGCAATGAAGGTTCAATGCTCCCCCACGTGTCAGACCCAATGTGGACTGGATCACTGTTTGCTCTAACCCTTCTCATCACAAAGTGGAGTGATCCACCTGCCCAACGGACCCCTGGATCCCTGAACCATACGGGGAGCTCACAACTCCCACTCCCCGCGGGATGCCGCTGCGTAGCACTGCTACCTTCTAAAACCCATCTGGCCCTCATCTCTGACCCCTGTATGTATCCCCTGGGTGGACTACAAGTATCAAGAGTCTGTCCCATGCATGCGTACTTTCCCTGCTCTTGCCAGACCACATTGTGATACCCACTATCCCAACTCTTGTTGATACAACTGGATATTGCTCGAAGTCTGGGTACCCTCCTGTAGACGAAATCTACCATCCACCGTCCCTCAAATGTGAGCCCAGGGGTGGAACATATGCTACCTTGGCAATCAACCAGCCATCCCTAAGCCTAAACCCATCAACTCGTGCACCTATCAAGTGTCTCAACTAGAGAGTCTCCTCCCAGCTCATGACACGCGGTATCTCATAAAAATGTCTAGGGTGAGCCTCCCATGCCATGCTGCCTGAATGGAGAGTGTCAAGGGGCACCAACCAAACACTCTGCGACCATAAGCAACACTGGAGGATGATGGGTAGGTATGTCCCAAAGGGTGTGACCAAGAGTCTACCTGAATTCTCAAGAGTAATCCTCCAGATGACTCTCTCTGCCTCGGATTTGCTAATAACTCCCTCGTAGCCATGTATCTGCTAAAGGTGGTGTCTCCAGATGCTCAACAAGATCCTCATCGATCCTAGGTGAGCTGCATTCCATGGTACACCTACTGCCCCTGTCCATATGTCTCTTTGGAGGCAACGCTCCAAGAGCCCACTGCTCTGCATCATGTGTGGTTGCATACCACCAAGTATCACCGCACTCCTCGACCTGCCACTGTATGTCGCAACCTACCCCTATAAACCAATGGATAAGCTCGGCAATAGCTATACCATCATGTGTCCATCCTACGTTGCCACACCTGTCACTCCCTGCATGTTCTCAATGCAATGGGAAGCACTCCTACTCCACAACGCAGTCCAACATACTACAACACACCCCCATGCA
Organism: Pinus albicaulis; assembly: GCA_034641835.2. Classification (NCBI taxonomy): domain Eukaryota; kingdom Viridiplantae; phylum Streptophyta; class Pinopsida; order Pinales; family Pinaceae; genus Pinus; species Pinus albicaulis. The sequence continues at coordinate 1,835,819,168 of CM076575.1, read as the reverse complement.
TCTCCATGCCCATCTACAGACCACTGCCCAATGATGGATGCTCCTACATGTCCCAGGGTGTGATGGCCTAAGGCTGTATCCATATGCGTCAACCCATACTCGATCAGGACCATCACCTTCACTGCCACATCACCATAATCTCCAATGAATGGATCTCCCTTCCAAATCCTCTCTGAGGGACCCAAGAAGTGAATCTCCCTAGGTACCAGTAGCGATGACAATCCAGCTCTGCTCCTCTGTGTCCTTCGTGCCCCACACAAATGCGAAGAATCCCCAGCTCCATACAAGGCACTATTTGGTGGCATACCAATGCCCCCTCCTCTATCACACTCCTGCCAGAGTATGTCGATCATCCTGTGATCCTATGTACACTCCTCGTACCAAGATAACTCAAGAAGTCTGTACCTAATCTGGTTGGATGCTAGTGCTAGCTGAAACTCCCCTAGTGATTGTGTATGCTCAATTGCTAGGTCGATTGTACCCTCCAAGTCGTAGCCAACCAGTATACCTGGGAAGTGATGGGTAGTCCCACCCCGATCCCAATGCTAGTCAGGGCTTCCGGTAACCTCAGTGCCTGGAAGCTCGTGCTGAGCTACACCTCGATGCATCACCATCTCCATAACCCACTCCACCAGGTACCAACTCAGAATCTCTCGCCATTCAACCCCAAGAGAGGGATCGAATTCTTGAACTCCTGCACCTAGAGCAACCCTGACTTGCAGATGTTGCACCCCATGCAACTCAAGTCGTCTCATCCCGCTATCCAAGTCAACGCATGAGATCTGACTACGTAGCTCCATCTCTCTCTCTCCATTGGCCAAAGGTGACCCAACCATGCTGTTAGCTGTGAAAATTTACAAGCAGTTGCAGTGATAGATTTATTTATCCTACTTATTATTTCAATAAGTTATTATTCAGAAATCTTCCGGCAAATATCGAAATAAATACTACCGCAACATTCACAATTATATATGCAGAGAAATAAACAGTAGAGAACATAAGCACAAGGATCAATCACATGTACACAGTCATTTTTGGACAATTGTCCCCGGAAAAACCCAATATGGGAAACCGGTGCAGCAAATGAGGGTTTTATTAATTCTTCAGCAAATGATATCTTTATAGGGAAAATAGAGGGCAGATAAATTCCGAACCACCTGAGACTGGATTTTCGGCTTACTTGGACAATTCTCTGACACCCAGAACAACCCCTGCATGCCCCTGCGTCACTCTGCGTGATTCTCTACGCAGTCCCAGGACTGGACTGCGTGAGTCTGCGTGGAGATTACGTGAGGTCTTTGTGCTGCAACCTCAAGCTACCTCCAGTGACCCACTGCTGCCCTCCGACCCTGATCTCGATCACCCCTAACCTCCTCCTTCTGCTTCTGCAACTTCTCACCCTGCAACTCTCCCACTGAGATCGAATTCTACATCAAAATGGATCTCATTCAGGTACTGAGTGTATGCCTGGCTTATTTTCCAAGTAACCCTCGAGCCTTCTTTTATAATCTTCCTGCTGGAGAACCAATAGCCCAGATTAAAAGATTAATCAATGGCTAAGATTAAAACTTGACTTGATCCATGTTTTCTAGAGGATTCACACTCTGACTTATTGATACCCTTTAATTATTTCATTTCCCTAAGTTGTCTTCATTAAAATAATTAATTATTTTAATAAGTCTTGAACTGAGTGGAATTTCCACAAATTGTTTCTCGGTTCTTTGGAATGTTGTTGTCCAAGCCTCCCTGCAAAGTTTGAGACTTGGAACACTTCCGGATGCTACAAAAATCAACGCTCCCTCTTAGCGAGGAAGGTGTTCCAACAATATGCTTGTTGTATGTTATTCTGATTCTGAAGCACCCTCTACGTTGTTGATCTCAGGATTATGCTCCCCCCATCTGCTGCGTTGTTGCCCCATGTACTGTTGCCTTTGACACTACCACTGTCACTTGCTGCCTCTATACCACAACTCCCTTTGAATACTGAATCCTCCATTCCTGCGACTGGAAGGGATTCTTCATCATCCCCATCTTCTTCTGAAGTAGACAAACTTTGTCTTTCCCAGAGCCTTTGTGAGGATGTCTGCCACCTATTCTCCTGTTGGAGTGTATTGCAACTGAACAGTTCCACGTTGTACACAGTCCCTGATGAAGTGACACCGGATGTCAATATGTTTCGACCTATCATGAAACACAGGATTCTCAGAGAGCTTTATGCAACTCTGATTATCACATAAAATGTTGCTTGCTTCGATTTTCTCCTTGAGTAGATTTACTAGTAGTTTCCTAAGCCGTATGGCTTCGCACGAAGCTGTGCTGGCTACCATATACTCTGCCTCTGTTGAAATCATTGCCACAGACTTTTGTTTCCTACTGCACCAAGAAAGTCATTTTTGATCCTAGACTGAAACAATACCCACTGGTACTCTTCTGATCAACTAAACTTCCAGCCCAATCTGCATCAGTGAAACCACTCAACATGACATCACTTTCACGGATGTACTTCAATCCAAGCTCGACTATCCCTCGAAGGTACCTGAGAACATGCTTGGTTGTTGCCCAATGTGCCCTCTTCGCTTCCACCATGAACTGACTTAGGGTATTAACAGCATAATAGATGTTTGGCCTTGTATTTACCAGATACATCAATGACCCTATGAGCAGTCTGTACACCGTAGGATCAGCTTCATCATCTTCGAACGTTTCGATTTTCCTCCAGTTGGTAATCATTGAGTGGTCATGGGCCTACAATTTTCCATCTAAAATCTCTTCAGAATCTTTGTAGTGTATCTTCCTTGGTCAAGGAAGATACACTACAAAGATTCTGAAGAGATTTTAGATGGAGGATTTTAGGCCCGAAGATCTCCCCATTTTGCTGCCAAACTTCCAACCACAACAAATAGTGCATCCGTCCTAGATCTTTCATGTCAAATTCTTCTTGCAATCTGTGATGAGCCTTAATGATTCTATCAAAAACAAATCATCCACATACAATACAAGTATCAAAGGCTCACTCCCTACTCTCAGATAGTAGAGATTGGGATCTGCATCACTCTTGACAAATCCCATCTTTTACAGGTAGCTGTCACTCTGAACATACCAGGCTCTAGGAGCTTGCTTCAATCCCTATAATGCTTTCTTCAATCTGCACACATGAGTTTTCTGATCATGTCTCAAAGCCCTCCGATTATTCTATATACACCTCTTATTTTATCACACCATTCAAGAATGTCATCTTGACGTACATCTGGTGAATTTCCCGTCCCATCTGCGCAGCAAGGGATATCACAGACCTAATAGATGTGTATCTGGCTACAGGGACGAAGGTTTCTTCATAGTCTATTCCTTCCTTCTGAGCATACCCCTTAGCCAGAAACCTAGCTTTAAATTTCTTGATGTTGTTGTCTGCAGCATACTTGATCTTGTAGATCCACCTGGATCCTACAACTGATCTCTCCTGTGGTCTGGGTACTACTTCCTAGACATCATTTGTCATGATGGAACTGTAATCTTCCACCATTGCATCAACCCACACCTGGTGCCGAGCTGCTTCCCGAAAACTGGAAGGTTCTCTGACTTGAGCAACTAAGGCTTGATACCTTTCAGGCTGCTTATGCTGTCTCTTCTCATTTCGGGGGATTCCAACAAAATCCTCTGCATCCTTCAGAATCTGTCGAAGTTCCCTGCTCGTTCTTCCACTGGTGGTGGGTGGATTTGCCGACTCTCCTTCTTGCAAATCCTCGGGAGACCCATCCTTTGGATCACTATGCCTTGGAGAGGCAACTTAATTTTCTGCCGCTGGTTGTTGGGGCTGGACCAAAGGCTCTTCCTCTGACTGCATAGCAGAAGGCAGCTCTTGTGATCTTCTGAAGGCTTTCTCCTCCATGAACTTCACATCTCTTCGCACCACTACTTCCCTGCTCTCAGGAATGTAGATATGATAAGCCTTTGCATTCCTACCAAATACCCCTTTTCAGCAGTCATCTCCAACTTCTTCCTCTTCTCACTGGGTACATGATATTAAGTTGTACTGCCAAAGATCCTAAAGTGACTCACTTCGAGCTTGCTGCCAGTGAAGACACTTTCTAGTGTGATCTTTCCTAGTGTAGTGTGAGGAGTTATGTTCTGAATGTAGACAATTGTATTACATGCTTCAGCCCAGAGAAATTTGGGCATGTCTTGGTCATATAGCATAGCTTCGGTTGCTTCAACAATAGTCTGGTTCTTCCTTTCTGCCACTCCATTATGTTCCGGATTGTATGGAGTTGTCCATTCTCTTTTGATGCCTTCCCTTGCATAGAATCCAGTGAATTCTTTATCTATGTATTCACCTCCATTATCTATTCGCAATACCTTGATCCGCTTCCTTGTCAAATTTTCCACCAAAGCCTTAAACTATTTAAATCGACTGAAGACTTCATCCTTGGTCTTCAAGAAGTAGATCCAGGTTTTCCTGGAATGGTCATCAATGAAGGAGACGAAATATTCGGCACCGCTAAGAGCTCTAGTGGACATCGGTCCATAGATGTCTGAGTGTATTAGATCCAACAAACCCTTAGCCCTATTGTTGCTTCTTTGATATGCTACCTTGGCATATTTCCCCAATACGCACCCCTTGCAGAAATCATCCCGTTTGGTGCTTAGTTCTAGAACACCTATGATATTCTTCTGGAGAGTTCTCAACACCCCATGATGCAAGTGCCCCATTCTTCTGTGCCATAGCTCATTCAGGTCCATTTCATCTACGCTACCAACTAGTGCCATCAGAGAATCAAGTTGCAGCTTGTACAACTTGTTGCTTCTTACCTTGATCTGTGCCTTCTTCTTCCAACTAGGGTGCTTGACGTAGACTCTATTGCCAATAATGTAGACGTCATATCCTCGGTTTTGAAGATGTGACACTGAGAGTAGATTCATCCCCAATCCCGGCACATGCAATACATTAGTGGCCCGGATTCTGTTCCCTACCTCGGTCTGAAAAACTACGGTACCTCTCCCAATGGGAGTGCACTTTGCTTTATTTCCCATGGTTATTTTGAAATTCATATGCTCTTCTTGGTAGTCGGAAAAAACGTCTCGTACTCTCGTCATGTGAGCAGAGGCTCCACTGTCAATATACCAGACATCTGAAGATGCAGTGCTCGATACACAAGCAAAATCTTCCTCTAGTCTGGATGCCAATACAGATACATCGTGATCCATCTGTTCTAATGTGCTTCTTCCCCCTCCTGGAGAACTGCGTGAACCCTTCTGTGTTGTTGCTACAACAGTGGATCTTCGTTCACTGATAGATGCCCCCTCTTTATTATTCATCTCTGGCTCTGATACCATGGGAAAAATTACAAGCAGTTGTAGCGATAGATTTATTTCTCCTACTTATTATTTCAATGAGTTATTATTCAGAAATCTTTCGGCAAATATCAAAATAAATACTACTGCAACATTCACAATTATATATGCGGAGAAATAAACAGTAGAGAACATAAGCACAAGAATCAATCAAATGTACGCAGTTATTTTTGGACAATTGTCCCCGGAAAAACCCAATGTGAGAAAACCGGTGCACCAGATGAGGGTTTTATTAATTCTTCAGCAAATAATATCTTTACAGGGAAAATATACGGCAGATAAATTTTGAACCACCTGAGACTGAATTTTCGGCTTACTCGGACAATTCTCTGACACCCAGAACAGCCCCTGCTTCACTCTGCATGATTCTCTACTCAGTCCCAGCGCTGGATTGCGTGAGTCTGCGTGGAGACTACGTGGGGTCTCTACGTTGCAGCCTCAAGCTACCTCCAGTGACCCACTACTGCCTTTAGACCCTGATCTCGATCACCCCTGACCTCCTCCTTCTGCTTCTGCAACTTCTCGCCCTGCAACTCTCCCACTGAGATCGAATTCTACATCTAAATGGATCTCTTTCAGGTACTGAGTGTATACCCGGCTTATTTTCCAAGTGACCCTCAAGCCTTCTTTTATAATTTTCCTGATGGAGAACCAACGGCCCAGATTAAAAGATTAATCAATGGCTAAGATTAAAACTTGACTTGATCCATGTTTTCTAGAAGATTCACACTCTAACTTATTAATACCCTTTAATTATTTCATTTCCCTAAGTTTAGGCTTAGGGTCTTCATTAAAATAATTAATTATTTTAATAAGTCTTGAACCGAGTGGAATTTCCACAAATTGTTTCTGGGTTCTTTGGAATGCTGTTGTCCAAGATTCCCTGCAAAGTTTGAGACTTGGAACACTTCTGGATGCTACAAAAATCAAAACTGGCCCCATCTATGTATGCCTGAAGGGGGCTGCTTCGACGCCCCAATGTGCCCTATAGCTGTACCATGAGTTGCTCTGGCTAAATCATCACAAGTGACTCATCATCCTAAATATCTCCCATAGAGTCCCCCGATACCACATGCACACTGGAATATGAAATCGGCCTACTGTCATCAACTCTGCATGATTGCTGATGCTCCCTAGAAGCATCCTCATATGACCCATGGACTCATCCAAAGAAAAGTCCTCATCCTGACATACAGAAGGAATGTCCTCCTGCTCTACCTCTGTATCTCTTAGTTCCTCATCAAAGGTGGGTATATCTCCTGGCACCTCACCCATCTGTTGCGTGCGGTTGTCACCCAAAAACTCGGACACGACTCCAGTCATCACCTCAATGGATGGCTCTACTCTCTCCACTAAGATGTCAACCGACATGGTCAAGGAAGTTTCCAACAAGGGTGAGTCCTGCGTCACACTAGGTGTATCTACGAGCTCCCCACAATCCTATGTGCCCTCATCCTCCAAGTGCGAGGTATCCATTTTGATGCCTTGCCCCTCCGTTATTCGATCAAGCTGGAAAGAGGTATCCAACTTTTCCACCCGATCTCGAGCCGTGCAATCAATGGATCCATCATACGTGGGAAAAGGTGTCCTCCGAGTGGTATGCTGCAACTCTGAACTCTGTGCTCAAGACCCCCCACTGTTCCTTCCTTCTTCATCCCCCCTGAGCTGGCAGTAATCTCAGAAGGACAAAGCCTCTCTGAAGTTTTCCCCCATGGACTGCCATTCTCGAAAATAATCTCCCAATGGGTATATGATCATGTCGTCTACCTTTCTCACTTAGTACTGGAGGTATGAATGTAGGCATAATGATCCTGGTTGGCCTACGGAAGGCTGGCGGGTGAGTGGCTAGTAAAGGGTGGTCACACTGTTGTGAGACCCCAGAAGTCTCCCCAAATAGGGATTCCTAATGGATGCTCTCATTCCTATTCTGATGCTTGAGTCTTTCCAACATTTGTTAGAAAAATTATATATGACAGAGCAATGGAAAACATAAAATATGCGGAAACACAAACATAGAAAACATAAAAAACAAGAGAGACAGATATACGTGGTTCACCCAATTTGGGCTACGTCCACCCCGAACAACCAGTCCTTCCTTTATATTATCCAGCAAGATGAAGAGACACAACCTACATCAGATCTGTTGTAATATCCTCTACTCTCTCTCATAGTCTCCCTTTTTGTTTCTCACTCATTATACACATACAATACACAACCGCAATACAATACCCTCATACAAAATGAGGGGCTACATTCTAGGGCAAAATACCCTATATTAAACATAAAATCTACTGTCAGATCATCTGCCTAATGAACGGCCTAGATTGACTACGAAAATACAATATTTTACAAGGCAATTTTACATCTGTTTTTAGGTTCAGGGACGCTGCCCCCGAAACCCCTGCTGGCCCCTAGATCCCCCAACCGAGAGGGATCGACCCCCCGGAGCCTCGTGTGGAGGGTTGTTCAGTCTTCCTGGGGTATACATCCGGCTGAAACAAAGACCTCTAAATTAGGATGAAAATCAGGCTCCACACCCAACAATCTCCCACTTGGAGACTGATTGTAGCAACTCCATCGATGCTTCATTTGATGGACAATGACTCCACTTTGCACCTAGTTGTTTCTCATCTTCATCATCATCCTTGAAGACGAATTGAAACTGAGAAGAATCTTCTCAGTTTCTCCCTGGTTACAACTTTTGCTAACACATCTGCAGGATTCTGGCTAGTGTGTATCTTTTCTAGCTTCAACTGTCCATCTTCCAACACTGATTGTATGAAATGGTACTTGAGTTGTATGTGTTTAGTCTTGGAATGAAATGTTGAGTTCTTTGCAAGATGAATGGCACTCTAGCTGTCACTGTATAACCTTCCCATCTCCTGCTTCTTACCCAATTCATCCATAAACCTTTGTAACCAAATCATTTCTTTACTAGCTTCTGTAGCAGCAACATACTTTGCTTCTGTTGTTGAAAGTGCAACAACACTTTGCATTTTTGAAACCCAACTAACAGTTGTTCCACCTACAGTAAATACATGCCCTGTAGTGCTCCTCCTATTATCTCTATCACCTGCGATATTTGCATCAACATATCCCAACTGGAAGGAGCTCCAACTGAAAAAGGTGCAAATTGAAAACAACATTACAACTTCTAAATGGTTTGACTATGCAAGACAATTGTATGAATAGGATACCAAGGTTGACCCTTCGACCTTGGTCAGCACAAGCACAAACTCTTTGTAGAAAATTTGAATAACTGATATGTTATCCACCGAGATTCTCCTGATCACACACTATTTTATCTTCATGCACAATACAAAATCTCTTCTACCATTGATCATTACATGCGGAAATAAAATCAATTGCATGCATACATTAAAACCATAAACAATCACACATATGAACACAGTATTTCATGGGAAAGCTTAAAGCTGAAAACCCCCAACTATCTGTATATTATATGTCATAGAGATCATGTAACAATCATTGTACAAAGATCCTCACAAGCTCTCAGCACAACCTCGAATTGCTACACACTAATCAAGCTAGGTCTAGCAAAACACATGCTCCAATCTCTGCCACCTGATAGCCAGCCTCTATTGCGTAATCAATGTCGTAGGATGGCTCATTAAATAACTTGAGCCACCTGGCTTTTACTGCCCAATCCTCATGGGCTTCTCCAATCACTAGTTGTTGCAAATATGCAACAGTGGAATCACAACTGATAGTTAACCTGCTCCTTCACCTATCTCTGCACTGGTCTCCACTGAAACTGTCCATGCATTGAAGTTAACTGATGTATTATTTAGTTGATTAATGAGTTTATAATTAGTGAATTAATTAATAATTAATTCACACCACTCTCACTAGTGTATCAATCAGTTAGACTAGATACAACTAGCTCAACTATGTTTAGATTAGTTAAACTGAACACAACTCCATTAACTTCTCAATCAACTCCACCAAACTCTGTCACATGAGTTCTAACTGAAGTATCCATGCAATAGCTCCACATAAACCTTAGGAATAGCGTAATTCCTTCTGTCGCTCCTGTGCCACATCTGTGCACTTAACTGAAGTGCTCCAAGAGAATAAGATAATGTTTATAGTCCAAATATTATTAAGAGCTAATAATATTCGACATATCTATTTTTAGACCGGCAATCTAAAAATAGATTCCGCCCAATATGTCTAAAAATAGAAGTCCATATATTTTTTCCAACTTGACCAACCATCCACAAATAGCATCCTGCAACTCATAGAACATGATCCATATGTCTAAAAATAGACATAGTCTAAAAATAGACTTTGCACCAAAAATAGCTTGCGGGCCCACTTAGTGAAGACGACTCTTTTCACTAAGCTCATCATCTTGTTGCAATCTCAACACTCTTCACGGTGCAAGAGGTAGATATGGGCATCAAGAAGTTGGGTGCTGGAAAAGCAAAAGACTTAGTTGAACTCCAAGCATAGTATCTAAAGTGGGGCTTAAAAATCCTTTCACCTTACATCACAAAAATTTTCAACAACATCATACATCAAGGGTTCCCCACATATTGGACAACTAGTAAGGCAATACCTCTTTTCAAGCGTGGTGACGTCAGTAATCCTTCCAATTACAGAACCATAATGATAAACCCCTTGTTTTCAAAGTTATTTGGAAGCATGATAGAAATGAAAATCAACAAGTGGGCAGAAGAAAGAGATAAACGTGCTAAAGGACAAGCTGGTTTTAGACCTAAACATTCCACAATTGATCATTGTATAACTTTAAGGCACATCATTGAAAAAGCTTGGGAAAAAAGGAAGAAGTTTTATGTTGCTTTGTTGATTTCAGAAAAGCCTTGACACAGTTCCTAAGGATAAGCTTTGACGCAGAATGGAGGAACTCGGGGTTCCCAGGCATTTGAGAGCATAGGCTCTATGAAGAGGTGAAAGTCAAAATTAGAACTTCAGCAGGCATTTCTGAAAGATTTAAAAGCGATATTAGGGTCAAGCAAGGTTGCCCATTGTCTCCTACCCTTTTTGGTTTATATATTGACAAGATTGAGGAGTGGTTAAAATCAAAAGGGGGTGACAGTATCTAGTTGGGCAAGTTCATCATAAGGCTTCTTTTGTATGCAGCTTACCTTATATTGATTGCTAAATCGGCTCTTGGTTTGCAAGAGCACTTACCTTCCCTGGAGAATTTTTGTAAAAGGGTGGGGATGCACGTCAATATTAGTAAAACGAAAGTAGTGGTTTTCTCTAACAAAAGAAAACATAACCAACATGAGTTCTACTTTGAAGGCAACATTTTGGAAGAAGTTGCAGACTACAAATACCTTGGAATTGGCTTCAATAGAAATTTAAGTTGGGAAGGTTGCAGAAAGAAAAGTACTGTGGGGGGTTGGAAAACATTTTGTGCTCTTCAAAACAGGTGTAGAGAGGCAGAGCTTTTGGATTGGAAAACCACTCTAGCTTTCTTTGGGCTTCTAGTGATTCCAGTTATTCTCTACGGTTGTGAATTATGGGCCAACAGCACAACCGAGATGCAGTGGAAACAAATTGAGAAAATTCAGAAGCATTCAATTACAAACAAATTCAAAATTAAAAGCGTAGTTCCTTATGCTATCCTATTAAGTGAAACAAGGGCTGCTCCTATTGAAGCAATTGCTATGGTGCGAGTTATAAGGTATTTGAAAAAAATTGAGCAAATGGAAGATGGTAGATGGCCCAAGGTTGTGTTTAATGATAGATTGTGCAAAAGAAGGAAGACTTGGATGCGGCAAAATAACAAATGGTTTAGTAAATGGGGTATTTGCTTGAGCGTGTGTCCTACAAACAGTAAAGAGATAAAAACTTTTGTTATGAATAAGTTCCACAAAATCACTTGGGAGAAAGAGTTAGGGAGAAAGAAGAAGTACTACATTGAAGAGTTTAACCCCACTCATAATCATCAACAAAAAGTGTACATAGGAGCCAATATTTCTTGGAGATCTAAGATTCTTATTGCCCAATTAAGCACTAATTCCCACCAACTCTGTTGTGAAACAGGGCGCTGGAAAAGGCCAAAAGAAATGTGGCAGGAAAAAGTATGTATTTTTTGCTCTGCTGGAAAAGTGGAAACAAAAAAACATTTCATCTTAGAATGTGAGGCCTTCAAAGACATGAGGGAAAATTATGTAGGTATTTTGGTAGTTAGCTCTTGGGATAATCTATTCAACGAAGAGTTTGTCGAGAAGTCGGGAGCATGTATTGTAAAATTCCACAGGAAAAACGTTGAATACAAGAGCCAGATGGAGAAGCAATCTATCCCATAGGCTATGTTTAGCTTCGTGGATGTTAAAAATATTTACTTCCTTCTTTCTTTCTTTCCGCGTGTGCACTCTTTCTATCTAACGCTATGCTTCTTCTTCTTGAAGATAGGTAAAGTGTTCACCCAAAATGTCGACTGGTGTGAATTCCAAAAATTCAAACCTACATGGTTAACCATTATTTCAAAAAATTTAAAAAATCACTAAAAATACAATATCAAACCACACCGATGGAAAGGTCTCTGCTCCTCTTCCAACGAAAACCAAATTTGAAGAATTTGATAACTTCCAGTGATCACGTGGTACCAGCGGTACGCCGAATGGTCCAAAAAAACGATACCTACCCCATTCGCATCTGCCCCCTTTCGCGGTTGTTTACTGGTCTCACCATCCACGTGCTAACATGGCTTCCATCTTAAAAAAACGTTACCTACCCCATCCGCACCCGCCCCTTCCCTCGTGTGCTATGTGGATTCATTAATAAACACTAATTGTCATTAATCTTATTAGAAGCGAGATCACACTGTCTCACGAGCTTCAGCTGAATGTGAATTCGACAAGAGCAGAACAGATTGATGACTACCATGAAATCTTTCGTCCCCATAAGTCCGGACTCCCATTTCTCTCTGCAGAACCTGCCCTATGGAGTCTTCAAGCCCAACCAGGCGGCCGAAGCGCGGCCTGGTGTGGCCATTGGCGAGTATGTGTTGGACCTCAGTGTTCTGTCGCGAGCCGGCCTTTTCAATGGACCTCTGCTCAGCGGATCCGACTGCTTCCTTCAGGTTCTTAACTTTTACATTTATTTCGATTCTTTTAAAATTCTTTCCGCATACGATGAATTACAGGTTCGAGTTGTACTTAAAAATGTACACATTTCAAAGGGGCATTACTGTGAAAGAAAATCTGATAGGGTTATACCAATATAGTAATAGCTTGACAGTACATAAATAGATAACTACTACAGATCAAGTCAGAGAGAAATGCAATGAGTCACCCAGTGGATGTATGTTAGTTTATCTGACATTTACCCTATTTACAGTGTCTACTTTCTATGCATTTTATGTTTCAAACAAGTAAGTATTAATGTGAAAGGAAATCTAATAAAGATATACCAATATGGTAATAGTTTGACAGTATATACATAAATAACAACTACAAACCAAGTCAGAGAGAACTACAATACATACATCACCCAGTGGATGTTTGTTTTTTATCTGACATTTGCCCTATTTACAGTGTCTACTTTCCACACATTTTATAAATTAGTCTAATCCATTTTGTGCTATTATCCCAGGGTATTTTGTCAGTATCTATCCAAAGAAACACAAAATATCCAAGGACATTCTTACTAAGTGCTGTTAACCATATTATCTTTAGCACCAATATTTGGACTGTCCTCATAAAATAAAGCTGGTTCTTCACTGGAACGACTATTTGGGCACACCGACCTTCAGTAAGCTGCACCACTGATTCCTTGATATCTTTGATTCTCAGCTTATGAATTTCTTGAAAAATACACAACATAAAAGAGCATATACAACTCCCCTGCAATTGCTCATGCATAACACCCCAGATTTTTGAGCATTTTCTTGATCTTTTGAAAGGTCTCGATATCCCTATACTCGTTTGCAGGGGTAGGGGATGTATCTTTTTTGCTGAGTAATTTGAGTTTACATGTGTGTATATTAGCAGAAACAAAATAAAATAACAGTGATATCTGAAGATCACAATGCCCCAGCCATACCTGTCGGATGTTATTCTTATATCAACAAGCCAATACTACTCCGAAACACTTAGTTGTGTGTGCCTAACTCCTGAAATATTAGCAGCTAGCCTTCTAAGGAACCAGAGAGTCATACAGCTTGAAACAAATCTTTTTTTTCCTTTACTGGAGTCAATCACAGCAGCAGACTGACCATCATTGGGCTCTGATAATTAAATCTCCACTTAGTATCCTTTTGTCCTCTTATAATATTTCCCATGCTCTTTCCAAGCGTCCAACTATTTTTAATCCCTAGATCCTTTCAAGCTGTGTATAATCTAAGATAACTAATTTTATTAATGTCACAGCAACTCAATGGTATCCACCATCATGTATACAATGTAGGAGTGCAAATGCAACTTCTATAGAGAATGTGTAAAATAATGTAAAGAAATAACTTTATAATAGTACTGTTTTTATATATATAACTATGAAATAGGTATGGTGATACACGACCGGAGAACGTGGAGTTCTTTCTAGCAAGACGAAAAAGAGGTTGTCCTAAAGGGTTGAGCTTGGAGACATTCATAGCTATGCAGTCAAAGGAGTTGGAAAAGCATCCATAGAGTTGGAATTTGGTAAGTGCATCTTAGCAATGTTCTTTACGTACCGGGTTTGAAAAAGAATCTTGTCTCTGTTTCTTGTTTGGAAGATAAAGGAGATAAAGTAGCATTTGTGGATGACAGAGTACTTGTTTGGTCCAAGGGATCTTGTATAGATGATGCTAGGGTTATTGGGATTCGTGATGGGAGATTGTATAAACTTTTGTGTCAACCAACTCAAGCACTAGTACATGATGAGATCAATCCAAGTGAGCTATGGTATAGAAGGTACAGACATCTTCATTATAGAGCATTGCTTGGATTGAGTCAAATAGTTTTAGGGGTTCCTGAATTACAGATAAAGAATGATGGTGTATGTAAAGGTTGTGCTCTTGGAAAGAACATTAAGAAACCATTTCCAAATAGTGATAATAGATCTATAGAAACATTGGATTTGATTCATTCTCATGTATGTGATCCAATGTCTGTGAAATCGCTTGGAGGTTCGTTGTACTATGTGACATTTATTGATGAATTCTCCCATAAGACGTGGATATATCTCTTGAAGACTAAGGATGAATCTTCAACAAGTTCCAAGAATTCAATGCTGGAGTGGAAAACTTGATAGGCAGGAAGATCGAGATCTTGAGATTTGACAATGGAGGAGAATACACTTCGAATTAGCTTGTTGCTTTCTGTAAGAAAGCTGGGATCAAGAGGGAGCTGATTGTCCCCTATAATCCACAACAGAGTGGTGTAGCAGAATGAAAGAACAGGTCCATTGAAGAATCTTCCAAGGCCATGATGCATGATTTGGACTTGCTGTTGTTCTTATGGGGTGAGGCGTCAAGGACAATTGTATACATTTAAAATAGAAATCCTCAAAGTTTTGGAAGGTATGACTCTTGAAGAATCATTCTCTAGAAGGAAGCCGAAGGTTGGACATATTTGGCTGTCCTGTCTACGTCTATGTTCCTAAGGATAAGAGGAACAAGCTTGATACTTTAGGAAATAAAGGCATATTTTTGGTTATAACGAATCATCAAAGCCCTATAGAATATACATTCCAGAGCACCGACGGATTGAGGTCAATTGGGATGTCACCTTCGATGAAAAAGTGGCATATTGGAAATCTAAGGAAGTCTTTGTGGATTCCTTGGATGAAGTGAGGCAGGTGGCTTCAAAGGAGGAGCATTCAAGTTCTACAGAATGTCCCGAAAAGCTAGAAGGGCCTTGTGATTCAGTGGAACTGATTATTGTCCCAAAGATCAAGAAGAGACTAGCATGGCGTAGATCTACATTGGAAGAGGCAGATGGACATGTAGTTCCTGATGGCACACCCAGAGAAGTTAAGAAACCTAAGAGGTTTTCTAGCTATGCATCTCTCATGACAAATCTTATTGATGAAAAACCTTCCACTTATGAAGAAGCAACTAGCCAGTAAGTGTGGAAGGAAACGATGAATGAAGAGTACCAATCTATTATGAAGAATGATGTCTGGGAGATTGTGCCAAGGCCTAAAGAGAAGTTAGTGGTGACTTCCAAATGGATATACAAGATCAAGCAGGCTACATATGGTAGTATTGACAAATACAAGGCACGGTTCGTGGCTAGAGGGTTTTGGCAGAGATAGGGAGAAGACTATGATGAAACCTTTGCTCCAGTTGTTAGGTACACTTCCATTAGATCCATCATTTTTCTTGTTGCTTGGTTGGGATGGAAATTGCACTAGATGGACATGAAGACTGCTTTCTTCAATGGCGTGATTGAGGAAGAGGTGTACACAGAGAAATATCAAGGCTTTAAGGTACATGGAAAGGACTCTTATGTTTGTAGGTTGAAGAAGGCCCTGTATGGACTCAAGCAAGCTCCTAGATCTTGGTATGCTCGTATTGATAACTATTTGACGAGACTGGGATTTACCAAGAGCGATGCTTGCTGGTCCAAACATTTATTTTAAGGTTGGGAAGAATGCACCTGTGATATTGTTATTATATGTTGATTATATTTTTTTGACAGGTGCTGAGCCTCTTATCATTCAATCTAAGAAGTAGTTGGCTTCCAAGTTCAATATGAAGGATCTTGGGCTGGTGCACTATAACTTGGGATTGGAAATATGGTAACAACCGGGTAAAGTTTTCCTTGGTCAAGGAAAGTATGTGATTGAGATCCTTCAAAAGTTTGGTATGATGGACTGCAAATCCATGGCAACACCGATGGTGATTAACTTGAAGAAGTTAAGAGGCTCCAACTCCAGATTGATAGATCCATCTATGTATTGGTGGTTAATTTGTTCATTGATGTATTTATTTAACACTAGGCAAGACATATGCTTTGTTGTGAACACTTTGAGTTAGTTCCAGGTAGAACCGAGACATGAGTATTGGATTGCAGCAAAGCACATTATGATATATCTGCGTGGTATTGTAAACTTTGGTCTAAGATATGGTACAAACAAGGATTCACAACTTCAGGGATATACATATGCTGATTGTGCTGGAAGTGCTGATGATAGAAAGAACACTTCAGGAGTATGCTTCAACTTGGTCTCCATTATGATATCTTGGATGGGCAAGAAGCAAAGATCTATCGCACTTAGCACAATAGAAGTAGAATATATTGCAGCAAATGAAGCATGTATAGAAGTAATGTGGCTTCGAAAGTTGTTTGCAGGAATGTTTGACCAAAATTTGGAATTGACGGTGATACACTGTGATAATCAAAGCTGTGTGAAGCTTTCAGAGAATCCCGTGTTCCATGGCAGGTTGAAGCATATTGAAATCAAGTATTACTACATCCATGACATGGTGCAAAGGAGAGCAATAAGACTCGAGTACATCTTCACCGATGAGTAGGCAATTGCTCTTTTGACAAAGCCGTTTCCCGGGGACAAGTTCGTATGCTTCAGAGACAAGCAGTTGCTTGTGGAAATTACCCTTCTCATTGAGAGGGAGTACTGATATGTTTGTAGCACGGATGGACATTCTTTCGGTAGGGAGAATGGGTCTGAGAGGCTCATGTGAAAATTTGGTTACCCAAATCCTACTGCGGCAATTGATGTTAATTCTTCTAATTGTTTAATTAAACGAACAATTTACTTGCAGTTTCCTATGACAAATATCGAATTAAATTCACTGTAGCCTACACAACATAAAACACTGCGGAAAATACAACGCAGGAAAGATAGAAACACACATACACACACAAGTACAAAGTTATTTTCGGACAATCGTTCCTGGAAAAACCCAACTTGGGAAAATTGGTGCAGCAGTTGAGGGTTTTAATATTATGTAGTAGTAATTTGAGTACAAATCGTTGGATGCCCAAATTGGCTATTCAATATAGAGAAATACTGACGAAAGAGATAGTGAGGAAATCTCACACTGACACGAGAAATCCGACACAGATTTGGATTGAAGACAAGCTACCCTGTGCTGTCTTTGCGTAGTCTCTGCATAGTAACTGCGTTTGCCTACGTAGTCTCTGTGCAGTAACTGCGTCTGCCTACACAGTCATTGCATCACAACTCCTGGAACTGTGTCACACCTCCAGCTGATCTCTTGCTGATTGGAAACTCGACCCTCTGTCCTTCTAGACTCACACCCTGGCTTCTGGCACTAGATCTCGACAGTCTCCTAGCAAAATAATATACTCCCTCTGAACCTCTGCGTTGCCTCTGTGTGGCTCTGCGTTGCCTCTGTGTGGCTCTGCGTTGCCTCTCTGTGGCTCTCAACATATTCTTTGCTTTGCACTCCCCAGATCTGGAAAACTTCCTTCGATCTACTATCCCTGCCCCTCACTGCAACAATCTCACTCGATTTCTCTCTAGCAACTTAGCGTTGCCTCTCTAACAATTCGATCACCCAGCAAAATCGGTCTGTACAAATCTCAAGTGTGTTCTCCAAGTGCCCATCGAGCTCCTTCTTATAATCTCTCGTTGACATATCAACGACCAAGATTAGATCTTAATTAATGGTTGAGATTATCTAAGACTCGATCCACGCCTTTATCTAAAAGATTCACACCCGATTTAATTAATACCCTTTAATTATTCTCATTTCCTAAGTTTAGACTTAGGAATCCATTAAAATAATTAATTATTTAATTAAATCATCTCTGGGTGGAATTTCCCCAAACGATTTCTGGGTATTGGAGAATGCATGTGTCTTAGCCTCTCTGCAAAATCTCGAGGCTAGAGCACATCCAATGCTATAAAAATCAACACTCCCTCTTAGCGATGAAAGTGCTCTAATGCTGCAACCTACTGAAGCATCACTCTGCCTCTGTATCACCTCATGCTGCGCTGCTAATGTCTGGTCTCACTGGCCACCAACTACTGTGTAGCTTTGATTCCGTGTTGCATCCGTGCTGCTGTTGACTCTGCATGCTGCTATCAACTACTGCATCTGCACTGCAACTCTGTTGCTGCTGGCACTGCAACATCTACAACTGTCTCTCATCTACTGCTGCTGCAACTGAGAGATGTCCATCATACCAAACCAACTGTTTTTAGTCTGATGCATTTGTCACCAGAGTTCTGACTGCTATTGGCCTCTGCACTGTCACTGAAGCCTCTGCACTGTGCCTACTGCACTGCTGCCAACGCTGCTCTACGCTGCTTAGTTCCTAACGCTGCTAACAACTGCATCTATCACTCTGGCACCTGACTGCATCAACTACCACTGGTCCATCCTACTACTACTGCTATGGGCTCCCGTAGCAAGGAATTGATTCAAGAGGTGGACTCATCAAGGATCCTGCCCATCCTGTAGCTCTCTGGGGCTACAAAACCAAATCACCCCACCTCACACTTGGAGGTATCTCGATGATCATGGCAAACTCTACCTCCAGTCTGGAGGACAACCTGTCAACCTCTGCGGGTGCAGCTTGCTGATCCTGCTTCTTCTCTTTGTCCTTCTTTCTGAGCGGACACTAGGTAGTGTAGTGACCAAGTTCACCACACCCGAAGCACTTGATCTTCGAAACACCCTTCTTTCTTCTGCGCTGCTCCTATTGCCCCTTTGATGCAAGGGTTACATTCTCCTCTTCCTTCACCTCTGGCTTTGTCCCACTATTGCTGTTGCTTTCAAGGTTGCTCTTCACCAAGTCTCGCTTCAGTTCCTCTTGCTGTAGATCTGCCCACATCCGATCCCACTTTGGCAATGTTTCTCTGCCCAAAATACTTTGGACAAACACTTGCCATTCCTCTGAGACTGCATTTAGAGCTATCCACACCATTTCTATAGCCTGAGGCGCTGATTGCACAACTGCCAATTGATCTCGGACATCCTGAAGCCTGTGGAGAAAGTGGTCCATGCGTTCTCCCTTTTGCATACGTGTGCTCCTCAATTTTTCTTCCAGATACATCTTCCGCTACTTGGAAGATCCATCGTACAACGTGGGAAGGGGTTCCCACATCTCTTTGGCCATTCCAAGGGCCGCTACGTGAGATACAACATGATCCCAATCTCCATCAAGGATCATCCTCTTCGCCTTAGCCATCTCTTTCTTGTACGTCTTCAACGGATCTGGATCTGCGGGGACAACCACCACACTATCGATGTAGGTTTTGAGATCAAAATCATCCAAAAGGAAGGAGATCCTTGCCTTCCAAATCATGTAGTTAAATGCTCTATCTAACTGATCCTGATCTCTCAACCCAAATGATGCCATCTCGCCAAACAACAAACTCACAAAGTCGAACTTTGCCTCTCACCCTTTGTGCTGCTGTTGACTGGCTCTACGCATACCTTGCTGGAGTGAGCAAAATTGCTCTCGCCTACTGCTACTCTGTGGAAAAAATAGAATTTCTTGGCTAGAAATTCTTTGAGGACAAAATTCCCTCAGTCTGCTCTTCTTTCCTCCCGACGCTTTTTTGCTCTAGCAAACTGCTGTAGAAAAAACTGCGTCCCAGCTGAAGATCTGCTCTGCGTGGAAACTGCTGCGCTGCTCCCTCTGCCTCTGACAAATCTCGATCTGGAAATTTTGTGCTTTGTCGACTCACTGAGAGACAAATTCCCTAAAAAATCTACTCTGCTGGCCTCTGGGGTTTCGAGCAACTGCCTACGCAGCGCCTCGAATCACCCTCTTTCCTTCTGCAACTGAGCTCTCCGGTTTCTATCTGCGCTATGATACCATGTGAAAATTTGGTTACCCAAATCCTATTGCAACAATTGATGTTAATTATTCTAATTGTTTAATTAAACAAACAATTTACTTACAGTTTCCTACGAAAAATATCGAATTAAATTCACTGCAGCCTACACAACATAAAATACTGCGGAAAATACAACGCATGAAAGATATAAACACACACTCACACACAAGTACACAGTTATTTTTGGACAGTTGTCCCCAGAAAAACCCAACTCGGGAAAACCGGTGCAACAACTGAGGGTTTTAATATTATGCAGTAGTAATTTGAGTATAAATTGTTGGATCCCCAAACTGGCTATCTGATACAGAGAAATATTGACGAAAGAGATAGTGAGAAAATCTCACACTGAAATGGGAAATCCGACACTGATCTGGACTAAAGACAAGCTACCCTGTGCTGTCTCTGCGTCTGCCTACATAGTCACTGCATCACAGCTCTTGGGACTGCATCACACCTACAACTGATCTCCTACTGATTGGAAACTCGATCCTCTATCCTTCCAGACTCACACCCCTACTTCCGGCACTAGATCTCGACTGTCTCCCAACAAAATAACGGCTTCCTCTGAAGCTTTGCGCTGCCTCTGCGCTGCCTCTTTGTGACTCTCAACGTCTTCTCTGCTTTGCACTCCTCGGATCTGGAAAACATCCTCCGGTCTACTATCCTTGCCCCTTGCTGCAACGATCTCACTCGATCTCTCTCTAGCGACTCAACGTTGCTTCTTTGAGAATTCGATCACCCAGCAAAATTGATCTCTACAAATCTCAAGTGTGTTCTCCAAGTGCCCATCGAACTCCTTTTAATCTCTTGTCGACATATCAATGACCAAGATTAGATCTTAATCAATGGCTCAGATTATCTAGGACTCGATCCACGCCTTTATCTAGAAGATTCACACCCGATTTAATTAATACCCTTTAATTATTCTCATTTCCTAAGTTTAGACTTAGGAGTCTATTAAAAATAATTAATTATTTTAATTAAATCATTTTCGGGTGGAATTTCCCCAAACGATTTCAGGGTATTGGAGAATGCATGCATCTTAGCCTTTTTGCAAAATCTCGAGGCTAGAGCACATCCGGTGCTACAAAAATCAACAACCTAGAGTGTTCAATAGGCAAGTTTGAGTGAGTGCCTCTCGGAGGAGACCTAATAACACACCATGAAAGGGTGTATTGAAGTCTGTCAGTATTTGGACTCTGATCACACACTAGGAAGGGTGGAGTGAGGTCCTAGACCCTAATCACACATCAAGAAGGGTGGAATGAGGTTCTTTAGCATTTGGATATGATCACACACCAGGGAAGGGTGTAGTGAGATCCCTGGCCCTAATCATACACCAAGTAAGGTGGAGTGAGGTCCTTTCAACATCTAGACCCGATCACCAACTAGGGAGGGGTTGAGTGAGGTCTTGGCCCAAAGTGCTCACCAAGAAGGGTGAGCGAGTGCTTGCTAGTTGAGGGTCTCAACATTTTGGCCTATGGAGAGGCCATGAGATTTGAGGACTGATCACTCTAGAGGAGTGAGTCCTAATATGTTGATGACATTGCCATGGGTTTGGTACCACCTCGAATATGGCCACTAGCAGAAGTTGATGATAGATGATGATGTATAACCTTTTCTTTAGAGAAATTTGTCAACTTGAGAACATCTATGACAATGATTATGAATATCTCCTTAGTTAAGAGGGAGTGTTGAATTTGTAACTATGGTCGGTCTTCATAATGTATATTTGGTCACTTATGTATTTGTATTTATCATTGTAAAACATATTTTAAATGCTAGAGTCAAAAGACAATTTATTTTGAGTCAAAGTTCCATTGTGACTTTTTCAAAAAGAAAAATTGAATTTTTGAAATGTAACTTTTGGCTCCAAAAGTTGTCAAGTCACCCTCCCTCCAAGTTAAGTTGGCCCTGGCTAAAGACACACCCATTCGGCCAAGACATACTACTATATAAAGGCAATTCAACCTCCTCCACTTGGGCATTTGCATTCTCTCATACAAGACAAATTATGGGCAAGCAAGCTAAGGGCAAGGAGGACAAATAGAAGGAAAATTGACTCTCTCTTCCCTCTCTTGCAACTTGCACACGTGGATAGACTCTTCTCTCTTTGGATCACAGTTTTTTTGGGCATTCTGTTGCAGGGGGCCAAAATTCTGGGCAACTGCAGGGGCCAAAATTTTTGGGTGATTGGTAATTGTAGGAGGGTTGAAATTCTGGGTCAAGACAGACAAATCAAATTGTTGGATCAGATTGGGAGGCATGACTTGGAGGGGAAGACTAGGTTTGACCATAGGTCTAGGTGTGTCTCTTGTTGAACAAGAAGAATTTCTCTGTTGAAAAGGTTGCTGGGTTTTTCCCCTTGGTGGGTTTTCCCAAGGTAAATCTTGTCTTCTTTTGTGCATTGTGATCTCTTTTCTTCTATTGTTTTTTATGGTTGAATTTATGAAGTACAATTGCTGAATGATATATTGGAATAATTTAAAAAAAGATCTACATCAAAAGTAATTATCAGAATTTCAGAAATATTGTGCTAATCTCTATTGCATTAAGAAAATCAACATAAAAGGGTCGAACGACGATGTCATCCCATAACTCCAAAAAGTGCTCTAGGTAAAATGACATCTTTGAGTCCAAACTCGTCAAAGGTGAGGTCCAAGTGACGTGAATGTGCAATGTATGGATAACCTCTCTAATAGCTGAACCCCCAGATCTCAGAGCCATAGAGAACTCTGGGTTTGATATTCATCTCCATTAGGTGGAGTTTGGAAGAGATGTCCTGGAACTGATATTGGAAGTGTTATCTCTTGGTGAGGACTAGGAAGCCATACCCTTTGTTGAGAGGAAGTTGGAGGGCATGCTACATACCAAAGGGAGGCCTTGTGAATTGTACTCTTAAGTAGCTTAAACTTGTGGTGATCTCAATCTCTTCCCCCCATAGTAGAAATGTAAGTCTGCAAGAGAGCTCTTTGATGCACTGAAGGTCAAAACCTTAGTTTTACCTTGGTTGACCATCAACTATTGAAGGTCACAAAAGCTAGCCAGTGCATCGATCTGTCTCTACAGGTCCTTAGGAGTAGAGGCCAACAAGACCAAATAGTTGGTGAATAGGAGCAAGGAGATTAGCATCTGATGTAGAATACAACTATCCCCCTCCTCAATGTGCTCATAGAGAAAGGACTCTAGCAGAACCAACGAGAGGGGGCATCCTTGTTGAGCCGAGAGACTCATTCTACAACCTAGTATAAGGGTGATGTGTAATACCATCTGTGCTCAATGTAAAGTTGACACATGTCCTTGTTAAAATAAAAATAAAATATTCTCTAAATAGAAAAACAATGTAGGCTATAATAAAAAACAAAAATGAATATGTTATACATGTTTACTTAGTTGTCCATATGAAGTAATATAATTTCATGTAAAGTAAGTAAAAGTAAAAAAAGGGGTGAGTAAGATGTTTAAACTTTATACTCTTCAAAAATATTTCAACACGGATATTTAAATAAACTATTTGAAAATATATGCTAACTAATTTATGTCAATAGCAACTTCATATATATCTATATATAGAAAAAAATGTAAAAAAAATATTTTAATGTTATACATAATAAAATATTCGATGTGGGTTATCAAAAAAATATTTTAATACTAATTAATGTTGACATATGCTTAAAAATATATTAATAACAAAAAAACCATTTTAATGTGCTTTGATAAAATGTCTCAATGCACATGTTATGTTAAATATTTTAATTTTAACTATGTATATATTATATATTGTTTAAAAAAAAATTATGCATATATCATATAAAGCTCTTGAAAAAATAAGTTTTTATTGTTAAAAAGTTTGAAATGGTCTCAATATTCTATAGTTCGGTCTCTTTTTAGCTATATGTTTTTTTTGTACAAATCCAACAAAGACGTTTTTGACTTACAAGTTTATGTATTCTATATAGCATTCAAAAATACAATTTAAACAATGAAAAATTATACATTGTATTTTGCACTCTAAAAGAAGTTTGCATTTGAAGAAATTTGATCCCTCTAGGCTCATGTTAGATTTGTGCTTAAGATGAATCTATACTAGTTTTACCCCAATGGTACTTTGGATGAAGTCAGAAAGGATGCGTGCTATCTTGAGGCATCTCAAAATTGACTCATATAGTCTCATAATGGTTACCAGGAGGGTCTCAAATATGCCAATGTCGCGAAGCCTCTAAATAATGCCCCTCTTGGCACGGTGTCAAATGCTTTTTAGAAGTCTACAAAGCAACCGTAATCCTTCAAAGAGCAATGACAAGCCTCTCATTAGTGGTTTGGAATGTGAGGATGTGACCAATTATCTACTTGTTTGGGCGGAATCTTGCTTGTTCTCTAGCCCTAAATGTTGTCTCTCTAGCTTCTCAAAAAAACTAATAGTGTAAGATTGTGGTGTAAAGCTTGGAGGGTGTACGACCCACCATGATAGTTAGGTAGTTGTTTGAATTAGAACTAATCATTGATTTATTTATTGGATAAATAATGTGTTATGTCTAAGAAGGGGAACCCTGAACATACCACATGGTTAAGTAAATCAACAACATAAGACTTAAAGAGATACA
The DNA here is from genome assembly GCA_034641835.2 of Pinus albicaulis. Classification (NCBI taxonomy): domain Eukaryota; kingdom Viridiplantae; phylum Streptophyta; class Pinopsida; order Pinales; family Pinaceae; genus Pinus; species Pinus albicaulis. Next base: position 1,835,794,455 of record CM076575.1, on the reverse strand, counting down.
CAAAGAGAGAGGACATTATGCTTAAGCAATTTGATCCGAAGCCCGCCCTTATCCATACTCATAGCTTTCACTATTTTCCTAATGTCCCACTTTTAGAAAAGGTGGCATAAAGACCAAGGGGAGAAGATGCAAGTGGGAGGTTGTCTAAGAATGTCATAAAATGAGGTTGTGTGGGAAAACATGGTATAAGGGTTAAAGTTAGGTGGGATGGCGTAGTGTTTAGGAAAAAGTGTACACCAAAAGGCTTTTGGAGACAATTAAGGAGTTGGCAGCCACGAGGGTTGGTCACCGATTCATCATGGCTTAAAATTCTAAATTGCAACTAGATTAGAGCATAGAAAAAGTGCAAACTTTTAATTCCAAAAATTTATTTCTGGGGATCCAAAACTCCCTTCAAATCGTATTTGTGAAACCCTGAATTTTGCAAACCTTGAAATTATTTTGCAGGAAATATCCAAAACGCCCGTTAAATACTAATTTTGAAAATTGAATTTGCCTTCTGGGAAATATCCGAAACACCCCTTAAATCTATCTTGGTGAGCGATCGATCCGAGAAATTGCTCTCTTGGGAATATCCAAAACACCCCTTAAATCGTACTTTTGAAATACTGAACTTCAAAATTTGGAAATTACTGTTTTGGAAATATCCAAAACATAAATTAAATTCTATTTTTGAAATATTGAATTTGCTTTTAGGAATATAATAAATAATATTAAATTTTTTCATTGAAATGGGCAGTATATTTGTATTATCATATTTGTTAAGACATGTATTCTTTTTTATTTTGGTTAAAATTCTTTGAATTTCAATTAATTTTATTAAAGTTTTAAAATGAATATTTTTAAAATTAAAAAAATATATATTTTTAAAATTTTTTTAAAATGTAAATTGTTTTTTAATTGGTTAATGATTTTTTTAATGTGGTTTTAAGTTAAATATAAAAATTATATTAAAAATAAATGATTTAAAAATGGTTTTATTTGCAAGTGTTATAATAATTTAACAATTTTATGGGCCAATATCTTGACTTATCAATACCACATGCTCAAAAACTATAACTCATTTCAAAATCAAAATATTTTATAAATATTTAATTTTATTTTATAACTTTTTTTTAAATTAAAACTTAATGCTTACAATATAGCGAGATTTTTAACCATGGATATTTACCTCCATTTTATTATGAATATTATTAACTTGTAAAAAAGCTATCATAACTTATTTATCAAAATCATTTGTCCAAAAACCTTAACTCATTTCCATATCATTTACCCAAAATCCATAATTCATTTCCATATTTAACGATAACCCATTTCAATATTTTATTTTAATTTTATGAAAAATTCTTATTATATTTTTATACTATTTTTTAATATTACATTAATTTAAAAACAAATATATATATATATATATATATATATATATATAAAATTATTATTATTAAGTATTGAAGGGTATATATATAAATATAATATTTATAATTTATATAAATTTATTATTATCAATAAAATTATTATGGAAGGGTTTTAGTACTGTATTATATTAGATATTATTTTTTAATTAAGTCATTTATTTATCATCATTTCTATGAAAAGTAGTAGTAATTTTTCATGATTTTTTAGTACTCCACCTAATACTTATTACATCAGATAATTATTATTATTATTTAAAATTATTAATTATTTTTTATATCTCACATCCACATATTATACCAGTTCAAATTATATTTTTAAATATATAAATAAATTTAACACATTAAAACATTCCAAAACATTCCAATTCTGCAATTCTACTGTAGTTTATATATTTTATTATTATTATTATTTTCACTTACGTTTTTTTTTCAAATATTGAGGTTTTGACAGTAAGATCACACTTTATAGATTGCAAAGAAAATTGTAAGTTAATTTTAATTATTACCTGTTGCTGATTTATTAGTTTCAATACTGATGTCTTTTTCAGAGTCCTAATGTCTTTTTCAATGTCAGTATTCATGGGATTCCACGCAGACCTGCTCACCGTCTTATCATTTTAAAACAATCATTAATCCGTCGTAATGTCAGCTCATCTGACGCAAGTTGTTTAAGGAAAATGGATGGCCGATAAGTTTATCCCCGATGGCCGATAAACAATCGTAAAATCTTATCCCCATGACTGACACACCTAAATGTCTTCTTCCATGACTTTCACAGTCAAATTCTCAGTTCCGTGCTAAATTAGCCTATTCGATCCCAGTTGCGTGTTGCTCAACGATACCTGATTATGCTATATATCCAGAAAACCTCAGCAGGATTCACAGTTGAAACATAACTCAATTCTGAGCGTGCAGGGGGTGAACAGGAGGAATAATGGCGAACGGAAGTCTCGTTTCGTTCTTGAACATCCCCAAGGATTCGCATTTTTCAATCCAAAATCTGCCTTATGGAGTGTTCAGGCCTACGCCCGAACAGCACCCGAGGCCCGGCGTGGCCATTGGCGAGTATGTTTTGGACCTCAGCGTCTTGGCCCGCGCTGGGCTTTTCAATGGCCCTGTGCTTAAGGGTTCCAATTGTTTTCTCCAGGTTTGTTTGGAGTTCTGTAGTTTTGATATTGTAGCGAAGATCGTCAACCCCAATGGAGCATATTTTTATTTTTATAAAATATTATTTGAGTGGTAATTTCAAATTGATATGTAAGGAGCCACAAACCCACTTATCAAACATTTCATTAATTTTCAAACCCAAACCTAGTTTAAGACAGGTTAGAGAGATTTGAATCTTACATCTCTTTTAGGCAAGAGTGATGTATTTAGCAAACACTGTATTAGTTCCATTCAAACTTACTTTAAGATGGAAAGGAGAGATTTAAACCTTACGCACTAATCAAAGACAATCACTATATTAATCTCATACAAAAATAGAAAATAGAGATATAAAACTTACATCTCTTCCAGGCAAGAGCAATGTGTTTATTATTTCACCAAGGGATAATCCCAGCTCCACCCTCCGGAACCAGCCATCAGTCCTATATTCTAGGCTCGGGCAAGAGGAAGGAGAATGATCCACCCTCACTCCAATTCGATAGAATAGAAAAGGGTGGTGGGTTTTCTCTCATTAAACTCCTTTTTTGTGATTCTTGCTACAAAGAAACGAAAACCCGTGGAACGGAATATTTTTATCTTATTTCATAATCCCCTGCCAAAGCTCAATTGGTGCTAATGGGCTTTGCCATTTTTTTTTTTATATTAATTTTATTTTAACATAGCGTCAGGGCAGTATAGCTGAAAATGCATAGAAAGATCATGCGTTCAGAACAGTAGTTATTATATCAATGGCAAGGATACACTGAAAGTTATTCCGGAACATTACAATCCACCCAAATACAGCAGGCACTATGAGCAGCTCTTTTTCACAGGGCGGCATGACACTCAGAAGGCAAAACATTAATCACAAACACTGTGCTTCAGTGACGGGCCCGGGGGTGCTATTTTATCATTATATCCCATGACTTGCACCTAGCCCCAATTTCCTTTAAGCTCCAGTGGCATTTCATTTGCCCCAAACTCCTCAAGCACCACACACAAGCCTTTCTCAAGGGAAAGATCATAGATGGTCCTCAAAGGGCGAACTATATATCAAAAACACTTTCATTCCTCTATGATGATTTTCATGCTGCTCTAGTCATCTAACTTTATTTTACATTCGCACTCTTTGTAGTTTGTATTTCCTGCTTTTATAAAGGAAGGGGACCGTTTGGTCCACCGGCTAGTCGTGTTGTAATCATTGTAACCCGCAGTCCCATTGACCTTTTTGTGGTCATTCGTTGAACATTAACAAAATTATCTTATTTTATCTATTCTCCTGTGATGGGTTAAAATGACCCATGACTGGCCCTTGGCTCCAACTGTTTCTTTGCACCTCGGGTGCAATTGAACCTTCGGAGTGGCCTGACATGCCACCACCTTTACTGCTTAACCACGACCCCGTTGGCAAAGTCTTGGTAGCAAGGAAATACTACCAAATATGTTAAATTTCTAAATGACTAACTTGCATGTTTGCTTTTTAGCCTGCAAATGTAGTTTGTTGTGGAGACAGAGGACTCTCTTTTACTTATGTCAGTACTTGTGATAATGCAAGACCGCAAGTGCTTGAAGAAATCTTGCAGTTCCTGGAAAAAGTAATTTCCGCGAACAATGATTTCTGTTGCTTAAACGTTGTACAACTTTTTATCATTAATTTTTGCTTCGGAGCAGAGGATATTGACTGATAGGAATTTAAGCTTAGAAATAATTATCGGACAAAAATAACCCAGTTGTTTCTATATTAACATTTACACCTGATTAAAGTGAATAGTCTTTCTATGGATAGTCTGCAAAAAAGAACTAACATTATTCTAGCTGTAAAGATATCGTATTATATTGGCTTACTTTAGACAGTATTACAGTTGCCTTGGAACTCACACACCATAAAACCCCTATTACAGCCATCTCTGAACGCTTTCATGGCTATGGGAAAACCTGCATGGAAGGAGGCACGCGGAACAATTCAGAAACTTTTGTCAGGTAAGTTTTGATACTTAAGTATTTTGTCATTGTTGTAAAAGCTTTTATAAGACATGCATGACCCACCATAATAGAAGTTAAATATTTCTTTTTCTTCATTTAAAATTTTGCTATTCAGTTTTAATAATCGGATTTTCAGATTACATTTACAGTAAAGGTCATTTCAAATTTCAATGCAAATTGTAGCCAGCAAGATTTTATCACAGTGCACATGCAGCTCAAAACACGTCGACATCTCTGGTTGCAACATACATGCATCATGTGCGGTCATAATTATTAAATAAGTTATAATTATTGCATATGGCATAAATATCAAAAATATTATAAGACTATTGCTACATTGACTGGAACTTTCTTTACTAGGAGAGTAATTTATAAACAGTTACTTCTATTGGCTTTTTAATGTTCAACTTGCCAATCAGGCGATATTGCAACAAGCATTGTTGAAAATTTGGCCATCTTCCTATTTTTAAAAGATTCAAAGACCGTATACAATTGTGACAGATTCATCAATGATCCAATTGGAGAAAGACAACAAACAACAGTTTTCTCATTAAATCATCAAAATCAAAATGTGTTACATAGGTACTGAGTCCTGAGGACTCTTGACTAGCAATGCCAATGGCAAATAGAAATAGCAAGTAGAAAACAACTACAAGGTAGTAGGTAGCTCATCAATCACCATCATCAAAATCAGTATCACTGTCATGGTCACCATTACTCTCCTCTGCATCCTCCTCCTCTGTATCCAATGTAATCTCTGCATTTGTTGGTGTGGAGGATGAAATTATCATGTCTACGTTGGGCTTGATATATATTAGGGGCTCGTACGTGTCAAATTGCTAGTGCAATTTGCGAAGGCCATGAATCTTGCTACTGAATCTATCATCCAAAACTTGTATGGTGCATATGGTGTGATATTGATGGAATAGAATCCAATATTTTTTATTTTTTATTTTATCAGTAGGTTGTAAATGTAGTAGTAAATCTTGGAAAATGATTTCCACCCTAGCATAGAATTTGGTGAGTTTTGGGTCATTATCCTTGTTAGTATGAAAATGGATTTAATCTTTTGTGGCTTGTGTAGTGAGTTTTTCAGTAGTAATACAAATTGCACACTAGTTTGGTGTCGCCTTTTGTGTGACCAAGATGTTTTGTAACTCCCATTGTGGAATTGGATCAATATCATGAGAGCTACATATGAATGTACAAAAGGGACCTTCTTCTAGGTAATGTCCTCAACTCTTTTGTAGAAAAAGTTGCATTTCCTATGTTAAAGGGTTGTTGAGTTTTATGAGCAATTGCTCTTTCTATTGAAGTGTCACCACTTCCATTTTGCTCCTTCAGGCATGCAATATTTTGGTATCAAATCCCAGGATCTAATATGTAATGTCCCCACTACTTAATTTTGCTAAGTAAGTTCCAATTTTTGCACATTTTGCTGATTGGGAATATTTTTGGCATAAAAAACTTTAGGAGAAGTGGGTTGAGGAGGCACCACTTAATTTTTGGTAGCAAGGAGGCTTTAAACATTGGAGAAAAAAGGGAAATTAACTTAGTGGAATGTGGGGGTCACCTCAAGGAGGGAATTCTAACCCCTTGAGGAAAATTTGTTGTGGAGGGAAGAAGACAAGTGAGGGGGTCGAATTGGAGGGCCCACAAGGAGAGAAGGGGCAATAGGGATAAATAGAAGAGAGGTGCATCATTATGGGGCTTTTTGTCAATTTGAAAACTGAACCTTTGTTTTCTTGAGCTGCTAAGCCAAGTCAACTCCTGCTGTTTAGAACAAGGAGATTTCTAGGCGGAAATTCCAACTCTCTCTTCGGTGAACCTCGAGTGTCACCCTTAGAGAGTCATTGCTACATTTTGGAGTTGTTCCAAAGCTGATTGCAGGAGTCTCACAACGTGTTTTGCACGTGGCTAGGGCACAATAGAAGAATTTACATCGCTTGGGGAGATAACTTCAATGGATGTGGGATTCTAGGAATTTTGGGAGTGATTTGCCTTGATTTTTACTGGAGATTTGTGGAGGTTTGCCGAACTGAACTTAGGAAAATTCTACAGGCCGAAAATTTGTCTTCTGGAGTTGCGCAGAGGCTCCTTGGCTAGGCTTGCGTAGGTCTTAGGGGAGTTGAGCTAGTGGGGTGTGAAGGCAGTGGATTTGGAGCTAATTTTTAGGAGGATTTTAGTGGTGAATTGGGTGGCGATTCCAGGAGGATTTGGCACATATTTTGCAGAGATATTCCAGAGGGTACAAATTTCTCGCTAGAGGAGAATGCACTTCTTGTGGGGTTTGGGGTTGGTTGGAAGGAGCCCAAACCCTTTCTGGGTTTTGTTGGGTTTGTTGAGAAAAGGCACCAACTAATTTTCCAGAATTTTCTAAGCACATTCCAGGGCGAATTTCCTATTTCCTTTCCACTAGTAGAAGCAGTAAATTTCTGGGTCAACGCAAAGTTTTGGTGGAGACTTTTCTAGCTCTCGGGCATTACAATTACAACCTGGGTTTTGCCTTGCTTGCTGTAGCAAGCCCAGGTTCCTCTATTCCTTTCTATATGTATTGTGTACTCCATTCTGCTCAGAAATAATAAAATGGCTCAGAGATTTGGTGTATTTCCTTGTGTGTTCTGATATATTGTGTGTGTGTGTGTTGAAATTTTGGTTGTTGTTCATAGTACATGCTTATGTTATTCACATGATTTCCATTAGGAATATTACATAATATGGCCTCAATCTTCCTCTTAGCTTTTGACTTATTTCCTTTGTATTCTGAAGTATCATTTTGTTGCTTGTTTGCTGTCCACCTTGGAAAGGTTACAAAGATAACTCGATGCCTTATCTAGTTTTTACGATCTTCGTCCACTGGTGGTCAACCAGTGCAAAACCAAGATCATGATATTCAACAAGATGAATCATGTCCTCTCAAAATATCATTTCTATTTTCACGTATGGAGATTGAGATCAACCATTTCCTACACATACTTAGGTGTTGAGTTCTCTAGGCCTAGGTTTAGTTTGAGGAAGGCCCTCCAACTTTGCAGAAACAAAGGCTATGTCTCCCTCACTCTTCTTGAGTGTTAGTGCCTTCAGAGTCGCTCTCAAAACATTTTGTCCAAGATGGACCTTATGGATAACCTTATTAAACCTACAATTCTCTACGATTTGGAGGTTTGGAGTTTACTTGAGTCAGATTGGACCATGTTAGAGAGAGTTCATATCCTCGTGCTTTGTTGCAACTTGCATCATCAAATGCAAGAGAATATTTCCCCAGGCCATTATTCAAGTAGAGTTTGTGACCCTCCCCTTTTAGGAGTGAAACCATCTTTGGTTTGTTCTCCCTTTTGCATTATGTTTAGGGCAATGACGACTCTTCAGTTGGCAAAGATTGCTAGTCTTATCTCGCTCATTGCTCTTCGAAGGCCATAACCACCACTATCACTTAATGTTAGGCTTGCAATTGGTTTGTGAAGGCCAATTATCAGCTTTGGTTGGTTTGTATCTGGATAAATCACCTCCCCCCTTTAAGATTTTCTCTTATGACACTGGTTGACTCTTATTGACCAAGCAAGAGTTGAACAGGATTATTGGAGAGGACATTGTTAGATTTTATATTTGGGTTACTTGGGTTAACCCACTGGGGTGTTTAAACCTAAAGATGGCCTTCTAAGTAGATCACTTCATGGTTTTGATGGATGGCCTTATTGTTCACCCCCCTTGCATGCTTAGGTATTGAATACATGCTCCTACGATTTATCTTGGGTAGTTTAGGTGGGTTCCTAAGTCACTTGACACGAGACACGAAGGACATGTAAATACTAGTATTCGACACGAGACACAATGACCCTGAAAACAGGACACGAAGGACACATTATATATATATATATATATATATATATATATATATATATATATATATCAGTGTTTTAAAAATCGGACTTGGGTTCCAAAACGGTCGAGGGTCGGCTCCGACTCCGACTTCGACTCAGTATCGACTCGGCCGGTTCAGTTTCAATGACTCGATCTTTGTAAAAAATACATTAAATATTATTTTTTTATAAAAAAAACATAATTTTAACGAGTTTCATTCATGTTTCCAAACACAAAGCATTACAATATAGACAAAAGACAACATATGATCAAAGTAGGCTCATGAATATATCTATTATATCAAAATTGCACCCAGTGCACTGTCCAATACGTGATGATGATATAGAGATCTGAACAAAAAACATAACCAAGGAAGCTCTAAATGGCCTCTACAACAAAACATGAATAGTCACTACTACTAGACATATGCCAAGAAAATGTCCTCTGCCTCAAACTCTGAACGAGAGGGGGAAACTGCTCGCTCCTCCTCTGAATCAACATCCTCAACTAGAACTGTAGCATGCTGAGCTTGAGATAGACGAGTTATGTGCCTCCGTCGTGGCTGACTAGAGGAAGTGCCTGCGGCCGCAACTGGAGGGCTTGGGACTGGGCTTGCTACTATTGGATTTGCATTGTGTAGAGCCTCTACCTATGTATCGAAGTCCATCCCCACACCAATATCCTCAACAGAGTCAAACTCTGGTGGACAAGTCTCCACTCCCCAATCTGATGTTGGATCAATATTCTCCAACACAATGGGATCTAATTTGTTTAGCAATTGGTTGCATCTTAGTTGGAGGTTGTATTGGACATACACTAGATCATTTAACCGTTTTTGGTACAAACGATTTCTCTTCTTTGCGTGAATCCTTTCAAAGACAGACCAATTGCGCTCACACCCAGAAGCATTGCAAGTTTGACTCAAAATGCGGATTGCAAACCTCTGCAATTCAGGACAATGGCTACCAAATGCCTCCCACCATTGTGCTGCAAAAAATGAGTTTTAGTTAGCTCAACGAATTATATCCAACTTTGAAATTATAAACAATTAAACAAAATAATAAAATATGAATTTGAAAATTGAAATTCTTTGTTTACTTGGCTCATTTGATTCCCTTGCAATCCTTGCAAGGTTCTTGCTAAAGATACCTGTGGCTTGGCTGAACACAATGATCTGATTGTGTATCTGCAACTGGTCACTCTTTGTGGGGATCATGTGATCAATGTAGTTAATCAATCCATCTCTAACCTCCCCAGTCAAAGCTTTATAATGATACCTTGGGTTCAGAAAATACCTAGCTACATGTATAGGGCAATGGAGTTGATTGTTCCATCTTTGATCAATGATTGCCCAAATGGGCCTATACTTACCCACTCTGTCCTTGTATGCTGCCCTTATTTTCTCCTTTGCTTGATGCATAGCCTCATAAATGAAGCCCATAGCCAATCTTTCCCCATCCACCAACCGCAACACCTTAACCAGTGCCTCAACAAGTTTCACGATCTCTGTTGCCTTTTTCCAAAATATTTCTTCATTAACTTTCTTTTTCACATCTTTGCCATCCTTTTTGCGAGCCCAGTGACATTCATTCCATTCATCACTAGAAAACAAGTTTTTCAAGTTTCAATGTTGGGCAAGCATAGATTGCAAAGTCAAAAAATGTGTTGCAAATCTAGTGATAGCAGGCCTAATAATTTCCTTGCCCCCTGTGTGTTTCCTCATCAGATTCAGAATCCATGAGTGATTGTAAATATTTTTTGTGATGCTTTTGGCATGCTCTATAGTGTTCTCGATCCAATCTATTTTGCCAATATCCTCAAGCATGAGCTCTATGCAATGTGCAACACATGGGGTCCAAAAGATGGTTGAGTGTTTTTCCTCTAACAATTTAACAACAAGAACATAGTTAGAGGCATTATCTGTGATGATTTGAACAACATTTGCCACCCCCACCTCTTCAACAACCTCATCCAAAAGCTGAAACAACAAGTGTGCATCTTTCACCCTATCAGATGTGAAATTTTCAAGAGGAAAATATTTCTGCAATACTTGGTTTATTTCTCCTACTTATGAGATAAGTTATTTACAGATGCTTCAGTAAATTTTGAAATAAAGTTAATAAACACATTTGCAGATCTTCACTATCATCAAGAGCATAAGAACAGAAAGATAATTTACACAAGTAGCACAATGAAACAACCGCATGAACACAGTTATTTTTGGATAATTGTCCCCGGGAAAACCCAATGTGGGAAAACCGGTGCAACAGATGAGGATTTTATATTTATCTTCAGAAATGGAAAGTACATTTACAAGAGTTAGATGAGCAGAGAAAAATTTGCAAACACCTGGCTGAATTTTCTGGACCTTCCAGACAAATTTCAAACCCTCAGGGTGACCTCCTTAACCCTTTGCGTCATCCAGCATGAGAGCTCTACGCAGTCTCTCCCTGGACTGCGTGATTCTGCGTGGAGGGGGTCTTGCTGTTGATCAGCTCACCCTTCCCTTCATCCTCTTGACTTATGCTTCCCGATAACTGACTCCTCCCTTCTCCTTCTGCTTCTGCAACCCTACCTCCACAATCTCACCCACTAAAATCGAATTCTCTTGCTTCAGAATCGATTTCCTTCGGGTACTGAGAATGTCCTTGGTTTGATTTCTAAATGGCCCTCAAGTCTCTTCTTATAGTCTTCTCGCTGGTGAATCAACGACCAAGATTATATCGTTAATCAATGGCTCAGATTAAAAGATGACTTGATCTTTTTCTAGAAGATTCACACTCTGCTCTATTAATACCCTTTAATTATTTAATTTCCCTAAGTTTAAACTTAGGGTCTGCATTAAAATAATTAATTATTTTAATAAAGTCATATCTAAGTGGAATTTTCACAAACGATTTCTGGGTTCTCTGGATAACTGATGTCCAAGCCTCTTTACCAAAAAATGAGACTTAGAACACTTTCCGATGCTATAGAAATCAACACTCCCTCTTAGTGAGGAAAGTGTTTAAGCAAAATACCGTTGTACTGCTCTGACTCTGTGTCATTTGCTGCGCTGATGCTGTCCTGGCTGCTGCCCCTCATCTTTGCGTTGTTGCTTCCCGTACTGTTGCCCTGCCATTGCAGCATCCGTACTGCAGCTCCCTCTTCTTTTGAAGACCACCCTTTCCTCTAATGGAAGGGGTTCTCGAATATCACCATCTTCTCTCTGAAGTAAGTGAACTTGATCTTACTTAGAGCCTTTGTGAGGATAACTGCCACCTGTTCTCCTGTAGGAGTGTATCGCAATTGTACTGATCCCCTCTGGACATAGTCCCTGATAAAGTGACACCGAATGTCAATGTGTTTCTATCGGTCATGAAACACAGGATTTACAGAGAGCTCAACGCAGTTTTGATTATCACACATAATCTCGGTCGGTTCTATCTGCTTCTTAAGTAGGTTCAAGAGTAATTTGCGGAGCCATGTGGCCTCGCATGAAGCTGTGTTTGCTGCCATGTACTCTGCTTTGGTTGAGCTTAGTGCTACGAACTTCTGTTTCCTGCTGCACCAGGAAGTTATTCGTGATCCGAGACTGAACCAATACCCATTGGTACTTTTCTAATCTATTGTGCTTCCAGCCCATTCTGCATCTGTGAACCCACTCAACTGGATCTCATTACCCTTGGTGTACTTCAGCCCATACTCGACTGTCCCTCTTAGGTATCTGAGAACATGTTTGGCTGCTGCCCAGTGAGCCCTCCTTGGTTCCACCATGAACTGATTGAGGGTATTCACTGCATAACAGATGTCTGGTCTTGTATTGACCAGATACATAATGATCCGATGAGCTTTCTGTACAAGGTGGGATCAGCCTCATCATCCTCCGACGTGTCTATCTTCTTATAGTTAGTTATCATTGGTGTGGCTATGGGTCTACAGTCTTCCATTTGAAATCTCTTCATGATTTCTTTCGTGTATCTTCCTTGTCCTAGGAAGATTTCCCCTCTCTGCTGCCAAACTTCTAATCCAAGAAAATAGTGCATTTGCCCCACGTCCTTCATGTTGAATTTTGTTGCCAGATGTAGAATTTTGTAGATTTTCTATGCTTGATGCAACTTTACTTTTATCGACAACAATCACATGATTTACAAGTGAAATGCAGATAGAACATACCAGTGATCCTTTAGAAGACAAGTCAGAAACAGATAAAGGTGATGGTGCGTTACGGTGGTCAACAAGATGCTTCAACCAACAAAGACTTCACGGTCAGCCAAACCAGCATGTGTCACAACAGTCCTCAAAACAGTCACATGGTCAACTCAGAAGTCAACCTCATAAAAGTCAACACTGCCCAGAAAAGTCAACGTAGGGTAGCCGCACTAAAAGTCAACACAGCTCAATTTTTGGTCAACCTTTGACCTCGATTTTTGTGCCAAAGAGTACGGCCTCCTTAGATCGAAGTCTCCTCCAAAATTCAGCCCAATCGGACCATGTGTTGACCAAAGTCAACGCTGGTCAAACTTCCCCAGAAATCCCAACCGCAGATTTCTGGCTGTAGTAAATTTCGTCCTCCTTGCTACGGTAAACTTCCTCCTTCTTGCTGTGGTAAACTTCGTCCTTCTTGCTCCTTAGATGCTCGTATAAGAGGAGGAGATGTGTGTTGAGATGAGTGGAAAAAATGCTCCAATGTTGACCCTATAAATACCAATCATGAGAGGTGTGTGACACATCTGCTGGGGGTAAAAACCTTAAGGCTGACCTGCACTTAAATTTATTATAAATAATAAATTCAAAATAAATGTTCTGCTCATCAGATTAAAATCAATTTTAAATCGATTTTACACCTCTCTGAAAGAGGAATCCAATACAAATATTGGAATCTTCATCTGAGCATCACAAGATGGAGTTTGGACCTAGTTGTCCAAATTTAACACTCCCTCTCAACTAGGGAGAACTCCATCCTCCAGTGCAATCAAACATCGTGCGTCATCCCGCCGTAACTTTCTTTGTTGGCCTCTTTATTTCAGAACATAAGTGGGTCAGTCACAAAGACGTCATTCCCGGCTGACAGATTCAGCCCAGAGGTCAAAACCTCTATCGGACTCACAAAGAGTCTCCAACCAACCCGAAGTTGGTTCATCTGACCCGAAGTCAGGCGGAGGTCTGAGACCTCACTAGACTTGATCCCAGATCAAGTGGTTGGACCGTGCCATCCTAGATAGAGAGTATGGCAATCTCTGATGCGTCCATCAGTCTTTGCTACTGGTCTCTAGCTTTTCCCATCTCATTGGCCAAATGAGAGGTACTTCCCATGAGCCCTGAACTCAATGGGTAGGATGCATACGGGGCACAGATAATGAGAGGTGAACCAACTCAATAATCACAACGATGGGGTCCAAGCACACCAACAAGGTTTGGCAAGCCTAGCCTTGTGGTTGCTCATAGCTCCGAGAAGCTGTCCCCAAAGCCCCCCAGAGCTCCGAGAGCTCATCGTCCAACAGGACCCACATCATAGGGTCGTTCCACGATATCAAGTCTCTCACGGAAGGTTAGGAACTTGACCTTCCCTAGGGGCTTAGTGAGAATATCCGCGACCTGCTCATCAGTTCCTATATGATCGAGCCTTACGGCGCCTCGCTGTACCATATCCCGGATGAAATGGTACCTAATATCAATATGCTTGGATCGGTCATGGAACACAGGATTCTCGGTCAAGCGAATCCCACTCTGGTTATCACAGAGTATCACGGTGGTATCTAGCACATGTCCAAACAGCTCACTAAAGAGCTTTCGCAACCAAACTGCTTCACAATAGGCCATACTTGTTGCAATGTATTCGGCCTCTGCAGTGCTCAAAGCCACCGACTTCTGCTTCCTGCTCATCCATGAAATCGAAGCAGAACCAAGATTGAAGCAGCATCCCGATGTGCTCTTACGATCCACCACACTGCCAGCCCAATCGGCATCAGTATATCCACGAAGTGTCACACTCCCGGCAGTGTATCTCAGCCCATGGTTTATTGTGCCCCGAAGATATCTCAGAAGATTCTTGGCACCAACCCAGTGAAAATGATGAGGCTCAACCATCTGTTGACTCAAAGTGTTCACTGCAAAACATATATCTGGTCGGGTGTTCACTAAGAACATCAAAGCTCCTATGAGTTGACGATACTCGGTAGGATTGGCCAAGATAGGCCCAGCAGCGCTGCCACTCAACTTCTTAAAGTTGAGTTCCATCGGTGTCGACACGGACTTACAGTCCACCATTCCAAATCTTTCCAGAAGCTTCACAATGTATTTTCCTTGAGAAAGGAAAATCTCACCAGGTCTCTGCCAGACCTCCAGGCCTAGGAAGTAGTGCATCATTCCTAGGTCCTTCATCTCGAACTCAGCAGCGAGCTCCCTCTTACATTGATGAATGAGAGGGTCAGTACCTGTCAGGAAGAGGTCATCCACATATAGCACTAGAATGAGAGGCTTCCCCTGCACAACCTTGAAGTAAAGGTTCGGATCAGCATTACTTCGAGTGAAGCCCAGCTTCATCAAGTAACTATCCATCCTCTCATACCAAGCTCTGGGTGCTTGCTTTAACCCATAGAGGGCTTTCTTCAACCTGCAGACATGAGTGTCTCGATCCTGAACTTCAAATCCTAGAGGTTGTTCTACATACACCTCTTCTTTTATTGCACCATGCAGAAAAGCGGTCTTGACATCCATCTGATGAAGACTCCATCCTTGCGTAGCAGCAAGGGCTATGATTGATCGAATGGTGGTATATCGTGCCACGGGTGCAAATATGTCATCATAGTCTATTCCTTCCTTTTGAGAGAAGCCACGGGCAACAAATCTTGCCTTGAACTTTTCAGCACTCCCATCAGATCCATGTTTGATCTTGTAGAGCCATTTCGCGGTGACAACAGATTTGTCCTTCGGTCTCGGGACCACATCCCAAACATCATTCTTCATTATGGACTCATATTCTTCGTGCATAGCATCCTTCCAAACTTGATGCTTTACGGCTTCCTCAAAAGATCCAGGTTCAGATTGTACAATAGTACTCATGGCAGCTAGATACCCTTGGTATCTACACGGCCTCTTGCTTTCTCGGAATGTCCCCCTTGGGGCAGCATGACCCTCAGCATCTTCGAGGGTGTCCCTGAGCCATGATGGTCTCTTTCCCAGTGAAGGAGATGGATCAATAGGGTCCATTGGTCCTTCAATATCAGGCATTGTCTCATCCTGCGGTTCTTCTTGATTTCCGGGCCTTTCTTCATGATTTTCCTCAGATCTTGGAAGATCTACTACTTTCTTCAGGGAAGCATCTTCGTCAAAAGTGACATCATGGCATATCTCTACTTCCCTTTGACCAGGTACATAGACTCTATAGGCCTTAGAAGTTTCGTTGTAGCCCACAAATATTCCTTTCTTCCCAGAAGCATCCAACTTACTTCTCTTTTCTTTTGGCACATGAAAATAAACAGGACATCCAAAAACTCTAAAATGTGAGACGTCAGGTTTCTTACCAGTGAAAACCTCTTCGGGAGTTTTGGAGTCCAGAGCGGAATGAGGGCATCGGTTTTGAATGTATACAACAGTATTCTCAGCTTCTCCCTACAGAAACTTCGGTAGACCCTGGTCACATAGCATGGCAGAGGCAGCTTCCACAATGGTCCTGTTCTTTCATTCAGGCAACACCATTCTGCTCAGGAGTATAGGCAGTAGTGTTCTCCCTCTTAATGCCAGCTTCTCTGCAAAAGTCCTTGAACTCATTTGACTCATATTCAGTGCCATTGTTGGTCCTCAAAATCTTGATCTTCTTCTTTGTCCTATTTTCCACCAAGGCTTTGAAGGTACGAAACCACATGAAAGCCTCATCCTTCTTCTTCAAGAAGTATATCCAGTTTTTGTGGGAGAAGTCATCAGTGAATGTCATATAGTAAGAACATTCTCCCAGGGATGTCACGGGTAGCATACCAGATAGATCAGAATGGACCAGTTGCAAAATATCAGATGTCTTTGTGACACTTGAGGGGAAAGGTCCCCTTGTATGCTTTCCTTCGGCATAACCCTTACATACACCTTCATGATTATTTCCAAATTCGGGCATCTCTGTCACCACATTCCTTGCTTCGGGAAGGGCCTTGTAATGAAGGTGTCCAAACCTCCGATGCCATAGTTCAGTTTGTCGGATAGTATCACATGTCATAGCTCCCAGTGGACTTCCTCCAACCTGGTAGAGTGTTCCAACTCTAAAATCAATCACGATAGCTTCCTTGAGATTCTTCTTCCACATGCGCACCTTTCCATCAGTGAATGCCACATTGAAACCTTTGTCTTCCATGGTTGATATAGACACAAGGTTCTTCTTTAATTTTGGTACATAGAGTACATTCTGCAAATGTAGGACTTGTCCTTGAGACAAGTGGAGGGTCACAGTCCCTGTCCCTTTCACGGGATATTTGGCATTATCTCCAAGGATAATTTCTAGATTAGTATCCTTCTCAACCATGTCAGAGAGTGCTTCCTTGAACCCAATGATGTGTCTTGAGGCACCACTATCTATCAGCCAGACATCCTTAGTGTCGGGCAGGGATGTAGCAGAGAGGGCATATACAAGAATGTATTCATTTCTTTTATCAACAACATTTGACTCCTCATACCTGGAGTTTCTAGACCTTTTGAAAGGTTGATTGTTTCCGCCAGAGGGAGCCTTCCTCTTTCCTTTGGACTTGTTGTTTCTTTGATTTCCATTCCTCCGGTTGTTGTTGTTGTCATCACTATCAGGAGAATCCTTCTTGAATGGACATTTTCTAGCATGATGACCTGGTCTATGACAAGTGAAACACTTGCCCTTCTTTCCTTGGGTCCCTGCTCTTCCTTTGTTCTTTGAACCACTAGAGTTCTTCTTTCTAGAATGAGCAGCGTAGGCAGCATTTCTGTCATTTTCGTATTCCTTCATTCTGGTCTCTTCTTGCATGCATCTTGACAGTAGCTCGTCAAAGTTAGGAATTGCATTATTATTGAGAATGGTAGTGTTGAATACTTGCCATTCATATGGGAGCCCTCCAAGTGCAGTGAGTACCATCTCTCGATCAACTATTGTCTCCCCAATAGCTAGCAGATTGTTCTTGATCTCGGTCAGTTTCAGAAAGTATGTTTGAACAGACTCACCCCTGCTTTTCTTCAGATTCTTCAATTGATTCTTGAAGAATAGCACCTGGTTTGCATTATTTACTTTGAACATTTGTATCAGCTTATACATCTCTTTGGATGTGCCTAGCTCAGATATGTAGGCAACTAGACTTTTATGTATGGATTCCTTGATCATTAGCTTTGCTTTGATCTCCCCCTTCTTATACTTGGTTTTGGCAGCAGCAGTAGCAGTGGATGGAGGTTCTTGTATCTTACCTAGTATATAGTCCATGAGATCATGGTATTCTAATTTGATATCTAATATCATCTTCCAAGCATGGAAGTCATCCCTTCCAGTCAGCTTGTCATCCTCCTTAAAGCACATAACTTGTGGAACCCATTTTTCTCTTTTGGTGATTGCTATAAGTTAGGGCTTGTCTTCACCTCAGCTCTGATACCATGTAGAATTTTGTAGATGTTCTATGCTTGATGCAACTTTACTTTTATCGACAGCAATCACATGAATTTACAAGTAAAATGCAGATAGAACATACCAGTGATCCTTTAGAAGACAAGTCAGAAACAGATAAAGGTGATGGTGCCTTACGACAGTCAACAGGATGCTTTAACCAACAAAGACTTCACGGTCAGCCAACCCAGCATGTGTCACAACAGTCCTCAAAACAATCACACGGTCAACTCAGAAGTCAACCTCGAAAAAGTCAACGTTGCCCATAAAAGTCAACGCAGGGCAATAGCACTAAAAGTCAACGCAGCTCAACTTTTGGTCAACCTTTGACCTCGATTTCTGTGCCAAAGAGTACGGCCTCCTTAGATCAAAGTCTCCTCCAAAATTTAGCCCAATCGGACCATGCGTTGACCAAAGTCAACGCTGGTCAAACTTCCCCAGAAACCCTAACTGCAGATTTTTGTCTGTAGTAAATTTCGTCCTCCTTGCTGCGGTAAACTTCGTCCTTCTTGCTGCGGCAAAATTCGTCCTTCTTGCTACTTAGATGCTCGTATAAGAGGAGGAGATGTGTGTTGAGATGAGTGGAAAAAATGCTCCAACGTTGACCCTATAAATTCCAATCATGAGAGGTGTGTGACACATCTGCTGGGGGTAAAAACCTTAAGGCCGACCTGCACTTCAATTTATTATAAATAATAAATTCAAAATAAATGTTCTGCTCATCAGATTAAAATCAATTTTAGATCGATTTTACACCTCTCTGAAAGAGGAATCCAATACAAATATTGGAATCTTCATCTGAGCATCACAAGATGGAGTTTGGACCTAGTTGTCCAAATTTAACACAGATTCTCCTTGCAGTCCTTGATGAGCTTGGATGATTTGGTCAAAAACATGTCATCCACATAAAGAACAAGAATAAGCGGCTCATCTCCTACTCTCAAGTAGTATAGGTTGGGATCTGCGTCACTCTTGACGAACCCCATCTTCTGCAAGTAGCTATCAATCCGACCATACCATGCCCTGGGGGCTTGTTTTAAGCCATACAAAGCTTTCTTAAGCCTGCAAACATGAGTCTTCTGCTCATGTGTCTCGAAGCTCTCTAGCTGTTCTATGTACACTTCCTCCTCTATCACCCCATTCAAGAACGCTGTCTTGACATCCATCTGGTGAATCTCCCATCCCATTTGCGCAGCCAGAGAGATGGTGGATCTGATAGAAGTGTATTGTGCTACTGGAGCAAAGGTTTCTTCATAATCGATGCCCTCCTTCTTTGCATACCCCTTAGCTACAAACCTTTCCTTGAACTTCTCTATGTTGCCATCTGTAACATATTTGAACTTGTAGATCCATCTAGATCCTACAACTGATCTGTCCTGTGGTCTAGGGACTACTTCCCATACATCATTTGTCATGATGGAGCTATACTCTTCCACCATGGCATCCACCCATTTCCCGAAAGGTAGATGGTTCACCAACCCGAGCTACCAGTGCTTGATATCTGTCTGGTTGTTTCCTTATCCTCTTTCCTTCTCTGGGGGCTCCAACAAATTCTTCTGCATCCTTAAGAATTTGTTGAAGTTCTTTGCTCGGTCTCCCATCAGTTGTGGGTGGTCTTACCTGTTCTACCTCCTGTTCTTCTTCGAAGGAGCTCTCCTCAGAATCATTGTGCCTTGGAGAGGTACTTGACCTTTCCTCTGTAGGTCGTTGAGGCTGTACCAGTGGATCTTCCTCAATCTGCGTATCTGTGGCCATTTCTCGAGATTTCCTGAAGGCTCTCTCTTCCAGGAATTTCACATCCCTTCTTACCACAACTTTCTTGCTCTTTGGAATATAGATGTGATATGCCTTTGCATTCTCGCTATAGCCCATCAGAAAACCCTTTTCTACAGTTTGATCCAATTTCTTTCTCTTTTCATCTGGAACGTGGCAGTACAACATGCTGCCGAATATCCTGATGTGGCTCACTTCTGGCTTGCTGCCTGTGACACACTCTCGGGAGTTACCTTCCCCAAAGCTCTATTAAGGACTCTATTCTGAATATATACTGTTGTATTGCAGGCCTCTGCCCACAAGAATTTGGGCATATCTTGGTCGTACAACATTGCCCTTGCAGCTTCTATTATGGTCCGATTCTTCCGTTCCACAACTCCATTTTGCTCTGGATTGTATGGAGCAGTCTATTCTCTCTTGATGCCTTCCTCTGCACAGAAATTTGTGAAGTCTTTATTATTATATTCTCCACCGTTATCTGACCGCAACTTCTTGATCTTCTTTCCTGTAGAGTTCTCCACCAATGCTTTGAAATCTTTAAACCGATCAAAGACTTCATCTTTGGTTTTCAAAAAATAGATCCAAGTTTTTCTGGAATGATCATCAATGAAGGTGGCAAAGTACTTTGCCCCACTGAGAGCAGTTGTGGACATTGGACCGCAAATGTCAGTGTGTATTAACTCTAATACACCTTTGGCTCTGCTGCTGCTTCTTGGAAATGCTGCCTTAGCGTACTTCCCTAGTACACATCCTCTGCAAAATTCGTCTTTCTTCGTGCTGAGTTCAGGAGCCCCTATGACAGTATTTTGAGAATCCCCAAGGCTCCATGATGTAGATTCCCCATCCTTCTGTGCCATAATTCATTCAGATCCCTGTCGTCTGTACTGCCAATCAGGGCCACCAGAGATTCAAGCTGGAGCTTATACAACTTGTGACTCCTTACTCCGATTTGTGCCTTTTTGCTCCAGTTAGGGTGTTTGACATACACCTTATCTCGAATAAAGTATACATCACAGCCCTTGTTCTGAAGTTGAGACATTGAGAGTAAGTTCATCCCCAACCCTGGTACATGCAGAACATTCATGGCTCGAATCTTGTTGCCATCTTCGGTCTGAAATGTTACGGTACCTCTCCCGATGGAGGAGGTACATTTTGCCTTGTTTCCCATTGTTATTTGGAAATTCATCTGTTCTTCTTGGTAGCTTGAAAAACATTCTCGAAGCCCCGCCATGTGAGCAGATGCTCCACTGTCAATATACCAAACACTTGGAGGAGCTGTGCTCGACACACAAGCGAGGTCCTCCTCTAGTCTGGATGCCAGCACTTTCATGTCGTGTTCTCTCTGCATTTTTGCGTGCTCTGGAGGACTGTGTGAGTCCCTTTGACTACATGAATCCTTCCGGATGATGGATCTTTGGTCCATGCCAGATCCTCCCTTTCTGTTTTTAGCCCTTTGCTCTGATACCATGTGAAATTTTCAAGAGGAGAATATTTCTGCAATTGTGCACAAAGATTTAGGGGATTGTGCGCTAGGAAATAGGAGCCACAAGTGCGCTAAGAAATAGGAGGCTTGTGCGCTAGAAAATAGGGCCTCAAGTTCTCTATGAAATAGGGGCTCTAGTGCGCAATGAAATAGGGGTATAGTGTGCAAGGATTGTGGAGCAAGGATCAGGGGTTCTCAGGGCAAGTCAAGGCTATTCAGTAGGAGAACAATTGTGTTCTCAGAGACAGATTGTTAGCTGCAGTAGCAATGTGAATTATAATAGATCCATTTGCTCGAGAACAATAAAATACCACAACAAAGAAAGCTTGTTTTCCCTTTTGGGTTTCCTGGGTAAACAAGTGTGTCAATTTGTGTGCATGTGTTTTATCTCTCGATTATTTTCTCCTGCTTATAAATTGTTAAGGAACTCTATATCTTGGTGAAAGTAAATTTGGTTTCAGTTTTCAGTTGCCTTGTTTTCATTAATTCATCTAAGTAGTGGCAGAGTTTCAACGAAAATTAATGCAAATTTTTTGTGGGTCACGTTTCTAATGTGTTTTCTTTCATGAAACATGTACCCATTTCCCCATATCATGCAACTTAGATTTTTGTATTTTACTTAGTCTACAATGATATATTCTACAATTGACTTAGTCTCCAAGGTTATATTTTAGAATGTGGTAGGTCAGATATACAAAATATAAAATACTGAAATACAAATATATAAATATAATACATTGTTGACTGAGTCAGCTGTGACCAAGTCATTATACTGTGGAGCATGTGTTTCGAGAGAGCAGAGTTGCCCGAATATTTTTTCTGGGAATGGGCTTCTGCTGAGTAGTTTATAAATTATTATCCTTAGTCACCTCTCTCCCTTGGAATGGGTCCATTCTTTTGAACAAATTGATTATTGGACAATCTGGTAAAGGTGTTTGAAAAACCATGAAATTGACAGTCATGCCTTTTCCATAGAAAATGAGATGTTGTGTAACCTTTAATGGGGATGCTACCTGCTTTACTACTTTTAGATCAAATTTGGCAGTCGAGATTTTGAACTGGATTTTTTATTTTTAGAAAAGGTGTAGGTTGTTATGAGGTAGATGTGCTGCCACTCTTTGTCTACGTAGGGATTGGTAGTCTCTATAATCAGATTTTGCCTTTTTGTACTGCTTGAAGTATTCTTTATTGTTCAACAATGAAATCAGATGATTTTTTCAAGAAAATAAAATCTAGCTATAAGAAAAACTGGTCTTATCTTGATGTGCACAAAGCTCATACTTTTATCATCTTCTCACAGTTGATGAACCAGTCTTGCGAGATAATGCCGAATTGCAGAAAAGTGCATTGTTACCAATGGTTAGGCACTCCTATCCCTTTTTCTCCAAAAATTGATTTGAAATTCGCTCTAGGATGCTGATACATCAGATGAAATGTTTCCACTTCTGGTCAACAGAGTCAGGTTCAGTTGATGCTGCCTGCTGTAATAGGGGACTATACAGACTTCTTTACCTCCAAGTATCATACGATGAACTGTGGAATTATATTTCGTGGTCCTGAAAATCCTCTTCCTCCAAACTGGTAAGCATACTTTCTTTTAAATAACATTCGCAGTGCATTGAATGTAAATAGTAAAACTGGTTCTGCCCATTGCTGAGAATTGTCTTGCATTTTAGTATGTCAGACTTTGTAGGTTGTGAGTTTTCATGGATATCTCGATATAAGTTTTGTAATACATTTGGCCATCATCCTAACAAAAGAAATGAGAAGTGGAAATAGGACTGCAATATAATAATTTCATATTTTCCAAGATAGTCACAAACTCTCTTAGGCGGAAATTATTGAAAATAGCACTCCATTTTTAAATAAACAGATTGTACCATTCTGTGATAGTGGATTTGTAAGCTAATGTTTTTGCTGTTAGCATTTCTTTTGTAAGTTCTTATATATTTTTGTCATTTAAAAAAGAAAGATGGTTCATTGTCCTTTGCATTACGTGTGACATCCATCAAATTTATATGTTCCTTGATTTTTTCATGGGTTGTGCAAGAAAGAAATTTGCTGTATATTAACAGGAAATAGAATGCATGCAAAGCAAGAAATAGTTAAGTGAAGGTAGGATACGTATTTAAATATATTTAGGAAAGCTTAGGTTCTATGTACCACCTTAGAATGTTGTAAAAATGAAGGGTTAATGAGATAAGGAGCTGAATTAAATACATTTTCATACTTTCCCAGGGAGATTTTTATGGATTTAAACTACATTTTGAAGAAAATATGCAAGGATATATAAGATATTGTTCCAAAAGGAAAATGGCTGATAATAATTCCTTCTACAGTATTGACTACTGCAAGTTAAGGAGCTCTAAATGAAAGGATAATGCATGGTAGTGTTGTACAAGTTCTTATGATTGTTCTCATTATTTATAATTGGATATATGTCCTTCTCATTTCCAGATGACATTGGTTTTCACCAACCACAACAAGGAGGTTTACATCATCATTAAGTGAGATGATCCCATGCTTATATGTGTGAAGGGCTTATCAGAGTGATTAAAATTGATATTACTTCTATTTTTGTTATTAGATGTTACTAAACTATCAATCCTTTGCTGCAATCATTAATGACTGTTGCATTAGGATGGATTCCCAGTTTGTAAATATTGCCCCTTCTGGAGACCAAATTAATGAAAATAATCTAAAATGAAGCCAAGACAAGTCACTCCCTCTCTGAAGTTAACACCATAAATGGAACATAGCTAAGGCAAGCCACTCCCTCTCTGAAGTTAACACCATAAATGGAACATGTCCGTGTAGTATCTGATCTCTAAGCTGAACAGATATGCAGTTGCTGAACATATCTTAAGCTGGTCCCTGGCATTGTCATCCGAAAAAAGCAGGTAGCCTGCCGCATTATTAAGAATTGTATGTTTCACCCACGAGGTGCATGTGTTCCATCTTGCTAGGTATGTTCTTTGGAAACCTAGCAAATTAGTTGAGAGAATTAAATATGTTGGATGCACAGGGCCATGAAGGATTGCCATCCTTCTTTTGCCCACATGTTTTCATAAGTAAAGTTGCTTCTTCTGAAGAGAAAAGCAAAAGAGGGATGTCTCCAGCCTATCCTAGTTTGCATCAATATTCTTGTCCTGTTCTTTATTCGCTCACAGTCTGTCAATTAAATCATCTTTATCACAGTGGTCAGCATATTCATTGTTGCCTGCCTGCCCCTACTGATTACTTTTCACAATGTCTGAAATTCATCCAATACTTAAAAATGTTATCAACTGGTATCCTTTATTGACATTAAAGTTTCTCAAACAGTGCCAGTGCACTTGCTTGAAGCATATATGAAATAATATTTGATTAGTTGAGTTATTCCCAAATTATTTTGTTGCAGTCAATGAAATGATTATTCAAAATAATCTGAATTATTTTGTTTCACGCAACAGATATGCTGAAATTGGCCCTTTTCCCTATTATTTCCTGATTAATGTTTTCAGGACCCTTGCTGATTAATTGCACATTACAACTATTTCATCTATGGTTTGAAGTCTATGAAAATATAAAGAATGGAACAGAATTTGTCAGCTTCTTGTAAAACAGTCTTTGAAGTTTACAAAATATATAGATGCTAAATTTAACCATTGTGTTTTATTAAAACCCTGATAAATTGTCAAATAAAGTGAAGCCCAAGCTATGCAGAACAAAATTTGTGAAAGCCTAGGATCATAATACAGGATAGAAATAGATTACAGAAAACTGGAACTATATTTTGCCCTTCCAGCTAGCTACAGTGTATATCACATGTAGGATTGACATCCTTCCTTTGTCGACATGCATTCATAAGTGAAATTGCTTCTTCTCAAGAGAAAATCCAAAGAGTGGATGTCTGCAACCTGCACTAGTTTCATCAATATTCTTATCCTGTTCATTATTTGTTCACTGGCTGTCAATTAAATTATCTTTATCACTATGGTCAACATATATATTTTTGCCTGCTTGCCTCTGTTGATTTACTTTTTTACAAAGTCTGAATTTTCGTCCAATAATTCAGAATGTTGCAACTGTGTAATGTTCCAAATGGAAAAATACCGTGGATAACAAAAGTAATGAACTAGCTACAACTACTAAATTCAGAAATGCACAAACATCCACTTTTGAACACAAAATTATGGGCAAAACTCTGAGTCATTGTATTAATTCTGAGAAATAGGAGTACAATAAATGAGCTTAGAGGAACCTGGGCTTGCTACAGCAAGAAAGGCAAGATCCCAGATGAATATGATGGTACTCAAGTGCTGTGAATGACTCTACTACCAAATCTGCGTCCATCCAGAAAAACCGCTGCTGCCGCTGGCAAGGGAACTGCTAATTTATACCTACAAACTACTCCAAAAATTCTGAGAAATTAGCCACAGACACTACTCCACTAGCCCAACAAAACCAACAAATATCTCACAAACCCAAGTGATGGAAATGGTCCCAGGATTAACTGTGTCCTCCTCCAACAATTTCTACCCTCAGAAGTGCTCAGAAAATTCTGCAAAATTAATGTTAGTCTCTTCTCACCAAACCCACAAAAACCCT
This sequence comes from Pinus albicaulis, assembly GCA_034641835.2. NCBI lineage: Eukaryota > Viridiplantae > Streptophyta > Pinopsida > Pinales > Pinaceae > Pinus > Pinus albicaulis. The sequence goes on along the minus strand of CM076575.1, from coordinate 1,835,768,621 downwards.
TTGGGCTGAATCCACTGACCCCCGGTGATTCACAAGTGGAAGTTGCTCAATTGGTCCAGAAAATGCCCCACAGTTCATATATTGCTGAATAGGTGCCAATATCCCTCCAAGAAATCCTCCCTAACTCCTGAGAAATTTCTCTCCCTATCTCCAAGTGATTCCCAGCTCGCCAAGCCTCCAACCACCTGCTCTCAACAAGTATGCAGAAGCTGCCAATAATTCCTGCGCAGGCCCAAAATAGAGAAATTCGGCGCTCCAATTTACAATGCTTTCATCCCTGTCAATTCACAAGGGAAAACTCGTCCTCCTTGTGGGAAAATTACCTGCAAAATGCCGACCCAAACTCCTTTGTTCGCTGGCTCTTCTTATGCACACAAATTCCTTCTGCGCCCTAGGAGAAGCACGCACCAGCGGAAGAATTACCTGCAATTTTGGCTCCCTTAGAAGTCTTGAGATGGACTTCTCTTTACTCTCTACGGTGACACTCGAAGTTCACAAAAGGTAGAGGTGGAATTCCCGTTTGGGAATTCCTTTTGTTAAACAACACTGGTTTACAGCTCAAGGAAACTTGTGTCCAAAGCTAAATTGTCAAAAGATACAAATGAAGGCCTCTTCTCCTTATTTATAATTGTTGGCCTCCTTTTCTCCCTTGGTGGCCCCCGTTCTTTCTCTCTCCTTATCTGTATCCCTCCTCTCTCTCTTTCTCTCTCCTCTAAGAGTGTGAGTTTCCTTCTTGGTCAAATTTCTGTCTTGTGGGTCCCACGTTCCACTAAAGCAGCAATTTCCCTTTTTCCTCCTAGGTCCCAATGACGGAATTGCCTCCTCTTCCAAAAATCATCTCTAATGCGGAAAATCAAAATTGGGGACATTACAAACTGGTATCCTTTATTGATATTAAAACAATGCTGGTGCACACGTTTGAAGCATGGATGAAATAATCTTCGATCAATTGAATGAATCTCGGTTAATCCCACTGCAATCAATTAAATGATTATTACGAAATAATCCCGATAATTTCGTTTGACACTACAGATGTGTCAAAATTGGTTGTTTTTTCTGTATTTTTTCCCAATCAATCTTTTCAAGACCTTGGCCGATTAATCACCCGTTACAATTATTTCAACTATGGATTGAAGTCTATGAAAATATAAAAAATGGAACAGAGATGATAAGCTTCTTTTAAAACAGTCTTCCTACTTCATAAAATCAACTGTTGTGTTTTATTAAAACCCAGATAAGTTGGCAAATAAAGTGAAACTCAAACTATGTAGAACAACATTTGTAAAAGCCTAGGAAATAGATTACAGAAAACTGTAACTGTCTTTTGCGATTGTGTATGACATGTCATAGTGAGAACCAAAGCATCTGATATGCTGTTACCTGTATATGCTCATTGTTATCATTATTCTTGCCATATCTCTTTTTGAATTATTCATCGTTTGAAAGGACCTTATAGGAGTACATTGTTTGCCTTCTTCAAACATCTGCTTTTGAAAGTATGCATGTTGCCATGAAAACATCACACTGTTATATCTTAAATATTAACATCATGTTTGGATCATTTTCAATCAATTCCAATGTGTTGTCCTGTTGCAGGCTTCATCTTCCTATTGCATATCATGGGAGAGCATCCTCTGTTGTTATCTCTGGAACAAATCTTCACAGACCGAGGTAAGAATTTTTGTCAACTTAATGACGACGCATGGAAAATAATATCTATACTTGTATGATTGCTGGCTCAAAGGTTAAACTTTTTTTTTTTTTAATAATATTTTTTTAAGAGAAATACATATAGCCAGGAAACCTGGAGGGCACTCCTTGTCATTACAAGGATGGTACCCAGAATAAATTGGATTCTGCTGAAGCTTGAGGCTTTGTCATCACAGTGCTCAAGGTCATTATGACAATATATTCATAAAGATCTCAACATGTCACTTGTGGAAATTGAACCTGGGTGGGAAGGATAACCGTCATTCCTCCCAACAACCTGAGCTAGACCCAATCAACAGCACAAACATAAACCTTTAAATTACTTTAGTACTCTTGTGTATTCATTTTCAGGAGTGATTGGTGCCAACTTTGAAGTCATTTCCTCTTATTCTCGTTGTAGAATTCTGTTGGCATATTGTTATGTACCGTGGAAATGGCATTCCAGGATTTTATTACTTTGCTGATCATATAACATCAAACAAAGTAGGGCATCTTTGGGAGTTGACCTACCAAAACCAGTTTTTGTTTGTTTGTTTGAACTCTGTTTTTCCTTTCGAAGGAAAATACCTCGTGGAAAAACCTCTGAGTACCTTCCCATGGTCCATAGATGGTAAATGGGGTATACCATCAGCCCCAATCATGGAGCCTAACCTTGAGAAGATGAAGAGAATTGAACCAGTGATCTTCCCAACTTTGGGGGAGAGATGTCACATCTGGCTTATGATTGCTTGAACTAACCCTCGAGGCTAAAATAGAAACTTCTGAAATATGTTTTATAAACCCTATTAGTTCTTATTTTTAGTTTTGCTTTTGTATCTTTCTTTATATAGTTGCATTTTTGCTCCCGCATTGGATCAATTCTAGTATACTCAGCAGTTCCATTGAGCTACCTAGTTTTGTGGTCATTAGTTGGACCCTAATAAAATTGTCTTATCTCCTTTTTTTCCTCAGAAAAAAAATGTAATTTTGTTAAAGAGAATACAATTATATTCATCATATTCCCTTACAGCATTTTATAAATCCTTCAAAATAGAAAGTTCTATTAAATGCTGATTTTGCTCATCCCAAGGGAAAACCAGTGTCTACAGAATTTGCTCCTGCATATTCATCAGAATATCACGATATCTTAAACTGTCTTATCCAGCATTGCTATATTTAGTCCTTTGTACACATTTCTGCATAAACAAAATATTTCACATGATCCCAAGAGACGAAATGTATTCAAGCATTTCTATCCAGAACTATTTGGAGTTTCAAAGCCCCTGTCTATGCTATGATAATTTTGGAGCTCCGGTGTCAGATAAAAGGTCCAGGGTCATGCGTATTTATGACCCCTTCCTATAGATGCCACATATGCCAATTTTCAGGGTCCATCAGGAGACCTTCCTTTGAAAAGCTGTCTGCCATGCATTTCCTCTCCCTGTACATGTGTAAGAAAGAAACATTATTAGTTTTACCCTTTAATCCTCTCTCTGTACATGTGTAAGAAAGACACATTATTAGTTTTACCTTTTAATTTGAAAATTTCCTCAAAGAAAGGCCTGAGCCAAATTTTCCAATGCAGATGTCCCCTTCAACCAATTGATAACTACCATGTAATCCCCCATTATTTGAAATTTTTGTATACTATGCTCAAGAACTAACGTAAGTACCAATTTCATTGTCATCAACTCTGCTGCGTTGTTAGTACTTTGGCCAATGCCTACCTTAAATTTGATATAGTGTGATTCTGACAGATTCAGAATACCCCTAGCTCCTCCCACAGAGGGCTCACCCATGTGAGGCCCCATCAATATATGCAGATGATCTAGATTTATCAATTTCTTCAACCACCAAAATCCTTGAAGGTTTTGAATCCTTCACCTACTTGAAGTTTCTAATTATAGCTAGACTTTGGGAAACACAAACTTCAGGGTGGGGGTAGGTGGAATATTGAATTTTTAGCTATCCAAATCTCCCAAGCTACCACTAAAGTTGATGTTTATAAGGTCTTACGACTTACTCAAACATTCCTCCATAGATTGATCTTCCCATACATGTTGAGTATGTTGTCATTGATGTCAAAGCAGGTGCACTGGGTGCAGGATGTCATCATTGATGCCCTCAGAATGCTGGCCATCATGGATGAGATGATGCATTGGTGAAACCCTAGCTCTAGGATTTATAATCAGTGGACGATGATCATACCCTGCACTTGTTGGAGATTTTGAAGATGCAGGTCAACGAATTTGTCCTAGAGACCCTCACCATTGGATTCTATTCGTCATCCCGATTCTGTTGATATATGGAGCATTTCGTGGGTCCTCACGGTTTGGGAGATACACTTATTCAAAGATGAAGCCCCCTTGTGGAGGTCAATATCCCAAAGGAGGTGATGTGGCAACATTCTATTGGTTGAATGATAGAGGGAGGTAAAAATTGATTTTATGGTCAAATTAATAATATTCAATGGACCAAAGGTCCATCATTGGAGGATGCTCTTGGTTCAATGCAAACAAAATATTGTTCAATGTTGACAAAATGATCCAAAGCAATGTTGCAGGAAACGTCCCCCTCGGCTCCACCCCCGAAACGCGGTCCGTACGGAATAGTCTAGGATCCGCCCCCCGAAACGCGTTGAAAAAAAAATTGTGTTTACTGGTTTTTTTGGAACCGTACAGCCGGATCCGTGGTTCCGTACGACGGATCAACGTATGGAAGCACCGCGATACCTGTATGGATCCGTACGGATCACCAGCGGTTCCGTACAACACCGTACGGATCCGACTAACGTAGCTCAGAAAAGTGATTTTTTTGATTGTTTTTTAAATTTTTTGTCTTTGGTTGGGTTAGAAGGTGAGTTAGTGTTGAGTTAGGGATAGGATGAAAAAATTATAAGCTCTCCTTTACCTCCTTAGATGTTTCTTAGAAGCTCCCTCATGGTAATGTTACATTCTCATTTATTTTTCATTTTCATACTTTTACTTAAATTTTTAACATTACCATGAAATGACTCCAGATGTTTGAGAGTGGTTCTAGCCTGATCGGACTTCATATGGAGAAAATAGAAATTCATATCCTATTCAAAATTCAGCAGACTTAACAGTTTTCAGGAATTCAGGATCAATGGTATGGTGGCATGCCATTAGATTATATCATGTATGAGGGTATGTGATTAGCATTTAATCAAGAGCACCAAGCCCTATATGTACCCTAGTGTTGGTGGTGTTAATTGTTGAACTCCTTTGTCATGTCGTTAGCAAAAAATTACATTTCAATCAAGTCAAAATAATCGATCATGCATGTTAAGTTCTTTCTACCATATTTTAAGGCTTGCATTAGGTAGTTTGATCAAAATTGGGCAATTTTGACTAATGTCCCTAGATAATCGAGGTAGAGGCAAAGGTTAGACAAAAGTAGAAGAACCTAGATTATAGATGGTTGATGCATCTAAATGGTTGATGCTCAAATAATTAATCATTAATGTACAATGGATGTCGTATCTATCTCGATTTATGTACAAATATGCATGCTTCCATATCCTCTACAATTAATTTGGTATTTTGGATGTTCTTTTAATATAAATGCAAAAATAAATAAAAATAATATATATATATATATATATATATATATATATATATATATATATATAGTAGACACTTCCGAGACGCTTCGCTTCCTAGATTTTTTGGAAATGACGCTTCCACGGCCCCGCTTCGTGCAACGTTGATCCAAATGGATTTGGGGAAAAATCAGTTAAAATAATTCCTTGGTCCAAAGCCCTTGGTCCAAATTATTAAGGGCAATTTTAAATATTGTTAGCCCTTGTCCAAACCCTACTTTTTGAATTTAATGGTCGAAGATGTAAGGGACATTTTGGCTCCACAAAATTGAATTTTCCCTCAAAAACCTAAGTCGGCTGGTCTCATATGCTTCCTCCAAAACTATATCAGAAGACCTCTCCCAAAGTATGGATTCAATGAATATGATTAGAAGTATTTTGTTTTGAACAACTGAGGTACTGAGGAACTTCAAAAAATTAGTCGAGTAGGCAAAAGTTTGGAAGGGTTTTTGGGATATGATCTTTATGCAGGAGTTTCGTTGGGCTACAAATGTGTTTTGCAGACCAAACCCATTTAGAGTCCATCCTCTGCAACCCAATAAACTTGGTGATTCGTTCTAATATGGTTTGAAAGTTTTTGGGGCGTGTAAACTTTGTGTTAAGCGTTTTTGCTGTTCCTTTTCATTGCAGATGGAAGTTACTTGTTTTGAAGGCATTCAACGTCAATTCAAAGGTGGAAATTGCAGTGGTCTTGGCCCACCAAGGCATTGATTTTTTTTTCTTTTACAGAAAAGAGTAGACTTATGTATTAATCCGAGCCCGTTCTCGACATAAAACCGAGTGGTTTACAATGGGAAAACATTGCCAGTAAAGGCTCCAAATTGTTTTTCTTGCACTACTAGGCCTTTCCATTTTACAAAATTTACAAACTATTTCCAAACTACTAGCATGCAACTATAAAGACGACAAAATTGCCTCAAAAGGAGCATACATTTGCAACATATCATAAAATCTCTACAGAAACCAAAACTCAGAAGAGCTTGTATTCAGGTAGTTATTCCTCCATATCAGCTGGGATATTGAGATCGAATCTTGGTCCTTTCTCGTCTGCTTCCCTGCTCTTGTTCTGTTGTAGGAATTTGAGCTCTTCTAGTTGATATCTGAGTGCATCAATCTTGTCCTCCATTTTTCTAATTTTTTCGTTCTTGGCAATTTGTTGTTCTTGCTTGTTTAGCATGTCTTGCTGTTGTTGATGAATACTATGTTGAACTATCTGCAATCCCATCCTTATTTCCTCATGCTCAGATGAGCATCCCTCATTGGTAGCCTGCCCTGCCCCGTGCCCCTTGATACTTCTGCCAGACAAGAGACTTGTCCTTAGCTTGCAACAACCCCAGGGCCCAGTGGCTGAGCTTCTCACCCCGGAGTTGCTCTGAGCTTCCATCCAGGGGACAGGGGACAACGCTAACTCTCCCAAAACTTTTTGCCAGGATCCTGCAACACTCGCACCCACTAACAACAGCCCAAATCGGTGGTATGACAAACACCGACGACACTCTGTCCCCTTTGCAGAGTCTCACCACAGTTGCGAGCCACTTATCTCCCCCAGAGCCCCAGACTTTCCCTGTACCGTCCTTCTTCAATGCCTTGCCACCCTCTCGAGAATTTGCATTACCCTCACATCCCAGATCCTTCTCCAGGCCTCTAGACTACCGATCACAGACAAACTTCCTCGGCAAAAACCAAGAAGAGAGGTGAACGAAACTTCCATAGAACCCCTCCAACACCCGATATCCAATCTTAACACAGGCCCAAAACCTAAAGACTCTCAGAATCCTTTTCTCGAGAGAACTCGAAATCCAGATACTGGAGACTCTCGCAAATTCCAACCTTGATCCAAATGCTAAATTTCTCACAGGCCCAGTATCCTAAACCACCTACAAGCTCACTCTGCAGATTCACCACCCACGACTCAGTAAAACTCCCTGAATCTCCTACTCTAATTCCTGAATTCCTCTTCGCAAGGGCCACCAGGATGACTAAACAAAGTACTATCCGAACATTCTCTAAGCCTGCTTTTTTGGATAGAGCCTGCCTCATAGGCAAACTCCATTCGACCTTACTAACAAAATTAGGCTTTTTGTCATAATAGGACCTGAATCTATTGCATAAACAGAGCTTGAGCCTGTCGTGGGTGACCTCAGTCTGTAGCCACTTTGTGTCGCCATCCCCACAAACTTCCATGATTCCTCTGTACTTTGATTCAACCTCTAACATGTTTCTACGAGGATTATCCAATGCCAATTGACGGTCCCTGCTTAGTGGGATTAAATGCCACCCTCGATTTTCCAGATTTCGCATAACCTTGAATGCGTTGACAACCTCCCTTGCTCCTAGTCCTGTATACCTAGACTCTTCTGCTTAGACACGAGGTGATGCCAGGTGATTTGCATGTGTAACGTCGATCAACAAACGTCTGAGTCCCACGTCCCACGCCCATGGAATGGCTGCCACAAACACCAACAGGGGGGTTTAGGGAAGGAGGCCTGATGGGACAAGGCCTGTGAGGGCCCATGGGGATGAGGGGGCACTGAGGCAATGGGGACGGGTGCGAATGAGTCAAGGGAGGGGAAAGCATAGACACCGAGACAAGGGGGGAGGAGGGGGAAATATAGGGGAAGAAGGGGAGAGGGACATCGAGGATGTTGGGGAAGGGAAAGAAATGAGTAGAGCCATATTCACCACCAACTAACCACTTCGACCTGAACCTCAATGACCATAAGTGCCAACCCATTGGGATTTCTATATAGTTTGATAGACTAATACTCCCTAGCTCTTCGACTCTCTTTTTTCTTAATTTTCTGTCTTTAGTAGTCTTTTTTTTACCTTTGGTTTTTTCCATTTGAAACAATTTTAGGGGATTATATGACTTCCCTCCTCCATACTTTTCTCTTCTGAAAATAGGCAGGTTTGGTTTGCCTACCTATCAACTTCCTTATTCTGCTCTCTGAGAATATGATAGAACCTAGCTTTTTCAAAGAGGGACTGTATTCCTTGTATTCTTTTGATGGTTTGATTTAGTTTGTAGCTTTGTGACGAATCTCATTTACTACATGCTTGATTATCAATAGAGAGTCTCCTAGGATGACAACCTCCCTTATTCCTTTTTTTTGAACCAGAGAAAGACCAAACAGGAGTCCAAAGGCCTCCGCTTGATTGTTAGCCTTTATTCCCAGTCCCCAAGCATATCTTTTTTCTATTTTTCCATCGGGATTAATGAGGATCCCTCCCCTGCCTGCCACCCCACTAGTGCATTAATTTTTGAGCTATGTTTTGTTTGTTATTTTTGCAAAAGTTTGAAGGGGTCGTGGAGCATGAAGGTTTGTAGAAATCATATATGAAGTTTGGCCCTCAACTAGGGCATAATTCTGTGTACTTCAAATTTGAGAATCTGCAAAATTTCCTTGGGATCATGGCATATCTTATGGGCTTAAAGGGTTTCGTTTCTTTATCTTTCTTGCAGGTGTGATAGCTAAGCCATTCTGACATTTGTCTTACGCTGGGTGGCCTCATTTGAATTGTTCTGCGCAACAGGTTCTTTAAAGTGCTTTCGACACATGCATTAGGGCAATGCTTGAAGCAACACATGTGATAGTAGTTCCTATGACAATGATATTTTCTCTCATTCCCATAATAGTATATATTATAGTGCCCTTATCTTACATGACAATGACTTTAATCTTCTTGACAGTATATGAAAGTGAACCTTGACTATAACAGTGACCTTAATGCACATGCGATCTTGACAATGACCTTTGGTATGACACAAACACTCTAATGTATGACTTGACTTCATGATGATGATTGTGTCAATATTGATTTGACTGTGATGACAGTGACAGTGGTCCATAACCTAGATATTTGGCAATGACCTTGACATATGGAAACGATGACATTCTAGGGCAGTGGACTTCTTGTTAGAAAATCAGAAAGGCAGAAAAGGTTTTCTTGTACTTGATAATTTACTTGTGATGTTCCAATATTCTTATAAGTTTTCTTATTATCGTCTTTTCTCTTTGTTCATCAAAGAATTACCAAAGCAAACATAGATCAAGGACACCAGATATAGGCGGATAGCCAGGGAAAAACCCCACTATAGGGGAAATCCCAGTCAATAATTCTTCCTTCAATAGTTTCCCTGAGATAATCCAAGACTCTAGGCCTTGACACAAACTTCCTCCACACCAAGTCAACCTTCTTCTTTTGCAGATGATCCTATTTTGACTTAGCAACAACACTATGCAGCACTTTCTTGGACCCAGTAACTTCAATCTAGCTTTAGAGACTTCGATCTTGGTTGAGAGACTTTGATCTTGATTTAGAAACTTCGATTTTTGACCCAATACAACTTCTTGAGGCAACAACACCCAACAACAAGAACTTCGACCTATACTTAGCTTGGTAGCAATGTCATGTAGCAACTGGCAGCGACATTGTGAAAATTCGGGAATCCTGAATCCTACTGCAGCAACTTATATTGTTTCTTCTATTTAAATAAATTAAACAAATTATTTACTGTGTTCTATGGAAAATGTCGAAACAAATACACTGCAGCCTTCACAAAACAAATACCGCGGAAGAAACATAAACGCTGAAAGAGTGGATGCACACACACAATTTAACAATGTTATTTTTGGACTAAATCCCTAGAAAAACCCAACTCGGGAAAACCGGTGCAGCAACTGAGGTTTGATTATTATGCAGTAGTAAATTTGAGTACAAAACTATTGATGCTTAATCTCACAATCCAAATAGAGAAATGACTGGCAGTTAAACTAGTGAGAAAATTTCTCACTTCCACAGACGACCCAACACTAACCTGAGCTCGATTTGAGTTGCTCCTTGCTCCCTCTGCGTAGTCATTGCGTCAGCCTACGCAGTACTGGGCGTCCCACAAGCTTGGAACTCGTCTCCTCTTGCTGTCTCTGCAACTGTTGTTTGGAAGACTGATCTTCTTAGCCTCTGGACCCTCTACCCAACCTCCGGCTCAAAATATCTCCTGCTCCCCAGCAAAAACAAAATCTCCCACTGAAGCTCTGTGATGCCTCTGTGTGGTACTCATTGCCTCTTTGCAATGTTCTCACCGGAACTAGAAAAACTTCCTTCGACCTTACTATCTCTGCCCCTCTTTCCCTGCTTCGAGCTCACTAGCTCTCTCTCTGACAACAAAACTCTGCTAATTTGGAAATCAATCTGCTCGTGAAATTGAACCGTTGAAGTGTGTCTGTTGAGATTTTGTGTAGTGGGGGTAGCATCGGATGTGCTCTAGCTCCCAAAATTTGTGGAGGGACTAGAGTACACATGATCTACAAGACCCAGAAAGGGATTTGGCGAATTTCATCTGCTTTGGGAGATATTTTAATTAATTAATTATTTTAATGTATTTCCAAAGTCTAAACTTAGGAAATTTAAATAATTAAAGTTAATTAAATTAAACATGTGATGAATCATGAAATTGTCTTAAGTCACACGGATCAAGCTTTCTTTTAATCTTAGCCATTGATTCAAGATCTCATCATGGCTGTTGGTTTCCCAATGAGAAAAGTATAAGGGAAAGGCTTGCGGTCATTTGTAAAGACACACAAGAGGCATCACATTGAAGCTAAGCTGAGATTCTAGGGTAGGGTTTGCTAAGAATTCTGAGAAGTGTTTCCGTTGCAGAGAGGGGAGTTTAGGCAAAGGGGATGGTTTGATCCCAGTGCCTAGAATCAGCAAGAGGCAAAGAGCGGCTTCCAGAGGCAGCGCAGAGAAGCAGGAGCAGCAACAACAGAGAGGGCTGTAACTGCGCAACGCAGGGGCAGCTTCAGTGACGCAGGTGCTGGGCAGTCTCTCCCAGGGCAACGTTAGGCAGTAGGAGACCCTTAGGGTCAGTGTAGGGTCTGCGTCACCCAGACTGGGGTTACGCAGCCCTCTCCAGGCCAGTGCAGAGGGACGCAAAGGTTGCAGAGGCTGACGCAGGGGCTTCAAGGGCAGCGTTGGGATTTCTAGGGCCAAGATTTAGCTGAGTCCTATAAATCCTATTTGAGGGTGTGGATCAATCAATATTTTGGCTTTAGAACAACAGGTTAGCTGCAGATCTATATTTTCTTTGTCGGGTTTTCCAGATCTGGAACCTAGCTTTGCTATATTCATAAATACTCTTAATAATAAAACCCTCCAGTAGCCAGCAGACCGCTTTTCCTGCATTGGGTTTTTTCTGGGGATTATTGTCTAGAAATCCTTGTGTCACTTTGTCTATGTGTGCATGTACTTTTTCTAGATCAGAATTGGTGAAAGTCTGTTATGTGTTTGCTTCGATATTAATTTGAATTTTTAGCTTAATAACTTAATTAAGTAGGAGAAGCATAACCAGATCTAACAGTATATTTTTGCATTAGTAACATTTAGAAATTTTCACATGGTATCACATCAATTGCAGATCTAGGAGGGTCACCAGCAGGAGACTGAAGGATTTCTGCAACAGGAAGTGCAACAGCAGCAGCAAAAGGGTAGATCTGAAGGGACATCGTAGTTTCAGAGAGGGCAGGGTGACGCAGTCTTACGCTGTCTCCCAGCAGGCCCACGTACTTAATGCGCAGAGGCAGGGCTGGGATTGTCTGAAGCTAGCCAGGGTGACGCAAATCTAAAGAAGTCAGATCTAGAAGTGCCTGAAGCAGAGCTACAAAACTTCAGAAGGTGCTGGTGGGGTTAAATTTATGAAATTTTTAGAATTTTAGCCTAAACACTAGTGACAAAGAGCGGGAGGAGATCAACTTCTCAGAGAGTTTCTAGCCAAAGAAACTTGCAGATCGATCAAAGGATCGAAGAGAGCTGAATCATTGTTGATTTGGAAAATTTCCAAGGAGGGAAATCAGTTGTCAGAGGGAGTAGAGGGTGCTCTTTTCGCAAAGGACCCTAGATCCAGATCTCTAGCAGAGAGAAGAGGAGCTCCGACAGATTTCTGAGCAGATGGCTCCTCATGGACTGCGTGATCAGGATAGATTAGATGGCCTATCCAACTTTGTAGTTTGGAAGGCTAGAATCCTGATAGTCCTAGAGGCATATCATCTAAGAGACCATGCAGAACGAGTTCTAGCCATGCCGACCGATGCAGATCTCCTGAGGAAGCATACTGAAGCTGCTGGACATGCCAAGCGGCTGATAATGGATGGAGTTAAGGACCATTGTTGTCCCACACATAGCTGAGAAGAAGACAATTAATGAAATGGGAAAGCCTTAACAACTCTATATGAGGGGAAGTCTGTCTAGAGGAAGATGCTTTTGAAGACTCAGATGCGGTCATTCTTGATGATTGAGGGGGAAGACATGGAACATTTTCCCTTCAGATTATAGTCGATCAAAGACTAGTTGATTGCCACAGGTGCAAAGGTGTAGGATGATGTGATGGTCAAGACTGTTCTTAGTGTGGTCACAGATGAGTGGGAAACATTTGTCCAAAGTATCTTAGGCAGAGCAGACCTTCTCGACTGGGACAACTTGTGGGCAATCATGCGTCAAGAAGAACTCCATAGATTCACTAAGAAGCAGTACAACATGGGTTCGAGTAAGGTGAAGAAGGAAGATGAAGAAGATGCTGCCTTGGCATCAAAGAGGCAGTAGGGAAAGAAGAAGAGAGATCTGTCAAAGGTCTAGTGCTTCCAATGTGGTGAACTAGGACATTTCGCCAACAATTGTCCTCAGAAGAAAAAGGACAAGGAAGCTTCTTCTTCCAAGGCTGCTGTGGATCACATCCGAGCTACAAGAGCCTTAAGACTGTAGCGGGACAAATGGAGCAGTGGGTGCAAAGATCACGGATGAAGCAGAGGCAAATCTGAAGGTTGAAAGGAGCAATGCAGTGTAGAGGCAGCAACAACAGCGTAGGGGCTGATGTGACTTCAACAGCGCAGAGCAGAGTTGCTTACGCAGAGCAGAGATGTAGCAGCGTGGAGGCTTCAGGAGGACAACGTAGTGCAACAGCAACATGAGAGATTTCAACACAAGGGGCTGATGTAACTTCAACAATGTAGAGGGAGTTTGCTTACGCAGTGCAGAGCTGTAGCTGTGCATCATTCTCCAGGTGACAGCACAGATCAACAGCCAATGGAGTTTCAGTGATGAGGTTGCAGCCCAACTGACTTGTCTGTCAAAGATTGGGTAGGAGATTCAGTTGTTTCTGTCAACAACTGAAGTTGCAGTGCAACAATTAGCAGTGGCAGTGCTATGGGCAACACAGATGCAACAAATTGAGAAGGAGCTGCAGTATAGATGTGGTAGTGGCGGTGACAACATCATGGGCAGCAATACAGAATGGCAACAACTGTGGAGAGTTGAGTGGCAGCAGGCCAAGCATTAACATCACAGAAACCAATGCCCAAAATCTTGTGATACATGGTGTGATGTATTGCTAGAGCACACTCCGTTCTAAGAGGGAGTGTTGAGATTTTGTATAGTGGGGGTAGCATCGGATGTGCTCTAGCTCCCAAATTTTGTGGAGGGACTAGAGTACACATGATCTATAAGACCCAGAAAGGGATTTGGGAAATTTCATTTGGTTTGGGAGATATTTAATCAATTAATTATTTTAATGTATTTCCTAAGTCTAAACTTTAGAAAATTAAATAATTAAAGTTAATTAAAATAAACATGTGATGAAATTGTCTTAAGTCACACAAATCAAGCTTTCTTTTAATCTTAGCCATTGATTCAAGATTTGATCATGGCTGTTGGTTTCCCAATGAGAAAAGTATAAAGGAAAGGGCTGGGGTCATTTGTAAAGACACACAAGAGGCAGAGCACTGAAGCTAAGCTGAGATTCTAGGGCAGGGTTTGCTAAGAATTCTCAGAAGTGTTTCAGCTGCAGAGAGGGGAGTTCAGGCAAAAGGGATGGTCTGATCCCAATGCCTAGAATCAACAAGAGGCAGAGAGCAACTTCCAGAGGCAGCGCAGAGAAGCAGGAGTAGTAGCAGCAGAGAGGGCAGCAGCAGCGCAGCGCAGGGGCAACTTCAGCTACGCAGTCTCTCCGAGGGAAGCGTTAGGTAGCAGGAGACCCTCAAGGGTTACGCTGAGACCCTTAGGGGCAGCATAGGGTCTACGTCACCCAGTCTGGGGTTACGTAAACCTCTCCAGGCCAGCGCAGAGGGACGCAAAGGCTGTCGTAGGGGCTTCAGGGGCAGCGCTAGGGTTTCTAGGGCCAAGATCTGGCTGGGTCCTGTGAATCCCATTTGAGTGTCTGGATCAGTCAATATTTTGGCTTTAGAACAACAGGTTAGCTGCAGATGTATATTTTATCTGTCGGGTTTTCCAGATCTGGAACCCAGATTTGCTGTATTCAGAAATATTCTAAATAATAAAACCCTCCAGCAGCCAGCAGACTGGTTTTCCCGCATTGGGTTTTTCCGGGGACTATTGTCCAAAAAATTGTTGTGCCACTTTGTCTATGTGTGCATGTACTTTTTCTAGATCTGAATTGGTGAAAGTCTGTTATGTGTTTGCTTCGATATTAATTTGAATTTTCAGCTTAAGAACTTAATTAAGTCGGAGAAGCATAACCATATCTAACAGTAGATTTTTGCATTAGTAACATTCCGAAATTTTCATAGTGTTTTCTCCAAGCCCCATCAAGTTCTACTTATAATCTTTCGTTGAGACTTCAATGACCACGATTAAATCTTAATCGATGGCTAAGATTAACTAGAAATCGATCCATGTCTTTTTCTAGAAGATTCTCACCATGACTTAATTAATTCCTTTTAATTAATCATATTTCCTAAGTTTAGAGTTAGGAAATATTCAAAACTAACTAATTAATTTAATTAAGTCGTTTCTATGTGAAATTTCCAGAAACGATTTCTAGGTATTGGAGAATACATGTATTCTAACCTCTTTGCCAAATCTCAAGGCTAGAACACATCTGATGCTACAAAAACTAACACTCCCTCTTAGCAAGGAAAGTGTTCTAGTACTGCAACTGCAACTGCTGCTACAATACACTGCCTCTGCATCATCTCTTGTCACGCTTCTGATGTCTGGCTGCTTTGGCCACCAACTACTGCGCAACTCTGATATGCATTGTATCTGTGCTGCTGCTGACCTTGCTGCCAGCTACTGCATCTGCACTGCAACTCTATTGTTGCTGCTACTGCAACATCTGCAACTCTCTCTCATTTGCTGCTGCTGCTGCAACATCTGCAACTCTCTCTCATCTGTTGTTGTAGCAACTGCAACATCTGCAACTGAGAACTATCTAACACACTGAACCAATTGTGGTCAGTGTGATGCATCTGTCAACCAAGTCCTGACTGCTGCTAGTCTCTGTGTTGTCACTGAAGCCTTTGCGCAGTTGTTGACTCTGAAAATGTGCCAACTGCACTGCTGCCAACTCTGCACTGTGTTTCCTAGTCTCTGATCGCTACTAGCTACTGCATCTGTCACTCTGGCATCTCACTGCATCAATTGCCACTAGTCCATCCTGCTACTGCGTACTGTGGGTTCCCGTAGCAAGGTATTGATTCAAGAGGTGGACCTCCTCATGGATCCTGCCCATCCTGTAGCACTCTGGGGCTACAAAACCAAGTCACCCTGCCTCACTCTTGGAGGGATGTTTGCTATCATGGCAAAATCGTCCTCCAACTTGGAAGACAACATATCAATCTCCGCGGATGCAACCTGCTGGTCCTGCTTTCCCTCCTTGTCCTTCTTTCTGAGAGGACACTGAGTGCTGTAGTGGCCTAGCTTGCCACACCTGAAGCACTTGACCTTAGAAAGGTCCTTCTTCTTTCTGCACTGCTCCTGTTGCCCCTTTGATGCGAGGGCCACATTCTCCTCCTCCTTCACTGCTTTCGTCCCATTGTTGTTGCTGCTACCATTGATGGTGCTCTTCACCAAATCTCGCCTCATCTCCTCCTGTTGCAGATCATCCCACATTTTGTCCTACTCTGGCAACTTGTCTTTTCCCAAGATACTCTGGACAAAGACCTGCCAGTCCTCGGAAACACTGTTAAGAGCTAATTGCACCAATTTTGTAGGTTGGGGCGCTGACCCTACAGTTGACAGCTGATCTCGGACATCCTGAAGCCTAGTGAGGAAGGGGTCTATGCGCTCCCCCTTCTGCATACAAGTACATCTCAGCTTCTCCTCCAAATACATCTTTCATTGCTCGGAAGATCCCTTGTAAATGTAGCGAGAGCATCCCACATCTGCCTGGCACTTTCCTTGCCAGCTATATGTGATACTACATGATCTCGAACCCCATCAATATTAAGTATCTCCGCCTTTGCCAACTCCTTATAGGCCTTCTGCTGATTTGGATCCGTGGGTACAACCACCACGTTATCGATGTAAGCCTTCAGATCGTATTCATCAAGGAGGCAAGTGATCCTAGCCTTCTTGATCACATATTTGGATGCACTGTCCAATCGATCCTGATCTCTCAGCTCTGCTGATGCCATCTCAACAAAAATAAGTGAAAATCCTCCTCTTCTCCTCTGCGCAACTACTCTTAGGCTCTACGTGCTCCCTGCTAGAGTGAGTAAATCTATTCACAATGACTGTTTCTTTGCAATGAGAAATCGAACTTTTGAACTGGAAGTTCTTCGAGGAAAAATTTCCCTTAGTGTGTGCTCTTTCTTCCTCCTGAGACTATTTTGCACTAGCAACTGCTGCAAAATATTGCGTCTAGTTGGAGATTTTCTATGCAAGGAAAAACACTGTCGCTCCCTTTGCCTCTGGTAATCTTCGATCCGGAAAACATAATTTCTCTATCGCTCTCTCAGAGAAATAGAATTTTCCTAAAAAATTGACCCTCCTGGCCAAAGGATTTGTGCTGCCTCTGGGGTTTCGAGCAGCTGCTTACGCAGTGCTACGAAGCTCCTCTTCTTTTTTGCAACTGAGCTCTCCGACTTTCTATCTGCGCTCTGATACCATGTTAAAATTCAGGAATCCCGAATCCTACTGCAACAACTGATATTGTTTCTTCTATTTGTTAAATAAATTAAACAAATTATTTATTGTGTGCTATGACAAATATAGAAACAAATACACTACAACCTTCATAAAACAAATATTGCGGAAGAAAAATAAACGCTGAAAGAATAGATGCACACACACAATTTGACACTGTTATTTTTGGACTAAGTCCTTGGAAAAACCCAACTCGGGAAAACTAGTGCACCAACTGAGGGTTTGATTATTATGCAGTAGTAAATCTAAGTACAAAACTATGGATGCTTAATCTAGCAGTCCAAACAGAGAAATGAGTGACAGTAAAATTAATGAGAAAATTTTTCACTTCCACAGGCGATCCGACACTAACCTCAACTCGATTTGAGCTGCTCCTTGCTCCCTTTACGCAGTCATTGCGTCAGCCTATGCAGTACTACATCCCACAAGCTTGGAACTGCGTCTCCTCTTGTTGTCTCTGCCACTGCTGTCTGGAAATCTGATCTTCTTAGCCTCTGGACTCTCTGCCTAGCCTCAGGCTCAGAATATCTATTGCTCCCCAACAAAAACCAAAATCTCCCACTGAAGCTCTGCGCTGCCTCTCTGTGGTACTCGCTGCCTCTCTGCAATGTACTCACTGGAACTGGAAAAACTTCCTTCGACCTTACTATCTCTGCCCCTCTCTCACTACTTCGAGCTCACTAGCTCTCTCTTTGACAACAAAACGCTGCTACTCTGGAAATCGATCTGCCAGTGAAATCAAACTGCCGAAGTGTGTCTTCTCCAAGCCCCATCGAGTTCTTATAATCTTTCGTTGAGAGTTCAACGACCACGATTAAATCTTAAACGATGGCTAAGATTAACAAGAAATCGATCCATGTTTTTTTCACAATGACTTATTAATTCCTTTTAATTAATTATATTTGCTAAGTTTGGACTTAGGAAATATTAAAAACTAACTAATTAATTTAATTAAGTCATTTCTAGGTGGAATTTCAAGAAACGATTTCTGGGTATTGGAGAATACATGTATTCTAACCTCTCTACCAAATATCGAGGCTAGAACACATCCGATGCTACAAAAACTAATAGACATCACAAGAGGATCTTCGATCTTGCAATCTAGGGCACGAAAGAGAGAGAGAGAGATACACCAAAATTTCGATTTCCCTTTTCTCCTTCACCTTGACCAAACTCGCACTTCTTTAGCCCTCTTCCTTCACTTCGCACTTTTTTCGGCTTCCTTTGAGATATCGAATTTGCTTGAGATATTCTCCTCCAAATGAATTCAATCTGCTCCTTTTATAGCCTTTAGGCGAGGTCGAATAGCCTTCCTTGAGGCTGACTTGATCATCTTGAAGCCGACTTGGTGTGGAGGTGACATAATTCATATTTGACCCAATATTAAACCTTTTTACATGATTCAAAAGGCCAAGAAGGATCTTTTAAAATGTACGATGACTCTCTAGACTCAAAATAAATCCTAGAAGTTCTCAACGGGGATTTTGACCTAAAACATAATTACACAACCATGAAACCCATTGTAACAATAATAATTTTTTTTTTTTTTTTATCTATTCTTTTGACAAGTACTTTACATAGTGACTCAAATACATTAATGAAGACTGAACTTAGTTACATTCTTTAACACTCCCTCTTAACGAGGGAGGTATTCATAATATACAAGTACAAGGAGGATCTCAAACTATGTGAACTATGAAGAATATTTAGGCACCTCAATGCCATAGACTAGATTCCTGACCAGGGAAATCTATTTAACTTCTTTCAACAATTTAGGCACCATAATGCCACAGACTAGATTCCTGACCAGGGCAATCTATCTGAGTGGGACTAAAATTGACTAAAGCTTTCAGCGTCTCTAGGTACCATTAGGCTTACTTACTAACCATCAACCCAAGGATCCAAGTGTGTGTCAGAGCTCAATGACCAACGCCACCTTTCCTACTTCGGGAACGAGACATCAACACAAAGTGTTGCCCAGATATCCTCCCAGGACTATCAATTAAATCTTTGAAAAAAGATTCCTCAATGATACACTTTTCTTTGCTACTTCACATGCAACAACATATCTTTCAAAATGCATTCTCCAATCAAAACTATGTTATGCCCTCTCTCTCAACCAATGACATTTCTTCTATCCAGGCTCCCTCTTAACCTAGGGAGATTTATTTTTTCTTATGAAGTTGGAGAATCTTTCATGGCTTCCAAGTTCCATCCTACTTATCAGGGTTATTCATATATCTTCCTTCATCATGCTTATCACATCAACTTTACTTTCAAGCATCTTCACCATCTTGAAGATGATGTACTTGCACAACTTAGATAGCAAGTAAAACAAAATCTATAGAAGGATGAAGTTAGCCATAACACAATCTTATAATAATGGAAGCATTAGACATTACAAACATAATCAACAAGAAACTATACTTCAATACTTCAACTTCTTGCCCAGGTTTTGTTACAAACCTTGAATCACGTCAATAACTCAATCAAGATATTAGTGTCATTATATCTAGGGCCTTAACATTACTTTCAACGATATGACAAGTCCTTTCAAATATCAAAACCTAGAAACAAATCAGATTAATGCATCTAACAATTTTCAAAATTGATGTTAGTCTTCCTACTAAGATTTTATGTAAACCCTAGATTTCATACACGAGCTTCAACAATCAAAACCAATCTCAACTTAATCAACAACATGGATAGCTTCTAATAGGTTTTGATGTAAATCCTAGATTGTCCATCTACAAATTCACAACAATCACTATATAGATTCATAGATTTCAGATTGTTGTATCACACATCTCAAAGATTCAACTACTTCTAAGGTTTAGCTGCAAAACCCTAGATTTCTTAAACAACATCATCCTAGAATATCAAGCTTTTACTAGGGCTTGTTTACAAACCCTAGGACTCATGACCATTAATAATTAAGTCAACACACATGCATATCTAGACCATATGTTAGGCAATACATTAGACATATACTGACCTAGACTAGGCTAGTGTCTTAACCAAATGGATACATACCTAGGGTTTCATTCCTATGACCTCACTTTAAATACATAACAAGGGTTTTGTTTATAGGCCCAAGCAAACCCTAAATATTTAGGGTTTCATAACATAGCAAAGCAAAGCTTTAGACAACATCATTCAACCCTAACAAGTTTGGTATTTCATGATCATACCAAAACCCCAAACATGATATCATCATCAAAAATTTCGAATAACATTTTCAATAATCCTAAGCAGGCTAGGGTTTCATACAATATTATTAGCATACCCTTAAGTTAGGGTTTTCCAGAGAACCTTTCTAGGGCTCATATACAATCAAAGATATGAGGAGGGTAGATTTATCAGATGATGAATCACCTTAACCAAGAATTTTTATGATTCAAGAGAGCTAGACACACCATTGTTAGTAACGTAGAATGATTTATGAAAGATAATGATTATACTTTTATCATGAAGATAACAAAGCTTATGGTCTATAAGACATACCTTTGTTTCTTAACAAACCTTGTAACTCCAATGCTTTGTTTTGTAAGGCCTGCTTCCATAATCCTTGAGCATTCAACAAGTCATTTCCTAAACAAGGAAATAGAGGTAGAAAGGTGATTACTTTTTAATATAAACAAAACTTAATTAAGTACATGAAACCAAAAACTGAAAAGGAATGAGATACTTATCTTTGGGAGTTGTTGAGGGCTCCCTTCGAGGGATACCTAAAATCTTATAGAAACAAAAATGTCTTTTCCAAAAATTTGTTAAACCTACAAATACTAAAAATAAAAAATAAAAAATAGAATATCTAAGGCTAAGAGCAAAGGATTTCATAGTGTAACTCCCTTATGTTAGATTCTTCAGGTTCAACTTTCTTAGGAGATCCTTATTCAACGACATTTGCTTGATCTCTTTCCCTCTTCTTATTTCTCGGATTGTTGGGACAATCACTTCTATAGTGACCCATTTTATGACATTGATAGCATTCTACCTTGGACATGTCTACCTTCCTTCTTGCTCCTTTTGTCTTCTTGAAGTTTCCTTTCTTCTGATGAGTGTTGTAGGCATTTGAAACTTCTTCGTTGTTGGAAATTAGTGAGATTTTCAATTCCTCTTGGCTGCAGGTTGTTGAGATTTTGAGTGTTGAGGTAGCATCGAGTGTGCTCTAGCATTGAAATTTTGTGGAGGGGCTAAGACACACAAGACCTCCAAAACCCAGAAAGTGTTTGGAGAAATTTCATTTGATGTGTGAGATATTAAACAATTGTTTTTTTTAACGAGGACCCTAATTCTAATTAAGGGAATTAGAAAAATCTAAGTGAATTAATTAAACACATGCGATGAAATGTTCTAAGTGACGCGTATCAAGCAGTGATTTAATCTTTTAGCCGTCGATAAGAGATTAAATCACGACCGTTGATGTGTCAACGAAAAAGTTTAAGAGAAAGGCTTGAGGGTCAGTTGGAGACACACACACACGAAGGCGAAGTTGAGAGACCGAGCTGGAATCTAGGGCGGGTTTGCTAAGAATTTCCAGAAGAGTTTCAACTGCAACAAGGGGTAGTATTGGCTATAAGGGGATGGTCTGATCCCGGAGCCAAGAGTCAACAAGAGGCAGAGGAGCAACAATTGGAGCAGCGTAGAGGAGGTTGAGGCTACGCAACAGCTGTGTAGCGCAGAGGGTTTCAGTCGCTACGCATGCTTAGAAGGGGCAGCGCTGCAACTTCAGGAGGCCACCAGGGTTACGCAGAGGCCATCCAAGGCAACGTAAGGACTGCGTCACCCAGTCTGGGGTTATGCAGTCCCCTTCTGAGCAATGCAGGGGCACGCAGAGGCTAGCAGGGCTGACACAGGCAGCTTCAGTGCAACGCTGGGGTTTCTAGAGGCAGAATAGGGCTAAGTTCTGTAAATCCCGTTTGAGGGTGTGAATCAGTGCAATATTTAGTGTCTAGAACAACAGGTATTGCTGCAGATCTTTTTTTCTCTATCGGGTTAACCAGAAAGGTGCCCAAATTTGTTGTACTCAGATTCTACTTAATAATAATAAACCCTCATATTTGCTGCACCGGTTTTCCTGCGTTGGGTTTTTCCGGGGACAATTGTCCGAAAAATCTGTCACTTTGTCGAACGAGCGTAATATTCAGTAAATGATCTGTATGTGTGTAGGCTGCTAGTTGTGTTTACTTAGGTATTTTCTGAATATTTTGTTGGAACACCTAATCCTACATGGGTAGGTGTGGAATGCGAAAAGTCACAATGGAGTCCAAGTGACCTTGGAATGTGAAACCAAGAGTCACACCATTGTACTATAAATGTACATCTTTGTATAATGGAAAACAAGAAAGCCTCACGCTTATCTTTCATTGTGTGTTGTTTCTCTTGTGTGTGTTTTCTTCTTCCTCATACACCATGTGTGTTTAACATGATATCAAAGTCGATACGTCCACAACTGCCTCAACTTGAGTGAGCTATTTGTTTATGGTTTCGTGTAGACCGGGTAAAAAATTCTTGACATTTTTGCAGCACTCAGAGTTTCTGCAGCAGACATTTTGCCGCATTCAGAAAGTGGTTTTGGAGAAGGAGCAACATTCAGAAATTGGTAGCATTCTGGCATTGGTTTTGAAAAAAAAGCAGCACTGCGCATCTGAAGGTTTTCATTTTGATTGCTTCCTGCAATTTATCCCTATTAAATTTCTGCATTTTAAAGAGCTGCTGGAAAACACTGTTTAAAGAGGGTTTTTGAAAGAAAAATTTCTGAGGTTTTTCATTGAGAAATTTTCTGCAATTCTAGGTTTCTTTGCTGATGGAAAAATCATTTTTGCCCCAAATCTACATGATCCTGCAAATTATTTTGCTATGTATTTAAATTTTTTTTTGCTGTTGTTTTAAAATATTGGTTCTCAGACTTTCCTCTCTGCTGTTTTAATTTAAAAAAAAAAAAAAAATAAAAATAAAAAAATAAAAATCAATTCAAGCTCCAGGCCTCTCGGCCCCCCTCCTCAACCCACAAGCCTATTTGCTCCCCCTTCCCATACGATAACCTCTCCCTACCCTGCGCTAGTTCCCCACAACCATCGTCCTAACGCTCAACAGCGGCCCCTCACCGTGGCCTAATCCCTACGGCCCACTTTGCCCTCGGCCCTCTACACAGCTCCTACGCTACACCCTTCCCTCACAACTCATGCCCCTGCAGCTCATACCTTACGTTCCTCGCACTCGCTCTACGAGCTCTCACTCCTACCACCCCCTCACTAGCGCTCTTCCACCTCTGCGCTCGCTCCACACAACTCTCCACGTAGTCGGACCTCCCTCGAGCTCTCCTCACCTGCATACACTTCGCCTATCCCTCTCTCCCACACTCTCAACGCACAACATCACTCCTGCGCCTCCTGCGCCCTTTCCACCCCTCTCTCCACACTTCCACGACCTCACATCCTCTCGACTCTGCAACCTACGCCGACCCTCTCACACATCGACCCTCGCTCGACCCTTACCCCCTACACCCTACCTCCTCACGCTGCAATTACTACGCCCTCACACTCGAGCTCCCCACTGCGCACCCCTACCTCCACGAACTCTGCTTCCCATCCATCCACGAACGACTCCCCTACCCAACACAGCAATACGACCCTCCCTTTTTTTAATCACATTCCTGTTTTATTTTAAATTTAATTCAACTTTTAAATTTTTTAAAACATTCCCATGCCTCTTCTTTTAAATTTCCTTCCCTCTCTTTTTAAATTTATTTTAATATAAGCCCCCTCCCATCCCAATAAATTTCCCTCCCTTTTAATTAATCCCCTTCCCCTCCATTTTTAATTAATCTATTTAAAAAAAAAAGGAAAAAAAGAAAAAAAAAAACAACAACTGAGGAAGAGAGGAAGAGCAGAGAGAGAAAATGAACAGCAGGAAATGAAGAGAAAATGGACTGAATACATAGAGAAAAGTGCAGATTACATTTGTGGCATTGACATAAGGGTGATTTTCTGAAATAAGACAAGTTTGCCATTATTTTTAAAACAGCTCTTTGAAGAAGAAATTTCAGCTGCCTTAAAGGCCTCTTGCACAAGTCTTTTGCTGCACACTCATACAGAAATTTGCAGAAATATTGTATTGAACTGACATTGATTTGCATCTTCATTCAAGACTTAAAGTGTATTTGAGTTGAAAAATTGTTGATTGCCCTCCATCATTTGAGGAGCAGATTTTGTACTTTGAGATTTCCATAGTTGGAAATTCTTTGGAGTCATTTGTATTTGTTGTTGAATCACATTGTAAACGGGTGCATTTTCGGTTGTAGTCGACACCCTTTCATTTTTTGAGCTTAAGTTGTTGAAATGGCTAAAATCAATGAGGCATTAGTGTTGTTGAATAACCTCATTCATTCAAATGTTCATGACATGATAAAAATGAGCAAGGATGCTCTTTGTAACATTCAAAGTTGTTTGCAAGATGCACATGAAAAGATTGAGTTTTTGCAGTTGGAATCTCAGCTCCAACAAGACGAACTTCAGCAAAAGAGTCACCATTCTGAACCTGTTTCCGTTCAGAAGATTGAGAAGGACTCTCATCAGAAGAGAGAAGATAAAGTTGCAGTTGATCCACATTCAGTTCCTTGTACTAGAGCAGATGTACATGCAGATGTAGCAGTTCAACCTACACTTCTCAAGCCCATCATCAGACCTTGGGAAGAGCTTGTCCACAACAAGCATAGAACTGGTCTTGGATATGACAAGGATGTGTCCTTTCATATTCCAGACTACACCAAGCCCATCATATTTCAGAGTGCCGGATTCATGTATGACAGTTCACCTGCAGCTGTTCCAGATCCTGCTCCACAACAACAACATCAGATTGTAAAATGCCAACACTGTGATCGAGTTGGCCACATGAAAGATCACTGTTTTGATCTTCATCCATGCAAGCACTGTGGTCGGCACACCCATTCTTTAGACAGATGCTTCAGACACAAGCCTCCTGCAAGAACAAAGATTCATCTTGGATGGATCGCTTCTTGGTAATGGGCATCAGCAGCCAAGAAGATGTTTAAGACAAATGTCAGAACTTGTTCACAGATATTGAACAAACTTGCAGTTGAGTTTTCATGATAGTAGTCCACATGTCCCCGATGGGGGAAAATAGTAATGCGTGCCGTTTCCGACGTCGTATCAAGCGAGTCGAGCCCGAGCCACAATTCCTCATTCGGCCCGCAGTTGCAGCGAGACACAATGGGGCCCGCGAGTTCGAGCTACACCGTCATTCCGTATTCGTAGATGTAGCCAAAGCACACGATGCCCATGAGCATGCTCGTTGGTGGATAACCTAAAACCATCATCTTTGGTTCGTGGACAACCTAAAACCACCACAGGTAGTAGACCTCCCTTCTTTTAGGTCGAAGGTCTCCCTTTCATATATGAGGAACACTTCCTCTAGCAGAAGCCTTCAGCTTAGCAGCCTTCAGCTTCTTGCCAACTTTGGTTGAGTTCCAGGAAATGCTTCAAGCATTCTAGAGTTGTTGGTAATCCTAAAACCATCACAGGTAGTAGACCTCCCTTATTTTAGGTTGAAGGTCTCCCTTTTTTATGAGGGACAATTCCTCTAGCAGAAGCTTTCAGCTTCTTGCCAGTTTTGGAAGAGTTCCGGGAACTGCAACAAGTATTGTGTTCCAGTGTTGGTGGTCATCCTTAAACCACCTCTTTTTTCCAACATTTCAAAGAGTTGATTCAACCCAAGTGCTGCCATGTATACTTTGTAGATTTGTATTACAACTCTTTTCTTGGACTCACACATACCCCTTCCGATTAAGGGGGGATGTTGGAACACCTAATCCTACATGGGTAGGTGTGGAATGCGAAAAGTCACAATGGAGTCCAAGTGACCTTGGAATATGAAACCAAGAGTCACACCATTGTAGTATAAATGTACATCATGTATAATGGAAAAATAAGAAAGCCTCACGCTTATCCTTCATTGCGTGTTGAGTCTCTTGTGTGTGTGTTCATCTTTCTCATACACCATGTGTGTGTTTAACATATTTTCTGAAAATAACTTGTATAATTAAATCACAAGTAGGAGAAGTAAATCAAGATACTGCAGTAGGATTTCTGTATTATTGTATTTAAAAATTTTCACATGGTATCATAGCGATTGCAGATTAAGCTGAATCTTCAACAAATCAGCTGAAGACATATTTTCTACAGGGTAGCAGCTGCAGCAGCAGATCCGAAGAGGGCAGCTCTGCAGCAGGAGGACGCAGTCCCAGCAAAGGCTATGCAGGGGTTGAGGCAGTCCCATCTGGGTGACGCAGAGACAACACAGTACCTTCCAGAGGGACGCAGGAGCAGCATGTGCTGCGCAAAGGCTGTGCTAGGCCAGTCTTCTCACGCAGAGGCCAGCTAGAGGGACGTAGTCCAGATTACTTTTCTGTTGCTGAGAGATATTGCCGAGATCCGAAAGCAGTGCTTTAGATCTTCAGCAGTTGCTGGTGTGGTGGAGATTCTGCCAGTGCAGAATTGTGCCTAGCTAAGCTGACAAAGAGCGGGAGGAAGACAATCACTCGGCAGATCTGCGCCAAACAGATCTGAGATTCGATCAAGAGGGTGATCGTAGAGAACTGTCCGATTGTTTTGGCTGAAGATTTCCAGGAGGGAAATTAGTTGACAAAGGGAGCAGTTACTATAGAGCGTTTTCGATCACCAAGAAACCCAGATCCAACATTTATGTTGAGTTTTGCAACAGAAAGAGGGAGAAGAGTATTGTTTCGTCAGATTTGAGCTAAATGGATTCTCATGGGCTGAGAGATCAAAACAGGTTGGACGGTGTGTCCAACTTCGTCATCTGGAGAGCCATAACACTGACAGTCCTGGATGAATATGACATTAAGAACCATGCAGAGAATGTCCTAGCTGAGCCTGCAGATCCAGATCCTCTGAAGAAATTCAGGGAAAATCAAGCGTGGGCTAAGCGTTTGATTATGGACGGAGTAAAGATCATGTTGTGCCACATATTGCCGGAAAGAAGACAGCAAATGAGATGTGGACTACTTTCGAGATGATGTATCTGGGAAGCTCCGTTCAAAGAAAGATGCTTCTAGAGAATCAGATGAGGTTGTTCCAGATGCAGAAGGGTGAGGAGATAGATCCCTTCATTTTCCGACTTTAGACTATCCGAGATCAACTGATTGCCATGGCTGCAACTCAGGATGAAGGACTCTTAGTAAGGACTACCCTGAATGCAGTCACCGAGGAGTGGGAAACACTTGTCCAAAGCATATTGGGCAGGGCAGCGTTACCATTTTGGGCAGACATGTGGGCAATCCTCCGTCAGGAGGAGACCTGGAGATTCACCAAGAGGCAAAACATCAACAACAGAACTGTTAGGTTGAAGAAAGAAGAGGAAGATGGTGCAACAAAGGAACGAAGGCAGCAAGGGAAGAAGAAGAGGGACCTATCTAAGGTCCGGTGCTTTAACTATGGTGAACTTGGACACTTCGCCAGCGCCTGTCCTAAGAAGGACAAAGGTGTTGAAAAGTTCAACTAGGATTGGTCTTCATATTGACTATGTAATTATGTATTTATGTAAAGAAGAAGACAAAGATAATAAAATGCATTTTGTTGTACTTGCTTCATGGGTTTCATGAGCAAGATTTTATTATAGGTTAATAGACTTCTTCTTGATGTCTATTAGGGTTTTGTCTTCTAGGTATAAATATAATTAAGTGTCATACATATGAAGGATCTAGTCTAGAGAAAATGCTCCAAGACCTTGTCAAAGTAGCTCAACAATATGGCTCATGAATGGTGAGATACTTGATGTAAATACTCTTCAAGACAACCTACTATACGCTCTACAAGTCGGTTCATATACCTCTCCTAGTCGGCCTATAAATAGCGCACATGAACCGTCACACCCTTTCATGGTTAGGTTGGCTTATTTATAGGCTCAGACAACTATATATACCCCATTGTACTGCGCAGAAAATAGAAGGACAGAAAACTGCAGATCACTCTGAAACAGTCTGCGGATTTTAGGAAGATTTGAAGTGCAAATACAGGGATAGAGAATTGCGAATATCAGCTAAGTTTATACAACGTGATAAAGTGTGGTCTAAGTGTGGGTTAAAGGACAGGAAAAGGTGCGGTCTTATCTGAAGATTTAACAGTGAATAATTCTGAGATAAAGTGCAGAAAAGGGACAAGATCAGTTGCGGACTTCTAGATAGAAGTTAGTTCTAGTTTAAGTATAAAATAAGGTTCGTAGATCACAATATATTATCACAGCAAGGAAGAGACTTCCGTTTGAGAAAGTAAGGAAGGTAAATCATTGATTTACCTTCTTATTCTATAGTGCCTAAAAGGAAGTACTACTCCTCAATTGAAGAAATTTCAGTGGTATCCAATGTAAACGGTTTCAAGCATTCTTGTCTAAGAGAAATCTGTGCAAAGAAGAATGCTATGCAAGATACAAATACATTCTAGAAGATAAGACCTAGAGATCGAGTTCTAGTATTGGTGCAACACAGTGCAGGTTGGTGCAGAAAAGAAGGATCAACATTAAAGGTCAACAAAGAAGCAGTGGCAAGGTCTTGGATGCATTAATAGGTTAAGGGTCTCAGTCTTGGTCATGGTACTTGTCATTTGAAGATCTATAAGAAGAATTCCTTACGGGTTTTCCTCTCCAAGGAAAGGTTTTTCCCTGGCTCCAGGAGACTAATCCTTGTGTCTCGTGAATTTTGATAATTGACTTGATGAAAGATTTAATAAGCTAATGAAGGGAAGACATAAGTAACTGAAGTAACCTCACAAGTAATTATCAAGAAGAGAATTTTGAATTAAGCACTAGACCTCCAAGTTCTTAACAAAAGGAACTTCTGATTCCAATGCAGCAACAACAAAGGACGATGGGAGTGATGATGACGTAGCCATGAGTGCTGGGGCGATATGGATCTGTAGAGCAGCTACAGATCAAGGAGGCAAGATCCTTGAGTAAGCCCAACTCTTGGATCACATACGAGCTACGGGAGCCTTAAGACTGTAACAGGACAAGTAGAGAGATGGGTGTTGAAAATCACAATGAAGTTGAGGGCAGTGCTCAGATGCTGTAGATGCCGTAACAACGTAGAGGCTGATGGGACTTCAACAGCGTAGAGGGGCAGTGCTCATGCAATGGCTTCAGGTAGACATCGTAGAGAAACAACCAAGCGAGTTTTAGTGAAGGGATGCAGCTTGACTTGTCTGTCAACGATTGGGCAGGGGTCCTTCAGTTGGTTACTTCTCAGAAACTGAGTTGCAGTGCAGCAGTTAGCAGTTACAGTGCTGTGGGCAGCATAATGCAGCAATTTGAGAGGGAGTTGCAATATAGATGTGGCAGTGACATGGGTAGCAGTACAGGGAGCAACAACGCAGTAGATGGAGGGCAATAGGCCAAGCATCAGTAACGCAGAGATCAACACCAAGATCTTGTGATACATGGTGTGGATGTATTACTAGAGCAAACTCCGTGCTAAGAGGGAGTGTTGAGATTTTGAGTGTTGAGGTAGCATCAGGTGTGCTCTAGCCCTGAAATTTTGTGGAGGGGCTAAGACACACAAGACCTCCAAAACCCAGAAAGCGTTCGGAGAAATTTCATCTAATGTGTGAGATATTAAAATAATTTTTTTTTAATGACCCTAAGTCTAACTTAGGGAATTAGAAAAATTAAAGTGAATTAATTAAACATAGGTGATGAAATGTTCCAAGTGACATGGATCAAGCAGTCTTTTAATCTTAGCTGTCGATAAGAGATCAAATCATGGTCGTTGATGTGTCAACGAAAAAGTATAATAGAAAGGCTTGTGGGTGAGTTGGAGACACACACACGAAGACAAAGCTGAGAGACTGAGCTAGAATTCTAGGGCGGGTTTGCTAAGAATTTCTCGAAGAGTTTCAGCTGCAGCAAGGGGTAGTATTGGCTAAGGGGATGATCTGATTTCGGAGCTAAGAGTCAGCAAGAGGTAGAGGAGTAGCAATCAGGAGCATCACAGAGGAAGCTGAGGCTACACAACAGCTGCGCAACGCAGGCCCAGGAGGGGCAGCGCAGCTTCAGGAGGCCACCAGGGTTACGCAAAGGCCATCTAGGGCAGCGTAAATACTGCGTCACCCAGTTTGGGGTTACGTAATCCCCTTTTGAGCAGCGCAGGGGCATGCAGAGGCTAGCAGGGTTGACGCAGGTAGCTTCAGGGCAGCGCTGGGGTTTATAGAGGTAGAACAAGGTTGAGTTCTGTAAATCCCATTTGAGGGTGTGAATCAGTCCAATATTCAGTCTCGAAAACCACAGGTATTGTTGCAGATCTATTTTTCTGTGTTGAGTTAACCAGAAAGGTGCCCAAATTTGTTTTACTCAGATTCTACTCAATAATAATAAACCCTCATATCTGTTGCATTGATTTTCCCGCATTGGGTTTTTCTGGGGACAATTGTCCAAAAACCTGTGTGTCACTTTGTCGAATAAGCGTAATATTCAGTAAATGATCTGTATGTTTGTAGGCTGTTAGTTGTGTTTACTTAGATATTTTCTGAAAATAAATTGTATAATTAAATCACAAGTAGGAGACGTAAATCAAGATACTGTAGTAGGATTTATGTATTATTGTATTAAAATTTTTTCACACAAATACTCCATAATTCTTCAGAGGTGGGAGCTTTCTTCCACCTGTTGAGTCCTAAAGCAAAAGCACTCCAAGAAGGTGGCAACCCTAATAATGTTGTGATCACCAGTTCCTTGTCTAGTACATTTTCATCAATGGCTAGAAGATCATCTCTAATTCTTGCTATCCTTAGAAAGAAGGTAGCCACAATGTCCTCTTTAGTCATCTTTGTGGTCCTTAGTTCATTCTTCAAACTTGCTACTTGACAAATGTTCTTAATAGTGAATAGTTTTGACAAGGCCTCATACATTTCTTGTGCATGGTAAATGTTGGCTATGAATGGGACAAGATTGTCCTTTATTCCTTCTACCATTAGAGTCATGGCCACTAATCCTGATTCTCTGAATTTCACTTTGTCATCATCACTGGATTCTTTTGTAGGCTTCTTTACTTTTCCTCTAACCAAATCTAATACTTTGTTCTTTTCAAGAATGAGGTCAATCCTCTTGTTCCATGACTTGTAGTTTGATGCTCCTTCAAGCTTGTTTTTTCCCTTCAGTTAGACATTTTTCTTGAAGATAGTGAAGTTCTTTCCTTACAGAGTTTCTTTTTATGATTCCTTGATCAACTACTTGAAACTGCCTTTTTCTTCTTTCTTCACCAAAGCTCTGATACCATGTTAGAAGATCAGAAAGGCAAAAATATTTTCTTGTACTTGATAGTTTACTTGTGATGTTCCAGTATTCTTATTAGTTTTCTTATTATCTTCTTTTCTCTTTGTTCATCAAGCAATTACCAAAGCAAACATAGATCAAGGATACCAGATATAGGCAGATAGCCAGGGAAAACCCCACTCTAGGGGAAAACCCTGTTAATAATTCTTCCTTCAATAGTTTCCCTGAGATAATCCAAGACTCTAGACCTTGACACAAACTTCCTCCAGACCAAGTCAACCTTCTTCTTCTTTTGCAAATGATCCTATTTTGACTTGGCAACAACAACAACAACTCTATGCAACACTTTTTTTGATCCAGTAACTTCGATCTTGTAATATTCCCAATTAGCCTTGCTAATTGGAATATTGCATTTTTGCTTTATTTTGCCGCTTTAGATAGAAATAATAAATAAAGTGAGAAATAAGAGGGGTCACCTCACTTTAGTCACCTCACTTTATAATAAAGTGTTCTTTTTCCTAGTAGATTGACGTTGTAACTCAGAGAGGGGGCCTTGGGGGTCCACGTGGATATGATGGGGGAGGCATCAGGCTAACCCAAGGTAAACTGCGCAGATCCAGGGAGAGTTAAGTTTTGGAGGGAGTTTGATGTTATAAAAGGAGAGGCTCTCACCTCATTTGATCATTCATGATTTGATATTATTAATGATAGCTGGACTTAAATACCTTGTGTAGGTTGTTTAGTCGGTGCCGGCCTTCATTTGCAGTGCACGAGTGTCTCCCGAGTCGGAGATCTCAACCTCAGCCTCGAGGGGACTTCGAGTGCACCTTACAGTAATTTTTACCGGTTTCACCCCTTAGCCGGGGGACTTCGAGTCCGCCCTGGTAAGGTTTGTTCGAGTTCTATCTTTCGGTTCAGTACTTAGCGGCCGGCCGGTTTCTGAAGCAAATCGAGGAGGGAACCCTCTGGTAGGCTGCGCAATTCGGTGAGAGAGAATGACTGTCTCATCGGGAGAGAGAGGACGCGGTTTTATTCAGGAAGGGTGAGGACGGCGCGCCCCCGGGAGGGGCGCGATCCGGATCGGCAGGAGGCATTTCTGTTCAGTGAGGAGAAGGACGCTGTCAAGCTTGGAAGTGAGGACGCTGTACATTTCTGAAGGAAAGGGTTGCAGATCTGAAGGTTCATTGTTAGATCCATCCATGAGAAGGGGAGATCTGAGCAGATACTTGCAGATCTAGTCTTGTATGTTGTAGATCTGGAGGTTTAGCCCTAGATCCAGCTTGGGGAGTTGCAGATCTGAGGAGATATTGGCAGATCTAGTCCAGATCTGAAGGGTTAACATCAGATCCAGCCCTAGAGGCTGTAGATCTGAAGAGATATTGTCAGATCCAGCATAGATATGAGGGTTTGGTAGCAGATCTGATAGGGGAGGACGCAGATCAGGAAGGGAAGGACGCAGATCTGGTTTGGAGGCTTCAAATCTAGCAGATCTGAGCATTCAGGAGCAGATCCACTTGGTAGGACGCTGATCTGATGAGCAGACTTGGGAGAGGCAGGCTCAACAGCGTTTTCTAGGCCACAGTAGCTGATCTATCTGTTTGGAGGTCTGGGTGACTAGTGCTCCATCTATTTCTGCGCTGTCACTAGCAGAGTCAGCGTTTTTCATTGGAGAGGGTTTTCAGTTGGAGATCAGCCATTTCATCAGTCTTCAGCCCCAGTACCAGCGCAGTTCATCTTCAGCATTCAAAGCAGCTAGGACGCTGTCCTTGTTGCAGCCATTATCTGTTGAGAGGGTCTCCACTTGCCTAGGGCAAGGATAGGTGCACTTACTCTGATTTATTGTACTCCTCTCTATGTACTTTCTGATTAATAAAATGGCTCAGTTTCTGGCATTCCATGTGCTATGATTCAGTGGTCTGGTTCAGCGTTATATTTTCTATATCTGTATTGGTGTATTTCTGTTTATTACTGGTTATTTCCCTTTGGGGATATTACAGTGGTATCGGAGCATAGATCTGGCTCAGCCTGTGGTGCTAGCAATCTATGACGTCCAGAGGCCATCCCCGTCTCCTCGGGGGAAGTGATTCTGATTCAGAGGCAGAACAGCGTAATCCAATGGA
Organism: Pinus albicaulis; assembly: GCA_034641835.2. Taxonomy (NCBI): domain Eukaryota; kingdom Viridiplantae; phylum Streptophyta; class Pinopsida; order Pinales; family Pinaceae; genus Pinus; species Pinus albicaulis. The sequence continues at coordinate 1,835,734,949 of CM076575.1, read as the reverse complement.
GGCCATGTTCGCAAGGTTGACTGAGAAGTTGACTGCGAAGATGGATGCATTCATGCAGGATGTAAACAAGAAGATGGCGGAGAAGGAACCCCCTAGGGTTTTCCAGGTGGGGGAAGGATCGGGCGTGTCTAGCCACATACCAGATGCTAGTCCCATTGTGTCAGCGCAGAGGGTAGATTCCACTCCCACTCGCCCGACCATGCCTACTTTCCCGGTAGAGGAAGAGGAGCAAACGGCATCAAGAGATGGGGGTCTAGATCATCATGCAGTTCTGTTTGCAGATTGGCGAAGCATGGGACAGGAGTTCATGGATGCTTTCCCTTTCAATCAGTATATCCAGTTCCGATGTGGCGGCAAGTCTTATGATCGAAACAAGGGGCGTGGCTCCCACCGTGATGGTCACCGTGCAGCAAGAAAATTCCATCTGCCAATGTTTGATGGCTCACAGAAGGCTACGGCCAAGTCTTGGGTGGAGAAACTGGATCTCTACTTTCAGCTTAACCAGATGCCAGAGAAGGAGGCCATTAAGATGGCTGCATTACATCTAGAGGGTGAGGCCCATAACTGGTGGTTCCATGGGTTAACTACACTGGGACATTCTGCAGTGACCACATATGCTGAGTTCACCAGGAGAGTAGTGGAACGTTTTGACAGGAAGGACCCGGATCAGCCCTTCCTTGAGCTGACTAAGCTCAAACAGACAGGGGGTGCAGAGGCATACATCTCAGACTTCTTGAGGGTTTCAGTGATGGTACCTGATTTATCAACAGCTCGGATGATCACGATGTTTGTGGAGGGGCTGTCAGAACCACTTCGTGGCCTAGTCCGGTCGAACAAACCGGCTACACTACAGGATGCTATCAGTAGGACCCGTGACCTACAAGATGTCTTGCCTAGGACCCGGCCACCTTATCCCCAGAGACAGGCTTTCCAGCCCAGGGGTAAGGACACGAGGATTCCGCCTCCCAAGGCGAATCCCGGACGAGGACAGTATGATGATGAGGCTAGGAGAGAGCTGAGACGGAAACGATTGTGCTTCACCTGCCAGGAGCCGTGGGCACCAGGACACAAGTGCACAGCAGGGAAGGCACATTTCATAGAGGTCTTCTCCGAGGGCAGTGGAGAAGAGGATGAGTTGGATAATGAGGAGGCGGGAGAATGTTATGCAGCGCAGAGTACCTTACCACCTCCACCACCCGATGCAGGAGAGGCATCATTCGCACCTACTGGGGGAGCTCTAGCAGCATTGCGAGGAGTCCCCAAGTATCTGACATTGCGCGTACGAGGGACAGTACGGGGGCAGCGTGTTTCAGTTCTAGTTGACAGTGGGGCCACCCACAACTTCATCGATGCCCAGATGGTCGCACGGAGAGGCATACCCACGGAGAACTTTGATGGGTTTTCAGTTTTGGTTCCAGGAGATCAGACCATGGCTTGTGCTCGATATGTACCAGAGTTATCAGTAACGATGGGCACCTATACATTGACCGATCACTTCTTGGTGGTAGACATTCCGGACACCAATGTGATATTGGGAGTGCAGTGGCTTATCACTCTGGGGAAGGTCACAACAGATTGGAAGGCCTTGGAAATGGAGTGGGATGATCCCAAGACGGGGAGGCATGAGAAGATCCGAGGACAGAACACATATCCGCCCCAGACAGTATCGGCACACAGCATGGATGCGACATTCCGCAGGGGAGATATAGAGTGGGCGGTCGAGTTGCGGGCTTCAGAGATAGTAGATACGGGAAGGGCGGTGCACCCTGATCCACAGTCTCTTCTCGACAGGTATGCAGTGGTTTTTGGAGACATTCCACCAGGACAGCCACCAGATCGGGGGTTTGAGCACACGATCGAGTTGGAGCAGGGGATACAGGCAGTGATCACCACCCCATATAGGCATCCCAAGGCCTATCGGGATGAGATAGAGCGGGCCATTCAGGAGTTGCTGGCCCTTGGGCACATTCGACCCAGCACCAGTCCTTTCGCTTCTTCAGTAGTGCTGGTGAAGAAGAAGGACGGCACATTACGCATGTGCATTGATTACAGGGCACTGAACAAGAAGACTTTGAAGAATCGGTACCCCATTCCCAGGATCGATGAGTTGATGGACGAGTTGAGAGGAGCACGTTTCTTCTCAAAGATTGATTTGAGGTCCGGGTACCATCAGATACGCATGAGGGAACGGGACATTCCCAAGACTGCTTTCAGGTGTCATTATGGGCACTTTGAGTTTCTGGTTATGCCATTTGGGCTGACCAATGCACCTGCCACTTTCCAGTCTTGCATGAACCACATCTTCAGGGATCATCTGAGGAAGTTCGTGCTGGTTTTCTTTGATGATATTCTCATATACAGCAGGACCTGGGAGGAGCACCTCCAGCACATTGAGACAGTCTTGCGCATTCTGGAGGAGCAGCAGTTCTTTGCCAAACTCTCCAAGTGTGAGTTTGGATTGACGGAGATGTTGTATTTGGGACACATCATAGGAGTGGACGGGGTGAGAGTCCATGACGAGAAGATCCGGGCTATCAGGGACTGGCCAGAGCCGCGGAATGTGACAGAGCTTAGAGGGTTCATTGGTATCTGTACTTACTACAGGAAGTTCGTCAAGGGCTTCTCACAGCTTGCTGCACCCCTCACAGAGCTGACGAGGAAGGGGGCATTCGGTTGGACGGATACCGCCCAGCGAGCTTTTGATAAGCTCAAGGAGGTGATGAGTAGTTGTCCGGTGCTGGCATTGCCCGATTTCACTCAGCCCTTTGTCCTAGAGTGCGATGCATCAGGGGAAGGGATTGGAGCAGTTTTGATGCAGGAGGGTCATCCGATTGCATTCGAGAGCCGGAAGCTCCTTCCACATGAGAGACTTTATCCCATCTATGATAAGGAGATGTTGGCCATCATGCATGCATTGGCCAAATTCCGGCAGTACTTGGTAGGCGGCAGATTCAGAGTCAGGACAGATCATAACAGCCTGAAGTACTTTCTGGAGCAGAAGCAGTTACAGGAGAGGTAGCAGAAGTGGATCAGCAAGATCCAGGCTTACGACTTTGACATAGAGTATGTCAAAGGGAAGAACAACGTGGTAGCAGATGCCCTTTCCCGTAGACCGGCCACGTTATCCCTCATGAGCTTGGACGCTGATTGGAAGGCTCGACTACTGGTTGAGTATTCCAAGGATAGATTTGCATGTGAGGTGCTGGATGGACAGGTAGCAGATAGCAGATACAGGGTGGCCGATGAGGTCATCTATTACAGGGATAGGATCTTCTTGACTGAGGGATCTCAGCTCAAGGAGAAGATACTCCATGCCTCTCATGATTCACCATTGGCGGGCCATCGGGGGTTCACCAAGATGTACAGGGCCATCCGGGAGAGATTTGCCTGGAAGGGCCTCAAGGAGGACGTACTCCAGCATGTTCGGGAGTGTGAGGTTTGCCAGCGGAACAAAGGGGAGATGAACCATCCCGCAGGGTTGTTGCAGCCGCGTCCCATTCCAGAGGGGAAGTGGGAGAGTGTTTCGATGGACTTCATCACGGGTTTGCCCACAGTGCAGGGCAAGGACTGCATCTTCGTGGTAGTTGATCGGCTAACGAAGTATGCTCACTTTTTCGCCATTTCGGCACATTATACAGCAGCGCAGGTGGCAGAGCTGTTCTTCCGGGAGATTTTCAGATTACATGGTCTGCCCAAGACCATCGTTAGTGATAGAGACAGCCGTTTTATGGGTGGTTTTTGGCAGGAGCTCTTTCGATTGGTAGGGACTGAGTTGACACCGAGCACTAGCTATCATCCCCAGACAGACGGGCAGACAGAGATAGTCAACAAGTGGCTGGAGGGCTACTTGCGTAACTACGTCGGTGGGCAGCAGAGAGCATGGTTGAAATGGCTACATCTGGGCGAGTACTGCTACAACACAACCCACCACATGACCATTGGCATGACACCTTTCTATGCGTTGTATGGATACCATTCCTTATCTTTTGTGGATGTGATGTTTGGTGTTAGCAGGGCTCCACGAGCCAAATTATGGATCCAAGAGAGCCAAGACATCCTCCGGGCTCTCAAGGACAACATAGCCACTGCACAAAATCAGCAGAAATTATATGCAGACAGGGGCCGAGTGGAGAGACACTTTGAGGTAGGGGATTTGGTCTACCTACGGTTACAACCATACCGCCAGTCTTCACTCAAACAGAAGGGGGCAGAGAAGCTTAAGCCTCGCTTTTATGGACCATACAGGGTGATTCGTAGGATCGGACAAGTTGCATATGAGTTGGAGCTGCCCCAAGGCAGCCGGATTCATAACATTTTCCATGTATCATGCCTGAAGAAGGCACTGGGCCAGCATGTGACAGTCACCGGGGAGCTACCTCCGACAGATGATGAGGGGCACCTGGTATTACAGCCAGAGGCCATTATTGACACCAGGGAGAGACAGCTGTGGAGCAGGAAGATCAGAGAGTTCTTGGTGAGATGGAAGAATCTGCCAGATGAGGATGCCACTTGGGAAGATGAGAAGATCTTACAGCATCCCTCACTTCAGTTGCTTGAGGACAAGCAACGTTTTGCCGAGAGAGACTGTAATATTCCCAATTAGCCTTGCTAATTGGAATATTGCATTTTTGTTTTATTTTGCCGCTTTAGATAGAAATAATAAATAAAGTGAGAAATAAGAGGGGTCACCTCACTTTAGTCACCTCACTTTATAATAAAGTGTTCTTTTTCCTAGTAGATTGACGTTGTAACTTAGAGAGGGGGCCTTGGGGGTCCACGTGGATATGATGGGGGAGGCCTTGGGGGTCCACGTGGATATGGATAGGGGAGGCATCAGGCTAACCCAAGGTAAACTGCGCAGATCCAGGGAGAGTTAAGTTTTGGAGGGAGTTTGATGTTATAAAAGGAGAGGCTCTCACCTCATTTGATCATTCATGATTTGATATTATTATTGATAGCTGGACTTCTGTCTACTTCAGCACGCCGGTTGTTTAGTCGGTCTGCAGCACTGTTTAGTGCACGAGTGTCTCCGGTCGGAGATCTCACCCTTAGCCTCGGGGACTTCGAGTGCCTGCCCTGGTAAGGTTATTTCTGGTTTCACCCTTAGCTTCGGGGGACTTCGAGTGCCCGCCCTGACAGGTTTGTTCGAGTTCTATCTTTCGGTTCGATGTGAGAGCGACGATTTACGAGAAGCAAATGCGAGGAGGAGAACCCTCTAGTGGGCTCGCAATTCGGTGAGAGAGAATGACTGTCTCATCGGGGGAGAGAGGACGCGGTTTTATTCGAGGAGGGTGAGGACGGCTCCCCCCCGGGGAGGAGCGCGGGGGGGATCGCGCTTGGGGAAGGCTTGTTGTTCAGTGAGGAGAAGGACGCTGTCAAGCTTGGAAGTGAGGACGCTGTACATTTCTGAAGGAAAGGGTTGCAGATCCGAAGGTTCATTGTTAGATCCATCCATGAGAAGGGGAGATCTGAGCAGATACTTGCAGATCTAGTCTTGTATGTTGCAGATCTGGAGGTTTAGCCCTAGATCCAGCTTGGGAGTTGCAGATCTGAGGAGATGTTGGCAGATCTAGTCCAGATCTGAAGGGTTAACATCAGATCCAGCCCTAGAGGCTGTAGATCTGAAGAGATATTGTCAGATCCAGCACAGATCTGAGGGTTTGGTAGCAGATCTGATAGGGGAGGACGCAGATCAGGAAGGGAAGGACGCAGATCTGGTTTGGAGGCTTCAGATCTAGCAGATCTGAGCATTCAGGAGCAGATCCACTTGATAGGACGCTGATCTGATGAGCAGACTTGGGAGAGGCAGGCTCAACAGCGTTTTCTAGGCCACAGTAGCTGATCTATCTGTTTGGAGGTCTGGGTGACTAGTGCTCCATCTATTTCTGCGCTGTCACTAGCAGGGTCAGCGTTTTTCATTGGAGAGGGTTTTCAGTTGGAGATCAGCCATTTCATCAATCTTCAGCCCCAGTACCAGCGCAGTTCATCTTCAGCATTCAGAGCAGCTAGGACGCTGTCCTTGTTGCAGCCATTATCTGTTGAGAGGGTCTCCACTTGCCTAGGGCAAGGATAGGTGCACTTACTCTGATTTATTATACTCCTCTCTATGTACTTTCTGATTAATAAAATGGCTCAGTTTCTGGCATTCCATGTGCTATGATTCAGTGATCTGGTTCAGCGTTATATTTTCTATATCTGTATTGGTGTATTTCTGTTTATTACTGGTTATTTCCCTTTGGGGATATTACAGATCTAGCTTTAGAGACTTTGATCTTGGTTGAGAGACTTCGATCTTTATTTAGAAACTTCAATTTTGACCCAATACAACTTATTGAGGCAACAACACCCAACAACAACAACTTCGACCTATACTTGGCTTGCCAGCAGCATCAAGTAGCAACTGGCAACGACATCACAAGAGGATCTTCGATCTTGCAATCTAGGGCACGAGAGAGAGAGAGAGAGAGATACACCAAAATTTCGATTTTCTTTTCTTCTTCACCTTGACCAAACTCACACTCCTTTAGCCCTCCCTCTTCCTTCACTTTGCACTTTTTCCAGCTTCCTTAGAGATTTCGAACTTGCTTGAGATAGTCTCCTCCAAATGAATTCGATCTGCTCCTTTTATAGCCTTCCTTGAGGCCGACTTGATCATCTTGAAGCCAACTTGGTGTGGAGGTGACGTAATTCATATTTGACTCAATATTAAACCTTTTTATATGATTCAAAAGCCCAAGAAGGGTCTTTTTTAGTTTACAATGACTCTATAGACTCAAAATAAATCCTAGAAGTCCTCAATGGGGACTTTGACCTAATACATAATGACCCAAGCATGAAACCCATTCTTTAATAAGTCATTGTAACAATAATAAAAATTCTTTTATTTATTCTTTTGACAAGCACTTGACATAGTGACTCAAATACATTAATGAAGACCGAACCTAGTTACAGTCTTCAACACATCTTGCATGGTTGTATGTGTACCTATGCTTTCCTTGAGTAGAGCATTGTGAAGTCAAGTGATTGAGCAGTGGTACAACAGAGGCAACAATAGACGGTGACATCAAATAGTTGGAGCAGTGACAATAGTAGTAGCAATGGCAACAATGGATAGTTGGAGCAATAGTAGCAACAACGAAAACAATCAATTGGAGCAATGATGGATAGTTGGAGGAGTAGTAGTAGCAATGATAGAAAACAGTTGGAGCAGTGGCAACAATAGCAACAGTGGCAGCGATTGATAGTTGGAGTGGTGGCAGTGCGAGTGGACAATTATAATTGGGTCATTCCCCCTCCTACGAGAGCCCAAACCCTTTCATGGAGCATTTGCTTCCTTCTAGTTTTGTTGGTAAAACCTTTGGGGAGTCTTGTACTTCCTTCCAGATTCATTTGGTAAATTTGTATGTACCTCATACATAAGAAAGCACTTGGTTGAGACAAAATTTCAGTGTACTTTTCATGTGATGTTTTATGTTCGATTTGATGCTCTGTATAAGTAATTGAATCTAACCAATTGTTAAAATAAGGGAAACATTGATTCACCCAATCTCAGTATTTCCAACAATACATTCATGAGTCAATCATAATCTCAAATTCCTTCCAAACTATACCAACATAATTATAGAAAATTAATATATGAGATAAATCTTCATTACATACCTATTAAAGTGGGCACTTGCCAGGACTATTCTGACACATTCTTTGCGTTTAGTCCTAAGTTTGTACTTTTTGCCTTAGAACCAACCACGGAAATTCTATTTTTTAATGGGCACTTGAACTTCCACACCAATGTTTACCACCGAGCTTGTTCCTATAAAGCCTCTTCTTGCACAAGTGCAATATATCCCAATTTCTGACTGCAGGATGTTGAGACTCCAGGTTTTTCTTGATTTTGTAGTTTCAGAAGATCTTTTGCATTGGCTAGTGTCTTGCATGTAGGAGAAGAAGCCCTGTTTAGGTGGTTGTTTGAGAGGAACAACTAATACTAAGTTGCAGGAAACACTGGCCCTAGGCCTATTTCACCCAGGAAACGAAACTGAAACAGGAAACGCGTACCGTACAGCCGGGAAACGCGTTCCTGGCCGTACTGGTACATTTCCCATACGGGAAACGGTACCAGTACGGCCAGAAATGCGTTTCTCGGCCGTACAACAACGTTTCCTTCCCTTTAAAGCGATTTTTTTTGTTTGTTTGTATTTTTTGTATTTTTTTGTTTTCTCAATTTGTTCGGTTTTCGTGCTTTTTAATATTATTCTAATTGTTTATGGATGCTTCTAGATGGCTTTTTAAAGCCTATGGCCCTAGTATTTATATGTGATTCATGGTAATGTTAAATTCTTAGAATAATGTTAAATTTTTAACATTACCATGAAATGACTCAGGCTGTTTGAGAGTGGTTCCAACCTCATTGGATTTCATATGGAAAAAGTAGAATTTTAGATCTCATTCAAAATCTAGCAGACGTATCAGTTTTTCAGGATTTCAGGATTGGTTGATTGCAATGTTTCCATTGTATTTTGTCATGTAGTAGGGTATGGAACTCGTATTTAATCAAGAGCACCAATCTGATATTCCGATATTGCTATTTTCATTGTGTCTGTTATCATTCATGAGTAAATGTGTTGTAACTTGTAATAGTTTATGCTTTGAATTTATCACGTATCATGTATGTTTTAAACTTATATGATTTCACATAACATTTCTTAAATGTGCTAAATTCTAATATTAATTTAAATTATTATATATATATATATATATATACATACCGCGTTTCCCCGTTTTCAAAATTTGGGGAGGTCGCATTTCGCTTCACTTTCCGTTTCCCCGTTTCGTGCAACTTAGAACTAATATAATTTAATTGATTAAAGTTCTCTAATTGAGCAAATTTCTAAGGATAAATATTTAATTATTTAAGTGACCTAGATCTATTCTCAGCTATTGATCGAAGTGGGTTAGGATTTAGTCCTAGCCGCCTATCACTTTGGAGATTGACGGTTAGGGATTTTGCTCAATTTGAAATTATGAAAGGATCCCAAAGGAAAGGATGAAGACACATTCATTTGGAGAGATTCCGACAGACTTGTGAGAGCTACTTACAGGTTTGAGACTGAAGATATAGGAAAAGAGGTGCAAAATTTGCCAAAGCGCAGAGATAGTGATCAGGCACATGTGGGAGGCTGAGTAGGGTGTTTTGGCATGTGTGGGAGAAGGATATTGTTGCTGCTGGAAATTTTCTGAATATTTCCAGGTTTATTTATGTTGTAATTTCTTTATTTATGAGGGCCAAATTCCCTAGTAAGGGATCCCCAAGTTTTTCAGAGAATAATTTAATGAAGGGGAATTCGTTTGGGGTAATTTCATTGTGTTTTTGTGGCCATTTTTTATGACTGATGTTTTTGCAAAAAATTACCAGAGTATTTATGTCTTACAATTTTCAGATTTTATTTTATAACAGAAAATTTATTTGTTGAGTTAAAGTAATTTCTAGGGTTAAAATAGTTGTAGGAAACTTAAATCTGAACCTGGTACTTAGAAATTAATAGTTTCTCATTAGCCTCCCCCTCTAAAAGACCACCCAATATTATTCAGACTGGTTTGAAGATGTTGGAATGTACATCTGGCTACACGATCTTGGAGCATCAGAGAGATCAGTTCCATACGAATCTAGAGCAGAGCTTGCCCTGCCCATTGGACAACCTCCCGGTTATTGCAGAGCAATTAAAGGTCTATTTGGAGTTTCCTTCTTTCGACCTCGGTTGTTAGGAGTAGGTAGTAGGCTCCTCAATGGTTCCAAAAGACCTTGACAATGAACCAGTGCCCAATTCATACCCCTTGCCCTCAGTCATCAGACTCAGGAGACCTTGACATCATCGGCCCCATTGTTCGACCCTCCTCCCTCACTCTCTTTCTGTTTCTCTCTTGACAGGTTCTTGTGTTGGGTTGTCTGTCTTTCTAGTCTTGGACAAACTCAGTTAGTGGTCTATATCATCATACTTCTGTCACAACTATATACATATATAGGTTTCTTTCCTTGTATTATTTTTGGCATTTTCTAGGAGTATGCTGGCACTCCCACATTGTTTTCATATTGGTTGTACTCTTCAATCCCATTGACCTATTGTTGTGGTCATTTGCCAATCATTAATAAAGTTATCTTACCTCCTCACAAGATTTCTCCAAATCTCTCTTTTTTCTCAAGAACCCTCTTTTCTTCTAGTTACTCTCTTCCCACTCGAATTTGCATGCATGAATTTTGGTGAATGGGTGAAAGAGAGGAGTCCTTCCTCCATTGCTTTCTTGATTACCTAATGGGAGGAGGTGGTTACTATAAAACATAAGATCCATGGCTTCGATATATGAGATAGTTACTTAAAAATAGGAGCTAGGCACTTTGTTATATGATTACGAAATTCTCATTTTCAAATTTTCCTTTCTATTGTACTAGGATCTTAGTCCGACTTAGCACTCTATGGATAGGGTGAGACATTGTGATGAGCATAGGTCATTTCCACATCAAACCCCCTATCTCTTCACTCTAGTGGATTAATAGCACGATCAATGTCCTCACCAGTGAATCTTGGAACCTTTCATTAACATTAAAATGTTCCTATTTTCCAATATAGACAATCACCATGGCAACTACCTCATGTTGTTATTGCTTTCCTTGCCGCCTACACCTACCTACAAGTGGGTGGAAAAAGCCTTCATCCCCACAAGGTGTGGTTGGTGGCAAGGATCTCAGAGAAGGGGCTGTCACACTAATCCCAACTCTCTCTGTTTAAACTATCTCCTAGGCTAGCTAAGGGGGGTGGTCCCTAAATGGAAAACTAAGTTAAAATATGTGAGTTTCTAGGAGAGTTGTTAGAGTTAAATACATTACCTCAAGGATTTATGAACAAATATGATGTGAGCAACTTGAAATAATAATGGCAATCATTAACATGATAAAACCACAAAACAATGCCTTATACAGAATTTGCTCAACATTTGAAAGATATATATATATATATATATATATATATATATATATATATATTTGCTTAAGAAGTAAAATGTAATGCTCTCAAAAATTGAAAGCGAAGTAGCCTTGAAATGCAAACAAAAGATTTTTAGCACAAGATATTACAAGATACAGAAAATGCCTTTGAGATAATCAAATTTGGGAATCAAAACATTGAAAAAAATCTTGCCAAAACTCCACAATTAGTAATTAGCTTGGAAAATGTGAACAAGGAAATGCCAAATGTGAAATTAGACTTGAAACATAAAAAGAAAGCACTTGTTAAGAGAATTACAATACTTGCTTTTGGAATAAACTTTGCATATGAAAACTCAAACCATCAAGAGACAAATAAAGTAAATGTGATGGATAGTGCTCTTGGTTAATTTTATTATTAGTAACCTCTACAACAAGATTGCAAATGACCTCTTCAATCCTCAAATCTCACCCTCGCCCAAAGATAAGGATCCCACAGTGAGGAGTAGAGAGTCCTTAAGATGTCCATTCAACCAACTTATGTTAGAGCTAAAATTTTTGTGAGTGTTGATTGTCTCAATTAAATTGCTACATGCAATGTTTCAAAAGAAATAGAAATGAAATTGTGCTCATTGCAATAACAAATTAAACTTGAGAAACAAGAATGAAAATAAGCTCATATGTGTTGAACCAATAAATGAAAGTAGGCAAGTTAAGTGAAATAGATTTTCTTTATGATACAATTGTTTCAAGTGAGAGATAATGCTCCAATAGTTACCAAAATATGTAGCATAGATGGACCAAACAATGAAACATGTGCCTAATTAACCATGAAACAATTAAAACTTACCAATAATATAAATCGTTCACACATAAAAGAGATTTGCTCAAGTTTGCAAATTTTGGAACTTATGCATGTTAGATTTTTTAGACACAAGACACAAGATTTAGTGAATGAAATGTGGAGTTGATATATCGTTTAATTTTAAGCATGCATTTGATGGAAATAAGCATAAAAGAAACTAGAAACAAAGTCAATACACCCACAAAAGGTCCTTCCTCTTCAACTGAGGAATGGGGATGCCATGAGAAAATTTCCCAAGCTCCTTCAAGCAAAGAACTTTCTTTTATTAGTGATTACAATGATTAGAAAAGATGCCTATATAGAAGGCTGCCCAAGAAATGAGAAGAGATCTTTACAAAGATAAGAGCTTGGAAAAGCTAGAATCCCCCCCCTTGAGTAAGACAACAAAAGTAAATGGAAAAACACTCTAAATTAGAAAGTTTGCAAGCCTCAAAGGCCCACGGCCTAGAAAATTTACTGCTGCCCCTATAGGGCTTATGACCTCTTTACAAAATCAGTCCTTGAATTCGTGGAAGGTCATGCATGCAAGATTATTAGTAGATTTTCGACACCTCTTCTTCAAACTCTTTGTTGTCCAAAGCTCAAACCTATGGGCTTCCAAAACAAAATCAATTATTAGCATAAAAGAAAGCAAAATAAAATAAGATTATATTACAAACTAATGTACAAAACGCTAGTTCAAGTAATGGGAGTGAACCCTCATACTTGCCCAACGTAGAAATTGGTCTTGAAATAGCTTGTAGAACTTTGGAAGCTCTAAAAAGAAGTATTTTAAATTTTATGAAGTAGATGATCAAGTAGCTAGAGAACGAGAAAACTTCCTCTTGGTCTTCCTTTGATGAAAGACTCGGGGTTGATAGTAGCAGAGTCTTGGATCACTTTGAATCTAGGAGTGAGTTGGTTTGTGTGAGAATTCTCCCATGCTCAGATGGATTTCCTGCACACAATACAAATAGATCTTCCCTACACACTTGAACAAATATTAGTTTGCAAAAGGATTAGAGCATCATAATGAATAAGATAAAACAAACATTCCTCCGAAAATGACTTGGCAAGCTTATTTCTAGAATACTCCTCTAAATGAATGATACATGCAAGATAGCTTGCATGTATCAATCCAAGCTAGATGGCAAATATAAACTAATACTGGTCAAACATGTAAATGAATTGAAACACAATAGCAATATTATGGAAAGAAATCACCTCATAATGCCAATAGAACATCTGCTAGATAGCCCCAAAGTCTTGATTATATTAACAAATATGAAAGTACAAAATGACAGAGTTTCCTCAAGCCCAATAGCTCATAACATGATACAATACAATAGCCCATGGCTTTGTTATATAGAGAGTTAGGAGCAATTCTCAAGGACGAATGCATGTGAGAACTGAACTTGGAGCAAATCCCAAGGAAAGATAAGCCAAGTTCGATGTAAAGAAGACTGAGACACCCAGAGAAAAATTGAATTTCTTTTGTGCATACCAAGGGAAATCGAATTCTCCATATGATCCAGTGAACTCATCCATAAGCCAAACGAAGTCCTGTGCTACATCAAGTCCACCACTGCAAACTTGAGCAAATTTAAATCTTACCTTAGATGATCCCAGTGAACTTCTGCGTAGGCCTCTGAGAACTACATGTTTCCTCTGAGTAATTTCGCAGTCTAAGCTCAAGGAATAGCATAAATCTTTTGAGTGAAATGTTGTGTGTTGTTGCACTCCAGATAGCTTGTGAGAAGAGGTCCCCACTTGGTCTTTAGTCAATTGATCCTGTAGAATATTCCTTTTATGCTCAACTGCCTTTAATAATTTCGGTTTTCCTTGTGTGTAATTGTCGCTTTATTTATGGGAAATTCGATTTTGATAAAATAAACGATGAATTAATGATGCAGTGTGCTCAGTCATCCTCCACATGTCTGTTGACTCAACTCTTTGACTCAGAATAATTTCCAAGTCATTTCCACATCGTTTTGTCACATGGAATAATTTATTTCTCTCTATTTTATTTAATTCTAGCCTAATTAATTGCCACAATTTCCACTAAACTTAGGAAATGTGGGTTTTGAGCTAGGTTGCGGGGAAGCGCCCCTCCCCCTCGTTCTCGTTTCCGAAACGCGCTCCATGCGGGAGCGTTTTCGGGAGCGCGTTTCCAAACCTGTTAAAACGCTCCCTGCCTTTTCGGGAGCGTTTCCGGAAACGCTCGGGAGCGAATGCTCCCTGAGCGCTTCTGGCGTTTAAAAAACGCTTCGGGAGCGTTTTTTAAATGCCGGAAGCGCTCAGGGAGCGTTCGCTCTCGAACGCTCCCTGGAACAAAAAATGCTTTCTGCTGGGCGGAAATTTTTTTCAATGAAAAAACGATTTGTTTAGGGCTAATATGGAGGTAAGAGAAGCATTGACATTTCATGGTAATGTTAAATTCTGAAAGTAAAAGTGACATTTCCTTTATTTTTCATTTTCATCCTTTTACTTAAATTTTTAACATTACCATGAAATGACTCATGATGTTTAAGAGTGGTTTCGACCTCATTGGATTTCATATGGAGAAATTAGAATTTTAGGTTTCACTCAAAATTCAGTAGACTTAATGGTTTTCAGGGTTTCATGGTTTGGGAATTTGCAATGTTTCCATTTGATTCTATCATGTGTAAGGGTATGATATTGGCATTTGATCAAGAGCATGGAGTCCTTTAAGAACCTTGATGTACCCTTCAATCAAAGGAAAACAACTGGTTAGGCATGCTAATCTTTTTCTACCGCATTTTAAGGTTGAGGAGATGAACCCTTCACTCAAACCAAAATCATTGGTTAGTCATGTTAAACTTTTTCAATTTCTATCATGTTATAAGGTTGAGCAATCCAAGTCTGAAGACTTTGAGCTAGATGATGTTTATGTATCTCTTGTTGATGATCCCATTTCTAGTAGCGATGAAACAATGATGAGTTTCATGAGAGACCATGTTGCTCAGTGATTTGTAGTTTTGATGTCTATTTTTGCTACTACTGCTACTACTAAAGTTGTAGAGGAGTTTTAGGAGTCCTCAAACTTTGAGCCATATTATTTATGTAGCTCATGTTGATGATCCCTTGTCTAGTAGTGGTGATGCTTTTGATCATGATGAGGAGTGATCATGTTGTTGATCACTAATATGTAGTCTTGTATTAGGCCAATGGCCTCATAGCTTGTAGCATTGTTTTTTGACTTTTTGGGCCATTTGGAGCCTCATTGCTTATGTATTTTTCGATGATATGTATTGCACTCGGTGCCATTTTGATATATTCACCTTTGCATGTTATATAAATGAGCAAACTTTGCATATTTTGTCTCTATTGGCTTGGAAGCATGGTTGCAAATCTTAAAAATAGTTTTTTTTATTAAAAAATAATTATTTAATGTATTTTTTTTAAAACCGGTTCATTGAGATTTGACCGCTCTTGGTTAGACCGGTTCCGGTTAGAAACCCAGTTCATTAGGTCCACCGGTCCGGTCACCGGTTCCAGTTTTAATAACTATGCTCACACAAATCTAGAAGTACAAGAGGGGTACATGAAGGCATTGGACAAGTTGGTACCTGACAGGGAGGAGTGTGCTAGATTGCGCCTTGAATTAGGCAAATACTTCAGTTGCATTGCTAACTTTGGTTCTTTCCATGCAATGGAAGACGGGGACAGATTTGATGCTATCACATGGTGGGAAGCATATAGCGGCATGGGACTTTTGCCAAAGTTGGCTAAAAAAGTTCTCTCACAGGTTGTGAACACTTCTTCTGCAGAGAGGTGTTGGAGCAGCTACAGCTTCATACACAATGTGAGAAGAAACACGCTGAATGAAAACCGAGCTGAAAGCTTGGTTTATGTGCATTACAACTTGAGGTTGTTGAGCCATTACTGTGATCGGGCAAATGAGGATCAATCATATATAGTCTGGGACAACAACCCAAAGGATGATAATTTGGAGGACGACACGGTACATATGGAAGAATTGGAAGCAGAACTTTTTAGGGATGATGATGAAGCATCAGCAACACCGCCACACACAGGGCCAGTCCCACCATCTACTGGTAGCAGTGCGGGTGCCAGTGCCAGTGCTAGTGCTAGTTCTCGATATCACACTATTGTTCCTTTGCAGATCCAACCTCCACCTTCTAGTCATGGTCGTGGTACTCCTGAGAGTACTAGAAGACCACCATTTCCTCTTGGCTCGCACAAATTAGACATTTCTCGTGGGCGTGGCAAGGGGCCAGCCAGTAGATAAAATAGATTTGTTGTTTACTAGTCTTTTCTAATTGTTGTTGACAGTTAAACAGTTGAAACTTGACTCTTTCATACATTTAATGACAATTTAAGTTTGAAGTTTGAATTTGAAAGGTGAAACTTTGAAGTTGGCATTTATAAGTTTACAAGTCATTATGAATTATGAATATGATGCTTCATGAAAGTTATATGGTGATCAATGAATCAATGATGATAAATGTTATATAATATCAATGATGATAAATGTTAAATATTGAATTTTGAAATCAATGAATCAATGATGATAAATGATATATATCAATGATGATAAATGTTAGATATTGAAATTTGAAATCAATGATGATAAATGTTATATATTGAATTTTGAAAGCTTGAAACCTTTAGATTGATGATTCACGAGACTCAAGAGTCAATATGTTGTATGCTTCCAACTTGTGGGCGTGGTTGATGAAGATTATAACTTCTAGATGATTGATGTTATATGATTCAATCTATGTTTTTATGTTTTTTATGTCTAATTCATCATTGTACATGTTTTTGTTGACATATATGCATCAAAATATAAAAATTATATATATATATATATATATATAAACGCTCCCGAAAACGCTTCGGACCGGAAGCTTCTAAAAATGGCGCTTCGCGCTCGCGCTCCCGCTCCCAAGTAACCTTGGTTTTGAGGGTCCAAAACTCATTATTAACCCCTCAAAGTGTGTCATAGTAGAATTACAATTTTTATTGCAATTTTTGAGTTGCGGGAAATTAAAAAAATTAAAAAATCACTACCTAGACCTAACCAAATTCTACGATTTTTTTTGTGTGATCTAGTATGGTAATATACATTGATTCTAGACACTAGGACTCACCCAAGGCCTCACCATCAAGCCGTACTTCAGCTTTGCGGTAAAATTGGAGGAAAAAACTCAATTAATTATTAGTCCTGATAGGGTGATGAGAATTAACTGAGTGAAAAAAATCTCCCAGAGTAATACTCAATTGTTGGCAAGGTCCCAAGCTACCTAGGCCTGTTACAGACTCAATCCGGACTCAAATTCATCATTACTAGCATCACTTATTACAGTTCCCCGTAGGGCGTGGAATCTGGGTACAAGAGAAAGATGATGAGAAATAGAAGTAGAGTTCAAAAACTTTGTTGAACTGATGATATCTGATGGTACAAATGTCTTCTGGTTCATCTTTGAGCATGGAGTCTTCTCATTATCATTAGGTGCCACTCCAGTGGTCAACAGGTGTCACACAACATATAGTAAATGAAAACTATAATTACAATACAAACAAGATCAAGAGGTCGAGATTGGGGTATTACGTTGGTGATGGAACACTTATAGTTATGAATGATGAGGGTAGGTTGTTTGAGCATGAACGATGAGGGTAGGTTCTTTGAACTTTGAACTCCTTGACCCATCCAAGCTAATATGATTCAAGATGATGTGTCATTGTTAGCTTTAGGTATGTAACTGATTTATGCAAAAAAGATTTATCTAGGTACCCTTGACCAAGAAGTTAAGAAAAACACCAATAAAATAGCCATTATGGAGTCAAATAACCAACTCAAAGACCAAGTCAAATCCCGCAAAGCAAGTTGAATTCTTCATGGACAAAGTTGAGCGACCACTTGGACGTTGGAGAGGAATGTTGGGAGACTATATGCCACTATTCTATAGGAATTTACAGGGTAAGTTCCTTAGATCAAACACCAAAGGTCACTGCTCACAAATAGATCACAGATCAGTACACCAGTATTTGACGTGGTTAAAACCCTCGCAGAGGGAAACAATCCACGACCTGAGTCAACGTGGCCACTTCAGAAAATTTATTAATATAAGGAAAGAACATTTACATAAGCTTTTATCATAAACGATTATCGGACAAATGACCCTCCATGCTCTTTAAATAGAGATCATGGACCAATCGGGGGTTAAACCAGAGATCAAGTGTCGGTAATACCGAGGAGAGAGTGAATCGTTAGATCACTACATATTGTGACCGTCGGATTATAAGTTAAAAATGTACATAGTAAAGAAACACACTTTACTTAACTCTATGCTAGACCAAGTTATGCTTAACTATTTCCTATGTGTCGGAATATCCTAACGTCTCTTCTTAAGAACAACTTGGGATAGGATTGAAGGATTTACAAATGTGACACAAAATGAGACTATTTCCTATGTGTGAAATATCCTAACATCCCTCCTTAAGAACAACTTGGGATAGGATTGAAGGATTTACAAAGGTGACACAATAGGAGAAGGAAGGAGGCGTTAGAGCCTATCCCTCCTTAATGATAACTTTCCTGAACTCCAAGCATAGATCGAAGTTTGGTAAACTTCGCTTTTGTGAGAGCCTTTGTAAAGATATCAACAACTTGATCATTGGTTGAACAATACTGTACTTCAAGAACACGATCATGAATGAGCTTTCTGATGAAGTGTGTATGAAGATCAATGTGTTTCATATGCTGGTGTTGAACTGGATCTTTGCATAAATGAATGGCACTCTGATTATCACACCAAAGTGTAGTTGGATGTTGCTGATGAAGACCAAATTCAAATAGGATCTGATGAAGCCACATGGATTCCTTGCTGGCTTCAACTGCACCACGATACGCTGCTTCTGCCGAAGAAAGAGAGATGACACTTTGTTTCTTACAAGACCATGTAATAGGTCCTGAACCAAGAGTGAATACTTATCCTGCAGTAGACTTTCGATCATCAGGGTAACTAGCCCAATCAGAATCAGTGAAACCAATCAAGAATGGAGATGCTCCTGCACTGTAATGAATCCCGAATTGAACTGTACCTCGAATATATCGAAGTATTCTTTTAGCTGCTTTCCACTGAATTTCATGAGGTTGGTGCATAAATCGAGCAACAAGACCAACGACAAAGGAAAGGTCAGGACCGGTATGGGTTAGATACAAAACTTTACCAAAAAGTTGACGGTATAAGGTAGCATCAACTTCAGGGGTAGTGCAAGTGACTGAAAGCTTGAATCCAAATTGAAAGGGAGAAGGGGCTGGCTTACAGTCTTCCATGTGAAAGTGGCGTAGAAGATCACTGACATACTTGGACTGAGAAAAGGTAATACTTTATTTGGATTGCAAGACTTGAAGACCAAGGAAATAATGCAAGTGTCCTAAGTCTGTCATTTCAAACTTATTTTTGAGGCTAGAGTTCACATGGTTTATATGGTTGGGATCACTACCAGTAAGGATAAGATCATAGACATAAAGAATAAGGATGATGAAGGACTGACCCACTTTCTTGGTGTAGACAATGTTGTCAGAATGACACCTAGAAAAGCCATTATCTAAGAGAAATCTATCCATTTTGGCATACCAAGCCCGAGGAGCTTGTTTGAGACCATAGAGAGACTTCCTAAGGCGACAAACAGGGCTAGAGTCGTTTTGGATAAAGCCAAGGGGTTGTTCCATGTAGATTTCTTCATGCAAATCTCCATGTAAGAAGGCAGATTTAACATCCATATGATGGACTTCCCATTTAAAGGAGGCAACAAGGGAAAGAACAAGGCAGATATAACTCATTTTGGCAACAGGGGAGAAGGTTTCAGTATAGTCAATGCCTTCAACTTGTGAAAATCCTTTAACAACAAGACGAGCTTTATGTCTATCCACTTTTCCATCTGGTCCAAACTTTGTTTTGTAAACCCATTTGCATCTGACAAGTTTTCTTCCCTTTAAAAGAGGAATAAGATCCCAAGTATCGTTTGCCAATAAGGAACGATATTCTTCATTCATAGCTTCATCCCAATCTGGATGACCTGAAGCTTCTTCAAAGGTGTCTAGATCATGATTTTTTGGAACTTGAGCCAATAAGGAAGAGGCTCTTTCGAACTGAGAACGTGTACGACGTTGATTTGCAGGGTCACCTGCTAGAGAACCTGCTGCATCCCAAGTAGAGTGGACCCATCTTGGAAGCTGTGGAGCTAAAGGAATATCTTGAGGAGGTGGAGGAGGATTGTCATCCTCGTTGTCATCATCCGAACTAGAAGGAATGTTGTCAAAAATAGAAGAGATAGATAGAGGTGGCACATATGCTGAATCAGTAGGCTCGTAGGCCAAATGTGGCACACTCGCCGAAATAGGTTTGCAGGTTGATATATTTTCATCAAATTTTACATCACTTCTAATGATTAAATTCTTGGATTTTGGTTGAAGAAGTCTATATCTTTTGAAATCTTCAGAATATCCAACAAAAATGCATTTTTCACTCTTAGGTTCTAAGGCTCTATGTTTCACATCTGGAATATGGGCCCAAGCTTCACTTCCAAAAACACGAAAGTGACTTACATCTGGTTTGATTGAGCTCCAGGCTTCTTCTGGAGTTATATTCCTTAAAACCTAAGTAGGAGTGCAATTCACGATGTAATTTGCACAGTTAATTGCATCTGCCCAAAAATTAAGACTAAGTCCTTTAGATTGAAGCATACAATTAACCATTTCTTTCAAGGTGCGATTCTTCTTTTCAGCTACACCATTTTGTTGTGGAGTATAATGAACAGTATGTTGCAATTGAATGCCATGCTCAGTGCAAAAGTTGATAATTTTGTTGTTAACATATTCTCAACCATTGTCTGATCTTAACTTAAGAATTTGATGTCCATATTGTTTCTCAACAAAGGCCTTAAAGGCTAAGAACATGTTAAAAACTTCACTCTTGAGTTTTAAGAAGTATACCCAAGTGCGTCTGGAAAAATCATCAAATCACAACAGGAAGTGGACCACGTAAATCACTGTGCACAAACTGCAAAGGGGCTAAAGCGTGCCAAGAGGCATGTTTGTCAAAACTATCCCGATGATGTTTTTCGAGTACACATCCAGAACAAACACCATCTCAGCAAGATACCATAGGAAAACCCGTCACCATATTTTCTTTACATAGAGTTTGAAGAGAGCGATAGTTTAAGTGACCAAATCGCTCATGCCAAAGTTTGCTCAC
This sequence comes from Pinus albicaulis, assembly GCA_034641835.2. Taxonomy (NCBI): domain Eukaryota; kingdom Viridiplantae; phylum Streptophyta; class Pinopsida; order Pinales; family Pinaceae; genus Pinus; species Pinus albicaulis. The sequence goes on along the minus strand of CM076575.1, from coordinate 1,835,713,879 downwards.
TTCATCATTATGAGCAACAAAAATAGAGGGAAGACATGATGACCCAAAGTTGTCAAACTTATACAACCTTGTGGAATCATCAACAATGCCAGTAGCTAAAATATATCTAGGATCTTTGAGGTCCTTAATTACAATATCATGAGGTGAGAATTCTACTGTTTTCCCTTCACTTGAATGAGTTATTTGATAAACATATAGAAGGTTGCAAGACAAGGTAGGAACATCTAATACATCATTAAACTGACCATTATCTAGATGAATGGTTCCAGATCCTAAACACTAAGAGATCTATCATCACCAACATAAATATTTTTGGTGTTACAATCATTTAAAGAAGAAAACATTGCTTTATTTTTGGCCATGTGGTAAGAGGCTCCAGAATCAATGAGCCACTCATGAGAGTGAGAAGAAGAAGATACATTTAATGCATAACCAGATCTTGATGCTTGACAACCACAAGCAAAAAGTGCCATTCTTGAATATGAAGTTGAAGAGTTCTCCAAATTGATGTGGTGCTTCTTCATTGTTGCTTCCAAGCCTTCCATCTTCTTAAAACATTTGGACTCTACATGGCCATCACGATTACAAAAGTTGCAATGTCTATTTGTTTTCTTCCCTTTGTTTTTATTTGCCTTATCAGTTTATTGAGTTGCTTTTTCAGTTTGCGGCTGAAATTGCTTAAGACCCTTGTTTGTTTAGGACCATTCTTTTTCGGACACTGCTTCTTGGGATTCTTGGGTTGCTGTTGGGCTGCTAAGGCTTTCTTAGAAGAGTTTCCAGTATTAATAAGACCAAGGTGTAAGTTTTTCTTGATCTCTTTTCAAAGAATCGCAAAAGACATCAAAAGAGGGGGACTTGTAGGTTGTTCCTTGAGAAATGAGGGCTTCTCTAGTGGAATGGAAGGTGGAAACAAATACAGAGTATGCAGGGCCAAGCTAAGCAATAATGGAATAAATAAGGCTACCATCTTCCTTTTTGACCTTACAACCTTCTAAAAGAAGTCTAAGGGTCTTAAATTTGGACAACAAATTTTCAATAGAGGAGAAATTATTGGGGTCCAAAGTAAGAAACTCATTTTCAAGCTGGTGGGCCCTGATTTCATTTTGAATGCCAAAAATAGTATTTAGCTTTTTCATAGCTACATCAAGGGTGTTAATTTCTTGGATATGAAATCAAAGATCTTGAACAATGAACATTCCTATCAACCCTCGTGCTTGATCTTGTTTATTTTCCCATTTAGCGGCTTTATCTCCATCGATAGGTTTAGTTTCTGGTCCTGTGGCTATTCTATAAAGCTCTTTATTTCTAAGTAAGTCTATCATGTAGGATAGCCATTGAAAATAATTGGTGCTGTTAAGAATAAACATACATGCACTTTCCATTTAAAAAAAAGAAACTGAAGCTGAAAAGGCTGAAACTAACTGCTCCAATGGAAAGATCTCGAAAAATTAGACTGGTTAAAAAAACGGCTTCCAGATGAAGAATTTATGCCTTTTTGAAAAAAATGTGTTGTAGATGCCGAATAGTTACGCGAAAGGTTGAAAGTTGATGATGAAGTTCTACTTCAAAAAAAAAATCCCTCCTTTTCCAAACTTAATACAATAAGCTCAATTTAAGAAAAAAAACTACTTAATGTGACTCACTTTTATAAATAAGTGAGAGTCACTTTTACATGTGCTTTTTAAATAAAACCCTATTTTTAAAACTGGCAACTTGCCAAAAGGCTTTATAACAAAAAATAACTTAACAAAAAGAAGCTTGATTAAGAGACTTGAACCCAAGACGTCTATTCTCATAAATTAACTTTACACCAAGTGAGCTAGTAAAAGGATTCTGTAATTGTTTGAAAGGAAGAAGGGTTTTTTTTTTTGCTCTTCGATGTGCGTGCTTTTTCCTGCAAAAAAACACAAAATCCATGCAAAAAAAAAAAAAAAAAGTCTTACGGCAAAATGTTAGATTTCCGGTTAGTCTTACCGGCAACTATCATTTTTTCACTATTTCTGATTTCCCAAGATCGCACAAAGACACGAGAAAAGAGCATACGTAGCAAAAAAATTTCCGTCCATTCCAAGCCATCAATAAAGGGAATCTTGGACATGTCATCAGTCCATTGTGCTAGTTCTCTAATGCCCTAATGAAACTAGAAATTCTAGGTTTTGTTCTTCTCATTCAGTAGATGACTTCTGATGTAATGCATGTACCAAGCTGCCCAACACAAGCCCTATTTCCCCCCCTGGAAAGTTGCATGACTTGTTTGACCAATTTTGACCAAGCTGTAATTAGTCATTGTGTTCACTATTTGGAAAAATTATAGGTGGTATGGACTACTCTCATGAAGCTGAACAATTTGAGATCAACTTGACCTTTTGACTTTTGGGACCACTTTGCATTGCGAATTGTGAAAGTTATCTATGTGAGACTACAACGCATGAGAACGGCCCGAGGGAGACTGCACCAAAGCTGAGGCAACATTTAGACTCTAAAGACTCTAATCTAGTAAGACATATGTGCACCTTGGCACGGGTTGGACTGGCCCATGCACCTGCAATTACTCCTACAAAAGTACGCTCCCATAAAACCATGAGCCCTCAGATAATCCCACATAAGGCCCTCCAATCCTATACAAGAAGAAAGGAACTTGAGATGAACTTCAAGGGACTAGCCATGGTCCAACCAACAAAACAAAATATATATAAGAGGACATAGGTATAGGATGCCTAATACAAAGCCTCACATGGTTCTTACAATAATTTTGACTTGTGACCTTGTGCTTACAATGGTGGTGAAATATATTGCAAAATTATGTCTGTACCCTTGCTGACATGAGGGGTAACAAGACCCAAACAACAAATAATCACAAAGATAATAATTGGCTTCTCCCACAAAAAAGGTGTCATGCCTAGATTTCTTGTATTTTTCTGAGCTTACCAGTATTGAAATTTAAGATGATATAGTTATGGTTAAGTCTATACGAGATGACTTTTATGCTCTGCAGCTACATAGCGTCAGAATGATGCAAATGTGTCATTTTGGGAGGAGAGTCTATAATATATTTATTTTATTGTTTATATGTTCTGGGAAGCAGACCACATAGTTCTTTCCACTATGATATCTTTATAAGTTTAGGTGTGTGAATAATATTCATGGATCTACTGCCAGCATTTTTAATTCTAAAATGGAAAATAGAAATTTTGCCTATAAATATTGATGTTGATGAAGTAAATAATTCTAAATGAAGACTGGCATTAGAGTAAAGAAGAGAGTTTTTTTTCTTACTTCATCCTTTGATTCTTCTATAAAAAGCTAAATTTCCTTGTCCAGATATTATATGACATATTTTCTTTAAATAACTTCTTACAGGTGTCAATTTTTGGTTTTTGCAGAGGTCAAAAACGTCCAATGGGCACACCTACACCAGGATTTGGACCAAGTGTGAAACTTGATTTTGAGCTAGAAATGGTAAGATTGTTGAGAATCTCACAGCAAGTGGAAACGGAATGCGATGATAACATTTACAACATAACATGATTTTCTTTTGGTTGGACGAAATATTTGCACATTTAAAAAAAATCAAGATGACAATATCACAACATCAGAGCTGTTTCCTTCACCACATTATAAAAAAATGCAGTGGATGGAAAGTGGATGCTATCTATGGAAGAACTTGTTTGTTTTTTCTGGAAAAAAAAATTGTGCATGTAAAAGGTAAACAATAGACAACATTATAGCAGAAGTAGCACTGTTTCCTGAGCCGTAGTCCAAAATTAGGAGCGTGAAATGAACTGAGTTGCTATAGAAAAGTGTATTCATAGGATAAACTTATTTTGTTTGTTTGAAGTTTTATCATATACTTGGGTTTTCAGATCAAGATACCATGTTACATTTGCGTGTAATGATCAGTGTGTTTTCATCAGTATAATTCAGTGTCGTATTGGAAAGATAACGTCAACAGATAATTTGGGTTTGTGTTTTAGGCTATGCTAGTTGGACCTGGAAATGAGTTGGGAACGTCCGTGAGTGTGGATGATGCAGCTGATCATATTTTTGGGCTGGTTCTAATGAATGATTGGAGTGGTACTTCCCATTTGGGAAACTAGACTTTTTGTTCCTTTCCTTTTCTTCTGATAATGGGCTCCGTGTTTAAGTCAATTTACTAGGCTAAATCTCAATCTGGGCAATAATAGCCTTAAAATCCAAGTTGGAAATTTTTGGTTATTTTATGTGAGAGAATTGCATTTGGTTTTAAGCCAATCTATTAGCTAAAATAACCTTCAATTCATAGCATTTATAAACAGACTATGGTATTGGCAGCAAGGGATATACAGGCGTGGGAATATCAACCACTTGGGCCATTTTTGGGAAAGAGCTTTGGTAAGAATATCTCACTGCCACATTTGTTCATATGTGAATCTTGGCTTCTGTGTATTGTGGGATGGCTTCAGAGCAGTGTCACATATGTCTTGAATGTTGCTTACTGGATTTTGATTTATTTCAGGAACAAGCATCTCACCCTGGATTGTCACTCTAGATGCCTTAGAACCATTCACCTGTGAAGCACCTGTACAGGTAATATAGATTTTTTTTGTAATTTTTGTAATTTTAATTTTAATCTGTATTATTAATTTATTGTTAGTGATTATTGCCTTTTCTATGATCAGTTCTTGTCCCTAAAGTTACCGTTCTGCATTATGTGTATATACACGAAGAAAACACATTTCATGGCGGAAGAAAATTGATTATTTTATTTTTCTTATTGAATTAAAATACTCATGCAAAAAGCATCATTAGGGTTGCTTGTTAAAGAGAAAAAACTGGTTTAACAGTTGAAAATAAGTTACAAATATTAGAATTTGAAATTGTTTCATTTTATGACAGCACCCTTTTTTTGCTCGACGTGTGCTGTTTGACAACAGTTTTGTGATAGCTGTTTATGTAGAAAAAAAAGCAAAAAAGTGAAACTAGAGAAAAAAACACCTAAAGGAATTTTTTATAAAAAAATGGCATATCGAGATTTTGCTCAAAGAGCTATGACTGAGAATATCACTGAGAAAAAATACAAGAAAAATGGCAACTCACTGAACAGCACTGCTGATTGACTACAAAAATAAAAAAAATGTAAATTGGCAGTCCATTCACTGCTGGAGTGCTTTGATAAAATAAAGTGGAATGCCTTTTTTGTCTGTTAATATTTATATTAGTGGGAGTGGACTTTAATGTTTGTATAGTTTAACAATTATTGTTAGTACTTGTTACATTTAGTATTAATACATAAACGTTAGTAGATTATTGTGAAGCTAGAGTAAGATAACATCTGCTAACCAAGCGGTTGAAAAATAATAAAATTCACATATGTAAACAACGTTTCTTCCGCTTTATGCATTTGATATTTATTCAATAAAATAATGTGCATGCTTTTTGTTGCTGGAAATTCTCTCAGTGTCTGCTATACGCTTATGATTGCAATATATTCACTCAAACAATTTTGATAGAGTCTGGTCTTTGTGGTCAACGCTGATCACAGCCCTAGAAATTTAGAAAGTGCTCTGTTGAGAAAATTCTGGCCGATGGAAGAAAAAGTTCATTGGCCTATTTTGGAAAGGAAAAGTACTGTGAAGAATAATACGGGATTGCAAACACATTGCTTATTTGTCATTCAAATGCATTCTTTATGCTAAGTACTAATATTCATTAGTTGCCTTGTAAATTTGCATCTTATCTGTCTGTGAACTAAAGCTTACTTTACGTTGAATTTTTATGGGTTTTGTATGGATATTTTTGGTTGATCATTATCAGGTGAGATGAGGTGATAACAAGATGGGAAGTAGAAACACTTCAAATACGAGTTACAGGAATTACTTTTCTGGATATTTGTTGAGGTGGAGCAAGATCAGAACACAAATTCTCTTTGACTGTAAATGGGATGGAGGAGTTGCTCCAGCAAACAGAGAATTCTATTAGCTAAGAAGAATTGGTCTGCATTGGAAACCCAGCTTTCTATCACATGATAAGCAAGACTGTTATTTAGAGTAAAGACATCTTTCATGTACTTGCCAACATACTTAATAGCCAATTTTGTGGAAGGATACTATTCGAGCTTTCTGATCAAGATTGCAAATCTAGGTGGCCACATTAGAGGACAAACATGACATAACGGACAAAAATGGCACAGGAAATGTCACTATTGTTAAAAACTGAATACACGGAAACAGGGGAGATTTGGAATATGATGTTTTATTATGAATGGAGTCTTTTCATACATTGAGGAAGGGTACCTTATATTTCATTCATTGGGTAGCTGTGCTGCCTATTAGACCTAAGTTGTATTAATGATACCTTGTTAATCTATAACAAGGTTACTTGGAAGCGGGAGCAAAGCGCGGAGCGCCATTTTTAAAAGTTTCCGGGTCCGGAGCGTTTTTATATATATATATATATATTTTTTTTAATATTTTTAATATTTTTTATATTTTGATGCATATATGTCAACAAAAACATGTAGAATGATGAATTAGACATAAAAAACATAAAAACATAAAAACATGGATTGAATCATATAACATCAATCATCTAGAAGTTATAATCTTCATCAACCACGCCCACGAGTTGGAAGCATACAACATATTGACTCTTGAGTCTCGCAAATCATCAATATGAAGGTTTCAAGCTTTCAAAATTCAATATATAACATTTATCATCATTGATAATTTGATATATAACATTTATCATCATTGATTTCAAATTTCAATATCTAACATTTATCATCATTGATTCATTGATTTCAAAATTCAATATACATTTATGATCATTGATATATAACATTTATCATCATTGATTCATTGATTTCAAAATTCAATATATAACATTTATCATCATTGATATTATATAACATTTATCATCATTGATTCATCGATCACCATATAACTTTCATGAAGCATCATATTCATAATTCATAATGACTTGTAAACAGTAAACTTATAAATGCCAACTTCAAAGTTTCACCTTTCAAATTCAAACTTCAAACTTAAATTGTCATTAAATATAAGAAATCAGAAAGAGTCAAGTTTCAACTATTCAACTGTCAACAACAAATAGAAAAGACTAGTAAACAACAAATCTATTTTATATGGCTGGCCCCTTGCCACGCCCACGAGAAATGTCTAATTTTTGTGAGCCACAAGGAAATGTTAGTCTTCTAGTACTCTCAGGAGTACCACGACCACGACTAGAAGGTGGAGGCCGGATCTGCAAAGGAACAACAGTGTGATATCGAGGAGTGGCACTGGCACCCGCACTACTACCAGTAGATGGTGGGACTAGCCCTGTGTGTGGCGGTGCTGCTGATGCTTCATCATCATCCCTATAAAGTTCTTCTTCCAATTCTTCCAGATGTAACGTGCCGTCCTCCAAATTATCATCCTCTAGGTTGTTGTCCCAGACTCTGTATGATTGATCCTCATTTGCCCGATCACAGTAATGGCTCAACAACCTCAAGTTATAATGCACATAAACCAAGCTTTCAGCTCGGTTTTCATTCAGCTTGTTTCTTCTCACATTGTGTATAAAGCTGTAGGTGCTCCAACACCTCTCTGCAGAAGAAGTGTTCACAACTTGTGAGAGAACTTTTTTAGCCAACTTTGGCAAAAGTCCCATGCCGCCATATGCTTCCCACCATGTGAGAGCATCAAATTTGTCCCTGTCTTCCATTGCATGGAAAGAACCAAAGTTAGCAGTGCAACTGAAGTATTTACCTAATTCAAGGCGCAATCTAGCACACTCTTCCCTGTCAGGTACCAATTTGTCCAATGCCTTCATGTACCCCTCTTGTACCTCTGGATCTGTGTGAGGTTTCACCCTAACCCCACCTCCAGGTGCAGGTTGGCTCAACCAAGATGGAGAGTAACATTTTGGCGTAAGGATATATGCCAAAGCATGTAGTGGAACATTGAGTTTATTCCACCGTGCACACACACAGTCATGAATCATAGCATACAAGTTGGGATCATTATCCTTAACAATATCTTTTATTTGCCCCAACATGCTATCCATCTGCTCATAAACCTCTCCAATCACTGGTTTATCAGTATCCGCAAAGCGAATCATGTTATAAATGGGCTTGGTAAAACTCACAATTTCCCTCATACGTGCCCAAAACAGATGGTCAAGGGCGGCCTCCTCCACATGATCGAAACCTTGCCTGTCAACTATTGTTGCCGCCCTGTCCTTTAATAGCTACCAGTGTGGGCTTGATACCATTGCAGCCAATGACTCTCTTACCTTCAAAAGGTGCCTGAAGGTGAGGTAATAGCTAGCAAATCTAGTTTTTGCTATTTTCAACAACTCCAATTTGGAGTGAGTACGGAAAAGCCCATGGGTATTGCTATGATTTGTAATAAATTTTATCATTTTTTTACCTCTCTTGTACAAATCACGAAGCCATTTGAATTGAGGTTGTTTGTTTTTGATGATATCATGCATCAAAAGGTTCATTGTGTGAACCAAACACCTAGACCAAAAAATGTTGGGGTATTTATCCTCAATAATTGCTCCTGCTGCCTTACAGTTAGCAGCATTATCAGTGATGACCTGTATGACATTGTATGGCCCAGTCTTTTCAATTATATCAAGTAATGGTTCTACAATGTTAATGCCGGTTTTGAATTTCTCTGAATAATCATAAGCTGCCAGGAAGACTGCACCACTAACCGACACAGCCAAAACATTTATCAATGGTTTTCCTTTTACATTGGTCCATCCATCAGAGACAATGGACAGCCCATGCTCATTCCACGAACTTGTCATTCTAGCCAAAGAATTGTTTATTTTAGCTCTTTCATGATCAAGACCCACGGTTCTGGCCTTGTCATACCCAGGGCTTTTGTATCCTTTGGGTGCATCATTAATGGTAGAAACCATTTCATGCCAATAAGGTGAGCGAAGAACATTGAATGGCACCCCACATGCATATAGAAACCGGTAAACTTTTGAATCCACATCATTCCTACACCCTTCGTCTAGGAAATCGGATATGGTTCTACGCCTTAATCCAGTGCCACTGCTTCCAAAACCACCGGCATGGGTGGAAGTTGAACTTGTTTGTCCATGATGTGTTGGGCTTGAATCAACGAAACCCCTAGATCTTTTAGATGATCTCTGTAGAGCAACCCCCTCTTCCTTCCTATATATCTCTCTCTGTGGTGCTGGCACAAAAGTACAAACTTTGATTCCAAGATTTTTAGTTCCATCCCCTCGCATTATCCCACAAAGGTGCCTTCTCAGACGGGTGCATGAACCATGGTATTGTTTATTGCAATGGGGGCAAATAAATTTAGTGGTTCCACCACCTTTCCCTCCTTCCATTTTCTGAACATATTTCCACAAAGGATATTGGTCTTGTTTAGTTGGGGAATCTATGTTCTCAGGGTCTCCACTCTCCACTTCCTCCTCAGCATAATCCTCCTCCTCTTCAGGATTTTCTTCAGATCCACCATAACCCTCCTCTTCATCCTCCTCTTCTCTGATTTGCCTCTTTCTTCTAGCACTCTCCAACACTATTATCACAAAGAAAGGAACCAACATGAGGAAAATTCCTAGCCATATAGCCATGATGGAAACAAGTTTCAAGTTTCTAGCCTGAAAAACAAATGGAAAAATGCCAAATGGGAATAGGAAATGCAACATAGGAAAAAAACAATTCATTTTTTAAGTTTTAAATCCAATAAAATGCAACATTCAAGAAAAGTTCAAGTTTTCATTTTTAAACAATTTAACAATCTACAAATTCATCCTAGAAAATACTAAATTGGATTAGAAGGCCTACCTCTTTCTTGCAATTCTCCTGTTGCCTTGCTCCTTGCTCTCCTTCCTTGGCACTTGCTCTCCTTCAACTCTTGCTGTCGCTCTCCTTCAACTCTTGCTCTCTCAACTCTTGCTCTCGCTCTCTCAATAGTGAACAAACAATAAAAACTAAAATGAAACCCCCCCCCTTTTAAACAATTCGATTTTTCCCCTAAAAAAATTTCCGCGCGGCGGGAAACTTTTTTTTTTTTTTTTTTTAATTTTTTCTTAATTTTTATAACTTTTTTTTTTATTTTCCGGGGAGCGCTCGGGAGCGAACGCTCCCCGAGCGCTTCCGATGTTTAAAAAACGCTCCCGAAGCGTTTTTTAAATGTCGGAAGCGCTCAGGGAGCGTTCGCTCCCGAGCGCTTCCTGAAACGCTCCCGAAAAGATAGGGAGCATTTTAACAGGTTCGGAAACACGCTCCCGAAAACGCTCCCCTCAGGAAGCATTTTCGGGAGTGCGTTTCCGAGCGTTTCCGAAACGCTCCCGCACGGAGCGCGTTTCGGAAACGGGAGCGAAGGGGGTTTGAAGCTTCCCCGCAACCTAGATCTATAATGGCCCCTTAATCTGTGTGAGCTTTATAACATATTGAAGTAAGTTTTGTTAAATGTCGATTCATAGCATTTGAGTGTTAATACGTCGACAACGAAAAGATGAGACCCCAAGTGACAACAATAACAAAAGTTATTTACAAGATATGATAATCATAATTTCTTTTACTAAAGTGCTCGTCATATTACCAACTTATTTTGTGCCTCTAGTGAGATTTGTACATTGAGCATTTAGAGACATTGCAAGAGAAGAAGCCATGTACAAGATCAAGGTAGTGACATCAAAGGTGGATTGACTGACTCACCAACCCTCCAAGATCAATCAACATTTTTGATAGAACTAGTTTTGGATGCTTCTTTGGCATAAGCTTTGATTCATCGTTAATGTGTGCACATGTGAGACACAATGAACATTCACATGAGAGACCAACAATGAGAAAATGACTTTGCCACAGTTGTACACATAAAATGTACATTCTACATTACAATTAGTCTTTAGGTGTTTAGAGGAGTACAAAGTTGTGGTTGGTGGTGGTGGCTGAAGAGTTAGGTGGAGTGTTAGGTGAGATTTACAAATATAAAGTATATTGTGAGATGGATTATTAGGTAAGATATTATCTCCAACCAATTCTCCTATGGAAAGTTAGGTTAATGTATAAAATACTAATATAATACATCATTGACCAAGTATCATTGATCTTATAGTTATTGATATAGGATCTAGGACTTGATGCCCGGTTTTGAATCTTGGTAGTACAAATGCTCTGTTGCATCAAATTTAGGATGCACTCTTTTTTATTTCATATCTCTTATGTTATTCATTGCACGTTAGAAAGGAAAGGAATTGCTTTAGTTATTGCCCCTTGATACTGCTTTGAAAGTTTGAAGGTGGTTACGAATCCCATTGATATAGGATCTAGGACTTGATGCCCGGTTTTGAATCTTGGTAGTACAAATGCTCTGTTGCATCAATTTTAGGATGCATTCTTTTTTATTTCGTATCTTTTATGTTATTCATTGCACGTTAGAAAGGAAAGGAATTGCTTTAGTTATTGCCCCTTGATACTGCTTTGAAAGTTTGAAGGTGGTTATGAATCCCACTGACTACTTTTGGCCATTTGAAGACTTACTTTAGTATGATGCTTTCTTTTCAAGCATTTGAAAGTTCCAAAAAGGTTGATGCATTGTTTACTCTGCCCCTCTTCACTTCCCTTCTCTCTCTCAAATTGGGGATGAATGATAGCCTACTAAATTACTAATCTCATGGTTTGAGCTTTGTTTTTCTTTTTCGCATAAATGAATGTTTTATTTATGTCTTCTAGTGCCTGTTTTATAGAGATCAACTCAGAATACATTTGAACATCAGTACCATTTTCATTTTAGCAATGCATTTAATACATGCAGTCATTCAAGAATGTGTGGTAGATAATAATGACAATGTCAACATTCGTTCCTTCATAATTTTTGAATTGCATTTCTAGCAGTGGAAGTGCAATCAGGCTATGCTGCAGTAACATTTAGTTGCCAAAATAAATTTCTTCCATTGAACTGTTGATATTTTAATTATACATTTGTATATTATTACATATGTATAAGTTTCTGTATTGAGTTTTTCTATTGCAAAAGGTTGGACAGATATTTGACAGAGTGCATTCTTTGTATGGTTTAGCATAACAAGCTAACGATTGCAGCAATACATTTGTTTGGCAACTAAACATAATCAAAGTACTTTTTTTCAAAATGAGAAGGATTGGAAGTTTTCATATAATTCTGATCAAGTTATATTAATACTTGCATGCAGGATCCACCTCCACTGCCCTATCTAACTGGGAAAAGTAGCAGTACCTATGATATCCCTTTAGAGGTATTTAGAATCTATGTTTGAACTTTGCCATGTTAACATATCATAGTTTTTGATGCTAACAGTTTAATTCTTACTTGATTCTGTGCCCCCTTTTTGAAGGATTACCACGCCTTAGTCTTATGCTGATTATTTTAATTTTATTTTTCACATTGTATGTATTTCATGCATTGCATCATTCTGATGATGCATGGCTTTTCTGAAGGTTGCCTTAAAACCAGCCGGGGAAGAGAAAGCTTCTGTTATTTGTAAGAGCAACTTTAAACACCTGTAAGAGAGAGGCTCCTTTCCTTGCTTTTTCTTTTTGTGTTCCATGTTTATTTGTTGCCGTTTTCATCTGTCTATTTTTATCTTCTCAAAAGCATATCATGTTTCTTCCTTTATTTCTGCAAAAAATATACACAGTAAGTGGACGATTATTCATGTATGTTAAACATTCGTTGTGTTTTTTGAAAGCAAATTTCCTATGGTTTTGATAGTCCAATTCTATTGGGGGGAGGTGATGGAGTGTTACCTACAATTCAGAACTTGTTTACAAAACTTTTAGAATCCTTTTTTTTTTCTTGGCTGAACAATGCTCTTACTCTGCAATAGTATATATCAATTCTTTTGGATTTCAACTATGGTTCAATACAGTGTTGTCATTAGAGAAAAAAATTGCTGCCTCAATTGTACTATTTCAGCTTCGGTTTACAATTTTCCAAGGCAATTTATTATTTTGTCACTAAATTCACAGTATTGTCATCTAATACTAATGAAAGTTGGTGAAACACTTGATAATTTTGTGAGAGAGATGTGGGACACCTTAAAGTGACATTGAAGTGAACAAAGTTCCTTCTCAAATTAAATACTCCAGAAGACTTAGAATATGAAAATATCCATGAGGATACAAAATTATATAAAAGGTATGAAGAATGAGATGATTGAGAATTACAAATGAGGCCTTCTTATATACCTAGGCAGGTGCCTCTTCACGAAAGGTCATGTCTCATTAGACATGGCCTTTCAACCTAATTACTAATTAACTAATTAATCATTTTTTACATTATTTTATTCATTACATTGCCTTCCTCCTCAAAAAGCTTTGTCCTCAAAGCTTGTTGATGAAAGGCCTTGATTTTTTTCCTGTTATGAACATCTTCTCATCTCGGGGTAGTCATTCTTGTCGATACAAGTTGATATGATCCTCTAAGTGACAAACAAAACCATCGCACTGAGAATGGATCGGACCATCCTAAATCAATCTTCTATGGCCTCTTGCAGCGACTTGAAACTTGTGCTAAATTATCACATGAGCGGATTGTACTGACATGAGTATTCTTCAAAACATTAGCCTGTTGTTTTTGTTTTGAATACGTAGCTTGGTTGAGTTGTCTACTCTCGTGATTTGGGTGTCGATAGGGAACTGTTTTGGTTTGACTTCTTTGATTTTCGCCTGGCGAGGATGTTATTGAGTTGGTTACAAAATCTTCACTTAGAATGCTCCTCGTTCTTTCGACATCTAAGTTTGCTTCTTCTGCAACTTGCTTGTCTTCTTCTTCAGTTGTGGCATTTATTGGATCAATGTTTGATTTTTCTTCAACTTGAACTTCTACATTTGAAGATTTAGACGTTGTTGTACCTTGTTTTCTAATGACTTTTTGTATTTCTTCAACTTCTTAATTTGCGTTAATAATTTGTCATTGTGGTCCTTGAGGCGAGCAACTTCTTCATTCTTGTTAGTTGTGATTTTGTCAATTTCCTTTTGCATATTTTGTATCACTTTTTTACTTTCTTGAAGAACTACTTTTGAGATATCTAATATATCTTCCGGTGTTACTGAATTCGGCTTCAATGTGACATCTTGTAACGTTATTTTTTTCTTTTTGTAAGAAAATGTCAAAAACTTCTTTTTCGTATTAAGGATGAATGACCTTAGGGTTTCCATCCAGAGCGAACCCATAACTATATCACTATTGTTGCAAAATAAGGTTTTAACAGTGAATTGCGAGACGAAGGAATACTCCACAATACTTAGGTGTAAATTCCCTATGTCGTATTGTTATTTGCGTGAAATGAATTTGTTTCAGTGATATTTGATTCAAGGATTACTAATTGGTTAGCACATTCAGTACTAACATAATTATTCTTTTGAGTAAGATCGATAGATATGAGAACTTCCTTTCCCGCAAGTGACCCTTTGATTTCAATTAGCGCATAGACACACATACTATAATTTTTAGAAAATCTTCCTTCTTTCATTTCTGATTTAGATTCAATTTCCTTTTCATCAATGATTGAATCCATTTTGTCTGTTGAATTGAGCTTTAGGGTTTTTAAGGTAACCCTTCCTAACTTTTCTTTCCAAGACACTTTAAAGATGCTTTGATTTCGGAAATACCTTCATAATTTCCCTTATTATATTTTATATATGATAATTCTTTTTTTCTCTTTTCTTCAGAATTTACTAAAAGGCTTTTTTTTTTTTAAAACTATAATTTGTCCTTTTTTTTTTTTGATAATATTTTTGTTTTTAAATGCTCTTTTTTATTCTTTTTTCAAATAACCTTAATTCCACTTCCTCTTTAAGAAATACGAATCGTTTTTTTTTTTATAATCTAATTATATAAATGAATTAAATAGATTATATAAATTAATTATTTTAATCAACTTATATAAGTTATTTAATAAAATTTAATTAAGTTATATATAACCTTAATGTATATATGATTATATATATATTTTTTATAGCAAGGCTTTAAGGTTAGGAACTCTTATGTAAACGGATCACGACTTTTGGAAAAGGCTACTATCCAGAATAAGGTGACAGATCAGCGGCTGAAGGGAATGACGGTAGCTGTAGTGCAGCACAGCCGATTGCAAAGGTGTTGGCTTGATCGGGCTGCATACAATGATTGCACAATAGTGGCTTCGATGTTTGGAAAGGAGCGACGACAAAGAAATTGAGCACATCAGATAGACGGGCGTGGTGGAATGAGGGTGCCGGAAGGAATGAAGTAGCGGCGTAGGTTATGGCAAAGTCACAGGGAAACAGTTGTGGAGAAGAAGGGAATTGGATGCGGCGGAGGCAACGAAGGGAGAATGGGCGTAGCGCAGGTCTGTGTGTGGCGACTAGTGGCAGCGATGGTTGCTACAGCTGTCGACGATGCTCCGAGTGCTTGGAAGGCGTGTGGTATTGATCAATGCTGCGGAAGCGACAGGGTTGCAATCAAACAATGGCGGCAGTGGACGGGAGGGAAGACGGCGATTGGAGGCTGCGTCGTGGTTGTTCTGATGGCTGGTCGGTTGCTTCGATGCTATCTGGAGGCTTCAATAGGCTGTTGTGGGATCTTCAAAAATTTTATTATTATTTTCCTTTTCAGCGGCTGAGGATTTGGGCGGCAGCGTTGTTGGGTCTCGACTACTACTTCAGGATATAATTTGTTCGACTCTTTTTTTTTATATATAACCTTTATGCTCTTTTTATATATATATATAACCTTTCTGCTGTTTTTTTTAAATCCCTTTTTTTATATTATTTTTTTTCAATTAAAAAATATATATATATATATATATATATATATATAATCTTGCCTTTTTCTTTTTATTCTTTTTTATTTTATTTTATTTTCATTTTTTTTACTATATATATATTGCTTTTGCTTCCTTTTTTTTTTTTTCAAAAATTTCCCTCTTTTTTTTCTTCAAATTTTTAATTTTGGCCAAAGGCCTACTGGTGAAATTTCTTCAAATTTTTAATTCTGGCCAAAGGCTTACTGGTGAAAATGGAGAAACTCCAAGATTGGTAGCGAAACGCTTTGACGGCAACAACATTGACGAATTTTCTATGGCCAAGGGCCTAGATCGGAGAGCGTGGCTTTGTGCAGCTTGAGCGGCTAGAAGATCGAACTGCTCTGATACCAAATGAAGTGAACACAGTTCCTTCTCAAATTTAATACTCCAGAAGACTTGTAATATAAAAATATCCATGAGGATACAAATATTATTATATAAAAGGTATGAAGAATGAGATGATTGAGAATTACAGATGAGGCCTGCTTATATACCTAGGCAGGTGCCTTTTCACGAAAGGTCATGTCTCATCAGACATGGCCTTTCAACCTAATTACTAATTAACTAATTAATCATTATTTACATTATTTTATTCATTACAGACACTTGTAAGCTTCCCAGAATGAATGCACATAAGATTGGAGGCCTATATTTATAGGTCAGCCTCCTACCTAACTAAAGATTAAGTTTCCATTAGTACAATTGAGGCTGTTATAAAATATAAATGAAATAGCACCAGAACTAGACAAAATTTTAATACCTAACAACCCTATCCATCAATGCAAACCAAGTGAAAATATATCAAATTGTTATGATAAGTTTCAGCCGTGTAGTGCAATCCTATCATGTACAAACCAGTGTAGAATTTCCACGATCTTGGGTCTAGGTTAGAATCTTAGAATCTTTGACGCTACCAAACCAAGAATCTCAACACGAACTACTTTGCATAGCGGAAAAATATAAAACAGTAAGTTACACATGCACAAGTATAGACAATTTTTTACAAAATATTGTACAATAATGTACAACAACCCAAACTTCGTTACATTAAACCAATTCAATAATACAATAGTCTTAGGGCTCACTTACAAGGGATACAAGATACAATGACAATCTTGCTACAGTTTCTATGTCATATCTTGCCCTGTCGGTCCTTCGCTCCTATTTTGCTCTCTAGCTGCCCCTTAGTCCACCAAAGGACAACACATAGAGTCTCCAAGAGGGCTGCCACCTATCACTGCTGCAAGTTGCTTCTGCTACAATGAATGCTGGTTGTTCCAATCTGCTCTTCTAGACTAGCCAACATCTGAGCTCCAATCTGCCAATCTAGTAGTTTCTTTCGTCAATCAAAGTGCTAAACATTAGGTTCAATCCTTCACCCAACCATCAGCGATCAATGTCACTTTATGATGGCTTGTGAAGGGCTACTTTGGGTAGTCAATACGCTGCCGTCCACCAGTGCAATGGCACCCAATCCAATAACTGCAAGATCTGCTCCTAGTTGAAGGACTTTCAACAATCAAGACAAGTCCTTCAAATGACTCCCACAGGCTGCTCCAACTTCTGTCCAATCACTGATTCTCGCTGTGGAAACAGCGCACTGGTTAGGGCTTCTAACCAACACGTTAGCTCTCCCTCCTTGGCTTTCACAGGCTACACTAAAACCGATCCAACTGTCCAAATTAGAACAAACAATTTAACACAAAAACATACCTTCTAATGTGCTGGTACCCTGTTGTATTCTGTAATCTGGTTAGGGCTTAGACATAGTCCATGTCAGCCCTCTCAACACTTGACAACAATCCCTTCTTCAATGGAGCTTACCTTCTCCTTAGAGCTGCTGCCCTACGTTCACTGTCCCTTAGTTCTGTTGTAGGAAATAGGCCTTATGACCTCTCCAACAAGCCCAATACAGAGCTGTGTTACCCCTATAATAACTATAGGGCCTGCGGCTCACTTAAACAACAAATATGCCACCTTTTTTTGTAACCAAACAACCCTATCATCTATGGATTTACCTAGTTGCTCCTCGAGCCTGTCACATCTACTATTTTGACCTCAAAACAGTCACTTCAGGCTTCGACCTTCTCTCTTCAAGCTACGGCTTACCTCATAAGGTGTTTTACTCCTAAATCGTTGCACTTGGATGCTCTAAATGAGCCTCACACACCTCATATATATACCATTTAATGAGGGCTTCAATAGATCCATGCCAACTGTCAACAAGTCCTCCTAAACCCTAGCCGAATTGCACAAATCATGACAATAACACTCAAAAATTAATATCCCAAGTTCTTGAGCTCGAATTTGAGTGATTTTCATGTTGATTTGTGGTAGCATCGGATGTGCTCTAAGTCTCAAACTTTGTGGAGAGGCTTAGACATGCATTACAGATAACCTAGAAATTGTTTTGGGAAATTCCCCCCAAAAATTTATTTGATAAATTAATTATTTTAATGAGGACCCTAAGTCTAAGTTAGGAAATTAAAATATTTAATGGATATTAATTTAAACTATGGGTGAAACTTCTAGAAAAATTAGATCAAGTCTAAATGTAATCTTAGTCGTTGATTGGAGATCTAATCTCGGCCGTTGAAGTCTCAACGAGAAGACTATAAAGGAAGGCTTAAGGGTCATTTGTAAGATACATCGAAAGGATCAAGTGATCAAATTTTTTGAAGTGAGCAATGCTCAAGACGAAAGCCAGATCTAAGTGATTCTTCATTGCAGTGAGGGCAGAGACAGTATTCAGAGAAATATTTCTCAGCTGGAGAATCATCAACAGAGAAGGGCAGAGAGAGATCCAACAGCTACTGCACAGAGCCAAAGAGGCTGATGCAGAGGCTGCGAAGAGGGCCAGAGGAAATCCGAGGGTTTTGCTGAAAGATCGATTTTAGAAAGCCGGAAGCCGGGGTGTGAGACTGGGAGGTAGAGATCGAAATTTCTGTGGAGTAGATCGATTCACTAGCTGAGTGACACAGTGCCTAGAAGGGTTGATGCTGGGATTGCACAGAGGCAACATAGAGCCTGCCAAAGGCACATCATTCAGTGGCCGGATCAGCCGGGATTTCCAGTGATAGAGTGAGGTAACCTCAATGATCTTACTGTTAGTCATATTCTCTGTAACTGAATTGTCCGAAGTGACATTCAGTGATGTATTCAAATATTACTACTGCTTAATAATAAAACCCTCTGATCTGCTGCATCGGTTTTCCCGCATTGGGTTTTTTATGGGCATGTTTGTCCAAAAATAACGGTGTCCTGTGTGTGTTATTTCCCTTGCTCAGTTTACTGTTTTCACATATAATTTAAGTAAGTGAAGGCTGCTTCAGTAACTGCTTCAATGTTTTCAGAAGTAATCTCCAAAATAACTTGTTAAATTTAATTTACAAGCAAGAGAAGTAGTTCAGTTTGTTGTAGTAGGATTCCAGATCTAGGACTTGGAATTTTAACATTTCGAAGCATTGGATTCTCCACTCCATCCTCTATCACCTCAAATTTTCTCATGCTCAAATTCCTCATGGTTTTGGCCCAAATCACGATGGGTGCAAAACCCCAACCTTGGGTTCCAAGCCCACAAGTGACTCTTGTGGTGCTCCACCTTACAAACCCTGAACCCTAGGGCTTGGACTTATACCTCAGACCAATAAGAACAGTGACGTGTGACTACATTTGTTGACTAGTGAAGAGACTAGGACTTGACCTTTATTGAAGCTTGGAGACTAGGAACAGTGATAGTTACTAATACTAGAAGCATTAGACCTGGGGTAGCTCGGATAGATTACAACTTCGACTACACAAAATAGTGAAGACAATCATATAGCTTTGGCTCGGACCTAGCTTGTATCATCACTACAACTCGGTTTTGTGGACAATCTCTTGTGGAGAGACAGTTATAAGGATCTAAGGTGGCATTCTTCTAGACAGACCTCAGATTACAGGCATGTGAGCAGTCACTTGTTGGAGGCTTGATTGAAGGTTGATCATGTATTGAAGCATAATTGAAGGACATTTCAAGTTTTGATAGCCAGTTGAAGAACACTCTAACAGTGGTGTGCAAACATATTGGAGAAGACTTTGTAGATTTGTTTTGGAGATATCTTACAAAATACCTATTGTGCAGCTGTTGGAGTAGACCCTAGTTAAAGCATTTTGAAGATCTCTTTGGAGCAAACTTAGTGCAGCCTATTGAAGACATCTTGTTGAGAAGCTTTAGCTGATCTTGGAGACATTATTGAAGACCATGATGCATTGGTGAAGTCATCATGAAGTAACCTTGGAGAAATTGTTTGGGTGAAATGAAGAGTTGTGGTGACAACTTCTGAGAAGATAAAATTGTCATTAATGAAGTGATTTGGAGAATAAGAGAAGACATTGTTGAAGGTGAAGATATTGTCACTGCTCGTTGCAGAAGATATTAGGAGCTGTGAAGAACTATTGAATCCATCTTGACGAATTGAAGCTGTGGGTTGGAGCCCTAGAGGATAGGAGTCCTCAAGAAGACTAGGTTGGAGCCTGTACCAGAGATAGGGTTGGAGCCTTGTGAAGTCCAAGTCGGTGCTTGGTAAAGTACAGGTTGGAGTCTGGTGGATTGGAGATTGGTGTCTTCATCTAGGGTTGGAGCCCTAATTATTATTGTACCTGATTCATTGTAAAGAGGATTGGAGTCCTCGTCATTGAGTAATCAAATTATTATTCTATGATTGTTCATTTTGAGTTCTAATTATAAGTGATCTTAACTGGTAAAAATAACAATTGAAAAGAAATACTGATTCACCCCCCGTCTTAGTATTTACAACAATCAAATGAGACAACCAAGACCTTTTGACCAAGACAAAGACCTCCTCCAAATGTCAAAGATCAACTTCTAGTCAACAAGAGTCAACTTTCTTCAATACTGCAACAATCAAATATTTCGGCCTCTTACATCAAGATTTCGGCCTCCACTGCAGTCCTGCAATTTCAGCCCCTTCTTGTCACCTAGAATCTTGCACGTGTGACAAAAAAAGAGAGAATTTCGTCCTCTTTTTGCTAGACAAGTGTCTCCTTCTTCGCTATGTTTCTCCTTCTCTTGTGATGATGTAAACCTCTCCTTCTAGGTATTTCACACTTCTTCTCTTCTTCTTGCAACTACAGATCGAAATTTGCTTCAATCGATACCATAATAAGTTGAATGCTCAACTTATTTATAGTCTTTTCAAGGTGGTCTAATCCCTTCAATGAGATCGACTTGTCTTCTCTTGAGGCTGATTTGGTGGAGGAGGCACAAAATATATTTTTGACTCAATTACAAATTTCTTTCTTGATATAAAAAGGCCCAAGAAGGGTCTATTAAATGATGACAAGGACTGTGACTTATGACACAAACCCTAGAAGCAGTCAATGGGTGCTTTGACCTAGAAACAAAATAAATAAAGCATGAAACCCATGCTTATTATTATTTTTTTCTTCTGATCTTTGCAATGATTTCTCTTTTTCTTTCTTTAAATACATGAGAATTAAATTATGTCATGAGCTAGACCACAATTATGAAGACCGATACTAGTTAGATTTCTCAACAAAAATGCACCTTCCTTTGACAAGCTATGGGCTTCTTGCACTTAAGAAGAATATAGGCTTATGTGCAAAGGCAAGATTCCAAATTCAATTGAAGATTCTCAAGCTTTTGCAACCCGCTCAAAGAATAGCAAGGGAAGAAGAAATTTTGGAAGATTTCAAAGAAGTTGTGCTAGAAGACCTAAATCAAGACCTACTCCAAGATTTGCTCCAAGAAGAAGACCTCCCTCCACAAAGAAGATCTCCTCCTCCCTCTCAAGAAAGAAGAGACAGGACAAATGTTCAATGCTTTCGTTGCCAAGCTTATGGTCACTATCAAAATAGGTGTCCTCAAAGGGGATGATGATCTGAAAAGGAAAGGGAAGCACCATGCTTCTGCAATTGACCTTAATGAACCCTCACATAAGAGGAGGCCTAGGAAGAGAGATTCTGATGATGAATATTCATTTTATTCTGCTTTTACAAGTTCCACTGCAGCTCATGATGAAATTTGGTTGTGGATAGTGGTGCCTCTAAGCACATGATTGGAAGTTGTGAATATCTCTCTGAATAGGTTGAAAAGAAGATAGCTCAAAGGGTTGAGCTTGGAGACAATGGCAAGTATGAAGTCAAGGGCATTGGTTCATCATCCTTCCAATTGGAATCAAGAGGATATGTCTATGTTAATAATATTTTATATGTTCTTGGTTTGAAGAAAAACTTGTTGTCTATTTCATCTCTTGAAGACAAAGGATATACAATTGCATTCATTGATGGACACGTTTCTAGTATGGAAAGACTCCTCCTTTGATTCTTCCAAAGTCATTGGTGTACGAATTGGAGGCCTACATTGTTTTCTTGGACGTTCAATTCAAGCCTTGGTACGTAACACTTCTTATCTTTGTGAAGTATGGCATCGAAAGTATGCTCATGTTCATTATAAAGTCTTGTCTAGAATTAAGGATTTTGTTAAAGGCGTGTGAAAATTCCTATAAGTGGAATTTTATTGCAGCAACTGGGAAATATTCACCTAATTGTTAATTTTAACTTAACAAATTATTTGTAATTTTCTACGACAAACACTGAATACATCACACTGCAACCTACACAAATACAAAATACTGTGGAAAAAAGTATGCAACACAGGAAAGAAATAAGTAGACAATGGACACTGTTATTTTTGGACAATGTCCCCGGGAAAACCCAATGCAGGAAAACCGGTGCAACAATTGAGGGTTTGTATTATTATGCAGTAGTTTTTGAATACAAATCTTTGGATGCCTTACTGGCTATCCGATACAAAGAAAATAACTGTCAGGAAT
The DNA here is from genome assembly GCA_034641835.2 of Pinus albicaulis. Taxonomy (NCBI): domain Eukaryota; kingdom Viridiplantae; phylum Streptophyta; class Pinopsida; order Pinales; family Pinaceae; genus Pinus; species Pinus albicaulis. The sequence continues at coordinate 1,835,691,221 of CM076575.1, read as the reverse complement.
GAAGTGAAAATTAGCCTCACACTATCACTAGCGATCCGACACTAATCTAACCTTTGAATGGCTATCCCCAAGCTGCGTCACAACTCGTAGGGATTGCGTCACTCCTCTGACTGATCGATCTGCTTGCTAAATGCTCAAATATCTGACCCTTCGGTCTCACACCCCGACTCTCGACACTAGATTTGGACTACTCCTTAGCAAAATTGCGAATCTCCTCTCAGGCCCTGCGTTGCCTCAGCATTGCTCGGTGCTGCCCAACGTGGATGCTGCTGCCTCTTTGGATGCCAATCTACCTTCTCTGCTCTGTATTCACCGGATCAGGAAAACTTCCACCGACCACTAGCACTGCCCCTCACTTTAAGAAATCAACTCGTTCACTCCTCCGACAATTGTTGCGCTGCTCTTTTGAGAAATCGATTTGTAGATCTCTTACTCAATGTCACTTCAAGTGCCCATCGAGCTCCTTCTTATAATCTTCTCGTTGAACAATCAACGACCAAGATTAGATCCTAATCAATGGCTCAAATCATCTTGACTCAATCTCCGTCTTTTTCTAGAAGATTCATACACAGTTTAATTAATACCCATTAATTATTTTAATGTCCTAAGTTTATACCTAGGCATCCATTAAAAATAATTAATTATTTTAATTAAACTATCTCTGGGTGGAATTTCCCAAAAAGATTTTTGGGTCTTGGAGAATGCATATGTCCTAACCTCCTTGCAAATTCTTGAGGCTAGAGCACATCCGAAGCTACCAGAAATCAACACTCCCTCTTAGCGAGGAATTTTCTTTAGTAGTGCAACCTGCTGAAGCATCACCGTGACTCTGTATCATCTCCCTTTGCGCTGCTGATGTCTGACATCACTGCCCACCAACTACTATTCAAATGCTATATCTGTGCTGCTAATGCCAACTGCATCTGCACTTCAACTATGTTGCTGATGCAACAAAAAACATCCAAAATACTGAACCAACTATGTTCAATATGATGCATTTTTCACTGGAGTTTTGATCGCTGCTAGTTTCTGCGCTGACCCTCTGAAGCCTCTGCGTTGCTGTTGACTCTGCACTGTTTCCAACTCTGCTCTGCGCTGCTCAGTCTCTGGCATTCCTAGCCACTGCAACTGTCACTCCGACACTTCTCTACACCAACTAACATTTGCCCATCCTGCTACTTCTAATATGGGCTCCTATAGCAAGGTATTGATCCAAAAGGTGGACTCCTCAAGGATCCTGCCCATCTGTAGCTCTCTGGAACTATAGTACTAGATCACCCCACCTCTCCCCTGGAGGTATGTGGGCAATCATGGCGAACTCCTCCTTGATCTCTGTGGGTGCGCCCTGTTGATCATGTTTCTCTTCCTTGTCCTTCTTTCTATGAGGACACTACATAGTGTAGTGACCAAGCTCACCACACCTGAAACATTTAATCTTTGAGACGTCTTTCTTCCTCTGATGCAAGGGCTGCATTCTCCTCTTCCTCCTTGGGATTCACCCCACTGCTGCTGCTGCGACTTATGGTGCTCTTAACCAAATCGCGCCTCATCTCTTCTTGTTGTAAGACTTCCCAAATTCTCTCCCAATTTGACAAGTCTTCTCTGCCCAAGATGCTCTGGACGAAGACCTGCCACTCTTCGGAAACACTATTCAAGAAAAAGTGAACAAACTCCGTAGACTGAGGTGCAAAACCTACAACTGCTAGTTGATCCCGGGCATCCTGAAGTCACCTTAGGAATGGATCTATGCATTCCCCCTTCTGCATTCTAGTACACCGAAGCTTCTCTTTCAGGTACATCTTTTGTTGCTTGGAAGACCCCTGGTACAACGTGGCCAATGCATCCCACATTTCTTTGGATGTGCCTTTGCCAGATATGTGAGAAACATTGTGATCTCGAACTCCATCGAGTATCAATCTCTTGGCCTTCGCTATATCCTTCTTGTAAGCTTTCAATGGATCCAGATCTGCGGGGACAACTACCACATTCTCGATGAAGGCTTTAAGATCGTGCTCATCTAAAAGGAAGGAGATCCTTGCTTTCCATATCACATAGTTGGAGGCACCCTCCAATCGATCCTGATTTCTCAGCTCGGTAGATGCCATCTCACCATATAGATTTCGAATTGCTCCCTCTCTCCTCTGCGCAGCTGCTGACTAGCTCTACATACTCCCTGCTGGAGTAAGTAGATTTGCTCCCAGCGACTGCTGCGCTGCAGTGAGAAATCAAATTCCTTGGCTTCGAATTCTCTGAGGAAGAAATTCCCTCAGTGTGCTCCTCCTTTCCTCTTCTGACACTTTTCTGCACTAGCAAACTGTTGCAAAAAATCTGCATCCTAGTTGAAGAACTGCTTTGCGCTGAAGTTGCTGCGCTGCTCCCTCTGCTGTTGACAAATCTCGATCTGGAAAATCTTACTCTCTGTCGACTCACTCAGAGATAAAATTTTCCTCGAAAATTTTGCCCTCCTAGCACTGGACTGTGTAGCCCCTCTGGGTTTCGATTTGCTGCCGACGCAGCTCTTCGAGCTCCCTCTTCTGCTCAGCGTTGGCCTCTTCTTGCTTCATCTGCGTTCTGATACCATGTGAAAATTTCTAAAACTGGAATCTTATTGTAGCAACTAGAAAATATTCACCTAATTGTTAATTTTAACTTAACAATTTATTTGCAGTTTTCTAAGGCAAACACTGAATACATCACACTACAACCTACACAAATACAAAATACTACGGAAACAAATATACAACGCAGGAAGAAATAAGCACACAATGGACAATGTGCTCGGAAAAAACCCAAAGCGGGAAAACTGGTGCAACAACTAAGGGTTTGTATTATGATGTAGTAGTTTCTGAATACAAATGTTTGGATGCCCTACTGGCTATACGATACAGAGAAAATAATTGGCAGAAATGAGGTGAGAATTAACCTCACACTATCACCTTAGTCATCGGGTTCGACGAACATCATCCTCGAAATTCGAAAATCGTCGAACATGATCCAGATTCGAACAAATTCCTTGTGTTTCAATTAGGTTTGATCCATAAATTAATTTCCTCTCTGTGAATCACTATATTCAGGTTCCTCTGCGTGAGTGGTTGTATTCAGATTCTAATTAGCACATGCATTGATGGAGATGGAGAAGAATTGCCAATTAGCAAGCCTCAATGATTGCCAGGCTCGAGCGATGGCTTCCTGATATGGGCCCACAATCTGTGGCTTCTATGGTGTCCTTTTTTACGTTAGCTCATATAAGCTACATTTTTTATGATTAACTTTACTATGTATAATTTTTTAAATGTTATTACATATAATATGGGTTGAATTTTATTATATATATTTTAAAATATGAAATTTTATTATATATTTTTTAATATTCAAAATTTATAATATGTCGAATTTTATCCTAGTAATTTTATCGTCGATTTATTTTCCGAATCTCAAAGTCCTCGAACTCGAACATGAACACGAACGCGGTGACTTTGACTATCACTAGCGATCCGACACTGATCCAACCTCTAAATGGCTAGCCCCAAGTTGCCTCTGCGCAGTCACTGCGTTGCCTCAGTGTCCCAACTCGTAGGGATTGCGTCACTCCTTTGGTTGATCGATCTGCTGGCTGGATGCTCAGATCTCTGACCCTTCGTCTCACACCTTGGCTCCCGACACTAGATCTGGACTGCTCCTCAGCAAAATTGCGGATCTCCTCTCAGGCTCCGCGTTGCCTCAACGTGCCTTGCGTTGCCCAGCGTGGCTACTGCTGCCTCTCTGGATCTCAATCTGCCTTCTCTGCTTTGTATTCACCCGATCAGGAAAACTTCCACCGACCACTATCCCTGCCCCTCACTGCAAGAAATCAACTTGATCACTCCTCCAACAACTGTTGCGTTGCTCTCTTGAGAAATCGATCTCTAGATCTCTTACTCTATGTCACTTCAAGTGCCTATCGAGCTCCTTCTTATAATCTTATCGTTAAACAATCAACGACCCAGATTAGATGCTAATCATTGGCTCAAATCATCTTGACTCGATCTTCGTCTTTTTCTAGAAGATTCACACCCAATTTAATTTAAACCTTTAATTATTTTAATTTCCTAAGTTTAGACTTGGGCATCCATTAAAAATAATTAATTATTTTAATTAAACTATCTCCAGGTGGAATTTCCCAAAACGATTTCTGGGTCTTGGAGAATGCATATGTCCTAGCCTCCATACAAATTCTTGAGGCTAGAGCACATCCGAAGCTACCAGAAATCAACAAGGTGTACATGAAATCAAGATTGAACATGATGGAGCTTGCAAAGGATGTGCTCTTGGGAAAAATGTCAAAGGATGATGTACTAACAGTGATAGTAGATCCAAAGGAACCTTGGATCTTGTGCATTTTGATGTTTGTGGGCTTATTTCTGACAAATCCTTATGTAGTCATTTGTATTATATCACTTTCATTGACGATTACTCTCGTAAAACATGGATTTATTTCTTGAAATCCAAGGATGAAGTATTTGAAAATTTTCAGGAATTCAAGGCACAAGTTGAAAATGCTATAGGAAGAAGGATCAAGACTTTAAGGTCTGACAATGGAGGAGAGTATGTATCTAAGAAGCTATTTGATTTATGCTTGGATATTGGAAATAAGAGGGAGTTGATAGTTCCCTACTATACTCAACAAAATGGAATTGTTGAAAGGAAGAATAGAATTATTATGGAAGCTGCTAAAGCCATGTTTCATAATCAAGAGCTACTTATGTTTCTGCGGAAGATGCTTCAAAGACACTTGTTTATGTTCAAAATAGATGTCCACATCGAGTATTGGATTACAAGACTCCTGAAGAAGTCTTCATAGGCCAGAGACCCAATGTTGAACATTTGAGAATTTTTGGATGTCTTGTTTTTGTTCATGTGCCCAAAGAGAAAAATTGGAGCCTTCCAAGAAGGAAACTTTTGTTGGCTATAGTGAAAATTCAAAGGCTTTAAGAGTTTACGTACTGGGACAACAATCTTTTGAAACTTGTAGGGACATAATTTTTGATGAGAATGCTGCTTTCTGGAAATCCAAGGGATCACACTTGGAATTTTATAATGAGATGTAGGTGGCTCCTAAGAATGTGGAACCATAATTTACAAAATCTGAACCTATGGAACAAGATCCTCATGAAGAGTCTGATGATCCACATGAATTTGTTGATAGAGTCACTGTACTTGAGACTAGAAAGAGACCTGCCTGGCTTGAAAGAACTTTGAAAGAAGTTGAAGGACATGCATCACCTCGATGGACCTTCAGGGAAAGCAAGAGGTCGAAGAAGTACTATGGTTATGCAACAATGATGTGTAAGATCATTGAACTTGAACCCTCCACCTATGAAGAAGTCACTGAACATCAAGTTTGGAAAGATGTTATGATTGAAGAGTACCAATCTATATTGAAGAATGATGTATGGGAAGTCGTGCCAAGACTTGAAGGGAAATCTGTTGTGTCTTCCAAATGGATCTACAAAATCAAGCATGCAACTGATGGAAGTGCTGAGAAGTACAAGGAAATATTTGTGGCACATGGATTCTCCCAGAAAGAGGGACAGGATTATGAAGACGCTTTTGTTCCCGTTGCCAGGGATTTTTCTATTAGATCTGTTATTTCTCCTTCTTCTATTGTAGGTTGGAAATTGCATCAAATGGATGCCAAGACTGCCTTTTTGAATAGAGTCATTGAAGAGGAAGTTTAGATTGAGCAACTTGAAGGCTTTGAGATTCATGATAGAGAGACACATGTTTACAAATTGAAGAAAGCCTTGTATGGGCTTAAGCAGAATCCTTGTGCCGGGTACTCTCGCATTGATAGCTATTTGTTGACCCTTGGTTTCAAAAAGAGTGATGTTGATCCGAATTTGTAGTGAGCCCTTGATTTTGCTGTTGTATGTAGACTATTTATTTCTGACAAGGGTTGAGGTTCTCATTGTCTAGTGCAAGAGGGAGCCAATTTCTGAATTTGAGATGAAGGATCTTGGTCTTATGCAAGATCCTGATGAAATCTTTGTTGGAAAAGGAAAGTACACCATTAAGATCCTTCAAAAATTTGGCATGATGGATTGCAAGTCCATGGACACTCCCATGGTGACAAATATGAACAAGATACGAGACTGTCATTTTGATCTGATTGAGCCCTCTATGTATTGCTAATTGATTCGCTCATTGAACTATTTGGTGAATACCTGACCTAATATTTGCTATGTTGTGAACACGTTGAGCCAATTCTTGGTTGAGCCTTGACATGTGCATTGGGTTGCTGCGAAACATATTTTGAGATATCTTTGTGGCACCATTGATTATGGTTTGAGATATGTTTCGAATGGAAAATGGCAGCTGCATGGTTTTACTGATGTTGATTGGGCTAGATGCACCGATGATAGAAAGAGCACCTCCGATTTCTATTTTAGCTTGGGCTTTTCAATGATTTCACGGTCTAGTAAGAAGCAAACTTCTGTTGCTCTTAGTACAACTGAAGCTGAGTATATAGTTGCATGTTCAACCTGTTGTGTGTAACGAACAAAGTTCTTATGCGCAGCAATAATCTTCAGAATACTTTGAAGACAAGAACATCCATTGTAGGAGAAGTAATTGTATATTGAATATTTTATAAAAGAATTTATGAGATGATGGGAATTGTTACAAATAAGGCCTGCTTATATACCTAGGCAGGGGCCTCTTCATGAATGGTCGTGTCTTTAAGACATACTTTTTCATTACTAATGACTATTTAGTTAACCTTATTATGACTATTATTGTTTACATTAATTTTATTAATTTTATATAAATTATATTCATAACATTGCATTCCTCTTCAAAAAGCTTTGTCCTCAAAGCTTAATGATGAAAGGGCTTGATCTCTTTTCCCGTTTTGAATATCTTCTCGTCTCAAAAATTTCTTCTTCGTTGATACAAGGTGATATGATCCTTTGAGTGATAAACGAAATTGTCGGGCTGAGAATGGATCTGGCCATCCTAGATTAATCTTCTATGGAATCTTATGATCATTGGAAATTTGTAATGAATTGTTATCATATGACTGGATTTTGCAAACTTCAGTATTCCTTGGAACATAAATATGTTGTTTCCATTCTGAATGGTTGAAATTTGTAGACTGACTTAGTTGTCTGCACTTATGATTTAGATGTCGATAAGGGGTTCTTGCGTTTTTATCTCGACCTATTCTGTTTGTGGTGATTTCTTGGTTTATTGGGGGTATTTGATTTCTTTCAGGTACAAAAATTGCTTGATTAATTGCGAGATCTTCACTTGAAATTTTTGTTGTTTGGGCTGCAACTTCTGAGTGCGTCCTCCCTTCAACTGATTTATCTTCTTCTTGAGTTGTGATATTGACTAGATCAATATTTGTTCCTTTTTCTTCAATTTGGACGGTTACATTTGACGACTTTGATACTTCCCTCGTGAGAAGTTCTTTTAATTTTTTTTAAATGATTTCTTAATTCGAGTGAGCAGACTTTTGATTATGGTTTTTGAGACTAATGAGTTCTTGAGTTCCTAATTCATCAATCTTATTTTTAAGTTTCTCATCTTTAAAATCTTTGAGTTGTTCTAATAACTTTTGATTAAGGTTTTTTTAAGCATGATTTTTCTTCTTTTTCTGATGGACTCTCATTTAGTTTCTTTTGAAAAATTTCCTTTTCTTGATTTAATCTCTATTTCTTAACCTTGGACTTCTTGACCTGTGAAAGTAATTTTTCATTGTGGTTATTGTTGAAAAGGGTAACTAGGTCGATCTTCATATTGACTATGTAATTATGTATTTTATGTAAAGAAGAAGACAAAAATCATAAAAATGTATTTTATACTTGCTATAGGTTAATAGACTTCTTCTTGATGTCTATCTAGAGTTTTGTCTTCTAGGGATAAATGTAATTAAGTGTCATATATATATGAAGGATCTAGTCTCATGAAATGCACCAAGACCGTGTCCTAGAAAACCGTGGAAGAAAGGCTCTAACATCCCTCAAGATAGTTCTCCTTCAAACCCTGGAAAAGATGTAATATAGTTGGCACTATATGCAGTGAGAAGTTGGCCACATAACAGTCACGTCGGCTCCCAAAATAGTCACATCGGTTCACATGTCATGTCGGCTTATTTACAGGGGCAAACAACTATATATACCCTAGCAAACCTCGCAGAAATCACTAAAGTTTTCGATCATCTCTGTATCCGAAGTGCGGACTATCTCTGAAGTTTAGTGCGGATTAAAGAGGAGTTGCAGTGCGGATTAAAGAGGAGTGCAGCGCAGAAGTGCAGTGAGTGAGGAAGTGCAGGAAGTGCAGGAAATTCAGGAAGTGCAGTGAGTGCAGAAAGTGCAATGCGGATTGTCCTGTGGAAGAAATTGCAGATTGCTCTGTGATGTAAATGCGGATTTCAGGAGACATATAGATGCGGATTTCAGAGGGTTAATAGCACATAAATAAGTACGGATTACAGAGAACTTGTATAATATGAAAGGTTAAAGACAGTGGACAAAGTATCTAAGTGTTAATAAGTAGAGACCGAGCTCTCTAAGTACATGTGCAGATTGAAGCAGAAGAGAAGGGTCAGTGTTGAAGGCAAGCAAAGAAGTAAGGACAAGGTATTGGAGGCATTCATAGGTCAAGGGTCTAAGTCTAGGTCATGGTACTTGTCATTTGAAGATCTATAAGAAGAATTTCTCATGGGTTTTCCTCTCCAAGAGGGAGAGGTTTTGCCCTGGCTCTAGGAGCCTAATTTGTGTGTCTTGTGTATTTTGATAATTGACTTGATGAAAGATTATATAAGCTAAAGAAGAAAAGCCATAAGTAACCCAAGTAATTATCAAGAAGAGAATTTGAATTAATCTCCAGCCCTCCAAATTCTCAACATGGTATCAAAGCTAAGGTGTTGAACTCAAGGGCTGGTTGACAAAGAGACACTCCAGGAAGCAAAAGTCAAAGTTTGGGTGAAAATTCAAATCAGTTTGCAAGGAAGACTCTCAAGCTATTTTCGAGAAAGATCATATCATTCAAAGGATCAACTTTTCAAGAAAATAATCTTTGCCATCAAAGATTTTCATTGAAGACATTGATTGAGGAGGCCATCATCTTTTGAAGATATCCCTTGGCATCAAAGATTCAAGAACACCTAGATTGAATATTTCTATCTTAGAAGAAGCTCCTAATTCCTTCGTCATCATCAAGGAAGCTGCGGAAGGAGAAAGTCACTCACTCAAGTAAGTATCTATGACTTTATCTAAATCTGTCAAAATGACTTATTGTATAGAGAGCAACAAATTGGTTGGGTTATCAAACTTCAATGCATGGAAGAAAAGAACAAATCTAAAGCTAATTGAAAATGAAGTTATGGGCTTCATAGAAGGATCTACAACTCAACCTCCAAAAGAAGACATTCTAGCATATATCAAATACATGAAGGGAGACATAAGAGCCTGAAGGATTCTTATAGAATCCATAAAAGACTCTTTCATTCCCCATGTATCAAAGCTAGAATCCTCAAAAGAAATATATGATAAATTGGTGGAACTATTCTCGAAAGGTTCTACAAAGGATATAATATCCCTGAGACAAAAACTATACAAATTGAGAATATCAAAGGAAGGAATAATTCCATATATGATGGAGATTTTCGCAATACGAGATCAACTACTTAAGTTGGGATAAGTAATGTCTGATAGAGAAATACTCATTATGGTAGAAAATGCTTTACCGAAAGAATGGAGAGATTCCACTTCTAGCATAGATGGGAGAGAAGAAGCCATGCCATTCCAAAGTCTAGGTAAGATACAAGAATCAAGATTGAAAGTAGGATCAAGTGTAGGGAATCAAGCCTTTGACACCATGTCCAAGAAGAAAGGAAGATTCGGTAAAATTGGTCCTCAGAATAAGAAAAGAAATGTGGACAAAGCACGATGCTTTGGATGTAATGATCTTGGGCATTATAGACGAGATTGTCCTAAATTTAGAAAGGACAAGAGGAAAAAGGAAAAAGCCCATATCTCAGATATAAGAGAAGAACCTAATGCAAAGAAATCTAAGAAAGAAGAAGTGAGGGATCTCCACTATGATTGAGATCATCTTCTCCTTTAAGTGATTTCTGTTGGTTGTAAAATAGTATGATAAGAAGCAGTGTATATTATAGCATCATGATCGAAGCATGGTAGGAGCTCTCGATAAAACAAGCTCCTGGAAAAACCTCACTTATGGAAGGTAGTTATCAAGATCAAGGGTCATCATAAAAACTGGTGCTGATATTTTTCTAATGGAGTTCTCTATGAATTCACTGATTAGAAAGAAAGCATAATGGTTTCATCAAGAATTCCATGCTACAAAATTCTGGGATGTGATGACATATTGATGGAGCAGGTTAAGGGAATGAAGCTCTTCATTCTAGTAAAACTGCAATAGGATGACTTAAATGATAAAGGTATGAGGTATGTATATATTTATATGCTCACACTGGATGTTGTGAAGTCGTGTCATATGGTTGCAGGAAATAGACTTCCATATTTAGAAGTATGATCTACGAAGGAGGATCTCTCAGGCGCACTAACAGATGAAATCAACATATATATCCTCATGGAATATGAGGTTGTTGTATATGAATGAGAAACTGAAAAATTTGTAAGTTCCTGGGAATGAAGAATGCGCAGAAAGGAAGAGATCATGAAATGAAACCATGTCAAGAGGCAGCTATCATCCGGAAGCCAAGAAGATGTGACTAGGAGATCTCCTGGGAGGATATGTAGACTTTGACATAAGTCTGGTAAAGAAGAAGACCCTTGACAAAAACATATCATTAGGAGATGCGTCAATCTGAATAAATGATGTCGATGCCTACAGGAAGATGTCATGGTGAAAGATCATCACTAAGGTAACTTTTGTTTTAAAAGTTCATATGTATATGTTTATCGGGATGAATTTGTGCAGGGCTGCTTATAATGAGAAAGGATGTATGATCCTTGGAGATGATTCGAAGGAAAGCAACATGGCATAATGGTGGACCAGATGAGAAAGACTAATGAATCACTTTCTGATAGTGGACATGACTCATGACTGAAAGTGATGGATGATCTATGCCCTATGAAGCCAAAAGTTGAAGATTCCTCAATATCGAAATCCATGACATCGAGGGGAGGAATTCTTCATGAGTAGCTGGATTGCCTTTGCATGACCCTGGTTAGAGAGAGTTTGGTGAGAAGTATCTTACTTGGAAGAAACTTGAAGTATGTCCTTCCTGAGTTAAGAGGGAGTGACGTATGTGATTCTCTAATACATGTGTCATGCACTAGACTAGGACTAACAACTGTAAATCTTAGTGAAGTCATGTGTCTCGCTAGCATTGTAGCCCATTGTCTCGTTGAGGGATGGGCTGTTAGGCAAGGCCTTGCACTAGGACAATGTTGGTATATGATGCTATACAGATGCGATTACCAATCCGATTCTTCTAATGAGATTCTTCAGTTTGAAAGAGAGCATGTGCTTGTATGAATAGTACCCTAGTTAAGAGGGAGTGTTGAAAAATGTAACTAGGTTGGTCTTCATATTGACTATGTAATTATGTATTTTATGTAAATAAGACAAAAATAATAAAAATGTATTTTGTACTTGCTATAGGTTAATAGACTTCTTCTTGATGTCTATCTAGACTTTTGCCTTCTAGGGATAAATGTAATTAAGTGTCATATATATATATATATATGAAGGATCTAGTCTCATGAAATGCATCAAGACCTTGTCCTAGAAATCGTGGAAGAAAGGCTCTAACAACCCTCAAGATAGCTCTCCTCCAAATGCTTGAAAAGATGTAATATAGTTGGCACTATATGCAGTGAGAAGTAGGCCTCATAACAATCATGTCGGCTCCCAAAATAGTCACATCGGTTCACATGTCAGGTCAGCTTATTTACAGGGGCAAACAACTATATATACCCCAACAAACCTCGCAAAAATCACAAAAGTTTCGATCATCTTTGTATTTGAAGTGTGGACTATCTCCGAAGTTTAGTGTGGATTAAAGAGGAGTTGTAGTGTGGATTAAAGAGGAGTGCAGTGCGGAAGTGCAATGAGTGAGGAAGTGCAGGAAGTGCAGTGAGTGTAGGAAGCGTAGTGAGTGCAGTGAGTGCAGTGCGGACAGTCCTGTGGAGGAAATTGCAGATTGTTGTGTGATGTAAATGTGGATTTCAGGAGACATATAGATGTGGATTTTAGAGGGTTAATAGCACAGAAATAAGTACGGATTACAGAGAACCTGTATCATATGAAAGGTCAAAGGCAATGGACAAAGTATCTAAGTGTTAAGAAGTAGAGACCGAGCTCTCTAAGTACATATGCAAATCAATGTAGATTGGAGCAGAAGAGAAGGGTCAGTGTTGAAGGCAAGCAAAGAAGTAAGGACAAGGTCTTGGAGCCATTCATAGGTCAAGGGTCTAAGTCTGGGTCATGGTACTTGTCATTTGAAGATCTATAAGAAGAATTTCTCGTGGGTTTTCCTCTCCAAGAGGGAGAGGTTTTGCCCTGGCTCTAGGAGCCTAATATATGTGTCTTGTGTATTTTGATAATTGACTTGATGAAAGATTAAATAAGCTAAAGAAGAAAAGACGTAATAACCCAAATAAGCTCACAAGTAATTATCAAGAAGAGAATTTGAATTAATCTCCAACCCTCTAAATTCTCAACAATTCTTAAGTCGATAAATTTCTTCACTTTTATTGGATATGACTTCTTCAAGCTCTTTCTGTATCTTTTATATTGTTTCTTGGTTTTCTTGAAGCATTAGTTTCGAAATATCCTCGAAGTCTTTTGGTGAAGGCATTATCGATTCTGACTTCATTGTGATGTTTTTGAAGGTGATCATATTCTTCTTATAGGGAAACATCAATTTTTTTTTTCTATATTTAACATGAATGTACTTAATTCTTTTAACGAAGGTTGACCAAAAAATATATCAATCTTTGGGTTAAACATAGTTACGACACATAATTGAGAGATGCATTCATAGTGATCAACTATTACTTGTAAATCATTGATTTCATACTCTTTTTCTCCAAAAATAAATTTCCTTTCTCCTATGCTTGACTCTAGAATTAATAGTTGATTTGCCAAATTAATATCGATGTAATTTTTCTCGTTACTTGTGCTGATATCGATATTAATCTCCTTCCCTTGGGTATTCCATTTTAATATAATTAATCTACAATCTACAATTGAAAGACCTTTATAGGAAAAATTTCCTTCATTTATTTCCAATTTAGAATGCATTTTTTTTAATGAATATAACCTTCAAAAGTTTTATTACTCCTTCCACCTTGGTAATGAATCCGTAAAAATCCTTTATCTTTTAGAGGAAACTTCAATTATTATTATTTTTTTTCTTCTTGTATGGACTTAAGCAACCCCCTAAAGCTTGGTATGGTCGAATTGATGGTTACTTGCAGAAGATGGGATTCGTCAAGAGCGACGCAGATCCCAATCTCTACTATCTGAAAGTAGGGAATGAGCCTCTGATACTGGTGTTGTATGTAGATAACCTATTCCTAACAGGTTAATCTAGGCTCATCAAGGATTGCAAGGAGAACCTCGCTGCAGATTTCGACATGAAGGATCCGGGGCTGATGCATTATTTTCTGGGGTTGGATGTTTGGCAGCAGAAGGGTGAAATCTTCCTTGGTGAAGGGAGATATGCTACAGAAATCTTGAAAAGATTCAAGATGCAGGACTGTAAACCCATGGCTACTCCAATGATCACCAACTGGAAGAAAATTGATACATTCAAAGATGATGAGGTTGATCCTACCTTGTATAGACAGCTCATCAGGTCTGTGATGTATCTGGTCAATAGCAGGCCAGACATTTGTTACACTGTCAACACCCTCTGTCAGTTCATGGTGGAAGCAAGGAGGGCACATTGGGCAGCAACCGGGCATGTGCTTAGATACCTACGAGGAACAATCGAGCTTGGATTGAGATACACCCGAGGAAATGACATCAGACTGAGTGGGTTCACTGATGCAGATTGGGCTGGAAGTTTAGTAGATCGGAAAAGTACCACTAGGTACTGTTTCAACGTTGGATCGGGAATGACTTCCTGGTGCAGTAGGAAACAAAAGTCTGTAGCTCTGAGCTCAGTTGAGGCGGAATATATGGCAGCAAGAACTGCTTTGTGTGAAGCCATATGGCTTAGGAAGTTGCTTGTGAATACTCAAGGAAAAGATGGAAGCGACCAACATTCTATGTGATAATTAGAGTTGCATCAAGCTCTTTGAGAATCCCGTGTTTCATGATTGGTCAAAGCACATTGACATCAAGTGTCATTTTATCAGAGACTATGTCTAGTGGGGAGCTGTACAGTTGCAGTACATTCTAACAGGAGAACAAGTGGCTGACATCCTCACTAAAGCTCTGGGAAAGACATTGTTTGTTTACTCCAGAGAGAAGATGTGGATGATCAAGAACCCATTTTAGTAGCAGAAGTGGACAGATGCAAAATTAAGAGGGAGCTGCAGTACATATGAGGCAATGACAGTGGCAGCGTCATGGGTAGCAGTACAGAAGGAAACAATGCAGCAGATGAGGGGCAACACCCGGGGGCATCAATAGCGCAGAGGGTGCTTCAAGGTTAGAGAAATATGCAATAGGAAAATTGCTAGAACACTTTCCTTGCTAAGAGGGAGTGTTGATTTTTGTAGCATCGGAAAGTGATCTAAGTCTCAAAATTTGTGAGGAGGCTTGGACACCAGTATTCTAAAGAACCCATAAATCGTTTGTGGAAATTCCACTCAGTTTATGTTTATTAAAATAATTAATTATTTTAATGGGGACCCTAAGTCTAAACTTAGGGAAATTAAATAATTAATGGGTGTTAATAAAACAGAGTGAATCTTCTAGAGAACGGAGATCAAGTCAAGATTTAATCTTAGCCACTGATTGACTTCTAATCTGGGCTGTTGATTTGTCAATTAAAAGATTATAAAATAAGACTTGAGGGCCATTTGGAAAGTAAGCCGGGCACACCCTCAATAACCTGAGGGAAGTCGATTTTGCAGGAAATAGAATTCGATTTCAGAGGGAGAGTTGTAGGGCGGAGGAAGCAAAGGGCATCAATAGTGTCAGAGCACGAGGGAAGAAGGAAGCAGAAGGACAGAGGAGCAACACATAGGAGCAGCGCAGAGGGCTCACGCAGTTGTGATGCAGTTTCACGCAGGGGTGACGCAGAGAGGGGTAGTGGGTTCCTCAGGTGTCGGAAATTCTCCTGAGGTTTGGAGAGAATTTATCCCAGGTGTTTTCTTAAGAAGTTTCTCAGTTATTCTGCCAGTCTTTCATTGTAAAGAATTTACTGCTGAAGATTAATATATAAACCCTCATCTGCTGCACCAGTTTTCCCACAATTGGGTTTTTCCGGGGACAATTGTCCAAAAATAACTGTCATTGTGATTGATTCTTGTGCTTGCATTTTTACTGTACTTTCTCTATATGTACTTGAGTGATAACTGCAGTAGTGTTTATTTCGAAATTTACTGGAAGGGTTTTGTAAATAACTTATTCTGAAAATAAGTAGGAGAAATAAATCAATAATTGCAGTAGAATTTCAGATTTTAATTTTCACATCCCCAAGCTGCCTTCCCTGGAATGCTGGTGTCTTATTGATTTGCTCTAGCCCTGAGTTTTCTCGTGTATATGTATGCTTCACACCAGATTAGAAAGCATTACTTGGTCTCTGCCTTCCCTGAATCACAACTTGGCAGATCCTGTCTTCCCATTCTATTTTTGGCTACTTCCACAATCCCTTCTTGCATTTGAGCCCATGGGAGCTTTGTCCATAGCTGATCTAGCATATCCTTCTCTTTCCAAGGGACGTATAGTCTCAAGTAGTCCTGGATCAGGATTTTGCCCACGGGGCTGTACTAGTCAATATAGTACTGTTGTTCTCTGCTCCTTCCACTTTCATTTTCCTTTCCTATAACCAGCCTGTAAGTTGTTATTGAATATTAATAGTCAACTTCAGTAAAATTGGAGTCAGAGATTCAACATGCCATTCAAGTGCTAACTAGTTAGGACTACCAGAAACATCAAAATACTATTATTAACCTTACATTAATATTAGTCACTTCACTTTTAGTGTGACCCTT
The DNA here is from genome assembly GCA_034641835.2 of Pinus albicaulis. NCBI lineage: Eukaryota > Viridiplantae > Streptophyta > Pinopsida > Pinales > Pinaceae > Pinus > Pinus albicaulis. The sequence goes on along the minus strand of CM076575.1, from coordinate 1,835,675,073 downwards.
ATTATAGTAACTTCTTACTTTAACATTGATGAAGAGTTTGATGGTGTAAGTAGCAATGTACTTTCGTCATGTATGTTATTTTAACTTAAACTGTTGACCCAAGTAATGTTGTACAGGCATGGATGTGGCATGGAAAGTAATTGTAATGCATCCACTAATTTCCATGATACCAAGTTCTTATGGCTGCCATCATGCAAAATCATTGAGCAATTTGCATAACAGAGCTTCTTTGGAGTTAGATTTTTGCATCACAGAATTCTTGTGAGGATCACACACAATAGGATTTGAAAGAATAATTCCTGCTAAAAACCTAACAAAACATGATTTATTGTTAATGCCAAGTGGTTTTAAGTAGCATAAAAAGATAGTCCCAATACGTAAAAGAGACTATTTTCTGAACAGGCAACTGAATGTTCTAACTACTTGCTGAAGTAATTGAACAAGAATTTCCTGGCGCTTTTCTACATGTTTCCTCAGTTCAGACTGTTGCTTTTTAAATATCTATCTAATAATTTGCCTTCATAGGAGTGTTCAATAATTCCTTTTAAATGCAATTTGTTTTGGGATAAGATGACTGCTTTGTGTTCCTGCAATTTAGAGTGAAGAAACATCAACTGATTTCATAAATAATCATTTTGTGGATCAGATATTGGACAATTGAACAACAACTTGCACACCATACCATCAATGGATGTAATTTGAGGCCTGGAGATTTGCTAGGATCTGGAACCATAAGTGGGCCTGTAAGTGATGACTTCAAGTTCTAGTTGCTTTCTAAAGTTTCATAAATTTTGACACAATTATATGGTCAAAAATATTAGATTGACTGGTTTTATTGTAGTTTTGGACCACGTAGATGGAGTTCTTAATTTTTACCTTCACAATATTACACATTGAATCATAGTTACAGTTTGATTATGATTTCATTTTGTAGTGAAGCATCTTTAGCTGAGTAGCTCTTGGTTTATGCAGGAGCCTGAAAGTTTTGCTTCCCTATTAGAGCTATCATGGGATGGGAAGAAGCCACTGAAACTTGGAAATAATATCTCTCGAACATTTGTGGAAGATGGTGATGAGGTCATTTTATCAGCATGCTGTCAGGTTATGACATTTCTACTTTTAAGTATTTTGCCTCTGAAGTATGCTGATTCTCTATTAACCTGTTATATGTAAGAGGAAAAGTAAAATCTTTCTTCAATAGCAGTGTTTTGGTGTTATTTGATAGGAATGTTATACAGCAAGTGCAAGAGTGCCAATTCACTATTCTACTTTTGCATCTATTTCCTTTATGTTTGTATCCGTGGCAGTGATGAAACCACCAATTCAGTATGTCAGTGGTTGGTATTTAAATTTTTTCACCATATTTATCTGTGTCCTTAGTAGATAGTACTACCTTAATTTTAATTTATCGAAGGTTTTTTGCAAACATTAAGAGATCTATAATATTGAATATATCATATCAACACCTTGATTAATTTGCGCTATATTGTATTATCTAGTGTGAAAATTTCTATCTGAAATACTACTACAGTGATTGATTTATTTCGCCTACTTATTTATGATAAGTTATTTACATATGCTTCAGTAAATTCTGAAAAAAACACAGCTGCAGTATTCACTTAATCAAAAGCAGAAGAACAAATAGAACACATATAACACAATAGAAACAATCACATGAACACAGTTATTTTTGGACAATTGTCCTCAGAAAAATTCAATGTGGGAAAACGGGGGGCAGCAGATGAGGGTTTATATTATTCTTCAGCAGTGGAAACTCTTTTACAGAAAATATGACGAGCAAATGTCTAGCATACACCTGAGATAATTTTTCTGAACACTTCGGAAGAATTTCTGACAAACTAAAGGCACCCTTCCTCCCTCTACGTCACTCTGCATGGCCTTCTGCGCAGTCACTGCGTTGGACTGCGTCACTTTGCGTGGAGGGCCAGTGCTGTTGCTCATCGCTGCTCCCTCTACATCGTCCTTCTGTCTTCTTCTTCCTTCGCTGACTTCCCCTTCCTCTTTCTGCTTTTGCAACTTCGCCTCTACAACCTCACCCTCTGAAATCGAATTCTCTTACTTCAAAATCGATTTCCTTTGGGTATTGAGAGTGTGCTCGATTTTCTTTCCAAATGACACTCAAACCTTCTCTTATAGTCTTCTCGCTGATGAAACGACCCTGATTAGATCTCTAATCAATGGCTCAGATTAAAAGATGACTTGATCTTTGTTTTCTAGAAGATTCACACTCTACTTTATTAATACCCTTTAATTATTTAATTTCCCTAAGTTTAGACTTAGGGATCACTTTAAAATAATTAATTATTTTAATAAAGCATGATCCGAGTGGAATTTCCACAAACGGTTTCTGGATTCTCTGGAGTACTGATGTCCAAGCCTCTTCCCAAAATATGAGACTTGGAACACTTTCCAATGCTACAAAATCAACACTTCCTCTTAGCGAGGAAAGTGTTCAGGCAAGGTACCAACTGTATCTGCTCTGATCTAAAGCATCTACTGCGCTGTTGATTGTAGAAATTTCTGAATCTTAATTCTTATGCAAAAATTATTTCTGTTAATCCGGTTAAGGTTCTCCTACTTATACAAGTTATCAACTGAATAAATTCAAGTTAACATCAAAGCAAAACGCATAATAGATCTCTACCAATTCAGATCTAGAATAAGCACATGCACACAGACAAAGTGACATAGTTATTTCTGGACAAACTGTCCCTGGAAAAACCCAATGTGGGAAAACCGGTCTCTGGTTGCTGGAGGGCTCTATTATTAAGAATATTTCTGAATACACAACTCTGGGTTCAAGATCTGGAAAACCCTACAGAGAAAACTCTAGAGCTGTGGCACCTGACTGATCTAAGACCAACAATACTGATTGATCCACACCCTCAAACAAGATTTACAGAACTCAGCCAGATCTAGGCCTAGAAACCCCAGATTTGCCCCTGAAAGACACTGTGTCAGCTTCTGAAGCCCCTGCTAGGCTCTGCATTAGCCTTGGAAGGCCTCCAAATGCTGAGCGCTGTCACTGGAAGGGACTGCGTTACCCCAGAGTGCGTAACGCAGTCACTACGCTGCCCCTAAGGGTCTCGCGTAACCCCTGAAGGGCTTCCTGAAAAATCACGCTGTCCTTGCTGCTGCTGCTGCTGTCTTCCTCTGTGCTGTCTTTGCTGATCTCTTCTCTGCTTCTTGTGTATTATAGACCCCGGGATCAGATCATCCCCTTGGTCTAAATTGCCCTCTTTGCAACTGAAACACTCTTGAGAATTCTTAGCAAACCTTGCCCTAAAATCTCAGCTTAGATTCAGTGCTCTGCCTCTGTGTGTCTTTACAAATGACCCCAAGCCTTTCCTTTATACCTTTCTCGTTGACAAATCAACGACCAAGATTAGATCTTTAATCAATGGCTAAGATTAAAAGAAAGCTTGATCCGTGTGACTTAAGACAATTTCATCACATGTTTAATTAAATTCACTTTAATTATTTTATTTTCCTAAGTTTTAACTTTAGGAAATACATTAAAATAATTATTTAATTTAATATCTCCTAAACCAGACGAGATTTCCCAAATCCATTTCAGGGTCTTGTAGATTTGGTGAACTCTAGTCCTTCCTCAAAATTTGGGACCTAGAGCACAACCGATGCTACCCCAAATACACAAAATCTCAACACTGATGTCTTGGCTGTTGCCCCTCATCTCTGCGTTGCCGCTCTCTGTACTGCTGCCTGTGACACCCGCTCTGCCACTGCAACTCTCTTTGAATCTGAAGTCCACCCGTTCCTCTACTGGAATGGGTTTTTGACCATCCCCATCTTTTTCCTGAAGTAAGTAAACTTAATCTTACCCAGAGATTTTGTGAGGATATCTGCCACCCGTTCTCCTGTAGGAATGTACTTCAATTGTACAGCTCCTCGTTGGACATGGTCTTTGATGAAGTGGCACCTAATGTCAATGTGCTTCGACCGGTCATGAAATTCAAGATTCTCAGAGAGCTTGATGCAACTCTGATTATCACACAAAATACTGGTCAGTTCTATCCTCTTCTTGAGCAAGTTCATGAGCAACTTTCGAAGCCATATGGCCTCACACGAAGTTGTGCTAGCAACCATATATTCAGTCTAGACTGAGCTCAGTGCCACGAATTTCTGTTTCCTACTGCGTTAGGAAGTCATTCTTGATCCGAGACTGAAACAGTAACCACTAGTACTTTTCTGATCCACTGGGCTTCCAGCCCAATCTGTGTCAGTGAATCCACGCAACCGGATTTCATTTCCCTTGGTGTACTTCAAACCATACTCAATTGTCCCCTTGAAGTATCCGCGAACATGTTCGGCTGTTGCCCAGTGAGCCCTCCTTGGTTCTACCATGAACTGACTAAGGGCATTCACTGCATAACAGATGTCTAGTCTAGTGTTGACCAGGTACATCAATGATCCAATGAGCTGCCTATACAAGGTAGGGTCAGCCTCATCATCCTTGGATGTGTCTATCTTCTTCCAGTTTGTAATCGTTGGCGTAGCCATGGGTCTACAGTCTTCCATCTGAAACCTCTTCAGGATCTCTTTAGTATATCATCCTTGCCCAAGGATGATTTCTCCCTTTTGCTGCTAGACCTCCAAACCAAGAAAATAGTGCATCTGCCCCAGATCCTCTATGTTGAATTCGGTAGCCAGATTCTCCTTGCAGTCTTTGAGGAACTTAGACGATCCAATCAAGAATAGATCATCTACATATAAAACTAGAATTAGCAGCTTGTCCCCTACTCTTAGATAGTAAGATTGGGATCCATGTCACTCTTGACAAATCCCATATTTTGCAGGTAGCTATCAATTCATCCATAACATGCTTTGGGGGCTTGCTTTAGACCGTACAAGGCTTTCTTGAGCCTGCATACATGAGTTTTCTGCTCATGCATCTCAAAGCCCTCTGGCTGTTCTATGTACACTTCCTCTTCTATCACCCCATTCAAGAATGTTGTCTTGACATCCATCTGGTGAATTTTCCATCCCATCTACGCTGCAAGAGAGATGACGGATGTGATCGAAGTGTACCTAGCTACAGGGGCGAAGGTTTATTCATAATTGATTCCTTCCTTCTGAGCATACCCCTTAGCCACAAACCTGGCTTTGAACTTTTCTATGTTGCCGTCTGCAACATACTTGATCTTGTAGATCCACCTTGATCTTCCAATCGATCTGTTATGAGGTCTAGGGGCTACCTCCCATACATCGTTTGTCATGATGGAGCTGTAATCCTCCACCATAGCATCCCTACCCACCCCTGATGTTGAGATGCCTCTCGAAAACTAGAGGGTTCTCCAAGCTGTGCTACCAATGCCTAGTACCTGTCTGGTTGCTTACGTACCCTCTTCTCATTTTGAGGGGCTCCAATAAATTCCTCTGCATCCCTCAGAGTTTGTTGGAGTTCTCTGCTCGTCCTTCCACTGGTGGTGGGTGGATTCACCTGCTCTCCTTCTTGCACTTCTTCGGAAGAACTTTCCTCAGAATCATTGTGTCGTGGAGAGACACTAGAGCCATCTTCTGTAGGCCGTTGTGGCTGTACTAGCAGACCCTCCTCAGACTGTGTATCTGTAGCCATTTCCTGGGATCTTCTGAAGGCTCTCTCCTCCATGAATTTCACGTCTCGCCTTACTACGATCTTCCTGCTCTCGGGAATATGGATGCGATATGCCTTCGCATTTTCGCTATATCCCACAAGGTGTCCCTTCTCTGCAGTCTGATCTAATTTCTACCTCTTCTCATCGGGTATGTGGCAATATGCTATACTGCCAAATATCCTAAAGTGGCTCACCTCAGGCTTGCTTCCAATGAACACACTCTCAGGGGTTTCTTTTCCCAATGCTCTATGAGGCACTCCGTTCTGCACATACACTGTTGTATTGCAACCTTCAGCCCACAGAAATTTGGGCATGTCTTGATCATACATCATTGCCCTCGCAGCTTCCACAATGGTCCGATTCTTCCTTTCCGCAACTCCATTCTGCTCCGGATTGTATGGAGCTGTCCGTTCTCTCTTGATGCCTTCCTTTGCGCAGAATATTGTGAAGTCATTATCAATATATTCTCCACCATTTTCTGATCGCAATTTCTTTATCCGCTTTTCGGTTAAATTTTCTACCAAAGCCTTGAATTCTTTGAATCACTCAAAGACTTCATCTTTGATTTTTAGAAAGTAGATCCATGTTTTCCGGGAATGGTCATCAATAAAGGTGACAAAATAATTTGCACCACTGAGAGCATTCGTGGACATAGGTCCGCAGATGTCTGAGTTTATCAAATCCAACACACTCTTGGCCCTACTGCTGCTTCTTGGAAATGGTCCCTTGACATACTTCCCTAGTATGCACCCCTTGCAGACATCGTCTTTCCTTGTGCTTAGTTCTGGAGCTCCCATGACAGTCTTCTTGAGGATCTTCAAGGCTCCATGATGTAGATGCCCCATTCTTCTATGCCATAATTTATTCAAATCCCTTTCATCCGTACTGCCTGTCAGTGCCATTGGAGACTCGAGCTGTAACTTATATAGTTTATGGCTCCTTACTCCAATTTATGCCTTCCTTTTCCAACTAGGGTGCTTGACATAATCTTATTTCCAATAAAGTATACATCATAACCCTTGTTCTGAAGTTGAGACACGAAGAGCAAGTTCATCCCCAATCCTGGTACATGCAGTACGTTGGTGGCCCGAAGCTTGTTACCAGCTTCTGTTTGAAATGTTATGGTTCCTCTTCCAATGGGGGTACACTTGGCCTTGTTTCTCATCGTGATCTGAAAATTCATCTGCTCTTTCTAGTAGCTCGAGAAGCATTCTCGAACTCCTATCATGTGAGCAGATGCTCCACTGTCAATATACCATACCCATGGAGAGGCCGTGCTTGACATACAAGCGAAATCCTCTTCTACTCTGGATGCCATAACTGAAATGTCATGATCCCTCTGTTTCTCCATGCGTTCTGGAGGACTGCGTGAACGCTTCTGAGCTGCTGCTGCATCTATGTCGGATCTTAGTTCCATTGCAGAACCTCCTCTTATATCTTTTGCCTTTTGCTCTGCTGCTACCATGTGAAATTTTCAATCTGAAATACTACTGCAGTGATTGATTTATTTCGCCTACTTATTTATGATAAGTTATTTACAGATGCTTCAGTAAATTCTGAAATAAACACAACTGCAGTATTCACTTAATCAAAAGCAGCAGAACAAATAGAACACATATAACACAATAGAAACAATCACATGAACATAGTTATTTTTGGACAATTGTCCCCAAAAAAACCCAATGTGGGAAAATCGGTGCAACAGATGAGGGTTTATATTATTTTTTAGCAGTGGAAACTCTTTTGCATAAAATATGACGAGCAGATGTCTAGCATACACCTGAGATAATTTTTCCGAACACTTTGGAAGAATTTTTGACACACTGGAGGCACCCTTCCTCCCTCTGCGTCACTCTGCGTGGCCTTCTACGCAGTCACTGCGCTGGACTGCATCACTCTGCGTGGAAGGCCAGTGCTGTTGCTCAACGCTGCTCCCTCTATGCCCTCCTTCTGTCTTCTTCTTCCTCTGCTGACTTCCCCTTCATCCTGCTGCTTCTGCAACCCCCCTTCTACAACCTCATCCTCTGAAATTGAATTCTTTTACTTCATAATCGATTTCCTTCGGGTATTGAGAGTGTGCCCAGGTTGCTTTCCAGAACCCAAGTGACCCTCAAGTCTTCTGTTATAATCTCTTCTCGCCGATGAAAAAACGACCCCGATTGGATCTCTAATCAATGGCTCAGATTAAAAAAATGACTTGATCTTTTGTTTTCTAGAAGATTCAAGCTCTGCTTTATTAATACTGTTTAATTATTTAATTTCCCTAGTCACTGCGCTGGACTGCATCACTCTGCGTGGAAGGCCAGTGCTGCTGCTCAACGCTGCTCCCTCTATGCCCTCCTTCTGTCTTCTTCTTCCTCTGCTGACTTCCCCTTCATCCTGCTGCTTCTGCAACCCCCCCTCTACAACCTCATCCTCTGAAATTGAATTCTTTTACTTCATAATCGATTTCCTTCGGGTACTGAGAGTGTGCCCAGCTTTCTTTCTAGAACCCAAGTGACCGTCAAGCCTTCTGTTATAGTCTCTTCTCGCTGATGAAAAAACGACCCCGATTAGATCTCTAATCAATGGCTCAGATTAAAAGATGACTTGATCTTTTGTTTTCTAGAAGATTCACACTCTGCTTTATTAATATCGTTTAATTATTTAATTTCACTAAGTTTAGACTTAGGGATCACTTTAAAATACTTAATTATTTTAATAAAGCATGATCTGAGTGGAATTTGCACAAACGGTTTCTTGATTCTCTGGAATACTGACGTCCAAGCCTCTTCTCAAAATATGATACTTGGAACACTTTCCAATGCTACAAAATCAACATCTAGAACCGAAAACATTAAGTGCTATTAGAGATATACAACCACAGTTTACTCCTAATGTGATAATGCGAGAGCATTCTCAATTTGTTGAAGTGTCATTTCTGTACAATACAGTAACACTCCAGCAACAAATCTTTAGAAAGCAATGTCTTAATCTTCAAACTTGATAAGAAACCTATTCAGGGCTTTTACTCCCTATATTCCATATATTGATATCTAATGCTGATCCTAAGAATCTAATTCCCACACTACCACTGTATCCAATGCATTAGCAATTAGCAACTAGTATGTCATTTATTACATATATGCCTGTCAGGGAAAAGAAACCAGAAAGAAAATTAAACTATTGAATTCTATCCTTCTTGTTGTTATTAGGGCACCTTGATCGAAGTCCAGAAGATGGATAACTTAGTTTATTAGGTCAGGGTGTTGTGTGTTTTGGGTGCTTTGATCAAGAACGTTACAAAGAATGTATGAGAATACAAAACCTGCATTGTACACAGTCTTGTAGTAGTCGATGACCCCCTTGTGGATTTTTCAAATGCAAAATATATGAGCACTTATTTCTGAAACTTGATAATTAATTCCAATGATGTAGATGATATTTATCACTTTAATGTATCATTAAGTAATCACTGTTGATTTTCTAGTGCAATTAAGACTAGGTACAATTTTTCAAATTGATACCTACTTCCAATGATACAATTTGACTTCATATAACATTCCAATCATTAAGCAGTTATTCATGAAAAGTTTCAACCATTCACTTTCATCAATAGAGCAATAGAGATCACAATTGTAGAGAGGTAGAGCAGCACCAAGAGAGACAACGGAACACCTGAGAGGGTGACGCAGAGCCAGAAGGGTGAAGTCGAGCTTCAGAGGGTGACACAGTCACTGAAGAGGCAACGTAGGTGTTTTTGTGAGGCAAATAAGGCAAAAATTCAGTAGATTGATTTATGAGCTGGGAAGGCTCACGAGGAGGGTGACACAACTCCTAGAGGATGTGATGCAGTCTCAACGCAGGGCTTGCTGTCCCCATCGCTACGTAGCACTGGGGACAACACAGTCACCTGTGGGGTTTCTTCATTCTGTTTCTGTATCAACCAAAATATCGGTCTCCAGATAGAGGTACTTCTGCCGGGATTTTCTCTGTTGGGTGAGCTAGATTTGGCACCCTAGATTGTATTCATAAATTTGCTTAATAATACAAACCCTCATATCTATTGCTCCAGTTTTCACGCATTGGGTTTTTCTAGGGACGTTAGTCCAAAAATAAGTGTGTCCTTTGTGTGATTGCCTCATTTGTTTTTCAGTCCTTGATCTGTATATTGGTGTAGGCTGCTTAGTATTTGCATTATAATTTTACTGAAGTATTCAGAAAATAACTTGTTAAATGGAAAATACAAGTAGGTAATGCAAATCAGTTAACTGTAGTAGGATTTATGTCTGTAAGATTAAGAAATTTTCACACAAATTACTGATGTAATTGTGTGCTCCAAGACCTTGTCAACTAACCTCTTGAAGTCGTCTTAATATATGATGGAAGGATCTCATTGGTAAAGTCGGTGTGCTCTCATATCATCATGTCGGCCTAGAACAGTGGAGACAACCTCTGTAAATAAGGAGACTGCTGCCTCATTTGGAGACAAGCACTTCGGATTGGGTTTGAGATGAAAAAGCGAGTTAAGGGTCCTCGTTGGGTTGGTGAGAGAACGAGCTTCAAGCCCAATTTCTGCCTCGGGTGGTTCACCCCGCTACAAGCACCACCCGACGAAGGGGCGACGGGTCTTCTATTGGTGCGAAAACAGAAGGTTAAGCAGCGAAGGAGAGAAGGGCTTATCTAGCCCTGTCTTAAGTCTATATCTACCTCGCATACTTCAGGTAGGCCAAGGGCTACCTCAGTGCGGGAAAAGGTCTCCTATATAGTGTGGATAAAGGTAACTATACAGTGCAGAGGGAGACTAGGCAACAAAGAAAGGAAGGTTGCAAGGTGTGCAAAGGAGGGACTCAGTCTTGAGTCATCACATTTCAGATATCTCTGAATAGGACAGAGGATACACATAGCGTAAGGAAGAGGCATTTCAGTAAGAGAAGATCTCAGTCTTGGGCATCTAGGGTGTTGAAAGGAAGGCCAAGGAGAAGTCTCCAAGAGGCCGAGGATCAATCAAAGGTGGGCAGAGAAGGAGCACATCATTTGGGACTAGGAATCGAGTTTTTCCTAGTACTAGTGTAGTTAAGTGCAGAAAGGAAGATCAACATAAGGAGTTGAGAAGAGCAAGTAACAATGGTCTTGGAGGCATACTAGTGTCAAGGGTCTTTGTCATGGTCTTGATACTCGTCAATTGAAGATCTAGAAGAAGAATTATTATTTGGTTTTCCTCTACAAGAGGGAGAGGTTTTGGCCCTGGCTTGAAAGCCTAAATTTGGTGTCTCTTGTGTTTTGATAATTGTCTTGATAAGTTAACAAAGATGAGATCTAAGTGAAAATTCGAAAGAAGCATAACAAGTATAACTCAAGCAATTATCAAGTAAGAGAATTGAATTAAACACTGCCCTACTAAATTCCGTGGAGAAGGAAAAAATAAGAGATCATGAAAAAACAACCATGGAAAGAAGCAGTCAACATCCTAGATAGTGAAGAAGACTTGACTGTTAAATCTCCTGGGAAGATATGTAGAAGTCTGAAAAAGATGGAGAACCTTGACAAGACATATCTTTAGGAGATCTGTCAATCTGTAATCAAAGGATGTTGATGCCTACAAAAAGATGTCATGGTGAAATATCATCACTAAGGTGACTTTTGGTTTAAATGTTCATATTTATAATTAATTAATATTTGATGAGCTCATGCAGGGTTGCTAAAGGGAAGTATATGTCTTCCACAAATTGATAACCATATGGTAGGATGAAAGATCCATGGGAGAAACATGGTTAGAAGAAAAGCAGCATGGCATGAAGCTAGACCAGATGAGAAGATTGATGGATCACTTTTTGACAAAAGACATGACTCTTGGGTGAAAGTGACGAATTATCTGTGCCCTAATGAAGAGATCCCAAAGATGAAGGCTCCTCAATAGTGAAGAAATTCATGACATTGAATGAAGGAGTTTTTCATGACCGGTTGGGTGCCTCACCATTGCTTCTGTAGGTCCTTGGTTAAGAGGGAGCCTGGTAATAAGTTTCTTACTTGGAAGAAACTCGATAATTCCTAAGCCAAGAGGGAATCTTAGGTACATTCCTTTGTGAAATATGTCCTCCCTAGTTGAGAGGGAGAGATAGAAACATTATTCTGGTCTTCCCCTGGAAGACAAAATGCGGGATTGGGTAATCATCTGGCATCCGATACTCTTTTGGGATGTATTAGGTCATTGATGGAAAGAGTAGTTGTGAAAGGACGGATATTCTTTGAGGATTAGCTATCCCGATAAGAATAGTCGTATGAGGTCATACTTAGTGAACACTCGGGTGGAGTATGTACCTTGGAGACAATGATGAAGGTGTCTATAATCATTGGTCTCGTCAGCATTGTAGCTCATGGTCTCGTGAAGAGATGGAGCTGTTAGTCAAGGCCTTGCACTGTAACAATGTTGGTTAATATGATGCTATAACGGATGTATTACCGATCGAATTCTTCTTATGTGATTCTTCAGATTGGGAGTGACCATGTACTATTATGAATACTTCTCTAGTTAAGAGGGAGTGTTGAAAATTGTAACTAGGTTCGGTCTTCATAATGACATATAATTTATGAATTTATGTGATAAGGAGACAAAGATAATAGAATGTATTTTGTAATGCTTGCTTCATGGGTTTCACAAGCAAGAAGTTTTTATTATAGGTCAAAGACTTCTTCTTGATGTCTTTAGGAGTTTGTCATCTTGTCATAAATATAATTTAGAGTCATGTTATATGAAGTGATGATACACTTGTAAAAGGACAAATTACTAATGTAATTATATGCTCCAAGACCTTGTCAACTAGCCTATTGAAGTCGGCTTAATATATGATGGAAGGATCTCCTTGGTAAAGTCGGCCTGCTCTCAAATCATCATGTCAGCCTAGAACAATGGAGACAACCTCTATAAATAAGGAGACTGCAACCTCATTTGGAGACAAGCAATTCAGATTGGGTCTGAGATAAAAGTGCGAGTTGAGGGTCTTCTTTTGGTGCGAAAACCGAATGTTAAGCAATGAAGGAGAGAAGGGCTTATCTAGCCCTGTCTTAAGTCTATATCTACCTCGCATACTTCAAGTAGGCCGAGGGATACCTTAGTGAGGGAAAAGGTCTCCTATACAATGTGGAAAAAGGTAACTATACAGTGCAGAAGAAGGAGACTAGGAAGCAAAGAAATGAGGGTTGCAAGGTGTGCAAAGGATGGACTCGGTCTTGAGTTATCACATTTTGGATATCTCAGAATAGGACAGAGGACACACACAATGTAAGGAAGAGGCATTACAGTAAGAGAAGATCTCGGTCTTGGGCATCTATGGTGCTGAAAGGAAGGCCGAGGAGAAGTCTCCAAGAGGCCGAGGATCGATCAAAGGAGGGCAGAGAAGGAGCCTATCATTTGGGACTAGGAACCGAGTTTTTCCTAGTACTGGTGCAGTTCAAGCAATTATCAAGTAAGAGAATTGAATTAAACACTGCCCTACTAAACTCTCAACAAGGAGTAGAGGGTCCCTAGAGGTCTATACAACCAACTTATGTTGGAGATAATGTTTTAATGAGTGTTGCTATGAAACGATGTTAATTTATCCCAATTAAATGATACATGCAATGTTCCACAAGGGATGAGATAGTGCTTGTTGAAAAGTGTAACTAGGCCGGTCTTCATGTTGACTATGTAATTATGTATTTTATGTAAAGAAGAAGACAAAGATAATAAAATGTAATTTTGTTGTACTTGCTTCATGGGTTTCATGAGCAAGATTTATTATAGGTCTCTAGACTTCTTCTTGATGTCTAGTAGGGTTTGTCTTATGTTTATAAATGTAATCAAGAGTCATGTTTATGAAGTGTCTAGTTCTAAAATGTGCTCCAAGACCTTGTGGGAAAATAACTGATAACAACCCTCATGAAGTCACCCTTAACGCTGGAGTATACAAGTCTTCATGTCGGCCTAAAATCTATGCTAAAGTCGGCTTACATGTCAGCTGTATGGTCGGCCTCATATCAAAGAAGCAACCTCTATTTATACCCCTGTCTATTGCTCATTTAAGACAAATATCTTGGACTGTTTTGAAGTTAATACAGGAGAAAATTGCGGACCTTTTTCTGAGATATTATGGAGGTAAAATACGGACCTGAAGTGTGGGTGTAATAAACAAAAAGATTGCAGATTTTCTCTAAAGAAGTGCAGTTTCTCTCCGAGGAAATACAGAGTCAAGTTCAGGAAGAAAATTTGCGGAAATCACTATAGGAGTACGGAACCATTAACAGACAAATCTGAATCTAATACAGGGAAGCATTTGCAGACAAGACCACAATTACAGTTTAAAGAAAATTTAAGAATCTACCACAGTGCAGATAAACCACATTTCAGTGCGGATAAACCTGAGTAAGATTTGCGAATCTACCACAGTCTATAAGTGCGTATATATATATATATATATATATATATATATATATATATATATTCAGTGGACATTTACCTGGAGATAGTGCAGACTTATACCAGAGTACAATGCAGACATGTATGAAGTATAAGTGCTGTTAAGGAATAGTAAAAAGTGCTAGTCAATGTCATGAAGATTTGTGGATCAAATCTCAGGAATAATTGTAGATACAAAGGAAGTCAAGAAGTGCAGACAAAACAATGAACTAGGGCAGCATCTGAGTGTGGACAAGTGCAGGAAGGAAGATTGCGGATAGTCAAGGACAATCAACAGATAATCAAGGACAGTTTGCAAGGGCTGTGATAACAAGATAGAATTAGCAGAAGTTGAGCCAATGATCATAAGGAGAAGAGGTAGTAATTGTGAGGATTTACCTTCCAACTGTTCAAATAATCCAACTACAAGCATATACAAGGTGCAGATCAAGGTCTTGGAATCACATCTAGGTTAAGGGTCTAAGTCTGGGTCATGGTACTTGTCATTTGAAGATCTATAAGAAGAATTCTTTGCGAGTTTTCCTCTCCAAGAGGGAGAGGTTTTGCCTTGGCTCTAGGAGCCTACCTTTTGTGTCTTGTGAATTTCGATAATTGACTTGATGAAAGATTAACTAAGAGAAGACATAACTAATACAAATAAGTTCACAAGTAATTATCAAGAAGAGAATTTGTATTAATTTCCAGCCCTCCAAATTTCCAACAGTGCTTACTTGCAATAATGAACCAAACTTTGAGAGACAAATAGACTTGTCTATTGTAGCATTAATAGGCAAGTGGAATGAAATAAGTTCTCATTAAGATACATAAATGCTTCAATAGTTACTCAAAATGTATAACATGCATGGACTAAATAATGAAGCATAAACATTAACTTAATTGAAACTTGCCAACCATGTAAATTGCTCACACATATGAAAGGAGTTTTTCTTAAGTTTGAAGCCTTTAGAGCTCATGCATGTAAGTTTAATTAAACCCAAGATTTAGTGAGATGGATGTAGAGTGCATTAATTGTTAATTCTTTAGCATGCATGAGATGAAAATCAGAAAATGAGTCAATGCACCCAAGAAATTCATTCCTCTTCAACCAAGGAAGGGGGATACCATTGGAAAAGGATCCCAAGTTCCCTCAAACAAAAAACTTACTTTATTAGCGATTACAATTGAGGAAAAAAGCCTCTAAGAAGGCATCCCAAAATGAGATCTTTTTACAAAGATAGAGCTTGAAAAAAAGCTAGATCTCCTCCTCAAAGATAACAACGAAAGCGCATGGGAAACACCTTCCAAGGTGATATTACTATTGTCCTTAAGGTTCTCATGGCCTCCCTAAAAATCGGTTTTTAAGGTAGTGAAAGGCTTTGCATGTAAGGAGGATCAATGGTTTTTCGTCATCCTCTTCAAGCTCCTTGTTGTCCATGTTCAAGCTTATGGGCTGCGAAAGAAAATCAAATGTTAGAGCGAAATAAACAAGATCTAAAGTACAAATTAATATACAAAGACACTAGCCCAAGAAATGAAAGTGAGCCCCCATTCTTGCCTAGTCTAGAAAACACTCTTGAAGTAGTAAATATGACTTTAAAACGCTCTACAAAGGAAAAATTTTGGATTTTAAAATTAAAATTTGATGATCAATTAGCTTAGAGGAAAATGACAGTTCCTTTTGATTCTTGATTGATGCAAAAGTTGGAGCTGGAGAAACTGAGTCTTGGATCGTTGCGAGTCTAGCAATGAATTAGTCTATTTGAGACATTTCCCACGCCCGGATGGAATTCCTGCACACAATGTAAAAGTGGATCTTCCCTACACACTTGAAGTCAAACATTAACACGCAAGCGGATTAGAACATTAAATGAAACGAGATAAATTAAGCATTCCACCTAAAATGCCTTAGCAAGCTTACTTCTAAGATAATGCTCTAAAACAATGACACATGCAAGATAGCTTGCATGTACCAATCCACGCTATATGGCAAATATGAATTATCATAGATCAAACATATAAGGAAATGAAAGCATAATAAACACAACATGGACAGAAATCACCTCATAATGCCAAGAGAACATTCGCTTCGTAACCCCAAAGTCTTGATTTTATTAATATGCAAGTACAAAATGACAGAGTTTCCTCAAGCCCAATAGCTCATAACATGATGATGGAATGAGAGGCCAATGGGTCTCTTTATACAAATTTGGGAGATGATTCCAAAGTCAAAGTGATCAACAAGTGGCAATAGACTATTTTAGAACACCTGTAGGTGGCAACCTTATCTCCTTGACTGTCCATCGAATATCTTCAAAATTGTTGGTTGCTTGGTGTTATCACTCTAGTAATTCTAAAGTTGTGAGATTTTTGGTTTTTAGTCAAAGAATACTAGAAGTAACCACAAACCTACTTCAAACTCTAGGATCTAGCCTTCCTAGGGTTCAAAGAGGGCTCTCTCTTTGAGATTTATCTTTGTTTGATTTGTAAATATTAGGCTAGTTATGAATGTGAAATTGGGTTTGTTTTTGATTGATTTGGTGGGAAAAAATCACATGAAAGTATGGATAGAGGGAAATCTATTTGTCCATTGGGTTAAGGAGTCAAAATTCAAGCTAACAGAACTAGGATCAAGGCCTAAAAGGTCAAATGTCTTCAGGGCAAGATAGATAACCCTTGGAGATCTTGGAAAGTTGTTTTTTTTGAGGTGGTATGATCGGGATAAAGGGCACTTAAGGATCCTTTGATCTGGAAAAGGGAAGTAGTAGGTAGAGGTCAAACGGGAGAGGGAGCAATTAAGGGTTCCCTACACTGGAAATCAAAAGAAAACATACAAATGATAACTAGTTAAAGACAAGGTGCTTTTAACAAATCCTGTAGTAATACTCCTAGTTATTCATTCAAATTTAGAATTAAACATAGATGGATGCATGTAACAAAGAAAGAATTCAATGACAAGTTTAGAGAATACTTTACTCCAAATAGCTCATCACAGGGATCCTGAAGTATGATGCCAATTGGTTGATCCAGTCTGCTACTCAAAATTCGAATACAAAGCCTTCAAGTCCAACAAAATGTCTATAGCAATTTACAATAATTTTATTCCACACCAAATACTTCTAAAGATGAAGTATTTATACATAATGTTTATACAAAATATCCTAGAAAACTTGTAGGAATTAACTTAGGAAAATAAAATATCTTACAACAATAATAGAGACAGCTGCTTAACAAATCAGCAAGCTGTCATATTTTATCCAAAATAAATAGAAATTGTTTTAGGATAAGAAGCAGCTGGCTTCTTAGGTGTTCTCCTTGCGGGCTCTTAGATATTTTCAGAATCTGAGCTGCCTTGTCTGATACTCTTTATTCACTGATACTCTTTAACTTCGGGTACTCTTTAACCTTTTGTCAACACTGTTTACTGCTGTAAAATACACTGTTTTAGCAGTAAAATCAGCAAACATATTTTTTCATCTTTTCATCTGTTTGTTTTTATCCTTCATAATAAATCTGTTAGGGATTGCCAATCCTCATTTTTAGTAATTTGTATATTCTTTAATTTCCTAAAGTTCTCATCAGCTTTAGTATATCTAGCAAAGGTTGGCTTGATGACAAATAAATGTTTGATCTCATGCTGCAAGTAAAACAAGTCTTCAAAATTCTTCAATAAGACTTTCCCTGTTGGAATGCCTTGTCCTTATGGTTTACTTATCTGTTTTTTGGAAAATTCTCTTATCTTTTTATCATAGTCATTCTGGGGCATCAACTTGTCATTAAGAACCATAATGTCAGGCAGTCCTTTTTGCCTTAAATTTGTGAACTTAACCATGAATCTAGTTATGGTAGTATTCATAGTTTCACATTTCTCTTCAAGTTGCCTCATCAAATTTCTCTTTGTAGTGACTTTCCTAATTTCTAGGATAGTTGCTGTTCTGTCATTGATTTTGAGTTCTTCCAACTCCTGTCTATTCTTGTTGTTAAGGAAAGTGATCAGCCTTACAACTTGCTCTGGTTTATCAGCCAATTCACCTTGTGTCTTTTGAAATTCTGCTTGTGCTGCTAGTAATAATTATCTTTGTTAAAAAATTACCTGAATTGAAGGCCATACATCATGGATGGCTTCAATGACATTATTCCAAAGGTAGTTTTTGATGTATGCTATTTGCTCTGTTAATGTTAACTCATCTTGCAATTTCTTTAGCTGTTCACTTAATTTGATGGCCTTCTGCTCATGTGTTTTGGCATTTATCTGAGCCAATTTATTTGAACTCTCAAGATTTTTTACCATTTTAGTCAATCTGTTGATCTCATTTGTCTTTAAAGACATCTCTTCCATTGCTTTCACTAGTTGGTTGGCCTCATCTGCAGGTTGTAATGCTATTGTAGATGATTCAGTAGCTGAGGTTGTGGAAGAAGTCACTGGCACTGCAGTTCCAGTGGCTCTTTGGGTGCCAAATTTCACCTAAAGTTGAAGGCACTGATGTAGTGATAATTGGAATGATTGTAGGAATCTCTGGTTCTTTCACTATTTCCTTTTCTTGGACAAGCTTGTCCATCTTTTTTTCCATCTCTTTAACTTGGTTGTCAACTGAAGAATTAAATTCATCATTTCATCTTTTTCACTCTGTTCCTGTATGACTTCTTTTGTTTGAGGAAGTTTGAGGAAGTTTGAGATGTTTCCTCAAAGCTGCTATATCTTCATTTTTCTTTTTCACCAATAATTCTGCTGCTTTGATATTAGAAGGATTATATCCCACCTGTAACACTAGTTCTTCTAAGGCTTTTATCCTTGGATCCTTGGCATACAATGAGGCTTTGTCCATCTTCATCTGATCTTGCATGTTGACGATGGTGTTTTGGAGCTTTTGAGCACTCATGGCCTTTGTTGTTACAGTAGAGTATAACATCTCTGAGCTTTGCCTGTGAAATTCTATCTGATCTAGTTCATGAATACCGTATGTTGCTACTTCTAGATCCAATTTTTTATAATCAACAACTGATTTTGGTACTGGTACTGTGGGCTGCAAGAATGACATAATCAACTTTTTACTTGAGTAGTCAAAAGCTGATAGAAATTTGTTTTGATTACCTGGCTTTTGTTTTAAAAACTGAGAATAAATTTCAGTTATGATTTCTTCATTCTTTTGTTTGATCTGTTTATACTTCTCTTTAATATACAAGTCTTTTTCCTCAGCTGTTTGTGAGGAAGAAGCTTCCATGCTTTGCTGTCTCTCCATTAGCTGTGTATCTTCATTGTTGACCTGTTCATCATTCTGATTATTAGGAGCTGATTCATTTATGATGACTGTTGCAGTATCAACATTAGTTTCTGGTGCCCCTGTATCATCTATGTCAATTGTCACTTTCTCTTTACCAACTGAGCTTAGCTTGGGCCTTTTGTTGTAGATTATCTTAAACTTGGTCTCAGTTGTAGTTTCTACAGTATAAGCTCCCTCTTCCTTGATTCTCTCAGTGGATGTTTTTGGCTGTTTGGCAATTTCCAAAGTGTGACTAGTATCCCTTTGGTTCATTGCATCTGTTAAGGTGTTTTCAACCTACTCAATCTGATTAGCAAACTTTTCAATTTCTGGTTTTGATTCGTGGATAAAGGGTGTTAATTTACATTTTACCCTTAGTTTACTCAAGATCCCTTGTGGATCATAATTTCTTCAAATCTGAATTCCAACAATTTCTTAGTTACCTCTTCCTCTGCATCTCTGTGGTTGCAGATGAATGGCCTTATCTGATTCTTTAACTTGAATTGAGTTTTCTTCTTAGCTGCCATGAAATTAATAGAATCAAATTAAGAATCTGCCTGATATACTCCAAGGCAAAGATCCTCATAGAGACATGCTTGGGTAACTTGTAAGGTAACAAGTTTGACCCAAATACCCTGATTTCAGTATGCTTCTCATATAGTTACCAATCACCAACCTTACTTTCTTCTGATAACTGCAAAATCTTTTTCATTTCTTCATTAATTCTTGGTTGTTCTGCTTTGTTCAACATTGTTATTATTGGATGCAAAAATAATTTTGAAAGTCTGAATATGTGAAATATGTGCATTCTTTTCTGAGCAATGTAGTCCAAAAGATAATAGATAGAGGATATCCCTCTATGTCAAGTTTTTGTAAAGTAACTGGAAGTCTGTCTGATTGGAAATATAGAAACATATGGAAAAGGAAAGAAGTATATCTGAATACTCCTTCAATAGGCAAATTGGTCAACTGATAATGGATGCTATCTGCAATGAAACCAGCATAATCAAAGATGACTGATGAGGGTTGACCTGGAGAGAAAGTGGATAAGAATCCCAAGATGGATTCATTAGTGTGCTCATCAGTGAAATATCCAAGGATGAAGGAGAGCATGGAAATTATATGTCTTGAGAGCATGGAAATTATATGTCTTGAACCTTCTAGGAATTTGTCAGTGGAATATGGAGGATTTATCTTTGGAATTTCTACATGTGAAGGCATGAATGTCTGAAAAATCATGAATCTCTTGGGAAAATCTAGGCCAATATATAGCTGGGTGAAGGCCTCTATGGATAAGGGAACTGCTTGGGGGTCACGCTGAAGTTGCAACATCTGATTGATAGATTGAGTTGTGATAGTGAAAAGTACTTCTTTATCACCATTGATTATGGCTCTTTGATCTGGTATATAATACTTTTGACATAATCTGATTACTTCTTGGCCTGGGTGAGTCAATGGAACAACATATTTGGGCAAATTGGATTCCCAAATATGTATTTCCTCTTCCTTATCTAAAGATTTTTCAAAAA
Organism: Pinus albicaulis; assembly: GCA_034641835.2. NCBI lineage: Eukaryota > Viridiplantae > Streptophyta > Pinopsida > Pinales > Pinaceae > Pinus > Pinus albicaulis. Next base: position 1,835,654,237 of record CM076575.1, on the reverse strand, counting down.
ACCAGTTATGGATCACTATCAAGTTAAATTCCACAATAGGATAAGCTATCTTGTAATCAGTATCAGCTACGGGGATATGTTCAATATCAACAACAGGTGGTTGAAGAGGATTTACCACTATGGCAGACTTAGAAGTGATAGCAGGGGTTGGTTTAGGCATCTTGGAACCCTCAGGCTTGCTTGTACTCTACTTTTTTGGCATTTTTGGGCTACTTCCGCAAGTTTAAACAGTTTGCAGGAGTAATTTACTTTAACAGAGGACCTTTTGGACAATTTTGGCTAATTATGGCTTTTCTTTGGGCTTTCTTTCCAAATAGGTTTGTTAAAAAGTTTTAAAGGTTTTTGACTGGTTTAAAACAGAAAACAGGGGTTTTCTGAGTTTTTTTACTGAGAAATAGGGCTGAAAACTCTTTTGAAAATGATCACAGAAGGTTCAGGGTACTTGCAGAGGGTTTCTGGCTTGTTTCAAAGTTTGAAATAGATCTTTAAACTGTGAAAACTCATCAATTTCTTCAAAATATGGTGCGCAACAGAGAAAAAGGGTTTCTGGGAAAAATTTGTCAGAGTTTGGGCTGTTTTTGGGACTTTTTGGTAGTTTTTAAATCAATTTCTAAAACTCTGTTTTCTTTCTTTAATTTTTTTTAAAACTTGATTTGCAGGTTTAAATTCTAGAAAAATACCTTTTGTGTTGCAGGTATCGGCTTTGGAAGAGTTTCTGAGGTTCTGGTTAAGTTGATGGCTTCAGTAGCTTATTTGGAGCAATATGGAGCTCTTCGGCAATCTTCACGGGTTTCAGGGAAAATTTATGCAGATTTCGAGCATAAAAATGGCGAAAAATGGATTAACAAGGAGGTTTTTACAGTCGGGGAGGCAGTGCAGTTAGGTTAAATGCGTAGAAGATAGATGGATAAATGCATTTTCAAGGTTAAAATATGCATTTGGGTGTATCAATCTGGCATTGAATGCAGGTCGCATCGGCGGGAAGGATGGTTTCGGGATTCAACGGATTTTAAAACCGGTGGTTATCGCGCAGCTATTGGGTGGTAAGTGGTTTTAGACTCGACCCACACGATCCAGAAATGAAACGCCACATGGAGGAGAGAGGAATGTGTGAAACCACTCATTTCACGCAACTTTGGCATGGGGATGTACGCACATCTTTTCCATGCGATTTTGGATGTCAACCATCAAATCTGAGAGTTGAACGCGAACGGTCGAGATTAATTCAGGAGTTGCATTGAAATGGGAGGTGGGATCGAGCTTTTGTATAGGCGGCAATGTTTCTTAAACTTTATAAAAGGTGTGTTTTAATAAAGCTTAAGCCTTTAAGCTTATATAACATGGCGGGGGTAGAAATATAATATATTTTAACTTAAAACATTTATGAAATGTTTTAATAAAAACATATGCGGGTGCGGGCTTTTATTATATAGTTTTTAAACCTTTGAAGAGTTTTCAAACTAGAGGGGCGGGGTATTTAAATAACAACAGGTTTAGACCAAAGGGTTTATAGGCGGGGTTTTTATTTTATGCACGTGTGAATAATAAACATTGGTCAAAACTTTAAAATAATGGGTTTTGGGGGTTATTTAGATATAGGGGAATTAATATATACGGGTGGGTATAGTTTTAGGGATTTACTACAATATGTTAGGTGTTAATGTGAAAAAGGGGAACAAAACACATATTATCTCTAAGTAAAGTATAAAATAAAGCATTGCTCATCTTTTATATTACTTCACTAATACTTAGGATAAATGTAATTTGAGGGTTTTTATGAATGATTATGAAGGGAGGAGGTTAATTATTTGGGGTTTAGCTTTGCTAAGTAAGAATGTGTCTTTACTTAGGAAAGAGGGGTTTTAATGTATGAATGAAAGGTAAATGCTGATAAATGTGGGTTTATCATAAGAACTCAATATTTTTAACTAACCAGTCATCGAGCCTTGGGTCCGGTCCCAACAAAAGTCAAAGAAATGCTCTGAGCCTTTTTCACTGATAGCTTAGAACACTGAATACTTGTAGGGGATGGGAAATTAGTGATTTTTGCCCGATTGATGCTTTATTACATGCTTGGTCCACTAATTTCTACTTACCCAACTTTATTTCTAACATTTTTTCTTCATTTTTATAGGTGCATTTAGGCTTGCAACCTTAAAACATTTTCTTTCAAAGCATAAAAACTATCTAATTCTACCTTATTTCATCCGAGGGCTCAGATTAAACTGTTGAGCTCCTCATTATTCTCTACTTATCTACTGATTTGTCAAGTTTAAACCGTTTGACAAATCTTTATTCACTATTTAAAACATGAAATTGAAAGCATGAAAAGTTAAGATTAAACAGTTTAACTTATCATGGATTATGGCATTTATTGACTCTCTACACATAATCATTATTCTTGCAGTAAAAGTAAAAGTAGTGGCATTTAGACTTGCTCACTTTCAGGTCTTATTTTCATCTCTTTTTTCTTTTGGGGTCTATATTTTTCTAAGTCCTTTGATTTTTCTTTTAGGACTTTTTACTCTCTTTTTGATTTTTTATTATTTTTTCATTTTTTTCAAAATATGGGAAAACAACTTGCAGAAAGCAAGGTATGTACATATTTACAAGACTATCAAAGTCAATTAAAAAATTATGAATCCTATATTTATAGGACCCTAACACTTGGTACATGTGTATGAAGAGGACCGGGTATGTGGAGGAAACTTCCACTGTTCTCTGACCAAAAAAATACATGTATTACACCTATGATCATGTGCCAATCCATTGCCATCGAACTATTATACACAGGTCTGCGTATTGGTTAAAAAATGCCAGTGTAAAGGTGGAGCTGATTCCTTGATTTTCTGCCTTAAAAAATCTTCACTTCCTGTCCACTAATTTGCATGGAGGTTCATTTTGGCATGTGCGTGGAGCTGCCAGCGTAGAGGCAAATCTGCTGTGTGTAGATGTTGTTGACTGGAGTGTTATTGCTGCGTACATGCTGGAGTACTCTGGCTGCTAGTGGGAGACAAGAACTGTCCCATGTGGCAATTCTGTCCCCACTCAAATTTTAATAAAACTGTGAGTTGGGCCAATAAAAAATCTTGAGTTGATTGCTGTTTGACTGGGCCTGCGTGGATCTAAATCAGTCCAGCGTGGAGTCTTTATTTGGCATGTGAGTTTTACCATACGTAGACCATGGAGTAAGGTGGGGTCTACCCTCAATCACTCACTATTCCTTTGTAGTTTATTTCCAATGTATTATTGCATTTTATTTCCAATGTATTTAATTAATAATTGAAACTTTAGCCATACGTGACATTTCATGAGCTCAACGATGCCTTTGACTACCTTTGACTTTCTCTTTTTTTTTGGAATTTTTGACTTGAATTTTTTTGTACCTTATGTGGTGGGCCCCACATGCTTGCCACATCACCTTTGACCTTCATTGAGTTTTCCATGTCAAAATTTGACTTATTTTGACTTTGGAAAATTTTAAAATTTTTTCCAATTATTAATTTGTTTTTGAATTTTTTCCTCATTTTTGTCACTGACATTAGAAAAATTGGATTTTGAGAGACTAAAGCCGCTTTTTAACCCTCAAAATGGGTCCTAGGATAATGCTAGGCCTCTAAGGATGATTTTTGAGTAGTCACAGTTCCTAAACATTTCCGAAGACCACTTATTTACATCATTACATAGAAATGTATTAAATATCTCATTTTGTGGGAAATATTTAATTATTAAAAAATCTTACTTAGACCTAGTCAAATTCCGCGAAATCTCGGAAATGACCTAGCATGGTAATATACATTTACTCTAGACACTAAGATGCGTTAAGGGCTCAACCTTCAAGCCGTCACCCCGACTTTGGGGTAATGCAATGTGTGAAAAAACATAGAAAATTATTCGCTTCTAAAAAGCAAGAATAATTAACCAAGTAAAAAAAACACTCCAATGTGTACTCGCTTGCTCATCGAGTCCCAACACCGTAGGTCTGTTACATGGCTTTATTCATCATGCTAGTGACATTTATACAATATCCTCGTAGGGCTGCAGAATCTGAGGACTGAAGAAGAAAATGAGAAGAAGAAGTAGTAGAGTTTAAAAACTTTGTTGAACTGATGATATCTGATGGTACAAATGTCCTCTGGTTCATCCTTGGGCATGGAGTCGTCACATAATCGTCAGGTGCCACTCCAGTGGTTCACAAGCAACAAGAGCAAGAAGAGGACATTTTGTTTGCAACAATTCCACTTTTATTTGAGCATGTCACTATTTGTTATCTAATGAATTTTTGTTGACTTTACATTGCAAACAGGTGCATGATCGGTTGAACCCGACACCCAATTAAATTTTTGTAAATTTGCTTGTATTGGGTTCATTCTTGGTGACAAAAATGGCCAAAGTCGATGATTTTTTACAATTATTAAGAAATATAATGTTGTCTACTGTCCATAACGATGTCCAAATTAGCAAGTACACGCTCTCTGACATCCAAACATGTTTGAAAAATGCTCAAAGCAAAATTGAATTCTTGGAGCTAGGATCACAGTTATAGCGAGATGAACTTCTGAAGAAAAATTGTGATCTTGAATTGGTGTTTGTTTAGAACAACCCTTTGTTTGAGCCCGATTCTAATCTATAGTCAGGGATGGATCAAACTATTTCAAGAGAAAATATGGATGCAACCGAAAGTCTTGATGAGAAGCTTGTCGCTCCCAAAACCTTTATAAGGCCATGGGAAGAAATCTAAAAAACACAGTACTGGTTTGGGTTATAACAAGGATGTCCTAGACGTATCTTTTAATATTCTTGATTTTTCTAAACCTATACAATTTCATAGTGCTGGATTTATGGATGGTGTTGTTCCAGATCAAATTGATCGGTGCCAACATTGTGATAGAGTTGGACATGTGAAAGATCGGTGTTTTGATCTTCACCCATGTGAGCATTATGTAAAGCGCAATAACCATTCAATTATATGTTCCAGAAAGAAGACTACTGTAAGAGAGAAACTAAATTTTGTATCGATTGTTTGTTGGGATTGGTCCAAAACAACCAAGAAGATTTATAGGTCATGCCACAGGGTATGTTCGAGAGTGTTGACTAGCCTTGCAGTGATGAATAATACTTCATCTTCTCACCCGGTATCCGACAAGGGGGGAATTGATGGAATTAATGGTCTACTACAGGTTCGAAGATTTGTCAAGCGAGCTTGAGACAACATAATAAAAACCTTCATTCTCACTTGCAAACTTCAGACTTTGGCCTCCCTTGACTTCGCTCTTCTTCTTCCATTTATGATGCAGGAGCATCGGGACTTAGCCAACAATGTGAAAATTTGTTCACATGTTGTGGCTAGATTGGTTGAAATTCATTTACTGATGTGTCAAAACCGGTTTTACTGAGAGAGTTGGATCTCTCAATGATTTGTTATAATGCATTTATGTAATAAGTTAGAGATTATCCTTATTTAGATTTAGAGATAGAGTTGTTTGCATAGGTGTGAGGGAGAGCTAAGAAATAGAGAATTTGTTGATATTGTTAGAGAGATATTCGAGTGAATAAAAGACAGGAGGAACGTAATGAGAAGGAAGATTTTTTTGGAGAGGCAGGAGTGGAGCAAGTGCTTGGAGTGTGTTTTGGAATTACATTGTTTAGGGACAGAGGTCTTATTCTGTGAAATCTTGCCTAAGGCCGAGACTCTGTGTTATTTATATAATTTGAAACGGATTGCGCGTATTATTCCTTAACCGGCTCGTGGATGTCTCGAATGTTTATTTTCTTTAATGTTTTGATGCTGGTCTGTATATTTCGTTTCTGCTTAAAGAAATTGTTGCATTAAAAGACAATTTGGTGGCGAATTGTATCATTTTGGTTCCGCAGGGAAAAACACCCAAATACACTAAGTATTGGGTTAAAACCACAAATGAAACAAAAGCCAGACTTCAAGCAATTTTAGAGTGAAGTTTTATTGTTATCGGGTCTGCAGAAAGTCATCGCATCGTGACCACATCGCATCGGCGATTCACATCGCATCGACGATCCACTTCGCATCGGAAATCCATATCGCATCGCGATCATATCACATCGCGCGTTTCACATCGCATCGACGATCCACATCGCATCGCAGCATTGAAAGTTAAGGAGTCTGGTAAAGGGGATAGTGCGATTGCGATAAGACGATTTAATCACAACCGTTGGATCGCGATCAGTCGCAAAAGCAGAGTCAACATCGGAGTCAGGAATTGAAAGTTTATAGATGTGAGTTTATACCATATCGGGTCCGGAAGACTGATCGGATCGCTGTATTGACGCATAAGGGGTCTGGGCAAGTGAATAATGCGATTGCGATGATGCGATTAAATTGTAGCCATTAGATCGTGATTTTCCGCTACCGTTGGATCGAAGAAGTAATCACTCTAAAGTGGAAAATAGTTCGAGCGCGTTAAAAGGTATAAATTTTATTAAAAAGGATAGTCACCTGGTTCTATTAGCCTTGGACTCACAAAAAGAAATATTATTGGGGTTAAATTGAATTCTACTTCCGCTTTGCATTAATTTATTTCAGAACAGATCATGCGAATTGCTTGTCTTCAAATGAGTTCAATTCACCGTCTATTTATATTTTCCAGTGGGGTTCAAATAGATGTTTCTTCTAGGGCAGGGCCAACTTGACATCTTAAGGTGATTTTTGACTCAAATTACATCTTTGAAAAATTCTTTTTTCTAGGCTGTAAATAAGCCTGACTTTGACAAATATAAATAATAATGAGCATGAAGAACATGATTAAATAAAATAATAATTTGACTTGAGCATGAAACCCATGCTTGAAAAATATATATATTTTTTCTTCTTTTTGTTTTTACATGAAATATACAATGACACAAGTGCAATGGTAATTATGAAGACCGAACCTAGTTACACTTTTCAACATAAATTTCTTATCTTTTGAGGATTTTAGGGAATTTGTCAACTCCCGCTTGATCTTAGCTTTCTTGCAAAAATGAAATCCATCTGCAAACTCATCATCCTCATCCTCATCAACAACATGCTGCTTTCCTTTCCTTACTTGCGTGAGCTAGGGTTTCTTCTTTTAGCGGAAACATTGATCTAGGTCTAGCTCTAGTGTTTTATCCTCGAACCCTTGTTCAAGACACCACCTTCAGATCTTCTAGGGCTTACAAACCCTAAGCCCAAAAATTCATCAAACTTGACATGTGCAAATTATCCTATTGTAGTCAATATGGGTGGGACAAAAGAAACTGTGAGATCATAACCGAGTGTCCAAAACATAAGTGAAAAGAATGTGCTATAGTGTCCCATGCCTCCACATATGTGATGAAATTGTCAACAACGTGATTGGCCTTGTGTTATCAGTCAATCAAGGAATGCCTCCTTGAACGTAGTATGTTTCCATCATATCTAGGTCTCTCAAGATTTTAGGTTGATTTCAAGTGGGGAAAATTTTTCCTTCTTGGGAATACTTGAGAACCCCAGTATCTCAACTATCAACAAAGATCGACTCTGCCCTTGTGCATGATTAGTATAGTAAACATCAAAACCTCTTGCTTTCAAATTCAAATTCTGAAGCTAGTGGAGTGGGCATGTATTCAATCATCAATATGCCCTAACAGTTCTTGAAACAAGTGAATCCATTGCCCATTTTGTCTCAACAAGTGACCTCAAAGGTCTGCTTCAAATTTCTACAAGATTGATATTATATTCAGTTTCAAACTTCTACAAATATAGTTTCAAAATCTTGTTCAAGGTTCACAAGAACAACATTAATATTTGCTTCAGATTTTCCCTAGGAAGATAGGCTCGAAATAACCCAGAGAGTGATCTCAAGATAACTTCTGAAAGTGGCTTTAGGTCTGCCCTAACCAGGGCCAAATTTAGGCCTCAGTCAAATTCATGTAGTGCTTTAGAATAGGTCCATACTTTTCTTCAAATGAAGGCCTTTAAGTGGAACGAAATCTGGCCAGCAAGGTTTCAAACAAAAGGTGGAAATAGGCTTAAGAAGACCTACCAAAATTGTCAATGAGGAGATTGATCTGCTTGAGACAGCTTCAAAAACACTCAACATTGCCATACATCGAGCTTGCTCCAGGTATCTTTCTAGGGCTTTCCTTATGGATGTCACGACTAGGGCACAATTTGACATGTAATAAGTCCCTTCAACAAACCGGGTAATTTTAAAATTAATTTTCTTCAGATAGCAATCTCAGAAGAGGCCGACACAGGGCTTTAACTGTTACAGAGATGCCCTAAAACTTTGGATATGCTTTATACAACTGATCTATCTCAAGAACAAACTCCTCTTTGGATCAAATTATTCCTCAAGAGTACGCTCAAAATTGCTTCAGGTTTTCCTTTCAGAACCCTTGGTGTCTTCATCGTTTTTCCCTTAACTGAGCTCTGATACCATGTTGAATTTTCATGATCTTACAATCTGATAATTTTTTTTTGTAAACTTGGTGGGACTACAACTTCATCATGTCCAATATAGCACCCTAATCGGGGCGGGGAATTGAACCGGTGACTTCACATCAAGGACTGCCTTAACAGAGCACTTGATCACCGTCTATCCAAGACCCTGTGGACATCTTCCAATCTGATAATTACTTCTAATGATTTCCTCATTAGTTTATATTGTGTCACATTCATCATTAAGCAATTATACATAGAAAATCTCAGCAGTAAAGCAATAATGACAGTAGGATCATGAAGAGACAGCCAAACACAAGAGACAAATTTTTACCCAGGGAAAACCCTAACTAGGGAAAAACCCATCAATTGTTTCTTCGGAGAAATTCATCAAAAGTACAATCTGAGTTTTATAGAACAACCTGGAAGTTCCTAGGGCATAACCAACCCTTGTTTCATGAACAGCAGTCCAACACAACCTTTGCTGGCCTCTTCCTAGGGCTGAAATACCTCGGTCCTGTTCATCAAGCTCTAAGGCCTCTTGGCCTCCCTGTTCCCAGCCTGCGGCCGTCCTGCAACTCGGCCCTGCTGTGGCCTTCCTGAAACTTGGCCCTGCTTTAAATTCTGTCTCAGAATAACCTTGTCCAGCAAATTCTGTCTCATAAATTCTTCCTTCAAATTTTGCTCAGAAATCTCCCTTTTTCGCACATGTGAACATAAACAATAGTAGATGATGATGATCCAAATTGTGGTCCGAGTGAGGAGGTTAAGTGGGTACATATAGTGATCTTGTGGTGCCCCAAGGGGCACGTTTCTTCGTGCCAGGCCAACTTAAACAATTAGAGCTGACCTGAACTTTTGGAGGTAAAAATTAAATTCTAAATTCTAAATTTCAAATTTCTTCTTTTTCATTTTTCTTATAGAGTCAAGTCGTTGACTTGTAGTGAAGAATACCGACCGCAGCTACCAAAATTCGACAATAAGGTCCCATAGAAGTACGTGTTATTACATAATGAAATTGTATAACCAACACTGACTTAATCATGTGAATTTACTGTTTATTATATCTCTTTAATACTAAACTACCAATACTAAATTATCGTAAGACCATTAGACTAGCTAACATTTTAATGGCATAAATTTTGCAGTGCTTTTTGGTGATCAATATAGCTACAATTCATATCCTGACATTTATGTTTGTATGTTTAGGGAGATGGATATAAGGTGGGCTTTGGTACATGCTCTGGAAAGATACTACCTGCAATATCCTGACCAGTAAAGTTATAATATTTGTTTCCTATTATATGGCACATCTTCAAGACTCTGTTGGGTGAATTCCTTTAGGGAGGCTCAATTATGATATAGTTGTGCTTCAGCAGGGCATAATTGACTGGTAATTCTATTCTAGGTAATGGAATAAAAGCAGCAGAATTGTCAAAGGAATTGGCCAATTTTTTAATCGGTCATAAGTTACATAACAGACTGTCAGTTGCCCAATATGGTGATGGCCCCCAGGCAGTAGTATCATGCCTTACTGATTCTCAGTCTTTGTGGTCCCCTGTTTTAAACCTTGTTGCTTATCACGTTGGTAATGCTCATTGTGTTAGCTTTTTCCTTCCATTCATCAGTTCTTTGGCTGAGATTCTTAAACACTAGAGTTTTATTTATTCTTCACTTACCTTGCTTGTTGCTATGGTGGATTTTTTGTATTTACAACTACCAAATGCTTGAGCAAATAATATTTAAGATGACTATATCTTGAAAAAGTTGTTGAAAAATGTTAATTTCTGAAGCAATTTTATGACAACTAGTCTAGAAGTTGAATGCTGTTTACATTGGATTAATTTCATGCTCTCATAATATATCCACATTTTAACAAAAAATGCTAAATCCAATAAATTGTTGTCTGAACTGGGAAAGGATCTATAATTCATGATTGGGGTTTGAATCTTGATTAAAGCAAATCATGTGAGAAATTTGAAGAATAAGATGAGTTTGAATTTTACGAAGGAAAGAACAGAGAAACATGAAAAGAGAGTTTTGCAACATCTAGGAACATCCATCAGTGTATCATTAGATCTGATATGATATATAGCCATATTGACTCTATAAGTCAACTTTATGTGGGCTTGAGATGTGTAGTTAAATTTATGAAATATTCTGATCATCATGTATGAGTTCATTGAACATCTCTTTTGCTGCATTCCTAGTTTTTTTTTAATCAAAACATAATTCAATTGTCCCTTTTTCAAGGAATCAGAGTCCACTTTTATAATAAAAACAATATTGATTAATGCAGCAAAGACAAGCAAGAAGCTGAAACATATCTTGTTTAAGAGAAAATCTGTTAGCGGCCATGAAATTAAGCTAGTGGTAACAACTAGAGCAGTTTCGATGATGAGCGTACAAATGTAGAAAACTTAGAGACTACGTTGGAAGACACACACTAAATAACTTGTAGGTATTAATGTGGCAAAATTATACCATCAGGAAAGGAATTAGGACCATGTCAAACTTCCCCTCACAAGAGACCAATCTTATGGTTACCAATGGAAATCAATGATCGCTGAATTGTGGCTCTTTATATATTACGCTATAGTCATTAACTGCAACTCACAAAGTTAAGGGTAGTCAACATAGACTAATAAATGGCCAGTCTCTCTGTTTGTTTTCAAGGAAACCCCTGTAGGATCCTCCCATTTGCTCGAAAATATCTAGATGGAGGGTGGTTCATGTTGAAAAATCAATGCACATAGATTAGGATTTGATTCCTCTTTCTTGATTATTACTTGTGAATTATGTTGGCTTCTTTTACTTATTTATTAGGTTATCTTTCGTCAAGCAATTACCAAATTATGTGTGTATGAAGATATCACAAAAACACAAGACACAAGATGTAGGCACTATGTTAGGGAAAAACACCTCTCTAGTGGAAAACTTAGTCAAAATTCTCTTCCTTCAATAGTTTTCTTCGAGACTTTCACCCTAGATATAGACCAAGCCTTTCTGCCACTAAGTTAGCCTTTCCAGATCTTCGACCTAATACCAGCAGCAACTTGTCCCCAACAACTTCGACTATGCAACAACTTGTCTCCAACAACTTACAACATCATGCATCAACTAGCAGCATCAACACAAAAAGACTTCGATCTCCCAAACTAGGGCACGAAATGGAGAGAGAGTAGCACCAAAACTTTGATATTCTTCTTCTCTTTGACTTTGACCCAACTCACACTCCTTTTGGCTTCCTTGACCCACTTCACACTTTTTTCGGCTTCTATAGAGATATCAAAATAGCTTGAATTGAGATGCTCCAAATGAATTTTATCTCCTTCTATTTATAGGCTCTATGTGAGGTTGAATTGGTCCCCTTTAGGCCGACTTGGTGTGGAGGTGACATAATTCATATTTGACTCAACAATAAACATTTTTACATGATTGAAAAGCCCAAGAAGGGTCTCTTTAAATGTACAATGACTCTATTGACTCAATATTAATCGTAGGAGTCCACAATGGGGACTTTGACTAATATAATGATGACCCAAACATGAAACCCATGCTTTAATAAGTCACTGTTATAGTAATAAAATTTCTTTTCTTTATTCTTTTGACAAGTACATTACATAATGATTCAAATACATTTTATGAAGACCAAACCTAGTTACATTTTGCAACACTCCTTATTAACTAGGGAGGTATTCATAATATACAAATACAATGGAAGATCTCAAACTATATGAACTATGAAGAGTTTAGGCACTGCAATGTGATGGACTAGATCCCTGACCAGGGACATCTATCTAATGGTCTCTCAACAATTTAGGCACCACAATGCCATGGACTAGATTCCTGACCAAGGAAGTCTATCAAAGTGGGGCTAAGGTGGACTAAAGCTTTCATAATCTCTAGGTACCATCAGGCTTACTTACTAACCACCAACTCAGGGACCTAGGTGCGTATCATAACAACTCCACCCTCCCTACTTTGAGACCTAGATATCAATACAAAGTGCTAACTTGATGTCCTCCCAACGAACGCTTCGCCCACAAAGCCTCAACAAATCTCTTCCAATCTCTTATCATCAATATAATCAACAATATTTACTAAACTAAACATGTTTCTTAGATATTCAAACTTTTGATTAGGAAGAGACTTTGTTAGTATGTCTGCTACCTGTTCATTTATCGAAACATACTCCAACTGCACGATCCCATCCTGCACCAAGTTTTTAATAAAGTGGAACTTATTGTTGATATGCTTCGTCCTAATATGAAACACGAGATCTCCAGACATCTCCAGTCAATAGAGGAGTAGAGGGTCCCTAAGATGTCCATTCAACCAACTTATGTTAGAGCTAAAATTTTTGTGAGTGTTGATTGTCTCAATTAAATCGCTACATGCAATGTTTCCAAAGAAATAGAAATGAAATTGGGCTTATTGCAATAACAAATTAAACTTGAGAAACAAGAATGAAAATAAGCTCATATGTGTTGAACCAATAAATGAAAGTAGGCAAGTTAAGTGAAATCGATTTTCTTTATGATACACTTGTTTCAAGTGAGAGATAATGCTGCAATAGTTACCAAAATATGTAGCATAGATGGACAAAACAATCAAACATGTGCCTAATTAACCATGAAACAATTAAAACTTACCAATAATATAAAACGTTCACATATAAAAGAGATTTGCTCAAGTTTGCAAATTTTGGAACTTATGCATGTTAGATTTTATAGACACAAGATTTAGTGAATGAAATGTGGAGTTAATATATTGTTTAATTTTAAGCATACAGGTGATGGAAATAAGCATAAAAGAAACTAGAAACGAAGTCAATACACCCAGAAAAGGTCCTTCCTCTTCAACTAAGGAAGGGGGATGCCATGAGAAAATTTCCCAAGCTCCTTCAAGCAAATAACTTTATTTTATTAGTGATTACAATGATTAGGATAGAGGCCTATAAGAAGGCTACCCAAGAAATGAGAAGAGATCTTTACAAAGATAAGAGCTTGGAAAAGCTAGAATCCCCCCCGTTGAGTAAGACAACAAAGGTAATTGGAAAAACACTCTAAATTAGAAAGTTTGCAAGCCTCAAAGGCCCACGGCCTAGAAAATTTACTGCTGCCCCTATAGGGCTTATGACCTCTTCACAAAATCAGTCCTCGAGTTCGTGGAAGGTCCTGCATGCAAGATTATTAGTAGATTTTCGACACCTCTTCTTCAAACTCTTCGTTGTCCACCCGCTGCCTATGACAACCGCTCTGCCACTGGGAAATAACCAACACTGACTTAATCATGTGAATTTATTGTTTATTAAATCTCTTTGATACTAAACTACCAATACTAAATTATTGTAAGACCATTAGACTAGCAAACATTTTAATGGCATAAATTTTGCAGTGCTTTTTGGTGATCAATATAGCTACAATTCGTATCCTGACATTTATGTTTGTATGTTCAGGGAGATGGATATAAGGTGGGCTTTGGTACATGCTCTGGAAAGATACTACCTGCAATACTCTGACCAGTGAAGTTATAATATTTGTTTCCTATTATATGGCACATCTTCAAGACTCTGTTGGGTGAATTCCTTTAGGGAGGCTCAATTGTGATATAGTTGTGCTTCAGCAGGACATAATTGGCTGGTAATTCTATTCTAGGTAATGGACTAAAAGCAGCAGAATTGTTTTAGGAATTGGCTAATTTTTTAATTGGTCATAAGTTACATACCAGATTGTCAGTTGCCGAATATGGTGATGGCCCTCGGGCAGTAGTATCATGCCTTACTGATTCTCAGTCTTTGTGGTCCCCTGTTTTAAACCTTGTTGCTTATCACGTTGGTAATGCTCATTGTGTTGGCTTTTTCCTTCCATTCATCAGTTCTTTGGCTGAGATTCTCAAACACTGTAGTTTTATTTATTCTTCACTTACCTTTCTTGTTGCTATGGTGGATTTTTTGTATTTACAACTACCAAATGCTCGAGCAAATAATATTTAAGATGACTATATCTTACAAAAGTTGTTGAAAAATGTTAATTTCTAAAGCAATTTTATGACAACTTGCATAGAAGTTGAACGCTGTTTACATTGGATTAATTTGATGCTCTCATAATATATACACATTTTAACAAAAAATGCTAAATCCAATAAATTGTTGTCTGAATTGGGAAAGGATCTATAATTCATGATTGGGGTTTGAATCTTGATTAAAGCAAATCATGTGAGAAAGTTGAAGAATAAGATGAGTTTAAATTTTACAAAGGAAAAAACAGAGAAACATGAAGGGAGAGTTTTGCAACATCTAGGAACATCCATCAGTGTATCATTAGATTTGATATGATATATAGCCATATTGACTCTATAAGTCAACTTTATGTGGGCTTGAGATGTGCAGTTAAATTTATGAAATATAATGATCGTCATGTATGAGTTCATTGAAAATCTCTTTTGCTGTATTCCTAGTTTTTTTTTAATCAAAACATAATTCAATTGTCCCTTTTTCAAGGAATCAGACTCCACTTTTATAATAAAAACAATATTGATTAATGCAGCAAAGACAAGTAAGAAGCTGAAACATATATTGTTTAAGAGAAAATCTGTTAGCGGCCATGAAATTAAGCTAGTGGTAACAACTAGAGTAGTTTCGATGATGAGCGTACAAATGTAGAAAACTTAGAGACGACGCTGGAAGACACACACTAAATAACTTGTAGGTATTAATGTGGCAAAATTATGCCATCAGGAAAGGAATTAGGACCATGTCAAACTTCCCCTCACAAGAGACCAATCTTATGGTTACCAATGGAAATCAATGATCGCTGAATTGTGGCTCTTTATATATTACGCTATAGTCATTAACTGCAACTCACAAAGTTAGGGGTAGTCAACATAGAGTAATAAATGGCCAGTTTCTATGTTTGTTTTCAAGGAAACCCCTGCAGGATCCTCCCATTTGCCTGAAAATATCTAGATGGAGGGTGGTTCATGTTGAGAAATCAATGCATGTAGATTAGGATTTGATTCCTCTTTCTTGATAATTACTTGTGAATTATGTTGGCTTTTTTTACTTATTTATTAGGTTATCTTTCATCAAGCAATTACCAAATTATGTGTGTATGAAGATAGCACAAAAAACAGAAGACACAGGATGTAGGCACTATGTTAGGGAAAAACACCTCTCTAGGGGAAAACTTAGTCAAAATTCTTTTCCTTCAATAGTTTTCTTCGAGACTTTCACCCTAGATATAGACCAAGCCTTTTCGCCACACCAAGTTAGCCTTTCCAGATCTTTGACCTAATACCAGCAGCAACTTGTCCCCAACAACTTCGACTATGCAACAACTTGTCTCCAACAACTTACAACATCATGCATCAACTAGCAGCATCAACACAAAAAGAATTCGATCTCCCAAACTAGGGCACGAAATGGAGAGAGAGTAGCACCAAAACTTTGATTTTCTTCTTCTCTTTGACTTTGACCCAACTCACACTCCTTTTGGCTTCCTTGACCCACTTCACACTTTTTCCGGCTTCCAGAGAGATACCAAAATAGTTTGAATTGAGATGCTCCAAATGAATTTTATCTCCTATTTATAGGCTCTAGGTGAGGTTGAATTGGTCCCCTTTAGGCCGACTTGGTGTGGAGGTGACATAATTCATATTTGACTCAACAATACACATTTTTACATGATTCAAAAGCCCAAGAAGGTTCTCTTGAAATGTACAATGACTCTATTGACTCAATATTAATCGTAGGAGTCCACAATGGGGACTTTGACTAATATAATGATGACCCAAACATGAAACCCATGCTTTAATAGGTCACTGTTATAGTAATAAAATTTATTTTCTTTATTCTTTTGACAAGTACATTACATAATGATTCAAATACATTTTATGAAGACCAAACCTAGTTACATTTTGCAACACTCCCTATTAACTAGGGAGGTATTCATAATATACAAATACAATGGAAGATCTACAAACTATATGAACTATGAAGAGTTTAGGCACCACAATGTGATGGACTAGATTCCTGACTAGGGCAATCTATCTAATGGTCTCTCAACAATTTAGGCACCAGAATGCCATGGACTAGATTCCTGACCAAGGTAGTCTATCAAAGTGGGGCTAAGGTAGTCTATCAAAGTGGGGCTAAGGTGGACTAAAGATTTCATCATCTCTAGGTACCATCAGGCTTATTTACTAACCACCAACTCAGGGACCTAGGTGCGTATCATAACAACTCTGCCCTCCCTACTTTGAGACCTAGACATCAATACAAAGTGCTAACTTGATGTTCTCCCAGGGAATGATTCACCCACAAAGCCTCAACAAATCTCTTCCAATCTCTTATCATCAATATAATCAACAATATTTACTAAACTAGATATGTTTCTTAGATATTCAAACTTCTGATTAGGAATAGACTTTGTTAGTATGTCTGCTACCTGTTCATTTATCGAAACATACTCCAACTGCACGATCCCATCCTGCACCAAGTTTTTAATAAAGTGGAACTTATTGTTGATATGCTTCGTCCTAACATGAAACACGAGATCTCCAGACATCTCCAGTCAATAGAGGAGTAGAGGGTCCCTAAGATGTCCTTTCAACCAGCTTATGTTAGAGCTAAATTTTTTATGAGTGTTGATTGTCTCAATTAAATTGCTACATGCAATATTTCAAAAGAAATAGAAATGAAATTGTGCTCATTGCAATAACAAATTAAACTTTAGAAACAAGAATGAAAATAAGCTCATATGTGTTGAACCAATAAACGAAAGTAGGCAAGTTAAGTGAAATAGATTTTCTTTATGATACAATTGTTTCAAGTGAGAGATAATGCTCCAATAGTTACCAAAATATGTAGCATAGATGGACCAAACAATGAAACATGTGCCTAATTAACCATGAAACAATTAAAACTTGCCAATAATATAAATCGTTCACACATAAAAGAGATTTGCTCAAGTTTGCAAATTTTGGAACCTATGCATGTTAGATTTTTTAGACACAAGACACAAGATTTAGGGAATGAAATGTGGAGTTAATATATTGTTTAATTTTAAGCATGCATGTGATGGAAATAAGCATAAAAGAAACTAGAAACAAAGTCAATACACCCATAAAAGGTCCTTCCTCTTCAACCGAGAAAGGGGGATGCCATTAGAAAATTTCCCAAGCTCCTTCAAGCAAAGAACTTTCTTTTATTAGTGATTACATTGATTAGAAAAGATGACTATAAGAAGGCTGCCTAAGAAATGAGAAGAGATCTTTACAAAGATAAGAGCTTGGAAAAGCTAGAATCCCCCCCCCTTGAGTAAGACAACAAAAGTAAATGGAAAAACACTCTAAATTAGAAAGTTTGCAAGCCTCAAAGGCCCACGACCCAGAACATTTACTGCTGCCCCTATAGGGCTTATGACCTCTTTACAAAATCAGTCCTTGAGTTCGTGGAAGGTCCTGCATGCAGGATTATTAGTAGATTTCCGACACCTCTTCTTCAAACTCTTCGATGTCCACCCGCTGCCCGTGACACCCGCTCTACCACTGCAACTCATGGAAATAACCAACACTGAATTAATCATGTGAATTTACTATTTATTAAATCTCTTTAATACTAAACTTCCAATATTAAATTGTCGTAAGACCATTAGACTAGCTAACATTTTAATGGCATAAATTTTGCAGTGCTTTTTGGTGATCAATATAGCTACAATTCATATCCTGATATTTATGTTTGTATGTTCAGGGAGATGGATATAAGGTGGGCTTTGGTACATGCTCTGGAAAGATACTACCTGCAATATTCTGAGCAGTAAAGTTATAATATTTATTTCCTATTATATGGCACATCTTCAAGACTCTGTTGGGTGAATTCCTTTAGGGAGGCTCAATTGTGATATAGTTGTGATTCAACAGGACATAATTGACTGGTAATTCTATTCTAGGTAATGGACTAAAAGCAGCAGAATTGTCGAAGGAATTGGCTAATTTTTTAATTGCTCATAAGTTACATACCAGACTGTCAGTTGCGCAATATGGTGATGGCCCCCGGGCAATAGTATCATGCCTTACTGATTCTCAGTCTTTGTGGTCCCCTGTTTTAAACCTTGCTGCTTATCACATTGGTAATGCTCATTGTGTTAGCTTTTTCCTTCCATTCATTAGTTCTTTGGCTGAGATTCTTAAACACTGGAGTTTTATTTATTCTTCGCTTACCTTGCTTGTTGCTATGGTGGATTTTTTGTATTTACAACTACCAAATGCTTGAGCAAATAATATTTAAGATGACTATATCTTGAAAAATTTGTTGAAAACTGTTAATTTCTAAAGCAATTTTATGACAACTAGTCTAGAAGTTGAATGCTGTTTACATTGGATTAATTTCATGCTCTCATAATATATACACATTTTAACAAAAAATGCTAAATCCAATAAATTGTTGTTTGAACCGGGAAAGGATCTATAATTCATGATTGGGGTTTGAATCTTGATTAAAGAAAATCATGTGAGAAAGTTGAAGAATAAGATGAGTTTGAATTTTACGAAGGAAAGAACAGAGAAACATGAAAGGAGAGTTTTGCAGCATCTAGGAACATCCATCAGTGTATCATTAGATATGATATGATATATAGCCATATTGACTCTATAAGTCAACTTTATGTGGGCTTGAGATGTGCAGTTAAATTTATGAAATATTCTGATCATCATGTATGAGTTCATTGAACATCTATTTTGCTGCATTCCTAGTTTTTTTTTTAATCAAAACATAATTCAATTGTCCCTTTTTCAAGGAATCATACTCCACTTTTATAATAAAAACAATATTGATTAATGTAGCAAAGACAAGCAAGAAGCTGAAACATATATTTTTTAAGAGAAAATCCGTCAGCGGCCATGAAATTATGTTAAGTCCCTATATTAATAGTGTAGCCCCGTAGTATGTTAATGTAGCCCCCCTTATTGTTATTATTGTACCCTTGTAACCCCCATTTTGTTATTATTGTGCCCTTAAATTATTATTGTTAGGTCGGCTAGGATTACATTGTGGCCCACTAGGATTACATTATGGCCCCATGGACTCCTATATATAGAAAGGAGGTTTTGTAAATTGTATCATCCAAGAATTGTTCATTTATGTAATGTATTGGAGGTTGCCCCCTCGAAGTGGCTTATTTCTAAGGCGTTCATATCTCTTTTCTTCTATGGCATACAAATTGGAGCTTCCTGCTTCTTCGCGAGTACATCCAGTTTTCCATGTTTCATGCTTAAAAAAGGTTATAGGTGAAAATCTTCCAGTTCAAACAATATTGCCAGAACTTGATGAGGAAGGAAAAATAATATTGGAACCTGAAGTGGTCATGGAAACAAGAACTCGACAGCTACGGAATCGATCAATTTCAGAGTATCTCATCAAGTGGAAGAACTTACCCACTGAAGATTCTACATGGGAGGATGAGAATTTTATACAGAAGCCCCCGGAGCTACTCAAGCGTTGAGGACAACACTTTTTTGAAGGAGAGGGGCATGTTAGGTCCCTATATCACTAGTATAGTCCCTTATTATTGTTAGTGTAACCCCCTTATTGTTATTATTGAACCCTTGTAACCCCCATTTTGTTATTATTGTGCCCTTAAATTAGTATTGTTAGGTCGGCTAGGATTACATTGTGGCTCACTAGGATTACATTATGGCCCCATGGACTCCTATATATAGAAAGGAGGTTTTGTAAATTGTATCATCCAAGAATTGTTCATTTATGTAATGTATTGGAGGTTGCCCCCTCGAAGTGGCTTATTTCTAAGGCGTTCATATCTCTTTTCTTCTATTTTTGGAGCTGGTTACTCAACAAATTAAGCTAGTGGTAACAACTACAGAAGTTTCGATGATGAGCGTACAAATGTGGAAAACTTAGAGACTACGCTGGAAGACGCACACTAAATAACTTGTAGGTATTAATGTGGCAAAATTATGCCATCAGGAAAGGAATTAGGACCATGTCAAATTTCCCCTCACAAGAGACCAATCTTATGGTTACCAATGGAAATCAATGATAGCTGAATTGTGGCTCTTTATATATTACACTATAGTCATTAAATGCAACTCAAAAAGTTAGGGGTAGTCAACATAGACTAATAAATGGCCAGTCTCTATGTTTGTTTTCAACGAAACCCCTGCAGGATCCTCCCATCTGCCTGAAAATATCTAGATGGAGGGTGGTTAATGTTGAGAAATCAATGCAAGTAGATTAGGATTTGATTCCTCTTTCTTGATAATTACTTGTGAATTATGTTGGCTTATTTTACTTATTTATTAGGTTAACTTTCATCAAGCAATTACCAAATTATGTGTGTATGAAGATATCACAAAAACACAAGACACAATATGTAGACACTATGTTAGGGAAAAACACCTCTCTAGTGGAAAAATTAGTCAAAATTCTCTTCCTTCAATAGTTTTCTTCGAGAATTTCACCCTAGATGTAGACCAAGACTTTCCGCCACACCAAGTTAGCCTTTCCAGATATTTGACCTAATACCAGCAACAACTTGTCCCCAACAACTTCGACTATTCCACAACTTGTCTCCAACAACTTACAACATCATGCATCAACACAAAATGACTTCGATCTCCCAAAATAGGGCACGAAATGGAGAGAGAGTAGCACCAAAACTTTGATTTTTTTCTTCTCTTTGACTTTGACCCAACTCACACTCCTTTTGGCTTCCTTGAACCACTTCACACTTTTTCCGGCTTCTAGAGAGATATCAAAATAGATTGAATTGAGATGCTCCAAATGAATTTTATTTCCTTCTATTTATAGGCTCTAGGTGAGGTTGAATTGGTCCCCTTTAGGCTGACTTGGTGTGGAGGTGACATAATTCATATTTGACTCAACAATAAACATTTTTACATGATTGAAAAGCCCAAGAAGGGTCTCTTTAAATGTACAATGACTCTATTGACTCAATATTAATCGTAGGAGTCCACAATGGGGACTTTGACTAATATAATGATGACCCAAACATGAAACCCATGCTTTAATAAGACACTGTTATAGTAATAAATTTCTTTTCTTTATTCTTTTGACAAGTACATTACATAATGATTCAAATACATTTTATGAAGACCAAACCTAGTTACATTTTGCAACACTCCCTATTAACTAGGGAGGTATTCATAATATACAAATACAATGGAAGATCTTAAACTATATGAACTATGAAACGTTTAGGCACCGTAATGCCATGGACTAGATTCCTGATCAGGGCAATCTATTCAATGGTCTCTCAACAGTTTAGACACCGCAATGCCATGGACTAGATTCCTGACCAAGGCAATCTATCCAAGTGGGACTAACGTGGACTAAAGCTTTCAACCTATCTAGGTACCATCAGGCTTACTTACTAACCACCAACCCAGGGTGTGCATCTGATCAATGCCACCCTCCCTTACTTCGGGACCTAGACATCAATACAAAGTATCAGCCTGATGTCCTCCCAGGGAATGCTTCACCCACAAAGCCTCAACAAATCTCTTCCAATCTCTTATCATCAATATAATCAACAATATTTACTAAACTAAACATGTTTCTTAGATATTCAAACTTCTCATTAGGAAGAGACTTTGTTAGTATGTTTGCTACCTGTTCATTTATCGAAACATACTCCAACTGCACGATCCCACCCTGCACCATGTTTTTAATAAAGTGGAACTTATTGTTGATATGCTACGTCCTAACATGAAACACGATATCTCCAGACATCTCCAGTCAATAGAGGAGTAGAGGGTCCCTAGGATGTCCATTCAACTAACTTATGTTAGAGCTAAAATTTTTGTGAGTGTTGATTGTCTCATTTAAATTGCTACATGTAATGTTTCAAAAGAAATAGAAATGAAATTGTGCTCATTGCAATAACAAATTAAACTTGAGAAACAAGAATGAAAATAAGCTCATATGTGTTGAACCAATAAATGAAAGTAGGCAAGTTAAGTGAAATAGATTTTCTTTATGATACAATTGTTTCAAGTGAGAGATAATGCTCCAATAGTTACCAAAATATGTAGCATAGATGGACCAAACAATGAAACATGTGCCTAATTAACCATGGAACAATTAAAACTTACCAATAATATAAATCGTTCACAAATAAAAGAGATTTGCTCAAGTTTGCAAATTTTGTAACTTATGCATGTTAGATTTTTTAGACACAAGATTTAGTGAATGAAATGTGGAGTTAATATATTGTTTAATTTTAAGCATGCATGTGATGGAAATAAGCATAAAAGAAACTAGAAACAAAGTCAATACACCCACAAGAGGTCCTTCCTCTTCAACTGAGGAAGGGGGATGCCATGAGAAAATTTCCCAAGCTCCTTCAAGCAAAGAACTTTCTTTTATTAATGATTACAATGATTATAAAAGATGCCTATAAGAAGGCTGCCCAAGAAATGAGAAGAGATCTTTACAAAGATAACAGCTTGGAAAAGCTAGAATCCCCCCCCTTGAGTAAGACAACAAAAGTAAATGGAAAAACACTCTAAATTAGAAAGTTTGCAAGCCTTGAAGGCCCACGGCCTAGAAAATTTACTGCTGCCCCTATAGGGCTTATGACCTCTTTACAATATCAGTCCTTGAGTTCGTGGAAGGTCCTGCATGCAAGATTATTAGTAGATTTCCGACACCTCTTCTTCAAACTCTTCGTTGTCCACCCGCTGCCTGTGACACCCGCTCTGCCACTGCAACTCATGGAAATAACCAAAACTAACTTAATCATGTGAATTTTCTGTTTATTAAATCTCTTTAATACTAAACTACCAATACTAAATTATCGTAAGACCATTAGACTAGCTAACATTTTAATGGCATAAATTTTGCAGTGCTTTTTGGTGATCAATATAGCTACAATTCATATCCTGACATTTATGTTTGTATGTTCAGGGAGATGGCTATAAGGTGGGCTTTGGTACATGCTCTGGAAAGATACTACCTGCAATATCCTGACCAGTAAAGTTATAATATTTGTTTCCTATTATATGGCACATCTTCAAGACTCTATTGGGTGAATTCCTTTAGGGAGGCTCAATTGTGATATAGTTGTGCTTCAGCAGGACATAATTGACTGGTAATTCTATTCTAGGTAATGGAATAAAAGCAGAAGAATTGTCGAAGGAATTGGCTAATTTTTTAATTGGTCATAAGTTACATACTAGACTGTTAGTTGCCCAATATGGTGATGGCCCCCGGGAAGTGGTATCATGCCTTACTGATTCTCAGTCTTTGTGGTCCCTTGTTTTAAACCTTGTTGCTTATCACGTTGGTAATGCTCATTGTGTTAGCTTTTTCCTTCTATTCATCAGTTCTTTGGCTGAGATTCTTAAACACTAGAGTTTTATTTATTCTTCACTTACCTTGCTTGTTGCTATGGTGGATTTTTTGTATTTACAACTATCAAATGCTTGAGCAAATAATATTTAAGATGACTATATCTTGAAAAAGTTGTTGAAAAATGTTAATTTCTGAAGCAATTTTATAACAACTTGTATAGAAGTTGAATGTTGTTTACATTGGATTAATTTCATGCTCTCATAATATACACATTTTAACAAAAAATGCTAAATCTAATAAATTGTTGTCTGAACTGGGAAATGATCTATAATTCATGATTCGGGTTTGAATCTTGATTAAAGCAAATCATGTGAGAAAGTTGAAGAATAAGATGAGTTTGAATTTTACGAAGGAAACAACAGAGAAACGTGAAAGAAGAGTTTTGTAGCATCTAGGAACATCCATCAGTGTGTCATTAGATCTGATATGATATATAGCCATATTGACTCTATAAGTCAAATTTATGTGGGCTTGAGATGTGCAGTTAAATTTATGAAATATTCTGATCATCATGTATGAGTTCATTGAACATCTCTTTTGCTGCATTCCTAGTTTTTTTTTTAATCAAAACATAATTCAATTGTCCCTTTTTCAAGGAATCAGACTCCACTTTTATAATAAAAACAATATTGATTAATGCAACAAAGACAAGTAAGAAGCTGAAACATATATGGTTTAAGAGAAAATCTGTTAGCGGCCATGAAATTAAGCTAGTGGTGACAACTAGAGCAGCTTCGATGATGAGCGTACAAATGTAGAAAACTTAGAGACTATGCTGGAAGACGCACACTAAATAACTTGTAGGTATTAATGTTGCAAAGTTATGCCATTAGGAAAGGAATTAGGACCATGTCAAACTTCCCCTCACAAGAGACCAATCTTATGGTTACCGATGGAAATCAATGATAGCTAAATTGTGGCTCTTTATATATTACACTATAGTCATTAACTGAAATTCACAAAGTTAGGGGTAGTCAACATAGACTAATAAATGGCCAGTCTCTATGTTTGTTTTCAAGGAAACCCCTGCAGGATCCTCCCATCTGCCCGAAAATATCTAGATGGAGGGTGGTTCATGTTTAGAAATCAATGCAAGTAGATTAGGATTTGATTCCTCTTTCTTGATAATTACTTGTGAAGTATGTTGGCTTCTTTTACTTATTTATTAGGTTATCTTTCGTCAAGCAATTACCAAATTATGTGTGTATGAAGATATCACAAAAACACAAGACACAAGATGTAGGCAATATGTTAGGGAAAAACACCTCTCTAGGGGAAAACTTAATCAAAATTCTCTTCCTTCAATAGTTTTCTTCGAGAATTTCACCCTAGATATAGACCAAGCCTTTTCACCACACCAAGTTAGCCTTTCTAGATCTTTGACCTAATAATACCAGCAGCAACTTGTCCCCAACAACTTCGACTATGCAACAACTTGTCTCTAACAACTTACAACATCATGCATCAACTAGCAGCATCAACACAAAAAGACTTCGATCTCCCAAACTAGGCACGAAATGGAGAGATAGTAGCACCAAAACTTTGATTTTCTTCTTCTCTTTGACTTTGACCCAACTCACACTCATTTTGGATTCCTTGACCCACTTCACACTTTTTCCGGCTTCCAGAGTGATATCAAAATAGCTTGAATTGAGATGCTCCAAATGAATTTTATCTCCTTCCATTTATAGGCTCTAGGTGAGGTTGAATTGGTGCCCTTTAGGCGAACTTGGTGTGGAGGTGACATAATTCATATTTGACTCAACAATAAACATTTTTACATGATTGAAAAGCCCAAGAAGGGTCTCTTTAAATGTACAATGACTCTATTGACTCAATATTAATCGTAGGAGTCCACAATGGGGGTTTTGACTAATATAATGATGACCCAAACATGAAACCCATACTTTAATAAGTCACTGTTATAGTAATAAAATTTCTTTTCTTTATTCTTTTGACAAGTACATTACATAATGATTCAAATACATTTTATGAAGACCAAACCTAGTTACATTTTGCAACACTCCCTATTAACTAGGTAGGTATTCATAATATACAAATACAATGGAAGATCTCAAACTATATGAACTATGAAGAGTTTAGGCACCGCAATGTGATGGACTAGATTCTTGACTAGGGCAATCTATCCAATGGTCTCTCAACAATTTAGGCACCACAATGCCATGGACTAGATTCCTGACCAAGGCAGTCTATCAAAGTGGGGCTAAGGTGGACTAAAGATTTCATCACCTCTAGGTACCATCAGGCTTTACTTACTAACCACCAACTCAGGGACCTATGTGCATATCATAACAACTCCACCCTCCCTACTTTGAGACCTAGACATCAATACAAAGTGCTAGCTTGATTTCCTCCCAGGGAATGCTTCACCCACAAAGCCTCTACAAATCTCTTCCAATCTCTTATCATCAATATAATCAACAATATTTACTAAACTAAACATGTTTCTTAGATATTCAAACTTCTGATTAGGAAGAGACTTTGTTAGTATGTCTGCTACCTGTTCATTTTTCGAAACATACTCCAACTGCACGATCCCATCCTGCACCAAGTTTTTAGTAAAGTGGAAATTATTGTTGATATGCTTCGTCCTAACATAAAACACGAGATCTCGAGACATCTCCAGTCAATAGAGGAGTAGAGGGTCCCTAAGATGTCCATTCAACCAACTTATGTTAGAGCTAAAATTTTTGTGAGTGTTGATTGTCTCAATTAAATCACTACATGCAATGTTTCAAAAGAAATAGAAATGAAATTGTGCTCATTGCAATAACAAATTAAACTTGATAAACAAGAATGAAAATAAGCTCATATGTGTTGAACCAATAAATGAAAGTAGGCAAGTTAAGTGAAATGGATTTTCTTTATGATACAATTGTTTCAAGTGAGAGATAATGCTCCAATAGTTACCAAAATATGTAGCATAGATGGACCAAACAATGAAACATGTGCCTAATTAACCATGAAACAATTAAAACTTACCAATAATATAAATCGTTCACACATAAAAGAGATTTGCTCAAGTTTGCAAATTTTGGAACTTATGCATGTTAGATTTTTTAGACACAAGATTTAGTGAATGAAATGTGGAGTTAATATATTGTTTAATTTTCAGCATGCATGTGATGGAAATAAGCATAAAAGAAACTAGAAACAAAGTCAATACACCCACAAAAGGTCCTTCCTCTTCAACTAAGGAAGGGGGATGCCATGAGAAAATTTCCCAAGCTCCTTCAAGCAAAGAACTTTCTTTTATTAGTGATTACAATGATTAGAAAAGATGGCTATAAGAAGGCTGCCCAAGAAATGAGAAGAGATCTTTACAAAGATAAGAGCTTAGAAAAGCTAGAATCTCCCCCCTTGAGTAAGACAACAAAAGTAAATGGAAAAACACTCTAAATTAGAAAGTTTGCAAGCCTCAAAGGCCCACGGCCTAGAAAATTTACTGCTGCCCCTATAGGGCTTATGACATCTTTACAAAATCAGTCCTTGAGTTCATGGAAGGTCCTGCATGCAAGATTATTAGTAGATTTTCGATACCTCTTCTTCAAACTCTTCGTTGTCCACCCGCTGCCTGTGACAGCCGCTCTGCCACTGCAAGTCATGGAAATAACCAACACTGACTTAATCATGTGAATTTACTGTTTATTAAATCTCTTTAATACTAAACTACCAATACTAAATTATCGTAAGACCATTAGACTAGCTAACATTTTAATGGCATAAATTTTGTAGTGGTTTTTGGTGGTCAATATAGCTACAATTCATATCCTGACATTTATGTTTGTATGTTCAGGGAGATGGATATAAGGTGGGCTTTGGTACATGCTCTGGAAAGATACTACCTGCAATATTTTGACCAGTAAAGTTATAATATTTGTTTCCTATTATATGGCACATCTTCAAGACTCTGTTGGGTGAATTCCTTTACGGAGGCTCAATTGTGATATAGTTGTGCTTCACCAAGGCATAATTGATTGGTAATTCTATTCTAGGTAATGGACTAAAAGCATCAGAATTGTCAAAGGAATTGGCTAATTTTTTAATTGGTCATATGTTACATACCAGACTGTCAGTTGGCCCCCGGGCAGTAGTATCATGCCTTACTGATTCTTAGTCTTTTTGGTCCCCTGTTTTAAACCTTGTTGCTTATCACGTTGGTAATGCTCATTGTGTTAGCTTTTTCCTTCCATTCATCAATTCTTTGGCTGAGATTCGTAAACACTGGAGTTTTATTTATTCTTCACTTACCTTGATTGTTGCTATGGTGGATTTTTTGTATTTACAACTTCCAAATGCTTGAGAAAATAATATTTAAGATGATTATATCTTGAAAAAGTTGTTGAAAAATGTTAATTTCTGAAGCAATTTTATGACAACTTGTCTAGAAGTTGAATGTTGTTTACATTGGATTAATTTCATGCTCTCATAATATACACGTTTTAAGAAAAAATGCTAAATCCAATAAATTTTTGTCTGAATTGGGAAAGGATCTATAATTCATGATTGGGGTTTGAATCTCGATTAAAGCAAATCATGTGAGAAAGTTGAAGAATAAGATGAGTTTGAATTTTACGAAGGAAACAACAGAGAAACATGAAAGGAGATTTTTGCAGCATCTAGGAACATCCATCAGTGTATCATTAGATCTGATATGATATATAGCCATATTGACTCTATAAGTCAAATTTATGTGGGCTTGAGATGTGCAGTTAAATTTATGAAATATTCTGATCATCATGTATGAGTTCATTGAACATCTCTTTTGCTGCATTCCTAGTTTTTTTTATAATCAAAACATAATTCAATTGTCCCTTTTTCAAGGAATCAGAATCCACTTTTACAATAAAAACAATATTGATTAATGCAGCAAAGACAAGCAAGAAGCTGAAACATATATTGTTTAAGAGAAAATCTGTTAGCGGCCATGAAATTAAGCTAGTGGTAACAACTAGAGCAGTTTCGATGATGAGCATACAAATGTAGAAAACTTAGAGACTACGCTGGAAGACACACACTAAATAACTTGTAGGTATTAATGTGGAAAAATTATGCCATCAGGAAAGGAATTAGGACCATGTCAAACTTCCCCTCACAAGAGACCAATCTTATGGTTACCAATGGAAATCAATGATAGCTGAATTGTGGCTCTTTATATATTACGCTATAGTCATTAAATACAACTCACAAAGTTAGGGGTAGTCAACATAGACTAATAAATGGCCAGTCTCTATGTTTTTTTTCAAGGAAACCCATGCAGGATCCTCCCATCTGCCCGAAAATATCTAGATGGAGGGTGGTTCATGTTGAGAACTCAATGCAAGTAGATTATGATTTGATTCCTCTTTCTTGATAATTACTTGTGAATTATGTTGGCTTCTTTTACTTATTTATTAGGTTATCTTTCATCAAGAAATTACCAAATTATGTGTGTATGAAGATATCACAAAAACACAAGACACAAGATGTAGGCACTATGTTAGGGAAAAACACCTCTCTAAGGGAAAATTTAGTCAAAATTCTCTTCCTTCAATAGTTTTGTTGGAGACTTTCACCCTAGATATAGACCAAGCGTTTCCGCCACACCAAGTTAGCCTTTCCAGATCTTTGACCTAATACCAGCAGCAACTTGTCCCCAACAACTTCGACTATGCAACAACTTGTCTCCAACAACTTACAACATCATGCATCAACTAGCAGCATCAACACAAAAAGACTTCGATCTCCCAAACTAGGGCATGAAATGGAGAGAGAGTAGCACCAAAACTTTGATTTTCTTCTTCTCTTTGAATTTGACCCAACTCACACTCCTTTTGGCTTCCTTGACCCACTTCACACTTTTTTCGGCTTCTAGAGAGATATCAAAATAGCTTGAATTGAGATGCTCCAAATGAATTTTATCTCCTTCTATTTATAGGCTCTAGGTGAGGTTGAATTGGTCCCCTTTAGGCCGACTTGGTGTGGAGGTGACATAATTCATATTTGACTCAACAATAAACATTTTTACATGATTGAAAAGCCCAAGAAGGGTCTCTTTAAATGTACAATGACTCTATTGACTCAATATTAATCGTAGGAGTCCACAATGGGGACTTTGACTAATATAATGATGACCCAAACATGAAACCCATGCTTTAATAAGTCACTGTTATAGTAATAAAATTTCTTTTCTTTATTCTTTTGACAAGTACATTACATAATGATTCAAATACATTTTATGAAGACCAAACCTAGTTACATTTTGCAACACTCCCTATTAACTAGGGAGGTATTCATAATATACAAATACAATGGAAGATCTCAAACTATATGAACTATGAAGAGTTTAGGCACCACAATGTGATGGACTAGATTCCTGACTAGGGCAATCTATCTAATGGGATCTCAACAATTTAGGCACCACAATGCCATGGACTGGATTCCTGACCAAGGCAGTCTATCAAAGTGGGGCTAAGGTGGAATAAAGCTTTCATCATCTCTAGGTACCATCAGGCTTACTTACTAACCACCAACTCAGGGACCTAGGTGTGTATCATAGCAACTCCACCCTCCCTACTTTGAGACCTAGACATCAATACAAAGTGCTAACTTGATGTCCTCCCAGGCAATGCTTCACCCACAAAGCCTCAACAAATCTCTTCCAATCTCTTATCATCAATAGAATCAACAATATTTACTAAACTAAACATGTTTCTTAGATATTCAAACTTCTGATTAGGAAGAGACTTTGTTAGTATGTATGCTACCTGTTCATTTATCGAAACATACTCCAACTGCACGATCCCATCTTGCACCAAGTTTTTAATAAAGTGGAACTTATTGTTGATATGCTTCGTCCTAACATGAAACACGAGATCTCCAGACATCTTGATTTCTCGAACAAATTTGTTAGAAGCTTCCTTAACCAAAAAACCTCCTTTCCTACTTCACATGTAACCACATATTCTTCCTCAGCACTACTCAAAGCAACAAGATCTTACTTCCTATTCATCCATGAGATCATATCATACCCAGACTAAAACATCCACTGGTAGTGCTCCTTCCAGCCGTCTCACTGCCACCCTAATTAGAATTTGTTGTGCCAATTAACTTGGCTTCCTTACTATCATACTTTAGGCAGTGATGTATAGTGCCACAAAGATACCTCAATATGTGTTTGGAAGCTATCTAGTGATCATGACGAGGCTCCAACTGAAATTGACTAAGAATGTTTATTGCAAAGCATATATCTGGCATAGTGTTTACCAGATACATTAGAGAGCCCACTAACTGATGATACGAGGTAGGATCCATGAGACTTGAGTCAGAACCTTGCAAATTATTGACATTGGAAATCATAGGAGCAATCATGGGCTTGGAGTCCATCATCTGAATTTCTGCAACATTTTGATGATGTACTTTCCTTGCCCCAAATATCTCTCTCTAGGTTTCTGCCATACTTCTAGACCCAGGTAGTAGTGCATTAGTCCTAGATCCTTCATTTCAAATTAAGCTCCCAACATCTTCTTGCATTCTTGAATTCTTTGTTCTACTCCAGTGATGAATAGATCATCCACATATAATAGAATAATGACAGACTCATTATTCATAACCTAGATGTAGAGATTTTGATCAACAATACTCTTTATTATTCTTGCATACCATGCCCTAGGAGCCTGCTTCAAGCCATATAGGGCCTTCTTGAGTCTACAAACATGAGAGTCCTTGTTATTTACTTCAAAGCCTTCGGGTTTTTCGATGTACACTTCCTCATCAATGGTCCCATTTAGAAATGCTGTCTTCACATCCATTTGATGGATATTCCAACCCATTGTAGTAGCCAATGAAACTATAAATCTAATGTTTGTATTCCTTACTGTGGGTGCAAAGGTTTCTTCATAGTCTATGCCTTCCTTTTGAGGGAAACCCCTTGCAACGAATCTCGCTTTGTACTTGTCTATGCTTCCATCAACAACGTGTTTGATATTATATATCCATTTAGATGTGACAATCGATTTGTCACTAGGTCTAGGAATGATTTCCCAAACCCCATTTTTCATAATGGATTGATATTCTTCCTCCATTACCTTCTTCTGAAATACCTGATGAGCAACTTCTTCGAATGTACATGGTTCAACTTCAATTAACTTCATCATATATATAGCATACCCCGAATATCTCTTCGGTCTTTTACTTTCTCTAAAGGTTCCTTTCATAGCTTCATGTCCTTCGACATCTTCCAAAGTAACTTTTAACCAATTTGGCCTTTTCCTTGTGGTCGGGGTGATCACATGTTGAATAGGCTCACTTGGTCCTTCTTCTTTTTCTTGGTTTCTAGTGAAATTTTCGTGGTGTTCTTCTTCTTCGAATATTGGAGATTCTTCATCATCATAATCAATAGGGATATCCTTTGATTTCTTGTAGGCTTGATTTTCATCAAATATGGCATCCCTACTATTTCAATATGTCTTCCTTCCTTGATGTAGATTCTATATGCTTTTGAGAGAGACTATATCCAATGAATATTCCCTTGATGCTTGTAGAATCCAACTTCTTTCGCTTGTCCTTGTTAGAGAAATGGCAGTTAATCGAATTCTATTATCATGACATTATCTGGTGATGTTTCTTGTTATTATTATGTGTTTTTTCATTTTATTTTTTCTTATCATCAAGACTAATGCCAAACAAATAGAAGAGGACACAAGATGTAGGCAGACTGCTAGGGAAAAACCCCACTCATTGGGGAAAACCCAGTCAAAATTCTTCTTTTGGTAGATTCAAGATTAGAAGACCAAGACCCTAACTGGAGACTCTCTCCACCAAGTCATCCCTTCACTGTGATATCACCGAGATCTCCATGACATCGAGATCTCCTTTTATTTCACCGAAAGTTCATCCTCATTACCTTGACAGAGTTCTGTAGCACTGAGTTCATAGCACCAAGACATCATGACTGAGATAGCACCGAGATCTATGAGCATTATAATATCGAGACTGTAGTTTCACCACGACTGAGATAGCACCGAGTATCATAATCAAGATAACAACATAACACCGAGCATCATAACTGAGATAACATCATAACACTGATTCTGTGGTAGATCTGTGTTTACACCTAGAATTTGTTTTGTTGTAACATCTCTGAAATATATATAGCATGGAAGTTCCTTGAATCTGTAATAGGTTTGAAACCTTATCCTTCTGTAATAACACCGACCCTGTGATGATGATCCAAACTGTATCTTTGACCTGTGATCCGAAATTTTATATGGTAATGCAAAATCTTAGTTGGGTATATATAGTAGTTCCTCCATAAATGAGCCAAAATGTTCATCTTGAATAGTCGTGTTTCTATTATAAGGATGACATGAATACTTGTTTGAAGCTAACTTGTAGGAGACTTATTTAGGCAGACTTGGAGACTGTTGTCGAAGAAGATGAGTTGAATACTTTGCTGAAGATGACGAGAGGATCATGACCTTGAAGAATATGACTTGATGGAGGAGCCTTTTGACCAAATAATAAACAACCTATATTACATGATTCAAAAGCCCAAAATGGGTCAATATAAATCTGTAATGACTAACTTAGAAGTCCACAATGGGGACCTTAATCTAAATATGACCCAAGCATGAAACCCATGTTTTAATAAGTCTTTTAATAATAATAAATACTTTTTGAAAAATATATTAATAATGAAGATCGAACCTAGTTACATTCTTGAATGCTCCGTCTTAACTAGGGAGGTATTCATATGTAATAAAAGAGGTACATGGAATACCTCACTTTACCTATGAAGAAGTTTAGCCACCATAATACCATGGACTAGATTCCTAACCAAGGCAATCAATCCATTTGGTCTTTCAACAATTTAGGCACCGCAATGCCATGACTAGATGCCTGGCAAGGGAAATCTATCTAAGAGCTTCGAATCTCTATAGTTACTATCAGGGTTACTTAATAACCATCAACCTAGGGATCTAGGTGCACATCCACTTGATGCCACCCTTCGTACTAGATATCAAAACAAAGTTCCGACTCGATTCCTTTCCAGGCAATGCTTCACTCACAAAGCCTCAACACCCCTTGGTCCAACAAATCAAGGATAACCAATCTCTCCCAATCAAACTGACTGGTAATCAAAATGCCATCAAAACCTTAAAAAGATTCACTTGTACAAACACAACCCCAATGGGCGATATACTTCCAAATACATAATTAAAGCAAACCTCTGGGGCTTCGATGTTGCCCTTCAAATAATCTCAGTAGGCCTATCAGATGAATCTCTGAGAAAAGATTCCTTTCCCTACTTTACATGTAGCAACATTTCTTATAGTATATATTCTCTAATCAAGTCTTATGTTGTGCCCTCTTAACTAGGGAGAGTTCTTTTATCTAGGCCCCCTCTTAATGTAGGGAGATTAAATTCTTCCTTTTCTGTTGGAGAACCTTTCATGGCTTCCATCCTTCTCATCATGCTGATCATATTAACTTCTCTTACGAATTTATTTACCAACTTGAATATGATGTACATGCACAAATTAGATAGCAATTACAACCAAATCTCTTAGAAGTATGAAGTTAGTCATAATGAAATTTTACAATAGTGGAAACATTTAGACTTTATGTAATAAAAAAAATACTATACTTCAATACTTCAACTTCTAGCCCACGTTTGATGCAAACCCTAAATTAAATCAACAATTCAATCAAGATGACAAAAGATTAGTTCTGTCATATAGCGATCTCTAGAGATAAGTCAAAAATAAATATAACTAATAACTTTCGGAAGCCATATTATAGTCAATCAACTAGGGCTTTATGTAAACCCTATATTTCACTCGGTTAAAACAAATACAACATGAATAGCTTCTACTAGGGTTTGATGTAAACCCTAGATTTTCCATCTATAAATTCTCATCAAACATTATATAGATTCAGATGAATACATACTAGAGAATTTTAATCATTACTAGGGCTTCAATGTAAAACCCTAGACTTTTGAATCATCATCCTAGAACTTCAAACTTTGGACTAGGGCTTGTTTCGAAACCCTAGAAGTTATGGCCATTATGAATATGGTCAACACGCATATCTAGGATATTACCGTCATGCATAATCATACCATATGCCAAACAATATTAATACATTAGACATATGCCAACCTAGACTAAGCTAGGGATTTAATCAAGTGA
This sequence comes from Pinus albicaulis, assembly GCA_034641835.2. Lineage (NCBI taxonomy): Eukaryota > Viridiplantae > Streptophyta > Pinopsida > Pinales > Pinaceae > Pinus > Pinus albicaulis. Next base: position 1,835,619,229 of record CM076575.1, on the reverse strand, counting down.
AATATACCTAGGGTTTCATTCCTACGACTTTACATAACAAGGATCTTGCTTGTAGACCTAACCAAAACCTAGGGTTTCGGTTCATATCAAAGCAAACCCTTATTATATAAAAAATTCAAAGGTTCGAGATTTCGAACAACAACATTTCAACCCTAATAAGTTAGAGCTTCCATGATTATATCAAAATCCCAAACATGACATTATCAATATATTAACCAGAATAACAATTTCCTCATTAATAGCCCTAAGTAGTTTTAGGGTTTCACACAATATCAACATACCCTTAGGTTAGGGATTTTCCAAAGAACATTTTAGGGTTTCCTTTATGCAAACAATTAGAGATGTATAAGGTGGGTAGCTTCATCAGATGATGAATCACCCCAAACAAGAATATTTTGAGATTCAAGAGAGCTAAACACAACAAATATTAGTAATGTAGATTGTATTTGTCAAGGAGAATAACAAAGCTTTATAATTTAAGACATACGTTTGTTTTTAGACAAACCTTTTTAACTTCAAAGCTTTGTGATTCCTTCTTCATACTCCTTGATCATTTAGAATTTTTTTTCCTAGAAGTGTAAGTCATGGTCTTCTATACCTATAATTTATACTTTCAAGGAAAACCGTGATACAAAGAGCATAATTTGATTTATCAAGTTAGATATTTTAGGCAATCATGGGGGATGGAATTCGATGATCAATTAATTGACAATAGGAAATTTATTTTATATGTAGATTACTTTGTAAACCCTAGAGGACAAAGATTAAAGTTCTAACATGTATGATATCTAAAGGTCACAAATTAGACTAGCTATAGGCAAGAATTATTAGATATAATACAAATTTAGAAATTCATGGCTTCCATCCTTCTCATCATGCTGATCATATTAACTTCTCTTACGAATTTCTTTACCAACTTGATTATGATGTACCTGCACAACTTAGATAGCAAGTACAACCAAATCTCTTAGAAGTATGAAGTTAGTCCTAATTAAATTTTACAATAGCGGAAACATGTAGAATTTACGTAATAAACAAAAGACTATACTTCAATACTTCAACTTCTAGCCCACATTTGATGCAAACCCCAAATCAGATCAACAATTCAATCAAGATGACAGAAGATTAGTTCTGTCATATAGCGATCTCTAGAGATAAGTAAAAAATAAAGATAACTAATAACTTTCAGAATCCATATTATAGTATATCCACTATGGTTTTATGTAAACCCTATATTTCACTAAGTTAAAGAAAATACAACATGAATAAATTCTACTAGGGTTTGATGTAAACCCCAGATTTTCCATCTATAAATTCTCATGAAACATTATATAGATTCAGATGAATACATACTAGAGAATTTTAATCATTACTAGGGCTTTAATGTAAAACCATAGACTTTTCAATCATCATCCTAGAACTTTAAACTTTGGACTAGGGCTTGTTTCTAAACCCTAGAACTTATGATTAGGAATATGGTCAACACACATATCTAGGATATTACCAGCATGCATAATCATACCATATGCCAGACAATATTAATACATTAGACGTATACCGACCTAGACTAAGCTAGGGATTCAATCAAGTGAAATATACCTAGGGTTTCATTCCTAGGACTTTACATAACAAGGATCTTGCTTGTAGACCTAATCAAAACCTAGGGTTTTAGTTCATATCAAAGCAAACCCATATTATATAAAAAATTCAAAGGTTCGAGATTTTGAACAACATCATTTCAACCCTAATAAGTTATAGCTTCCATAATCATATCAAAATCCCAAACACGACATTATCAATATATTAACCAGAATAACAATTTCTTCATTAATAGCCCTAAGTAGTTTTAGGGTTTCACACAATATCAACATACCCTTAGGTTAGGGATTTTCCAAAGAACCTTTTAGGGTTCCCTTTATGCAAACAATTAGAGATGTATAAGGTGGGTAGATTCATAAGATGATGAATCACCCCAAACAAGAATATTTTAAGATTCAAGAGAGCTAAACACAACAAATGTTAGTAATGTAGATTCGATTTGTCAAGGAGAATAACAAAGCTTTATAATTTAAGACATACGTTTGTTTTTAGACAAACCTTTTTAACTTCAAAGCTTTGTGATTCCTTCTTCATACTCCTTGATCATTTAGAAAATTATTTCCTAGAAGTGTAAGTCATGGTCTTCTATACCTGTAATTCATACTTTCAAGCAAAACCGTGATACATAGAACATAGTTTGATTTATCAAGTTAGATATTTTATGCAATCACGGGGGAGGAATGTAATGATCAATTAATTAAGAATAGGAAATTTATTTGATATCTAGATTACTTTGTAAACCCTAGAGGACAAATATTAAAGTTCTAACATGTATGCCATATAAAGGTCACAAATTAGACTAGCTATAGGCAAGAATGATTAGATATAATACAAATCTAGAAATTCATGAATATGCGTACCTTGTAGTTACATACCTTTGGTTTGATATTTTGTTTGACATGTTGTAATTCTTTCTTTTCTTAAGTAGATTTCTTTGCTTCTCATATTTGACCTTTTATAGATCTTCCATAGGCATCTCCTTATCGATGCTTTAGCCTAAACCACTTGTTATGCATATACTACATAATCCAAATTTCTCCTCTATGACTGTGATAGAGTCAAGTTTCTTTTTCACTGTATTAACATCATGTGGAGGCAACGAGACTTCATCTGCGATCATTTTGATACGAGGTCACATCATAGCTCTTAACTGTGATCAAATTCAAAACCTTGATTGTGAGAAGGCACCAAAACTGTGAGACTAATCCTGCCCTCCGAAATCTTTTTCACTATGGTCATTATTGTGATCCAACCAAACTCTTGTCACTGTAATCATCCTTGTGACATATCTGAATTTTTTTCACTGTGGTTTATCATCGAAGGTGTCGTAGTATTGAGACCTTTTCATATTACCGAGATTCTATTCCTAGGATTTAACTGTGACACCTGAACTGTGATTCGAACTTGCTTCAAAGAAATATTCAAGCCTTTATTTTTTGAGTTTACTTTTTTAGTTGATCAAGACTTGTCCACTATTAATGAAATGTATATACTATTAAAACACTAATGTTATAGCACCAAACTATCCTCCTGACTTGATTCAAGTTGCTTGACTATTTTTAGTGAGAGGTCCTCATACTTCTTCAAGGTGCTTTTAGGACTGAGCTAGTTCACTGTGTTCCATTAACCCAGAAGTGTCCATCTATGTTCTTCAAGAACCTTTCACTTCCTTTGATCATCACCTTAGCTTTGATACCATGTTAGAGAAATGGAAGTTAATCAAATTCTCTTATCATGACATTATCTTGTGATGTTTCATTTTATATTTTCTCATCATCAAGACTAACGCCAAACAAATAGAAGAGGACACAATATGTAGGCACGCTTCTAGGGAAAAACCCCACTCTTTGGGGAAAACCCAGTCAAAATTCTTCCTTCAGTAGATTCAAGATGAGAAGACCAAGACCCTAACTAGAGACTCTCTCCACCAAGTCATCCCTTCACTGTGTTAGCATCGAGATCTCCATGACATCGAGATCTCCTTTTCTTGCACTGAAACTTCATCCTCATTACCTTGATCGATTTCTGTAGCACCGAGTTCATAGCACAGAGACATCATGATTGAGATAGCACTGAGATCTATGAGCATCATGATACTGAGACTGTAGTTTCACCATGACTGAGATAGCACCAAGTATCAAACTAAGATTGAAATATAGCACCGAGCATCATAACTGAGATACCATTATAGCACTTATTATGTGGTAGATCTGTGTTGACACCGAGGCTTTGTTTTGCTATAACATCTCCGAAATATATATAGCATGGAAGTTACCCGAATCTGTAATAGGTCCAGAACCTTATCCTTCTGTAATAAAATTGAACCTGTGATGATGATATGAACTATATCTTTGACTTGTGATCCGAAATTTCAAAGTGATCCGAAATTCTGTATGGTAATGCGAAATCTTAGTTGGGTATATATAGTAGTTCCTCCATAAATGAGCCGACATGTTCATCTTGAATAGTTGTGTCTCTATTATAAGACTGACATGAATGCTTGTGTGAAGTCGACTTGTAGGAGACTTATTTAGGTCGACTTGGAGACTGTTGCTTAAGAAGATGAGTTGAATAATTTGTTGAAGATGCTGAGAGGGTCATGACCTTGAAGAAGATGACTTGATGGAGGAGCCTTTTGACCAAATAATAAACAACCTATATTACGTGTTTCAAAAGACCATAATGGGTTAATATAAATATGTAATGACTAACCTAGAAGTCCACAATGGGGACCTTAATATAAATATGACCCAAGCATGAAACCCATGCTTTACTAAGTCATTTAATAATAATAAATTATTTTTGAAAAATATATTAATAATGAAGACCAAACCTAGTTCCATTTTTCAACACTCCCTCCTTACTAGGGAGGTATTAATATGTAGTAAAAGAGGTAAATGGAAGATCTCACATTATCTATGAATAATTTTAGGCACCACAATTCCATGGAATAGATTCTTCACCAAGGAAATCTATCCATTTGGTCTCTGAATAATTTAGGCACCGCAATGCCATAGACTAGATTCCTGACCAGGGAAACCTATTCGAGTGGGACTAATATGGACTAAAGCTTTCATCCTCTATATGTACCATCAAGCTCACTTACTAACCATCAACCGCGAGAAATAGGTGCACATCCACTTGATGCCACCCTCTCTACCAGACATTAAAACAAAGGGCCGACCCAATGTATTTCCAGGCAGTGCTTTACTCACAAAACCTCAACACCCCTTGGTCCAACATATCAAGGATAACCAATCTCCCAATCAAACTGATTGGTAATCAACATGATATCAAAACCTTCGAGAGATTCACCTGTACAAACATAACCCTAATTAATAATATACTTCCAAATACATAATTAAAGCAAACCTCTGGGGCTTCGATGTTTCCCTTCAACTAATCTTAGTAGTGTTGGAAAGTGTAACTAGATTCGATCTTCATAATGACTAAGTAATTACGAATTTATGTAATGAAGAATACAAAGATAATAAAATGTATTTTGTAATCATTTCTTCATGGGTTTCATGAGCAATGGGTTTTATTATAGGTCAAAGACTTCTTCTTGATGTCTTTAGGGGTTTGTCATCTTGTCATAAATGTATAATTTAGAGTCATGTATATGAAGTGTTGTTACACTTGTAAAGGAAAATTATTGATGTAAAATATGCTCCAAGGCATTGTCTAAACGCTCCAAGAAAGTCGACTCAAATATGATGATAAGATCTACTTGAAGAAGTCGGCCTACACCCTTCAAGAAGTCAGCTTACCCTCAACAAGTCATGTTGGCCTAAAATATGGGAGACAATTTCTATATATAGCATGGACTGCAACCTCATATCTAACCAAGCAACTCATACATCTCAGAAATATAGATGCGGATGACAACAAGGAAGTTCAAGGATTACACAACGAAGAATCAAGGGTAAACATAACGAAGAATAAGACTGTATAACAATGCGTAAGGGTCTCTCATATTCAGACTAGGGATGAATTCATACCTCTGTAATTATAGTGAAGGCCGATGATTGTTTATGGGTTATTGCAGTTCGGGATAGGGAAATCATTAATGAAAATAGGGAGTTGAAGGAAGACCAAAGGGAGAAGACTCTTGTACAGAAGAAAATGTGACTATTGAAGAGAAAGATACTTCAGGAAGTGGCCATAGATAATACAATGTAAGAAGAAGGTTTTATACTGCAAGAAAGAAACCTTATCAGTGAATATCTAGTGTGTATGAAGAAGGGTCTAGAAGAAAACTCTAGGAGGCCAAGGAAAATTGAAGGAAGTGCGGAAAGGAAGATCACTAGGAACCGAGCTTTCCTAGTCCTGGTGCAAAGCAGTGTAGAATAGTGCAGAAAAGAGGAGATCATCATAAGGAGCCTATAAGATCAACGACAATGTCTTGGAGGCATACTGGTGTCAAGGGTCTGTGTCATGGTCATGGTAATTGTTAATTGAATATCTAGAAGAAGAATTAATTTCGGGTTTTTCTCTCTAAGAGGGAGAGGTTTTGGCCTTGGCTTGAAGAGCTAAAATTTTGTGTCTCTTGTGTTTTGATAATTGACTTGATGAAAGACGTAATAAGCTAATGCATATAATATCTAAGTAATAGAAGCATAACAAGTATAAAAAATGCAGTTATCAAGTAAGAGAATTAAATTAAACTCCGCCCTATCAAATTCTAAACATGGTTCAGAGCTAAGGTGCTAAAAAGGGATGTTTGATAAGAAGACACTCAAGTACCAAGAGGTCAAGGATCAATTTTCTGGAAGGAAACAAAGCAAAAGTTAGAGATCTACATTGAAAAGTCAACCTTCAGATTCTAAAGAGGCAGTTTACAAAAATTGGAAAGCCATCTTAAGAATATAAACAACCTTATTCAAAGGACCTACACATCAGGAAGATAATAAGTTTACCATCAAATATTCTAAGGATATCTAAATATATCTTGTGATTAAATCCAAGGAAGTCATCATCTATGATTCAAGGTGATCTAACTCTCATTCAACTCTATTGAATAAGTTAATGTAAGAGGGAGCTCCTGCTGCTATCTAAATCATCATCATCAAGGAAGCTGATATGAGAAGAGAAAAATATACTCAAGTAAGTACCTTTATGACCTCATATAAATATGTCAAAATATCTTTTTGCAAAGAAAACAACAAACTAGTTGGGGTTTCAAAATTTCTTGCATGGAAGAAAAGGACAAATCTAAATAATGAAGACATGGACTATCTCAAAAGGTCGATAACTTAAAAAGAAGATACTCAAGGGAAACATAAGAGCCCTGAAGAGTTATTATAGAATCCATAAAGGACTCTCTCATCCCTTATGTATCAAATCTAAAATCCTCAAAATAAACATATGATAAATTGGTGGAATTATTCTTGGTGAGTACCATAGGAGAAGTAATATCTCTGAGATAAGAACTATATAGGTTGACGATGTCAATAGAAGGAATAAATTCATACTTTATGAAGTACAAGATCAACGCATGAATTAGGGAAAGAAATATAGTGGTGTTGAATGCTATACCAGAGGGATGGGGAAAACTTCACTTCATGTATCTCCTGGGAAGATATGTGGACTTTGATAGAAGTTTGGAAAAGATAAGAGACCCTTGACAATACATATCTTTAGGAGATGTGTCAATCTAGGATGCTGGTGCCTATTTATAATTAATAAATATCTGATGAGCTTATGCATGGATGGAAAAGGGAAGTACATGTGTTCCACAATTGATAACCATATGGCAGGATAAAATATCCTTGAAAGAAATATGGTCCGAAGAAGAGCAACATGACATGAATCTAGACCAAGTGAGAAGATTGATGGATCACTTTATGAAGACATGAATCATAGATGAAATTGATGGATGATCTGTGCCCTATGAAGGGATCCCAAAGTTGAAGGCTCCTCAATTCATGACATCAATGAAAGTAGTCCTTCATGAGCAGATGGATGTTTTCATCATTGATGCTGCAGGCCCTTGATTAAGGGGGAGCCTAATAATAAGTTTCTTACTTGGAAGAAACTTCATAATACATAATACACGAGGGAAGATTAGGTACATTCCTTTGTGAAATATGTCCTCCCTAGGTGAGAGGAAGAGATAGACACATCATTATGGTCTTCACCTGGAAGACATAATGCTGGATTGGGTAATTATCTCGCATCTGATACTCTTTTGGGATGTATTATGGTATCCATGGAAAGAGTAGGGATGAATATTATTTGAGTATTAACTATCCTGATAAGAATATTCCTATGAGGTCTTACTCAATGAACACTTGGGTGGATTATGTACCTTGGAGACAATGATGAATGTGTCTATAATCATTGGTATCGCCAACATTGTAGCTCATGGCCTTGTGGAGAGATGGAGTTGTTAGTCAAGGCCTTGCACAGTAACAATGCTGATTAATATGATGCTATAACAGATGGATTACCAATCAAATTCTTCTTATGAGATTCTTTAGATTGAGAGTTACCATGTACCATTATGAATACCTCCCTAGTTAAGAGGGAGTTTTGGAAAGTGTAACTAGATTTAGTGTTCATAATGACTAAGTAATTATGAATTTATGTAATGAAGAAGAAAAAGATAATAAAATGTATTTTGTAATGATTTCTTCATGGGTTTCATGAGCAAGGAGTTTTTATTATAGGTCAAAGACTTCTTGATGTCTTTAGGGGTTTTTCATCTGATCATAAATGTATAATTTAGAGTCATGTATATGAGGTGTTGTTACACTTGTAAAGGACAATTATTGATGTAAAATGTGCTGCAAGACCTTGTCTAAACGCTCTAAGAAATTCAACTCAAATATGATGATAAGATCTCATTGAAGAAGTCGACCTACACCCTTGAAGAAGTCGGCTCACCCTCAACAAGTCATGTCAGCCTAAAATATGGGACATAGTTCCTATATATAGCTTGGACTGTGGCCTCATATCTAACCAAGCAACTCAGACATATCTGAAATATAGATGTTGATCACAACTAGGAATTTCAAGGATTACACAATGAGGAATGAAGGGTTAACACAATGAAGAAGAAGGTTGTATAAAAATGCATAAGGGTCTCTCATATTCAGACTAGGGATGCACTCATACCAGTGCAATTATAGTGAAGGCCGATGATTGTTTATGGGTTATTGTAGTTCAGGTTAGGGAAATCATTAAGGAAATAAGGGAGCTAAAGAAAGACTGAAGGGAGAAGACTCTTTGTCAAAAGAAAAGGGAACTATTGAAGAGCAAGATGCTTCAGGAAGTGGCCGAAGATATACAATGTAAGTAGAAAGGTTATACTAGATGAAAGAAACTTTGACATTTGATATCTAGTGTGTATGAAGAAGGGTCTAGAAGAAAAATTTAGGAGGCCAAGGAAATTTCAAGGAAGTGCGGAAAGGAATATCACTAGGAACAGATATTTCCTAGTCCTTGTGCAAAGCAGTGCAGAACAATGCAGAAAATAGAAGATCATCATAAGGAGCCTAGAAGAGTAGTGACAAGGTATTGGAGGAATACTAGTGTCAAGGGTTTGTGTCATGGTCATGCTACTTGTCAATTGAAGATCTAGAAGAAGAATTAACTTATTCCTTTGGTGTTGGAGAATCTTTCATGGCTTCCATCCTTCTCATCTTGCTGATCATATTAAATTCTCTTACAAATTTCCTTTCCAACTTGAATATGATGTGGCCACACAACTTAGATAGCAAGTACAACCAAATCTTTTAGAAGTATGAAGTTTGTCATAACAAAATTTTACAATAGTGGAAACATTTAGAATTTATGTAATAAACAAAAGACTATACTTCAATACTTCAACTTCTAGTGCAGGTTTGATGCAAACCCTAAATCACATCAAAAATTCGATCAATATGATAGAAGATTAGTTCCGTCATATAGTGATCTCTAGAGATAAGTAAAAAAATAAATATAACTAATAACTTTCGGAAGCCATATGATTTTCTATCCACTAGGGTTTTATGTAAACCCTAGATTCCACTCAGTTAAAGAAAATACAACATGAATAAATTATACTAGGGTTCGATGTAAACCATATATTTTCCATCTATAAATTCTCAGCAAAAGTTATATAGATTCAGATGAATACATACTAGAGAATTTTAATCATTGCTAGGCTTAGATTTATAACCCTATACTTTTCAATCATCATCATAGAACTTCAAACATTGGACTAGGGTTTGTTTCCAAACCCTAGAACTTATAGCCATTAGGAATATGGTCAACATAGATATCTAGGAGATTAGCATCATGCATAAGCATATCATATGTCAGACAATATTAATTCATTAGACATATACCGACCTAGACTAAGCCAGGGATTCAATCCAATGAACATATACCTAAGGTTTCATTCCTAGGACTTTACATAACAAGGATCTTTCTTGTAGACCTAACCAAAACCTAGGGTTTCGGTTCATATCAAAGCAAGCCCTTATTATATCAAAAATTCAAAGGTTCGAGATTTCAAATAACATCATTTCAAACCTAATAAGTTAGAGCTTCCATGATCATATAAAAATCCCAAACACGACATTATCAGTATATTAACCAGAATAATAATTTCTTTATTAATAGCCCTAAGTAGGTTTAGGGTTTCACACACAATCAACATACCCTTAGGTTAGGGTTTTTCTAGAGAACCTTTTGGGGTTCATTTTATGCAGAAAATTAGATATGTATAAGGTGGGTAGATTCATCAGATGATGAATCGCCCCGAACAAGAATCTTTTAGGATTTAAGAGAGCTAAACACAACAAATGTTAGTAGTGTAGATTGGATTTGTCAAGGAGATTAACAAAGCTTTATAATTTAAGACACACCTTTGTTTTGAGACAAACCTTTTTCACTTCAAATATTTGTGATTCCTTCCTTCATACTCCTTGAACATTTAGAAAGTTATTTCCTAGAAGTGTAAGTAATTGTCTTCTATACTTGTAATACATACTTTCAAGAAAGACTGTGATACAAAGAGAATACTTTGATTTCTCAAGTTAGATCTTTTATGCAACCATGGGGGATGGAATTCGATGATAAATTAATTGAAAATAGGACATTTATTTGATAAATAGATTAATTTATAAACCCTAGAGGACAAAGATTAAAGTTCTAACATGTATGCTATATAAAGGTCACAAATTAGACTAGCTATAGGCAAGAATTATTAGATATAATATAAATCTATAAATTCATGAATATACGTACCTTGTAGTTACATACCTTGTGGAAATTATAAAAAAAGCATGTATATCATGGATTCAATCTGATCTAGCAATGTACTAAAGTTAAATACTGAATCGCCTCTACAAATCAATTGCGGAATTAAAAACACAATCACCAATAACATGAAGCAAAGTAGAATCAAGCCACAACACATATAATTTCCTGGGGAAATCTTGCTGCTCAAAACCCCACTATCTTCTATTGCATATTCAACATGGAATCATGAAACAATGACATACAAATATTCTCACAAGAGCCTTGTTGTACTCAGCGAATTGTCTCACACTGATCCAGACAAAATCGAGCCAACACTTAGCCAATTCTCAGCCTGTCTTCAGCCTGCCTTGCTCACACAATTCACGATGAATACAATCCCTATTTATTAGGAATTTCAGCCTTTCTCAACTGCGCTGAGTATCATCGGCATCTTGTGGTGTTTTAACTACACCTGGGTAGCTTGCTAATATCACAACTGATAGTTACATTTTCCTTTCACCTAGATCTCAACTGGGTCTCCATTGGAACTAACATGCATGCAACTAATAATAGTAAATCCTCAGTTGCATGTGAGATCACTGATTATGAATTAAATAATATTTAATTCACTTGATCTCTCACTAGTGTATCAAACATTTACAATTGGCACAACTGAGTTTAACTCACTTAACTGAGTTAAACTGATTACAACCTGCATTAACTAATGCACCACTGCATTTTGAACTCTGTTACAACTAGAATTCTTCTGCATGCCTCACCAACTACTCTCAGCTTGAAATTCATGAGTTAACTGAGTTTATCACACTTAGTTAAATATTACAAGTTATTTTGAGATTAGATTACATTTTATTGTCCATATTAATTAAGGGATAACTAAAATAGACATGCACCAAATTTAGCCAAAACCAGTGTAGGTGCTGCTTGGACCTCTTGGTCCCACACTTAGTGTAGGTGCTACTTGGACCTCGTGGTCCCACACTGAGTGTAAGTGCTGCTTCTTGTTTCCGGATGCCAATTTCACTGTTTCTTGTTGCAAACTTCAACACTCCCTCTCAACAAGAAAGGAATGTTCTTGCATGCGACATGCACCTCATCCATGTGACATACAACCTCATGCATGCGACATGTAATTCTTGCATGCAAAACTTCTCTAGTGTTTCTCGCACATGCAACCTTTGCATGCAACACTTTTGAAACTGAATAGCCTCCAAACAAACAAATCAGTATAATGCATTTTTCATCAGAGTCTTCTGACTGCTGGTATCTACTACACATGTCTACTGGACTCTCTTTGTTGTTGACATCTGCATCCATGCACTCTGCACTATTGCCAACTCTGATATGCGCTCCAGTATCCGACACCTGTCACTATGATTTATGTCTTCCTGAGATTTGACTGCATCAATCTAACGATCTTGCTACTACTTCTCTGTGGGCTCCTCGTAGCCAGGTTCGATCCATGAGATGCACCATCTGTAGGACCCTACCCAAATTTCTTCTTGGGATTAATCTTGCATGTCACCCCACCTCACACGTGGAGGTATAGCTGCATGTACTCCCTCTGTCCACCTGGCTCGAAATTTCTCTGCATGAGTGTTTTCTGCCACTCCATGATCCTCATCTTGTGGCTGCTCCACATCTTTGTTGAGAAAGTGTAACTAGGTCGGTATTCATATTGACTATGTAATTATGTATTTATGTAAAGAAGAAGACAAAAGATAATAAAATATGTTTTTGATATGCTTGCCTCATGTGTTTCATGAGCAAGGTTTTATTTTAGGTCAACAGACTTCTTCTTGATGTCTATTAGGATTTGTCTTCTGGTTATAAATGTAATTAGGAGTCATGTATATGAAGAGTCTAGTCAGACATATATGCCTCAAGACCTTGAAGAAAATGGCTCCATAACGATGCTCAAAGCAACCCTCAAGAGAACCTCCTTAACGCTGGAAGATCAACCCTACAAGTCGGCTTGAAAATGATGGAAAGGTCGGCTCAATAATATGTCACAAAATTTCACTGGTAGGTCAGCTAATTATAGGGTCGATCAACTATAAATAGCCTAGTAAACTTCGCAGAAATTACAAAACAGAAATTTAGAGAAGTGCTCTGAGATTTAGTGCGAGTTACTGGTCTAAAAAAAGGTGCAAGTTACAGGTATAAAGTAAATTGCGAGTTGCAAGTCTGAAGTAAAGATTATATCTGTGGTTTCATTAGAAGACAGAGCTTCGGTCAAGCCTGAGGTCACTGCGGTCACACTTATCTGCAAAAAGTACAAAGTCTGGACTGCGTTAAAGTGAGAAAGGAACTGTATTGAGATGCAGAATAACAATGTTGGAACAGGGCTATGTTAAAGGACAACGTTAATGTATAAGCTCAACAAGGAATGTCATCATTATAGTATAGGGTGGAATGTTCATTGGAATCAAGAAAAGTGTGCAAAGTCAGCAAGGTTAAAGTAAAGGCTCAAGGAGCCTAATTTTGTGTTTCTTGTGCTTTGGTAATTGACTTGATGAAAGACTAAATAAGCTAAGAATAAAAGACATAATTAAATCAAATAAGCTCACAATTAATTATCAGGAAGAGAATTTTTATTAACCTATAGCCCTCCAAATTCTCAACATGGAATCAGAGCTAAGGTGCTGAACACAAGGGCTGCTTGTCAACAAAGATACTCAAGGAAGCGTAGATCAAAGTTTGTGTTGGAAAGTCAAATCAGTTTACAAAGAAGATATTCTAGCATATACCAAATACATGTAGGGAGACATAAGAGCCCGAAGGATTCTTATAGAATCCATACAAGACTCTCTCATTCCCTATGTATCAAAGCTAGAATCCTCAAAATAAATATATGATAAATTGGTGGAACAATTCTCAAAAGGTTCTACAAAAGAAATAATACTTCTAAGACAAAAAATATACAAATTGAAAATGTCAAAGGAAGGAATAATTCCATATCTAATGGAGATTTTCATAATACGAGAAAAAATACTAAAATTGGGAGAAGTAACATCCAATAGAGAAATAATCACTATGGTACAAAATGTCTTACCGAAAGAATGGAGAGATTACTCTTCAAGCATAGATGGGAGAGAAGAAGCCATGACATTCCAAAGTCTAGGTAAGATAGAAGAATTAAGATTGAAAGAAGGATCAAGAGAAGAGAATCAAGCCTTTGCCACCATGTCTAGGAAGAAAGGAAGATTCAGTAAATTCGGTCCTCAAAATAAGAAGAGAAATGTGAACAAAGCACGATTCTTTGGGTGTAATGGTTTTAGGAATTATAAACAAGATTTTCCTAGATTAAGAAAGGACAAGAAGAAAAAGGAAGAAGCCCATATAAAAGAAGAACCTGATAAAAAGAAATCCAAGAAAGAAGAAGCGAGGGATCTCAACCATGATTAGGATCTTCTTCTTCTTTAAGTGATTTTTTTGGCTGTAAAATAGTATGATAGGGAGCAATGTATATTATAGCATCATGATAAAAGAAAGATGGAGCTCCTGGTATAGAAGTTTTGAGGAAAAACCTCTCTGATAACATTACTAATGGAAAGCAATTATCAAGAGAAAGGGTCATCATGGAAACCAATTTCTAGGATGTGATGACATATTGATGGAGCAGGCCAAGAGAAGGAAGATATTCGTTCTTAAGAAATTTCTACAAGATGACTCAAGGAAAAAGGGTTTTAGGTATGTATACATCTATATGCTAACATTGGATGCTGTGAAGTCATGTCATATGGTTGCAGGTAATGAACTTATATAGTTAGAAGTACGATCTATGGAGGAGTATCTCTCAATTCAAGAACAGATGAAATCAACATAATATGTCCTCATGGAATATGAGGTGGTTGTATATGAATGAGAAACTAGGAAGGTTGTAAGTTCCTGGGAATGGAGAATGTGCAGAAAGGAAGAGATCTTGAAATACAACCATGTCAAAGAGGCAGTTATCATCCGGAAGCCAAGAAGATGTGACTAGGAGATCTCTTGGAAGGATATGTAGACTCTGACAGAAGTCTGGTAAATTAGAAGACCATTGACAAAGCATATCATTAGGAGATGTGTCAATCTGTATGAGGGATGCCGATGCCTAAAAGAAGATGTCATGGTGAAATATCATCACTAAGGTAATTTTTGTTCTAAAAGGTTCATATGTATATGCTTATCTGAATGAATTTGTGCAGGGATGCTACTCATAAGAAAGGATGTATGATCCTTGGGGATGATTCAAAGGAAAGCAGCATGGCATAATGGTGGAATAGATGAGGAATACTGATGAATCACTTTCTAATAGTGGACATGAATAGTGACTGAAAGTGATGGATAATCTGTGCCCTATGAAGACAAAAGTTGAAGATTCCTCAATATCGAAATCCATGACTTCGAGGGGAGGACCTCTTCATGAGTATCTGGATTGCTGTTGCAGGACTCTGGTTGATGAGGAGCTTGGTGGTAAGTTTCTTGTTTGGAATAAACTTGAAATACGTCCTTCCTGTGTTAAGAGGGAGCAACGTATGTGATTCTCTATTACATGTGTTATGCACTAGACCATGACTAACAACCGTAAGTCTTAGTGTAGGCCATGTGAAGAGAATGGATGGACACATCATTCTGGTCTTCACCTGGAAGACATAATGGAGGATTGGGTAATCATCTGACATTTGTTACTCTTTGAGAATGAGATAGGGCATTCAAGATAAGAGTATTCGTGGAACAATATTCTTTGAGGGTTGGCTACCCAAGAGAAGAATAGTCCAAGAAGGTCATACTCTGGGAACACCTAGGTGGGGTATGTACCTTAGAGAGACAATGACTATGGTGTCTATTATTTATGTGTATTGCTATAATTTTAGCCCATTTTCTCATTGAGAGATGGGGCTATTAGTCAAGGCATTGCACTAGAACAACGGTGGTTGATATGATGCTATACAGACGTGATTACCAATCCGATTCTTCTTATGAGATTCTTTAGTTTGAAAGTGACCATGTACCTATATGAATACCTCCCTAGTTAAGAGGGAGTGTTGAGAAAGTGTAACTAGGTCGGTCTTCATATTGACTATGTAATTATGTATTTATGTAAAGAAGAAGACAAAAGATAATAAAATATGTTTTTGATATGCTTGCCTCATGGGTTTCATGACCAAGGTTTTATTATAGGTCAACGAACATCTTCTTGATGTCTATTAGGATTTGTCTTTTGGTTATAAATGTAATTAGGACATGTATATGAAGAGTCTAGTAGGACATATATGCCTCAAGACCTTGAAGAAAATGGCTCCAGAACGATGCTCAAAGCAACCCTCAAGACAACCTCCTTAACGTTAGAAGATCAACCCTACAAGTCGGCTTGAAAATGCTGGAAAGGTCGGCTCAATAATATGTCACAACAGTTCATTGATAGGTCGGCTAATTATAGGGTCGATTAACTATAAATAGCCCATTAAAATTCACAGAAATTCAGAGAAGTGCTTTGAGATTTAGTGCGAGTTACTGGTCTGAAGAAAGGTGCAAGTTACATGTCTGAAGTAAATTACGAGTTGCAGGTCTGAAGTAAAGATTATATCTGCGGTTTCATTATAAGACGAAGTTTCGGTCAAGCTCGAGGTCACTGCGGTCACACTTATCTACAACAAGTACAAAGTCTAGACTGCGTTCAAGTGTGAAAGGAACTGTATTGAGGTGTGAAATAACAGTGTTGGAACAAGGCTATGTTAAAGGAAAACATTAAGGTATAAGCTCAACAAGGAATGTCATCATTATAGTATAGGGTGGACTATTCATTGGAATCAAGACAAGTGTGAAAATTTAGTAAGGTTAAAGTAAAGGCTCAAGGAGCCTAATTTTTTGTTTCTTGTGCTTTGGTATTTGACTTGATGAAAGATTAAATAAGCTAAGAAGAAAAGACATAAGTAAATCAAATAAGCTCACAAGTAATTATCAAGAAGATAATTTGTATTAACCTACAACCCTCCAAATTCTCAACAATCTTGAGGTTTATTCTCACTTGCATGCATATCCAAATCCCTCTCAATGGTCAATTGCATGGCTTTCTCACACTTCCCAATGGTTGGAAGCTCTATAGAAATTACATCTACATCAAGTCTATAGAGATTCTTCACATGAATCCCAATCTTCTTGGATTTTCCTGTTGCTTTGTGTCGCAGGAAAAATTTTCCTTCACTGAAAATAACATCATAGCCTCTATCCTCCAACATTGCAACTGATACTAAATTTTTCTTTAAGCCTGGTACATGCATTACATCTTTTAATAACAATGGTTTACCTTACTGTCTTTGGAAAGTAACTGTACCAATCCCAGTAGCATTGTACCTTTCGTTGTCACTCACTTCCATATGCATATGGAGATCCTTCTCCTCCAAGCTACTAAAAAGTTCTTTGTTTCCAGTCATGTGGAAAGATGCACCACTATCCAAGTACCACCCCAATCCCAATGCACTTGACACCATTCATGCGATCAATGAGAATTCAAGCTCAAATTGCGAGGCCAAAGTCTCACCAGCTACAGATCCTCCAACCTTCTTGTTCTTTTGTGGAAAATTTGTGGCATGATGTCCATGCTTGTGACAGTGAAAACAATTCACCCTGGACATGTCGCACTCCTTGCCTTCTTCACTGGCCTCAGATTTTGAATGGAATTTATTCCCCTTCCCCTTCTTCGCCTTGGTAGCCAAAGAAAAATCTTCTTCATCTTCATTCTTAGATAAGGATCCATCTCTGGTATTCTGTCTAAACTCCTCTTGCACCAAATCCGACCACAGTCGTTCCCAATCTGGCAACTTTTCCATTCCAGTGATAGAGTATTGATAACTGTGCTAACCCTTGGGAATTCCTAGGAGAGCCAAGCTCACCAAATCATCATCAATGATATTTATACCAAAGATCTCCATTTCATCCCGACATTGGACAAAATTTGTTAGATATTTTGGTATGGAGTCGCCCTTCTCCATCTTGATCTTCCTAAGTTTATCTTTGAGCACCAATTTCCTATGGTCGTTGCTGCCCTGAAATAGATCCGTCAAAGCCTTCCACATTGCATATGGTGTGTATTTCCCATGGAGGCTTGAGACAATTTGGTCTCGTACTCCCTCCAATAGGATCCTCCTCGCCTTTTCCACTTTCTTTTGCCATGCATCAAGATTTGCAACATTTGTCACATCGGGTTTAGGAACATCATTGTCAATGAATTCATTGAAGCCATTGTCTTCGAGTATTGCCTCCATCCTGTCCTTCCAAGAAATATAGTTTGAGCTGCCATCGAGTGTGTACTCCAACTTCAAGCCATTGAAAGCCATTTCGATCCTGAATCAGCTGTAGCACCAAGAAAGTATTTATGAAAATTTGAATTCTATCCAGTCACAAAATCAACTACTCCTTCACAACTATGATTTCCTGTGCCCTGATACTATGTATAAATTATACAACAAACATGTATATCATGGATTCAATATGATCAAACAATGTACTAAAGTTAAATACTGAATCGCTTCTACAAATCAATTGCAGAATTAAAAACACAATCGCCAATCACTTGAAGCAAAGAAGAATCAATCAAGCCACAACACGGATAATTTCCCGGGGAAATCTTGCTGCTCAAAACCCCACTATCTTCTATTGTATATTCAGCATGGAATCGTGAAACAATTACATACAACTCTTCTTACAAGGGCCCTCGGGTACTCAGCTAATTGTCTCACACTGATCCAGAAAAAATCGAGCCAACACTTAGCCAATTATCAACTTGCCTTGCGCACACAATTCATGAGGAATGCAATCCCTATTCCTTAGGAATTTCAGCCTTTCTCAACTGTGTTAAGTATCATGGGCATCCTGTGGTTTTTTAACTACACTTGGGTAGCCTACTAATATCACAAATGATATTTACACTTCCCTTTCACCTATATCTCAACTAGGTCTCCACTGGAACTAACATGCATGCAACTAATAATAGTAAATCCTCAGTTGCATGTGAGATCATTGATTGTGAATTAAATAATATTTAATTCACTAGTGTATTAAACAGTTACAACTAGCACAACTGAGTTTACCTCACTGAACTGAATTAAACTGATTACTACTTGCATTAACTAATGCAGCGCTGCACTTCGAATTCTATTACAACTAGAATTACTCTTCATGCCTCACCAATTAATTTTAACTCGAAATTCATGATTTAACTGAGTTTATCACACTCATTTAACTATTACAAGTTATTTTGAGATTATATTACATTTTATTGTCCATCTTAATTAAGGGACAACTAAAATATGCATGCACCAAATTTAGCCCACACCAGTGTAGGTGCTGCTTGGACCTCTTGGTCCCACACTTAGTGTAGGTTCTGCTTGGACCTCCTGGTCCCACACTTAGTGTAGGTGCTGCTTGTTGTTTCTGGATGCCAATTTCGCTGTTTCTTATTGCAAACTTCAACATACCTTTGATTTGATATTTTGTTGGACTTGTTGTAATAATTACTTGATTTTCTTAAGTTGATTTCTTGTGCTTCTCATCTCATACCTTTTATAGATATCCATAGGTAGCTAGTTTCAGTTTCATTTCAAGATGTAGATTGAATGTGCTTGTATGTCAC
This sequence comes from Pinus albicaulis, assembly GCA_034641835.2. Lineage (NCBI taxonomy): Eukaryota > Viridiplantae > Streptophyta > Pinopsida > Pinales > Pinaceae > Pinus > Pinus albicaulis. The sequence continues at coordinate 1,835,599,764 of CM076575.1, read as the reverse complement.
TTCCTAAACATCACTGCTCCTTATTCATGCTTTGGCTTAAACCACTTATTATGCACATACTACATAATCCAAATTTCTCCTCTATGACTATGATAGAACCAAGTTTATTTTTCACTATATTAACATCATTCGGAGGCAACATAATTAATCTAAGGTCATTTTGATATGAGGTGAGTATCATAGCTCTTAAGTGTGATCAACATCGAAACCTTGACTGTGAGAAGACACCAAAACTGTGAGACTGAACCTTCCCTCCGAAATATTTTTCACTCTAGTCATTACTCTGATCCAACCGAACTCTTGTCACTGTAATCATCCTTTTGACATATCTGATTTTATGTCACTGTGGTTTATCATCGAGGGTGCAGTAGTATTGAGACCTTTTCATATTACCGAGATTCTATTCCTAGGATTTAATTGTAACACCTGAACTGTGATTTGAACTTGCTTCAAAGAAAGATCCAAACCTTTCTTTTCTGAGTTTATTTTTGTAGTTGATCAAGACTTGTCCACTATTACCAAAATGTATATACTATTAAAGCAATACTATTATAGCACTGAAAATATCCTCCTAACTTTATCCGAGTTTCTTGATTTTTGTTAGTGCGAGGTCCCAATACTTCGTCAATGTGCTTTTAGGATTGAGCTAATTCACTGTGATCCATTAAACCAGAAGTGCCCATCTATGTTCTTCAAGAACCTTGCACTGCCTTTGATCATGACATTAGCTATGATACCATGTTAGACAAATGGAAGTTAATCAAATTATCTCATCATGAAATTATCTTGTGATGTTTCTTGTTATTGTTATGTGTTATTTCATTTTATATTTTCTTTTCATCAAGACTAATGCTAAACAAATAGAAGAGGACACAAGATGTAGGGACGCTCTCAGGGAAAAACCCCACTCTTTGGGGAAAACCCAGTCAAAATTATTCCTTCAGTAGATTCAATATGAGAAGACCAATACCCTAAATAGTGAATCTCTCCACTAAGTCATCCCTTAATTGTGTTAGCACCAAGATCTCCATGACTCCGAGAACTCCTTTTCTTGCACCGAAACTTCATCCTCATTAACTTGACCGAGTTTTGTAGCACTGAGTGTATAACACCGAAACATAATGACTGAGATAGCACCATGATCTATGATCATCATAATACCGAGAATATAGTTTCACCATGACTGATATAGCACCGAGTATCATAATTGAGATATCAACATAACATCGAGTATCATAACTGAGATAAAATCATAGCATTTATTCTATTGTAGATATGTGTTTACACCGAGACTTTGTTTTGCTGTAACATCTTTGAAATATATATAACATTAAGTTACCCGAATCTGTAATAGGTTTGAAACCTTATCCTTCTATAATAACACCGAACCTGTGATGATGATCTGAACTGTATATTTGACCCGTGATCCAAAATTTCAGAGTTATCCGAAATTATGTATGGTAACGCGAAATCTTAGTTGGGTATATATAGTAGTTCCTCCATAAATGAGCTGACATGTTCATCTTGAATAGTTGTGTCTCTATTATAGGGCTAACTTGGAGACTGTTGCTGAAGAAGATGAGTTGAATACTTTCTTGAAGAGGACGAGATGATCATGAACTTGAAGAAGATGACTTGATGGAGGATCCTTTTGACCAAATAATAAACAACCTATATTACATGATTCAAAAGCCCATAATGGGTCAATATAAATCTGTAATGACTAACCTAGAAGTCCACAATGGGGACCTTAATATAATATGACCCAAGCATGAAACCTAAGTCGTTTAATACTAATAAATTCTTTTTGACAAATTGATTAATAATTAGGACCGAAACTAGTTACATTCTTCAATAACCTTTGGGACATGGATGTAGGCATGGCTTCCAAATATTCGAGGTGATCCACACTTGGATTCTTCCCTGTGAATACTTCTTCGAGAGTTATATTCTTGAGACTTCTATGAAGACTTCTATTTTGAATGTATACGACTGTTATTTCTTCTTCTCCCCATAGGAATTTTGGTAGGTCTTGATCAAGGAGCATTGTTTTAATGCCTACTTCAATTGACCCATTATTTATTTCAACAACTCCCTTTGTTCGAGATAATAGGGAAAAATGAGCTCCCTCTTAATTCCTGATTCCTTACAATATGTAATCAATTCCTTAGAAGTGTTTTCCCCACCATTTTCAGATCGTAGAGTATTTATATTTCTTTCGGTTAGGGTTTCCACTTCAAATTGAAACTCCTTGAACTTCTAAAATAATTCATTCTTTGTCTGTAGAAGGTAGAACCATGTATTTATAGAATGATCATTTGTAAATGTCACATAGTAGAGATGACCTTCAATTGATTTTTCATACATGGGCCCACACACATCAGAGTGAATGAGGTCTAATATTTCTTTAGACCTAGTTTCATTATTTGGAAATGGATTTCTTATATGTTTCCCCAAAGAGCATCCCTTGTACACACCTTCATGATATTCCTTGATATTGGTGATGCCATGAACCTATCGATTAAGACTAGGAATAACCTTGTAGTGTAGATGACCATACCTGCTATGCCATAGACCAATGGGACTAATTTCCATATGAACCAAAGCTTGAGGAGGTGGTGTAATAACTCTATATAAGCTTCCTTCATGAAATCCAATAACTATAGCTTTATCAATGCTAGAGTCTTTGGCCCTAGCCAATAATTTTCCACCAAAAAAAGAAACTCTATCCCCTTTATCTTCTAAACAAGAAATAGAAAGAAAATTCTCTTTCAAACCTGGACCATAATTTATATTGTTGAGGTGCATCGTCGATCCATTTTCCAACTTCAATGATGTTGATCCCAGGCCTTTAACAACATAGCTTTTGTTTTCACCCAATTACATTGCATGAGAAGATGAATCCTTTGATAGTGTATGAAGTTGTTTACTTTCTCCTGTCATGTGCCTTGATGCTTTACTATCAATGATCCATGCATTGTCATCACTAAGAGAACCTATAAGAGCACCCAAGAATCCTTGACTTTTGACCTTGTTGAATAAGTAGTGGATGGATTTCTTGATCCTGCTTCCAGCAATGTTGATACACATTATCATATAGCTTATCAAAGAGGGAGAATCCATGTCCATTCATTTTGAGCCAACAAAGTGATCTTCAACCTTTCCTGACCTTAGCTTTGTTACCATGATGAGAAATCAATGCAATTAGACTGCGATTTGATTCCTCTTTCTTGAGAATTACTCGCGAATTATTTTGGCTTCTTTTACGTCTTTATTATATTATATTTCATCAACCAATTACCAAATTACGTGTGTACGAAGATCACAAAAACACAAGAGAAAAGATGTAGGCACTATGCCAGGGAAAAACCAATCAAAATTATCTTCCTTCAATAGTTTTCTTTGAGACTCTTCACTCTAGACATAGACCAAGCCTTTCCTCCACACCAAGTCAGCCTTTCCAGATCTTTGACCCAATAGCAACAAAAAATTGTCCCGAACAACTTCGACTATGTAGCAACTTACGACATCAGGCAACACACATAATGGAGAGAGAGTAGCACCAAAACTTCGATTTTCTTCTTCTCTTTGAATTTGACCTAACTGACACTCCTTTTGGCTTCCTTGACCCACTTCAAAGTTTTTCCGGTTTCCAAAGAGATATCGACCTAGCTTGAGATTAGATGCTCCAAATGAATTTGATCTCCTTCTATTTATAGGCTCCATGTGAGGTTGAATTGGTCCCCTTTAGGCCGACTTGGTGTGGACGTGACATAATTCATATTTGACTCAATAATAAACATTTTTACATGATTCAAAATCCCAAGAAGGGTCTCTTTAAATGTACAATGAATCTATTGACTCAATATTAATCCTAGGAATCCACAATGGGGAATTTTTCTAATATAATGATGACCCAAGCATGGAACCCATGCTTTAATAAGTCATTGGTACAATAATACATATTATTCTCTTTATTCTTTTGACAAGTACATTACATAATGACTCAAATACATTTCATGAAGACCAAACCTAGTTACATTCTTCAACAGTTCAATCACCAGGTACAAATACTATTGGTGTTACACATATAATTTATATAAAAAATAAAATAAATATAAATGAATAAATAATAATAATAATTATAATTAATTAATTACTAGTTAATGAAGAGGCATGTCTCTAAAATACATGTCCATTCATGAAGGGGCACCTGCCTAGGTATATAAGCAAGCCCTTATTGTAATATTCATCATCTTTGTACATTCATCATCCTTGTACATTCATCTTATTAATAAAAATATTATTTACAATAGATTGTGTATTTTACATTTTAAAGCACAATTACTTTGAGTTTTGTCGCTTTAGTGTTATCAAATCCATCCAGTCCTAAGGACATTAACCGTTGCGTAGTATGTCTAATAAGCCAAAGATCCTAAAATCATGGGAACATATGACATATGAATACTCGAGAATTGTTACTCGAAATAAGAGAAATACTTGCAAATTCAATAAAACTTTTTGAAATTTTGAATACAACACATGAAGATGCAGAAGCTGTAAACACGAATGATAATCAAAGTGGGTATATGATAATTGAGGATGAAATCATGGAGGAAGAAAATCAATCTACAAAAATTAGCGATGAACAATCACTACATTTCATGGAATATCAGGAAGAGGTTCTATAAATTATAAATTGTGATAATGATGAAAATAACCTTGAAGCAATTGGAGTTACGTATAATGTTCCCTTAATTAAATTTATCAAACCTTGGCGCAATGATATTCATCTTAGTTGTTTCCCTTCACCTACACTTGTACAAGTAATGGATAACCATTCTGCATCAATTGGTGGACCAATATTAGCTAGAAAAAGGGTTGTTGCAAATGGTTTCCTAGACAATGTAGTAGTAGATGTCTTCCCATTTTGGCTGCTTTTGGTAGCAGCACCATATGAGAAAAACTTCACTCTTAGAATGATGCAAAATGATACTTTAGGTGAACTTTATAGGAGGGTGTGTGAGCTACTCAAACTCATATCTGAACAAATTCACATTTGGAATAATAAGGGGAGGACAAGACAAAATCTTTTTGTATATTGAAAAGATCAAACTCTTGAGGGAGCTCAAATAAATATGGTTCAAGAAATTCTGCTAAAATTTGATGTAATGTCTTCTTATAACAATCAAAATTCTCTGAACTCAGGTGGCGAAACCAATGTTCCATAATGTTTGATACCAAATATAGTAATAAAACATCACCATTCACCCCATTGGTGAGGAAATGATATGCTAAATTTGTGGAAAAAAATAAAACGTTGTAGGCATACACATCTGTAGTGCAAAGAAATAACGTTGCCATACTGCCAACAACACCTCAAAGGGCACACACATATGTGCAAAAGGATGATTGAGGCTTTTTACCAGTAACATCTCAAAGGGAACAAATGTATGTACACAAGGGTAAATCAAGTTGTTCACCCATGGAATTGGGTAATGTTGAGAACCTTGGTAATACTTGTTATATGAGAAACACTCTTCAATGTGTGCTCCACATACTTGAGGTAATTGAGTTTTTTCTTGGAGATTATTAATAACATATAAATCATTACAATCCTCTTGGATATAAGGGCAAGTTAGCAACAAAAATTGGTTATCATCAAGTGGATGCACAAAGTTTCCTAATTGTGTTGTTGGATGGGCTTCAAGAAGATCTAAATCATGTAAAAAATAAGTTTTACACAGAGATTGATGATAAAAATGAATGCTCAGATGAGACATTAGCATATACATATTACACACTCCATAAAGCATGGGAAGATTCCATCATTCAAGGTATGTTTGGAGGAAAATATAGCGAAACATTATCGTGCACTAATTGTGGTAAATTCAAAAGGAAATTTGATTCCTTTACACATCTACTAGATACATTTCCCAAAAAAATAAAAATGAGAGTTACAATATTTAGCAGCGATGGCATTGAAAAGCTTGCACAATATACAATAACTGTGAATCATGACGGAACATACCATGACATAGTTAATGCTCTAAGCTCTCTATGCTTCGTAAGGGTTGATGAGAATATTTTTCTTGCAAGGATCTCCAATTGTCAAATTGTTCGATATCTGGAGAAACCATCTAATCCCTTCTCCAATACTGCAGATAATTTTGTCCTTGTAGCATATAGGCTTCCAATTGTTCAAGAGAAATTTCCATTGGTAGTGTTGCATCATCAGATTCAAAGTGAGGAAGTACCAAACACATATTTTGAAGGGAAACTTTTGGATTGATCCATATCAACAATTTTAATATGCCGTGTCACCCTTTAGAAAAAACATGGCTGTATGAATATGTACATTGACTATTGGGGAGAACATAAATAGATAAATAAATAAATAAATATCCTACCAAATTATTAAAATTCACTTTATGAAAGTGATTATAAAGTTATAAAGTTATTTTATAATAAATTTTATAAACTCACTTAACATAATTAACTATATATATTAAATAAAATATTATTAAAAAAATTAAAGTAAAAAAATATATTTATATAAAAAAATTGAAAGTGGAATCTAAAAAAAAAAGAAAAAAAAAGAAAAATTGAAAGTGGAATTAAAAAGAAGGAGAAATAGGTAAACCCTAGTTCCAATATAGTATTAGCAACGAATTATACATGGTAAGGTATCGATGACCATTTACACCTTACCGAAAATGACGTGAACAAAGTGAAAAAAATATTAGCGATTAAGGTAAAGAAAATTGTTAGTGATTAACCTTTGAGGAAAAAGCTTTTTGAAGAGAGAGGCAATGTTACGATATAATTTATATAAAAATAAAATAAATATAAATGAATAAATAATAATCATAATTATAATTAATTAATGAATTTTTAATGAAGATGCATGTATGTAAAGGACATGGCCATCATGAAGGGGCGCCTACTTAGGTATATAAGCGGGCCTTCATTGTAACATTTGTCATCCTTGTACATTCATCTAATTAATAAAAATGTTATTTACAATACATTGTGTATTTTACATTTTAAAACACAATTACTTTGATTTTTGTCGTTTCAATTGGTAACCAAGTAGAACTCAATAACTCAAACCTCGGTGGGAGTAGAACATGCGAGTTCAAAATGAAGCTCTTTGAAATAGTATGTTCAAACTGATTGAGCTAGTTGTTGAGAAATCTAGGGTAGAGTAATTATAAATTTGATTTCTCTTTATCCTTGACACTTTCTTGTGATATTAGATTAGTGCTCATTATTATTATGTTGTTTTTTCCATCATCAGGACAAATTCTAATAGGAAGATCATAATGCAAACATGAAGACACTAGAAATAGGCTCCAAGCCAGGGAAAAATACATAAGGGGAAAATCCATAAACTCCTTCTTATAGAATTTATTCAATGAAGACTTCCAAGAACTTGACCCAAGACCAACCAAACAAAAGATAAGCCAGCCAAGCCCCAACGAAATATTTGCAAAATTAGATTTGAGGAAACCCTAGTCTTCTCCAAGAAACTCACACATGTGAGCTATTGAGATCCCAAACATATTAAGCTTTGTCCCTCCTTTTCTTCATTGCCCTTTTAGATATTTCGATCCTCTTTTGTGCTCTTGATCAGATTAGAAGAACTTGTTGTGTGAGGTATGTTGCTAATGAGGTTGAGCTTCTCTTTTTATAGGCTTCTTGAGTGCTGCATTAGGCCTCTTCTAGGCCGACTTACCTTTTGGGTTGACTTCTAGACTCATATTTTTACAATAATATTTTTGTTTCTTTGATTCTTGAGCCACACAAGGGCTATTACATCATGACTTTGACTCTTTGACATTGTGCAAGACCCTAGAGCATACAATGGGTGCTTGATCTAGGATACACAACCAATGGGAAAGAAACCCATTTTATAATAAATAATTTTCTTTTTACAAATAATTTATTTTATTTTTGACAAATAAAATAATAATTACATCAATTCATAACTCATATACAATTATGAAGTCTGACACTAGTTACATTTCAACGCTCCTTCTTAACTAGGGAGGTATTCATAATTGATCACATGTACAAGGACACTACTTCCATTGAATTATTATCTAAGAAGAGTTATATTAGTAAACCATCTCATAAACTATGTTCTTAGCTTATATCAGTTTATCTCATCATAAAAACCAATGTTGTCATATAGCAAGGCCTTGACTAACAACTCTATCTCTCCACTAGATTAGAGCATAATTCTAGGGAGAGAATGATTTATAGACACCCTCATCATTGTCTCTCAAGGAACATACCCCATATAAATATTCACAAGGTGTTTGTAATTTTAAGACCATTCCTATTTGGGATTTGCACATCCTCAAGGAATTTCCTCTTCGACTACTCTTTCCTATTGGATGACCTTCCTCATCCTCAAAGAGTATCTGTATTGGTCTCATATGCTTACCCAATATTCCATTCTTTCTTCATGATGTGAACACAAGAATGATGTGTCTACCTCTCCCTCTCAAACATGGAGGTTCTACTTAATTCCTTTACACGTGAAAGGAATATATCCAAGCTCCTTCTTAACTAGGGACTTGCTTCCAATATCAACTGCTTATTCTCCCGTGGAGATCATGGTATAATTAATTTATTGTAGGAATCATCAACTTATGGAGCCATATTCTTTCACAACTTCTCGTAGGGACAAGCCATCACTTTCCATATCATCAATGCTTACCTGCTACATATTCACGAACTAGTCCATTAGAGGAAATTTCGGCCTAAAATTGCCTATGAATTTTTCACATAGTTTTCATATCATAATATGTAAACCAATCAAAATCCTTTATATTTAAAAGAGGTACATGTCTTAGATAATTTTAAATTGTTTAATTTTGGTATCTGTGAAATATTTTTATATTAATTTGGGTATCTGTGAAATATTTTATTATTAATTTAATTATTTGTGAAATATTTAATTATTATTATTTATCTACGTTACCCATATGAATTAGAATATCGAAAAAATTATTAATGCAATGTAATTATTGATATTAGTGAAAAAATTAAAAATTAAAAATTTAGCCCCATTTGACATTAATAACCATGCCCCAAAAAAACACAAAAAATATTTAAATATAAAATATAGACCTAGTTTAACTTATAAACAAAATGACCTTTTTTCACGACTATTTTTCTCATTAATTTTAGTCAAAGTCTCACAAATATTTCTAAAAAATCGAGTTTAAATTGTTTAATCTGCATAATTCGAGTGCGCCAAGGGATTTTCAGGGTGCTAAATACATTTATGAATTCAAAACTGTATTTTAAACAACAAAAAATCTGGAAATTGTATTTCCGAATTTTGGTGAATTTTAGTGAAGAAGGATATTTCGTCTATAAGTTAAACTATGTCTAATATATATATAGACAATTGAATATAAAATATAAATATAGAAAGTTATAGTTAAATATAAAATAGTTAATGTTATGTCCTTATAATACTAGTGTAACCCCTTATTCTTATTATTATTGTAACCCCCTTATTGTTATTGTTGCGCCCATGTTGTCCCCATATTGTTATTATTGTGCCCCATAGAATCCCACTATTATTGTTGTTGTACCCTTACATTATTATGATTATGTGACCCCTTAGACTCCTATATATAGAAAGTAGGTATTGTCATTTGAATGATCCCAAAATTGTCCATTTATGTAATGTAAAGGAGGTTTGCCCCTAGAAGAGGCTAATTTCTAAGTCGTTGATCTATCTTTTCTTCTATCTTGTGAGTTGGTTGCATAACATTTGGTATCAGAGCTTTGGATACTAGGGTTTCGCTTTTTCAAACAGGTCGTCTTGGAATTTTCTCTAACTATTTTTCTACGAAGATTCAAAAGATGAAATTGAAACCACATGGAGTCGAAATACTGGTGAACCTCGTGTACAAATTTCAGATCTTGGTTCGCTATATTTTCGAATATATGATCCAAGAAAGTTAGGGTTTTTGAAGGCTCCATAATTTCATCTCAAACAGGTGATCGAGGGAAAATCATCATAACTTTCGTTTCAGGCATCAGATTTGAATTCTGTAAATAGCGGCCGAAATTTCACGGACAATAGTTTCTTGTATATCAATTTTAGGGCCAAAGGTCAAAACATGGACACATGGAACATCGTACAATTTCGCTTTACTGAACCAGTGCATAATTAGGTCAATGTGGGATATTGAGAATAACTTTACCTTGAAGGATCCAAATTAGGTATGATCCATGACATTGGAAAGAAAAATCAGAGGGCTACTACAAGATCAAAGTTCAAATCTTGGGTATATGAAGCGACAAAGATGCATGAGGTTCAATATCAAGCTCCTTAAAAGGAATAAAAAAGCGTGTATTTTTTTTTAAAATTGCATAACTTTTGTTTGAAAAAACAGTTTTAGGTGATTCCAAGGGAATATTGAAGCATTTATATCAGTATTGGGTTCTAAAATGCCTCCAAAAAATAATTCCACACTCGTTAAGCCCTCATAAATCTATACTATGACACATGAAGAGGAAGAATTGCAACATGATATATCAAAATTATGAGGCAAAGTGCAACAAATTTCGCTCTTGCAAAGAGTAAAAAAAAATGAAATGGAAGTTAAGATAGATGGTATGGAAGCTAAGATGGATGGCATAGAAGAAAAAATGGAATATTTTAAGGATTGATTAAAATAAAGCATGGAAGGTTTAAAGGATGGTTTAAAAGAAGAAATGGAAGGTTTGAAGGAAGGTTTGAAAAAGTTGCTACAAGAAATGCTTCCTAATGGAGAAATGGTATTAGATGAAAATCATGATGAGAACAAAAAAAATGTTAAATATGATTTCATAGCCTCTAACATTGGATTGAAGATCCACCATATTCCAAATATTGATATGAGGAAGTTTGAAAATGTTAATCATGATTTCATAACCTCTAACGTTGGATTGAATACCCACCATATTCCAAATATCGATATGAGGAAGTTTGTTGGCAAGGATCTGGTAACATGGATACTATTAATGGAGAAATACTTTGATTTCCATAATGTGAAACACACACAAAAGCTATGCATTGCAAATTTATATTTAGAACCCAATCAGTTTGTATGGTATTGATGACTTTCTTTTCATAAACCACTTGTCACTTGGTCAATTTTTACAGAGGAAATGATAGCACATTATGAGGATACAAAGAGCAACACCTTATTTAGCCAATTGATAAATCTCAAACAAAATGGTTCAATGGTGGAAAACATTGATGAATTATAAAAAATGAATATAAGGGTAAATGATATTCGAGAGGAACATGTTGAAATGGCACCCCAAGGGGGCTTCTGATTTAATTTTTCCTTAATTAAATTGGAAGAGAATCTGTAATTTCATCTCATAACAACTTGTATTAGTTAACTAAGTCAGAATGACTGAGTTAGCTTAGAAATTTGAGTTGAGGGTCAGAGAGTAGGCATGTAGAGTTCTCCCATGATTTAAGGGGCCCTGTTACAGTTATTTGCTAGTTGTAATTAGTTAACTCAAGAAATTGAGTTAAAATCAGTTTAAGTAGTTCTAACTGAGTGTTGATCTCGTGAGAGGCCAAGTGAATTAAATTTGGTTTAATTCACAAGTAGTGATTAATCAGTTAAATGATAATTCAGTATAAATAGAAGTTTCATGTCATTTATAAGGAAGGCCTAGTTGAGACTGAGGTTAAAGGGATGATAAATATCAGTTGTATAATTATAAAGTTGTACAGGTTAGTTATAGAGTCATGTGGAGGCCAAGGATGCATTACACAATAAATTAGAAGGATTTTCCTATTTAATAGGGTGACAATTCCTCCAAGAATGTGTGAGAAAGGCATGCTGAGTAGAGGCTGAGAGTTGGCTAAGTAATTGACTGATTTTTCCTATATCAGAGTGAGGCAGTTGGCAAAGTGCAGGAATTTATCTAAGAGAGAAACTTGTATTGTTTCATGATATTGAGTTTAAAAAATATATAGATAATGAGGTTTTAGTCAGTGTGCTTTCCCCAGATACATCTTGTGTTATGCGATTGATTGTCTCTTTCTTTTACTTGTTATGTGATTGTGCGATCATGTTTTGTTTCCAAAAATTGTAGAAGGATTCAATATTTTGTTTTTAGTACATTACAAGATCATATTGAATCTCGTGGTTAGATTTTCTACATGGTATCAGAGCGCCATGAATCACAATAAGAAGAGAAGAACAAATTTTGTTTTTATCAGGTTCTAATTTGCAGATTTATTCTTCAGGATCCAACATCAGATCAATATGTATTTCAATGGATTGAGACTCAAATATGCATTTGAGGGAAATTAAAATTACATAGCATGGAAGGATAGGATGGAGGCAGTGCTCGAGGGAAAAATACTAAAGGTTTTCATAGATACTGATGTCCCTGAGCTCGAAACAACATATTCTCAACTTCTTGATGCATGGAAGAAGAATGTAGCACAGGCAAGAATGATCTTATTTGAGGGAGTTCAAGATCATATTGTCTCAAGTATCCACGAGAAGGAAACACCATATGCAATGTGGAAGGCCTTGAAATATCTGTATCATAATAGTAGCAACCACATGAATCTAGCACTGAAAGACAAGCTCAGGAAGATAAAAATGGAGAAGGGTGACACGATCAAAAAATACTTGTTACACTGAAATTTGTCACCATGACATCGAGATGTCTATATGAATTCATCATTACCTATTCATTGCTTCCTTGGAAGTCTAAAAAACATAAATTTTCTAAATCAAGTCTTGGAACTGGAGAAAAGCTCTTAAAAATCCTAAAAAGCCGAACTACGAACTTTTCCTAGTCATTCCCTACGGTACCACGACTAATTTATATAAAAACTGCGGCACATCCCGTACGTAAAGCTCATTAAAACTGCGGATCACTGTAAAAGGTAAAATAAAAAGAAAATTAAGTTCTAGAAGCCCAGCTGGTCGAATATTCTCCCAGTTGGAGCATTCTAGAAGCGCTATCTGGTCGAGCTTCGCCCCTTCCATTCATGAACCTTTATCCCTTCATAAATGGAGCTATCCCTTGGTTTTTGGAGCTAAAATCCCATGATGAGAGGGCTTTATCCCTTCCTTTTTGGAGCTGAAACTACCTCCCTTCTGCTATAAATCAAGACCAAGTTTTAGTCTCAAGGGTACTTAGTACTTAGCACATAGAGAGTTCAGAGAATACTCACTTCTTGCTTTGGAGAGAGTACTTAGAACTCGATAGTTTTGAGGGGAATTGCTGAATAAATATACTCTCCATATTCTGCATTGTTGGCATGAGAAAGATTACATAGCCACAACCTTATGCTGATAAAGAGAGTCAGAGTCTTGTCAAACTGAGGAAAACGGCTGTTTGGGACCCCGAAAGAACCTATATGAACATCAAGGTGTCAAGGTTGTAAGGTTTCTTCTTTTATATTGAAAGTTAATACAAATGGATTCAATTTTCTCATTGAGTTGTTCATCTATCTTTTGAATGATTTAATTCTTAGATTCCTTGATCACTAAGATATATTATTGCTTTCAAATTATCATATTTTGCAGATGCTTTTGATCTTGTTTGCATGTCTTTGATTGCAGATCTTATATGCTGGATCAATAACTTCTGGAGTGACTGGATTGAAGGCCGAGCAAGCGTTGGACTTCAGATAGGAGTATCTATCCGTAGTTAATGAGTAATTCTTAAGCAAGAGAATCTAGAGAAAATAGTCTACATCTGTCTGTTTGTTTCTAGATATCCTTAGGATACTAGGGAGATCGTTCTTGTCCGCAAGAGGGATTCATCTGTCTAACAAATTGGCGACTCCACTGGGGAAATAAACTGAACTTAGTTTTCTTGTTTATTTTCAGTTTGAATTTTGAAATTTATTTGACTTTGATTAGCTTGAATCTGGATTGGGTACAAAATATAATAGGATTCTGGACTGGAAATATGTATTTTTTTTATTTTTTCTATACTTTTCAGCCTTCTGCACTTTTTGTTTAAAAACAGAGCAGTAGACTATGCTGTTTTTAGTAGAATAAAGTGTGGTACCGCATCTTGTTCCATTAGAAACTGCGGACTTCTGGAAAATTTTGAAAAAGTAAGAATTCTACTTTCTGTAATCCATTTTCTTGATTTTTTGTGATTATCCCAATATGTTTTGATTGTCAAAGAACTCTGTCAAGGTTTCTTTCAGCAATTTTTGTGTTGAAGTGATTTATTCAGTTATTTTGCATGTTATGAGTAAACGATTTGCCTAGTCCTCCCTTTACTCTGAATCAGAAACTTTTATATACCTCAGCCACTTGGTATTTCATTGCTTTGCTGTTGAGCCATTGAACTTGATGCAATTGTTACTCTTATGAAAATTTGATTTTATTTTCATTTGCAAACTTATAAAACCTTTTAGATTGATAAGGTCTAAATTTTGTTTTTAAAACCATTTTTGGATGCTTTTGTTTTTTTTTCTGGAATAAGCAGAAAATTCTTGGTTAGATTAAAAACCAGGCTTTAAACATTCTCCAAGTTTTAGATAGAATTCGAGATTAGAGTTTTATTTTAGTTTTGAATTTTATAATTTTGAGTTTTTTAGTTTTCTTTTGTAAGAAGTTTGTTTTTGTTTTCGATCTAAATGATATAGGGAATTTCATTTTGAGAAAAAGATCTTTTTGAAATTGAGTTCTCTGAATTGTCTCATTTTCAAAGTTTTTCATATAGGAAAGAAAGAATTGATATTTTAAAAATTATTGAAATCTCTCAACTCTTTCCTCTAGTTAGATTTCATTGAAAAGAAATGAGTTATTTATCATATAGATGCATTGTAGCATATTTTTAGTCAGATCATTAAAACATCATCGAAGTTTCATTTCCGTACCCATTGTCCTAAGAAACCGCCAATTAAAATTAACGCTTAATTAAAATCAATCTAGAAATTTTATATTTTCTAGGGCTCTTTTCCACCAATATAGCTCAGGTTAGTGTCTTGGAATCGGTTTTAGTTAACTCTCCAAGACAGTAAAAACAAACAAGTAGTCGATCTTGCGGTAGGAAAATCCAATTGTAGCTTATATGCTCTGGGAAGCTCCTCCTAAAGGAGTCAAGCACGAGATCATATCCAAACCAGTGAGGTAATCATACCTATCTCATTGGGAACAATAGAAGATGTGCACGTATTAAAAACGTTAAACCTCGGATAGACCATTGTCGAGGAGCCTGGGGTCACTTGTCGGTAAACCTTGGATTATGTCAAGGAGCCTTCAAGGGGATTGAGCTTGTTACTCTGCCTTTGCGTGTATATCAGATCATAGACTGTTCCCCCAGGTATATGTGTTCCTGTTGGTGACCTTAGTGACCATAAAATTTAGGATTCTTTCCCAAGGTGACGGTGGAGGGGAGGTCCCATTGTCCCTGGAGCAGACGTCGGCTAGACTCACTTGGGCTCTTCGGAGGGTTATCTTCACTCGAGATGGTTTAAGTGGAGAAACTTGCATCGGTATGTTTCATTAAGCAAGTTGTCGGGGTAACTATTCTAACTGCCATTTCTGCATTAAAATTCTATGATGTTGGATTTCATCACCAACTAGTGTTTTTAGTGTGGGGATCTACTATTTGTGTGTGGATTGATCTCTTAGATTTTTATAGGTGTGTGATTCATTTGATTGTTTCCTTAGCGAATTTAGGGTTTTTGTTTGAAATTTTCTTTGATTGCGTGTGTTAAAATTTTTAATCGTGGCTGAATTACCGAGACGATCACATAGAACTAAGGGGAAACCCCTTGAGTATACACAAAGCCAACTAGAAAGACTTAGATCTCTGATACCAAATTTTATCGGTAGAACTGGATCAACAAAACACGGAGAATCATCCATAATTATTCATCCTGATTTTGAAGTACATCAACCGCAAATAGCATAACATTCTCCATAGATAATTTCAATTTCCGAATTAACCGAAGTTGCTTGTGTAACAAGTGAGTTATCAGCTGAAGAAACTGAAATTTCTGAACCGGAAACTGAACCTACTACGTCTGAACCTACTTTAGAATTCACTACTCCAACTCTTGATTATCCGGATTCACCCAGTGTGAGGAATCGGATTACAAAAGATCTTCCTCCTGGTCTCGTTAGTATTGAAGAAATCACTGATATAGAGGAAGAGATAGTTCTTCCTTCAACTTAGGAAAATTTAGAACTTTTACAATCCTTTTAGTCAAGACGCTTGGTATTCTTCATTGACAGATTTTCTACAAAACTTAGGTCTTCAGTATTCGCCACCCCGAATTCCTTTCTACTCTACACCAATATGTTATAGACCTCCGATAAACATGTCTATTGAGTCATCTATGTTTACTGAATTTCCAGAAACATTTTTCTATGGTGGTTTGTCTGTTCCTACGGGCTATCAGTCGCTCTCTGGTACATTCTCAGGAGCATCTCCATTTCCCAACAAACCAATGTCATCGTTTGGCCCGAATGAATCAAATACTGGGACTTTGAACAATGAGCAAGTTTATATGATGTCTGGAAATATTCCAAACCTCAGACCTCAAGGCAGTAATTTACCGCCTGGGGGGAAACCTCAAAATAATCAAATACAACCTAAGGGGCAACCCCAAGGACAATACATACCTCAGGGTCAATATCAACCCCAGGGACAGTACATACCTTAGGGTCAATATCAACCTCAGGGACAATATTTACCTCAAAGTGAATACATGCGTCAAGGTCAATATCAACCTCAAGGGCAGTATCCAGCTCAAGGATTGCAACCTCCTTTAGCAAAAAAGTTCTATCCAGAACAACAAATGTTACAAGGAGGTGGAAATTATCCAGCTAATTACCAACCATATGTTCAACCTAGTTATGGGCCGTCTTATGCACAACCTTCGATGGGACCCTCATATCCCGGAATGGTGTGGGATCCATCCCAAGTCCAACAGAATTTACAACCAAATGTGCAAGTACCTTATTATCAAACTGGAAAACTAGTTGGTTATAATCAACCCCAACAACCAGTCCAGCCTACAATTCAAATACCTGCATTTGGTCCTATTCAGCAGCCTCGTCCGAGTACACCTAGGACTCCGCCAAAAATTGCTGCTCAGACTTCTATTCAACCTGCCACACCTACTCCTGGAGTGTCTATAGCTCCTATTCCTTCTGACCCTAAAAAATCGGTACAAATTCCTTAGGTTTCTATTCCACAATCTGGACCTACAATTCAGACTATTGTTCAGATGCCTGCAGGACAACCTAGTACAAGTATAGTTATAACAAGTCAACCTTAGTTTACTTATCAACCATATCATGGACCGTACCAATATGGACCTGTTCCAAAAACTCCAATTTACCCGCAACAACCGTATCCTGGGTATACATATCAGACACCTGTTCAACCCCAGTATGGTCCGGTTATTCCTGGTTATCTAGGGGGCATTTCGATTCCAAATGCACAGGCTATTCCAGGATATCCTCGATATCCTCCTCCTGGGATTGGTTTAGTTTCACAAGGTTATTAGCAAGACCCTACCCATCGATTACCATTCATAGAAACTTTGGATTTACCTGATTTATCCCGCCTTACGAATGATCCCATCTATTATCATCCGTATTGGCCGTCAATGCCAAATAAGTTGCCCAGTGATATCCCAAAGTTTGAAGGAAAATCAGGAGAGGATCCTCCTAACCATGTCATGACTTACCACCTTTAGTGTGCATCCAACTCATTAATCGATGATTCCATTCTACTTAGAATTTTTCAGAGAACTTTAATAGGATTAGCTACTAAGTGGTACATTGAATTGCCACGAGGCTCATTTAACAATTTCAATGCCCTAGCAACCGCTTTCTTAACTCATTTTCAGTTTCCAGTCAGATACGACAACGACACAGAATTATTAACTTCACTAAAACAATCTACGTCTACGTACATATCAGATCATATACATGAATGGAGACGTTGAAGACGTTTGGTAAAAGTTTTTATCTCGGATTAGATATTGGCAGAATGGTTTATCAAATCATTGCTACCAAAAATCACTGAAGATGTAGCCAAACGAGGAGTTGTTACTGAAGAACAAGTTATCACTCAAGTTCAGTATCTTGACTTGGTATATACCCAGTCTGGTACTTTGTATGAGAAAATTCCCGATTTACCGCATCCTGGTCAGATAACAACAACTCCTTCAGGGTCTCATGCTACTGATGGTGTAATCGGTTCAGTTAGTACGACTAAGAGTAAGAAGAAATCTTCGAAGGTTACTTCTCCTATAATAATTTTACCTGATTCACCGAAAGGAGAATCTTCCCTGGAAACTTCTGCCGATATTCACATTGTAGATTCGTCTACTACGAAATTAAAATCTGGTAACAAGAAGAAAGGGAAGAATAAGAGTAAACAGACTTCATCTCCCAAGGAAAAAACTGATAAAACTGAATCAACTGATGATAAACAGAAACCTCGTTATCCTTGTCTTATCTGTGACGAGGATCATTTCACCAAGGAATGTCCGCATAGGGCTGAGGTATCTAAGTTCGTCAAAGGTTCACCCATCCCCACTGTCTTGAAGGATCCCTTTCCTGTTCAAGATAGAAAAATGATTGGATCTTCTTCTAATACATCAACAGATATTTTGATGATGTCTCAAGTAATAGTTGAGACTCGATCACAATATTATGGTAGTAAAAATCCCGTTACTGGTAAAGAAATAGAAAATTATAATTATGCACCAGCTACATCTCCTTTGGTTTCCGATCCTCTTCATATTGAGAAACTGAATCCTGATCTAGTAATCAAACTTCCAGCTAAAGGTGTACTTCGTAAATCAGCTTTCAATCCGCATGCGAGAGCTACTCAAAATTACAACATTGTCGAAGATTTAGCAATATCTCCTTCAACAATGTAGGCTTTAGAAGTGCTGCAATTATGCCCAACACAAAGAAAATTACTCTTATCAGCAATTGGAGCTGTAAATCTTCAGGATTCGAACCTTATGGTCTTCGATTTAGAAAATTTTACACCACGACTCCATGATCAAATGGCATTTCAGATCCCAGTACTTGTCAAAAACAGACGTTGCTTTCGTACTGTTATTGATGAAGGAGAATCTACGTGTATTATATCGTTAAACTGTTGGAAATCACTTGGTTCTCTAACACTTAACCAATCACCGACAATCCTCAAATATTTTGACGAAAGAGGATTCCATCCCTATGGGATTTTACAGGATCTACCTATAGAGGTCGAAGGTAAAACTGTTAATTTAGATGTGGAAGTAGTTGATGCCCCTCTAGATTACAACCTTCTTCTAGGTCGAAGTTGGTCTTATGCTATGATTGCAGTCGTGTCATCCGTCTTTCGGTTAATCATGTTTCCTCATCAAGGAAAGATAGTGAAAATCGACCAGCTCTCATATTATTCGTTAGACCCAGCGTTTACAGATAATATTCAACACATTGGAAAAACGACTATCCCTTATGAGGATGTAGGAGTAGGTTTAATCAAAGATTCCGCTTTGTTGGGAAATTTTTCTATGCCTCCACCTAACATACCACGTACTATTGCTAATATCAATATGATTACATCAAGCACTATTCCATTTGATGATCCTTGGGTAGTGCCTTTAGAATCAGAACTAGATTCGTATAATGGCGTGATGCCTTTGAGTCCATTTGAGTTAGCATATCAAGAAGTACAGTCATTTTACAATTCATCATCAACTGATTCTGACCCAATGAATGTGGTCAATGAAGAATCATTTTTACCATCAAGCTCAACTATAACATCAATTCTAGATCCTTTTCAATAAGAGTTTCATATCGATGAGAGCATTCATGAATTCTTGTCCATAGATTATTTACCATAGGATGATCTCCATCATAAGTCATCATTTTTTCCTGAGCTTGATAGATTCAAAAATATTTTTTCATCTATTTTTACAATTTATTATGTCAAGGAACCCCAGAGTCCGATATCGATCACAAATTCAGATTCTGAAGTAAATTTGGGGAATATTTCTTCCACGATTCCTATTGACATATCAATGAAACCGGGAATTATTGAAAACATTCATATAGTTGCCTCTTGTATGTTAGATGAAATTGCTACATATAAGGCCCTATTTCAAGAATTCCACGACATATTTTCCTGGTCTTATAAAGAAATGCCAGGAATTGATCCCAAAATTGTCGTTCATGAAATCAAAACTTACCCAGATGCTAAACCGATCAGACAAAAATTACGTTCGATACATCCACGAAAGGTTGCCGCTATCAAAGCTAAAGTTGAGAAATTATTGAGAGAAGGTTTTATTTATCCCATCCCGTTAATGGATTGGGTATCTAATATCATTCTTGTTACTAAAAAACAAGGAACAATACGAGTATGTGTCGAATATAGGGATATTAACAAATCTTGTCCTAAATACAGTTATCCAACCCCTTATATCGACCAAATCATTGACGATTGTGCCGGAAATGAAATGTATTCATTTATGAATGGATTTTCCGGATACAATCAAATCAACATACTCCTTGCCGATCAACCAAAAACAACATTCATTTTTCCTTGGGAAACATTTGCTTATTGTACAAACTACCTTTTGGATTGAAGAATGTTGGGGAAACTTTTCAAAGGGCAATGTCCTATGCTTTTCATGACATTAAACACATTGTGCAACCTTATCTCAATGATTTACCTTCTCATTCATTACACAGGAAAGATCATCTAACTCACTTACGAGCGATTTTTATGAGATGTAGGTATTATAAGATTCGCTTGAATCCACACAAGTGTGTTTTCTGTGTACAATCTGGTAGGTTACTGGGATTCGTCATTTCGAAACAAGGCATTCGTGTCGACCCTTCGAAGGTTGAGGCTATTATCAATTTACCTCCTCCTTCCGTACTCCACCAACTCCAAAGTTTGCAAGGGAAAGTAAACTTTCTGCGTAGATTCATCTAGAACTATGTTGAGTTAACCAAAGGTTTTACCAGGCTTTTGAAACAAAATCTTCCTTTCATTTGGGATGAGATCGATGATCGATCTTTTGATGCTCTAAAACACGTGTTGACCCATGCACCTTTACTACATCCACCAAATTACAGCCAGGATTACTTTTTATACTTAACAGCCTCTGATTCCACTATTGGAATGGTATTAGTTCAAGAAGATGAATTCCACAATGAGCATGTGATTTACTACCTCAGTCGGAATCTCAATCCGACAGAGATCAAATACTCGCATGTGGAGAAATTGGCCTTGGCAGCAGTTCAAGCTGTCCAACGATTCTGTAATTACATCTTGTTACGAAAAACAATGGTGATTTATAACTGCAACACGATGATGTATATTCTCACTAAAAAATTTCTTGGGGGCAAATAATCTAAATGGGTAGTTATCCTTTAGGAGTTTGATTTAGAATTTGAAAAATCCAAATCAAAGAAATCACTAGTGTTCGTCGAACTGATGTGTGACTTCCCGAATACTAAGACAAAAACTATGGTAGAACATCCGATTGCTAATGAATCTCTATTTCTTATCAATACGTTAGACCCTTGGTATGGAGATATAATGATTTATCTCCAAACCAAAACTATTCGGCCTGAAATTTCACGTTCACATCGACGAAAGATCCGTTACCAGTCTCAGCAGTACAATATTGTTAGAGACACGCTTTATCGTCGCGGTGCAGATTCTGTATTTCGACGATGTTTAACCCATGAAGAGGTTGAACAAGTTTTAAATGACTGTCATTCTGGAGCGTGTGGCGGTCATATGTCTGGGTATGCCACAGGCCAAAAGATATTGCATGCTGGTTATTTTTGGCCTTCGTTATTTAAAGATTGCATTCTTGCGGTTTGAAAATGCCACAAATGTCAGATTTTTGATCGAAAGATGCGTGCACCACCAGCTCCTCTTCACCCCATAATTTCTGTCGGTCCTTTCGCAAAATGGGGCATTGATTTCATTACATGTAACCCTCACTCGGCCGGGGGGCATGGGTATATTATTCTCATAGTAGATTATTTTACCAAATGGGTTGAGGTGATGCCTACATTTGCGACAGATGTAAAAACTGCAGATACTTTTGTATTCAATCACATGATTGCTCGATTCGGTGTACCCCAAGCTATCATTACTGATCATGGGAGCCATTTTCGAAACATTATGATGATCGAACTTTCTGACCAACTTGGCCTGTGCCATGATAACTCTACTCCATATTACTCGTAGGTTAATGGTCAGGTTGAAGCTATCAATAAAGTTTTAACCACTATGATTAAAAGGATAATCAGAATCATAAATCGAATTGGCATCCTATGCTTTTCTCAGCACTTTGGGCATACCGAACCTCAACAAAAACCGCAATAGGGTTCACACATTTTCAACTAGTCTACAGTTTAGAAGTTGTGTTACCGATTGAATGCGAAAACCCATCACTCCAATTAGCCATAGAGTTACTACCAGCTACCTCTGAGGAGGAAAAATGATTTTTGTACTTATCACAATTAGATGAGACTCGGCGCACCGCTGCATTAGCAGCCGAAGCTCATAAAAAACGTGTTAAAGCTCAGTACAATCGAAGTGTTTCACCTCATGTTTTTTCAGAGGGTGACCTAGTATTGGTATATGACCAAGCTAATGATAAACTAGGAGTTGGGAAATTCAAATCCATGTGGCACGGTCCTTATATTGTCAAGTGAGTGCTTGAAAAAGGGTCTTACGAATTGATTGATTATGATGGGGTCTCTTTAGATAAACCCATAAATGGACTTTATCTAAAGAGATATTATGCTTGATTTTTTGTGTGAAGATCTCGCCTGTACATTAGTTATTTTTTAAGTCAGCTGCTTTAGATTAGATGAGTGTGTCTAGTTTAAGTTTGCGTTGACTACTATCCTTGCTTATCTTGATTACTTTTTATATTGCAGATGTCGACATCCCTTCAAGCGTACATTGGTTTTTCTGATGGTGCCTGTCGTAATACATGAAATATTTCTTCCACACCCTGGGTTATCTATTCACCCACCGATGAGTTAGTTTCTGTGCATGGGGTAAGCCTTGGTCAAACAACGAATAACGTTGCAGAATATAGCGCAGTGATTGAGTTATCTAATGCCATTTCATTTGGAATTCGAAGTTTGATCATAAGGTTAGATTCAAAACTAATTGCATTGCATTTAAACAGAGTACACACAATTAAAAATCCAGTGTTACTAAGATTATTCTTGAAGGTTTGTCTCTTGGAAAGGCAGTTTGATTACATTGAATATCAACACATTTCGAGAATTTTAAATACATTGGATGATGCATTAGCTAATAATGTTATAAATAGACATTTAAGACATTCAAATAGTAAATTAAAACAACATTCGATAAGTGTTGAACTAGATAGCTGTCAAAAGTAGTCATATCATAGATAGAGTTTGTGTTTCCAAAAATATTACATCGTCTAAGACCATAGTTTTAAAACACCTTATGATCCGAAAGATACTGATACAAAAAAAAAAAATACAATAGTCTGCGATGATAATCCACTATCTGTGATGATGGTCATGATTATATACTATCGCTCGTGCCACTCTACGTAGATATCTCCGAAACTAGCCAGGAGTGCCCGCGACATGCCTCCGGAGACGAAGAGGAATATCATCCATCGTAGTCTCTGGAATATCTCTGGTCAACCTCTCCAGGTTCTGCTCTAAATCAGTGAGGATATCTTCTACCTACTTCTCTGGCAGTGCATTAGGATCTGTTCGCTTCCTCTCAAAGCGACGAAGATTGGCTGGTCTTCGTGGACCAACATCTGCATTTGAATTTTTGTCATAAGTATTGTATGATTAAAAAACAAAACAAAAATTAGATTTAGAAACACATCAAAGTGATTCATTTACCTGACTCATCCCATTGTGTTCCTAGAGGAAAGGGCATATCAGGGTCACCACGGAAATCTATCCCTGCATATGGAAAATCTTCAATGGCGAAGATTTGGTTCTGTAACCAATGAAATATGCATGTGTAAATCGAGCTATCTCAAAACCCTCACTACGACGGGCCATCACTACCACCCAGCGGACCATCCGAGGCTCTCTGATCCCACCAGCATCAACCGAGATAAGCTAGGGGGCAAGAGATGGAATCCTCTCGAGAGCAAAATAAACTACGATAGCTCCATATCCAAAGTTTTTCAACTTTGCGTTCTTAGCTCTGGTCAATTGGCCTTTTACATTAGCCAATACTCCTTCACACCAGTTGAAGTTGGTGCCTCTGTAGCATTCAACCGCTATTTGCATCTGGGCTTTAGTAGCCACGTGTGGAGCTGCACTCCCACACAATTTAGTCACTGTGAACACAACCACTTTGAGTTCAAGACTGATAATTGTTTTTATATCAATGCGGATGTCTTTTGGATCAACTTCTTCATTACAAAATTCTTGTTGATAGCTAGTGATAGGTTGGTCACCTGCCCTAGCCCCGAACAAGGAAATAGGTTCTCCTCTTTTGGATAAACCTGTAAGGAAGTAAATGTCCTCCAACTCAAGTTCGAGCCGATGATCACCAATAATGAAACACTGATCTTGAACGTCCCACTTGTTCACTAACCATGTCAATAGCTCTACTTGAGTCCTCATGCCCTGCATTGCCCAATATTTTTATAATTTGCAGTTTCTCAACACATGCAATGTGGGTAGACTTCCGATAGCTGCCTCATCCACTTCTTCATGCTCACATTCTCTCCATTCAAGCATTGTGAATACTCTGCAATAGACGCATTAAAATATTAGATGCAATTAAAATGGAAAAATTTGGCTTAATTTGAGAGAATTCATCTTTTTATTTTGTTCACAGCGCCTCCACACTTCTTGCACTAAAACAGTGCAAGCTACCGCACGATCTATGCATGAAAAGTGCAGGCAGGTACTGTGTGTATTACCTGCAGAACCCCGAGGGTGAAATTTTAAACCTATTTTTCTCTTAAAAAACGATTTTAAAGCCTAAAAAGAGAATGTAAATGGATGAAAATGAAGAGAAATGTGTTGTGGATTACTTGGATTTGACGGTTTTGGATTCAAACGATCGATTTTTCTGATATCTCCTTCGGAACGTTTTCTACCAAAAGCTCTCAAATTTCACTCTAGATGCAAATGGTAAAAATGAATTGGTTGAACTACTTTTTATAATATTTTTTGAATAAATAAAATAATATATATATATTTTTTAAATTTTCCACTTTGAAAGGTTGTTTTTCAAGTAATTTTTACTTATTTAAAACAGGTATGTTTAATTTTTAGGGTTTTTGTGCAGAATACAGGATTTTTGGGTGAAATAATCATTTTGAAAATGAGTATGCTTTTTGTCACTTTTTCAAACTCGTTAAAACTTGTGAAAAAGCAACACTATATGAGTACATTTTTATCACTTTTTCGAACTCGTTAAAACTTACGAAAAAATGAAAAGTAAGAGTACATTTTTATTCCTTTTTCAAACTTGTTAAAACTTACGAAAAAAATGAAACCATTGAGCATACTTTTATCACTTTTTCAAACTCTTGAAAATTTACGAAGAAGTGAAACTTTGGATTTCTCTTTTAAGCCCTTTTCAAATTCTCTAAACATGAAAAGATCACCGAGTACTTGACTATTCGAACTCGTTAAAGGAAATGAACAGTCATCCCTTTAGTGTAAGTTTACCCATTTTCCGGACTAAAATGGACTATTTACGAAAAAGGTATACGTTGATTAATCATGGTCAATAGAGTTCTTTCCTGCATTATTTTATCCTTTTGAAGGGCTTGAGAGACTAAATTTACAAAAAGTACACCCACAAAGTTTTCTTAAGTTTTTCTTCTGACTCCCTAAAATTGAAAAACACCGAGTTTCACCTATACTGGACTCGTTAAAACTTAACAGTAAAGGACCTGTCAATTATAAACAGGAACGAACCACTCCTTCTTAGGGTTCGATTTTAATACTAATTTGGACTCATTCGAAGGATGAGCTTACATTACAAGCAAATGTTATCCTCCTCAATCTTGTAAAAAATAAAGAGGTACTTGCCAGAAATGGTGGGGGAAAAAAGAGAAAATGAATCCACTTGTCACACTTTGTTTTAAAAAGTTGTATACCACTCTTGAACATGACACTTTTGTCCCATTCATGTCTGGGGCTGGAAAAATCATTTGGCCAACAGTTAATCAAACCACATTGAAAGTCTTCAGCCGGTTTCTGGGTATTAGATTTAGGTCAATCGTCACTAAACCATCTGCAGTGTCGTTATGTGTTCAAGAGATCAGTTAAATAAACCATTCATTGCAAACATTTGTCTCCATTTGCGTTGACCATCCCTGAGTCAGTCCTTGCTATAATTTTTTTCAAAACTTGATCTAATGGTTTCGTGTCGTGGGCTTTCCTAAGATGGGTCACTTTCTATTGACAACAACTCATCATCTAGAAAGTTGATCTAGAATCCTATCAGTACCTTGGGATCTGCATGCCCTAATGGCAGATTTCTCGCCTTCGATGACAGGTTGCATCATTGACCTTCGATCGAAAGATTCTGTGAAATGTTCGACTTCAGATCACAAATTCACATTTCATATATTGTACTGAGTACTTTGAGAACCATTGTCATTATTGGTGGTTTCTCTCACACTTGTTAACAATTCACATCATTGACTGGTAATCAAGTTTTTTCTACCATGTTTGACTTCGACATAATCAATCGCATGAATAGAATCGTACTAGTTCGAGAAGCGGAAATCAAGACCCTAGATCTAGTTTCCACCTTCCAGGTTGCGAGGAGTTTTATTATTCATCATATAGTAGACTACTTAAGACAGATGGTTGCGTCCATGCTGTGTCTACTACTTCATGTAATTCTAAAATCATTTATGTATCAGAACATGTAGTTAGTTTTGATCTAAGTATGGGAATGCCTACCTTAGCGATGATATACATATATATATGCTTGCATTGAATGTTTTTTCCAGGTTTCGACTGATGTGCCGACAGCCCAATCCTCAGAATGATAAAGCACTGCACTCTTCAAAATTCTTCAAAAAAATCTTCAGACTTCGCACTTTAGGGGGCAATCTGTTACACTGAAATTTGTCACCATGACATTGAGATGTCTATATGGGTTCATCATTACCTATTCATTGCTTCCTTAGAAGTCTAAAAACCATAAAGTTCCTAAATCAAGTCTTGGAACTGGAGAAAAGTTCCTAAAAATCTTAACTCTGCACTTTTCTTAGTCATTCCCTGCGGTACTGCGGCTAATTGCTATAAAAACTGCGGCACATCCCATACGTAAAGCTCATTAAAACTGCGGACCCTCGTAAAAGGTAAAATAAAAAGAAAAGTAAGTTCTAGAAGCCCAGCTGGTCGAATATTCTCCCAGCTGGAGCCTTCTAGAAGAACTATCTGGTCGAGCTTCTCCCCTTCCATTCATGAACCTTTATCCCTACATAAATGGAGCTATCCCTTGGTTTTTGGAGCTGAAATCCCATGATGAGAGGGCTTTATCCCTTAATTTTTGGAGCTGAAACTACCTCCCTTCTGCTATAAATTGAGACCAAGTTTTAGTCTCAAGGGTACTTAGGACTTAGCACATAGAGAGTTCAGAGAATACTCACTTCTTGCTTTGGAGAGAGCACTTAGAACTCGATAGTTTTGAGGGGAATTGCTGAATAAATATACTCTCCATATTCTGCATCGTTGGCATGAGAAAGATTACATATTCATAGCCATAGCCTTATGCTGATATAAAGAGTCGAAGTCTTGTCAAACTGAGGAAAACGACTATTCGGTACCCCGAAAGAACCTGTATGAACATCAAGGCGTCAAGGTTGTAAGGTTTCTTCTTTTATATTGAAAGTTAATACAAATGGATTCAATTTTCTCATTGAGTTGTTCATCTATCTTTTGAATGATTTAATTCTTAGATTCCTTGATCACTAAGATAGATTATTGCTTTCAAATTATCATATTTTGCAGATGCTTTTGATCTTATTTGCCCGTCTTTGATTGCAGATCTTATATGCTGGATCAATAACTTCTGGAGTGACTGGATTGAAGACTGAGCAAACATTGGACTTCAGGTAGGAGTATCTATCCGTAGTTAATGAATAATTCTTAAGCAATATAATCTGGAGAAAATGGTCTACATTTGTCTGTTTGTTTCTAGATATCCTTAGGATAGTAGGGAGATCGCTCTTGTCCACAAGAGGGATTCGTCCGTCTAACAATACTTGACAAAGTTAATTTAGTGTCGAGATGAGCTTGGAAGTGTTGGGATAACTGTTGTCTCAGATGATTTGGTGAGACTAGATCTTCTAGGCCTTCCAAAGAGCTATCATAGCTACGAAGACTCTGTTAATGGGAGGGAGAAGCTACCAGATTAGGAGCGACTATGGTCTGATCTGGAACAAGAAGAAATTTAGTCGAGCACCAAAGATGGATCCTCATCAAATAATGATGATGAGGAGAATTGTGCCTTGGATGGAAAGCTGAAGAAAGGAAAAGGGAATTCATCCCATTCCAAATCCGAGACCGGCAAGGCAGGAAAGAAACGAGACTTGTCAAAGGTAAAATGTTTCAACTGTCATGAGTATGGACACTATGCCAAAAATTTTCCACAAAAGAAGAACAACACGAAGCCCTTAGGAGGAGCAACAGGTGAAGCATTTGCTTAAAAGTTCGAGTTGGATTTCACCCTCGTTGCATGCATGGTGTCATCGATGATGGGATATGTGTGGTACTTGGGTAGTGGAGCTTCATTCCATATGACCGGAAACAAATAATTCTTTAGTAGCTTGGAGGAGAAAGATCTACAGATGCACATCGAGATGGGTGACGACATGAGGTATAATGCTACCAATGTAGGTATAATTACCTTTCAAAGGGAGTCAGGTAATCCAGTCACATTAAAATATGTCATTTATGTTCCTGGTTTAAAGAAGAATTTGGTTTCTATTGCTATGTTGGAATATCGTGGCTATGATGTGATCTTCAAAGAAGGAACGATGTTCCTTCATCACAAAGCCACAAGACAGGTGAAAAATATTGGGGTTCAAGTTAAGAATCTCTATAAACTGGATGTAGAGGACTGCACAACAATGAGAAGTAAAGAAGAGAAGGTGGAAAGCCGAGACATTGGTAAGTTATGGCATAAGAGGTTGGGCCATCTACACCACAATTATTTGAGGATCATGTAACAAATTCCTATAGGACTTCGAAAGGGTGCACTTGTGCAGAGAAATACATGCAAAGGGTGTACATTGGGGAAGTATACCAAAGCCACCTTTCACGATAAGGAAAGCCGAGCAAGGGCGATCCTTGAGAGAGTTCACTCAGATGTGTGTGGACCGTTCTCGATAACTTCCACAAAAAATCACATGTATTATGTGATTTTTGTTGATGATTTTTCAAGAAAGTGTTGGATTTTCTTCAAGATCAAACATTCTCAAAGTTTTGTGAGTTCAAGGAACTTATCGAGAAAGATACATGGAAGAAGGTGAAGGCTCTAAGGAGAAATAATGGCGGAGAATACATCTTTAACAAATTCAAGAACTTTTGTGCCTCATAAAGAATTCAAAGATAATTGATTGCACCTTATAACCCACAACAGAATGGGGTTACAGAAAGGAAGAACATAACAATTGTGGGAGAAGCAAGACTTATGCTTCATGATCAGGGCCTACCGTTTCATTTGTGGGTGGAAGCATGCAATACAAAATATTTGTGTAGACCAGAAGTCCTCATCAGATACTTGGTATGAATACACGAGTGGAGGTTTTTTTAGGTAAGAGACTGGATTGTTGTATTTTATTTTTTTTGGTTCATTTGTTTATTTCCATGTGAACAAAGACTCCAAGAAGAAGCAGAGTAAAAAATTGAGTTGGGGATATTTTTGGGGTACACTAATACACCTCACAACTATTAGGTGTAATTTCTAGCACATAGGATGAAAGTGGCTAGAAGAGATGTGAAATTTGATGAAAACAAAGCCATGCAATTATCCTCTGAGAGGGAGCTTGAGTTGCATGTAGTTGAGGAGCTCTTGGCTCCAAAGGATGAAACTTAGGATGTGGAGAAGCCATAAGTAGAGGAACAGAGAGTGGTAGAAACCACTCATGCAGAGCCATCCACCTGAGATGAAAGGAAGCACACCAGAGAGGCTGAAAAATTATTTCTGGATGCAAAATAGAATGTGGGAGCACCCACATCACAACACATGAAGAGAAGGTCCCCAGAGAGGTACAATGGATACATGGATATTATGAATGAAGGTATTGAGATAGAACCATCCTCTTTGAAGGAAGCAATGCAACAACCAATGTGGGTTGATGCCATGGTTGAGGAGTATGACTCCATCATCAGAAACAGTGCATGGGAAGTTTTTCCAAGACCAATGGAGAAGTCAGTTGTAGGATCCAGATGGGTCTACAAGGTGAAGTAGGAAGCAGATGGGAGTGTGGAGAAGCACAAGTCTAGATTTGTGGCCAGAGGGTTCTCTCACATGGATGGGATTGACTATGATGATACTTTTGCACCAGTCACAAGGTACTCAAAGATTAGATCCATCCTTGCGCTCTCAGCGCAGAGCAGATGGCAGATACATCAGATGGATGTAAAGACAACCTTTCTCAATGGAGTTATTTAGGAAGAAGCTGTGTACATTGAGAAGCCAGAAGGTTTTGAAACCTTAGACAGTCACATGTGTGCAGACTCAAGAGAGCACTGTATGGGCTGAAGCAAGCACCTCGTGCTTGGTACACCAGGATTGAGAGCCATTTCACCTGGTTGGGCTTCACCAAGAGTGAAGCAGATGCGAACCTATATCATATTGTGGTTGATGGTAAGCTTTTTATTATTTTAATTTATGCGGATGATCTGATACTGACAGGTGATGAGAAACTCATAAAGTCTTGCAAAGAGGATCTTGCAAGATAATTTGAGATGAAGGACATGGGGCTTTTACATTATTTCCTTGGATTGGAAATATGGAAAATATATGGGGAGC
This sequence comes from Pinus albicaulis, assembly GCA_034641835.2. Lineage (NCBI taxonomy): Eukaryota > Viridiplantae > Streptophyta > Pinopsida > Pinales > Pinaceae > Pinus > Pinus albicaulis. Next base: position 1,835,568,720 of record CM076575.1, on the reverse strand, counting down.
TATTTGTATCTCAGGGAAAGCACGCCAAGGCGATTATGAGGAAGTTCCACATGTAGGGAAGAAAACTCATGGAGACTACTCTAGCAGGAAACTGGAGGAAGGAGGATGGTACTTCAGGAAAAGTAGTGTATGCTACTATTTACAGACAACTTGCGGGTTCACTCATATAATTGGTAAACACACAACGTGACATATGCTACGCAGTTAACCAGCTGAGACAAGCTATGGTTAAGGTGACCAAGATCTTTTGGAAGACAGGGAAGCATGTGTTGCGATATCTCAGAGGCACTACAAAGTATGGATTATGGTACATACGGACATAGGGAGTGAAGCTTCAAGGCTTCACCGATGCAGATTTGGTAGGGATTCCATCCGACAAGAAGAGCACATAAGGAGGAATCTTCAGCATTGGATCTAAAATAGTTTCTTGGTACAACAGGAAACATAGATCAATTGCACTCATTTCAGCAGAGGCAGAGTACATGGTGACCAGTCAGGAAACATAAGAGGCCATCTAGATGAAGAATATACTTGTTGGTTTGCTTGTTCAACAAATGGATCCGACGGTGATACATTGTGATAACTAGAGTTGCATCAAACTCTCAATTAATCTAGTATTCCATGACAGGTCCAAGTATATTGATATCCGATATCGCCATCTCAGAGATTGTGTTTAGAGGTGGATTATGTAATTAGAGTACATTCCCATGGAGGAGCAGGATGTAGACATCTTGATGAAGGCATTGGCAAGAATAAAATTCAAATTCAATAGAGGCAGGGTCAGGGTAGCAGATAATCCATTTATTCTTGAGAGGGAGTGTTGAAATGGCACCAATAAATGGTACCCCAAGGGGGCTTCTGATTTAATTTTCCCTTAATTAAATTGGAAGAGAAATTGTAATTTCATCTCATAACAACTTGTATTAGTTAAATAATTCACAATGACTAAGTTAGCTTAGGAAATTCGAGTTGAGGGTCAACGAGTAGGCATGTAGAGTTATACAATGATTTAAGGGGGTCCAGTTACAATATTTTTTAGTTGTAATTAGTTAACTGAAGAAATTGAGTTTAAATCAATTTAACTAGTTCGAACTGGGTGATGAGCTAGTAAGAGGTCAAGTGAATTAAATATGATTTAATTCAAAAGTAATGATGAATAAGTTAACTGATAATTCACTATAAATAGTCGTTGCATGTTAGTTCTAAGGAAGGCCCAGTTGATACTGAGGTTAAAGGGATGATAACTATCAATTGTAAATTAGAAAATTGTACATGTCAATTATAGAGTCATATGGAGGCAAATGATGAATTACATAATCAATTAGAAGGAATTTTATATTTAATAGGGCTACAATTCCTCCATGAATGAGTGAGCAAGGCAGGTTGAGCAGAGGCTGAGAATTGGCTAAGTAATTGGCTGGTTTTTCCTAGATCAGAGTGAGATAGTTGGAAGAGTGCAAGAATTTCTCTAAGAGAAAGCATTGTGTTGTTTCATGACCTTGAATTTATACAATATACAAATAGCGGGGTTTTAAGAAGTCTGCTTTCCCTAGATACATCTTGTGTTGTATGATTGATTGTCTCTTTCTCTTACTTGTTATGTGATTGTGTGATCATTTTTTGTTTCCGCAAATTGTAGATGGATAAATATTTTGTTTTAGTACATTACAAGATAATATTGAAATCCGTGGTTAGATTTTATACAGAACATAGGATTAATGTCTTCATAGGGACTTTAAAAGATAACATACAACATGAGGTTCACCTTTGGGAAACTGATTCATTGGAGAAGACATTCAAGTTGGCAAGAAAAATTGAAATAAAAATTATGTCGACAAGGAACCCTACCACACATAACTATAAAGATGAAAGTGTTGCTACTCCTAGCCTTCCACAACATACAAGGTTGACACCACAAAAGTTGGAAGAAAAAAGAGAAAAAGGGAGTTGTTACATTTGTGAAAAAAAATACACTAAAGGTCATAAGTGTGCAGAGAAAAAATCATGTTACATAGATTGTGGAGAGGACGAAGAAAAGGAACAAGAAACTTCAAAAGAAGAGGATATACACCAGGAATCAACCTTAGAGAAAGAATAAATAAATCCGACCATATCTTGAAATGCATTGGAAGGAATTACCACTCTTCAATATCTCAAGATAGAAGGACATATCAAGAAGAAAAATGTAATCGTGTTGATTGATTCAGGTAGTTCCCATAATTTTATTCATTGTAAGATAGACAAGGAATTGAATTGCTTCCTATATCCAGCACCGAAGTGTCAAATGATGGTTGCAAATGGAGGAACTATAAATTTCTCTAGAAAGTTCCATAATATCAAGCTAACCATGGGGGAATATGTATTGAATAACCCAATTCTTTTCATTCCAATGGGTGGTGTTGATGTTGTACTAGGAGTTCAATGGTTACAATAGCTTTTAATTTTCAAGAACTTTTATTGAATTTTTTTTGGGAAGGAAAGGAAGTTGAATTAAGGGGTATTGCAAGGAATCCAGGAAAGATAATCAACTCTAATGGCATGACAAATATTCTAAAGAAATACTTAGGCATAATTGCAAAATTGTGCTCACTAGAGTTTCAAACATTGAAATCATATATTTCTCTATATATTCAAAAAGTATTGGACAATCATTCCAAGGTATTTAAGACTCCCAAAGGCCTCCCACCTATTCGTGATCATGATCATGCTATTCATTTGATTCCATGAAGTGTTCCTCCAAACATCAGGCCTTAAATATATCCCTATCCCCAAAAGAGAAAAATTGAACTTATGATTGCAAAAATGCTAGAGGCAGGTATAATTCAACCTAGTAAAATTTATTTATCTACTCCAGTAGTATTGGTGCACACGAAGGATGGATCATGGCACATGTGTCCGAATTATAGGGAGCTCAACAAGCTCATTGTTAAAGATAAATTTTCCATTCCTGCCATTGATGAATTATTGGATGAATTACATGGAGCAATTTACTTCACCAAGTTGGATCTTCATTTAGGATAACATCAAATTAGAATGAAGACTGAAGACATTTTGAAAACAACATTAGAACTCATGAGGGTAATTATGAATTTTTGGTCATGCCTTTTGGCCTTACCAATGCACCTTCTACATTTCAAGGGTTGATGAATTCCATTTTCAAACCCTTCCTTAGAAAATTCGTGTTAGTATTTTTTTATGATATAATAATATACAACAATTTTTGAAGGATCATATTCAACATATTGACAAGATGCTCAAACTATTGGAGGAGAAACAATTATATGCAAAAAACTCCAAATGTTTCTTTGGAGTACAAGAGGTGGAATATCTGGGTCATATTGTATCTCATAAGGGTGTTAAGGTAGACCGTAACAAAATTAAATCCATTAAGGAATGAAAAATCCCCACAACCATAAAGAAACTACTAGGATTTCTCGGGTTAACAGGGTATTATTGCAAGTTTGTTAAGAATTATGGGAGAATAGAAGCACCTTTAACAACATTACTGAATAAAGATGAATTTTCTTAGACTCCAATTGCAACTAAGGACATTGAACATCTTAAAGAGGCAATGTGCCAAGCACCGGTCTTAGCTACGTCAGGATTCGCAAAAATAATTATTGTTGAATGTGATTCCTCAGGAAATGGAATTGGTGTTTTTTTAATGAAAGAAGGAAGTCCCATTTTTTGAAAGATGTCCAATCAAAGGAAAGTATTTACAAAAGCCTATTTCTGAGAAGGAAGTATTTGCAATACTACATGCATTAAAGAAACAACGACCTTACCTAATGGGAAGACACTTCAAGGTAAAAATAGATCATGAGAGTCTTAAATACTTTTTGGAACAAAGACTATCTACATAAGAGCAGAAAAAATTGGTCACAAAGATGTTGGGTTATTAATTTGAAATTATCTACAAAATAGGGAAGCCAAATGTTGTAGCAGATGTACTCTCAAGAAAGTATGAGGATATGGAAGCATTTCTTTGTGCCATTTCTACTATCTAACCAGATTGGATCATCGAAGCAAGGGAGGAATGGAAGAATGATGAAGAAGTGTGGACAGTCATTCAAAAGTTGCAGCAAGATCCCAATACATCTGATACATTTGGCTGAAAAATGATTCATTATGGTACAAGTATCGCTTATATATTTGTAAGAATTCCCAAATAAAACAAAATATTCTTTTGGAATTGCACACATCTCCCTTAGGAGGACACTCAGGATTTTTAAAAACTTACCACAGGGTCAAGAAGTATTTTTTTTGGGATGGCCTTAAATCTGATATTCAAAAGTTTGTGGCAGAATTTTTGGTCTTCCAACGAAATAAAGTTGATACACTTAAGACGCTGGGTCTTCTACAACCTTTATCCATTCCAAGTCAATTTTGGGAGGAGGTTTCAATGGATTTTATCACATGTTTACCCAAGTCTGAAGGAAAAAGTGTTATCATGGTGGTAGTTGATAGACTTACCAAGTATACATACTTTTTTTCATTATCTCATCCATTTAAGGCCAATACAATTGATACTTCATTTATGGAAACAATTAAAAAGCTACATGGAAACATGAATATTATTGTAAGCGAAAAATATCCCATTTTCACTGGAAATTTTTGGATGGAATTATTTTCTTGTTTGGGTACTCAACTAACTCATAGCTCATCTTATCATCCTAAATCTGATGGGAAAAGTAAGATAGTGAACAAATGTTTGGAAGGATATCTTCATTTCTTTGTATCTAATAAACAAACACAATGCGTCAAGTGGTTACCTCTAACTGAATGGTGGTATAACACTTCCTTCCATACTGCAGCAAAAATGACCCCATTTATGACACTTTATGGATATCATCCACCGTCCATCACCTCACCGTTAAGAGAAAATTATAAGGTTCAAGAAGTGGAAGATCGCATCGAGCATCAAGAACAAGTTATCCAACTCTTAAAGGATAACCTCACTTTGGTGCAGAATTGAATGAAACAACAGGAATATCAACATCGCAGTGAAAGAAGTTTTGATGTAGGTGACTGGGTATTTTTAGGCTGGAACCATACAAAAAAATGTCCCTCAAGCAAGCTAAGAAGGATAATAAATTATCGCCAAAGTACTGTGGTCGCTACAAGGTGTTGCAAAAGATTGGTACTATGGCATACAAATTGGAGTTTCGACATCTTCTTGAGTTGCACCCAGTTTTCCATGTTTTATGCTTAAAGAAGGTTATATGTGACAAGTTCCCAGTTCAAAAAATATTGCCAAAACTTGACAAGGAAGGAAAAAACATATAGGAACCTGAAGCAGCCACAGAAACAAGAACTCAATAGCTATGAAATCGATCAATTTCATAGTTTCTCATTAAGTGGAAGAGCTTACCCGTTGAAGGTTCTACATGGGAGGATGCGAATTTTATGCATAAGAATCCATAACTACTCAAGTGTTGAGAGCAACACTTTTTTGAAGGAGAGGGGCATGTTAGGTCCCTATAAAACTAGTGTATCCCCTTATTTTTATTGTTAGTGTAGCCCCCTTATTTTTATTGTTGTGCCCATGTTATCCCCATATTGTTATTATTGTGCAGCATATAAGCCCATTATTATTATTGTTGTTCCCTTGCATTATTAATGTTATGGAGGCTCTCATTATATTGTGACCCCTTAGACTCCTATATACAGAATGTGGGTTTTGTCATTTTAATGATCCAAGAATTGTTCATTTATATAATGTAAAGGAGGTTCCCCCCTTGAAGAGGCTAATTTTTAAGTTGTTGATATATCTTTTCATCTATTTTGTGAGCTGGTTTCATAACAATTAAATAGTTAAATATAAAATATAAAATAGTTAAATAGTTAAAAATAAAATATAGTTATAATTAAATATAAAATATTTAATAATAAAATAGTTAAATTTTTAAAAACGTATTCCAAAAAGGACAAATCACTGATTCCAGCCAAAAATATAAAATATATAGTTAAATATAAATTAGTTAAATAGTTAAATAATTACAAAATAGTTAAATATTTAAAAAAGTTATTCCAAAAACGACAAATTACTGGATTCCATCCAAAAAATATTTTTTGGGGCAACATTGTGGTGTTAGTGGGCAACGTCATTAAAAAAAACACCCAAAAATTAATTAAATATAAAATATATATAGACAATTAAATATAAAATATACTTATACATAGTTAAATTTAAATATGATATATATATATATATATATATATATATATATATATATATATATATATATATATATATATATATATATATATTAATAAAAGTGCCATATATTAAGGCATTTTGATAAAAGTAAAAAAATGGAAATAGTATGCACACTTTTTTTTATGAAACTATAAGCATTAAATAATAGAACATAGATATGTATAAAGTGTGCCATTTAATGAGTATATGTCCCTAAAAGGGTTAGTTGTCCGTAAGGGATATCTGCAAACTACCTCTAATAATAATATCCTCCATTCTTTAAACATCATCAATCAACCTGAGTTTGATGCTGCCCGAAAAGCTGGTTATAATTTTTCTCATTTTGGTCATGTCCAAATTGGTATTCAGCCCCTCCATAGAAAAGGTCAAGATGTTGCATTATTTTCCTGTGTTTTTGATAGACGATGGAGAACTTTCCCTAAAGCTCTCATTGGTGGCTGTCAAGGGACCCTTGCCTATGGTCCTGCTTCATGGTCCTGCTTTCCTGACTTCTCCATAGCATTAACCGACCCCAATGCTATCAATGCTTTAATGCTGGGATTGAAAACTCATGGTTATGATGATTTTGATGATGACAGTAAGAATATAGCCATTTGGTGGTCCTCTGTAGTCAAATTCTATAAAAAAACCACTCCTTCAATGGTTAAATCTGTCTCATCCCAGTTGGAATTCACTACCCTGATTACTCATGATTATGGTATGAACCTCATAGCCCCCCAGATGATTCCCAGATCTGCACTAAAACCCCCCACAGAATGGGTTACTAAATGGGAATCTATCAGAGAACCTACTCGGCCATCACCTATAAATTCTTCTACAATATTTACTACCAGAGATGGTAATGTCCATACTATTTTCCCAGAGTATCGCGCTGAGCGTGGTGGACCTTCTGTTAATATTTCCACATCTGTAAATACCATTCCTACATTTTCAGTTGATCCTATATTTGTAGATACTGTAAAAAAATTGTTCTTGAGTGAAATTGCTTCATCCAACAACCCTTTAGCTACTGTCTGTGACCATCGTCATTGCTCCAAAACCTTCTGTCAATTTTCCTCACAACCCCCAAATCCACATGGCAATATTGAAGAAGATAGAAAGAGAATAAATACGATTACTTTTGTTCCAGACAAAAGTAAGTCTGAAGAAGGTTACACAAGGACACGTTTCTTCAACATCCATGAAGAAATAATTATTCAGTCAACATAGCAAAATAGTCACTAGGGTTTAGGATTTGTTGATGGATCGACTATTCCATCCTACAGAAAGAATCCTAGAAATAAAATTCCGAAGCATGTAGAGATTCCTTCAGACAGTGAAATTATTGCATTCTTGAAAATCTATAAAGGAATCAGTCCATATGATCCTGAAGATCAATGGAAGAAGAAAATGTTCAATTGGGACATTTTCACTCATAAATCTGAAAATAGGTATGTTGAAGAACTCAGACTGCTGCCTAAATAAGAAAGAAAAACCTTCAACAACCAGAAGAATTAGGAATGGAAAAATTGGATGAAATCCAGAAACCAATGGATTTCTTTTTATGAATGCTATTATCCTTCCTCAAATCAGATAGAAGAATCCTTAAGGAAAAGTTTCTTAAATCAGGCTAGACAAAAAAGGATTCAAGATGTTGATAATTTTGTAGCAGACAAGATGGAATCAATTCCTGTTACTATTCCATCTCCACTTGTGATTCCAGAATTTTCTCCTAAAATTCAGAACATGCTATCCAAGCCCAATCTGCCTAGAGATTTGCAGGCCATAAGGACAAAGGGAGAAAAACTGGTAAGGGATATCTGCAATTGTTTGCAGGTAAATATGATTAGATATAGTTCCCCTACAAAGCATAAATGGGAACTTTTTGATGGTCAGATCTATGAGACAGACAATGATTTTCCTCCATGGAAAAATTTTGTTATCGGGAAAAATGACGGAAAAATATTTAAGCTTTTTCCCATCCAGACAGAGGATTCTGTAAAAGACTCTATCCTTGCCACAAACTAGACAAACCTTGCACTTTCCAGTTTGGAAAAATATTTAAGAGATCGGCATAAATCCATAGAAGAAATGAATAACATTCTAAAAGAGATGATGAATAGAATGTTGCAGAAGCAGGATTATGCTTTGGTTTGCTTAAATGATAATATCAATACCTTAGCAAAAATGATAAGCATATAGCTGAAAGCCTGGATAAACTTAGAATATCCACAGATAGAAAAATCATTGATGCAGTTGTAGTGCATGGGAAGGAAATTGTTAAGGTAAATTCAAGTCTTGATATTATCAAGAAACAGGTTTTAAATGTTTCAAATTCCATTGATTCGTTAAAGAAGAAGCCTTCCATTAGGGGAATTTTTAGGTCTAAAATGGGCCTCCTAAGGAAAATGTACAATCAAAATTCACTTTATGAGAACCAATCACATTTTAGGGGATGACATCATCCCTAATGGTTGAAGTGGCATTTCTTGAGTTAAAGGTACTTACTTGTCATATTCTCAATGGTGGATAAAAACTCATGGTTAACCATGGTAGTGCTCTAAGTACTTTTAAAGTCAAAGTAAAGTACTCATAATAAATGTCTTTTCACACTTTTTGAATAAGAATATATTATTGTCATTTCATATTTCTTGAAAGAAACAATACAAATCCCTATACATTTATTATATTATATTATTTTTATATAGTATATTAACTACATATTATTATACAATTTAAATAATATAAATTTTGATTAATAGCATATAATATAATTAAGATTTTATAGATTTATATTTGTATTTATATTTTAATTTATTTAAGTACAAAGGACAAATGCATTAGTTGTTCAATGATAATGAATTTTTCTTGAAAAACTCATTCTTATTTATAGTCACATCAATACAATTTTTTATTAATTTTATTTTGGTACAACTTTTGAATTGAATTTAACTATGGTTACATGGATTGTGGTGCAAAAAATGAATTGAAAATTCATAAATATTATTTTATTGGTTTAGCTATTATTTTATTATTTCCTTAGGAGGCCCATTTTAGACCTCAAAATTCCCCTAATGCTCTGATTCATATAAATCCACTACTTTGTTTAGTGAGCCTTCTTCGCAGATGCCATACACCAGATCTGGTTCTGTATCAAGCTTGATAAAGCAGCCTGTAGAAATTGAATTTCCCAAGCTAGGAATTTCTTATCCTTACAGTATTTTTGCTGCCCCCAGTTACTTTGGCCATCTAAAATCAAACCCCATAACTTCCTCTTAGCCTAGTTCTTCAACTAGTTCTTCTCTCACAGATTGGATCAAGAAACAAAAAGCAGAGGAGGAACATCCAAAAGAGGAAGAGTCACTAGAAAAATGGTATGATGAAAAGAAAAAAGAGGACACAGGTCTGCATAAAATAGAGATAGAAGAGAAAGAACCCTCTTTAGAAAAACTTGAGGAATATGTACATAACTTCTCTTCTCAAGACAAAATTCAGTTTGGCATCCCGAAAAACAATACAATCCATGCAACCACATCCAGATCCACATGGAACTCTACCTGGTCCCTGGACCCAGATAGAAGAGATTTAATGAAATCAGAATATCATAAGGATTGGTCTACATCATCCACTTATTCGTGGAATATTGATAATTGCACTGAAACAGAAGTTTTGTCCGTAATGCATTCTATGCTTGTTTGTTACAGAACTTATTTAGCTGATGATATTGGCCCCATTAATTCTACTAGAAGAATTATTGGTGGATTTGAAGGATCTTTAGATTCTTGGTTGAAAGCTGAAACCTTAAAAGATCCTAATTTGTTAGCTACATGGGAAAATTCACAAGTTCTGAATGCAGATGGCACTGTCTATATGGATCCAACCACATCTCTGCCTGTAAATAATATGATTGGTTGTTTACTCTATGGCATCACTGTGAATTTCATTGGTTTTCCACAAATCAATAATGATTTCACTGCTATCACTTTAGTTTCTATGAAACTCCATAATATGCAGCATTTTGATGAATACTTTAATAAGCTCTTACATCGATTGCACACTCTATCTCCTAAACTCATTATTGAGTCTAAGTGGAAAGAAATATTCATCTCTTCTTTACCATTATGGGTTTCACAAGCCATAGTCACCAAGCTTCCAGGAAAGATTGGTGATTACAAAATTGGTGTAATCAGGCAAGCAGTCAAAGCCATAATTGTTGAGCTCTGCTCGCAAATGAAGATTGCTCGAGCCGCAACAAATCCCAAAAAGCCACATGGCTATCAACAATTGTGCAAGCAATGGCATCTTTCTGCCCCAAAAAATTCAGAGGGGAAGGAACGGAGTACATATAAAAAGAAAAAGTACTCTTCAAAGAATTTTTCAGGCAAAAGAATCATTCATCAATAAAAACCCAAAGATTATAAGAAAACACAGCTATACTCCAGGAAGAAAGAAGTTAAATGCTACCACTGTGGAAAGAAAGGGCATATTTCCCCAAATTTCCCAGATCTAGAAAAAGACAAGAAAGGAAAGCCAGATAAAGGTAAAAAGAAAGTTTTTTACAGAAACAAATCTGGTAAGGTCAATTATATGAATTTTCCTGATAGCTGTGATGAATTAACTAGTGAAGAAGAATCAGATAATGTAAATATGTTTGATTCTGATACTTCTGACTCTGATGAAGAATACTGCAATTATCCACATTGTGAAGAATGTTTTAAAGATAATTGTGATTGCAGTGACCCAGATGTTTGTCAATGCCATTCCATAAATATGATGAAGCAATCAGAGGCAGATGAACAAAAAGGAATTTGTTCACTCAGATGATGGAAGCTATAGATCCCCAGCTAAAAGACATGTATAAAGAATTGTTGCTTAAGAAATTGAACTCCAGACCATCAAATCAGAATAATGCCAACAAAGGATATGTGCCACCAGCTTCTCTTTTTTCAGTTGAAGCTTTGACAAGGCAATTCAGACAAGAATATTTTGGAGAAGACCTTCCACAGACATTGCCCAGTATTCACAGAGCAATCAAAGAACTAAGAAAGACAGTAAAAGAGAATAGGAGACTTTCCATTGAAAGTCATCAGGACTGTCAGCTCAGAAAGATGAAGGTTGAAAATGAACCAGGAACCAGTTCGGCCAAACCTGTTTTCTTAGGCCAGACTCAAAAATATATTTATCATCAGAAGCCCTTTAAAGGAGTGGAAATTCATGAGCATCATTCTGATGAAGAAACAGAAGATGATCTAAGTGGTTTAGGCTGCAATCAAATTTATGGAGATGTAATGTACTGTATCAAATTAAAGGTAAGGATCGGTTCAAAAATTGAATATTGGAAAGTTCTTATGGATATTGGTTCCAGACTTAATATTGTAAGTGATACAGTAATAGAGTCTCATCTCAGAAGACCTACTAGTTGTCCAAAAGTCACAACAGCTAGTGGTGATATCATAACCACTTCAGAAGCCCCAGTTGATATATTTTTGACAGATTCAATGGGAATTAAAGTTGTTTGTACCATTGTTACAGGAATGGATTGTGCAATGTATCTAGGGACACCTTTCTTTCAGAATTTCCAAAAACATGGAGCAAAGTTTGACCTGCATTCAAGGAGATTCGGCTACTTTCTGGAGCTTGAAGGTAAAGAACTATTTTTCCCTTTCATCAATTCAAGTTCTCCTAACAGAATAAAGAGGATTAAAGAAAGAATTCGCAGGATCCAGCCTTTAATTCCAATTCAAGAAAATTGGAAGAAAGTGATCTTGACAGATGCAAGTAATATAGGTTGGGGAGCTGTTCTCTGTCAAGAAAATCCAGAACAAGCAAAAAGTACACTAGAAATCTGCCAATATGCTTCTGGATTATGGTCAAAAACTCAAAAGAATTGGGCAATTCTCAAAAAAGAACTCAGAGCAGTCTGTTTAGGAATTGAGAAATTCAAAGACTTTGTGATCTATACAAAGTTTTTAGTAAAAACTGACTATCAAGCATTAAAGTTCGCCATCCAGAAATGTGATTTTGAAGATGTTGCCATGGTAAGATGGATGATGACCCTTAGTCAATATAACTTTGAAATATAATTCATTCTTGGCCATAAGAATTCCTTTGCTGATATGCTGTCTAGAGAATTTTTAGAAAAGAATTCTATTCATTCTCTATCTTGTAATTTCATTAGAAGATCTGAGGATTATATTGAAATAGAAGTTGTTCATGGATGGGTCAGATATGAAAATATCAGTAGTACCAGTCTTCTAGATCATGATGATGACTGGTATCCAATAAAGGAGATAAGATGGAGAGAAGGTATTCCTAATCTCTGGACTTGGGATGATCAAGAAGTTGAAAATGATTTGGCCATTCAAGAGCTTGATTACTTGGTTCACATTGGCAACGCATCTTATGAAATCTTTCATGAAGATGATAACAGAATTGGAAATTGCAGATTAAAAATAAGAAGGTTTAATAATCCTTTCAGGAGAAACAATTTTGATCCGGAAAGACAGAAGACTGCCTTTTTCCAAATGATGAATTTGGAAAATATTTCTTCTAACTTTTTCTATCATCTCCAATTTGATTTCAGCTATGAAGACTGGCCAACAGACATAATAAATCAAGAAGATCCTCTTCCATATTGGTTTGAAGGTTGGTGGAAGATTTACGGACTTAGTGGTATTCTTACAATGCCTTATCAACTCACCAGACTGAAGATTGATGGATTCTCTGCACTCAACATGCTTCAGACAAGAGTTCTTTACAAGACACTTAAAGATCTGATTGAACTAGAGGATATTTCTTTTTTAAATGCTTTGAGAAGATGTGGTCATACTCATTGGTTCGTATCCCATAGGATCAGTGCAAGACAGCTTGCTCAGAGTACCGATGGAACTCAAATGGAGTACAATGATTTCCATCAACAATCAGATCCCGATGCCAATCCATTTGAACAGATAAATTTCCTCCAGCTGCCAGAAGATCATGAAAGTAAGATTTGGGAATCAGAAAAGGAAGTGACAGTTCAATACTTTTCCACCTATCTAATAGGTCATTTCTGACATAGTTACTATACACCTCCACAAGTTGCATTCTTTGTACTGTAAATTCTTTCTAACCGACAATGGAGTTAGACATTTCTTTCATGGGTTCTTCGTAAAAGAATCTCCATTTTGTACACACACTTACACTGAGTACATAGGTATGTCACGGAAGCTCTGCGCGGATGTCACTTCGGTGTTACCCGAAAGCAATGCTTCCTGACATTTTACTTTCTGTCATGTAATAATGGTAAAGATTTTCATACCCTTGCACGGGACTATCAAATCTATTTTGGACGATTTACTTTAAGTTTCCTTATGACATCCGTAAAATATTTTGATACCCTTGCACGGGACTATAAAATCTATTTCGGACGATTTTCTTTAGGTAAAGAGATGACCCAATATTTGATATGCGGGCACGAATGATCAGATGATAATCTTTACTTGTGAGTCATGAGTCTCTCGGATGTAGAAATTATTTGGCTATTTAAGAAGATCTTGGGCCAAAGAGAAGGTATTCGATTCTGAGTCTAGAGTCTAGAGTAAGACTTGAGCAGCCTGCGTCTCTATGTGCGAGCATAGGGAAGAATCTAAAGTGGCTGGGTCTTTTAGGATTTGAGTCTTGTTTGATCTTTATACTGAGTCTTCTTTGTGTGCCAGGTAGCCTACAGATTTCTCTTGCTATGCAAGGACATATATATGTTAAATGCCACAGCAGTCGATCTCAGGGAAGATTAAGTCTTGTTGTTGTTGTGTAATATCATCCAGTTTCTATCAGTAATATATTAAGTAATTGTCTACATGAAATTTTTTATTAATTTCTTGATTTTTCTAAGGATGCCACTTTTAGGCTGAAATTGTTAATTTTTGCAACTAAGGTCAAATTCCAACTTGGACAACTCAGACGATAGAGATTATGATTGCATTTAATTCCTCTTTCCGAGAGGACCAAAATCAACCTAAAGGTCACCTCATTTGGAGAAGCAGAAGTTGATTTTTGAATTTATGTACCCACTTATGTATATTGGATTAGGTCGGCCCTATGCACATGTACCAATGGACATGTCGACTTTAAAATCAAATGGACCCTCATGGAAGCCTATAAATAGAAGATACCTCAAGCGCATTTGGACACACTCATCACACAATCTCTTCTTCTCTTCTATTGTCTTGGTTCACACAATTCTGACAGAGGGAGATCACACTAGGGGTTCACAACTAAAGGTATGAGGATCTCACATACCCAAGGTTTATGTTTCTCAGCTGCACACACCACACTATGAATTTTCGTCCCTCGTAGCACATACCCATTGTTCGTAAGTGCGATTGGGAGGCTAAAGTCACATGCACAAAAGCCTGAAGGGAGCGACTAAGGTTTGAAGCCATATCCTAAAGAATTTGTCCCTGGTCGCACGCTCAGAGTGTTCCTCAATGCGACTGGGAGATCAAAGTCGCACTCACGGTGGCCATAAGGGAGTGACTGTAGAAATTATACAAACAATATGTATATCATGGATTCAATCCGATCTAAAAATTTAATAAAGATATATACTGAATCACTTCTACAAATCATTTGCGGAAATTAAACACAATCGCCAATCACATGAAGCAAAGAAGAATAAAATCAAACCACAACATATATAATTTCCTGGGGAAAGCTTGTTGCTCAAAACAACACTATATTCTATTGTATATTCAACATGGATACATGAAACAATTACAATACACTCTTCTCACAAGAGTCTCCTGTACTCAGCTAATTGTCTCACACTGTCCTGGACAAAACTGACCAACACTTAGACAATTCTCAGCCTCTAAACAACTTGCCTTGCTTGCGTAATTCCTGATGAATGAAATCCCTATTTTTTAGGAATTTTGGCCTTCCTAAACTGTGCAAGGATCATGGGAAATCCAAATGGGTGTTTGGTTGCATGGGTGCAACCCAATAATCCTACAACTGATAGTCAACATCCCTTTCACCTACATATCAATTGGGTCTCCATTGGAAATGACATGCATGCAACTAATAATAGTAAATCATCAGTTGCATGTGAGATCACTGTCTGTGAATTAAATAATATTTAATTCACTTGATCTCTCAAGTGAAACAAACAATTAAAAATAGCACAATTGACTTTAATTCACTTAACTGAGTTAACTGATTACTCCATGCATTAACTAATTCACCAACTGCACTTCGAACTCTGTTACAACTAGAATTACTCTACATGCCTCACCAACTACCCTCAACTCGAAATTCATGAGCTAACTGAGTTTATCACACTCATTTAACTATTACAAGTGATTATGAGATAATATTACATTTTATTGTCCATTTTAATTAAGGGAAAATTAAAATAAACATGTACCAAATTTAGCCCACACCAGTGTAGGTGCTGCTAAGACGTGTGGTCCCGCACTAGTATAGGTGCTTCTTGGACCTCCTCGTCCCACACTAGTGTAGTTGCTGCAATTTATTGTTAAACTTCAACACTTCCTCTAAAAAATAAGGGGATTATCCTTCACCCCGATCCTGCCTCTATGGTATTCGAATTTTCTCTTGGTGAGCGCCTTCGTCAAAATATCCGCATCTTGATCTTCTGTGGGAATGTACTGAAGTAACATTATGTGCCTGTGCACAAAATCTCTCATATGGTGGTACCAGATGTCTATGTACTTGGACCTATCATGAAACACATGATTAACCGAGAGTTTAATGCAACTCTAGTTATCACAATGTATCACTGTCGGATCGATCTGAGAACCAAACAAACCAACCAAGATCTTTCTCATATAGATGGCCTCACATGCAGCTTGACTTTCTTCCATGTACTCTGCCTCTGCTGAATTGAGTGCCACAGATCACTGCTTCATGTTGTACCAAGAAAATTTTGTTGGTCCTATGTTGAAGATCCCTCCTGATGTGCTCTTTCTGTTTGATGGAATACCTGCCAAATCTGCATCCGTGAAGCCTTGAAGCTTCACTCCCTCTATCCGTCTGTACCATAATCCATACTCTGTAGTGCCCTTCACGTATCTCAAGACATGCTTCTCCGCCTTCCAAAAGATCTTGGTAGGCTTAACCATAGCTTGACTCAGCTGGTTAACTGCGTAGAAAATGTATGGTCTAGTTTTCACCAAGTACATTAGTGAACCTACTAACTGCCTGTAGACAATAGAATCCACTACTTCTCCAGAAGTAACATCCTCTTTCCTCCAATTTCCTGGAAGATGAGTGTCCATGGGTTTACAGCTCTCCATGTGAAACTTACCTAGTATCTCTTTGGCGTACTTACCTTGAGAAACAAAAAGTTCACCATCCCACTGTCATATTTCCAAACCAAGGAAATAAAGAAGGAGTCCCATGTCCTTCATTTCGAACTCCCTCGCAAGATCCTCCTTGCATGAGTGTATCAACTGCTCATCACCAGTCAAAATTATATCATCAAAATAAAGTACAATTATTAAGAGCTTACTCTCAACCACAATCTAGTACAGGTTTGCATCAACTTCATTTTTGGTGAAGCCCAACCCGGTGAAATAGATATCAATCTGAGTGTACCAAGCACGAGGTGCTTGCTTCAGCCAATACAATGCTCTTTTGAGTCGACACACATAGGACTCATTGTCAAATATATTGAAACCTTTTGGCTGCTCTATGTACACTTCTTCCTCAATAAATCCATTGAGAAACACAATTTTCACATCCATCTGATGAATGCGCCACCCCATCTATGCTGAGAGTGCAAGGATAGATCTAATGGAAGAGTACCTTACAACTGGTGAAAAAGTCTCATCATAGTCAATCCCTCATTCTATGAGAATCCCCGGGCCACAAATATGGCCTTGTACTTCTCCACACTCCCATCAGCAGCTTTCTTTGCCTTGTAGATCCATCTATATCCAACCACTAATTTACCGATCGGTCTTGGGACAATATCCCATACAGTCTTCTTGACAATGGAGTCATACTCCTCCACCATTGCATCAACCCAAATTGGTTGTTGCACTTCTTCCTGAAAGGAAGATGGTTCTGTCACAATACACTTGCTCATAAGAGCCATGTATCCAGTAAACATGTCTAGAGACTGTCTCTGTCTGCACAGTGAAGTAGGGGCTCCTACATTCTCTATTGCATCAAGTCTCAATCTATCGACTTTCGTGGTGCGCCTTCTACCATTTCTGGTGTATGGATATGCATGAGTGTTTTCTGCCACTCCATGATCCTCCGCATGTGGCTGCTCCACATCTTGAGGCTCATCGTTCGGAACCAAGAGTTCCTCCTCTACATGCAAATCTAGCTCCCTCTCAAGGGAAAATCACATGGCTTTCTCGTCATCAAATTTTATATCCCGTCACACAACAATCATTTTGTTGTTTGGAAAATACAACCGATAGTTGTGGGGAGTATCAATGTACCCCACAAAAATCCCAATCTCAGTTGTTGGTTCCATCTTCTTCCTAGCGTTTTTGGTCACATGCACATAAACAGATGAGCCAAAAATCTTAAAATGTGAAACATCAGGTTTCTTACCAGTAAAAGCCTCTTCTCGTGTACTCATGCCAAGTATCCTATGAGGACAACAATTCTGCACAAATATCGTTGGTTTGCATGCCTCTATCCACAAATGCATCAGTAGGCCCTGATCATGCAACATCACCCTTGCTGCACCCACAATTGTTCTGTTATTTCTTTCTGCGACCCCATTCTATTGTGGTTCATGAGGCGCAATCAGTTCTCTCTGAATTCCCTCTTTGCTGCAGATTTCTTGAATTCATTGGAGATGTACTCACCACCATTGTCGCTCCTAAGATCCTTCACATGCTTCCCCGTGTATTTCTCCACCGGTGCTTTCAACTCAAGAAACTTTGAGAACGTCTGATCTTTCTTCTGCATGAAGTATATCCAACACTTTCGAGAAAATTCATCAACAAATATCACATAGTACTTATGCTTTTTTGTCGAAGCAACAGAGAATGGTCCACACATGTCTGAGTGAACTCTCTTAAGTATCTCCGAAGCTCGGTTCTCCTTCTCATGAAAGGTGGCCTTTACATATTTTCCCATAGTACATCCCTTGGATGTGTCTGACTGCACACGTGTACCCTTGGGAAGACCCGTAGAAATCTATTGCATGACCTTCAAGGCTCCATGGTGAAGATGGCCCAATCTCTTGGGCCATAACTCACCCTCATCCTAGCTCACCAATTTGTCTGCCTTACCCATCAATGTTGTGCAACCATATACATCAAGTTTATATAGATTATTAACTCGAATCCCAATATTCTTGGCTTGTCTTGTTGTTTTGTGTCATAGGAAAGCTTTTCCTTCACTGAAAACAACATCATAGCCTCTATCCTCTAACATTGCAAATGAGACTAAATTTTTCTTCTAGCCCAATACATGCATTACATATTTTAACTGAAAGGGTTTACCTGACTGTCTCTAGAAGGTAATGGTACCAATCCCAGTATCATTGTACTGCCCATCATCACCCATTTCGATATGCATCTGGAGGTCCTTCTCCTCCAAGATACTGAAAAGTTCTTTGTCTCCCGTCATGTGAAAGGATGCACCACTATCCGAATATCAAACCAATCCCATTGCACTTGATACCATACATGCAATTAGCGATAAGTCAAGCTCAAATTGCGAGGCCAAAGCCTCACCAGCTACAGATCCTGAAGCCTCTTGTTCTTCTTATTTTTTGGAAAGTTAGTGGCATAATGCCCATGCTCGTGACAGTGAAAACACTTCACTCTGGACATGTCACGCTTCTTTCCATCTTTACCGGACTCAGATTTGGAATGGAATTTATTTCCTTTCCCCTTCTTTGCCTTGGCAGACAAAGCACATTCTTCTTCATCTTCATTCTTAGATGAAGATCCATCTCTGGTATTCCGTCTGAACTCTTCTTGCACCAAATCTGACCAAATTCGTTCCCAATCTGGAATTTTTTCCCTTCCATTAATAGAGTCATGATAACCATGTCAACTCTTGGGAAGTCCTAGAAGAGCTAAGCTCACCAAATCATTATCAACGACAATAATTCCAATGCTCCCAAGCTCATCCCGACATTGGAAAATATTTGTTAAATATTTTGGCATGGAGTCACCTTTATCCATCTTGATCTTCCTAAGTTTATCTTTCAGTGCCAATTTCCTATGGTCACTGTTACTCTCAAATAGATCTGTCAAAGCTTTCCACATTGCATATGGTGTGGATTTTCCATGGAGAATTGAGATAATGTGTTCTCGTACTCCCTCCAGTAAGATCCTCCTCACCTTTTCCACTTTATTTTGCCATGCATCAAGATTTGCAGCATCTGTCACAACGGGTTTCAGAACATCATTGTTAATGAATTCCTTCAATCCATTGTCCTCCAGTACTGCCTCCATCCTGTCTTTCTAAGCAATATAGTTAGAGCTTCCCTCGAGTGCATACTCCAATCTCAAGCCACTGAAATCCATTTCGATCCTGAATCACCTGTAGCACCAAGAAAGCCTTCTACAAATTCGAATTCTATTCGGTTACAAACTCAACACCTCCTCCACTATCGTGATTTCCTATGCTCTGATACCATGTAGAAATTATAAAAAGAATATGTATACCATGGATTGAATCTGATCTAACAATGTACTAAAGCTAGATACTGAATCAATTCTACAAATCAATTACAAAAATTAAACATAATCGCCAATCACATGAAGCAAAGAAGAATCAAATCAAACCACAACAAAGATTCCCGGGGAAAGCTTGATGCTCAAAACCCCACCATCTTCTATTGTATATTCAACATGGATACATGAAAAAATTACAATACACTCTTCTCACAAGAGTCTCCTGTACTCAGCTAATTGTCTCACACTATCTTGAACAAAACTAACCAACACTTAGCCAATTCTCAGCTTCTAAACAACCTGCCTTGCTTGCACAATTCCTGATGAATGAAATCCCTATTGTTTAGGAATTTTGGCCTTCCTAAGCTACACAAGGATCATGGGCAATCCAAATGGGTGTTTTGTTGCATGGTTGCAACCCAAAAATCCTACAACTGATAGTCAACATCCATTTCACCTACATCTCAATTGGGTCTCCACTGGAACTGACATGCACACAAATAATAATAGTAAATCATTAGTTGCATGTGAGATCACTGTCTGTGAATTAAATAATATTTAATTCACTTGATCTCTCACTAGTGCAACAAACAGTTACAACTAGCACAACTGACTTTAACTCACTTAACTGAGTTAACTGAGTTAACTGATTACTCCATTCATTAACTAATGCACCAACTGCACTTCGAACTTTGTTACAACTATAATTACTCTGCATGCCTCACCAACTACCCTCAACTCAAAATTCATGAGCTAACTGAGTTTATCACACTCAGTTAACAATTACAAGTGATTATGAGATAATATTACATTTTATTGTCCATTTTAATTAAAAGAAAATTAAAATAGACATGCACCAAATTTAGCCCACACCAGTGTAGGTGCTGCTAAGACCTGTGGTCCCACACTATTTTAGGTGCTTCTTGGACCTCCTGGTCCCGCACTAGTGTAGGTGCTGCAATTTCTTGTTGAACTTCAACAATGACTGGGGCTTGGAAGAATATCTATAATATTTTAGTCCCAGTCACATGCTTACAACCTTCCTCAGTGTGACTAGGAAGGAAGAGTCGCATGCACAAGCCTTGATCAGTGCAACTGGGGTTTTGAAGCATATATGGGTTATTTTATCCTCAGTTGCACACTTACAGTTGTCATGGGAGCGACCATCCACCTGCATTCAGTGTTTAAGGGAGTGACATGGAAGTTACAATTGCTCGCAGTATATCTTGATAAGTGCGACTAGGGTTCCGAGCTAGGGTTTGATAGTTGACTGTAGTTGACTTCAATAAGATGATGGCTGGATGTTTTCTCTCTACTGTACAATAATTCTAAAACTCTGTTTCTATTTTGTATTGGGTAAATCTATGATGGAAGTTTTGTATTGGGCTCATTGTCATATCTGTTGAAAATTTTGATGACGATATAATAAGAAGAAGATTTTAAAGGGTGTTCCCCATATTTGGTTTTTTCTTGGTATTTGACCAATCTAGTGTCTCTTATGGTTGTGCTATTGTATTCTTTGTCATTGCTTATATTGTTCTATCTTCAGTTACTATTTATGATTGGAAACATTGTTAATAATTAGATGCATTGCTTGATGAAGAATTGATTTGGGTTGAAGTAATTAAAACAACATAGAAAAATCTAAAAAATTAACATGGTTTCAAAGATAAGATGAAGGACAAGCCCAAAAAGGAAACAAGCATTGAAGCCATCTTCTTTGAAAAGTTAAGTTCTAGTCAAAGTCAAGATGTATTCCTCTACCTTCAAGGAGCATGAAAATTTGGGTGATGCATCAAAGTTTGCTGCATGGAAAGTCAGGTTGGTGATCATAGTTGATAACAATGATGTCCTGGAATACATTCAAGGAAGAATGCCTGAGCCTACTATGAATATGTTTCCACTTCCCTAAAAAATAGGTACAATAAAGGTGATTTCAAAGCAAAGAAAATTATAGCTGATGGTTTACACGATCATTTAGTTGCATTTGTTGGAAATTTAAGGAAGTCTAAATACATTTATGACAAGATAGCCGACATGTATGAAATCAACAATTTGAATGAAACGATCACATTGAAAGATCAAATCAGGTAAACCAAGGTGAACAAAGGAGAAGCTGTACAATCCTACATTATGAGGATATCTCGCCTTAGAGATCAATTGCAAAGAGTTGGGGAAAATGTGCCTGACATGGAACTAGTGGTTGTGACTCTTAGAGGTCTCCCTCCTATTTAGGAAACCTTCATTACTACAATAGTCAATAGCAATGTCCTCTTGTCATTTGATGAAATTATTGGAAATATTACTCAAGAAGAATGAAGGATGATAGCAAGAGGAAGAATTCAAAAGCATGAAGAGGGATATCCCACTGCATATATCACTTATGAAAAAAAGAAGAAGAAGGGAAAAGGAGGTCCATCAATGAAGCCTCCTTCTCAAAATGAAAAAGAAAGGAATGATATATCTTTATCTCATATTAAATGCTATAATTATCACAAGAAGGGTCATGCTCGAGATTGTCCTGAAAAGAGAAAAGTACCACACTATAACACAAGAAGAAACAACAACAAATTCAATAATCAAAGAAGAATATATGATCGAAGAAATAACCACAATAGAAGATATGAAAGAAGAATAATAGATACCTCGAGTGACTGTGAAGAAGATCATACTCCTAAAAAGAAGTCAAGAGTTCCTAGGTATGAAAGTAATGCTATAAATAAATTTCAGGTCCCTATAATACTAATGTAGCCCCTTATTGTTATTGTTAGTTTAGCCCCTTCATTGTTATTGTTGTGCCCATGTAGTCCCCATATTGTTATTATTGTGCCCCATAGAAGCCCACTATTTTTATTGTTGTACCCATGTATTCTCCATATTGTTATTATTGTGCCCCATAGAAGCCCACATTTGTTATTCTTGTGCCCTTACATTATAATTGTTATGTAGGCTCTCATTATATTATGATCCCTTAGACTCCTATATATAGAAAGTAGGTTTTTTCATTTCTATCATCCCAAAAAAATTCATTTATGTAATGTAAAGGAGGTTTTCCCCTTGAAGAAGCTGATTTCTAAGTCGTTGATCTATCTTTTCTTCTATTTTATGAGCTGGTTGCATAACATTTGGTATCAGAGCTTTTGATTCTAGGGTTTTTCTTATTCAAACAGGACATCTTGGAATTTTCTCTATAACGTTTTTTCTATGAAACTTCTGAAGCTGAATTAAAAACACGTGGAGTAGAAATAATGTTGAACCTTGTGTACAAATTTCAGATCTTGGTTTGCTATATTTTCAGAGATATGATCTAAGGAAGTTAGGATTTTTGCAGGCTCCATAATTTTATTTCAAACAGGCGACTGAGTGAAAATCATCATAACTTTTGTTTCAGGCATCAGATTTGAATTATGTAAAAATTGTCCGAAAGTGCACAAAATGTAGTTTCTTGTGTATCAATTTCAGGGCTGAAGGTCGAAACAATGACACTTGGAACACCATACAACTTCACTCAATTGAACCAGTCCATAATTAGGTCATTGTGGGAGATTGGGCATAACTTTACCTTGAAGAATCTAAATTAAGTCTGACCTGTGGCATTGGAAATAAGACTCAGATAGATAATAAAAGACTTAAGATCAAAACTTGGGGATCCGAATCACATAGATACATCAGGTTCAATATCGAGTTATTCAAAAGAAAGAAAAATTTGTGTATTTTTTTAAAAATTACATAACTTTTGTTTGAAAAATAAGTTTGATGTGATTCCAAGGGCATATTGAAGCATTGATATTAGTATTGGGTTATGAAATTCCTCCCAAAAATAATTCCACGTCCATTAAGCCCCTAGAAATCTCTACTATGACGCATGAAGAGGAAGAAGTGCAACATGATATATCAAAATTACGAGACCAAGTGCAGAAAATTTCGCTCTCGCAAAGAGTAACCAAAAATGAAATGGAAGCTAAGATGGATGGTTTGAAGAATGACGTGGAAGCTAAGATCGATGGTATAGAAGAAAAACTAAAAGGAAACATGGAAGACATGAAGAATGGTCTAAAATCATACATGAATGTTTGAAGGAAGGTTTTACAAAGTTGCTACAAGAAATGATTCCTAATGGAGAAAAGGTAGTAGATGAAACTCATGATGAGAAAAAAATAAATATTAATCATGATTTCATAGAATCTAATGTTGGATTTGAGACCCACCATATTCCAAAGATGGATATGATGAAGTTTGATGGCAAGGATCTGGTAACATGGATACTGCAAATGGAGCAATATTTTAATATCCATAATGTGCAAAACACACAAAAGGTACACATTGCAACTTTATATTTAGAACCCAATCAATTTGTATGGTATCGATGGATTTTTTATCGTAAGCCACTTGTCACTTGGTCAATTTTTATGGAGGAAATGATAGCACATTATGAGGATACAAAAAGCAACACCTTCTTTAGCCAATTGATAAATATCAAACAAAAGGGTTCAATGGCGGAACACATTGAGGTCTTTCAAAAATTGAATATAAGGGTAAATGATATTCTAGAGGAGCACAGGATTGATGTCTTCATAGGGACTTTAAAGGATAAAATCCAACATGAGGTTAGCCTTTGGGAAATTGATTCATTGGAGAAGGCATTCAGGTTGGCAATAAAAATTGAAAGCAAAATTATGGAAACAAGGAAGCCTACCACTCACAACTATTAATATAGAAGTGTTGCTGCTCCTAGCCTTCCACAACTACAAGTTTGACACCACAAAAATTGGAAGAAAAAAGAGAAAAAGGGCCTTGTTACAATTGTCATAATAAATACACTAAAGGTCATTAGCGTGTTGAGAAGA
Source organism: Pinus albicaulis (assembly GCA_034641835.2). NCBI lineage: Eukaryota > Viridiplantae > Streptophyta > Pinopsida > Pinales > Pinaceae > Pinus > Pinus albicaulis. The sequence continues at coordinate 1,835,544,016 of CM076575.1, read as the reverse complement.
AATTATTTTACATATATTGTGAAGAAGAGGAAGAAAAGGAACAAGAAACTTCAAAAGAAGATGATATAAACCAGGAATCAGCCTAAGAGAAAGAAGAAATGAATCCGACCATTTCTTGTAATGCATTGGCATGAATTACCACTCCTCAAACTCTCAATATAGAAGGATATATCAAGAAGAAAAAGTTAATAGTGTTGATTGATTCAGGTAGTACCCATAATTTTGTTCATTGTAAGATAGCCAAGGAATTTAATTACTTCCTATATCCAACACCAAAGTGTCAAGTGATGGTTGCAAATGTTTGAACTATAAATTTCTCTGGAAAGTGCCATAATATCAAGCTAACCATGGGGGAATATGTATTGAATATCCCACTACTTTCCATTCCAATGGGTGGTTCTGATGTTGTACTAGGAGTTCAATGGTTACAATATTTGGGTACGATAGCTTTTAATTTTCAAGAATGTTTCTTGAATTTTTTTTTGGGAAGGAAAGGAAGTTGAATTAATTAGAACCACAAGGAAACAAGGAAAGATAATCGGCTCTAATGGCATGACAAATATTTTAAAGAAAGAACAACATGGCATAATTATTGCACAATTATGCTCACTTGAGTTTCAAACATCAGAATCATCTATTTCTCCAAATCTCCAAAAATTCTTGGACAATCATTCCAAGGTATTTGAGACTCCCAAAGGCCTCCCACCTATTCGTGATCATGATAATGCTATTCATTTTATTCCACGAAGTGTTCCTCCAAACATCAAGCCTTAAAGATATCCCTATGCCCAAAGAGAAAAAATGAAAGTATGATTGCAGAAATGCTAGAGGCAGGTATAATTCAACCTAGTCAAAGTTGTTTCTCTACTCCAGTAGTATTGGTGCACAAGAAGGTTAGATCATTGTGCATGTTTCTAAATTATAGGGAGCTAAACAAGCTCACTATTAAAGATAAATTTCCCATTCTTGTCATTGTTGATTTTTTGGATGAATTGCATGGAGAAATTTACATCACCAAGTTGGATCTTCATTCAGGATATCATCAAATTAGAATGAAGATTGAAGGCATTCTGAAAAAAACATTTAGAACTCATGAGAATCATTATGAATTTTTGGTCATGCCTTTTAGCCTTACCAATGCACCTTTACATTTCAAGGGTTGATGAATTCCATTTTCAAACCCTTCCTTAGAAACTTTGTGTTAGTATTTTTTGATGATATACTAATCTACAATAAATCTTGGAAGGATCATGTTCAACATGTTGACAGGCTTCTCAAACTATTGGAGGAGAAAGAATCATATGCAAAAGCCTCCAAATGTTTCTTTGGAGTATTGGAGATGGAATATCTGGGTCATATTGTATCTCATGAGGGTGTTAAGGAAAACCCTAACAAAATTAAAGCCATTAAGGAATGACCATAAAGCATCTGTGAGGATTTCTTGGGTTAAAAGAGTATGATCGCAAGTTTGTTAATAATTATGGGAGAATAGCAACACATCTCACAACATTACTGAAGAAAGATGCATTTTCTTGGACTCCGGAAGAAACTAAGGCCTTTGAACACCTTAAAGAGGAAATTTTCCAAGCATCGGTCTTAGCTATGCCAGACTTCAAAAAAACCTTTATTGTGGAATGTGATGCCTCAGGAAATTGAATTGGTGTTGTTTTAATCCAAGAAGGAAAACCCATTTCTTTTGAGAGTCCTCCAATCAAAGGAAAATATTTATAGAAACCTATTTATGAGAAGTAAATGTTGGCAATACTACATGCACTAAATAAATGTCAACCTTACCTAATGGGAAGACACTTCAAGGTAAAAATAGATCATTATAGGCTTAAATACCTTTTGGAACAAAGACTATATTCATAAGAACAATAAAAATGGGTCACAAAGATGTTGGGTTATGCCTTTGAAATCATCTACAAAAAAGGGAAGTTAAATGGTGTTGCAGATGCACTCTCAAGAAAGGATGAGGATGTGGAAGCATTGCTTTGTGCCATTTCTATTATCCAACTAGATTGGATAACCGAAGTAAGGGAGGAATGGAAGAATGATGAAGAAATGTGGACACTCATTCAAAAGTTTCAACAAGATCCCAATACATATGATACATTTCGCTGGAAAAAATGATTCATTATGGTACACATATCATTTATAAATTTGTAAGAATTCCCAACTAAACAAAATATTATCTTGGAATTGCACACCTCTTCTTTAGGAGGACACTCAGGGTTTTTTAAAACTTGCCACAGGGTCAAGAAATATTTTTTTTTGGATGGCCTTAAATATGATATTCAAAATTTTGTGGCATAATGTTTGGTCTGCCAACTAAATAAAGTTGAGACAATTAAGATTGCATGTCTGCTACAACCTTTATCCATTACAGGTCAATGTTGGGAGGAGGTTTCAATGGATTTTATCACAGGCTTAACCAAGTCCGAAGGAAAGAGTGTCATCATGGTGGTAGTTGATAGACTTACCAAGTATGCACACTTTTTTGCATTATCTGATCCATTTAAATCTAATAATGTTTCTATCACATTTATGGAAACAATTCAAAAGCAACATGGAAACCCAAATATTATTATAAGTGACAAAGATCCCAATTTTAGTGGAATTTTTGGACGAAATTATTTTCTTGTTTGCGTACTCAACTAGCTCACAGTTCATCTTGCTATGCTCAATATGATGGGAAAACTAATATATTGAAAAAATGTTAGGAAGGATATCTCCATTTCTTTGTATCTAATAAACAAACACAATGGGTCAAGTGGTTTCCTTTGGCTGAATGGTGGTATAAAAATTCCTTCCACACTACAACAAAAATGATCCCATTTATGACACTTTATGGATATAATCCACTGTCCATCACATCAATTTTAAGAGAAAATTCTAAGGTTCAAGAATTGGAACATCACATCGAGCATCAACAAGAAGTTATCCAACTCTTAAAGGATAACCTAACTTTGGCGCAGAATCAAATGAAACAATAGGCACATCAATATCGCAACGAAAGAAGTTTTAATGTAGGCGATTGAGTATTTTTACGACTACAACTATACAAAAAAATGTCCCTCAAGAAAGCTAAGAAGGATAATAAATTATCGCCAAAGTACTACAGTACTTACAAGGTGTTGAAAAACATTAGTATAATGGCATACACAGTGGAGCTTCCTACATCTTCCTGAGTGTGCCTATTTTTCCATGTTTCATGCTTAAAGACGGTTATAGGTGACAAACTCCCAGTTCAAACAATATTTCCAAAGCTTGACGAGGAAGGAAAAATCACATTGGAACCTAAAGCAGTCACAAAAGCAAGAACTTGACAACTACGAAATCGATCAATTTAAGAGTATCTCATAAAGTGGAAGAACTTACCCGCTGAAGATTCCACATGGGAGGATGATAATTTTATACATAAGAATCCAGAACTACTCAAGCGTTGAGGACACCATTTTTTTGAAGGAGAGGGGCATGTTAGGTCCCTATAATACTAGTGTAGCCCCTTATTGTTAGTTTTAGTGTAGCCCACTTATTGTTATTGTTGCGACTTTGTAGTCCCCATATTGTTATTATTGTTCCCCATAAAAGCCCACTATTTTTATTGTTGTGCCCTTACATTATTATTTTTTTGTAGGTTCTGATTATATTGTGACCCCTTAGACTCCTATATATAGAAAGTAGGTTTTTTCATTTGTATTATCCAAAAATTCTTCATTTATGTAATGTAAAGGTGGTTTTCCCCTCGAAGAGGCTGATTTCTAAGTCGTTGATCTATCTTTTCTTCTATTTTGTGAGGTGGTTTCATAACAATAAATCTGAATACATGCTTATTTCTGCTTTTACTAGTTCTTCTCTGCTGAATTCGTGGGATAGTTTGTTGGTTAACAGTGGGACTGTTGATGTCCCGTGTTTTGATAGTTTGGAAAATCAAAAGACAAGGCAACATCAGAACCAATCTTTAGAGTTCCAGGATCTAGTCCTCCTATTCTCAGAGAGGGATCCCTCAAATGTTTGTTTGCAAATGTTTATCTTGTGTGCTTTGAGTATTGGTTTTAGACTAGTTATTAAGTGCAGGTGTTTGTTTGTTTGTTTGGTTGAATTGATACAGCAGAACATGAAAGGTCTAGGAAAGATATATAGAATGGAGAAACATCTGTTTCATTGGGCAATGGAGTCAAGAAGAGGTCATAACATGCTTATCAATGGATATGGGATATCAGAGGGCAAATCTAACTTGGCCACAAGATCCTTTGGTTTTGAAATGAGATGGACATCAATGATTTGGAAAGAGAAGTTTAATTCTCAAACAAAGGGAATTTGAAAGCACAATTTGAACAATAAAGAGCTTTTTGATAGACAGGGCTAACCATGAATTCTACAAATCACACCTTTAAGCAAGCAATGATTTCAAAACAACTTTTAAAATGAAATCTAAGATTCGGGGAACACCCTATTTCCTCAAAGATTTTATTTCAAATGACTTAGAAAACATAAAAGATTCACTGATAATTGCAGTCAAAGAAGAGGGAATACCTAATACATCTATGATCACAACTATAAAAGACCTTTAAGACAATTGTTTAAGTAAAGACAAAGGGCAAGATCAGAACAAACCTCCTTGGCTTACTGTAAACAGAAATACTTCAAAGGGAGACTTCAATAAAAACCTTTAAGTGGTAGCAGACAAGCAGGGAGAACCATAAATCATGCTGAAACCAACTATTCGAACTATTAAGGAAATAAACAAGCATGAAGACTAAAGAGAGAGGTTAAAGACTCTAAAATACTTCAGCAGAAGAAAACATGAAATAGTGAATGATGAACAGGTCTAAGGTGCTTCCAGGAGTCATTTCTTAGCCTAAAACTTTCAACCTACTGTAGTAAGAAATTATGGAACAAAATGAATAGGAGAAAACATTGAACAGTTTGGAATACTTCACCAACAGCCAAGCTCATGGATCCAATGATAGAGCCTTCTCAGGAACAAGCATGCAACAATATCATCATGGCTTCCAAGACTTCAATTTGTTCTTCAACTTCAACAAACTATGTATTATTTCAGAGAGTTTCAGTATTACAACTAGTGATCAACCAACCAACCCCTCACTCATCTTCTTCAGAAGTATATATAGAAGAATGAGGAGGTGAGATCTGATAAAAGATCTCAAAAACTAATTAATACAGAACTAAATGGCTTCTTGGCCTTTGGGGGCTCAATGAAGCAACTTACATAGGTGTCCTCTGTATAAAATCATTTACATTAACTATTAGGTTTGCTGGAAAGAATTTGTTGACTTCAAGGCTTCTCATCATCCTTGTAATAACTTCTGCTGACAGCTACAATAAGTTCCTTTGGTTGAAATAATTGTTCAACTGTATTGATGCAAAATATCTCCTGGTCTGGTAATAACTTCGACCTTCTTTGATTGCTTTGAGATTGTAGGTGGCTTTGCGGCGGCTGGAAGTTTTAATTAGCCCCTGAGGTGACAGTGGAGGTCTCTTTTCCGATAAAACAGTCATGATTTTCTTTTAAACTGTGGTTTAGGCTTCTGATAATCCATTTTTAGCCGTAATCCTCATAAAAATGTCTTCAATATTTCATGCTAGTATTTGTTGTGTTCAACACTGATATCCTTTGATTTGTGATTGACTTGCTGTGTTTTGTCGGTGTACAGTGCTGCGCAGGGGTGATATGGCATCAATGCCTCATGAAGCACTGATGAAACATGAATTTTAAATCCTGTGAATGAATTTATTTGATGAACCGAAGGCAGGAGGATCGTCACCCTCTGCCTTTAAATTTTCTTCAGACTCAGCGGAAACACCATTGGAACCCTGCAAAATACAAAAACCGTTATGAAATCCTGCATGTATTGGTTAACTGCTTCAGAAGGCGCGTGGAGAGAGCATGGCCGTTGGATGGCACATCCAACGGTCGAGATTGACTAGAGGAGGTCAGAGGGAAGCGGAAAAGAAATTTGGAATCGGAGCCGTCGATCACGCAGAGATCGAGGGTCGAGAGCGGAGGCGAAAAGTCAAAGCGGGGGAATCAGGGCGATGAATTATGGGCCATCGATCTGCAGATCAGATCGACGACAGAGATGCTTTAATGACCGCACCGTAGCCTTGTTAAATGTCAGGCTTTTTTGGTGAGCGATCGTCGTCCGATGGGCGGCCTCAGATCAGACGGTGGATGTCAATATCGCGCCGGGTCCACGTCCGATCTTTAACACGCGATGGACGGCGGTTTTATGAACAGTGCCCAAGACACGTGTCAGCCAGCGTATGGAATTGCTGCGAAATGGAAAAAACCTCCCCGCGCTCAAAAGCGGTGCGATGAAATCTGCTTGGTTTTTGCAATCGGCGAGTGGCTGGCGGGGACCACTCGAGTGATGGACTGCGCGCCGTCGATCTGTGGATCAGATCGACGGTGGAGATTGACTGAAATTTTGCGCCATGGGAAACTTTAAGAAGATAAAAAACCCAGAGTTTCAATATAACATAAAGTTTCAATGTTTTTCGGGGGCGGGATATAAATACAAAATGGTTAAGCGCCCACCTGCGGGGCCGTGGGTTATATGGGAAACCATATGACCGGGGGTTAAAGAAGGGGGGCTAATCGAAATTGGAGAACGCGATAAGCACTTAGAAGACTAGCGCTCGGTCCTGGCACCTAGGCGTATGGAGGGGGGGGTTAAAGACTTAGCCCAAGGGGGCTTAAGTCTACAATATATAAACAATGTGATTTTTATAGTTTTTCAATGATTTTCAAAGGTTTTGAGGATTTCGATAAGGTAAAGAAGGGTCTTAAACCTTATCAAAGGGATTATGATGAAGGGGAAAGGAGAAAAACATGGAAATGAGGGATTTTATGGGGGAAAGTGGAGGGGGAAATAAGGTTAGTTTTGGAAGGGGATGGAGGGGGGGAAAATGGTGTTTGCAGCAGTATTTTGGCTTGGAAATCAGCAGGATTTGTGAGTGTAGAATAGGCACAACAGTGAAGATTAGGACAGAGACATGAGGCTTTCAAGAGCCAACACTTTTTAGCAATAAAATTTGTTCCTTGAAGGCTCCAAAGAGTTTTAGCCACCTTTTGGTATAACAATTTATAGGTGGCTAACAATGGCTCCACTTGGGGATGGTGCCTTCTTGAAGGCATCAAGAACTTCAGACTTGCATTCTCTGGGAGGCTGATCAGTTGCCTCATCCATTGGGCTGCCCTTCCTTTGCTGGGATGATCTGGTTTTGAAAATATATTAGTAGCCATCAATACAATCTTTCTACCAACCCAATCCTACTGATCTAACATTTTTTTCTTCATTAGAGTGCACTTGGATTGGCAAACTCTTTCACAACATTTTATTCTTTTTAAAAGCAGGAAATCAAATCTATTTCTACTTCTTATTTCTCCATGGACTCAAATTAAACAGTTGAGCCCATGTGATTCTCTACCTAATCTACCAATCTGTTAGGATTAAACAGTCTAACAGATTTTTATTCTCTAATTTCTAAAGCAGAAATTTAAAAGCATACAAGTCAAGATTGAATAGTCTAACTTGATGCTGATCTATGAAATAAAAACAAGTTGCACATAGATATTTATTTGCAAAAAATTAAATCAAAATGATGAAGGCTTTAAGATCTGAAAGTTTTAAGAACATCCTTCTCTTTTCTTCAGCTCTGTTCTTAAGCTTGTTTGAGCTGTTCTTTGCTTGTTTTCTGGTTCAGATTTTAAGCTGATTAGAACCAGTTATTCCTAGCCTAATCTATCTACTGATAAGCCAAGATTAAACAGTTTGGCAAATCAAATTCACTATCCTATCAGCAAAAAATTTAAATCTAATTAGTCAAGATTAGGTTGTTTGACTAATTAAAAGTGTGTTTTCAGGAGTGGCATTTAAGCTTGCACACTTTCAGATTTGTTTCTCTTTTTTGGTACGGGGCTATACCTTTCTTTTTTTCACAATCTGCCCTCTTTTCTTTCTCCTATTGATTTTAGATTTTTCTTTCTCTTTTAAGACAAAAAAAAATCAACAACTAACTAAATGCTCAAAGCTGAGCTTTATTGACATTCCTATCTATCCTACTCTAACTTGGAATATTTACATGTTTTAGCTAATGAACTCTCTTTTCTAGTACAACCAATCCAGTAAATTATTCCATGATTGGTCCTTCTTCATCTCCTTGGGCAGGCTGGACAAACAGGGCCACTCCCATTCCTTTTGTTTTTTAGCAGCAGTGCTAAATAATTTTCTTGCTTTTGGTAATACATTGCTCCTAATGACCTTGATCCCTTCTTCAAATGACTTTAAGAAGTGAGCCTATGGATCTGGGAATAGTGCCTGGTGAGGAGTATTTGGAAGACATGGTTCCACCAGGATCATTTCCTCCTTCTTCACTGGATCAGGGTAAAGGTTCTTTTGGGAAAGAACCTTTTCTTCATCTTCATTATTATCTGAACTGGAGGACTCATCATATATTGCAGTGTTGTCCTCTTGTAATCCTAATATGCTCTGATTCAGTGGACTGTACTTTGTGAAGATATCATCATGTTCTTGAGCAGGGGTATCTCTTATTACCTCAACCTTTTCAGGAGGAAGCTCCTTATCTTCATTCTGCTCAAGAAATTTCTCTCTCTTCTCAACCTCAACATTACAACTAATAGAATGCTGACTCCCAATTATGTGAAAACTATTTCTGATGAATTGGATTGGCTGATTACTGCTTTCAAGCTGATTATAATGAAATTCATGACACCAATCGACTACTGGTTTCCCTGCATGATTAGTTTCTGTTTGGAGCTCATCATCATCATCAGATTGATCAGAAGTTGAAAAATCATTAGTATAAACAATTTCACCAATCAAGCATATTGGGTTATCAGTTTGTTCTTTTAGCTAATCTACAAGTTTATTTTCTATTTCAAGATAACAACATTTAGTAGGAAAATGAGTAGAAGTGTTTTGTTCTAATAAAGAATTGAGTGCAGGCTTTTTATTTAATATCTGATCAATTTCTTCCTCTGTAAAAAGAGAAGGAATTTTCTCTTTGCTTTGGACAGAAGAACAACAATCTTCTCCCTCTTGTGTTAACTAGTTTTGAGGCTGGATGTCTTCTTGAGCCTCTTCTAGGGAATCATTACTTGTGCTTGCAGGGGAATTTTGAGGATTCTCTTCCCTTCCCTGATCTATCTCAATTTCAAACAACTCCTCATGATTTTCGTGATAGTTATTTAAAATATGGGATTCGGGAGTTGTTTCTAATGGATTATCAGGATGCCATTCCTCTTTAATCATCTGAAATGAGTCATGACATAAAGGAAGAGACTCTGGTTGTGTTGTCTCTTCTCTTGTTTCGGATTTTGTGGGTTCGAAATGGCTTATGTTTTCCTCAAGGCACTGTTTACTATTAGTTTTTTCAATTTGGTCATGAAGTTCTCTTAATAGCATCATACAATATATAGGTAGGTAATCAGGAATTTCCTGACAACCTTATTTATTGATTTATTTGCAATCTTGTTCATCATACATATTTTGTAGGGTTTGGGTTTGTTCTTGATTTGAAAGGAGCATGGGCTACTCTAGATCATCAATTTTTAAATTAGCCTCATTCCTTTCAATTCTTTTCCCAAGCATATACACCATCCTTTCCATCATGACCAGCAATTTTTCTTTATTGTTTTCTCTATAGTCTTGCTCACCTTCTTCTATAAAGTCTTGATCATCATCTATATATTGTTCATTGTCTAGGTCTTGTAATGGTTGAGTTTGTGTTTGATCTGGGAAAAACATAGGTTGTTCTGGATAACCAACATCCATATCATCCTCATGCTTTTCTAATCTTTTATCAAGTATGTACAGTACTTTTCCAATTAGGTCCAATAATGTATTTCGTTTAGCTTCTCTGTCCATACTTGGATCCATGTTTGTAATCAGAGGTCACTGTATCTTTTCAACCAGTTCAGAGTCTTCTGCCAGTGGAGTTATTAGGTCTTTTGGGATTGTGGAGTCGCCCGGTGGAAGATTTTGAAATTTGTTGTCCACCAACAACATTATTGGGTTTTCTCAATGCATTCCCAAGGGAGTCTACAAGGACTGGAAGGGTAATAGGCCTTTTGGAGGCCAGTGGAGTCACCAGGTGGAAAATTTTTAACTTTGTAAAGGTAAAATGTTTTATGGTTCCACCACCATGTTTATTATGAAGCCAAACTAAATATTTTGGGTTTTTCTGAGTTTCTATGGTTGTTTGAAAGACTAACGAGTTTATAAGAGCTTGCTAGACAACTATGAACTCAATGGTCCCACCATGATCGCCATTATGTTGGTGTCCCGTGTTTTGATAGTTTGGAAAATCAAAAGACAAGGCAACATCAGAACCAATCTTTAGAGTTCCAGGATCTAGTCCTCCTGTTCTCAGAGAGGGATCTCTCAAATGTTTGTTTGAAAAGGTTTATCTTGTGTTCTTTGAGTATTAGTTTTAGACTAGTTATTAAGTGCAGGTGTTTGTTTGTTTATTTGGTTGAATAGATACAACAGAACATGAAAGGTCTAGGAAAGATATATAGAATGGAGAAACATCTGGTTCATTGGGCAATGGAGTCAAGAAGAGGTCATGACGTGCTTATCAATGGATATGGGATATCAGAGGGAAAATCTAACTTGGCCACAAGATCCTTTGGTTTTGAAATGAGATGGACATCAATGATTTAGAAAGAGAAGTTTAATTCTCAAACAAAGAGAATTTGAAAGCACAATTTGAACAATAAAGAGCTTTTTGATAGACAGGGCTAACCATGAATTCTACAAATCACACCTTTAAGCAAGCAATGATTTCAAAACAACTTTTAAAATGAAATCTAAGATTCGGGGAACACCCTATTTCCTCAAAGATTTTATTTCAAATGACTTAGAAAACATAAAATATTCACTGATAATTGCAGTCATAGAAGAGGGAACACCTAATACATCTATGATCACAACTATAAAAGACCTTTAATACAATTGTTTAAGTAAAGACAAAGGGCAAGATCAGAACATACCTCCTTGGCTTACTGTAAACAAAAATACTTCAAAGGGAGACTTCAATAACAACCTTTAAGTGGCAGCAGACAAGCAGGGAGAACCATAAATCATGCTGAAACCAACTATTCGAACTATTAAGGAAATAAACAAGCATGAAGACTAAAGAGAGAGGTTAAAGAAAAAAAAATACTTCGGCGAAGAAAACAGCAGAAAAACGTTGAAGGATGAACGGGTCTAAGGTGCTTCCCGGGATTAATTTCTTAGCCTAAAATTTCAACCTACGTAGTATTTTAAAGGGGAACGAATAAACGGAAAAACATTGAACGATTTGAATACTTCACCAATAGCCAAGCTGTTTGAGGTCATTGACAAGGCCTTCTAGAACAAGCATGCAACAATATCATCATGGCCCCGAGAGACTTCAATTTGTTCTTCAACTTCAACGGACTATGTATTATTTCGAGAGAGTTTCGGTATTACAACTAGTGATCAACCAACAAACCCCTCACTCATCTTTGCGAAATATATATAGAAGAATGAGGAGGTGAGGTCTGATAAAAGATCTCAAAAACGAATTAATACAGACTTAAATGGCTTCTTGGCCTCTGGGGGCTCAATGAAACAAATTACATAGGTGTCCTTTGTATAAAATCATTTACATTAACTATTAGGTTTGCTGGAAAGAATTTGTTGACTTCAAGGCTTCTCGTCATCCTTGTAATAACTTCTGCTGACAACTACAATAAGTTCCTTTCGTTGAAATAACTGTTCAGCTATATTGATGCAAAATATCTCCTCGTTTGGTAATAACTTCGACCTTCTTTGATTGCTTTGAGTCTGTAGGTGGCTCTACAGCGGCCAGAAGTTTTAATTAGCCCCTGAGGTGATAGTGGAGGTCTCTTTTCCGATAAAACAGTCATGATTTTCTTTTAAACTGTGGTTTAGGCTTCTGATAATCCATTTTTAGCCGTAATCCTCATAAAATTGTCTTCAATCTTTCATGTTGGTATGTGTTGTGTTCAACACTGATATCCTTTGATTTGTGATTGACTTGCTGTGTTTTGTCAGTGTACAGCGCTGCGCAGGGGTGATATGGCATCAATGCCTCATGAAGCACTGATGAAACGTGAATTTTAAACCCTGTGAATGAATTTATTTGATGAACCGAAGGCGGGAGGATCGTCACCCTCTGCCTTTAAATTTTCTTCAGACTCAACGGAAACACCATTGGAACCCTGCAAAATACAAAAACCGTTATGAAATCTTGCATGTATTGGTTAACTGCTTCAGAAGGCACGTGGAGAGAGCGTGGCTGTTGGATGGCATCATCCAACGGTTGAGATTGACTAGAGGAGGTTAGAGGGGAGTGGAAAAGGAATTTGGAATCAGAGCCGTCGATCGTGTAGAGATCGACAGTCGAGAGTGGAGGCGAAAAGTCAAAGCGGGGGAATCAGGGCGATGAATTATGGGCCGTCGATCTGCAGATCAGATCGACGACAGAGATGCTTTAATGACTGCGCCGTAGCCTGGTTAACTGTCAGGATTTTTTGGTGAGCGATCGCCGTCTGATGGGCGGCCTCAGATCAGACGGTGGACATCAATATCGCGCCGGGTCCACGTCCGATCTTTAACGCGCGATGGACGACGGTTTTATGAACAGTGCCCAAGACACGTGTTGGCCAACGTATGGAATCATGGCGGAAAATGGGCGCTCTTGGCGCTCAAAAGCGGTGCGATGAAATCCGCTTGGTTTTTGCAATCGGCGAGTGGCTGGCGGGGACCACCCGGGTGATGGACTGCGTGCTATCGATCTGTGGATCAGATCGACGGTGGAGATTGACTGAAATTTTGCGCCATGGGAAAATTTAAAAAAGATAAAAAACCCATAGTTTCAATATAACATAAAGTTTCAATATTTTTCGGGGGCGGGATATAAATACAAAATGGTTAGGCGCCCGCCTGCGGGGCCATGGGTTATATGGGAAACCATATGACCGGGGGTTAAAGAAGGGGCGCTAATTGCAATTGGAGAATGCGATAAGCGCTTAGAAGACTAGCGCTCGGTCCTTGCACCTGGGCGTATGGAGGGGGGGGGTTAAAGACTTAGCCCAAGGGGGCTTAAGTCTACAATATATAAACAATGTGATTTTTATAGTTTTTCAATGATTTTCAAAGGTTTTGAGGATTTCGATAAGGCAAAGAAGGGTCTTAAACCTTATCAAAGGGATTATGATGAAGGGGAAAGGAGAAAAACATGGCAATGAGGGATTTTATGGGGGAAAGAGGAGGGGGAAATAAGGTTAGTTTTGGAAGGGGATGGAGGGGGGGAAAATGGTGTTTGCAGCAGTATTTTGGCTTGGAAATCAGCAGGATTTATGAGTGTAGAATAGGCACAACAGTGAAGATTGGGACAGAGGCATGAAGCCTTTAAGAGTCTTCAAGAGCCAACACTTTTTAGCAATACAATTTGTTCCTTGAAGGCTCCAAAGAGTTTTAGCCAGCTTTTGGTATAACAATTTATAGGTGGCTAATAGGGACCACTCATCATTTTTCTTGGTACAAGGAAGTCCTCTCTAATCTAGTAGAGAGGGTGACTAAGCTGAAGATTATTCTTGGAGATAACTCTACTTATCCCGTGAAAGGATTTGGGTCCATCAAATTTCATTTGAATTTTGGGGAATCAGTTATGTTGCATGATGTTATGTATGTGACAAGATTAATGAAGAATTTGGTATCTATATCCACTTTGGAAGATAAAAGGATGAGGTTTTCCTTCATCAAAGGAAAAGTTATGAATTTTTCTGTTGGTTCTCTGATGAGAGATGCATTCACATTAGGATCAATATTTGAAGGACTTTATAGAGTCACTGGAAGGCCAATTCTAGCATTGGTTCATAATAACAATCACCTAAGCGGGTTGTGGCATCACAGATTGGCTCATCTACATTATGATTCTCTTCCGAAATTGAAGAAATTGGTCTCAGGTATTCTCGATGTCCAACTCCATCATGATGGAATATGTCCAAGATGTGTAAGCGGAAAGAAAATAAGGGGACCATTCCCATCTAGTGAAAATAAGAAAAATGACATCCTCCATCTCATTCATTATGATATATGTGGTCCAATGCATGTGCATTTTATTGGTGGTCATCTCCACTACATCAAATTCATTGATGATTTCTCAAGAAAGTGATATACTACTTGAAGCATAAGGATGAATCCTTTGAATCGTTCAAGGAATTCAAAGCTTTGATTGAAAATCAAACAGGGAAGAGAATTAAAATATCCAGGTCCGGTAATGGAGGGGAATATATGTCAAATGAGTTCATATCATTTTGCAAGAAAGAAGGGATCAAGAAGGAAACAATTGTGCCATATACTCCCAAACAGAACAGATTAGTGGAAAGGAAGAACATGTCTATATTAGAAGCTGCTTGTCCCATGCTACATGATCAAAAGGTTCCAAAGTTATTTTGGGGAGAAGCTACACATGATGATGTATATGTTCAAAACGAGGTGCCTAATCAAGCATTGGAAAACAAGACTCCCGAAGAAATATTCACAGCTGTCAAGCCTGATATTAGACATCTTCATATATTTGGATGCCCCATGTATTTTCATGTGCCGAAGGAAAAAAGGAAGAAGTTGGATGCTACAAGAAAGAAAGGTATGTTTGTGGGTTATTGTGAAAATTCCAAAGCATATAGAATATATGTTCCTGGTCAAAGGAAGGATGAAATTAGCAGGGATGTAACATTTGATGAAGATGCATCTCTTCGAAAAGCAAGAGACCTTCCTCCGCCTCCTCCTCCCAAGAAGGCGAATGATGAATGGGATATTCTAGATGGTGGACCTCCGTGCCTGAGTCCAAGATTGACATTGTTAATAATCCCATGGATCCTATGGATCCCCTTAGATCCTCTTCCAAGTGATCCTCCTTGATCTAGGTGGCTCTAGAGATGCACACAGGACAAAGGGGGCTCCTAATTCTGAGTCCGTATGAAGGAGTTAGGAGCAGTCAAAGCTTTGGGTTGACTTGGTGACTGGGCAGGCTTAAAGAAGACACAATTTTGCCGAAATTCAACCATCGGATTCCAGCCAGCTTCGGCCAGATTCCAGGAAAAATTGTGGGACACTTAAAATGTCCGCTAACGCCCAAAATCATATTTTTTAAAAATGGATAGTTTGTTTTATAAAAAAAAAATATTATTTATGGGGTGGCAGGCCACCAACCCCGCCACCCCCCAACGGGTCACCGCATGTCACGTTATATAACAAAAATTAATTAAAAATGGGGTGGGCCAGCGACCATGACCTCGCGGCCCACGACATACATATAAACCATTGCATATAATATGTGGGGGGGTTCCGTTGACCAGAAACCTCGCCCTGGATCACAGTATCGGACCGACGGGTATCGAAATCGTGCCAACCACGTCGCTGGCCTGCCTCCATGCGACGGTCCCAACATAAAACACACCAACCACCATATTACCATGTAAACGGGTTGGCTCGGGGCCGTGGGTTGTGGACCTTGCCCACCCATGGCACACCAAAAAAAACAAAGTGCGGTTATAGCATTATAACTTGTGTCTCAAAACGGAGGGACGAGATTTGATCCCTCGACCCCTCCTCCACCATTTTTCCAAATTTACCGTTGCGTCAACTGACACATTTGGATTAATCTACCCAGATTTTTTTAATATAAACCTACAATTCACACAGTGCGCCTAGGCTAGGGCGATGGAAGATGGAGCACACAGATCAAGATTTTATATTTTTGTATTGCATGTGATGCAGAACCATGAGCCATGTGCAGAGGTAAGGGAACCTTTGATTGAGCCCAAATTTCAAGAGGGCAAAATTTTGACAGTGTCCAAATGGGACAAACTTTATGTCGATTTTGCACTATTCGACGCCAAAAATCTGATGGCGAATTCAGATTTTCCATCTGAGCTTTATATTTTTCGGCCACTTTTTGAAGTGAAGTTGCAGGTGTCAGCATTCAATGAGTGAGGAGTCGATTTCACACCTTTCGACACCACGATTGTGATGGTGATTTCAGATCCAGCAATAGAGCAGCTCATTCTTTAGTCATCTTCAACGTGAGATATATGATGTGTTGATTTCATGTACTTCTTTGTCTCTTTGTCTCTAAGATGCATTGTGTTGTACAGATCCTTGTTGATGTTTGATGTGGGATCTTGTTTTTTTCTTGATGTGAGATGTACTTTCTATCATGGATTTATATTATGTTTGAGATCCCTTTTCTTCCATGTTGGCGAGGTACTCATTGTCACATGTATGTTGTTTGAGATCCATTTGTTTTGCCATGTTGGTGGGATACTCATAATTATTATGTGTGAGTTATTGTCATACTGATAGGAGTCCTTGTTGTGAATGAGAGTTCTTGTAGTGGAACATCTCGTAGAGAGTTCTAGCCACTCCTACGTGAGGGAATTTTCCTTGTATGATAGTGAAAACATCATCCATGTACATATTCACTCCTTACAACACTTAATGCAGCGGCCTACACCATCTTGACACTGAGGCCCGAAGACGTAGTCCATCCTAGACGAACTCTGTTACCAATGTCTTATGTTGCTCATGCTTGTTATGTTCCTTCTTTACGGCTTGCAGATGTTCATTTATGTTCATTAACTCTTTTGATAAATTGTAATCCTAACACATCAACCGAAGTAAAAGGTCTTGGTTAAGGGTATCAAAAATTTACCCAGATCACTCCTACTAGGAAGACACCACTTTAGCTCCATGACACTCGATAGGATGATGGAAGAAATGTTCTCATTCAAAGGTCATTCAGAGAAAGGAATTAACCATGCAGGTATTAGGGATATGTTTCATCCATGAGCACTATGATTCAAGATGAACCTTACACATTTAAATAAGTTGTAAAAGATCAAGTTTGAAAGGATGCTAGAACCGAGTAATATGAATCGATTATGAAAAACGATGTATGGGATGTTGTGCCGAGACCAAAGGGAAAATCTGTGGTGACTACAAAATGGCTATTCAAGATCAAGCATGGAGTTGATGGTAGCATTAAGAAATATAAGGCAAGGTTTGTGGCTCAAGGATTCTCATAGAAAGAGGGAGAAGTGTATGATGATATATTTGCACCTGTGGCTGATACACAACAATCTATTCAATAGTATCCCTTGCCACAATTCAAGGATGGGCTCTTCATCAGATTGACATAAAGGTCGCATTCCTCCATGGCATGTGATAGGAAGAAGTGTATGTTGAACAACCACATGTATTTGAAGTAGACGATCGAAGAACACATGTTTGCGGGTTGAAGAAGGAATTGTATAGTTTGAAGCAAGCTCCCTGAGCTTGGTATGCATGCATTGAAATCTATTTGATGAAGTTTGTATTCACAAGAAGCAATGTCGATCCCAACCTCTACTTAAAGTATTCCAAGGTATGCTATTTATTTTGGTTTTATATGTTGATGATATATTCTTAACAGGAAGCTAGCCTCTAATTATTGAATGTAAGAGGAAGCTAACCTCTAAATTTGAGATGAAGGACCTTGAAGCCATGCACTACTTTCTAGGCTTTGAGGTGTGGCAAACGCCTGGTGAGATTTTCCTTTCATAAGGAAAATACATTGTGAAGCTGCTAGAAATATTTGGAATGAAAAAATGAAAATAGATGGCTACACCAATGGAAATGAACTTCAAGGAGTTATGTGGAGAAGTTGTAGGACTCAATTTAGAAAATCCATCCGAGTATAGAGAATTGATTAGGGCTCTGATGTTCTTTGTGAACACCCATCCAAACATATGCTATGCAGTGAACACATTGATTCAATTCATGACTGAAACCCTCCATGCACATTGGATCGTTGCCAAACATATATTGAGATATTTACATGGTTCGATCACACTTGTTTTGAGATATTCTGCCAAAGTTCTTCAGCTTCACGGATAAACCAATATTGACTGGGAAAAAAATGTTATCAACAGAAAAAGTACATATGGATGTTGTTTTAGTCTTGGATATTCCATGATATCCTACATGAGTAGGAAACAACACCTCCAAAGCAAAGTTTATTTCCACTATCATGGCTCGTTGTGAAGTAGTTTGGTTGAGGAAGCTCTTTGGAGAGCTATTTGAGAAGGTTCTATACATTACTGTGATATATTGTGGCAACAAGAGTCGGATCCGTCTGGCATAGAATCCCGTATTCCATAACAAGTCCAAGCACATAGAGATTTGATATCACTTCATTCGTGACATGGTACATAGAGGATAAAATAGACTTCATCACATATCAATAGATGAACATATTGCAAATATTCTCTCCAAAGATTTACTAAAAGGGAAGTTCTTGGCCTTCAAAGAGAAACTTGGACTGATGGATATGTCCCCTCCTAATAAGGGGCAATGCTGATCAAGGACACTGAGCCAACTCTTCCCACGCTATTTGAGCTCCTAGGGTGAGAAATTGAGATAGAGGGCTCTTGGGGTTGAGGGATCTCTAGACAATAGGGTATCACCCTATATGTTACCCATAGGGTTGGAGATGATTCTCCCATATCTTCATAGGGTCGGAGATGCTCCTCCCCTATCTTTCTATGCATATTATACCTCAGTTGGCATCATACCCACAAGTTAAGCTTGGTGGGAATACCGCTCCCCGTTTGGCTAGCGGGTTAAGAGTGTACTTGGGGTGTACAACCCAAGTCGATTATGATGTAGATGTTCTAACACATGAATAGTTAGAGTCATCATTGGGAATATTAGTAGGCAATATGATTGGGTTGATATTTTCTCCCCTTTATGATTCTAGGTTGATAATGAGCTCCTGATGTGATTCTAGGGTTGAAGATGTGCTCCTCTATATGTTTGGATATCCTATTTCTCGGTATGGGTGGAAGCTAATGCTCCCCGATTCTTATTCTTTTAGATTCGAGAATGTTTCAGTAGATATAGTTGAGCATAGATGGTCAAGGCATGACGAGATGTTGATATGATGATGTGATGATATTGGCAGGTAGAATTCTTCCTAGTTGAGAGGGAGTGTTGACAAATGTTTCATAAGACTGTGGATAATCCGGAAAACTCTTCAGTGTTAACCTTTTAAACTAGGGTCAAATTCCACCTTGGACATCTTATATGATAGATATGATGATTGCATTGAATTCCTCCTTTCGAGAGGACCAAAATCGACCTAAATATCACCTCATTTGGACAAGAATAAGTTGGTTTTGAATTTATGTACCCACTCATGTATATTGGATTAGGTCAGCCCTATGCACATGTACCAATAGACAAGTCGGATTCAACATCAAATGGATCCTCATGGAAGCCTATAAATAGAAGATTCCTCAAGCTCATTTGGACACACTCATCACACAATATATTCTCCTCTTCTATTTTCTTGGTTCACACAAGTTTGATGGAGGGAGTTCGCACTAGGGGTTCGCAACTATAGGTCTAAGGATCACATGTACCTAGGGTTTATATCTCTTGGTTACATGAATGCCACTTGGAATTTTCATCCTTGGTCACACACATCCATTGTTCCTCAATGTGACTGGGAGGCTAAAGTCACATGCATAGAAGCCTGAAGGGAGCGACTAAGGTTTGTAGGTTGATATGAAACAAGTTTTCCTCGATCACATGCTTAGAGTGTTCCTCAGTGTGACTGGGAGATCAAAGTCTCACTCACAATGGATAGAAGGGAGCGAATGGGGTTTGGAATAATATTTGGAATATTTTATCTCTGTTCGCATGATTAAAACCTTCCTCAGTGTGTCTGGGAAGACAGATTCGCACACACAAGCCTTGATTAGTGCGATTGGGGGATTGCAGAATAAATGGGTGAGTTTATCCTCAGTCGCATGCTTACAGTTGTCCTGGGAGCGACCATCCGCCTGCATTCAATGTCTAAGGGAGCGACTGAGAAGTTACAGTTGCTCACAATATATCTTGATGAGTGAGACCAGGGTTCTGGGCTAGGGTTTGACAGTTGACTGCAATTTACCTTAGTAGGCTGATGGCTACATGGTTTCTCTCCAATGTATAGTAATTCTGAAAATATATTTCTCTTTTTTATTGGGTAAATCTCTACTAGAAGTTTATTTATTGGGATCATTGTACTCTTCGTTGAAACTTTTGATGACGATCTAATAAGAAGAATATTTTAAAGGGTTTTCCCCATAGTGGGTTTTTCCCTGGTCTTTGATCAATTTGGTGTCTCTTATGGTTTTTCTATTGTATCCTTTGTCCTTTATTATATTGTTCTATCTTCAGTTGCTGTTTATGATTGGAAACATTTTTAATAATTGGATGCATTTCTTAATGAAGAATTGATTTGGGTTGAAGTAACTGAAACAACATAGAACAATATGAAAAAATAACAAAAAAATCTTTTAATGGCTATGGAGCTTAAACATAGATTTATTTGAGAATTGGGAAAGTGATCTACCAAGACATGATCATTTGCAACTTGCTACCTTTTGTGTCAATGATATATATCCTCAAAGTCATCAATTCAATTTTTGCAATGAATCTCAATCATATCATATCTGTTTGTGACTAAATTTTCCTACAAAACCTCTTTTTTCGGTAGTAGAACTATATTGGACCATTGGAGTCAGTAGATTAGAATAGTGTCTTTACATGTCATGCCTTGACTTCATTAACATCCTTCATCAGGTCATATTGTCAGAGATTATATATATCCTTGTGAGGTCATCAATATTTCATATCATATCAGATGTTGATCACTACCAACATGTCTTCAGCTAGAAGAGCCCAAACAAATCCAAATCATGCTAATGAAACCATGCATATTTTTGTATCCCTCTTCCTACATACTAAAAACATAAGTTAACTAAATCAAAAAATAATTTCAAGAAGATTCATACCTTTTACTTCAGCTGGTATTCTTGGATTTATTTAAACTACGCCCTATCCTGAGGATGGAACTTCATCATGCTACAATTGTATCAACAAAATTTTAGAAATATTTCCCCAAATAATATCATCAAGGTTATTCTTCTATCAGGTGAAAAAATCTTCCCATTAATTCATCTAATGGTGGATCTTATAGCGACCTACACCAATCAGCCGCTGCATGAACTTTTTCTATAGTTGTATATTGAATTCTTTAGTATGATGTGCCAAATACCTTTTTTCATCAATCAACTCATAATGACGACCTTCCCAATCAGGTATCCATACGACATTTCTTTATACAAAACAGAGTTCCCAAGGATCCATATTGATTACCAAGTTATCATTTTCAAGGCTATTCCATTTCCATTCTTTTATCTTGCTTACCAAACCACATGATTTAATTTCCTAAGCCATCTTTGTTTTTCTTCATAATTATCCTGCAATACTTATTAACAATTAAAACCAAGAAAATATATGATAACAAAAGTTTGATGACAATATGACAATCTAGGCTTCCCATATAGCTAGGGTTTATCATGTACCATTTAGAATATTAAAACAACTAAAAACCCTAGAATCAAATAACCAAATCAACCATAAAAACATCTCATGTTAGAACCTCAATAAATATGCCATGCATACCTCTGTCATAGAGACTGTTGTTCTGGATGCCATGTTCTTCTAACTGTTCTTCAGGATTGAAGACTTCTAACGATGCCACTTCCAATAGATAATTCACAAAGGTATTATATATTATGATGATGTCATGCTTCTTTTTGCTTCTCTCCAAATGTGAGGACTTCAAAAATATATTCATGGAAGATTCCAAGGGTACAATCCCTTTCCTTCGAAACATGGATGATCACCGTTGATCAAATACTACTTCTTCTTCTTGAGATAAATATATTATATTGAGTTCAAAGATGTGCTCTTCTTACCCTTACTGCTATATTAATATTAATGTAAGATGATCTTTCTACCACCCTTCAAGATAGTTTCCATAGATTATTATAAATACTCTTTCTTTCAATGTCATTTCTAGTTTAGGATGTTATCCAACAAGTCTTTCACGAGTCGAACAAGAGTGCAACTGTAGGTATTCTTAATGATGTCACTATTTATTTCAATATTGGAGATACTTCAGGTTCTTATATAGAATACTCATAGACTTCTTCTATAGTAGATTCTTCCAAGGAGATAGGATGATATGGTTTTCACAAGGATCTCCTCTTATTGTCATTTTTATTGGAAAACTTGTAATTTTTCTTTAGTAGACTAGACACTTAGTCTAGGACTTTCTTCCAAGAAATATAGATATGTTTTACATAGTCTCACTACAAATATATGTTATGTGTGCTCATAATTCTCAAGAGGTTTCTTATTAAAAAATTACTTAAATTTCCTTCTAGAGTCAACTTCCTTTGTCACCAAGGGATCTCGACCTCTCTCTCTCTTTCTCTCTCTCTATATATATATATATATATATGCCACTGATCAAAATTAAAACTTCTCTAAGGTGATTGTTGTTGTCACTTCTAAATACAACCCCTAGGTTGAGGAGAAGGGTTAGTGCCTAGGATATCTTGGTATGTCTTGAGGATTTGTTCATTTGTCTCAATATTTAGGTATAAAATTATGAAATCTAGTCCAATTATCTGACTCAGAGGTAGATTCAATATGCACGTAAATAATATGTCATTCCAAAGAGTTAATGCTCAGATCTGGTTGCCCACATATTCAGAATGCAGTTTGACGGATTGTTGTAGCATAGATGAGAGAGGGAATGCAAGAAATAAACCCAATGTAGAGAGTTGGACACAAAAAAAATCCTATGCACTAAATCTGAGTAGAATCATGAAAAATATAAAGGAAATGAGGTACATAAATCATGGAGCACGTTTTAAGGCTTTCAACTCAATTTATCACAGGTATTGTCTGCTATAACATAACATAGGTAAATCTGCAACTTAAGATTGAATCCAGTAACTACAATTACATAATTTTTGAAGAGGAAAAACACACATTAAGTGACAAAGAGTTAGAACACATACTACATATCTCAATTCTTAGAATCATCAAAAAATTCTTCATTAATCTTCCAGAATGAAATACATTTCACAGGCCAAAACTTGTGAAATTTTGTAGAGCGATTTTGACTTCTGGAACAGAGAAATTCAAACCCTCTAATAATGATTTATTCATCCCTTTTATAGGGAGAGACAAGAAAATAATAGTTACAAAAATATCTGGGATGCTACAGCTGTCTAAAATACACAATTGTCTGAGCATGCGACTAGCCTAACTGTCCTAATTATTACATAATAGACTTGATTCTTTCTTTGAAAATGAAATATTAACATAATTGCAGAAATGACAATAATGTTTCGTGATTTACGAAACCAAATATCTTCATCAACGACTCCTTGAACTCCTGAGGTGGACCCAGGCTCCATTATCTAGGTTCGTGGTGAGTTGGTGAATTGGCCACACTTCCGTCATTTAATTCCTTCCACGACTACTCATTGATTTACCTGTCATTTTTTCCCTCTAATCACTTAAATCAAGCCCTTTTGGAGTTGACCCCTCTTGTATTGCACTTCATTTCACCCATAAGGACCGAAATCCCTATAAAAATCGCAACAGAGAGGCTTTAGTGCAATGGAGGAATTACACGGAAAAAAGTCGCAAAACAACTCCGCAGGCTCTTTTTCTCTCCATATGGTCCTGCGACTCGGGGTCCCCCAGTCCCCTAGTCTTTTTGAAATGAAATTAGAAATAGCTACGAGATTTCGGGATTTCCGGGATTCCAAGATTTCTCCACTACTGTTCGTTTTTCCTCCCAATCCTCACGTTCTATTGAAAATCAATTTAAAATATGTTATGGGGTTCCAAGGTTTGTGGGGTTTTCGACCTCCCAGGTCAAATCTCTGTAATGTGATTCCATTAACTGGTCCCAAGTAACGGAAAAACCATCTATCTATTAACAGATCCCTAGTGCCAAAATCCTTTTTAAAATAACTCACGGGATCCTCCCTTTGAGGATTTCAGTCCAGATTTCTATTATGGGGCTCCATCAATAAACGACCCCTGCTCCGATAATTAACATATCCCTGATCCTAGAAGCTTTTTGGAATTCATTTTATAGATAGTTATGTGATTCTGGGGTTTTGGGATTTTTACTTTTATAGTCCCAACTTTTACTACCTCTTTCCTTTGATCCAAGAGGCCATTTTCAAACTTATTTATCTCTCTGGAAAGCTCTTCTAGTGCTCTTTCCAGTTGATTGGGTCTGATATAATATTTAAAGTTATCTGCTGCCTGGAAAATTGTTTCCAACTTTGATATTATTTTCATATTGACCCTTCTTCTATATAAAAATGAAAGCAGGTATGAGGTGACGTCGCAAAGACGCATGACAGGGTCGGATTGGGTGGAAAGCAAGGGAGGGGGGTGATCTATCAAATGGCTTCATGCTCACATGGCAATGGTCTCGACTACGGAAATAATCACCATGTTGGTCTAACAGGTGGTGAGCCCATCTATATTCCTCCAGCGGGGATGCTTAGGTGGCCTTGGAGACGAGCCTCGACCCCCCTAGAATCCATCGTAACTGTTGATCTATCTAAGTGCACATTTTTTACCTTGAGTTTTTAGGGGCAAGCACTAACTTAACTACCATGCTTATTACCTCGCTGGAGCATCTCCGGGACGAGGTCGCTCCCGGATGGACGAGGACCCTCTCGATAAGTAATCACTATTTAACCATTTGAAATTAAAATTAGGGGAAACTCACATACCATCGCTTCTTATGATTTTACTTCTTCTTATTTCTCCTCCATTTTTACCTAGATCTATAGTTCCAAATACACTTTGAGCTCATGAACCAAATTCCTCTGTAATACAACAATTTTAGGAAAAATAGATGGGGAGGGTACAACAAATGTAATAGGTATCCATCAATATATCTTCAAAAATATCTATGCTCTTCTACAGGTAATCAAGATGGATATTGAAGCTTCCCATCACTGTATATAGTAGGTTTTTCCTTCAAAAACTTGGAAATCCATTATGACATAATCAAATAAATTTGTAGCTTCTTCCTCTCTCCATTGATATCACGATAGGGAAAAAAATAGGTTTGAGATGACCCTATAAATAGGGCTTTTCAATACATAGACTTCGAGATACATGCACATGCTCAGAACAAGTGTCACAAAGTCGGCTTACTGTCTCCTTGTTCAAGATCAGACTGTGTATGTATATGCTTAGATCGAAGGACCTTTACCACCCAACTTGACTTGACATATTCTATCCTATACCTTGTATAACTGGAATAACTTGGATTGATATGAATAGGTCTAGTCCTACTCCTAGATAGAATATTTTCTTGCAACGTCTCCATCATTCCATTATCCCTTCTATAAGCATTTTCATCATAATTATAAGGAATATTATCCTCACTATGATCATTCTGAACATAGTTAGGGAATTCGTTACTGTCATTGATTGGAAAATATTCATTACCTTCCTCACTTTCAAGAAATTATTCACTATCATTATCTGTTCTTTTGAAATCCTTGCTTGGAGGAAATTCTTCAACATCATCATCTCTTCTACTGAAATCCTCACTTAGAGAAAATAATTCACTATCATTGTATCTACTTTTGTAATCCTCATTAGGAGGAAATCCATCATCATCATTGGTGATTTTTAAATCTTCGCTCGAAGGAAATTTTTCAACATCCTCATTTCTTCCATTGAAATCCTCACTCGGAGGAAATCCTTCACCATAATCATCTATATTTTTTTAATCCTCACTCAGAGGAAATACATCATCACCATTATCAGTGCTTTTGAAATCCTTGCTCGGGGGGAATTCTTCACCATCCTCATTTCTTCAATTGAAATCCCCGCTCGAAGGAAGTCCTTCACCATCATCATCTGTGCTTTTGAAATCCTTTTTTGAGGAAATTCATCGTCATCATCATTAATGCTTTCGAAATCCTTTCTCGGGGGGAATTCCTCACCATACTCATTTCTTTCATTAAGGTCCTCGCTTAGAGGTAATCCTTCACGATCATCGTCTGTGCTGTTGAAATTCTTGCTTCCAGGAATTTCATCATCATCGTTTTTGTCTTTGAAATACTTTACTGGAGTAAATCCTTCACCATCCACATCTGTGCTTTTGAAATCCTCATTTGGAGGAAATCCATCTTATCATCAGTGCTTTTGAAATCTTTGCTCGGAGGAAATTCTTTATCATCCTCATTGATTCTATTGAAATCCTCATATGAAATTCTTCACCATAATCATCTGTGCTTTCGTAATCCTCGCTCAGATGAAATCCATCATCAACATCACTACTTTTGATATCCTCGCTTGAAGGAAATTCATCATCATCGTTTATGCCCTTCAAATTGTTGCTTGGAGGAAATAATTCACCATCATCATCTGTTCTTATGAAATCCTTTCTTGGAGGAAATTCATCATTATCATTTGTGCCTTTCAAATCATTGCTTGAAGGAAATCTTTCACCATCCTCATCTGTGCTTTTGAAATCCTCGCTTGGAGGAAATTCATCATCATTGTTTATGCCTTTCAAATCATTGCTTGGAGGAAATACTTCACCATTCTCATTTTGCTTTTGAAATCCTCGCTTGGAGGAAATTCATCATCACCATGAGCGCCTTTGAATTCCCGACTCGAAGAATATGCATTATCCTCATTTGTGTCTCTAAAATTATCATTTGGAGGAAATTATTCATCATCCCCTTCGTTAGTGGTGCTCTCATAATCCTTAGGATTAGGACCAAGGGGAAAATTTGACTTTCTATTCATAGTGAAATAATTCATGTTATATTCATCAATATGAATAGAGATGTTACGTGAAGAAGATGATGTTGTAGAAAGAGAAACTTCACTATTAGAAGAATCCATGACCTCTCACAAAGGATGTTGATTGATACAAATGCACTCTCTCCCAATGACAACTTATAACTTAGAGAATGAAAAATTCCCTCCAAAGTTCCCCCCCAAAAATTTCATTCGAAAAAAATCATTACAAAGTCCCCCCCCCCAAAAATTTTGGTTGAAAAATTTCCCTCCAAAATTTTTGTCTGAAATATTTCCCTCCAAAATTGATTTGGAAACATTCTACTAAAATTTTTCCTTGAAAATTTTTACCCTACTTTCTTTTCAAATTTTCCACACATTTTCCTTTAATGCTTTCCTTGAAAAATAAAATAAATATTTTACTAAAGTTATTTATCATTAACTAGGTAATTAATTTAATTTTTATTATTTATAGTATATTTTTTATCCCACATTTAACAATATATATATATATATATATATATATATATATATATATATATATATTTTTTTTTTTTTTCTTTCTTAATTTTAATTTTAATCCCACACTCAACAAATGTTAAAGTAATCCCACAATCTTTGATATATAACAACTTTTATTGTTTCTATTTCTCTCATCACATTAAGCATTCTATAGCATTCATTAAAAATCTTGGATTGCTTCTTCTCAACAAGAGATTTTAGTTTTCCTTCTATTTTGACCATTTAAAGAGGAATTTGAGGAAAATATGTTGTTTTATTATTTTTATGTTGAAAGATTATTATTATTATTATTTTTATTTTTTAAAAAAATTCAAAATTTTGAGAATTTTTTATATTTTTATAGAGAAAAATAAAAATAAAAATCATATAAATAAGAAAATACATATATTTTTAGAGCTTTAAAATGGAAAAACCAGTGTTCATTTTTTTTTTTAATTTTTATTGGTACCGGAGGCAACCCAATTCATTAATTCAAACTTTTTGAAATCCTTTAAATGTTATATTAAAATATTAAAAAAATTGAAAAAATACTGCCAACCAACGGTAACACATCACACCTTGCTCACTATTTGCGGCCTTGGCGTTTGAGGCTATTTATAAATATGTTTCATATATTTGTTTTTGTTTGTTTAATATATATATATATATATATATATATATATATATATATATATATATATATTAATTATGTTTTATAATTTAAATTTAAAATTTTATTTGTTAGTTTAAAAGTTTAATAATGTTTCAATATGTGTATTTTTAGTTTTTGTTATTCAATTATATTTTTTTAATTGTTTAATTTTTATTTGTTAGTTTTTAATTTTTTTTTACATTGATGTTATTTTCCTTTTTTTATTATAGTTTTATGTTTTTGTATTTAAATATTTATTTATTTTAATTTATGTTGTATTTATTTTTCGTTTACATTTTTTAGATGGTAAATTACAAACATAATTTTTTTTTTTTAATTTATGGTGTAAATAATTTTTATTTATTTTTTAATATAACAATAGTAGAATTTCACTCACACACACATATAAAGGAAGATGATATATATATATATATATATATATATATATATATATATATATATATATATATATATATATATATATGAAGATGGTATCAAAGGTGTCTGTGAATGTTTCTAGATCAAGAGCAACAATTGCAACATCTAACGTTGTACCCTCTATGAATTATGTTGAATGAAACCAAACTGAGGCACATGGCCCCTCAAATCCAAAGAAGACTATTTAAAAATGGAAGATGACACAAAAAGTAAATAAAACGAAATATACATGGTATGTTAAAGATAGAAAAATAAATGAAGGTTTACAAATAATATCTTTATTGTGGTCGAATTGAATATGGTGAAAATTATGAGGTGATGGGAAAAGTACAAGATATATGTTTGGTGTGGAATACATATATTGTTTATGTTCTTGTAAAACTGCCCCAGACATGTGAGAAGGTTAGATATCATTTCTTAAATATCAATTATGACATTTCAAAATATTCTACAAAGATGTGTGATGTAACCACAATCGAAATCACAAATAACATTGTAAGTTTGCTTATTTATATTTATGTGTTATGCATTATTGTAAGTACCATTATATTTTTGATGACTTATTTATCATTGACATATTATAATTTGTTTGATAGAATTTTGCTAAGAGTCTTTCAATTATGTTGGGACTAAATGAATTTAGCTCTTCCTAGAGCCTTCGTGAGTATGTCTGCTACCTGATGTCCTGTGGGGACATACTACAGCTATATTGCCCCACACTGAACACAGTCTCGGATAAAATGACATCTGATATCTATGTGTTTGGACGGATTAAGAAATATTGGATTCTCAAAGAGCCTGATACAACTTTGATTGCCACAATAAACACTAGTCGGTCCTATCCTCTTCCTGAACAAGCTCACAAGAAGCTTCCTGAGCCATATGGCTTCACACATTGTTGTGTTGGATGCCATATACTTTGCTTTGGCTGAGCTCAGTGCTACCGACTTCTGCTTCCTACTAAACCAAGAGATCATTCCTGATCCAACATTGAAACAGTTGTTGGAGGTACTCTTTCGGTTTGTTGAACTTCCTGCCCAATCTGGATCTATAAAACTGCTCAATCTAACATCATCTCCTCGGGTGTACTTCAAACAATATCCGAATGTTCCACACACATATCTGAAAATGTGTTTGGTTGATGCCTAATGTACCCTTTTCAGTTCCACCATGAACTCACTAAGGGTGTTGACATCAAAACAAATGTCTAGCCTGGTGTTGACTAGATACACGAGTGATCCAATGAGCTGTCTGTACAAGGTGGGGTTGTTAATTTATGCCTATGTTCTATGCCATTTCAGATTAGGGTACAATATTGAAGGAGATAGAACATACCATTAGATTGATGGAGGACAAGCCAAAACAGAGATGATGAATGGTGGCATTACGGCGATCAGCATGATGCTTCTACCAGCAAAGTCTCCAATAGGTCATTCAGCCAAGCATGTCACACGTAACCCATAACAACCCAAACAAAGAATACACAGCTCCAATGCCATCAAGAGAGAGAGAATTCCTCCACAATGTGTGTCAAATGAACTCTAAGTCTCTCCAATATATAGGAATATTTGGGGGTGTGTGACACGTCCTTTAAGACATGTAAGTCTATATTTTATTCCAGGCTGACCTAGCACATAAGTGGAATAAATTCAAAGTACATGTTCTTCTCATCCGATCGAGATGATCTTTAGATCAATCTTACACATCTCTGAAAGGGGAATCCAATAAAAATATTGGGATCGTCATCTGAGCATCACAACTCGGAGTTTGGACCTAGTTGTCCAATTTTAACACTCCCTCTCAACTAGGGAGAACTCCGTCCACTAGTGCAATCCAAACATCGTGCGTCATCCCGCCGTAACTTGCTTTGCTGGCCTCTTTATTTCAAAGCAAAAGTGGGTCAGTCACAATGACATCATACCCGGCTGACAGATTCAGCCCAGAGGTCTGAAACCTCTATAGGACTCACAAAGAGTCTCCAACCAACCCGAAGTTGGTTCATCTGACCCGAAGTCAGCAGGAGGTCCGAAACCTCACTAGACTTGATCCCAGATCAAGTGGTTTGGACCGTGCCATCCTAGATAGAGAGTACGACAATTTCTGATGCGTCCATCAGTCTTTTCTACTAGTCTCTAGCCTTTCCCATCTCATTGGCCAAATGAGAGGTACTTCCCATGAGCCCTGAACTCAATGGGTAGGATGCATACGGGGCATAGATAATGAGAGGTGAACCAACTCAATAATCACAACGGTGGGGTCCAAGCACACCAACAAGGTTCGACAAGCCTAGCCTTGTGGTTGCTCATAGCTCCAAGAAGCTGTCCCCAAAGCCCCCCAGAGCTCCCAGAGCTCATCGTCCAACAAGAACCTCAGAATAGGGTCGTTCCACGATACCAAGATTCTCACGGAAGGTTAGGAACATGACCTTCTCCAAGGGCATTGTGAGAATATCCGCAACTTGCTCATCAGTTCCTATATGATCGAGCCTTATGGCGCCTCGCTGTACCATATCCCGGATAGTGGTACCAGCCATCATCATCCTTGGATCGATCATGGAACACGGGATCTATGACAAACGAATCCCCCTCTAGTTATCATAACGGTGGCATTTAGCACATGCTTGAACAACTCACTAAAGAGATTTCGCAACCAAGTGACTTCACAACAAGCCATACATGTTACAATGTATTCAGCCTCAGCGGTGCTCAAGGCTACCGACTTTAGTTTCCTGCCCGAAGCAGATCTACATGTGAAGTAGCATCCAGATGTGCTCTTGCGATCCACCATACTGCTAGCCCAATCAACATCAGTATATCCATGGAGTGTCATACTCCCATCAGTGTATCTCAGCCCATGGTCTATCGTGCCTCAGAGATATCTCAAGAGTTTCTTGGCACCAACCCAGTGAATGTCATGATCAACCATGTGTTGACTCAAAGTTTTCACTGCACAACATACGTTCGGACGGGTGTTCACTAAGAACATCAAGGTCCCTATGAGTTGATGATACTCAGTAGGATGGGCCCAGCAACACTACCACTCAACTTCTTAAAGTTGAGTTCCATCGGTGTCGACACAGACTTACAGTCCATCATACCAGAAGCTTCATAATGTATTTTCCTTGAGAAAGGAAAATCTCGCCAGGTCTCTGCTAGACCTCCAGGCCTAGGCATTAGTCCTAGGTCCTTCATCTCGAACTCAGCAGCGAGCTCCCTCTTACACTGATGAATGAGAGGGTCAGCACCTATCAGGAAGAGGTCGTCCACATACAGCACCAGAATGAGAGGCTTCACCTGGACATCCTTGAAGTAAAGGTTCAGATCAACATTACTTCGAATAAAGCCCAGCTTCATCAAGTAGCTATCTATCCTCTCGTACCAAGTTCTAGGTGCTTGCTTCAACCCATAGAGGGCTTTCTTCAACCTGCAGACATGGGTGTACCTATCTTGGACTTCGAACCCCAAAGGTTGCTCAACATACATCTCTTCCTTTATCGCATCATGCAGAAATGCGGTCTTTACATCCATCTGATGAAGACTCCATCCTTGCGTAGCAGCAAGGGATATGACAGATCGAATGGTGGTATATCGGGCCACAGGTGCAAATATGTCATCATAGTCTATGCCTTCCTCACATGCAACGAATCTTGCCTTGAACTTTTCAACACTTTCATTAGATCCATGCTTGATTTTGTATCGAGGTGACAACAGCTTTGATCTGTGGTCTTGGAACCATCACCCTCGCATCCTTGCAGATTTAGATACTTTACAGCTTCTTCACATGATCTAGGCTCATATTGTACTCATAGCTACTAGATACCCCTGGTATTTATATGGCTTCTCGGTTTTCTTCCGGAATTTCCCCCTCTGAAGCCATATATCTTTGAGCCATAAGGATCTTCTTTCGTTCAGCAATGATATTAGCTTAGGAGTATATACAGAGATGTATTCTCCCTCTTAATGCCAGCTTCTCTCGAGAGAGAAAAACATCTATTTCAAATGAGGGCATCCCAGACACCAACTTGGAAAGGTGACTTAATCTTCCACAGTCAAAGCCATCCAACAGGGTTTGTTGATTATGGTTCAAGATCTGAAAGCTGCCGAAACACATTTTACCATTACGCTTCAGTGTGAGACTACTACTGTCACATGCTGACTGCTACATAGGTGTCTATCTATGTCACTATCCAACAAGGAGAATATATCAACAAGCCTCAACTTGTTAGAAGTCTTGTTATTCTGAGGAGGTCTGCTGTAGCTTCCTCAACCAACCCTTTTTACTGCGACCCACAGAACTAGGAATCCAAACATGATTCCTTCTCTGCACTTGAGAGCTTCATCTACTTCATCTGGCCTCTCATCCAGCACTGCTTCTTATTTACATATCTGCCCAAGACTGCAGATCCAAGTTCTGTGATTTTTCTCCTGAATTTCACAGATCTAGGAACCAATCATACAGATTTTATACCCTTCTCCATGTCAGTCCATGCAGATCCAGCACATTCATAATAGTACCCCTGCTCATCAATGTTTCAGCCCCAACCATCCAACAGGATAAATTTGGTCAAGACTCTTTCTAAGGTCACTCCCAGTAGGTTAAGTTCAGGTATATGCTGGTTCACAACTGCTGTCACTTAGTTAACTGTGTCAGTATCATAATATTGTTAGATGAGGCACTGCACTGCTCCTCAAGTCATCAATACATAGGAGACCCTCAGTTGGGGCATTATTCAGTTTTGACTGCACAAAACTCCCAGGCCATTAAGCCTTCTATGTCATTCTGATATGTTGCCTTGTTTCTAAACAATACTTTCCAGACAGCTCCTCCACAATTGAAGCTTACAAGATAGTGTCAATACCAGTCTTTTGCTTTTGAAGCAAGCTCCCTGAAAGTGGAGATAATCGTTGATTCCTATCGAATCTGGAGTAGCAGTTAATTCAAATCCACAGTGCGTTTCCTATGTAATTTCAAGTGGCCCAGCATTCATGCCTCAACTGGAATCCATGTCTCTGTCACTCTAGATGTGCAGAAATGGAAACAACGGCTATTTCCTGAAGACAGGTCACGTTTCGTCCATATTAGTTGGCAACTTCAGCAGTGAGACTCGATCTACCACTTCACTAAAATCAATCCCCTCTTATGATACGCTCAGCCATCAGCGCACAGGAATGCATGTGGTCCCCTCCGTTGCCAGAATTCGGCCGAGGACTTGGAAAGTGATTTCGACTCTGGGAATGTAGAACCCGTCCCTCTCCGAGCTAGAGAC
Organism: Pinus albicaulis; assembly: GCA_034641835.2. Lineage (NCBI taxonomy): Eukaryota > Viridiplantae > Streptophyta > Pinopsida > Pinales > Pinaceae > Pinus > Pinus albicaulis. Next base: position 1,835,510,367 of record CM076575.1, on the reverse strand, counting down.
TTCACCCTAAGTAACTTAGCATGCACGGGCCTTCTTCCTCAAGAGTAATCAATTTCAATTTATGGAAAGGTGATTGCTTGGCTTCGTTCAATGCGTCGGTCTTCACAATTATATGAGTCAACTCCCTTTTAATAATTGAGCCCTCAACAAATGATCGTGCAACTCCTTCATATTAACACAATTGTTGTCATTGAATTAGCCTCTAATTTCATTGCGTTGCTTCCTCAGACCAGTTCCTTTGTTACGTCCGATCAACGTGTTGCTTCCACCTCCTCAGCGTCAGCCTTACGCTCAAACTCATAACACAGCCTCTTGGATTCAACTGTGACCACCCTCCACAACGGAATCCCCGCTCGTGTAATTCGAGCCACAGTATAATTCCACCCAAAGATGTTGACGGAAAATTTGTTGTGGACCACATAGTTATTGAATATCGCCACTTGGACAGGTGACTTGGCAGTTTAAACATGACACAACATCTGCCACGAATTCGTCCCTGAATATCACCACGGATTTGACTCATTTCCCAAGGAGCACGATGGTGTTATCCCCAGATGCCGACGTGACCGACAGAGATGGTTCCCGAAAGTGGACATAAACTTGTACTATGAGAACACGAGCCAATTCAAAGGGAAGTTCGGCCTTTTGAAAAAAAACTGACGTCGCACTTCAATAATTCACAGGATTGAGGCGCCGAGCCCGCAGACATCACGGCTTGAGAACCCCGTGCAGCCATGAATCAGATAGGTCCGTAAGTGGGAATTCTTCGACCATGGTCTGTTTTGGTGAGGTTAGGCGTGTGGCCTACCACAGATAGCTGTGGCTCCCTAACCTCCCTTCAATCAGATAGCTTGATGCAGTCAGCCTCTGAGATCGGGCGTCCAACCACTGATAGAATTTTCCGGAAGCCAGAAAAACCATGAAGGTTTTCCGCGTGAGGGATTAATTCGAACAGCCGTCTTGTAAATGACGGCAACTCCTTGCTTGCCCACCCTGCAATTTTCAGGAATTAAAAAAACATTGGCTTTTACACACAGCGTGACGACGTCTGTCCAACCAACGCTCCTCCTGTGCCGTAAGCTATCATCGAAGCAATGAAAGTAGCTCTTTGCACCCTAACACAGCTTCAGAATTTAATGCGGCTAGATTCCTTGCTGAAGCGAGTTATTGCTACGAGCTACGACCTCAAGACAGAGATGTCTATTATTTTTTTTTCTCACGAGCTTCCAACATGTCACCAACCTTTAGATTCCTAGAGGCTGCTCTTGGGCTATTTCCAGCCTTCCAAACAAACTTTGGTCCTCACCTAGGGCTGCGGCCTTCTTCAGATTGTCCGCACAGATCTGCGGCTTCTTCTACAAGGGTTTGTTTGGCATCCAAATAGTCATAAAGAGACCTAAACAGAGTCTCTTATCCTTCGCTTTGTCTTAATCGAGTTCCTCTTCTTTTCTTTCAACAAAGACCGCAAATATCCACAGCATGTTGGACAGCATGTTGGGCTTTGCCTTCACCTCACCTCTGATACCATGTTAATTTATGCCTATGTTCTATGCCATTTCAGATTAGGGCACAATATTGAAGGAGATAGAACATACCATTAGATCGATGGAAGACAAGCCCAAAACAGAGATGATGAATGGTGGCGTTATGATGATCAGCAGGATGCTTCTACCAGCAAAGTCTCCAATAGGTCATTCAGCCAAGCGTGTCACACATAACCCAGAACAACCCAAACAAAGAATACACAGCTCCAATGCCATCAAGAGAGATAATTCCTCCACAATGTGTGTCAAATGAACTCTAAGTCTCTCCAATATATAGGAATCTTTGGGGGTGTGTGACATGTCCTTTAAGACATTTAAGTCTATATTTTATTCCAGGCCGACCCAGCACATAAGTGGAATAAATTCAAAGTACATGTTCTGCTCATCTGATCGAGATGATCTTTAGATCAATATTACACCTCTCCGAAAGAATAATCCAATAAAAATATTGGGATCATCATCTGAGCAGCACAACTCGGAGTTTGGACCTAGTTGTCCAATTTTAACAGGGGTCGACTTCTTTGTCTCTTGATGCATCTATTTTCTTCCAGTTGCTTATCATAGGCATTGCCATGGATCGACAATCCTGCATTCTTAACCTCTTCAGAATTTCCATGGCATATCTTCCTTGCCCTAGGAATATCTCTCCATTATTTTTCCACACTTCCAATCCTAAGAAATAATGCATCAACCCAAAATCCTTCATGTCGAATTCTGCTTCAAGATTCTTCTTGCAGTCCTTTATGAGCCTAGATGATCATGTAAGAAACAGATCATCTACATATAATACCCGAATTAGAGGCTCATTCTCTGCCATTAAATATTAGAGATTGTGGTTGTTGAAGTTTGCAACAAGAAACAATGAAATTGGCATCCAGAAACGACATAACAACACCTACACTAGTGTGGGACCAAAGGTCATGTAGTGATGGGTCCTAGCAATACATTAGTTTGAAATTCAATAAATTGGATATGTGTCAAATTTAATTATCCCTTAATTAAATTGGACAATAAATTGTAATCTTATCTCATGATCACTTGTAATACTTAACTGTGTGTGATAAACTCAGTTAGCTCATGAATTTCGAGTTGAGGGTAGTTGGTGAGGCATGTAGAGTGGTTCTATGTGTTTTAGAGTTCAAGTTGCAGTTAATTGCATGAGTAATCAGTTAACTTAGTTAGGTGAGTTAAAGTCAGTCTAACTAGTTGTAACTGATTGTTGCAATAGTGAGAGGTCAAGTGAATTAAATCAGATTCAATTCACATGCAGTGACTGATGATTTACTATTAACAACTGCATGCATGTCAGTTCTGATGAAGACCTAGTTGAGACAAAGGTTAAAGAGAAGTTAACTATCAGTTGTGATATTAGCAGGCTGCCCAGATGCAGTTAAAACACCACAAGATGCCCATGATACTCAACGCAGTTGAGAAAGGATGAAATTCCTAAGGAATAGGGATTGCATTCCTCATGAATAATATGATAAAGGCACACTAAAGACAGGCCAAGAATTGGCTAAGTGTTGACCCAATTTTGTCTGGATCAGTGTGAGACGATAGGTAGATTGTAGAAGACTCTTGTGAGAAGAGTGCATTGTAATTGTTTCATGATTCCTTGTGGAATATACAATATATAATAGAGGGGTTTTGAGCAGCAAGCTTTCCCCAGGAAAATATCTGTGTTGTGGTTTGGTTTTCTTCTTTCTTTACTTGTTGTGATTGTAAATCATGTTTATTTTCCGTAATTGATTTGTGGAAGGATTCAATATCTAGCTTTAGTACATTTCTTGATCGAATTAAATCCATTGATATACATATGTTTGTATAATTTCTACAGGGGTCTGCATCACTCATGACGAATCCCAACTGTGCAAGTAGCTATCAATCCGACCATACTAAGCTTTGGCTGCCTGCTTGATCCCATACAAGGATTTCTTCAATCAACATACATGATTTTTCTTCTCATGGGTTTCAAATACTTTAGGTTGTTCTATGTACACCTCCTCTTCTATCACCCCATTCAAGAATGTTGTCTTAACATCCATTTGGTGAATCTCCCATCCCATATGAGCTACCAGGGATATAATAGATCTGATGGAGGTGCATCTGGCTGCAGGGGCGAAGGTCTCCTCGTATTCAATTCCTTCTTTCTGCACATACCCCTTTGCTACGAACTTGGCCTTATAATTATCTATGCTACCATATGCAACGTACTTGATCTTGTAGATCCATATTGATCCTACAACTGATCTATCCTCAGGTTTAGACACAACTTCCGAGACATCATTTGTCATGATAGAACTGTACTCTTCTACCATGGCATCCACCCATACTTGGTGTTGTATAGCTTCCTGAAAATTGGAGGGTTCTTCTACATGTGCTACCAATGTTTGGTACATGTCAGGTTGTCTACGCTGTCTCTTCTCGATTCTGGGAGCTCCAATGAACTTCTCTGTGTCCCTATTGGCTTGAGGGGTCCTGACCCAGGTTCAAAGTTTATGGATAAACCAAAAAAGCCTCCAACTACTGGCCCTTTCGGCAATGATCTACTTGCGTAGACCAAAGTCTCACCCGAAGCAATATGGGGGGTTGTTGGAACCAGGTTTCCGCACCCTAAGAGAGAATTAATGAAGTGGTCCATGGAAAAACCCTAAGTGATATTCTACAGATGCGTGCAATGATTTTATAACATAATTACAGAGCATGCGCAATTATCAACGGAATAATACAAAAATATTGTCTTACTCAGCGCATATAACAAATCAGAACCAGATCTCGATCGTAACACTTAAGAGATATAAAATAATCATGCATAATAATATCAAATAGCTTTGCACATTCATCAATAAGTAAACAAATATTGCGATCTTAATCAAATCATAAACAATACACAAGATAGATGCATAACACAGAGAGCTTTGCCAAAACTGAACTGTCTTTCTATTATCTTTCAGATTTGTCAATACATCAACTTTCTTTCCTTAACAAACCCTTACAATCCCTTCTGCGCACATAGCCAGGACTAGGTCTCCGCGCACATAGCAAACAAGAGCCTTTCTACCTAACCCAAAACCCTTATAGACACAATTACTATTAGAGTATCAATATCACATAACACATGTATCACTTAGAACTACTTAGCTTAGACAAACTCTATCTATTTATGGTATGCCTAATGTGTAGACACTATGGTCTCAAACCATGGTTTGAGGCCCACAATGTACATTTAAGCTTAATTACATTCAAAATTGGGGCTAAAATCCCTTTGACTTTCCTTTGCACAACCCACACATACAAACGTACAAAAAATATCTCTGGAACTTGTGCCTCAAGGGACCCTGCTCCAATAGTCCCTTAGTGTCTTTCGTGCCTCCCTACTGGTTCTACCACTGGTGGTAGGAGGCTCTCTTAATTCCTCCTCCTGTTCCTATTGTTCCATTTGATGAGAACTACCAGAAATGCTAGTACTATTCACTGTACTCGATCTTGGTGTATGTCCTCCTACATGTCCTCCTCGCTGCCCCTGTTACTGTTGGACTAAAGAAACTTCTGCTAACTGATCCTTTGCTGGCATCTCATGATATTTCCTGAAAGCTCTATCTTCCATGAACTTAGCATCTCGTCTCACTACAATTTTTCTACTGCTAGGAATGTAGATTATGTATTCTTTTGAGGTCTCACTATATCCTATGAGATACCCCTTTTCTGTAATCTGATCAAGTTTACTTCTCTTCTCATCTAGTATGTGACAATATGCCAGAATTCTAAACATTCGGAGGTGACCTACTTCCGGTTTCCTCCCTGTGAAAACTCCTTCCAACGTTTTCTTCCCCAATGCTCTATGAAGAATTCTATTCTGGATATACACAGTTGTGTTACATGCCTCTACCCATAAGAACCTAGGCAGGTCTAGGTCACATAACATAGATTTTGTTGCCCCAACAATAGTTTTGTTCTTTTGCTCCACTACACTATTCTGTTGTGGATTGTATGGAGATGTCCACTCTCTATTGATTCCCTCCGTTGCACAGAAAGATGTGAAGTCTTTGTCCGTATATTCTCCACCGTTATCTGAGCACAACACCTTTATTTTCTTCCCTATCATGTTCTCCATGAGAACTTTAAACTCTCTAAACCGATCAAAGACTTCATCCTTGGTCTTTAGGAAGTAGATCCAGGTTTTCCTGGAGTAATCATCAATGAAGGTGACAAATTATTCACCCACGCTGAGAGCTCTAGTGGAAAATGGGCCACAAATGTCTGAGTGTATCAATCCTAATATGTCTTCTGCTCGGTTATCACTTCTGGGAAAATCTGCCTTAACGTACTTCCCTAGTACGCATCCTCTACGTACATCATCATGCTCTATACCGAGGACTCGTACTCCAGTAACAGCCTCTCTGAGCATCCTTAATGCTGCATGGTGAATATGTCCCATTATCCTATGTCATAGTTCATTCAGATTCCTTTCGCCATCAAGATTGTTGCCTATCATTGTCATTGTTGACTCGAGTTGCACGCTGTATAGTCTATTGCTTCGAGCTCCAATTTTCCTATTCTTCTTCCAACTCAGATGCTTGATGTATGCCTTCTTCCCAATGAATTATACATCGTATCCCTTGTCCTGTAACTGGGACACTGAAATCAGATTCATTCCTAGCCCTAGCACATGTAACACATTAGTGGCTTTGATGTTGGCTCCTGCTTCCTTCTGAAACACTATAGTGCCTCTCCTTGATGGAGTGCATTTTGTTCTGTTTCCCATAGTGATCTATAAGTCAATATGCTCTTCTTGATAGATCAAGAAATATTCTCGTACTCCAATCATGTGAGCTGAAGCCCCGCTATCAATGTACCAAACACCTGTAAATGTTGAACTTGAAAAACATGCGAAATCTTCTTCCAATCTAGAAGACAATTCAGAGACGTCTAAATTTTCCATACTTATCTGTGTTATTTTCCCTTCGAATTTTGACGATTTTGCAGTCTAGCAAAAACTGCGTCCTTCCTGAAGACTGCTGCACAACTCCCTTTGTGACTGGAAAATTTCGATCCAGAAATATTTATCTCTGTTGACTCACTCAGAGAGAGATTTTCCGCGAAAATTTTTCCTCCTGGAATAGACTGCACAATCCTTTATGGAATCCAATTTACTCCCTAGGCAGTCTCTTGACCTCCCTATTATGTTCAACATCAACTCTTCCGGATCTATTTTCTTAGCTATGATACCATGTAAAAATTCCGCTATACAGAATCCTACTGCAGCGACTGATTAAATTTATTCTATTTGTCTAACTGAACAAATTATTTAACGTATGCTACAGTAAATATCGAAATAAATTACACTACTGTATTCATGATAAAAAATGCAAGGAAAAATACTAGCACATGTATACACACATTAACACTGTTATTTTTGGACAATTGTCCCCGAAAAAACCCAATGCGGGAAAACTGGTGCAGGAGCTAAGGGTTTGTATATTATGCAGTAATTTTCTAAGTACAAATCTATGATTGTAGAATCTGACAAATCATACAGAGAAATCTGACAAGAAAAATCTCATGAGATAAATCTCACTGTGCCAGGGGAATCCACCACTGACCTGCATTTGAAACGAGATGCTCTGCGCTACCTCTGCATAGTGAATGTGTCACCCGCAGTCTTTACGTCACAACTGATGTTGCTCTTTGTCTTTGTGTTGGATCTCTCTGCTGGCTAGAAACTAAGATCTTCTGGCCTCCGGGAACTGGCACTGACCCTCGACGGTCTCCTCAACAGAAAAAGGAACTCCCTCTACAGCTCTGTGCAGTCCCAACATAGCCTCTGCGTCATTGGCTTTGCGCAACTATCCGTGGATTCTATTGCCTCCTCTATTATGTGTTAGGATATTCCGACACATAGGAAATAGTTAAGAATAACTTATTATAGTGTAGAGTTAGGTAAAGTGTGTTTCTTTACCATGTACATTTGTAACTTATAATGCGACGGTCATGATTTGTAGTGATCCGACGGTTATTTCTCACCTCGGTATTAACGACACTTGATCCGTGGCTTAACACTCGATTTGTCCATGATCTCTATTTAAAGAGCATGGAGGGTCATTTGTTCGGTAACCGTTTATGAGAGAAACATATGTAACTTTTCTTTTATATTAATAAATTCCCTGAAGTGGTTGCGTTGGCTCAAGGCGTGGACTGTTTCCTTCTTTGAGGGTTTTAACCACGTGATTATACTGGTGTACTAATTTGTGATCTGTTTGTGAGCAGTGACCTTTGGTTCTTGATCTACGGAACTTACCCTGTAAATTCCTACATGGTATCAGAGCTATTTGGAGGGCCGCGTCCATTGTTGATCAAAATCTGAAGCGGGTTTGACTGCATGCGAATACCGTTTTGTAGATATACTATTTCTGAACATTTTTGGGCTTGGAAAACTATTCGGTTGTGTCCGGAGCATCTGTTACAATGAGGAATGTCTTTCGTTTCATGCGAAAAGGTTTCCGGCTGCCCAAGTTATGTCAGTTTAGATCTGGAGGTATAAAGCATCTATTTTGCAGTTATATTTGTTAATAGTTCTGCTTATTTCGGTTTTTTATTTTATTTTTTATTTTCTGTTTATTTTTGATATTAAGGTTTTATTTATTTTCCAAATCTATACCCTCTTCTCTGTGTATGCTCTTTGTTGTGTGGTCCGTGCGATCTCGGCAAATCAAAGACAGGAAAAAGGGTTTTTTTTGCTACGTATGCTCTTTCCCCACGTCTTTGTGCGATATCGGGAAATCAGAAATAGTGAAAAAAATGATAGTTGCCAGTAAGGCTAACCGAAAATCTAACATTCTGCCGTAAGACTTTGCATTTCATTTTTTTTTGTTCGGTTTTTGTGTTTTTTTTTTTGCAGGAAAATGCATGCACAACGAAGAGTTACAATAAAAAAAATAAAAAAAAATCCCCTTTCTCCTTTCATGCAATAACGTGATCCTTTTACTATTTCACTTGGTGAGGGGTTAGTTTATGAGAATAGAGGCCTTGGGTTCAAGTCTCCTTCTCAAGCTTCTTTTGTAAAAAGTTTTTGTTCAAAAGGGCAGAATTTAAAAAAAAAAATCCGTACTTCATCTCATTCCCATAACTATTCGGCATCTACAACTCAGATTTTTCAAAAGGCATAACTTCTTCATCCGGAAGCCGTTTTTTTTTAAATGGCCTAATTTTTCGAAATCTTTCCATTGGAGCAGTTAGTTTAAGCTTTTCTTAGCTTCAGTTTAAAAAAAAAAATGGAAAGTGCATGCCCGGTTATTCTTAACAGTGCCAATTATTTCCAATGGCTACCTCACATGGTAGATATACTTAGAAGTAAATGGCTTTATAGAATAGCCACTGGACAAGAAACTAAACTTTCTGATGATGATAAAGCTGCTAAATAGGAAAATAAACAAGATCAAACACGAGGGTTGATAGGAATGTCCATTTCTCAAGATCTTCGATTTCACATCCTTGACATTGACACCCTTGATAAAGCCCTAGAAAAGCTAAATAATGTTTTTGGCATTCAAAATCAAATCAGGGCCCACCAACTTGAAAATGAGTTGCTTACTTTGGACCCTAATAATTTCCCCTCTATTGAAGAATTTTTTTTCCAAATTCAAGACCCTTAGACTTCTTTTAGAAGGTTGTAAGGTCAAAAAGGAAGATAGTAGCCTCATCTATTGCATTCTTGCTAAGCTCGGCCCTGCATACTCTGTATTTGTTTCTGCCTTCCATTCCACTAGAGAAGTCATCATCTCTTCTGGAACCACCTACAAGAATCCCTCTTTTGATTCCTTTTGTGATTCTTTGATAAGAGAACAAGAAAAACTCTTACACCTTGGTCTTATCACTCCTGGAAACGCTTCTAAGAAAGCCTTAGCAGCCCAACAACAACCATATCAAAATAATCCCAAGAAGCAGTATCCTAAAAAGTCCTAAACCAAACAAGGGTCCCAAGCAATTTCAGCCGCAAACTGAAAAATCAAATCACCAAAATGATAAAGCACATAAAAACAAAGGGAAGAAGATAGATAGACATTGCAACTTTTGCAATCGTGATGGCCATATAGAGTCCAAATGTTTTAAGAAGATGGAAGCCTTAGAAGCAGCAATGAAGAAGCACAACATCAATTTGGAGCACTCTTCACCTTCATCTTCAGGCATGGCACTTTCTACTTGTGGTTGTCAAGCATCAAGATCTAGTTATGCGTTAAATGTATCTTCCTCTTCTCCTTCTCATGAGTGGCTCATTGATTCTGGAGCTTCTTACCACATGGCAAAAAATAAAGCCATGTTTTCTTCTTTAAATGATTGTAACACCAAACATATTTATGTTGGTGATGATAGATCTCTTAGTGTTGTAGGATCTGGAACCATTCATCTAGATAATGGTCAATTTAATGATGTACTATGTGTTCCTACCTTGTCATGCAATCTTCTATTTGTTTATCAAATAACTCATTCAGGTGAAGGGAAAATAGTAGAATTATCACCTCATGATGTTGTAATCAAGGACCTCAAAGATCCTAAACATATTTTAGCTACTGGCATTGCTGATGATTCCACAAGGTTGTATAAGTTTGAAAACTTGGGTCATCATGTCTTCCCTCGGTTCTTGTTGCTCATAATGATGAAGTGAGCAAACTTTGGCATGAGCGATTTGGTCACTTAAACTATCTCTCCCTTCAAACTCTAAGGAAAATATGGTGACGGGCCTTCGTATGGTATCTTGCTGAGATGGTGTTTGCTTCGGATGTGTACTCGGAAAACATCATCAGGATAGTTTTGACAAACGTGCCTCTTGGCACGCTTCAGCCCCTTTGCAGCTTGTGCACTGTGATTTATGTGGTCCACTTCCTGTTGTTTCTTTCTTTGGTTGCAAGTACTTCTTAACTTTCATTGATGATTTTTCCAGACGCACTTGGATATATTTCTTAAAACTCAAGAGTGAAGTTTTTAACATGTTCTTGGCCTTTAAGGCCTTTGTTGAGAAACAATCTGAACATCAAATTCTTAAGTTAAGATCAGACAATGGCAGAGAATATGTTAACAACAAATTTATCAACTTCCGCATTGAGCATGGCATTCAATTGCATCATATTGTTCCATATACTCCACAACAAAATGGTGTAGCTGAAAGGAAGAATCGCACATTAAAAGAAATGGCTAATTGTATGCTTCAATCTAAAGGAATTGGTCTCAATTTTTGGGCAGAATACATTAACTGTGCAAATTACATAGTAAATCGCACTCCTACTAAGGTTTTAAAGAATATAACTCTAGAAGAAGCTTGGAGCTCAATCAAACCAAATGTAAGTCACTTTCGTGTTTTTGGAAGTGATGGTTGGGCCCATATTCTAGATGCGAAACATAAAGCCTTAGAACCTAAGAGTGAAAAATGTATTTTTGTTGAATATTCTCAAGATGTCAAAGGATATAGAATTCTTCAACCAAAATCTAAAAATATAATCATTAGAAGAGATGTAAAGTTTGATGAAAATATATCGGCATGCGAGCCTAGTTCGGCAGGTGTGCCACCTTTGGCCTGCGAGCCTGATTAGGCATATGTGCCACCTCTCTCTCTCTTCTATTTTTAATAGCATTCCTTCTAGTTCAAATGATGATAGCGAGGATGACAATCCTCCTCCATCTCGTGAAATTGTTCCTTATACTCCACCGCTTCCAAGATGGGTCCGCTCTACTCGAGATGCAATAGGTTTTCTTGCAGGTGACCCTGCTGATCGACGACGTACATGCTCTCAGTTCGAAAGAGCTTCCTCCTTATTGGCTCAAGTTCCAGAAAAATTTGATCCAGAAACCTTTGAAGAAGCCTCCAGTCATCCAGATTGGGATGAAGCTATGAATGCAGAGTATCGTTCCTTATTGGCAAACAATACTTGGGATCTTGTGCCTCTTCCAAAAGGAAGAAAACTTGTCAGATGCAGATGGGTTTACAAAACAAAGTTTGGACCAGATGGAAAAGTGGATAGACATAAAGCTTGTCTTGTTGCTAAAGGTTTTTCACAAGTTGAAGGCATTGACTATACTGAAACCTTCTCCCCTGTTGCCAAAATTAATTCTATCCGCCTTGTTCTTTCCCCTGCTGCCTCCTTTAAATGGGAAGTCCATCAGATGGATGTTAAATCCGCCTTCTTACATGGATATTTGCATGAAGAAATCTACATGGAACAACCCCCTGGCTTTATCCAAAAAGACATTAGCCTTGTTTGTCGCCTTAGGAAGTCTATTTATGGTCTCAAACAAGCTCCTCAGGCTTGGTATGCCAAAATGGATATATTTCTCTTAGATAATGGCTTTTCTAGTTGTCATTCTGACAACATTGTCTACACCAAGAAAGTGGGTAATTCCTTCACCATCCTTGTTCTTTATGTTGATGATCTTATCCTTACTGGTAGTGATCCAAACCATATAAGCCATGTGAAGTATAGCCTCAAAAAGAAGTTTGAAATGACAGAATTAGGACACTTGTATTATTTCCTTGGTCTTCAAGTCTTGCAATCCAAGGAAGGCATTACCCTCTCTCAGTCCAAGTATGCCTGTGATCTTCTACACCACTTTCACATGGAAGACTGTAAGCCTGCCCCTTCTCCCTTTCATTTTGGAGTCACGCTTTCAGTCAACTGTACTACCCCTGAAGTTGATGCTACCTTATACTGTCAACTTGTTGGTAAATTTTTGTATCTTACCCATACCTGTCCTGACCTTTCCTTTGCCGTTGGTCTTGTCGCTCGGTTTATGCACCAACCTCATGAAAGTCACTAGAAAGCAGCTAAAATAATACTTCGATATATTCGAGTTACAGTTCAGTTCGAGATTCATAACAATGCAGGAGCATCTCCCTTGTTGATTGGTTTCATTGATTCTGATTGGGCTGGTGACCCTGATGATCGGAAGTCCACTGCAGGATATGTATTCACTCTTGGTTCAAGACCTATTACTTGTTCTTGTAAGAAACAAAGTGCCATCTCCCTTTCTTTAGCAGAAGCAGAGTATTGTGGTGCAGTTGAAGCCAACAAGGAAGCCATGTGGCTTCGTCAGATCCTGTCTGAATTTGGTCTCCATCAGCAGCATCCAACTACACTTTGGTGCGATAATCAGAGTGCCATTCAGCTATGTAAAGATCCAGTTCAACATCAACGTATGAAACACATTGAACTCCACATACACTTCATCAGAAAGCTCATTCATGATCGTGTTCTTGAAGTGCAGTACTGTCCAACCAATGATCAGGTAGTCGATATATTTACAAAGGCTCTCATAGAAGTGAAGTTTACCAAACTTCGATCCATGCTTGGAGTTCAGGAAAGTTGTCATTAAGGGGGGATGTTAGAATATTTCGACACATAGGAAATAGGCTCCTTTTGTGTCACCTTTGTAAATCCTTCAATCCTATCCCAAGTTGTTCTTAAGGGGGGGTGTTAGGATATTCTGACACATAGGAAATAGTTAAGAATAACTTAGTCTAGTGTAGGGTTAGGTAAAGTGTGTTTCTTTACCATGTACATTTGTAACTTATAATCCGACAGTCACGATTTGTAGTGATCCGACGATTATCTCTCACCTCGGTATTAGACACTTGATCTGTGGCTTAACACCCGATTGGTCCATGATCTCTATTTAAAGAGCATGGAGGGTCATTTGTCCGGTAACCGTTTATGAGAGAAACATATGTAAATTTTCTTTTATATTAATAAATTCCCTGAAGTGGTCGTGTTGGCTCAGGGCGTGGACTGTTTCCCACTTTGAGGGTTTTAACCACATGATTATACTGGTGTACTGATTTGTGATCTATTTGTGAGCGGTGACCTTTGGTTCTTGATCTATGGAACTTACCCTGTAAATTCCTACATTATGCACTCCCTAGATCAAGAATTCTTCCACCTAGAAATTATCCCTACCTCTCTTCGTGAGAATCCTCTCAACCAATCTTCTCCTTGAGCACTGCTCACTAAAGAATTTTGATCTTTGGATTCTTTCTCCATCTCGATGTATTTTCCAAATTCCCCACCAAGTCCTTATAATCTTCTCGTTGAGACTTCAACGGTCAAGATTAAATTGTTAATCAACGACTAAGCTTAAACTGACTTGATCTTCGACTTCTCTAGAAGATTCTCACTCTGTTTTAATTAATATCCATTAATTATTTTAATTTACTAAGTTTAGTCTTAGGGTCCAATTAAAAATAATTAATTATTTTCATAAAACATGATCTTAGTGGAATTTCCCAAAATGCTTTCTCGGTTCTTTGGAATACATGTGCCTAAGCCTTCCTGCAAATTTTGAGACTTAGAGCACATATGATGCTACCACAAATCAACATCATGATGATCTCTAGATGAGGTAGAGGTCACTTTTATTTATAGCCTTCCAAGGGTGTCCACTTTGCTTTAGGGTCGACCTGATCAAATATGCATATGTGGGCTTATAATTCAAAAATACACTTTCCTTTATCCAAACTAGATGATCTTTAGGTCGATTTTTGTCCTCTCGAAAAGAGGAATTCAATGCAATCATAATATCCATCAAATGACCTGTCCAAAGTGGAATTTAACCATAGTTGCATATTTTAACAAGTGTCTATCTAGGGCTCAACATATTTTCAGTTAATTTTGTATGCCAAAAATTTGAACCAAGACATCATCCATTTTGGGGCACCATGACCAAACTTTGGGGCTTCAACTTTAAGAGGTCATATCTCCTAAACTGTGAGGTACTACATAACGTACCACATATCGATGGAAATGACTCAACAAGAGCTATCTAACCATCATACCATTATGCATCATAACTTGATCCACTAAATCCATAATCCTAGTTCAATAACGGATACTGATGACCATCTTCACACTCTTGACATCATTGACAACACTACTGTGACATCAATTACAACCTTACCAACACCAGTCCCAAGAGAAAAAAAAGGTCTTCGGGGCTAGATCTAAATCTCTATGACAATATTCAAGGAAATGTTGGAAATATGATAAAGTTAGGAATTATAAGAAATATCATACATCTAAGAATGTTGATAAAGGTAAGGGATATAATAATACTCCTTCCATAAAAGTAAAAACCTCCATGGAAGAAAGTAGTGATGTTACCCTGACATCTATAGGTACACATGTTTATCATTATGTATAGTTAATCAACTTAGGTTATTCATTTCATATGAATGCTCAAAGGGAGTGGTTTTGTGAATATGAAAAGTACAATTTAGATGATGTTTTCCTAAGAGATGACTTGACAAGCAAAATAATAGTATATGGAAGGGTCAAAATATTGGTTTACACATTCTATATCTAGATACAAACCTGATATCTATAAGTAAGATGGGTGGCGTAGGTGTGTATATCATATTTGAAAAGAAGACATGCAATATGGTTCCAAAATAAATGATGTTAATGAGGGGAGTTCATATTCGAACTATGTACAAGCCATTGGGAAACACTTTTAATGATGGGTGTGATCGTTTTGTTGTTCCTTAGGATAATAATAAATAAATAAGGCCCCTACTATCCCTGAGAGGAGACCATGCAATGGAATCAAAGACTAGGAAATATTGGAGATTAAGGGCCTTTGAGAATTACATGGTAAAGGAGTGGTTGGAGTTATGTTAAATTTCTTATTAGACTCCAACATTTGTGATAGTTATATATATGGTAAATAGAATTGGGTTTTGATTCTCATTCGATGTTATAAAAGCAAAAGGAATCTCATAGTTTATGCATTGTGATGTGTTTGGACCTATCATGTTTCATCACTAGGTAAATCTATGTATTATGTTTCCTTGATAGGTGATTTCTCAAGGAACACATGGGCTTATTTCCTCTAAAACAAATATGAGGTTTTAGGTAAATGTAAAGAGTTTAAGGATCTTTTAGAGAAATAAACCTAGAAGAAAATGAAGGTGTTGAGGACAAATAATGGTGGACAATTTTATAGAAATGAGTTCGAGGAATTTTAAAACAAAAATGTAACTAAGAAGGTAAAAAACTACTCCTTACACACCTAAAAAAAATGGAGTTACAGAAAGAATGACCAATATGTTGATGGAAAAGGAAAGAAGTCAATGGTGTAGGGTTATCATATGAATTTTTGGTAGAGGTGGCAAGTTTTGCATATTATATGATAATTTGGTCACATAAATAGCATTGGTAGATAAAACATCATTTGTGCCATGGATTAGTTAAAATACCTTCCTGGAAATATCAAGTTTTTTCGTTGTGATGCTTATGTGTATGCTCCAAAGGAAAACAAAAGATAGATAACAAAGCTAAAAAAATGTATCGTTAGGTCATAGACATGTTATAAAAGGTTGTAAACTTTAGAACCTAGTAATAAACATGACTATATATAGTTGGGAAGTAGTGTTAGACAAGTTAAAGTTGTTCCTAGATAGGAAGTCTAACCAAGGTAAGAAGAACATGAGAAAATAGAATTTGATTTGGAGGGTGGTGAAGCTAAATAAATAGAAGATGGACTAGAGTAATATCATTGACTAACACCCATCATTATAACACAAAAAACTAAATTTAAAGGTTGTTCTCAAGGTGGCTAAATTGAAAAGCAAGCATATTACTTACAAATTCCATCATTTTATTGCTTGATTTATATATTTTCAATGCCAATAGCTCCACACAAAGAACAAGAATGTAAGAAAAGTGTTTCAAATTGGAACAAAATAAATCGAAATAAGAAAAAAGGAGGTTTAAGCCTAAGAGAAATACCTTATTTATATATAGATTCTAAAGAAATTTTTCTCTATATCCTTAAGTAACAAGAAGGATGTGGTAGGAAGGCCATCTCAGCCAAAACACTTCAAATCATGATATTTTCCCCCTAAAATAGAAAGGGTTCCATGATCTATTAGTTGTTGAAAAGGGATATTTTTTCTGATAAAAGTTTTCTCTCTCAATATTATAAAGATGGTAAATGCACATACATTTGGAGATTAAATTCTTGGAAGACAAAGATTAATATAATTTGTCAAATAACATAAGTCATTAAGAAACAAGGTTTGATGCAAGTGATAGGTTGAGTACATAATTCTTGATTTGTATTTAGTTCTCTAAAATTCAACAAACTTGGGTTAGATAGGAACAAAAAAAGGTAATGAAACATGGGTTTTGGGTCTCTCATTTTGACTTTTATAGAGGACACAATGCATCTAGAGGCAAGGATGGGGTGGCATAGAGTTAGTAGATCGGGAAGATATAAGTCATGCAATAAGCATTGAATATCATTAAAATAGTAAGGAATGGTCGTCATAGATTTATTTAAACAAAAAAAAAAAAAAAAAAAAAAAAACAAAAACAAAAACTAGTCGGATTCTAGGTGATCAGGGAGCTAAGTGGTGAAAGGATAAGGCACCAAGTAGAAGCAGAAGCAGATATCAATTATTTCATAGTTAAGGCACTGAAAGTAGGATAACAACTTTGTTAATTTTGAATGTACCTTCCCATCGTTGGATTTATTAGTGTACATGTAAAGACCTTAACTTGTCAAATGGTCTTTTGTATTATTCATATATGTAGGTTTTCATTTGAGTTATGAGATATGATATTGTTGTGGGTGACATATTGGGTTATCTTGGAAATGATTGGAATGAGACTCCACTTCTTCTTTTTATCTTTTTTATTAAACATTTTATTGTGATGATGTATTTTACTCATGTTCATTACCTATGATTTTGGATAACAATACTTTGATCACATATTTCATTCTTAGGTTAGAGTGATGATACTTAATATGGTAACACAATCATTGATCATATAGAGAATGGTTGCAATTTGATGGTTAATTGCATGCACAATAAGAAGAAGTATGGGTATTGGGACATGTGTTAGTTGCAATAATCATAGTGTATGACCCTCGTACACAATTAAGTCTCGATATTATGCTTTGGGTGAGATCTTCCCCTTCATGGGGATTGAAATTGTCAATGTCTAGACTGTAATGAATCCCTTTTGTTGGAAACCATTGTGGACCTTGCCTTAAAATTGAGCTAACAAATGTTATGAATGGAGAAATGTGAGATATTAGTGGCTCAAGAAGATTGACATCTTTGATACGAAATGTATTATAGGTTGTCAATCCCATTGGATGCATTATAGCTATGAAACCTATGAGATAAGATTTTCCAATGGTATTGTTTGAAAGGTTAAGTATATCGGGTGAACATTTTTTGTAGAGATTTGTTAATGAAGTTGCAAGAGTTGTTGAATTTGGATTAAGACTCTCGTATAAGCCTATATTATTGAGCTGCAAATGGAGTTGAACCAATTCTTTTCAAGAGAAAAAGAACAATTCTAGATAGGATCACATGGAAGGTTGGTGAAGGAAATTACTACCTAGGTGAAGATGTTTTTGGTAGAAGACTATATTCCTTTTAACTTGCTGGTTTTTGTAGCATAAGCACCTGCATTTAGGGTGATCAGGGACAAAGTTGGCAATAAATAATACTTGAGACAGAAAGGGGGTATGATGGAGGAAACACAATATTTAAGGAGAGTGGAGTGGGGTTTGAAATATGGTATGATAATTGAGAAGTAGTGCTTGAACAAAATGCGAGAGGTTCATTAGAGAGTGGAAGTAGTGAAAAGGGCTATCAATAGAGAATGAAGTATAGAAGAACATTTAAAGGTGTTGGAGGGGTTGTGGAAATGAGGAGAGGAGGTTGGAAAATGGTTGAGAGGATAGGGTTTAGTAGTTTTAAGAGAATCTAGAGAGTGAATTGGATGGAGGAGAGACATCTAGAGAATTGGAGCTCACTGGAGGAGTGAAGCAAGTAGGTGAGCATGTTTAGTTAGAACGATTGAAAATGGTATAATGGGAAGCCATCTTTGAGGAGATTATATATCAACTAATAGAGAAGAGCATGATTGAACCATAGGAGGAAGAGACACTCAATGACGCATTTTGACTATTGCAAGAATAAGAAGAAACAATAGTAGATATGGTACAAACTAAAGGTATAGAGTCAATTATGAATAGTTACCACCCCATGCACATCTTGAGAAAACTAAGGTATTCACTAATATTTCCTCTATTTTTTTATTTAAAAGCACATCTTAATAGTGTTTTGGATAATATTAATGGGGGAAACTAAGTGTAGGTGGGGATATTAGTAGCAATGGAAGTGTAGTAGTAAGTTTAGGTTCCAAGTCATATGAAGGAAGTGGTCTAATAGATCGATCAAGTCCACAAGTTTTCATTTTAGTGAAAATCACACCGACGATATGGACGGAGTATAAGAAAATGCAACAATGCACCATCTTAAGCTCTTAAGAAAGGGTGACAATGATGCAGAACATCATTGGAATTTGGTTCTTTTGCGAATAAATCTAGAAAGTGAAGAGTATCACAGCTCTAGATGTTAAGTCGGCAAAGTTTCAAACCATGATGTAAGGTAGGATTCTACAATGGTATATGAAGTTGATAAAGACCAACCCCAAGGGTTAAACCAAGATCTCGGATGAGGTGAAAGTGGGACTTGTGTCTGAGTTTCAAATGATGAAATCAAATCAATAGAGTTACTCCAAGCTAAAAGAGATTGAGAAAATCATTAGTAAGAGTGCTTGGAAATATGATCAAACACTTCCATGACCTAATCAATAGGATGTCTTACCCAATCCACAAGACCTAGCATAAAGAGTGGTTTAATCATGTTCTTATGCTCTAAATTAGAGTACCATTGATGTAGCAAAAGTGGAACACTTTGTGAGAGTCCTTGGCCTAGGCTATGAAGATAAATTCAATGAATAGATATTGTGGGGTATTCAAAGTGGATGTTGCAACTATTCCCTCGATTAGCACAACAACTAAGCTTGAACAATCCCAATCTTAGCTATTAGCACTGACAAAGAAAGTGGACCACTTTGTGAGAGTCCTTGGCCTAGGCTATGAAGATAAATTCAATGAATAGATATTGTGGGGTATTCAGAGTGGATGTTAAAACTATTCCCTTGAATAGCACAACAACTATGCTCGAACATTTCCAATCTTAGCTATTAGCACTGGCAAAGAAATTTCAGGAGATGAACCATGTACTAAGGCAAGAAGGGAACGAGTACGGTGTATCATTTGCAAGATAAAGGGACATGTGACAAATGATGAACCCTTATTAAGAGTCAATGTTGTAGCTCCTAACCGAACCTTAACACCATATTTTCCTAAGGAATGTGGCCAATGAAAATTATGGAATTTATAGAATCTACGACCAAGCCTCAAATATCTACCTAATCTACATAAGTACACTTCCTCCCAAAGTACCATTCTTTATGACTTTTGGAAGGAAAATACTCCCTTCGTGAAGAAATTTCATGCCCTGTAAGTGCTTGTGGAGTAGTTTGAGAGTTCATTTTGGGTAGAGGAGACAAACAATGGACCTACAAAAGGAGAGGGTTGAGGAGGATATGGTGGAATTTGTCAAGGTGGATATAGAGAAAGATACAAAGAAGGAAGGAATGCATTGCACAGACCCAATAAGATGTTAAAATTATAAAAAAATAGGACATATCTCCTAGGATTACCCATAGTTAAGGATAATATGATGTGATCAGTATAGGACCATGGGTCATGTGATAGAGTACTATTCAAATCTAATAGCCAAGTGTAAACAAGGGTGAGAGAATAAAATGCAACCCTGGTAAATTATAAACCATGAAACGCCATACGAATAGGGGATCCTACGATTAATGTGGTGACCAAGGAGGCTCACATGAGAGTTAATGACTAACATTAAGAATATCGTCACACAAAGAAAATTTATCCTATGGACCCACATTTTGATGTGATGAAGGAGAAGGCTTATTATAATGAAGCACTAGAAGCACTACAAGTAGTTACTATGATAGGGAATGATGCAAGTAGTAGCCTAATAACTTGGAATCCCCCTAAACGCCTGTGGCTAGGAAGAAGAGTAAAGGGGTAGTGAAGAGGAGCCATTTGAGAGATCACCCTAATAGGGATAATCCATGAGTTCTTCCATTGTCTCATTAAAATACTAGATGATAAAATTTTTATAAGGAGGTTTTGGTCTGCCTTTACAAAGCTTATTGAAGAAGGGGAGGAGGAATGCATATATGCTCCCTTTCTCAAGCAACAAGTTTGATGATTCAATCAAAAGAATAAGCCTAATAATTGTTTAGGGTTCAATATGGATGCCTAGATCTATGGATATGAGGTGAAAAATGTCATGTTGGCTCTTGGATTTGATGTGAACATTTTACCAAAGAAATCAAGGAAGATGATGGGGAGCTTCCATATAGTATACTCACCCATTATGTTGTCGCTGGAATGCTTGTACAAAATATAACCCATTAGCCACAAGGAAGATGTGGAGGTCAATCACCGAACCATGAAAACAGTGGTTGATTTCAAGGTTAATGGGTGTTGTTGAAGAGGATACTTACCCCACCGTCATGAGATTTGAATGGGAAATTGAAAAAAAGGCCATAATTAACTTAGAAAATAGGTAAATGTCTTTAAAAGTTTGTGCAACAAGAATGATAAAATATGTTGTTCATATAAAAGGAAAATGATACACAAAGCTAGTAGAAGATGTCATGGATGTTGTGACAATGGTATAATTGTATCTTGGTGAAAATAATGCATGATGACTATATTAATCCCATGATTGATGGGGCACTGCACTAGAGATGCATTTTCTCATGTGATTCAAACAACTAAGAATTGTTCTCAAATTGGTAGGAGTGCAACCATGAGGTTTCATTTCACTATTGCACCATGGTTAAGTCAATTTGTTGGATTGGTATAGAGCTACAAGACCCTTCCATCTTCGATGGCACAATGGATCTTGAAGATTTTATGGAAGATCTAAGTTTAACGATCCCAAGGGGGTAGTTGGTACCAATATTACATGTGATGTTGTTGTCCACACCATCTAGATGGTGGAATACTCATAGAGATAACCTTGATGGTTGCGAAGAAGTTCGTTCAATGTTGTGGCATCATTGTATCCCACCACTTGAATATTAAGTGGTCAAAATTATGGAGATAAAAGAAAATCAAATCACATTTCTTGAATTTATTGAGGGGAAGAAAGATTTGGTAACATGTAAATGGGTGTGTTTAGAGATGGCAAAGGAAAGGATTTCTAGAAAAATAATGGGTCCATAAGTTTATTTATACTTTGGGATCCATCCTAAGGCTTGATACCTTTTATCTCAAGTATATTAAGTATTTCCTATTTGCTAATAGGTTAGACACATTGTCTATGTAAAATGCATTAGTGCACAAAGTAGTAGCAAGAACCAATCCATAGTGGGAAGTGGGTCATTGAGATTTTAAGAACCGTGCTAAGGTAATAGAAGGAATAGAAGAGGAGGAAATCTCATAAAACTTGTGATATCTATCATGTCAGGAATTAAAGGAGAAAAAATTGTGAAGGAGATACTGGAAGACCCTAAAGGGAAAATATACAAGGAGCCTTCAAAGGTTAAATGATTGAACATTGGTACAAAGGACCAACCTTGATTGCCATATATCAGAGACTATTAGGATGATGAGAAGGAAATTGAGGTTTCAACATTGCTTAGGAAGTATGCGGACCTATTTCTACGAAGATTCACTAAAATGAAATGAATGAAAAAGGAGCATGGAAAAATGTGAGTAGACTTAAAAGTTAAAGCTAAATGACAAACCCATTATAAAAGGCCCTACTTATTGAAATTGAAGATCAAAGAAAGCATAAAATAAGATATTTACAAAGTGATTGTGGCCAGGGTAATATACCCCATGGAGGAGTTATATTGGATATATTTGATAGTAATATAGGACAAGATGAGAGGAGGTGTTAGAGTTTGCATGGGTTTTCAAGGCCTAACACGGTTTATGTTCATGACCCTTTCCCCACCCCCTTTAGCGATGAATTTGTTCAACATGTTCTATGCTTCGTAGGTTCCTAGAGCAAAGGGGCTCCAGGGGGATGCTATGAGCACCACCATAACAAGGGCTAGTGGGTCACCTATTGGGGGTTCAAGGGTAGTAATGCTAAAAGAGTTTTTTTTGGGTATGTTTTTGGTTTGTTTTGTGTTTTTTTGGCCAGTGGTGTTTTGGCCCATTGTAAATTAATTATGTTTATAGAATTAGGATTGTAATCTAAGCTAGGTTAACATATTGGGGTTTTGGACACTGTGCAATACCTATATATTGTATTGTAAATGGTGAATTAAAAAAAAAGGAGAAAGAGAGGTGTGGTTCCCAAGTTGGCTATGTTTCTTGGTTAAGGGCTTCTAAGGTAAATCCTTACGTACTATGTCCATCTACTATTGTTATTCTTATGTTTTTTAAGATTAGATTATGTAAGTATTGCATATCTTACAAAGGCCTATTAAACTCTTCAAGTCATATCGAAGTGAGGTTAATAGCTTTAGGGGAATCCCTTTATTACTAGGGCTTATCTCATTTAGTGAGAAACAATGGTATTTTGTGTATGCAATGAAATCAAAATCTAAAAGTTGCGAGTACTCCTCCATGAAATTAATTATTTTGCCCATTAAATCCTTGTTACATTTGTCTTGAAACAATCTTGAATGTGTTTTTCTAAATGACTGCATGAGGTTATGTTTATGAAATTATTATAAAAATGCAAAAGCATATAAATTCAAAGAAATTTAACAGCAGCAGAACAATCTACTTCAGGAAGAAAAAACAATTTGGCAAACTGCATTGGTGGCCAAGTTGTAGGGAATACCTTAAGTAGGTTCTGTAGCTGTCCACTGCAAAAAGGGAATGGAAAGGGGAATTTCGGAGGGATGCACCGATCCCTATCCCAGGAAAAACCCAGGGGATCTGTCCCAGGAAGCGATGTTAGCTATTTCCTTTTGTCTTGCAATTTGAAGATTCATAAATACAATCTGAAACAATCCATGAGTCATGTCCGAAAGTTCCTTATCATGAAATTGCCCCATGCTAACTTGATTTTCTGATTATTAATAACACCGTAATGGTATTTATGCAGGAACAAAATACATTGTCCGGAACAAAATACATTGTCCAGCTAAGTCGACACTGTACAACTTCAAGAGTAGAACTTGCTCAATCATTCAAAATTTACAAATGACTTGCATGATTCGTCTAGTCAAACTCAAAGCCGCACTGATTTTGAATACATTCTGTAAGCATTTATGGGAGGACATATTCCAGCATACAAATTTCAATCTATTCATCCCTTTATATTACATTTCCCAACCTAAACAGTCTGTGCCCTACAAATTTATCTGTTCTATTTGTCCGTGTCTCCTCCCTTTACAATTTCATCTTCCCAGTCCCGACTGTCTTCTAACTCCTGCGTTAGTTCATCCATAATTGACTGATTGACCCTCTTCCGGGAGAGTCTACGATGTTTCTTAGGCTCTAGTCTTGGTTCAGCTTGTTTAACACCCATTTTACGGACCTTGTATCTGCAAAATTCTTTAACTGTCAGAAGCATATTATTCCAAAACAGCTAAACAAGATATAGAACAAAGAAAAGCAAAAGAAAGATCACAGATAAACAGTTCATGATGCCAGAAACAATTCCCAAGTCAGCACAGAGAAAAGAATTCACATTTCTGGAATTTTTTGACATATTTGTAATATAACCAAAAATACATACGATGTCTTCGTATGTTGTATAGTAGATTGAAGTGGAAACTGTTCAGCATCAGATCAGATATGTTAGGAAGGCAATTTGTCCTTCTGGAAATCAGTTGCGAAGAGAGATTTGTACTATTTCTCTGGATACTAGCCTGCACTCAGGTTGGACATTTTTGCTTGAATTTTTAGGATATATTGTCTGGACGGATGTGTTCAATTTTTTAATCATCAAACCCCTGGGAGCTCAGAAGACTTGATGAAACCTGTTTTGTCACCCAATTTATCACTTTGCTGGGGCATCTTAGAAGTATGAAACCCATTTTGTTACGTAATTGATCACTTTGCTGAAGCATCTTAGAAAGATGAAAAACTTCAAAAAATAGAGGGGAATGGATGGAATGCCGGTATTTTAGGAAGTCAGTGGCAACAATTAATTGCCCATTTTTGGAAACTCCGTTTAACTAGCAACAGATACAAAATGGGAGAAAAATGCTCTGCATAGTTGAATTGAAGCCTCAAGGTTTGCAAGAGATACGTATATAGAAACATGAACTAAGAAAAAAAACACAGTTGAAGAGGGTTGTCTGGAATATTTGTGTTTCCATGGGATTTGGTTATTGTAATTTTGATCTTGTAATAAGTTTGTGTGCAACGAGTAAACTTTTAATTCTGAGGAAAATATAAGATGAAAAGGCAAGGCCGGCTCTTCAGTCATCATCATTAGAAAGAACCTCTTATGATTTCTTATGACAACGTCCTTTCAATATAAATCAAATTCACAGTATCAGGACTGCTGGAACTATCGTTTGTACTTTGAATATTGAAATTTGAGAGTGTCAAGGCAATGTGAAAAACCTTTGCATTCATCCGCTTAAGGAAAGCAGACAACTGTGCCTCCAACAGTATATATGATCTGTTTAAAGGAGAAACACCAACAGATAAAGATCCTTCTGCATTATGATTCCAAGTCTTCCAGAATCTATCTCTCTTGACAATTCAAGGATCCTACTCCAATGCCATTTATATAAACTTTATGATAGTTTCGATGCCTGGGTATGAGACTATTATCGTTTTCCACCATATACGCTAAATACAATTACAACTATGCATTCCCTCAAAAATTAAAGGGAAAACTGAAATTTGGAAATTATCTCAAAATGCAAGGCGGTTAACCATTTGTCTAAGATATTTTGCACAATAAAATCAATAACTACTATTTATTAGAATTCAGTAGCAATCAGGATCACTCCAAATCCCTTATTGGAGATAAAAGTATTTTCCAGGTTTATCATTTAGTCATTAAAGAAGTCATAATTCAAAAAGACAATCCATGAAAGCAATGTCACAGACAGCCAGCACACCCACACTTAACTGTGTTAGCCAGCCATGATAATATCCATCTTTCATGTGATCCAACAAGGCTTATGCATGTTAAAAAGGAGAACCCAAACCCTTTTACCACCAAGGCCTGGTTGATTTTGAGTATTACAAGTGTCTTGTTACCAGTGATACAAAGTGTCCCCCATACTTGAGAAATCAAAATGCATAATATAGGTGAGAATTGTAAAACAGGTGGAGCTGGTTCAATATAGAATTAGAGGTTTAATTCTAAAATGCATAAACTACACAATGTCAATGCAGTACTTGTGGTAACAGTGAGCTTATAATAGCACTGCATCCATACCTGACATCACTTTCTCGTTTGGTACCAATCAACCTTAACTGTATCTCTTCCCGTATTTTGATCTCATCAAGCAACTGAAGATAATAAGGATACCTTTCCCAATCACCTTTGACTGCACAGCCTGGCTCACCAACATGCAGACAATCTTTGAAGGCACATCCACCAGACTCACTCGCATTTACCATTTGCCTGATCTGGAATATATCACAATTCAAGAGTAAAATATATCACTGCAAATATATTAAGAAATTTTCCCATGACACGTTATAAAAAAAACATGTAGAAACAAAGAAAAATACTTGCAGATTTACAAAAATATAGTTGGAGAATTTGAGTTGAAAATAACTGACAAATATTCTTCCAGTCAGGTAAAGAGAATCATAAGTAGAATGTCTCCACGAACAAGTCAACATGTATAAATATAATAAATGTGAGGGCACACCTCAGGGAACATCCATGCTAGAGAACTCTTTGTGACTTTTATGAGACTGGGTTGGTTGAAACCAGGTGTGTCCGTAAGAAAACCACCAGTTGGTAGTGGAAGTAATGATACATTCCGGGTGGTGTGCTTTCCACGACCACTTCTCACAGATATTTCTCCAACACGCTGTTCTTCAAACCACTTGCTCCCATCCCCTGCCTGAATATATCATTTATTCAATCATTGAGATTCAAAATTGAAAAACTACCAGTAGCAACGTTTTAGCAACATGGTTTAAAAAGAAAAAGAAAAAAACGTACTTTTCAATTTCTCATCCACTAAGAATTTTTTGCAATGCTGATATTCACTTTTCAATACTAGATGAATGAGTGCATGCCAGTTAGAAGAAAATAGCACAATCCTGTGACTTATGAGAAAATAAAATGACAAAACCCAACAAGAACCATGGATTCTGTAGTATGTTCTTACTAAACAAACTCGTCTTTTATGCAGTCTAGCCTTCAAATACATAGGCTATTATTCTAATTAATTAAGAAAAGACTACAACAGCTCAGTAGAAGTTTACTTAACTCTGAAAATTTAAAGGAAAATCATTTGTTAAGCTGTACGAGCCTTATAATTATGATTAAACTGTAGAGGCAGTAAACTTCTCGTATGCCCAGAAAACTTATAGATAATACTGTATACCAAATGCTTAAAAGGAGACCCGCATATGGGAGAGAACTTGCTAGACTATCAGCACTTGTAATCAAGGCCGTTGAGAGTAAGGAGTGGGATGCACAATGTTCAAAAAGCTTCTGGGAGCAAAGTATCTCAGGAGCATTTTTTATATGATACTATTCTAATATATTTTGATGTATATATATATATATATATATATATTTGAAAAAAATGCAGAATGTTGACTCAACTGGTGAAAACATGGATTTAACTACTGGATTGAGGATGATTATTAAGTATCAACCACGTAGTACACATATAACATCAAACATCTACTAAATATAACATAACATTCTCATTAAATGATAAATCATCAACCACAACATCAACCTTCAAGTTTCAAAATATAAATTTTGTCATCAACAAATTGTAACATACATAACATCAAATGCGAAGTGAAATAAAGCATCATATTCATTACCAAAGAGTTGTCAAATTCAGTCATCAATTCAAAAGTAGGTTCAAAATTCGAAGTTCAAATTGAAGCTGTCATATAATGTTTACAAAATAAGCCATAATAAAAACAAAGTACCAAGTTCTAGATATGCAATGTCCCTTTTCCCGAATGTTAGTGATGAAGAATTTCTCAGTAGCCCAGCCAATTCCGATAGGCTACAGATTAAAAACTGGTTAATGAATAGCAGGGAATTAATTAATTAAAAGTCACTATAGAAAAATAATTTTATAAAATCACATTATTAAAAGAAGAGAAAGGACCCATGGTATTCGGATGACCCATGGTATTTTGATGGCCATCCGAATAAAAGAGAGATGAGAGAAGTAATGTTCCCTAAAAATTGATGGGATAATAGGGACAAAGTATCCTATCGATCCCCATAGGCTATAGTCCTCAATAAAGGGGAAAACACCAAAATACCCAATGTTTGGGCAAAGTCTGGGGCAGCTGGGGCAAAAAAGCCCAAAATTGGGGTTTGATGTGAATCTCACTCAACTAATTAAGGAGAAAAATCCCCTCAAGGAAATCTATAAATACAATAGGGTTGGATTCATTTGGATCATCATTGGATTGGATCATTTATCATTGTTTTTCTTTGAGCCTAAGGTCTGAGGGTTTTAAGACCCCATTCCCTCTTTGAACTAGTTTCGGTGGAGGTGATCCCACCCTACCTAGTCACTCTTCTTTATCTTTTTTATTTGTTACTTTGTTCTGGCACAAGGAATTCTCTAACTAAGGATCAGCAAATCAAATTAAGTACCTGAAGCTGGACAAAATCTCTGAGGTTAATTCATGGTCAGTTTGAAGTTCGTGAGACAGCAAGATAAACCGGAAGCTAGAAGAAATTTCAGATGCTAAATTTATGAGCAGATCATGCTCCTGAGAGAGCGAAACATTCTTGGAACAGGGTTGAACTATCCTGAGGTTTAATCCCTTGCAAATCACCCTGTGGCAGAAAGAACAATTATTGGAAAAAGGCCAAAGCCCTCCTGAAGCTAAGACGTCACCTTTCTGAGGCTGAACTGTAAGACAAGGTTCATCTATTAGCATTTTGTGGCCACCGAGGTTGTATAGGAGTAAAAGGAACAGATCCAATCTCTCACCAAGTCTGGACGTATACCTGGAGTAGGCCGAATGTCCTGAAACTAACACAGAGCCAGACTTTTAACAGACCTGAATTTCGCATAACTCTTCAAATAACACACCACCTTCTGAGATCACTTGCACTCCAAGTCTGAATTACAGTCACCTTGCGGATAGCCACTAAAGCTGGACAAGGATTTATCTTCTCTGGTTAGAATCAAACAATATAGCTCGGGACAGTGGATAGAAGTCAGTAAATAGTAATCAAGTTTTTTGAATCTAGAATTAAATTAGAATTGTTTGTAATTGCATTGAAACTGGTTGGATTTTACTGAACTGTTGAATTTGGACCATATCACTACTGTTGCATTATTGGTTAATCAATTTGCAGCCTTGTTCTGTATGGTTGACGTATTATTTACTGGAAGGTTACATTTATGCTGGAATGATTAGTTCTTTGAACAGTAAAGGAAAATCTTATTGAAAACCCTAGTTGCCTAAAGAAACCTAGAGCAAAATTTCCCTAGTGTATTACAAGAGCTCATCCTTGGAGGTGATTGGATGTTTGGAGAAGGTTACAATTATGCTGGAATGATTAGTTCTTTGAACAGTAAAGGAAAATCTTATTGAAAACCCTAGTTGCCTAAAGAAACCTAGAGAAAAATTTCCCTAGTGTATTACAAGAGCTCATCCTTGAAGGTGATTGGATATTTGGAGAGATTGAGTTAGTGGGATCTGTGAAAATTTCTGAATATTACTTATGCAGAAACCCTACTGTTAACTCTTGATTTACTTCTCCTACTTAAGCAAGTTATTAATCTGAAATATTCAGCATTAACATCGAAGTAAACACATTAACAGTCTACACAGATACAGATCTAAACTAAATACATGCACAATGACAAAGTGAGACAGGATTTTCTGGACAACTGTCCCCGGAAAAACTCAATGCGGGAAAACCGGTCTTCTGACTGGTGGAGGGTTTTTATTATTCAGTAGATTCTAAGTACAACAAATTTGGGCACCAAACTGGTTAGCCCGACAGAGAAATAAACAATCTGCAGCAAAACCTCTGTTCCAGAGACAGAAAAACCGACTGATTCACACCCTCAAATGGGATTTACAAAACTCGGCCCTTTTCAATCTTCAGAAACCCCAGTGCTACTCTGAAGCTCTCTGCGTCAGCTCTGCTAGCCAACCTCAGCCCCTGTGCTGCTTAGGAAGGGCCTGCGTCACCCCAGACTGGGTTACGCTACTCTTGTGCTGCCCTAGCTGGGCCAGTGTCAACTCTGCTGGCCTACTGTTGCCTTTGCGCTGCCCTTTCTGGCCCTGCATAGCCTCTATGTAGCACCTGATGCCTCTGCGCTGCGCAGCTGCTACGTAGTTGATGCTCCTTCTGCGCTGCTCAGTCTGCTGCTTCTCTGCCTCTTATTGCACTCTTGGCTTGGGATCAGATAATCTCTTCCACCAATACTACCCCTTGCTGTAGCTTAAACACTTCTGGAACTTCTTAGCAAACCACGCCCTAGAACTCCAGCTTAGTCTCAGTGCTCTGCCATTGTATGTGTTCTCCAACTGACCCGAAGCCTTTCCTTTATTCTTTACTCGTTGGGAACCCAACAGTCGTGATCGAATCTTGAATCGACGGCTAAGATTAAAAGAAATCTTGATCTGTGTGACTTAAGTCATTTCCATCACATGTTTAAATTAATTACCTTTAATCTTTTAATTTTCCTAAGTTAGACTTAGGGTCCTTAATTGAAAAGATTAATTAATTAATTTTCTCTTAAACAGCATGAAATTTCTCAAATCTCTTTCTGGGTCTTGGAGATCTCATGTACTCTAGTCCCTCCACAAAGTTTGCGAGCTACAACACATTCGATGCTACCCCAACACTCAAAAATCTCAACAATCCCTC
Organism: Pinus albicaulis; assembly: GCA_034641835.2. Taxonomy (NCBI): domain Eukaryota; kingdom Viridiplantae; phylum Streptophyta; class Pinopsida; order Pinales; family Pinaceae; genus Pinus; species Pinus albicaulis. The sequence continues at coordinate 1,835,479,878 of CM076575.1, read as the reverse complement.
TTAGCGAGGAATGTGCTCTAGCACAATACTTCACCCCAAAGTTCTGCATTGATCTCTGGTGTGGGTCTCTGGAGTCTGCGCTGATGCTTGGCCTGCTGCCCTTCATCACTACGTTGTTGCTGCTCTCCCGTACTGCTGCCCATGACGCTGCCACCACCACTGCTACATTTGTACTGCAGCTCCCTCTCAATTTGTTGCATTGTGCTGCCAACTGCTGCACTGCAACTCAATTGTTGAGAGAAACAACTGAAAACTCCCACCTAATCTTTGACAGACAAGTCAGTTGGGTTGCATCCTCGTCACTGAAGCTCCATAGGCTGCTCCTCTGTGTTGTCCTCTGGAGGTTGTTGCACAGCTACAGCTCTGCACTGCGTAAGTAGACCTCCTCTACACTGAAGTCCCCTACGTTGTTGTTGCACTGCGTTGTCCTATTGAAGCCTTTGCGTTGCTGCAGCTCTGCACTATGTAAGCAAGCCTGCTCTGCATTGTTGAAGTCACATCAGCCTCTCTGTGTTGTTGCTGCCACGTTGTTGCTGCTGCATCTGCACTACACTGCTCCCTCTCAACATCCAACCCTGCCTTTGCTACATCTATGATTCTCTGCACCCACTACTCCACTTGTCCTGCTACTGTCTTAAGGCTCCCGTAGAATGGATGTGATCCAAGAGTTGGGCTACTCAAGGATCCTGCCACCCACTCTGTAGCTCCTCTACAAATCCATGTCACCCTTTCGTGGTTCAGGAGTGCTCATGGCTACGTCATCTTCGGAGCCATCGTCTGCCATAGCAACCTTGGAGCTAGAAGCTTCCTTGTCCTTCTTCTTCTGAGGACAATTGCTAGTGAAATGTCCTAGTTTGTCGCACTGGAAACACTTGATCTTCGACAGATCCTGCTTCTTTCTCCCTTGTTGCCTCTTCGATGCCAAGGTTGCATCTTCCTCTTCTTCCTTCTTTACTTTGCTCGACCCGACATTGAACTGCCTCTTGATGATCCGACGGATTTCTTTTTGTCGAAGGATAGCCCACATATTGTCCCGGTTGGGAAGGTCCGCTTTGCCCAAGAGACTTTGGACAAAAGTTTCCCAGTCCTCTGTGACAGCATTTAGAGTCGTCCTCACCATAACATCATCCTCGACCTTCACCCCCATACCAGTTAGTTGATCCCAGATCACTTGAAGTCTAGACAGAAAAGGATCGATCTCCTCTCCCTTGGTCATCATGAATAGCCTCAGCTGGTTCTCTAGAGGCATCTTCCTCTGGACGGATCTTCCTTCATATAGTGTGATCAGAGCCACCCACATTTCATGAGTCGTTTTCTTCTCGGCTATGTGTGGAACCACATGATCCTTAACCTCGTTCATTATGAAGCGCTTAGCATGTGCCGCTGCTTCGCTAGGAGAAGAGCATTGGTTGGTGTGGCCACGAATTTCTCTGCATGCTCCCTCAGAACATATGCCTCCATGACTACCAGGATTCTAGCCTTCTAGATTGCAAAGTTGGACAAGCCATCCAACCTAACCTGATCACGTAGTCCTTGAGGTGCCATCTGCTCAAAAAATATGTCGGAACGAATCCTCCTCTCTATGATAGAGACTTGGATCTAGGGTCCTTGGCGAAACAAGCACCCTCTGCTCCCTCTGACAACTGACTTCCTCTCTTAGAAGTCTGCCAAATAAAAAACGAATCAGCGCTCTTCGATCCTCTGATCGAACTTCAGACTTCTTTGGCTGGAAATCTTCTGAGAAGTTGTTCTCCTCCCGCTCTTTGTCAACTTTGCTCAGGCTAAATTCTGAACCGACAGAATTTTAACCCCAACAACAATTACTGAAGCTCTGCAACTCAGCTTCCAACACTTTGAATCAGCTAACAGCTTCAAGACTGCGTCACCCTGGCTCGCCTCTGCGTGAGCAGACAGTCCCAACACAACTTCTGTGTTGCCTCTACGCAGTAAGTACGTGGAGACTGTGTCACTTTGGCCTCTACGTGGCTCTACTTCCTTCTGTTGCTACGTTGTCCTCTTTGGTATGGCTTTCTGCGGTTGTTGTTGCTTTCTCTGCTGCTTTCTGCAGCAAGGAATATTTAGTCTTCTAGCTAGTGATCCAAGCTAGATCTGCAATTGCTCTGATACCATGTGAAAAATTTTGAATATTACTTATGGAGAAACCCTTCTGTTAACTCTTGTTTTTCTTCTCCTACATAAGCAAGTTATTAATCTGAAATATTCAGCATTAACATCGAAGTAAACAAATTAATAGCCTACACAAATACAGATCTAAATTGAATACATGCACAATGACAAAGTGACACATAGGATTTTCTGGACAACTGTCCACGGAAAAACCCAATGCAGGAAAACCGGTCTTCTGGCTGCTGGAGAGTTTTTATTATTAAGTAGATTCTAAGTACAACAAATCTGGGCACCAAACTGGTTAGCCCAACAGAGAAATAAACAATCTGCAGCAAAACCTTTGTTCCGGAGACGAGAAAAACTGACTGATTCACACCCTCAAACGGGATTTACAGAACTCAACCCTTTTCAGTCTTCAGAAACCCCAGCACTGCTCTGAAGCCCTCTACGTCAGCTCTGCTAGCCTACGTCAGACCTTGCACTGCTCAAGAAGGGCCTGCGTCACCCCAGACTGGGTTACGTTGCCCCTGCGCTGCCCTAGCTGGGCCTGCGTCAGCCCTGCTAGCCTCCTACTACCTCTGCGTTACCCTTTCTGGGCCTGCATAGCCTCTGCGTAGCACCTAATGCCTCTGCGCTGCGTAGTTGTTGCTCCCTCTGCGCTGCTCAGTCTGTTGTTTCTTTGCCTCTCGCTGCACTTGGCCTGGGATCAGATCATCCCTTCTGTCAATACTACCCCTCGTTGCAGCTGAAACACTTATGGAAATTCTTAGCAAACCACGCCCTAGAATTCCAGCTTAGTCTCAGTGCTTTGCCACTGTGTGTGTTCTCCAACTGATCCCAAGCCTTTCCTTTATACTTTTCTCGTTGAAAAACCAACAGTTGTGATTTAATCTTGAATCGACGGGTAAGATTAAAATAAAGCTTGATCCATGTGACTTAAGTCATTTCCATCACATGTTTAAATTAATTACCTTTAATCTCTTAATTTTCCTAGGTTAGACTTAGGGCCCTTAATTAAAAAGATTAATTAATTAATTTTCTCTTAAACAGGATGAAATTTCTCAAATCCCCTTCTGGGTCTTGGAGATCTCATGTACTCTAGTCCCTCCACAAAGTTTGGGAGTTAGAGCACATTTGATGCTACCCCAACACTCAAAAATATCAACAGGATCTTCCAGCTTTCTGTGACCGGTTTGAAACCCTAGTGGGGATTAGCTTCAGTGGTGAAACGATCCACCCTAATTGATCAAGGCTAGCTTCAGTGGTGAAACTATCCACCCTACCCAATCGACAGGGAGGAGTCATCCAAACTTGTCATATGAGCTCAACAGAAGGAATTTTATTCCAGGGCTTGATTCCTTGGTGAACCGAATTCCCTTAAGTGGGAGGATGAGGCTTCTAGAGAAGGGCCGAAACATTATGTGCGACCGATTTTCATCATCAAGACAAGAGGACCGAATTGCTTGAATGGATCTTCTCTCAATGGCAACATGTTATAACCCTATATTGACAACAACAATTTCTAATTTATGGCAGTAGCAGATATCCTTATTGTAGCAGTCGAGGGTTTCATTATTGATTTTACTTGTTTAAAAGGCCGAATTGTTTATGTGTGGAGTTGAGTTCATGCAAGGGCTCAAGTCTTTAGTGTTATGAACCTAATTCATAACTAAAGTAAAAAATATAGTCATTAATAGAATAAAATAGAATAAATGTAATTACTAGTTAATCAATTAGGATTATGTTAAATAATCATTAGGTAATGAAAAGGCATGTCTAAAAGACATGCCCATTCGTGAAAAGGTACCTGCATAGGTATAAACGCGGGACCTCCTTGTAATCATTCAATGGTCTTATATCATATTAATAAATATTTATTATTATAAATACCTCTTGTGTATTTTTATAATTAAAGTTGCTTTTGCTATCAAAGTCAACAAGCGTACAAGTCTTACTGCTACAGTATTCAAATCTACGAATTCCGCTGTTACATTTAGTAAGAGCACAGTTAATTAACTAGGCCACATTGGTTAGCTGTTGCGGAATCATTTACTTGAGAGGCAATATTTGAGGTTGTAGTGACAAGTTTTCTTAGCAGCAGAGGACTTGAATTGACCCAGGGAGCTCAGGAATTACTTGGGCATTTTTATAAGCCAATTTGGAGGCCAAATTTTTACTACAGAGGTCAAGTGCTAAAGGCATATTCCTTGGGAAAGAAATTAGCATGGCAACACTTGGCCTGAATTGACTTGGATGTTGAATTTGAGTTGCAAGAGGCCCATCTTATTTCCAATTCAAATTGTTTAGAAGGAGGCCAAGGATCTTGTGAAGCCAACTTGGAGGTGAATCTACTACAAATGGGGCCAACAAAATAAGGAGACTGATCCCTCAGCTTGGAAATCATATTCATTATGAAGAATTGGCATTTCCCAGAAGGTCAAGATAATTATCAAGGAAGCTAGACTCAAAGTGTAGGCTGAGTTGATCTTGGCAAGATCGAGTTGTTAAAGGGTTTGAGTTAATGTTGGGAATATCCAATCATTTCTTGGAAGAAGAATGTTGAAGGGAACAAGTTCTTGAAAAGCCATTGATGTAGTAAACTAGAGTTTTGGTTTCCATTTTGGTGTATTATTTGAGCAAGACTAGCTAACAGTGTTCTCTTCATTTTCATTGTGTGAATTCTGCATTGTTCTCAGGGGGAAATCGAACTATTTGGGCTGAACTGCGATTTCTGCTCCTTGGTTCTCGAGTGGTAGGTTGCGGAAAAGTTTCCGTCTTTGGTGCGACTGATACCTGTTACCTGCGGAAACCACCAGAAAATAGACAGAAAACAGCGGAAGAAAAACCCTTGTTGTTGAAGTTGTTTGTCACACAAGAATCTAAATCACAACAGTGGAGTCGCCATTTGTTAGTGTAAAATTTTATCGAAGGTGTACGAAAAGATCCTACTTTAGCTATGAGTGACAAATAGCCCCAACAATAGAAATGGTTGTCCAACTCTTTAGAACTGCAATAGACAATGTGAATAAATCCTGCACAAACGCAGATCTATGCAGTGAAAGTAGTTAAATAGCAAAAAGAAATAGTAACTGATGCAAAAATAACTCCAGATAACAAATGGACAAGACAAGTTTAAAGAATGGTTTCGTATATTATAACACCTGGTGAAGGAAACAAGTAAATGTTTCCAGTCCCCCTCAATGGGATGGGTTCTTGGTTGTCCTCAATGCTTCAACTTCGCGAGTCTCTTTCTCTCAACGGTGTAGAAAACCCAAAGCATGTGTTGAATTTAGATGAGAGCTCAAATGGCAAAAGAAAATGATAACGACAATGAGAATGATTAAAATGAAGAATGAATGGAAAAACCCTCCTATTTATAACAAAATATTGAGTTATCCTCAATAATGGAGAATAATAAAATATTATTAACCAAAATCTAGATCTAACCGCTTGGATTATTTTATTATATTTTGTTGGAGGGAAAAGATATTTAAATTGGTTAAATACCTTTATTTAGAAATAATAAACAAATAAATGATTTATTTATCATTTCAAGAATGTGGTTAAAGAGTGATAAGCAAATAATGATTTGTTTAATTATTCCTGGGTGATTTAGTCAAATTTAACAAGGAATAATAACTAAACAATGATTTAATTAATTATTCCTAAAGAAAAATAAGAAAAATAATGATTTATCTAATTATTTCTCATAATTGGGTTAAATATGACCAGGAATATTATTTAAACAATGTTTAATTAATTATTCCTAAAGGAAAATTAAATAAATAAAGATTTATTTAATTATTCCTTATGGGGTTTCTTGTTTTAACCAGAAATAACTTAATAAAATATGGTTTATTAAATTATTTCTTGTAGGGAAAGTAACTTACTATGGTAAAATTGGTCTTACATGGTGTACTTCGATCCATCTAATTAGAGATAGTTAGATGACTAATTTTTGGTGATAACAGGAAGACCTCTAAAAATGATGATAGTATCCAAAAAGTGGTCACGGGGGGCACATGGAGGCATTGAAGTAGGCACACAAATATGATGGCGTGCACAATTATTTAGAGAGAATAATGGAGGAAAATACACACAAAATGTATGGGTTGACATTGTCCTATTTGGAACTTGTTTTGTGATGGATGAATTAATCTAGATACCACTAAATGACGTGCAAAAAATTGATGATATTTCCCCCACGGAGGAGAAAATGACGTAGATGTGATAATTTTGTGTTGGTCATCGATATTTGGGGTGGGGGGTAATTTTTTTCCCTAGTTCCATGTGGGGGGGGGGAATTGTACCTCATATGGTTTCACAACCATGAAAGTGGCTACAGGATAAGATGAGTCATTCCTCATATCAGTGGACAAACATGGGTCTTTAGGAGAGTCTGTTACAACCTTGAGATATGGTTGAACTGTCTCAGGTTAGGAAATGGTTTGTAGGTGAGTCATTCTTTGTACACAATGTGTGATAATTATTAGACAAAGATAAGTGAAATTGTTATCGTTACTGCATAAATCACATGGATATGTTTTTCGTTGATTTACTAAAGTGGACACATTATAGATGGTTGAGGGGGAATTATCATCATTCAGAGTTAATGTAATTGTTAAGTTATCATAAATGACTAGCCTAATGTGACCAATGCATCCCAATATTGAGGGAGACGAAGGTGAAGGTGAGTGTAGTGACCATGAGGAGTGCAAATGGCACATGGGTGTTTGGTAGGAAAATATTTATTGTGTGTAGGTTCTGATTTGTTAATTGGAGTGGGGAGAAAATGAGGTGTTTATTATGCATGAAGGAGATCCTTTATCTCTGTAAAGGTAGGAAATAAATGAGTAGGATGACCCTAAGTGTCACAAAGGGTGCAAGGGGCATTTGATTTCTTTTTCTACTTGCCCCCAACCTATTTCTTGGTTCCATATGCTATCCCTTTGGAATTATGTGGCTAAATGGGAGCTATATGGTCGATAAATATACAAGTTGTATAAGCATGGCTACCACCATGGGGTACATGGGAGGAGGTTCCAAATACTAGATTACCAAATCCAAAACTATATTGGGTAAGATTTAGTGTGACCATCACATAATGTGATGTGAATCCATGTGATGGGTATAGAAAATGGGTTTAAGTGATAGTATACAGTATGAATAGTGTATCACTCATCGATGGATGTCTATCTGTTAATTTTGGGAAACTAGGTCCAAACTCCATGTTGCACTACTCATATGACAATGGTCATATTTTTGTTGGATTCCTCTTTCGAAGAGGTGCAAGATTTATCTAAAGATCATCTTGTTTGGATGAGCAGAACATATATTTTGAATTTATTTTCCACACATGTACAAGGTCGGTCAGATTTGTAATGTAGGCTCACATGCCTAATAGATGTGTCACACACCCTCACTGATGGATATAAATTGGAGAGACTTGGAGGTCATTTTCATCATCAACTTATCACACATCTCTCATTGTGATTTCATCTGTTCATTAGCCTTTGGAGGCCTCTTTCCTTCACACGTGCGGAGCAGAGAAGTTGTCTTATGCGGATCTGTATAGGGCTTATTGTTGCAGCGTTGACCAGTGTTGACTGTGGTCAACCCTTGGTCGTTTGACCTCAAATCTCTGCGAAAATTCCGATTTTGAGAGGTCGTACTTTTGGGCACTAAAATTGAGAAAATCAGAGGTGTTTGACTGAAGCCCTAATCTGCAACACTGACTTTCTGTTGTTGTCCTGCGTTGACTTTTGGTTGACCAGCATTGACTTGTGATGAGGTGTCTTTGAGGACTGTGGGTGTGACACTTGGAAGGTTGGCTGACCTAGAAAGGCTTTGCTAGTTGAAGCATCCTGTTGACTGTCGTAACGCACAATATCTCATATCTTTATTGGACAAAAGGAATTGTAAATGTGATCTATATTATTGGCTTGTCTTCTGTTGATCTTGTGTTCTATCAGCATTTTACTTTCATGTTTATGTGGTTATTATATTGTATCGAGCCAAAGAAAGATTGAAGTAAAATTGCATCAAGCATAGAACACCATGGTTATCTAAATTTAACATGGTATCAGAGCTGAGGTGAAGATAAAGTCCAAGCTAGAGTAAGAAGCAATCACCAAAGAAGAAATCCTATCAAGGACTGATGGCCTCCTCAACCTACAAGGATTTCAAGGCCGATGATAAATTGATTGATAAGTTTGATTATCATGCATTGAAGATGTCCTTGGATTTGGTATTAGAAGATCAAGATGTTATGGACTATGCGCAGGGGAAGATTCAAGAGCCTCCGTCAAATGTAGTTGTTGCCACAAAGTCGAAGTATAGAAAGGGGGAAATCAAAGCAAAGATGATTATCCAGGATTCTATTCATAAGCACTTGGTTTCTTACATTTCTGAGCTGAACACATCTAAAGAGATGTATGATAAGTTGGTGAGCATATTTAGGGTTAGCAATGCTAATCAAATCCTTTTCTTCAAGAATCAATTGAAGAATATCAAGAAGGGCAAGGATGAATCTATTCAATCCTATTTTATGAGGCTATCTAATCGAGAGATGGTTCTTATTGCACTTGGAGGTCTCCTCCGTGATTGGTATGTATTCAATACCACTATTCTTAATAATAATGATATTCCTGATTTTCACGAATTATTGACGAGATGCACTCATGGGGAAACAAGAAGGATGGAGAGAAATTATCCCTCTAATGAAAATGGAAGTGACCCTACTGCCTTCGCCACTCATGCAAAGAAGAAAAACAATGGTGGCCCAAGAAATCAAAACCATGGAAGAGCGGGGCCCAAAGGAAGGGAGGGAAGATGTTACACTTGTAACAAGAATGGTCACTATGCAAGAGAGTGCCCTAATAGAAGGGACTCTCCCAAGGATGATGACAACAACAACTCGAGAGGGAATGGCAATCAAAGGAACAACAGGTTCAAAGGAAAAAGGAAGGCTCCCTCTGATCGTAGTGGAAATAGCAACCTTTCAAGAGGTCAAGAAATTCTAGGTACGATGAGTCCAATGTTGTTGATAATAAGAGAAATGAATTTATTCTTGTATCTGCCCTCTCTGCTGCATCTCCACCAGACACCCTGGATGTCTAGTTGATTGATAGTGGTGCTTCAAGGCACCTCACTGGTTATACTGAATTCCTCTTTGATTTGGCTGAGAAGGATACCAATCTAGAAATTATCCTTGGAGACAATTCCACCTATCCCGTGAAAGGGACAGGGACTGTGACCCTCCATCTATCTCAAGGTCAAGTCCTCCGATTACAAGATGTGTTGTAACTTGTACGTACCTGATTTAAAGAAGAACCTTGTGTCCATCTGCGAAATGCAAGACAAAGGGTTCAAGGTGGCATTCGTCGATGGAAAGGTCTATATCTGGAAGAAGAACTTCAAGGAAGCTCTTACTATTGGTTTTAGAGTTGATACACTCTACCAGGTTGGACGAAGTCCACTGGGGGCTATGTCATGTGATACAACTCTTCAAACAGAGTTATGGCACCAGAGGTTTGTACACCTTCATTACAAAGCCCTTCCCGAAGCAAGGAAGGTGGTGCCAGGGATGCCCAAATTTAAAAATGAATTCGAAGACTCTTGCAGAGAAGCTAGCATTAAGAGGGAGACCACAACTGCATACACTCCTGAGCAAAATGGTGTTGCTGGAAGAAAGAACAGGACTATTTTGGAAGTTTCCCACGCCATGCTATGTGACCAAGGTCTTTCGAAGTTTCTATGGGGAGAAGCTGCGAACATTGCTGTGTACGTTCAAAATAGATGCCCGCATTCTGCTCTGGACTCCAAAACTCCCGAAGAAGTCTTCTTTGGTAAGAAACATGATGTTTCTCATTTTAGAGTTTTTGGTTGTCCTGTTTTCTTTCATGTGCCGAAAAAAAAGAGAAGCAAGTTGGATGCTTCTGGAAAGAAGGGAATGTTTTTGGGCTACAGTGAAACTTCGAAGGCATATAGAATCTATGTGCCTAGTCAAAGAGAAGTGCAGATATGCCACGATGTCACCTTCGATGAAGATGGCACCCTCAAGAAAGTGAGAAATCTTCCTAACTCCAAGGAATACAAAGAAGATGAAGAAGCAGGGAAGCAGGAAGAGCCAAAGGATGAACTGATGCCCGATATTGAAGGACCTATGGATCCTATTGATCCACCTCCTTCAAATAAGAGAAGACCTTCATGGCTCAGGGATACTCTCACAGATGCCGAGAGACATATTTCCCCAAGGAGGACATTCCATGAAAGCAAGAAGCCAAAGAGATACCAAGGGTATCTAGTAGCCATGAGTACGATAGTACAATGTGAGCCTAGATCATTTGAAGAATTCGTAAAGCATCAAGTTTGGAAGGATGCTATGCACGAAGAATACGAGTCCATTATGAAAAATGATGTTTGGGAAGTGGTCCCGAGACCGGAGGACAAATCTGTTGTCACCTTGAAATGGCTCTATAAGATCAAGCATGGATCTGATGGAAGTATTGAAAAGTACAAGGCAATATTTGTTGCCCAAGGCTTCTCTCAAAAAGAAGGCATAGATTATGATGATATATTTGCACCTGTGGCCCGCTATACCACCATCCAATCTATTATTGCCCTTGCTGCAATGCAAGGTTGGAGTCTCCATCAGATGGATGTGAAGACCACTTTTTTGCATGGTTCTATAAAGGAAGAGGTGTATGTGGAGCAACCTCTGGGGTTCGAAGTCCGAGATAGAAACACCCATGTATGCAGGTTGAAGAAAGCCCTCTATGGGTTGAAGCAAGCCTCCGAGGCTTGGTACAAGAGAATAGATAGCTATTTGATGAAGTTTGGCTTCACTCGAAGTAATGTTGATCTGAACCTTTATTTTAAGGTTGATAGAGAAATGCCTCTCAGTCTGGTTCTCTATGTGGACAATCTCTTCCTAACAAGTGTTGACCCTCTCATTCATCAGTGTAAGAGGGAGCTAGCTTCCAAGTTTGAGATGAAATACCTAGGATTGATGCACTAATTCCTAGGCTTGGAGGTCTGGCAAAGGCCAGGCGAGATTTTCCTTTCTCAAGGAAAATATATCGTGAAGCTGCTGGAGAGATTTGGTATGGTGGACTGTAATTCTGGGTCGACACCAATGGAACTCAACATTAAGAAGTTGTGTGGAAACGCTGCTAGGCCCGTGCTAGCGAATCCTACCGAGTATCGACAACTCGTGGGGGCCTCAGTTGGCTTTGATGTTCCTAGTGAACTCCCGTTCGGACGTATGTCTTGCCGTGAACACTTTGAGTCAACATATGGTTGATCCTCATCACATTCACTGGATTGGTGCCAGGAATCTATTGAGATATCTTCAGGGCATAATCAACCATGGGCTGAGATACAATGTCGGGAGTTTGAGACTCCATGGATATACTGATGTCGATTGGGTTGGCAGTGTGGTGGATCGCAAGAGCACATCTGGATGTAGCTTCACCTTGGGTTCTGCTTCGATATCTTGGATGAGCAGGAAGCAGAAGTCGGTGGCTTTGAGCACCGCTAAGGCCGAATACATTGCAGCAAGTATGGCCTGTTGTGAAGTTGTTTGGTTGCGAAAGCTCTTTAATGAGTTGTTTGGGAATGTGCTAGATACCACCGTTATCCTTTGTGATAACCAAAGTGGAATTCTTCTTTCTAAGAATCTCGTGTTCTATGATCGATCCAAGCATATTGATATCAGGTACCACTTTATCCGAGATATGGTATAGTGAGGTGTTGTAAGGCTCGATCATATAGGAACTGATGAGCAAGTTGTAGATATTCTCACGAAGCCCCTAGGGAAGGTCAAGTTCCTAACCTTTCGTGAGAAGCTTGGAATCATGGAAAGACCCTATTCTAAGGGTTCTGCTTGTGTTGGACTATGAGCTCTGGGAGTTCCAAGGGGCTTGGGGATAGCTTCTTGGAGCTATAAGCACACACGGGGCTAGGCTTGCCAAACCTTGTTGTGCTTCTACCCCACCGTTATGATATTGAGTTGGTTCACTTCTCTTTGATCTGTGCCCCACATGCATCCTACCCATGGAGTTTCGAACTCATGGGAAGTACCTCTCATTTGGCCAATGAGGTGGGAAATGTGGATAGAGACCATTAGCAAGACCGATGGATGCATCGGAGATTGTCGTACTCGATATGTCTAGGATGGCATGTGTCCAACACCTTGATCTAGGATCAAGTATGATGAGGTTCTTACCTCTAAAATTGACTTCGGGTCAGTAAACTAACTTCAGTCTTCGGGTTAATATGTGACCCTTTTGAGTCTATTGAGGTTTTATCCTCTAAAACTGACTTCGGGTCAGTAAACTAACTTTGGGTTAGTATGTGACTCTTTTTTAGTCTATTGAGCTTTTATCCTCTAAACTGACTTCGGGTCAGTGAACTAACTTCGGGTTAGTATGAGACTCTTTTTGAGTCCAATAGAGGTTTTTACCTTAAGCTGACTTCGGGTCAGCTGAGTGTGATGTCTTTGTGACTCCTTATGTTCTATCTGAGATCGAGAGCTACCAAAGCAAGTTACGGCAGGATGACACACGATGTTTGGTGAAAGTACATGATGGTACTGATGGATGGCACTTGTGGACAGATGGAGTTCTCCCTAGTTGAGAGAGAGTGTTAATTTTGGGCAATTAGGTCCAAACTTCATGTTGCACTGCTCATATGACAATATTCATATTTTTGTTGGATTCTTCTTTCGGAGAGGTGCAAGATTGATCTAAAGATCACCTTGTTTGGATGAACAGAACATATATTTTGAATTTATTTTCCACACATGTGCAAGGTTGGCAATATTTGTAATGTAGGCTCACATGCCTAATAGATGTGTCACACACCCTCACTGATGGATATAAATTGGAGAGACTTGGAGGTCATTTTCATCACCAACTCATCACACATCTCTCATTGTGATCTGATCTGTACGTTAGCCTTTGGAGGCCTCTTCCCTTCACACGTGTGGAGCTAGAGAAGTTGTTTTCTGCGAATCTGTTTAGGGCTTATTGCTGCAGCGTTCACCGTGGTCAACCCTCAGTCGTTTGACCTCAAATCTTTGCCAAAATTCCGATCTTGAGAGGGCATGTTGTTGGGCACTAAAATCGAGGAAATCAAAGATGTTTGACCGAAGCCCTAATCTGCAGCGTTGACTTTCTGTTGTTGTCTTGCATTGACTTTTGGTTGACCAGTGTTGACTTGTGATGAGTTGTCTTTGAGGGATGTGGGTGTGACACTTGGAAGGTTGGCTGACCTAGAAAGGCTTTTCTAATTGAACCATCCTGTTGACTGTCGTAACGCACAATATCTCATATCTTTGCTGGACAAAAGGAATTGTAAATCCGATCTATATTATTGGCTTGTCTTTTGTTGATCTATTATTTTGTTCTATCAACATTTTACTTTCATGTTTATGTGGTTGCTATATTGTATCGGGCCTAAGAAAGATTGAAGTAAAATTGCATCAAGCATAGAACACCATGGTTATCTAAATTTAACACTATCTCTATTATAGGTGGAGTCTTTGGAGATGGTTCTATGGGAGAAATGATCACCACACAAGGGTAAAGCTAGAACTAAGGATCATGGGGGGAATCTATAGGGTATGTACTGAGTGAGGAATATTTTAAGATCCCAGGTCCTACTTCTGTAAAGGAAGTGACAAGTTTGTGTTGTGATCCGACAAATGGTAATACATTATCTATCGAGGATGAGGACTACAGTTCATGATGTGTTAGTCAGCCCATAGTGACGATCTTTCAATTGTGGGGGGACATCATGGTGTGGAAGATCAAAGAGGATATATCCTTCATTGCATACATGTAGTTTTGTCCCAAAAAAATGTTGTAATCTAAGGGGTCGCCAAGAACCTCAATTCCTATAAGGACATCATTCCTTGCTAATTCCATAGGTATGTTTTGGTAGAGGTTGACAAGTTGAAAAGGGTGACTACGGTATTCCCTCAAGGTGATGGACGGAGCGATGAGTTTAGTGGATCCAAGTTTTTGCCACACGGTTTTAGACATGATGCACATGGATGCACCTTCATCAATAAAATACAATGAATGGTGACGTTGCAGATGGTGACAGAGATTTAGAAGGAAACTACTAATTGGAACCATGGCTCCTATTTTTCTAAATTGAAAGCTATCATGCATGAAGTCAAAGGATAAATGGCTCCCAAAGTTGAGAAAAATGCCTTCAGTTGTGTGGGACAAGTTTGAATAACCTCCAATGTTGACATGGTAGTAAGGGATTGAGCTAAGTCATCAATGATACCATAACTATGCATTTGTTTTGCATTAGAATTATGAGTGGTGCACCTTAGCGACCCTTTAGTAAATTTTCAATCAGGATCAAATTTGAAATATAAAATCACCAAGGGTGCAGTGGAAGTAGATTCCATTGCATCAGTTGACTCTAGATTGGGCTTTGGAGGTGTAATGTAATCATGATGGTGTGTTTGAAGTAGGATATCCATAAAATTCATTTAAATATCTCGATTGGTAGTGTTTTGTGGATTTCTATTATGAACCTAATTCATAACTTAAGTGATAAATATAGTCATTAATAGAATAAATAGAATAAATATAATTACCAATTAATCAAATAGTAATTATGTAAATTAGTGATTAAGTTAGCTGAAAAGGCATGTCTAAAAGACATGCATGTTCATGAAAGGTCACCTGCATAGGTATAAAAGCAGGGCCTCATTGTAATCATTCAATCGTCTTATATCATATCAATAAATATTTATTATTATAAATACCTCTTGTGTATTTTTATAATTAAAGCATTTTTGCTATTAAGTCAACAAATTTACAAGTCTTGTTGCTACAGTAACCAAATCTACAACTTCCACTGCTACAGTGGTATCAGAGCTATATCAGAGCCATGGCACATAATATCATCTTACAAGCCTATGAGCGCAGTGTACGAGCCCGGGAACATTGTTTACCGTATAATGTGCCATTACGTGAAGATCCCAAAAAAATTGAGCAAATTAAAAAAATTCAAGAAAAGCTTCAGCAATTAGAAAAATCATGTGCAGAAGTCACAAATTCATATGCAGAAGTCGCAAACCATTTAAAAAAAATTTCTGCAGTAATCTATAATAGAGAAGATGAACAATTTCATAAAAATGTGGAAAAACAAAAAGATAAAAAATGTTGTGATAATGAGAAGGCAGTTAGTTATGCCAAGGGAAAATCAAGTAGAACATCCATGGAAAATTCAAGTAAATACATTCCCCAACCAATGCGTAATAAAGGAAAAAAGGAAGAAAAATGTTGGAAATGTGGAGACAAATTTTTCGCAGGACATATATGTGCCTTTTATACAAGAAATGAAATTGCCACGGTTCCAATAAAAGACAAAGATATTGAAAAAAATATTTATGATGATGATCCAAATAAAAATGATGTGGATGAGGACTATTGTGAGAAACAAGAAAATGAACAATATTGTAACAATGAGGAAGAAGTAATTGAACTTACCAGGAAGTCTTTTAAAACTAGTAATGAAGATTTTTCAAGAAAACCCTCTCGTTCAACAAAAAATTGTGATGATCATTTAAATGCTGAATCATCATTGTCATCAGCATCTAGACATTTTGGGAACCAAAGCAAGTTGATGGGTGCTTCTCATATAGATTCAAAGAACAGTGCTATTGTTGATAGTGATGATGTTTGTGAGAGAAGCATCATTGACCAAGGAACTCTTTGCTGGAATTTGTTGTTTGCAAGATTTTTCTTTGATTTTAAGAGAAATTCAGAAGCTATAGCCTTAAGTCAGGTTTTAATTCAATGGTACTTTGAAAATGGGAGCGTTCCTGAGAAAAGAACTTTAAAAATGGGAGTTGATAATGTCCGGGAGGATGATTACTCACAATTGTACGACGAATTGCCGGGCTTTTTGATTGAACAGATATTGTCATGGCCAAATTATAGAAACATTCATGATAAAATCTATGTTCGAATTACAAATCTGCCAGTTTATGATCAGATACGTAATATAAGGCAGGTGCATTTGAATACTATGATTCGAATTAGAGGGGTGGTAACTAGGAGGTCTGGAGTTTTCCCTCAACTACAGCAAGTCAAATATGATTGTAATAAATGTGGCACTGTGCTAGGACCATTCTTTCAAAACTCATATTCTGAAGTGAAAGTAGGTTCTTGTCCTGAATGCCAATCGAAGGGGCCATTTACAGTGACCATTGAGCAGAAAATATATAGGAACTATCAGAAATTATCACTTCACAAAAGTCCAGGCATTGTTACTGCTAGTCGGTTCCCAAGGTACAAAGAAGTCATTCTCTTGAACGATCTCATTGATTGTGCACGCCCTGGAGAAGAAATTGAGGTGACTGGCACATCCACAATTAATTTTGATATGTCTCTGAACACTAAGAATGGCTTTCCAGTCTTTGCAACAATTGTTGAAGCTAACTACGTTACAAGGAAACAAGACTTATTTTCTGCATATAAACTGACTGATGAGGATAAAGCAAAAATTGAAAAACTTTCGAAAGATTCCCGAATTGGAGAACGGATTATAAAATCTATAGCTCCATCTATTTATGGTCATGAAGACATTAAGACTGGAATAGCTCTTGCAATGTTTGGAGGCCAAGAAAAGGATGTCAAAGGGAAACATCGTCTAAGAGGAGACATAAATGTTCTCCTCCTTGGTGATCCAGGAACAGCAAAATCTCAATTTCTGAAGTATGTTGAGGAAACAGCTCAGAGGGCTGTATATACTACAGGGAAGGGTGCTTCAGCAGTTGGGCTTACAGCGGCAGTCCATAAATATTTCGTGACACAGGAGTGGACTTTGGAAGGCCGTGCATTGGTCCTTGCTGACAGGGGTGTCTGCTTGATTGACAAGTTTGACAAAATGAATGACCAGGACAGGGTGAGTACCCACGAGGCAATAACCCAATTTATGGACGACGAAGTCTTGTATGTTGGTCACTCTGAATCCGAAGAATCTGATTTTCAAATAAGAGAATTCGTGAACAATCTGGACGATACGATAGATGTATCCTCTTTCCAAATACCAGAATTGGAAGCTGCAGTTAATCCCATTCTCGGCTCAGATCTCGCAGAATCCAATAACATTTCGAACGATCTGATAACTCTAAATTTCCCCACAGATGACACAATTACTCAAGAAGTGACCAAAAAAACTGTGAAGGCTCCGACTGGAATGCCAGTACCGAATCCCCAACAAGCGGTGCTTCGTGAAATTAAACGGCCATGGAATTCTGCTCAATGCCCTGCGCTGGAACAGCGAGGGGTCAAATCCCACTCCCGACCTTCGAGCCCTTACCTCCGCAGTCAAATCCCACCATCACGCCATTTTAAAAAATCCAAACGCTGCATAAACCGGTCGAAGGGGTTTATGTTGTTTAAAAAAATGGTCGGGATTAAACAAACACATTTAAAGACAAAACAAAAAATAAAAAATTATGGTTGTCATTCGCCTAAAGGGAGAATCTCACGAGCACGGACAGGAACATATGTGTGATACTATAAATAATAGAGATATGGTGTGATCATTGTCATCCGAATATGTTGAAGTGACGGGCGTGGAAGCGACATAAATCCGTTTATTAAAAAATACAATGCAATCAGAGATTCCGTCCCTTTATGGGAATATGCATAAGCTACTCTATCAAATATTCAATTACATTATTATTCATAAAAGCTTTAGCATATAACAATAGGACAAGAGAGCTGAAGAGTAAAATAATTAAAAGTATCGTAGTGCAGTGTTTATTAAATAAATAAATAAATAAAAACAAACAAACAAACATTGTTTTTAATTTTGGAAAAAAAAAGAAAAAAAAAATCCAAAATAATATCACTAGTGGACTATACATGTGAGGTACTAGTGACCAGTCATAGTGATATAAAAAAAAAAAAATTGACGTCAGCAAAGTGAAGAAAATTGTTTAGGGTTAAGATAAGATGTCAAATTACATAAGTTGAAAAGTTAAGCTTTGAGGACAAAGCTTTTCGAGAAGGAGGCAATGTTATGAACCTAATTCATAACTTAAGTGATAAATATAGTCATTAATAGAATAAATAGAATAAATATAATTACCAATTAATCAAATAGTAATTATGTAAATTAGTGATTAAGTTAGCTGAAAAGGCATGTCTAAAAGACATGCATGTTCATGAAAGGTCACTTGCATAGGTATAAAAGCAGGGCCTCATTGTAATCATTCAATCGTCTTATATCATATCAATAAATATTTATTATTATAAATACCTCTTGTGTATTTTTATAATTAAAGCATTTTTGCTATTAAGTCAACAAATTTACAAGTCTTGCTGTTACAGTAACCAAATCTACAACTTCCGCTGCTACAATTTCCTATTGAAATTTTTTTTAAATGAGAAGCATCATCCTCATGTTGGTTCGTTATGACCCCTTGTTGAGGAAAACGATTCTATAACAAAAAAAAATTCTAAGTGGTTCCAGTTTCACCACTAGAACCATGAATACCCATAGCCTTTTTCATATGCTTGAATTCAATGATCTATGGGTAGTGGTGCATGTAAATATCGTTCTCCCCGCATTATGTGCAAGCAAAGTTAGTTCCAAGATTGTTGTTCTTTCCTTATTTTTGTTGATTGTTAGTAACTTGGTTGGAAGGATGATTTTTTATTTTGTGGGTTGCCCCCACCTTGTGAATTATGCTCTTTGGGGTTTCCTGCACCTTGTGAATCCTATTGTCGGGGGTTTCCCCCCTATCCCTGGTTTCCTTTTTTCTTATTATTTTCTCTCTTATTCCATTTGCTTTTGTTGGGAATAGGGGTTGACCATATTGAGTTTCTCAAAGCAATATTATTGTTGCAGAGAGGAAGGTTAAACAATGTTAAATCCCATGTTCTGCTAAGGATGCTAGTTTGCAAGGTTAGGTTGGGGTGGGCCACGGAAAGTGTAATAAGTATTTCCTTGTGTGGGATTTCCATATGAAGCTTGGGATGTAGACATCCCATCATAATTGCGCAAGGTAGAGTAACCTATGCCCTGTGTGGGAGGATAACTTGATGCCATAGGATTTTGTTAATACCCACCTATCATGGGTGTAGGTATGGGTGGTGCTCCACCAATGGTAGGAAATGTGGGGGGTGGCCCATATGGATTTCCATGACTAGAATAGGAAATTTGGTACCTAGAATGAGGGTTGTGTTGATTAATGGACCTGATGATCAGAACAACGAAATTTGATGCTTTATTTTCTCTTTGTTGAACATTTGAGGTCGTGGCGCATCAAGGATTGTCGTATAGAGATATCCATATTGTGCATAAATTAGCTCAAATTAATGAGACTTAGTGATGGTTTCTTCATCATATTGAGGATGGCAGTTGAAACATATTTTGCTATGACTAGAGAGAAAATTAAGGAAAATTCATTAAAATTGTTCCTTTGGAACCTCGATTTTGCAGATGTTATGACGTCTACACCACTCATGGAGATGATCTGTGATGTGGGTGGAAGATATTTTTCTAAACTTAGATAATAATTTCAGTCCCGTGTCATGGTGAACTAATAACTAGAAAAATGTGAGAAAATAATTTTCCAAGGATTCAAATGCGTTATGGGTCCTACTTTCTCACTAACATACCATTTGGCTGAGGATCCAGTTAAGGTACTGTTGAAAAGTGTAACTAGGATCGGTCTTCATATTGACTATGTAATTATGTATTTATGTAAAGAAGAAGACAAAGATAATAAAATGTAATTTGTTGTACTTGCTTCATGGGTTTCATGAGCAATAATTTTATTAGAGGTTAATAGACTTCTTCTTGATTTCTATTTAGGGTTTGTCTTCTGTCTATAAGTGTAATTAGTGTCATGTATATGGAGAGCCTAGTCATCATCAAAATGCTCCAAGACCTTGTCATAAACCTTGTGGAAGAATGGCTTGAAACAGCCCTCACCAACGCTGGAAAATATACTCCTTCAAGTCGGCCTATGATATGTGAAGTCGGCCTATATGACAGATGTATGGTCGGCCTAAAAGACAGTGAAACTGTGCCCTATATATACCCTAAATCTGTAGCCTCTTTGAGACAGAAAATATGCAGATTGCTCTGTAACAATGCGGATTTACTGAAGTTTGACAGAGCACATAAAGTGCTGATTTTCTGAGGACGTGAACAGGGTCTAAGTGCGGATATATCATTGCAATATATATCGGAGCACTACAATAAGTCTGTAGCAGATTTGTCTTGGGCAATATCTGTCTTAGGTAATATGCCATCACAGCTAAGTTACCAAAAACTCCTGAAGAATTTGCTAGAAACGCGGATCCCAGTTTCCGATATGGAAACGGATACGATTCTTGTCGAAAACGCTGTAAAAAAGTTTTTGTGCCATTTCAAAAAATCGGAAACTTCAGATTTGGAATTGGATACGTTTCCAAGAGATTTCATTTTTTTTGGATTCGTTTCTGGAAACGGATCCACAAAAATCGTGATTAGAATCCACCCTTAAAATGTTAAAAAGCATGAAAATTTGTATAGCCATAAATAAATAATAAAAATGATGAAATCAGATTTGCAAATAAACTCATTATAAACACAGTCTCATAACGTCTCTTCTAAATCTTTATAAACAACAACACTCCATATATTTATCAAGGATTCTTACTAAAAAAAAGATAGATGTTAAAAAATGCAAACAAAAGGGTTTGATGAATGTCTTCATAAAGAGATCTCTTTGAGCAATTAAGTTTCAGTTTGGTTAAGGTTTTGTTAATTGTCATTGATTTTGCTCTTGATTTCATTAATCCCCCCAATATAACAAATCTTCTCTAGCCGATCTTTTGCCTACATATAGTCAAGAAACCAAGCTGACGTTGAGAAGATCGAAATGTTCAAATAGGTCTTGACGAATATCTCAATGATCCCATGGGCCTTTTAATTGCCATGCAAGGAAGATAGATATCATTTGCCATGCATGACACGTTCTTTGAAGGAGTTGGACACGAAAGCAAAAAGGTTGTAGCATTTCTGATTACATTACTAATGATGTTGATAATATGTTGAATGATATAATAATCACTAATGATGATGACAATGTTTATGCTGAATTGATGATGATGATTTTTTTATGTTGAATTCATGACGATGATTATGTATTTTTGGATATGGATTCTAGATTCTAAAAGATGAATGATATATATATATATATATATATATATATATATATATATCGTTTCCTTGTCGTATCGTATCCTAATTTTTTGAAAAATTGCCGTATCCGTTTCAAACCTCGTATCCCTATCTATTCCCGTATCCATTTCAGTGCAACTTAGCATCACAGTAAACACAAATCAGCAAGGAGACAATACAGACTTCTAAAAGAACGGAAGTGTTGAGAATTTGTGACTAAGTATGGGTTAAATACAAACTGAAGCAACTGATATAAATTTCGTTTGGTGATGCATTTTGAAGCAACTGAAGTACGATCAAGCCTGAGAATAGAAGAAGGTAAATCAGAGATTTACCTTTCTATTCAAAAGGACAGTAATATATCTCAAAGAATATCAAGGAAGAGGAAATGTTTTGATCAGCAAAGAATCAAGGGAGATAAAGTCAGAGATCGAGTTCTCTAATATTGGTGCAGATCAATGCAAGTCAGTGCATAAATGAGTGATCAGCATTGGAGGTAGATAAAGAAGTTGTGACAAGGTCTTGGAGGCATTCATAGGTCAAGGGTTTGAGTCTTGGTCATGGTACTTGTCATTCGAAGATCTATAAGAAGAATTCCTTACGGGTTTTCCTCTCCAAGAGAGAGAGGTTTTGCCCTGGCTCGAGGAGCCTAACTTTGTGTCTTCTGTGTTTTTGAAAATTGTCTTGATGAAAGACTAAATAAGTTAATGAAGAGAAGACATAAGTAACTCAAGTAAGAACAGAAGTAATTATCAAGAAGAGAATTTGAATTAATCTCCAGCCCTCCAAATTCTCAATAGGTACGTGGAAATAACCTCAATCAAATTGAGTTGATATCTATTGGATCATTATATATCAGGATGGAAAAATCGAGGAAATCAACTTAAAGGAGTATTTTTAGTGGCAAGACCCAATTTAGAGAATTGGGGTCATAAAACTTCTAGGGCTAGTTTGAGGCCTTAAATGAAATTTTTTGGGGCTAAATTTTTGCTTTTAAATTATGAACCCCATATATATATATATATATATATTCTATATTGAATACCTTTCCAACAGTGCAAGAATCATGTTAATCGGAGTTCCAATGCAAAATTTAAGCCTCCCAGAAGTTGATATATAATGATTGACCAACAAAATTTGAGAGAATGCCATGTCAGCCTACTCTACTCATTGAAAATGGGCTAGCCATGTGGGGCCTATGAAGGATAATTTAGAAGGGTCAAGTTTTAACTCACGTTGAGGGTTGAATGGGTCAAATTTAACTCTTAGTTGGATATCAGGCTATGTTATAACCAAGCTACTAGGAGGAAAGGGGGTTACATTTTATTCGAGTGCATTTTGAACCATAGTAGACTAGAGTAGTTGAGATTTGATAGGGAGAAGGAAGAATAGTTAGGATTTGTGTTTTGTATTATCCCATGGGCCATAGGTATCACTCCTTTGTATTTGCATCATTTCCATTCAGATAAAGAGAGAGTAGAGAAGCCTCACCTTCTAGCTAGTTTTTCTCCCAAAAGGATTTCCCAGGTCATATCTTGGTGTGATTTTGGCTTGTGAGTTTTTATTTCATTGTTATCTAGTTTCTACATTTTAGCTATTGCATGCATATGCAGGAAAAACAATAAATTAATAAATATATAAATATAAGGAAAAAATAACCTTCATAGTCCAGATTTGAAATTTTAGTGTATTTTTCATCAGATCCATTGTGAAAAATTGTCTATTGGAATATCCGCAACAATTTGTGGACCATGAGTCATCAATGATTCTATTGGATGAGCACCACAAATGAAAAGTTATTACATGATTGGTAGGGTATTCTCTTAGCTTAAATTCAAGCTTTAGGATGTCTGAAGGTAATTTTGTTAATATTGGGGGTCAAGCGTTATTGTGTGCTACATGGTCATTTGTTAGCTTTGAAAGATCCAGAATCTTCAATGAAGCAACAAACAGGATATTGGGAGCGGGATTTGGGTTTGGGTTTTCCATGGCTAAATCATTACAATTGTTAAATGTAGAGTTGACATAAGGTAATGTAATACTTAGCAAATTTGTGCCTAGTATGGATGAACCTATCACGGTTGTATCAACTTGTTGTGACCAGCAACAACCCCCCTTTTTTATTTTAGTAACAATACTAAATAAATGGGGACCCTTAGTTAAAAAAATCCAAAAAATCAATTAGGATTTGTTTTTCCTTTTTAAAATAAAACTTTCTATCATAAACTTAGGGAAATCCCTTAGAAAGAACCTTAAGAAACACTTAAGTTTATGATAGATTACAATAAAATTGTTCTTTAAACAAAATAGCGCATCCATCGCAAAATAGTAGATATCTTTTGAAAAACTGAAATTGCGATTTTGCGATTTTGCGATATTGCGCAGGTCACAGATCGCATAGCGCAGAAAAGGGAAATGTTAAACAATACTTTTGCGCTATTTGCACAATAAAGATGCCCCAAGGTTATCTCCAGAAACAGAGGTCGACATTCTCCCCGTCGCGAGATGGTTCGGAGAAGAATTGTTCACTTATATTAGGGTTTTTGGAAGCTCTGCTTCCCCCCATGTTTTACCCCTATATATTCCAGATAGACTTGTTGCTCGAGAGATTGCTTATCAGACCTGTGGCCAAGGAGGTTTAACGAAGGAATTAAAAGAGAAGAAGAAAGGCATTTGGCCACAATTTCCCGTAAACTGTGGAACATTTTCACTATTTGATGTTGGTCACGCATTCAAAGAAGTAAGCAACATTACATGCTTACAACTATTCAAATTTTCAAGAAGGTTATTTGACCCAAATGATATTGTTAAGAATTTTACCAATGCAATCAGAGTAAGGGAATTTTCCGGGGAACAGGATCTTTTTGATGATATGTTCCAAGCAAGAAATTCATTTAAAGAAGTTATGAATTCAGCTCAAATGCTGTTATCTCCAGAGGAATTCCAAGAATTCAAACTTTACAGAGAAAGAAGACTAACTGTTATTCCTTTGGAAAATCTACGCTTGGAACCCGCAAGGGAGCAAACTCCTAGTGTTAGTCTTAACGGCAGTTCGAGTACAGATAAATCTAAGTCAAAATCTGACAGAGAGACTTCTGAACATTCCAATAAGTCTAATGAAAAGGAAGATAAAATTGAAGAATCAGTGAAAGATTCTGCGCAATCAAAAGAACTTCCTCAACAGCAAATTTTGACTTCTCAACAGACAAATCCTCCTCCAACCAATGTACAGCAACAATCAATTCCCATTGAATTAGATAAAGAATGGGAAAGCTTTAATCAATTGATTAATATAGAAGGACAGAATGTACAGACCCCTGTCCAGACAACCAAAGTTTTGAGCACAGGAACAAGCAGCACAGTCACAATGACATAACACATACCAATCACACCCTCCTCTGAAATTGTACTTAATGTAGAGGACATTCCTCCTCTAGATGTATTCTACAGCCCAAAATACAAAGCAGTAGTGAAGAAACAGAGAAAAAAGAGAAAATTAGAAGGTGCAATTGCTACTGAAGCAGAACAACTAGATGTTTTGTGGAAAGATCCTGCCACAGAACCTACTGATAATCTCGCTAAGTTATCTCAAATGACAGGGGCTTATGCTTCTGCAACAATTGACAAGGCATTTGAGATACAACTCTTGTTGAATGAAAAAGAAGAGCAGATAAAAGTTCTACAACAGCAATTGCAACAGGTACAGGCCAATAATGAAGCACAATTGAAACTTGAAAAGTTACAACAACAACTTCAAGAAATGCAAATAGGACATCAAAAAAGCTTGGCTAATAAAGAAAAGAAAATACAGACTATCCAAGACCAGCACAAAGATGATCCTAAGCTTCTAGAATTTATTTCAGAAACTATCTCTTTAAACAATCAACTACTGCAACAAGAGGAAGTTTTATGCCAAAAAATCTTGCAATGGAATTCTTTTTGCCAAGAGAGTGATAAAATCACAAATCATGTCGTAGATTTACGAAATGACTATGATTTGATTAATGAAAAGATCAATGATTATTTAGTATGGCAAAAAACAGAAGAAGGCAGAAAAGTTGGTGCACCCATTATTAATGAAAATCATAAAGAAATACTTTTTAATAACTGGGATGCACAAATCAGAAGGGCAGAGAAGGCAGCAGAGGAGGCGGCTACAACGTCAAACACTCTTACTGATTGTGTAAATGACAATTTACACAAAGCTAATTTGATTCCTGAAACTGTTCCAGGATATCTCCCACAGGCACATCAACTGCAAACAGAATGGAGGCAAAAGGCAGAAGAAAGAGCAAAATCAATCCAAGGGCTGACAAGATTAAATTGGGACTCATACTGGACATACTTGGTGAAGCCACACAGTCAGCACAGTGCGCTTAATTGTATCATCAATTCTACAGAGAAGATTGCGCCTACACTTGCCGACTCTGTCTTTTCAGGACAGTTGAATTCTGAAGTCGGTCAACCACATCTTCTCAAAACAATGCTAGATGCCTGCAAGTTTAAAGATCAAGTTCATAGATAGTTAGATTTAGTTTTAATTTTATTGTATTTTAGCCTAGGAAAAGGACGGTCATTAAACCGAATCCTTAATTTTTGTAATAGACTATTTTTAGATTTAGCTAAGTAGTATTTAAACCCTTCTCATGCATTTAGAGAAAGGTCCTGGATTTTAATATTTTTGACTTGGAGATTACATTTCTGTACTCCACTGACTTATATATTTTTTAAAAGGATCACATCTGGTGATTTTATGCGGAATTATCTTTGAAATGTTGCATTTCTGTACCTTGGAATTTGATTTTGCATCAGAATTACTGGATTAGAGTATCAGATTTCATTTGAAAGTCTTCAAGATGAATGAGGTATTTCTATCTGTTCACTGTTGATTTCTTTTGTCTTATGATATTCGCTTTAAAATTTGCTATCATTTATATATATTTGTTTTTTACAACGTTTCTTTTTATATATCATTTCTGAGTATAATTGAAACGTTATTTTTCATGAGTATATATAGATGGTATACAATGATGAATGCAATACGCTAATACAACTCTATTTAATTTCTTAAACAAAGTTATCTTTATTTGTTTCTGCACATTTCAATTTAAATGATAATACATTTTTATGGTTATTGTTAAATTGGAACAATCTTAAGTTGTATTCACATATAATTGCCCGGGTTAGTGTTAAAATTTCTTTATCAGTATTTAGTTTAAATTAAATAGTTTTATTTCAGTCAATTTAGTCCCATTTTCACCCATCCAAATCAACCCATTACCAACCCATTTAGTTATAAGGAAATTGGTCCTTTAAATCCAGTCGGAGCCACCATACCAAAAAGAAAAAGAGCTGTCCTAAGGTCCCGACCGGGTGGTTTTCCCCAATGTTTGAAGCAGAGATTTTCTAGGCTTCAACATTTATGGCACTAGAAGGAGGGCCTGAGCTATGAATGGAAAGTAAATCTTTACCCACAAGCCATTCTGAGAGCAAAACACCCTCATCAACTTCTTCAATTTCTTCTGAAATACAAAATCCTATAGAAGAAATTGAGAAGAATATTCAGACACCCACTACCAAAATCTCAAAACAATCAGACAATCAAACTCCTGAGTCTCCTGAAGTTCAAGATCTAATTCATAAATTGAAAGGATTCTCATTATCCCTTGATGAGTCTGAAATATCTGAAGGTAGTGTAAGCTCAAAATTTGTTTCTTCAAAACCTCTTACTAGGCTTTAAAGTGAAAAACTTGGTATTTCTCCGAAAGAATTCCCTTTACCTAGTAGAGTCAAGACAAGAAAAACTCAATCGGAATCAGTAAGTGATATAGGTTCTTCATCTAATATTCAATTACCTGTTTCCGAAACCCCAACTCAACAAAGTCCAATTGTTTCCACATCATCTGCTCAATCATCATCAATCTCAACATCATCTATTCCAACAACTTCTATTCAAACACCACCAGCTTCTACTACTCCTCCAATAGTTGTTCCAATAATGGCTAGACCATGGGCCACTCCAGGAGCTGTCAACATGCCTGCACCTTTACACAATTTACCTGACAATCCTGGAAAATGGCTTCCAAAGTTTAGTCTAGATCTTAACATTCAAGCTGAAGAACATATCAATAACTTTATGCTGGCTATAAATTTGAATGGAGTCATACATAAAGATGTTGTAGTCAGACTATTCCCTTATACTCTTCAAGGGGCAGCAGGATCCTGGTACTTTTCATTACCATCAGGATCCATAACAAGTTGGGCCATTTTTGTAGATCATTTTTTGACCAAATTTGGAGATGACAGATCAATAGCTACTTTAATCAACGATCTCTCAAATTTGAAAGCAGAACCCAAGGAACCCATTAAAGATTTCAACGCTAGATTCAACAAACTCTTGAATAAAATTCACACAGATTCAAGACCTAGTGAACAAGTCAGAAGTGAATGGTACATAACTGCCTTACCCTCAAACATAGCAATTTTTGTAGATAGAGCTGCAAAACCTACATTCGCCGAGAATATGAAAGAGGCTATTGCAGTAGAAAAACGAATTATTTCTTTAGAAAAGAAAAATGCTATTGAGGAAAGGAAATCAAAGAAAGTCAGCTTCAAAGATGATTCAAAGAAAAAGGCCAAAGATCCATACGACATGGAAGGTTTACAGAAAGTTCTTAAAACCATGTCAAATGAAATGGTTGAAATTAAAAAACAAGTAGCTGAAACTTCTACCAAAAAACCATTCCGAAATTTCAGAAAAAACCAAGTTGAATCTAAACCTCCTAATGCAATCTCTAATGCAGAATCAGAGGAAGAGGAAGAAGAAGAAGATACATCTTTAGTATCAGATGAGGAAGATGAGAATGAAGAAATAGCTGAATTGCATGGAATGTGGGATTTTATTCTCCCTAATTCTGATAGTGATGTCGAACAAGAAGCTATGCCTGTAAGTACTAGGAGTAAATCTATATCGGAACCAGTGCAAACAGTTCCTAAAAAGAAAATTACAACTCCAAGTACCAAAGACAAATCCCCTGTAAAGAAAACTTCTCCATTACCTACTCAAAATCAGCCATCCTCTTCTAATCCTCCTACATCAACAACAAAGACTTTAGTGGTGTCAGATCCTATGGAGTACAACATTGTCGAAGACATGAAAAAGATCAAAGCCAACATTTCCTTACATGAACTCAGCAAACTAAAACACCAGCAAAAGTTGCTATTGAAAGAATTAAATGCTACACCAATTGCTCCTTTACCAAGCGGTGTAGTTGCAAAAGCAGCGAGAGGAACTAGTAAGCCACCGGATAAGGTAGATGCTACTGATACTGTGCTCATTGGGGAAAAGTCAAATTCTCAAACTCCTCCTTTTCTTTTGACTTATGAGATGTACAATAAAAATCTGCACAATTGTTTGATTGATTCTGGAGCTTCCTCCAATATAATGCCTACTTCTGTCTGTGCTAAATTGAATATCGAACCACAAAAATCAGCAGTTCATATCGTTCAATTGGATCGCTCTAAAGTTCAAGTTGTGGGAGAAATCAATTCAGTTACTATCAGATTAGCTTCTGATCCTAGGATTGTCCAAAGAATTGATATTTTGATTGCTGATATTCCTGAATTCTATGGATTAATCTTAAGCAGGGACTGGTCTGCGAAACTTAATGGTTATATCTCAACTGATTATTCACATATGTGGCTTCCCTACAAAGGGAAACCAAATCAAATCAAAGTTGAACGAGAAAAACATATAACGCACACTGTCACTGAATTTGAACAACCTAATGAGCCTGTGGCATTCAACAACAATATCCTTGGAGGTTATTTTGCCGAATCATTTCTTGGAAACTTCGAAGCACCTAAATCACCTTTTTCTGTAAATACTTTTGTTTCTCAAATAGAAAAATTTTCACAATCTGATTCTTCCAGAATTGTAAATATTTCTGATGTAATTGTAGATAAGTCAATAGATAAATCTTTATTTTGGTCGTTATATTTTGATGGATCAAAGTCTAGTGATGGAGTTGGAGCAGGATGCATCTTAATTGATCCATATGGAGAGAAAACCATGCTGTCATGTAGGTTAGAATTTGAGTGTACGAACAATACCGCAGAATATGAAGCCTTGGTTCAAGGACTTTATAAAGCTATAGGGTTAGATGTTAAATACTTGAAAGTCTTTGGTGATTCCGAAATTGTAATTAAACAAGTTAGGAATACTATTCATTGCCTTTCAAGACATCTTAAACACTATCAAACCCTAGTGCAAGATCTCACCACTCAATTTTTAGCATTCAATATTTCTCCTATTCCTAGGAATCAAAATACATCAGCTGACTTATTAGCTAATGTTGCATCTAAACTCCTACCTGCTGAAGATTGCAGTCCTGATAGGTTTTCTGTAGAATTGATTTTTCGTCCATCTGTCCCAGATAATGTTACAAATTGAAGAGTATTCTATCATGATCAAGATATTCTAAATTTCATGACTTCAGAGAAATCATATGATGATAAAATTATTGACGAAGATGATCATGATTTACAAATTGCTTCAAAAGGTAACGAAAACCCCATTCCAAAATATGTTGTTAAATTAGAGGATTTATATGACATTAAAGACAGATTCAAGAAAGTCACTAATACGAAACTTCAAAGTTCCACTTTGAAGTTTGAATTAGTAAATCTTGGTTCTGATTCCAAACCTCAAAACGTTAATTTAGGACTCAATTTAACACTAGAGGAAAGGAATGCTTTCATTAAACTCTTGAACAAATATAAAAACGTTTTTGCTTGGAATTATGATGATTTAAAAACGTATGATACTTCGGTTATTCAACACACAATTCCAATGCTTCCTGATATTAAACCTGTTCAACAGAAGTTGAGAAAGATTCATCCAAATCTAGAAAGTCAAATCAAATCAGAATTTAATAAACTTTTAAAAACCAAAATCATTTTTCCTGTCAGGCACTCCAATTGGGTTTCCAATATGGTACCTGTAAGGAAGAAGAATGGTGATATAAGAATCTGTATTGCTTTCAGAAATTTAAACAAGGCATGTTTAAAAGACAATTTCCCATTGCCAACCATGGAACAGATACTTCAAAAGGTAGCTGGTTCTGAACTTATGTCCTTTCTTGATGGATTTTCGGGCTATAATCAAGTTTTAGTTCATCCGGATGACAGATTGAAAACAACTTTCAGAACAAAATGGGGAACTTATGCTTATCAGAAAATGCCTTTTGGTCTAATAAATGCAGGAGCAACTTTCCAAAGAGCCATGGACATAGCATTTAAAGGTCTGATCAATAAATCAGTTGTTGTTTATCTTGATGACATAACAGTATTTTCAAAAAAAAGAGCCAATCATCTACATGATCTAAAGCAAATATTTGAAAGATGTAGAAGGTTTGGTATTTCCTTAAATCCAAAGAAATCTTTCTTTGCTTTGGATGAAGGAAAACTCTTGGGATTTGTTGTGTCAAAAGATGGTATATACATTGATCCAGATAGAGTAAAAGAGATCTCTGATATTTCTTTACCTCATAACAAAAAATCCATGCAATCATTTCTTGGACAGATCAATTTTGTAAAAAGATTCATTCCTGATTTTTCTTTAATTGTTTTACCTATGCAAAATATGATCAAGAAGAATTCGGTATTCAAATGGGGGCATAAAGAGAAAGAAGCCTTTGAGGCAATCAAACAAGCGATCATTAATGCACCAGCATTGAATACCCCAGATTTTTCTAAAGATTTTACTTTGTATACTTTGGCCACCGAAACATCCTATGCAGCTGTTTTAACACAGCTCAATGATCAGAAAATCGAGGCACCAATTTCTTTCTTTAGCTCAAATCTGCAAGGAGCTGAGCTTAATTATTCCGATGTTGAAAAACAAGCCTTTGCTGTGTTTAAATCAATCAAACATTTGAGACCTTTTCTCTTGAAAACACATACAAAAATCATTGTCCCATTCTCTGCAGTGAGGCAATTATTAATTCAAAAAGAAGTAGGAGAAAAGAGAGCTAACTGGGTAACAGCCTTGCAAGAATATGATATTGATATTAAACAAGCTAAGATTGTTAGAGGACAAGGTTTTTGCAGATTATTGGCAGGAGCTCATAACATACCAGAAAATCAAGATTCAAATCAAGATATTCAAGTAAGTCAGATAAGTGTTACAGATTTTGAATCTCAGTATGCTGATCTTATCTATTACTTAAAAAATGGGTATGCTCCTTCTAATCTCAGCTATAAGAGTAAACGCGCTTTAAGGTTAAAGGCTATTAAATATGAGATCATTGATAATGTGTTATTCAGAAAAAATTATGATTCAATTTTATTAAAATGTCTTGAAAAGACTGAAGCCGAAAAGGTTTTGCAGGAGTTGCATGATGGACCAGCAGGAGGTCATTTTGGAGGTGATACCACAGCTCACAAAATAATTGCGTCTTTGATTATTGTTACTTTTAAAAGAATCATGATTACGTAAGGAAGTGCCAAATTTGTCAAACTGCAAGTGGAAGACAAAGGAAACCAGCTTTTCCTTTGCAACCAGTAACTATTGAGCAGCCATTCGAACAATGGGGGCTTGACATTATTGGTGAGATAGTACCTCATTCTTCCAAACAGCACAAGTACATCCTTACTGAAACTGATTACTTTACAAAATGGGTAGAGGCAATCCCGTTGAAGGTAGCCAATTATGATGCAATTATTGATTTCATAGATCAATTCATCATAACCAGGTTTGGTGTACCTAACGCTCTAGTCTTTGATAATGCATCTTACTTCTCTGGAAATAGTATAATGGAATTTGCAGTCAAAAGAGGTTTTAAATTGAAATATTCAGCAAATTATTATCCGGTAATGGTTTGGCTGAATCCACTAACAAAAATCTTATCAAAATCATTAAAAGGATCATTGATCAAAATCAAAAGAATTGGCACAAGTCTTTAATATTTGCATTATGGGTTGATCGTATCACTGAAAAAGCTTCAATAGGAACTTCACCTTTCAATTTAGTTTATGGAAAAGAAGCTTTGATACCATCAAATTTAACTCTTCCATCATTAACCCTAGTGCAATTTATTGAGGAAAATCCTTCTTCATCCATTCAATTGAGATATGATCAAATCCTTAAATTAGAAGAAGATAGAGAAAAAGCAAAAATTATTCATGAAAAACATCAACAGCTTGTAAAATCTTCTTTTGATGCAAGTTCTACCGGCTCAAAAATTTTGTCAATTGGTGATCTTGTTCTGAAATGGGATAAAGCACATGAAGAAAAAGGTAAGCATACCAAATTTCAGAAAATGTGGCATGGACCATTTCAGATCATTGAAAAAATAGGCTCAAATACATTCATACTCCAAGATCTAACAGGTAACAGAGAATCTCTTCCTGTAAATGGGCTTATCTTGAAGAAATTCTTTTCATAAGGAGGTAACCCCTTCTTAAACTGTACATATTCCTTTCTGCAGAGTTTTTGATTGTTTTTGCAAATAAAGGTTGTTAATGAGTCTCTAATTGACTGTTTACTATTTAGGAAAATTTCTTAGGAAAAATATTATAAATATTTATTTTGTGTAAATAAGAATTTTTAAAGAGATGATCACAGTTTTTGGATAGTTTAAAATAAGATGTTAAACTTTGAAAGAGTATTCCAATCATTTGCATGATCTTTTGAAAACTTGAGGAGAATGTAAATCATCATAAGTTTATTGAGCAGAGAAAGGTTATCTATAAAAGTAAAGATTTTTCAAAGTCTTGATACTCAAAAAACTCTAAAAATTGTCATCCATTGATTCTTAAGGATAAAACTATTTCACCCCATCCATTTAAGTTGTGATTTTTTAAAATGTAATTCTAAGAAATTATATGATAATTTAAGAGATAAGAGGTCTCATTATGAGCCGACTTACCATGTTCATAAGAAGTAATGAAACTGACATTACCAATACTGCATATCAAAACAGGGTAATGGCTTATTAATATAAGACAAGGGGTCTCATCACGAGCCAGCTTGTTCAGTTTAATTATAACTAGTGAATGGCATTGTTATTAACTGGCTACCAAACCAGGACAATGGCTCTTAAAATAAAAAATAAGTAAAAGACAAAAACATGAGATAATAGGTCTTATGAATTTATCTTTTAAAAAGTCATAATTTTAGTTGGATGGGACAATGAATGGTTAATGGTCTAAAGGTAACCCTGTCGAGACTATGAACGTTTGCTGGCAGCAGAGGCAATACCTATGGCAATAGAGTATATTATAAAACCAAAACTTGGAGAAATCCACTTACTTCATTATTAACACCAATCAAAGCTTGAGATAACTCAAAAATGTTTTTGTTCTTAAGAAATTAGAAAGAAATTGTGAATGATTTTTATTTCTTTTTCTTAGTTATATTTTATTTGAATTATCCTAAGATAGTTTTCATTATATTTAAAAATCTTTATTTACTAGAAATATAGTGTTCATTTTATTTTTTCAGAGATAACTGTTTCTTTCAGTGAATCGTCAATTGTTGTGACCAGCAACAACCCCTCTTTTTTATTTTAGTAACAATACTAAATAAATGGGGACCCTTAGTTAAAAAATCCAAAAAATCAATTAGGATTTGTTTTTCCTTTTTAAAATAAAACTTTCTATCATAAACTTAGGGAAATCCCTTAGAAAGAACCTTAAGAAACACTTAAATTTATGATAGATTACAATAAAATTGTTCTTTAAACAAAATAGCGCATCCATCGCAAAATAGTAGATATCTTTTGAAAAACTGAAATTG
This sequence comes from Pinus albicaulis, assembly GCA_034641835.2. Taxonomy (NCBI): domain Eukaryota; kingdom Viridiplantae; phylum Streptophyta; class Pinopsida; order Pinales; family Pinaceae; genus Pinus; species Pinus albicaulis. The sequence continues at coordinate 1,835,445,734 of CM076575.1, read as the reverse complement.
CGATTTTGCGATTTTGTGATATTGCGCAGGTCGCAGATCGCATAGCGCAGAAAAGGGAAATGTTAAACAAATACTTTTGCGCTATTTGCGATATGCGCTTTTGCGATATTTGCGATGTGCGCTTTTGCGCTATTTCGCAATTTGCGCTTTTGCGCTCTTTGCAATTTGTAATGGTTACATTTTGCGATATTGCGATATTGCGATATTGCGCAGATCGCAATGTCGCAGATTCATAAAAGCGCGTTGTTCAAAGAAAATCTTCCCACATATCAATATCTGTTATGCGCTTTAATGATTGGATTAAATGAATGGATTGTCAATTAATGGAAAATGAGATTTTGTTTTGATTGAAAGTCATTTCACGTTATAATAATATATTTTATCCGCCTTTGCATTTAAAACAATCTCATCACCTTTCTCATGCCATTACTCTCATTTAACTCGTAAAACGCAGGCACGAAGGAGCAAACGTCTATACAAAGCTTTCACTAAACACTATGGGTAAGAAGGAGAAGAGCTCGAATTCTGAAAACAGAGAAATGGCTTCACTGTATGCAGACACCGCTTGCAATAAGGATGCCGGTATATCCACTTGGGAAGGAATGTATAATTTGTTAGAAGAAGAAAATCCTGTGGTGATGAAGGTTGCGGCTACAGCAGGTTCCAGTAGTACATCTGAGGCAACCCTTAAAGAACTGGCTTGTTCATTTCTGCATAGAATAGCGGCAAGGCCGAGGATTCTTCCGTATACAGACATGGTTAAATGGGTGCTAGACAGCACCGATATTTCAGACAGACAATTTAGAACTCCAGCTCAAGAGCTAATCGGGTCATTCACCACGGAAGATTTGAGGCTAATGTATAAGTTGTCGGAACCTCAGGCGACTTACAATAAGCAATTCATGGAAGATTTTGTCAGAGAACATGCAAATTTGTCAGAATGCACAAAGGAGTGGACCAAAAGAGATGAACCATTGAAGAAAAACAAACAAGGTATGTACAGTACGGGTTCACTTACCTCTCCTTATTGTTTTGTTGCTGCCATGTTATGCAGGGTTTTTGGAAAGCCTGACATAAATATGATTTTGCCTGAATGGCTCCCTTTGTTGAATGCGGCCGTTAATTCTACAATTGTAGACTGGGCCAAAATCTTATTTGATAATTTGACCACTGCCATTTTTCACTACCGGTCCAAACGGAATGTTTCTCAGCGGATTTATCCGCCTTTTTATTTATCTGCTTATGTCATGGACGCTATCTGTTTTGTCTCTAAATTCCCTGTGATGGGTTGGCAATGGACTATCCACGATCCTTTGCCTATTCATGTGTACCATAAGGAACTATGGGAGTCTAAGTTTGTCCCCCATTTTTACAAAATTTGTCATGGTATAATGCTGCCATTGTATAGAACATTGCACAATAAAGATGCCCCAAGGTTATCTCCAGAAACAGAGGTCGACATTCTCCCCGTCGCGAGATGGTTCGGAGAAGAATTGTTCACTTATATTAGGGTTTTTGGAAGCTCTGCTTCCCCCCATGTTTTACCCCTATATATTCCAGATAGACTTGTTGCTCGAGAGATTGCTTATCAGACCTGTGGCCAAGGAGGTTTGACCAAGGAATTAAAAGAGAAGAAGAAATGCATTTGGCCACAATTTCCCATAAACTGTGGAACATTTTCACTGTTTGATGTTGGTCATGCATTCAAAGAAGTAAGCAACATTACATGCTTACAACTGTTCAAATTTTCGAGAAGGTTATTTGACCCAAATAATATTGTTAAGAATTTTACCAATGCAATCAGAGTAAGAGAATTTTCCAGGGAACAGGATCTTTTTGATGATATGTTCCAAACAAAAGTTCATTTAAAGAAGTTTTGAATTCAGCTCAAATGCAGTTATCTCCAGAGGAATTCCATGAATTTAAACTTTACAGAGAGAGAAGACTAACTACTATTCCTTTAGAAAATCTACGTTTGGAACCCGCAAGGGAGCAAACTCCTAGTGTTAGTCTTAACGGCAGTTCGAGTACAGATAAATCTAAGTCAAAATCTGAAAGAGAGACTTCTAAACATTCCAATAAGTCTAATTAAAAGGAAGATAAAATTTAAGAATCAGTGAAAGATTCTGCGCAATCAAAAGAACTTCCTCAACAGCAAATTTTGACTTCTCAACAGAAAAATCCTCCTCCTACCAATGTACAGCAACAGTCAGTTACCATTGAAATAGACAAAGAATGGGAAAGCTTTAATCAATTGATTAATGTAGAAGGATAGAATGTACAGACCCCTGTCCAGACAACCAAAGTTTTGAGCACAGGAACAAGCAGCACAGTCACAGTGACTGAGCACATTCCAATCACACCCTCCTCTGAAATTGTACTTAATGTAGAGGACATTCCTCCTCTAGATGTATTCTACAGCCCAAAATACAAAGCAGTAGTGAAGAAACAGAGAAAAAAGAGAAAATTAGAAGGTGCAATTGCTACTGAAGCAGAACAACTAGATGTTTTGTGGAAAGATCCTGCCACAGAACCTACTGATAATCTCGCTAAGTTATCTCAAATGACAGGGGCTTATGCTTCTGCAACAATTGACAAGGCATTTGAGATACAACTCTTGTTGAATGAAAAATAAGAGCATATAAAAGTTCTACAACAACAATTGCAACAGGTACAGGCCAATAATGAAGCACAATTGAAACTTGAAAAGTTACAACAACAACTTCAAGAAATGCAAATAGGACATCAAGAAAGCTTGGCTGATAAAGAAAAGCAAATACAGATTATCCAAGACCAGCACAAAGATGATCCTAAGCTTCCAGAATTTATTTCAGAAACTATCTCTTTAAACAATCAACTACTGCAACAAGAGGAAGTTTTATGCCAAAAAATCTTGCAATGGAATTCTTTTTGCCAAGAGAGCGATAAAATCACAAATCATGTCGTAGATTTACGAAATGATTATGATTTGATTAATGAAAATATCAATGATTATTTAGCATGGCAAAAAACAGAAGAAGGCAGAAAAGCTGGTGCACCCATTATTAATGAAAATCATAAAGAAATACTTTTTAATAACTGGGATGCACAAATCAGAAGGGCAGAGAAGGCAGCAGCAGAGGCGGCTACAGCGGCAAACACTCTTACGGATTGTGTAAATGATAATTTACACAGCTAATTTGATTTCAGAAACTTTTCCAGGATATCTCCCACAGGCACATCAACTGCAAACAGAATGGAGGCAAAAGGCAGAAGAAAGAGCAAAATCAATTCAAGGGCTGACAAGATTAAATTGGGACTCATACTAGACATACTTAGTGAAGCCACACAGTCAGCATAGTGAGCTTAATTGTATCATCAATTCTACAGAGAAGATTGCGCCTACACTTGCCGACTCTGTCTTTTCAGGACAGTTGAATTCTGAAGTCGGTCAACCACATCTTCTCAAAACTATGCTAGATGCCTGCAAGTTTAAAGATCAAGTTCATAGATAGTTAGATTTAGTTTTAATTTTACTGTATTTTAGCCTAGGAAAAGGACGATCATTAAATCGAATCCTTAATTTTTGTAATAGACTATTTTTAGATTTAGCTAAGTAGTATTTAAACCCTTCTCATGCATTTAGAGAAGGGTCCTGGATCTTAATATTTTTGACTTGGAGATTACATTTCTGTACTCCACTGTCTTATATATTTTTAAAAGGATCACATCTGGTGATTTTTATGCGGAATTATCTTTGAAGTGTTGCATTTATGTACCTTGGAATTTAATTTTGCATCAGAGTTACTGGATTAGAGTATCAGATTTCATTTGAAAGTCTTCAAGATGAATGAGGTATTTCTATCTGTTCACTGTTGATTTCTTTTGTCTTATGATATTCGCTTTAAAATTTGCTATCATTTATATATATTTGGTTTTTACAACGTTTCTTTTTATATATCATTTCTGAGTATAATTGAAACGTTATTTTTCATAAGTATATATAGATGGTATACAATGATGAATGCAATATGCTAATACAACTCTGTTTAATTTCTTAAACAAAGTTATCTTTATTTGTTTCTGCACATTTCAATTTAAATGATAATACATTTTTATGGTTATTGTTAAATTGGAATAATCTTAAGTTGTATTCACATATAATTGCCCGGGTTAGTATTAGAATTTCTTTATCAGTATTTAGTTTAAATTAGATAGTTTTATTTCAGTCAATTTAGTCCCATTTTCACCCATCCAAATCAACCCATCACCAACCCATTTAGTTATAAGGAAACTGGTCCTTTAAATCCAGTCGGAGCCACCATACCAAACGGAAAAGGAGTTGTCCTAAGGTCCCGACCGGGTGGTTTTCCCCAATGTTTGAAGCAGAGATTTTCTAGGCTTCAACACAACTATTGATCATTAAGGTGAAGTTCATGTAAGTAAAGATGCAATACCACGAACTCTTCCTACCAAAGGTGGGGAGGCCTTGAAGGAAATAAGGGAATAAAGTTATAAAATGGTCCCCTATGGTTATCGATGTATTGTGCACAACATGAGAGGGTTTTCAAATGTGTTATAATAAATGATTCAACACATAAAATAAAAATAGTTCTTTACTATTGTTTTAATTTTTTTATCAAACCAATTTTCAACAATGGTGGAAAAAATGGAACAATGTATGAAATCCTAAACAACCTAACATCCTTCCACTTAGAGAGTAATTGGGAAATCTGAATTTTTTTTATAGTGGGTGTTGGTTCCACTAGAAGGAGGGTTATAATGAGAAGTATTTGGGCATGCCTCGGAAGAGTTAGTGACACTTCCATTAGTCATTCAAAATCATCTTCAGGTGTAGTTTCTACCCATAATTACCACCTTGGTGGATTCCCTAAGTCTGGCCACTAAGAAAATTTTAGCTTTTGGGTATCATCCATGCATTTGAAATCCCTATGAAGAGTTGGGAGACTCAAGAAGGTCTACAAGATCATAGCCCTAGGCCTTACCTCCTTTATGGGTTTCTTCTCACCACTGGATTTATTTACATTGGATGAGGAAGAATTTTAGGTTCCCTGAGTGAAAATTATATGTTTCGAATATAAAATGACTAATCAGTATTATTTGGATGCCTCCCTCAAGAGTCCTAACTTTGACTACAAAAATTATTTTGTGAGCCCTCAATTGGGAGAATTGATGTGTTAAGTTAGAGTAAATTTTAACTACATTTAGATTGGGAGGATAGCTGTTAAATTTGGACAACTAGGTCCAAACTCCATGTTATGATGCTCAGATTAAGAGGCTAATATTTTTGCTGGATTCCTCTTTCGGAGAGGTGTAAAATCCATATATAATATGTCTTAATCCGATGAGCAGAACATTTATTTTGAATTTATTATTCATAATAAATTATATGTGTAGGTCGGCCTTAAGGTTTCACACCCCCAGCAGATGTGTCACACACCCCAATGATGGATATAAATACAGGCAAAGTTGGAGAGCATTTCATTACAACACAACACAACACACATCTTCTTCTTTCATCTAATGTAGTACGAGCTCCTTAGAAGACATTTCCAGCCCACACGTGTGAAGAAGAAGGACGAATTTCTGTACGGCTGAGCTGAAGAACGAGTTGCTGCAGCTAGGGTTTTGCAGAAGGTTTGACCAGCGTTGACTTTGGTCAACGCATGGTCCAATTGGGCTGAAATTTGGTGAGAAGTTCGATTTTTGAAGGCCGTACTGTTTGGCACAGAAATCGAGGTCAAAGGGTTGACCAATCTGCTGCTGCGTTGACTTTTAGCTTGCTGCCCTGCGTTGACTTTTTCAGGACAGCGTTGACTTTTTGGAGTTGACTTGGGTTGACTCGTTTGCTGATTGGAGGACTTTTGTGACACATTCTGGGTTGGCTGACCAAGGAGACTTTGCTGGTTGAAGCATCCTGTTGACCGCCGTAACGCACCACCACATTTTTCCTGTTTCTGATTTGTCTTCTATAAGATCCACTTATATGTTCTATCTGCATTTTGAATAACTATTTGTATGATTGCTGTGAGAAAAGTAAAGTTGCTCCAAGCATAGAACATCTACTAAAATTTACAATAGCCCAAAATTATTTATTTAGGGTGTGTAATGATGAAAAATTTATTAAAGATCAACCTAACTTTATAATTCCTTGATATCACAAATAGTGCAAGTGTAAGAGCATACTCATGCAAGAGCTAAAGTAAGTTTAAGCATGTAAAAAGTGACAATTGTGTCAATTACAAAGTGTTGAATACATTATTAGCATGTGGATATCTTGTGATCCTTACTTCCCAATGTCTTTAAACTATGTGTTATTGTACCTTGCAAAATTGAAATATGTGTGTATAATGGAATGCTTACTTTCCCCTGATTAAACTATGTGATTTTTCTTCTAGTCCTAAGGGAGGAGAAAATGGTTCCCGTATATTTTTTGATTTCATCGTATCACTAATGGTGCAAGGGGAAGAGCATACTTACAAAGAGGAGCTCCACTTATAATTCCAATTTGAAAATTGGTTTAACAAGTAAAGGCCATCCATGTGGAAAAAGAGAAATTTGACTCTTTTACTAGTGGTTAATGCTAATTAAAACAATGTAAACTAACTTGCAGAGTATTAGGAGTTGGGAAAAATTATTATTGGATACCACCCAACTTAAGAACCAAAGAAAAAAAATTGCAAAATATAAAAAATATAGATCCGCATGGTTAAGTAGTGGACAATAGCATGGTTCCTAGAAATCTACACACAATGGTTGCAATATTTGTGCATTTGTTTCTCAAATAGCCGCATGGTTCATCTACGTTAAAAAATAGATGAATTTTGTGAATAAGAGGTCGTTTGAATGCTCTCGAACTATCAAAAAAGGTCATAAATGGTATTTAAAGTGAAATTGGTATAGAGAGAAGTCATGCAAATAACAAAAGTAAGAAAAAGAGAGAGTGGAGTTGTCAGTCTGCCATATGGAATCTATTGAAAGAGTTGTGCAATTCCACTTTATGTATAGGATGTTGCCACTGACACATTCAAACAACAAATGTTAGAAACATAAAATAACAAAACATAAACTTATAAAGTATCATTCAAGCATGAATAAATGAGCAATATAACATCACAAAAATATAACAAGAATAACATGGGAAGTGGTGACTTTTTATTCACATTGGATAGAAGAAGAAAATGTTTTTTCTAGAGACACAATAGGAGATATGAAGCTAATGTAGCCCTATGATATCTCATAGAGGAATTTCCTCTTGTTCTCCTCTTACAAGTCCTTACTTTCTCCTGAAAATTTGTAACAAAACTAGTGGTGGAAGTCCACAAGTCACAAAAAATGCTACAATTGTACAAGAATTGCTCCAAACAATTTTTGACAACATAACCTTGCTTCTTCTCTTCTTCCAAATGGCTCTAAATGCCATAATATTTATAAGAAAAATAAATTCCCTCATGATCTTCGTCCATTTAATGAACTTTGATTCTAGTGTGGGTTTCTCATGCTTGAAGGGAATATGAGGAGTCATTTGCGAGTACCCTTCTCAAGTGTGTGGAAGTTAAAGGTTAATCCATTCAAACCTCATATTAAACTTGAAAAATGTATTTGTGGTTTCTCGTGCCATTATCTAATAAATTGTTTCTTTCTACAGATTCACGTGATTGTTGAAGGAAAAATCACACGGATCTATGCAAATCCTAAGTGGTAGTTTTGTGCATATTAATAAAAGCTTGTTTTTTTATGTTTAACCAACACTTTTTGAATGGTTGAATATTAGCTTTACGGCACCTTTGTTTTTCTTAATGATTAATATGTTTTGGAAATCCCATGTATGCTGAATAAGCAATTTTTGGCTGATAAAAAATACCATAAAAACTTTCAATGGACATAAATTTGTGTTTCAAACTCCAAATAAGAAAATATTTATATCTCTGAAAAGCTCTTAACAAGTAGAATATGATGGTGGCCTCAAAATTATGACAAGGTGTTAATTGAGTGAAACAAATTTTTATAATCTTTAACTCCTCAAGATGAACTATTTTGTGTTATAGAAATTTGGGTAAGTAGATTTATGAACAAAATCAATCATGAACATAATCAAGAAATAAAATTCAAAACAAAAGAAGATCAAAATTTACATATCCAATCCAAAACTTAAACAAGCAAAAGTAGAAAAAAAAGAGAGCCAATAATAATTACCATAACAAAATAGTAAAAAAAAAAAAAAAAACAATGATAAGCATAAAATGAAAAAATAAAAATAAGTAGAAGTCAAATAAATTTGAACATAAAGAAAAGTAAAATATGAATGAAATAAGAATTGTGAAAATAAATGATGGGTTTCTCATGACATAAAATTATGAAATGAAACTTTCCACAGATCCAATCTCAAAACCAAAGGTAGTCAAAGAATAGATAGTAAACTCACAAGATTAGTCATTTAAAATAAACATTTTGGTGGGGGGGCATTTTATTTTACTTATATAAGCAAAATAAAAGGGGTAGATGTTGTGCTATAGAAAAGTTTGGGTAAGTAGATTTATGAACAAAATCGAAACAAAAGAAGATCAAAATTTACATATCCAATCCAAAACTTAAACAAGCAAAAGTAGAAAAAAAAGAGAGCCAATAATAATTATCATAACAAAATAGTAAAAATAAAAATAAACAATGATGAGCATAAAATGAAAAAATAAAAATAAGTAAAAGTCAAATAAATTTGAACATAAAGAAAAGTAAAATATGAATGAAATAAGAATTGTGAAAATAAATGATGGGTTTCTCATGACATAAAATTATGAAATGAAACTTTCCAAAGATACAATCTCAAAAACCAAAGGTAGTCAAAGAATAGATAGTAAACTCACAAGATTAGTCATTTAAAATAAACGTTTTGGTGGGGGGACATTTTATTTTACTTATATAAGCAAAATAAAAGGGGTAGATGTTGTGGTCACAATAGCTCCCAACCAACGCTCCCCACCTAAGGAAATTGTATTAATGAAAAATAAATTTGCACATAAGAGTTTCTCACAAGCAATCATTAACAATAACCCTCCATGCTCTTTAAATAGATATCATGGACCAATCAAAGATTAAGCTATGAATCAATAGTCATTAGTATCAAGAAGAATATGAGCCTTCAAATCACTCTATGTCTAAAACATATTGTGATGGTCAAATTAAAATGCAATTAATGCATATTAAAGAAACACTAAGAAAAATACTTTTACCTAAAGACACATTATATCGGGTTGATCTTAAGTAACTTTAAGTGTCTAAATATCCTAGCATTAGGGGGATGTCTTTGTTCCTATTGTTTAGTTAATTTTGTGAATAGCAAGGGTATTTCAGGTATGCAATAGACCCATGCTTGAGTAGGGACTTTGCATAGTAAATCTTATATAAACAAAATGGCAGGGAGTTCAAGAATAGAAATATAAAATTTTAATGGCTATTTGAGTTATGGAAGCTAAAGATGGAAGCTCCTCTTGTAGATAAAGAATAGTGGGTTATGTGAATCCAAGTACAAAACTTACTATCATGTTGAAATAAGATTGGGAAAATATGGAGAGAATAGTGAGAAGTACAATTCAACATTACCTCTTATGTTTCGTGTTATTAAATGTCTTTGAAGAAGACATTATAAAGAATTTGTGGAAAAACCTTGGGAATTTGTATTATTCAAAGTCCTCAACAAAAAATTTGTTCTTCAATATAAGTTGTATCATATTAGGATGGAATATCATGAATCTATGATAGAGAATCTAAATTCCTTGAATACACTAATAAGTAAACATCTAATGAAGAAGATAAGTGTATGTTCTCTACTAAAATATTAAGTTAATATAGTAGTGATTGGTAGTATCACTAAGTCTTCATTAAAGTTTAAGAATGTAGTTGCATTGTTGTTATCAATGGAAATGAGGAGAAATTCAATGGAGGTTCTATCCAAGGATATTTTATCTATAATATTTCAGTTGTTGGGAGATTGAAAATACTGACAGAGGGTGGGGGGTTGAATCAATATTGTACCAATGGATCACCACTTACCACTTTTTTCCTTTCCTTTAAAAATAACTAAATCATGAGTTAATAACTAGTAGCACAATATATGAAGAATAAATATCACATGAATAAACCATGAGCAATATATAAAACATAAACGTACATAAACATAAGAGAAAAACCACCAAACACTTTGTCTTTTTATTCTTCTTTATGTAAAATCTTCTTTATGTCATCCACTGACACCCACCAATGTGTAAGCACTACCTTGCGATATGCGATCACCCACTCTCTCTAGGCCATGACTTAATGGAAGCACCCACTTCCACAACTATATGTAGACACCCATCTGCTGGAGGAACCTACCCACAATAAGCTGTAGGCACTAACCTGCTTAGAAGCATCCACTCCCCAATAGCTTTGCGGACACCGATCTATTGGAGGCGTCGACCCCCAAATAGGTTCTCAAGAACCCACTTGAAGGAAGCCACTACTCCCTAATTAGCAAGCCACCACTTTCCCTTGAAGGCACCGACCTTCAAATACTTATGGACATTGTTTCATACATTTTCACACTAGATCCACCTATGTTCAGTATCAACGTAAAATAACTACAATACAAACCTCTATTGACTTTGTCATTCTGCAACACTAGCACAAAATCATCAACAACAATACAAACTATGCTACAACCACTCTACTCAACACCCAGAAACACATTCAAATCATCAATAGCATTAAACCCTAGTAGCAGCATAAACGTACTCACTAAACAACATATCAAAATCTTGCTCAGCCATACAAACATATGCTCACTAGATCAACAACATACTCTCAATAAACAGTAGCAATATCCTCAAAAATACATTTTCTCACGCCCAGGTGTACATGGCATTAGCAGCAATGCATGGCATACATATGAATTCTCTGCAACATATAGACTTAGCCATACAAACCACTACACTCTATCACCAACATATGAGGCAATACAACGGCAGAATGATACATCAACAATACATTTGCAACAATATACTAGTTGCAAATCCAAAAGAATTAACCCTACAATCACAGTGATGTTAAAAATACAAAGAAAACTCCATCCAATTATGTCTATTATAGCTTTGTTGTGCAGACCAGCACTTCAATACATTCAATCCACCATTTTTACTCCATTCTGGTTGCCATTGACCAATCAATTTTACTCTGATCTCCTGAACATTATCTCTACACCAAAACTCTGAGTTATACATCAATAAGGCTACAACATCTTAAGTTCATTGTGTATAACCTTTGGCAAGTCTGCGCATAGCATATTTAAAACTCATTTACCCAACCATAAATTGGACCAAGTCGATGCATTGATTACAAAGCATTTCCATAATGATTTAGGACCAAATCAAGTCGATCTTGTAGACCAAATCAAATTTCTTCGTTGATGCCAAAACCCTGGGAAAACTCCATGGGAAAATCCTGAGGTTTTTTTATGCATGCATAGGCCATGGGTTTTTCACTTACAGGAATCTACACAAGCATATAAAGGGAAGCCAGATCATATTTGTGTGGGCACATAAATACAATCCAGAGTAGACTATGCAATCTGCGTGTTTTCCTCCAAATGATGACAACCACACGAACAGATAAATGATTCACATTAAGCTTCAGTAGAGTACATTCGGTCTTCAGTAACGCACAACATCCATGTGTGGCTACAAATGTGTATGATCAACGTTATTTTGCATGCACATTTTTTTGGATGACACTCCAAATGTAGACCAGTCATAGGTTCATTTATCAAGACATTATAACCATATTCTGCTACTCGCACAAGATCAATTTTTTTCATGCACCAAAGTCAAATTTTCAACCAACAGCAATAATACTTTGATCCAATCATAATGTCACTAATCACTTATAACTTTTAGGCAGAAAAATAATTCATCCTGCATTACAAACCATCATTTCTCTTCACAAAATACATCGAGCGCGCATAGCTTCTATATACAACATGTTCACTTCATCCATAGATCGCATCACCTATTTGTAGTTGTAGATACAAGAATTATGTTGGTCATTCATTTAATATGAAAAATCATCACACCAACTCAAGGCTTAACAATCGCACCAATTAGAATTATTCTATATCACTCAAGTTTTGCGACCATCACTCATCAAATCATATCATTGATCCAAGTGGATATTAGTGGCCACCCGCCTATTACACCTAGACCTCCAGTCGGTTTCCTCTGTTTCCTTGATTATAGCATCATTTACTATTTTTAGCAGTTTTTCGGGTCATGAACTTCCAGGGTTGTTTGTCCCCCTAAACGGTGTTTTTGGAGGTTCGCAGCTAAGGAAAATCTTGTAGTACTCGGATAGATCTTTCCAATGAGGTATTGTACATGCCAAAAGGAGATCATATGACCAAGTTACGCCCCCTGGCTTCCTAACTAACCCTAACAGGGCCCACAAACTCTTGGTGTTCCATCTCCTGGAGTTAGGGTTTTGGTTGTTTAGGGTTTTTCTTTATTGTTCAATAATAAAAAGGCCCTTGAGCCTCATTGTAATACGGAGTTTAGAGGCATGTGGTCGCCACATTTCTTCTCATAGATAAGCTACCATCGCCCAAGCTAGTTTATTTACATTCTTCTTGTAAGCATCTTTCAGTTCTTTGATATTAATGAAATGAAGATTTATTTCTGTTGCATCTCTGTGTTTATGATATTTGTATTATGTTGCATTCCTACATAAGTATGAATCAGTGGTATTAGAGTGGTCTAATCATTCTTTATTTTTCTTTGCATGTCTCCAACAAGGTCAGGGTATAAGGAGTTCGAGCTCAAACTCATTGAACCTTTGCAAGACTAGCCTCGCAAAACCACTAGATACATGATGATGATATAGAGATCAAAACAAAAAGCATAACCAAGGAGGCTCTAAATGGCCTCTACAACAAAACATGAATATTCACTACTGCTAGACATCTGACAAGGCAATATCCTCTGGCTCAAACTCTTAACCAAAGGGGGAAACCACTCGCTCCTCCTCCTCATCAACATTCTCAACTAGAACTGTAGCACGTCAAGCCTGAGATAGACGAGTTGTGCGCTTCCGTCGTGGCTGACTAGATTAAGTGCCTATGGCTGCAACTGGAGGGCTTGGGCCTGGGCCTGCTACTAGTGGATCTGCATTGAGCTGAGCCTCTACCTGTGTATCGAAGTCCATCCCCACACCAATATCCTCATCAGAACCAATATCCTCATTAGAGTAAAACTCTGGTGGACAAGTCTCCACTACCCAACCTAATGTTGGATCAATATCCTCCAACACAATGGGATCTGAATCAGGTCTTTTGTTCAGCAATTGGTTGCGTCTTAGTCAAAGGTTGTACTGGACATACACTAGATCATTTAACTGTTTTTGCTCTAAACAATTTCTCTTCTTTGTGTGAATCCTCTCAAAGACGGACCAATTGTGCTCACACCTAGAAGCACTGCAAGTTTGACTCAAAATGTGGATTACAAACCTCTGCTATTCCGGACAGTGGCTACCAAATGCCTCCCACCATTGCGCTGCAAAAAACATAGTTGTGTAGTGAGTTTCAGTTAGCTCAACAAATTATATCCAACTTTCAAATTATAAACAATTATAAAAAATAATAAAATATGAATTTGAAAATTGAAATTCTTTGTTTACCTGGCTCAACTGATTCCCTTGCAATCCTTGCAAGGTTCTTGCTAAAGGTACCTGTGGCTTTGCTGAACATAGTGATTTGATTGTGTATCAGCAACTGGTCACTCTCCATGGGGATCATGCGATCAATGCAGTCAATCAATCCATCTCTAACCTCCCCAGTCAAAGCTCTTGCTTCCTGAGCTTTATAATGATACCTTGGGTTCAGAAATACCCAGCTGCATGTATAGGACGATGGAGTTGATTGTTCCATCTTTGATCAATGATTTCCCAAATGGGCCCATACTTACCCACTTTGTCCTTGTATGTTGCCCTCATTTGCTCCTTTGCTTGATCCATAGCCTCATAAATGAAGCCCGTAGCCAATCTTTCCCCATCCACCAACTGCAACACCTTAACCAATGGCTCAGCAACCTTCACAATCGATGCTGCCTTTTTCCAAAATATTTCTTCATTAACTTTCTTTTTCACATCTTTTCCATCTTGTTTGCGAGCCCACTGACATTCATTCCATTCATCACTGAAAAACAACTTTTGCAAGTTTCTATGTTGGGAAAGCATAGATTGCAATGTCAAAAAATGTGTTGCAAATCTAGTGATGGCAGGCCTAATAATTTCCTTGCTCCCTGTGCATTTCCTCATCAGGTTAAGAATCCATGAGTGATTGTAAATATATTTTGTGATGCTTTTGCCATGCTCTACAGCGTTTTTGATCCAATCTATTTTACCAATATCCTCAAGCATGAGGTCTATGCAATGTGCAGCACATGGGGTCCAAAAGATGGTTGGGTGTTTTTCCTCTAACAATTTACTAGCAAGAACATAGTTAGAGGCATTATCTGTGATGATTTGAACAACATTTGCCATCCCCACCTCTTCAACAACCTCATCCAAAAGCTGAAACAACAAGCGTCCATCTTTCACCCTACCAGATGCATCAACTGATCTTAGAAACATGGTTCCCCGTGGACAAAAGACAGGAAAGTTTATGAAGGTACGGTTCCTCTGATGAGTCCATCCATCTGACATGATGGTACATCCTGTATGTGTCCATGAGTTTTTGAATTCTTTCAAATATTCATCAATGGAAACTATCTCTTTTTGCAAAAGAGATCCTCTTAACTCATGCATAGTAGGGCCTTTGAAGCCCTTTCCAGCAGCATATATGGCATCAAACATAGGTTCATAATATGGTGAACGAAAAGCATTGAAGGGAATATCAGCATCATACCACCATCTAGCAATGTAATCACAAGAAGTTTCTCTCAATTCTTTCGTCCAATGTTGATCTAAAGTGGGCTGCACTTGACCTCTACCTGTAGGACTAAGACCGTGTGCACTATCAGAGGGAGAAGAGGGTGTGAAAAAACTTTTCATAGTACCCTTATTTCTCATTGCACCCTTACCCTTTTCTTGAATGGACTCCAAAGAGGGAGGAACATAGCGAAAGGGGTTTGATGCATCAGTGCAAGGGATAGATGAAGAACCCTCATAATCAAAATTTGGGTTGGCAGCTATCATGTGTTTTATATTTCTCTTCCTCCCAATTTCAGCCTCTATTTCTTTTTTCCTAGCTTTGTCTTCCTCAAACTTTTGAAATTGATCTCTCAACTCCTTCCTAATTTCCCCAATTTCTTCTATTGCTGCTTCACATGGAGTAATTTGGCCTCAAAGACTAGCTAAGTGTAGTTTCAATCTATGAATGCCCCCTCCACCCCCCTTAATTTTTCTCTTACAAAATTTGCAATGCATTTGATCATCAAACATTTCAGCATATCCCCAAGCAGCGTCTTTCATTCTAGGGGCCATTTTGGACTGAGTTTTTGACTTGGAAACAAAAGGGTTAAATCTGAAAATGAAAACAAAAAAAAAAAACTACTCATTCTATGTTCATTTCTTTCACAAAAATCTATGTTTTCCATTTTCAGATTTGCAAAAAAAAAAAAAAACACAAGCAAAGGCAGATTTTAGAAGGGAAAAAAATACCTCTAGGCTCTAACCTCCTCAATGCTGCTCCAACAAACCAACTCCTCAATGCTGCTCTAAAGCTTGCCCAATAAGCTCCTCACTGTTGCTCCAAAGCTTTCCCAAAAAACTCCTCAAAGCTGCTCCAAAAACCAACTCCACAACTCTTCACAAATTCCTCACAAACGCTCACTCAAATGCAATGAGATAGATGTGAGGAAATGAGAGGGGTTGGGTAGCTTTAATAGGATGGGGAGAGGTTAGAGGGTTGAACAAAACCCTAACATCAAAGAAAACTGCAGTTTGGAGTCTGTTTTTGAGGCCAAGTGGGGTCTGCGGCCGGCTTTCCCTGGCTCGACCAGTCTAACTCGGGCTCGACCGAGCCGGCCGGTTTGTGACCGAATCGGCTAAGTCCACGACCGGCTCGGCCGATTCAGTCACAAACCGGCCCCCAGACCAATTCAAGTTGGTCCTGGCATAGGGTTAGCTCGGTCAGCTCAGCCGATTCTGAGCCAGACTGACCAGTTTTTAAAACTATGATACAAATCATCTGAAGAATCTAAGTTGCTAGCCAAGTGTTTGTCAAAAGTCATAAAAGGAAAATTTAAAGAAAATTTTGCAAGTAAAACTGCTCCAATATTGAGAGGGACATTACAGTGGTATTAGAGCTGGTTTTCCTACCAACCTATGAGTGCACAACACTTTGATGACTCCAAAGGGCAGGGCATACATTACTTACAGGAGACCAAGAAAAGGAAAATATCTCCCTCACTCTAAATCAGAAGGAGTAGAAATGGGTGAAGAAAACAATCAGCAATTTGGGAGCATCATGAATGTTGATTTTTACATGATTTCCTTAACTGATAATTACATCCAATTATTCTTAAACCAATTCATCTTATACCACATTTATCATTAAATAATAATACAAGAAAATCATCAACAATAAAACAATAATGAAAGTAGAGACAACCAAACACAAGAGACACAAAATTTATCCTGGGGAAACCCCAAACAAGGGGAAAAACCCAACAACCTTTTCTTAGAGAAATTTGCCAATTCAACAAGAGACGCAATTTAAACTTTCATGTCAAAACAAAGACAAACTGAGGAGTAACCAACCCCAAATCAACCTTGGTCAAACTACCCTCAATTAGCCTCCAAAATTCAGTCTATTTCCCCTCAGAACTTTTGGCCTTCCATAAACTCGATCTGCTATGTCTCAGAAAATTTCAATCTACCCAGATTCTTGACTTTCCCTTTTAACCTTGATCTACCCTTATCTATCTACTCCTTTACTTGAACAGAAGTGATCTGAATTGCCTTTTTGAGGAGGAGGTTGAAGCCTTTATAGTCTTCTAGGAGGTCAAATGGGTGCCTTTATAAGCTAGGCTGACTTGAACACTTGGAGGGCTGCCTTGAACACTTGGAGGGCTGACACGATATTTTTGGAGCCAAAAATTCAAATTTAAAAATTTAAAATTCCCTCTTTGTAAAGCCATCATGAAGAACATGTGTTGTATTTATTATTAAATAATTTTGAAGGGCTAAAACAAATTATGAAGACCGACCTTAGCTACAAAACTTCAACACTCCCTCTTAGCTAGAGAGGTATTCATAATGACTTCCAAATTTATCTATTCCAAGAAAAGGTTGAATGAGCTTAGTTGTGTTAATGAAACCGTCCATCTCATGTTCAACACCAAAACCATGAGGAAAGCATCCCCACATCAACATCAAAGGAGGAACTAGTCACCCACTAGTCCTAGGATCACCAACTCAAAAAGGTCATCACTTGGACACATGTCAGGGACCCCACCTAACCCATGGTGAAATCCGGATTCCATTTACCATTCCCACATGTTGTCACATGTCATTGAATGGTAAATACTTTCCCCATGTTATGAGGCAAAAGCTCAACCCACTAGCCAAACCCCATGGCAATATGGTAAAAAAAAAACCATGATTGGGGGAGCGCAATCCAGGCCTCGATGCTTACAAAGTAAATCTCCCCAACCAAACATCATGGCTTCGAGGTCAAGCCCCATGACCAAGGGAGAAATCTAGACTTCGATGCTTATAGAGCCAATCTCCCCAGTCAAACCCCATGACCAAAGAAGTAATCTAGGCATTGATGCTTATAGAGCCAATCTCCATGACTTCCAGGTCAAACCCCATACCAAGGGAGCAATCCAGGCTTTGATGCTAATAGGACCAATCTCTCCAACCATAAAACATGGTTTCCCAGTGAAACTCCATGACCTAAGAGAGCAATCCAGGCCTATAGTTGCTACAATATCAATCCCCTTTAACTAAGGGAAACATTCTCAATCACTCCTAGCTTTTCCCATAAGCACACCAACTTCATCCAAGGACAAAGGCTTTATGAGAATATCAGCAACTAGCTTGACCATAGAAATACATAGGAGCTTCACTACGCCTTTTGTGCCACATCTAATGACCTGTCATCACAGTCGTTCCCCGTACTTGATCAAACAATCCTAAAGCTACCTTGTTTCACAACTTGCTAAACAAACTCAACACATGTTGTAACTTGTGCCACAACTACTTTCCGATTGCCTTGGCAATTTTGGTTGCTCCCTCTGACATGTTTGTCCGACAACTGAAGCAAATGTCTCCTCATAAATCTCTTCTTCTTCCTGGGAGAATCCTCTTGCCACAAATTTTTGCTTCGTTCTTCCAATACTTCCCACTACTGCTAGAGCCTTGGCAACCTTCACGATGTGCCTTCAATCCGCGCTAGGAGGCCATGGAAGAACAATTACAACCCAACAAAAGAGACAAAGACAAGAGGCTAAGTAATAGTAAAACAACAACAATAATAATCAAGGAAGAGATATATAAGATACTTATCTTTTGAGGATGGAGGGGAATTGTTAGCTCCCTCTTGATCCTTCCCATCCTACAAAAATCATCCCTCTGCAAAACTCTGCATCTTTTTTCATCGTCAGTATGTTTCTTTGCTTTCCTTCCTTTACTAGGGTTGCTTCATGCAACATAATCATCGATCTAGGTCCATATCTAGGTTTTATTAACAAACCCTAGGGCTTTCTAGGATTTACAAACCATAGATTTATTATTCTCATTTACACCTTTTAAGTCCAACAGAGTTTGACATATGCAAATTCTCTTTCCATATCCCAATGTCCAAAAACTATAGAGTCTCTATGCCTTAGTATATGAAACCCCTCATGTCATAAAGGATATTCCATCTTGATACCAATCCAAGCACAAGTATCAAGCATAGTAAAGAAATAACATTCTCCAACTATCGTAAGGACAAATATAGTAGTGTAATGTCCCTTCCTAAATTATTTTGGTACAAAATTTATTTCTATGTTTTGGGGGTCAATTTTGGTGTAGTTGGGGCCCATTTTATTTTCATTAGAAGACTTAGGAGTTAGAAGTTAGCTAATTTTATGTTATGTGTTTTGTTGGTAATATATGGGGACCACCCCCACATGAAATACACGTACCCTTAATAACAGGTTCAAAAAGCATGTGTGTGAACAGAGAATGGGAGGAAAAGGTGGGAAAAAGGCCCAAGGAAGATTATAAAAGGAAGGAAGCTCACTTCATTTGGCATTACTAGATTATTGATTTTGATCTCAGTTGCTCGAGCTATTTAGCCAGGTCACTTGTTGTTTAGCAAGAGTTTTCCGAGCGGAGAACTCACCCATTCTTCAGGGGACTTCGAGTGCCACCCTAGTTTGGTTTTCCATTTCATATGAGAGAGCTTCACCTGATATCTTCAGCTTTTGTATTTGGTTGCCCCAGCAGTGCGTATTTTTGGAGGACATAGTGATAATCCGAGAGGACACAATTGGGTTCTTGTGTTTGTTGTTGGTTACAAGGTTCATTAGCTTACGAGAGCTATAGGCGAACCTAGGTTCATTAGCTTTTCAGTTATAGGCGAACCTCCAAGGGCAGAGATTCACATTCTATTTCTGGAGCAGCGTGGCACTCTCTAGGCCAGCATAGAGGAAGAGTGTTGAGCCTAGTTGTGGAGGAAGGTCTCAAACATTTGAGCTTTTGTCTACTGAGGGAGATAGAGGAAGTATAGGAGGAATTATTTGTTACACATTTGGAGGGTTGTTGATTATTCAGCAACTATTGGGAGAGTGTAGGGCTTATTGGGGTCAATTTGGAGGATCATGATTTGGCCAAACCATTTCTGGGTTTTGGTTGGATTGGCTTGAGGAGTCCGGGAGTAAACTTTGAGAATTTTCCAAGCACCGGATGTGGGTTTTTCGGCCAATCCATTGCAGTAGCTAGTGCAAAATTGTTGCTGGAGAGCGTAGGGCCTTGGGGGTCGATTTTGGAAGATCAAAACCAGGCCAAACTATTTCTGTGTTTTTATGGGTTTTGGGATAGGATCATCTTCCCAAATTCCTAGAATTTCCTAGGCAGTTTTGAGGGGGTAAATAAGAGGGCGAAGTCTGGCAGCAGTGTAGTTTTGGAATAGCAGCACAATTTTCTGGAGGATTTAGCTATTGCATCTGTTGGGATTTTCTGTACTCATCACCTGGTACTTGTAGCTTGCCTTGTGCAAGTCCAGATGCATTTTCTCAAACTCATTTGTACCACAACTCTATTATTAATAAAATCTTGGCCAGTTTGAGGATTAGCAGAAATTTTTGGTTATTGTGTTTATGCTCTGAAAATTTGTGTGCTTGTATAATTGCATGTTTTTGTTATCATTGTAAATTTTCCATTTGGAACATTATAGTGGTATCAAAGCATGATCTTGGCCAGTTGTGGGGGAGCTAGCGAGATCATGGAGATTTTGGCCATGCGTGCATAGTGACTGGTGAATTTATGGGCACTCCAATGACACAAAAAGGGAAGAGTACACAGGGGACCATGGAGCAGCTGATGAGGCAAAACCAACTGTTGAGGAGGCAAAACCAACAGGTCCTAGAGAGGATGCAACAAATGATGGGGACGTTGAGTCATACCCAGCAAAGAAGTCATGTGCATGCACACGCGCTCCAATAGAGCAATACCCATGGCCAGCCTAGCCAGCCTACCATGCCTCATTTTCTGGATGAACCAGAGAAGGGGAGGGAACCCGACACCCTTGTAGATTTGAGGAGCTCTTTCATGGATAGGATTGATGAATATGAAGCATCAGACCCTAGGGTCAGGAGGGCTTTCTCGTTCGAGGAGCATAGAGGAGGATCGTTAGACGATGGAGCTAGGAGGCATTATTGTTGGTGGAGACCGAGACTCAGATGTCGAGAACTTGAAGAGGAGATTAAGTAAGACGTTGACGACACATAGGAGTGCGAGGAGCAAGCAGACATACCCAATGTGACACAGGTGTCACCCATGCTAGAGATCCCTTTGATGGTTTCGACTGGCACCTTGGTATCGACAGCTGAGCATACGCCCATAGGGACATCCGTTGAGGATGTATCAGTTGATGAGGCACTCAGAGTTGTGAGAGAGTTTCCAGATGATGATCGCCTACAATAGGTTGATGAGGGTCCAGGAGACACAGGGGTATCCAGAGTTGTGACTGAGTTTACAGATAATAGTCGCCCACAACAGTTTCAACAGCTCCAAGCCGACCTTCTAGCATTGAAAAGGAAGGCCACAATAGTCCGAGAGACCATTCTACAGTAGAATGAGGAGCTAGAGGGTATGAGATTGGTTTGTGCCGAGTCAGTGGCCCAACTAACTCATGTTTGGGAGTGGTTGGATTCCCGAGTTACACAGCTAGAGTACACCTTGGAGCGTCAAAGCAGCCCTCTTCGAGCATATATAGATGGGGCTTGTAGCACTGATAGGTTATCTATGCACATTAGCGAGAGACAGGCAGAGTTACCTAGTCAGATTATATGTGCTAACCAGACTAGCGAGATGAAGCGACATGAGCTGCATAGGGTGCAACATTCGCAGAATGGAGGGTTTGTTCTATGTATAGGTGTTCGTGCATTTGATCCTTCCCTAGGGGTTGGATGGCAAGAGATTCTGAGTTGGTACCCGGTGGGGTGGGCTAGCCTCGTAGAGATGATCATAGTCTGGAGTGAAGCTCAGCAGGAGCTCTCAGACATTGGAGATGTTGGAGGCCCAGGTTGGCATTAGGACCCAGGTGGGGCTTCCTATCATATATCTGGGATGCAGGATGGCTATGGCGTCGATGTGATAGTGAACTCAGTAACTGAGTGCACTCATTCCTTGGGGGAGTTCCAGTTGGCACTAGTAGTCAAGGGGTTCGTGAGCCGAACCCATGGGTTGTTTGGACATGTTCGATGCACATGGAGTCACAAGGAGATAGCATACTCTAGCAGGGGTTGGCCAGAGGATGTGGCATCAGCAGGCCACCAGAAGGCGTGTTGTATGGAAACAATGCTCTCTCATGGGCACATTTGACACAGGGGCCATGGAGGCTATGCACAGTAGTGTCATTCCCATTAGCATGTGAAGAGATAGACCACTTATGTCTACCAGGGCAGATGAGGAGTAGCCCACATCATGGTGGGGTCACTAGCAGAGTCGTGGATGTATTGATGCATGTGGGATGGCTGATGATGTAGGGTGGTGCGGCAGTTGGCGTAGGTGTTTACTGGTGTACAGATTCGTACCACAGAGTTCAATGTTCTGGAGAGGAGCATAGAGGTGTATGGCGGAGTGTCGAGTCATGTGGACATGCACTGTGGAGTAGGAGGAGCGACTCACACCACTTTGAGGTTCTGCATGGAATGACAGCGACATCATCACAGGAGGGGTACCGACTGATACAGGATGGTGTGGTAGCTAGTAGTGGTGTCCAGTGTTGATTTTTGGGTAGCATCGGATGTGCTCTAGCTCTGAAACTTTGTGGAGCGGCTAGAACACATGAGATCTCCAAGATCCAGAAATTGTTTGGAGAAATTCCACCCGGAACTTGAGTTATTCCAATAATTAATAATTTAATTATTTTAACGAAGACCCTGAGTCTAACTTAGGGAAATTAAATAATTAAAGGGAATTAATTCAAACATGTGGGTGAGAATATTCTAAGTGATGAGGATTAAGTCTTTTCTAATCTTAGTCATCGATTAGAGATTAGATCATGGTCATTGATTCTTCAACGAGAAAAGTATTAAAGGAAGGTTTGGGGTCAATTGGAGAATACACACAGAGTGGCAGCACTTGAGCTAAGTTGAAATTTTGGGACGCGGTTCGCTGAGAATTTTCGAGTGAGCTTGCAGTCCAGTGAGGGGCAGATCGGCAAAGGGATTTCAGATCCGAGGCCGAGAATACAATTGCAGAGAGGCAGCACAGTCTAGGAGGGGTGACGTAGAGGCAGTGTAGGCCCAGCAAGGGTGACGGGGACCCAGCCAGGCTCACGCAGAGCCAACGCAGAGGTTGACGCAGTCACAAAAAGGTGACACATGCCAATAGGGACTGATGCAGAGTTGGGAAGGGTAGTGTTGGGGTTTCAGTGGGCTAGAAAGGGCTCATATTCAGCAAATCCAGAAGGGTAGGCACCTATGGGGTTCTTCATCCTCAACTGAATTAGCCATTTTTTCTATCTTCGAAGATAGAGGTACTTTTGCTGGGATTTTCTTTGTTGGGTAAACCACTACGGGTACCCTAGATTGTATTCAGAATTCTGCATAATAATAAAACCCTCAAGAGTTGTTGCATCGGTTTCCCGCATTGGGTTTTTCCGGGGACATTTGACCGAAAAATCTTGTGTGTCCTTTGTTGAATGTGCTTAATTCTTCAGTACTTGATTTGTATGTATGTGTAGGCTGCAGTGTGTTTACTTCAATGTTTTCTGAACATTTCTGAAAAAATAACTTGTTAATTTAAAAAAACAAGCAGGAGAAGTAAACCAAATTTCTGCAGTAGTGTTTATGTTTAGAGGATTCAAAAA
The DNA here is from genome assembly GCA_034641835.2 of Pinus albicaulis. Classification (NCBI taxonomy): domain Eukaryota; kingdom Viridiplantae; phylum Streptophyta; class Pinopsida; order Pinales; family Pinaceae; genus Pinus; species Pinus albicaulis. Next base: position 1,835,422,183 of record CM076575.1, on the reverse strand, counting down.
TTTTCACATGGTATCAGAGCTATTGCAGATCAGGAAGAGTTGAAGCCATTAGCGAAGAGGCAAAGTTTTTGCTGCAAGAAGGCGGCTTTGACAACACAAATCCAGAAAAACGTAGAGCAACACCAGAGGAGCAATGTAGACCCTAGGAGGGGTGATGCAGAGGCTCACACACAGCCAGTGGAGCTCACGCAGAGCTGACGCAGAGGCTCACGTAGGCCTAGGAGGGTGACGTAGTCCAATAGGTGGTGACGTTGTGCCAGTTGTCGTGGCTGGAAGTGCAATCTGGTTATTCAAAGTTGTTGGTGGGGCATTGTTTCTGCCAGTGCAGAACAGTGTCTAGCAGGGTTGATAAAGTAGGGGAAATAGTGCCTCAACACACTTTCTAGCCAAGAAGTCTGAGATCTGATCAGCGGAGTGATTGGAGAGAGATGATTCGACATAATTGGTAGAGGATTTCCGAGAGGGAAATCACTTGTCAGAGGGAGCGTATTCTCTAGAGGGTTTCTATCGCTAAGAAACCCAGATCCGAGTCTATTGCTGAGAGCAGCAGTAGAAGAAGGGAGAAGAGTATCAATTTCGAGAATCGTTGAGCAGAGATGGCCTCTCATGGATTGAGGGATAGGGACAGGTTAGATGGAGCATCTAACTTCGTCATCTAGAAAGCTAAAATACTGTCAGTCCTTGACGAATATCGCATCAAAGATCATGCCGAGAAGGTTGTAGTTCTTCCTGTTGACACTAATCCGTTGAATAAGTATGAGGAAAATCAAGCTAGAGCCAAGCACTTGATTATGGACGGGGTGAAGGATCATGTGGTCCCACACACTGCCGAGAAGAAGAGATGTGGACGACCTTGACCACATGGTATCAAGGAACTTATGTCCAGAGGAAGATGCTTCTGGAGAATCAGCTGTGACTATTTCAGATGCATAAGGGAGAGGAAATCGACCCCTTCCTTGTTAGATTGAAGGCGGTTCGAGATCAGTTGGTTGCTATGGGGGCCACTCCTAATGAGGGTCTTATGGTGAGGACTACCCTGAATGTAGTGTCTGAAGAGTGGGAGACCTTTGTCCAAGGCATTTTGGGCAGAGTGGCAATTCCAAATTGGGAGGACATGTGGGCAGCTCTTCGCCAAGAAGAGATCAGGAGAATGTCCAAGATGGGCAGCAGCAGCAGATGAGCCAAGATCAAGAAGGAGGAGGAAGATGCAGCTCTCACATCTAAGGGACAACAGTAGAAGAAGAAAGACCTTTCTAAGGTCCGGTGCTTCAGATGTGGTGAATTGGGACATTTCACCACTACTTGTCCTCAGAAGAAGAAGGGCAAAGAAGATTCGAATTCCAAGGCTACAGCAGCAAAGGGTGATGATGGGAGTGATGATGATGTGGCTATGAGTGCTCAAGTACCTTGAGAGAAGAGGTGGGGCGACATAGATCTGTAGTTCTCTTGAACTGCAGATGAAAAAATGGTAGGATACTTGAGGTGCCCAAACTCTTGGATCACATACGAGCTATGGGAGCCCTTAATGACAGTGGCAGGATGATTGGAGTCAGTTGGTGCAGAGGATCATGGAGGCACATTGTCAGTACTAGGACGCTGGAGACTGGAGCAGCACAAAGGCAACAACAGCATAGAAGCAGCAGCGCAGAGGTTGATGGGGTTTCAGCAACGCAGAGGCAGTGCATAGCAGCAACAGCGCAGAGGCACCAAAGGGTCAGCGCAGATTAGCAGCAGAGGGTGTTTCAGATTGAGATGCAGCCAGACTGACTTATTTGTCTGGATTTTTGGGTGATGTCCTTCAGTTGCTTAACTCTCAACAACTAAGTTGCAGTGCAGTAGTTAGTAGTGTTAGTGTTATGGGCAGCATGATGCAGCATTTGAGAGGGAGTTACAGTACAGATGAGGCAGTGACTGCGAAAGATTCATGGGCAGCAGTACAGAAGGCAGCAACGCAGAGGATGAGGGGCAGCAAGCCAAGCATCAGCAGCGCAGGGGACCGATGTCGTGGATCAAGGTGATGCTTCAGGTTGAAGTGTTGCTAGAGAACATTCCTCGCTACGAGGGAGTGTTAATTTTTGGGTAGCATCGAATGTGCTCTAGCTCTGAAACTTTGTGGAGGGGCTATAACACATGAGATCTCCAAGACCCAAAAATCATTTGGAGAAATTCCACCCGAAACTTAAGTTATTCCAATAATTAATTATTTTAATGGAGACCCTAAGTCTAACTTAGGGAAATTAATTAATTAAAGCGAATTAATTTAAACATGTGGATGAGAATGTTCTAAGTGACGAGGATCAAGTCTTTTCTAATCTTAGCCGTTAATTAGAGATTAGATCACGGTCGTTGATTCTTCAACGAGAAAAGTATTAAAGGAAGGCTTGAGGTCAGTTGGACAATACACACAAAGTGGCAGCATTTGATCTAAGTCGAAATTCTAGGGCACAGTTTGCTGAGAATTTTCGAGTGAGTATGCAATGTAGCGAGGGGCAGATCGACAAAGGGATTTCATATCCGAGGCCGAAAATACAATTGCAGAGAGGCAAATCCGTACCAAAGAGCCAGCGCAGTCTAAGAGGGGTGACGCAGAGGCAGCGTAGGCCCAGCAGGGGTGACACAGACCCATCCAGACTCACGCAGAGCCAACGCGGAGGCCAACATAGTCACAGAAGGGTGATGCGAGCCAATAGGGACTGATGCAGAGTCGAGAAGGGCAGCATTAGGGTTTCAGTGTGCCAGAAAGGGCTCGTATTCAGCAGATCCAGAAGCGCTGATGCAGCACACTGAAGAATGACGCAGTGACTGCGTAGGCACCTGTGGAGTTCTTCATCCTCAGCTGAATCAACCATTTTTTTGGTCTCCGGAGATTAGGAACTTCTGTCGAAATTTTCTTTGTTGGGAAAACCACTACTGGTACCCTAGATTGTAGTTAGAACTCTGAATAATAATAAAACCCTCAAGAGCTGCTGCAATGGTTTTCCCGCATTGGGTTTTTCCGAGGACATTTGTCCGAAAAATCTTGTTTCCTTTGTCGAATGTGCTTAATTCTTTAGTACTTGATTTGTATGTATGTGTAGGTTTACTTCAATGTTTTCTGAACATTTTTGAAAATAACTTGTTACTTTAAAAACACAAGTAGGAGAAGTAAACCAGATTTCTGCAGTAAGGTTTTTGTTTAGAGGATTCAGAAATTTTCGCATCCAACAATGCACAGAGGGGTGCAATTGGGTGTAGGCGCGTGCCAAGGGGCATAAAGATACACATTTGTATGCAGAGGAGCACATGAATGCTTGGTCGAGATGCTTGGTCGTAGGCAGTGATGCGTGACGCCAACCATTGGGGTTTTGGGGCGTCACCTCCAAGGAGACCGTCTGATAGAGGCGACCAACATGATGGTGGGTGTAAGTCACACCGGATCGATGAGGATCCAGATGAGCATCATTTGATGATATCCATGAGGACTTGCACGCTGGTCTCACTTCCACATTGTTTGCAGGCGCAATGGAGTCGGATTTTGTCCCTCGACGCCTTCATCACGAGCAACAAGATGCAGGAGGCTCGCTCGAGACAGTTAGTTGGGGCACAGAGTGTGCAGAGAGAGGCTTCTCAATGGTGGCATTTGGTCAAGGCACGAGCTGACAGGTGCAGGTCTGGGGAGTGCATGGTTTGCTACAGAGGTAGTGTATGCTCCACCCCTGAGTTCACACTTAGGGAGGTGACCGAGAGGGAGTTGCATGGTACTCTTTCAGCTGGACAGCTCGAGGTGTTAGGTGAGCATAAGCTATGGGGGATGGTAGTCCTTGTTGGCAGGATGATGTCTTGGCTTTCAGTAGTACTCGAGACATCATCAGGTGCTGGGATAGGAGATCTTATTGTCTGATTTGGCTGGTGCAGAGTAGTTGGTCATTCTCGGGACAGGTTCCTGATGCTCAGTGCCTACCTAGTGGATACCTACAGGAGGTAGAGAGGGGGCATAGAGGGGTCCCAACAACTAGCAGCAGGCAAAGAGGATTGGGGGTCGTGGACCTCCAGTATGGTTATGGGATTCAAGCATCTAGTGGATTGGTGGGATACTCCACTCCTCAATGAGCATTGTCGAGATAACAGGCAGACTGATTCATTCACAAGCGAACACATGGGGGATCACCGAAGCCCTCACCATAGGACGAGGTAGATTGTTGCTCAAGATTGGGGCTAGCCATGGAGTGATAAGTGTTGGCATTGTTGATTCGTTTCGGCAGGATTGGCCTAGCCTCGATCATCGCATAGATTATGGCCAAGATTTATGGGAGAGGAGGCTCTCGTACGAGCATGTTGGGCTGTCAGCCATGACTGGAGTGTCACAATGTCAACAGGATAGGTTTCTTCTGCGACGGGCAGAGGATTATCGCATCACAGGGCTGAGCAGATCATATACCCGTAGAGGTGAGTTGGTTTCTACAGGAGAGGGTCATCTAAATCTTCCATTTGGTTTTAGAGATTCGTAGATGGTGTGGGGAACTTCACCGATGTGGCAGGGTGATCGACAAGAGGAGATCAGGGGAGGTCCAGGTAGATGAGGGTTCAATCCCACCATGATTGGATTACATCTTTAGGAGTTTACTCTTGTAGTGCATGAGATGGACTACTCAGTGGGGAAATTTCATGGGGAGGTAAACAAAGTCCTACATTATCATGATGCTCTACTAATTGCTAGTATGTAGAGGGCTTCTGGTACCTGTATCCAGTTGGATAACGAGTGGAGCAAGGTGTGCTTCACATTGATTAGGATGGCTTGGGATCTTGGTATCGAGAGATTCCTTCATGTCGGGACAGTGCTGAGATTGGGGATGACTCAATGGTACATTTGGGACCTTGGTATTATTGGTGGTTACAGTGGTGATCAACAGTTAGAAAGTACATGGTGTATTGGAAGAGCTTGAATGATGAGGATGCCACCTAGGGAGGGTGAACACATACTTGAGCATCCAGCATTGGAGTTGATTGGGGACAAGCAACATTTTGGAGGGGAGGACTCTAATGTCGCTTCCTAGATTATTTTGGTACAAAATTTATTTCTATGTTTTGGGGGCCAATTTTGGTGTAGTCAGGGCCAATTTTATTTTCATTAGAAGAATTAGGAGTTAGAAGTTAGCTAACTTTATGTTATGTGTTTTGTTGGTAATATATGGGGACCACCCACACATGAAATACACATACCCTTAATAACTGGTTCAAAAAGCATGTGTGTGAATAGAGGATGGAAGGAAAAGGCGGGAAAAAGGCCCAAGGAAGATTATAAAAGGAAGGAAGCTCACTTCATTTGGCATTATTGGATTATTGATTTTGATCTCAGTTGCTCGAGTTGTTTAGCCGGGTCACTTGTTGTTTAGCAAGAGTTTTCTGAGCGGAGAACTCACCCATTCCTCAGGGGACTTCGAGTGCCACCCTAGTTTGGTTTTCCATTTCATCTGAGAGAGCTTCACCATGATATCTTCAGCTTCTGCATTTGGTTGCCCCAGCAGTGCATATTTCTGGAGGATGCAGTGATAGTCTGGGAGGACGCAATTGGGTTCTTGAGTTTGTTGTTGGTTGCAAGGTTCATTAGTTTATGAGAGCTATAAGCAAACCTAGGTTCATTAGCTTTTTAGCTATAGGCGAACCTCCAAGGGCTGAGATTGACATTCCATTTCTAGAGCAGTGTGGCAGTCTCTGGGCTAGCGCAAAGGAAGAGGGTTGAGCCTAGTTGTGGAGGACGGTCTCAACCATTTGAGTTTTGTCTGCTGAGGGAGATAGAGGAAGTATAGGAGGGGTTATTTGTTGCACATTTGGAGGGTTGTTGAGTATTGGGTTGATCATTCTGTAGACAACGCATTCAGCGGCTGTTGGGAGAGCGTAGGGCTTATTGGGGTCAATTTAGAGGTTCATGATTTGGCCAAACCATTTCTGGGTTTTGGTTCAATTGGCTTGAGGAGTCCGGGAGTAAATTTTGAGAACTTTTTTAGCACAAGATGTGGGTTTTTCAGCCAATCCATTGCAGTAGCTAGTGCAAAATTGTTGCTAGAGAGCGTAGGGCCTTGGGGCTTGATTTTGGAAGGTCAAAACCAAGCCAAACTATTTATGGATTTTTCTGGGTTTTGGGAGAGGATCATCTTCCCAAATTCCTAGAATTTTTTCGCCATTTTTGACGGGGGTAAATCAGAGGGCGAAGTCTAGCAGCAGTACAGTTTTGGCAGTGTGGAAAAGAAATACCAAAAGAAATACCCTACACAAGTTCGAAAAAAACTGCAATCTAGGATGTCAAGCGCTCTCAAAACAGGGACTTGGTTCATTTCCCTTTGCAAATCCTATTTAGCCTTGAACCATAATCCAAAGATTATGATGATGTTAGGGCAGTTGATGCACATTGATTGGTTGGTATCATCTTTAGATCTTTTCATTTTGCACCTGGAATTGCTTCACTTGTAGATTTGCAAGTCTTTGCATGAACCATAAATTGAATTTACCATTGCGCAATACTAATATTTACTACATCTTAGAGATGTTACAGTTCACAACTCTATAGAATTTCATCAATCTTTAACAACTAGTCACGAAGACATCAGATCTACTATTGCACACTGGAGTTGGTCAATTGAATCTAAGTCAAGATTTAATTCATCACGCTCTTCGAACTTGCAAGATTGACCACTACTTAGATTGATTAGCACAAGACAACTTAATGCTAAATTGGAGGAGATGTAAACACCATCATCATGCCCTTATTCATTACTATGCCTCAAACCATATCACATGTTGTCCATACTATATCACAAAAAAAATACAACATAGAACTACTTTAAAGAATTTTATATTACAAGCTTAAGGCCAGGTTATTCAAGCCAGCATTCCACCATGGTCATTGCATTCAAGGTCTTGAGGGCTTACATCATCAAAAGGTTCATCCATTCCAACTTCTTTATCAAGGTTTACTTGGATATCAAGAGAAGAATCAAGTGTCTCATCTTTTGTGTTGTGAGAGTCACCTTACCTAAATTCTGGCAACGATCATCAAATAGTCTTAGAATCTTAACACAAATAGGTAAAGGGGCTCCCTCTGTAGGCCTGCGGCGTCTTCCTCGGCCCATGACCTTGTGAGAATTCCTAGATCTGGAATCCTATTGTAGCAGCTGAAAAATATTCACCTAACTGTTAACTTTTACTGAACAATTTATTTGCAGTTATCTACAGTAAACACTGAATACATCACACTACAACCTTCACTAAATAAACTATGGAAAAATAAGTGCAAAAACAAGATCTGAGCAAGAAGAAATAATAGACACACAACACCGTTATTTTTGGACTAAGCCACTGGTAAAACCCAATGCGGGAAAATTGGTGCAGAAGCTGAGGGTTTGTATTATTATGCAATAATTTCTGAGTACAATTCTTTGGATGGCCAGACTAGCAATCCTATACAAAGATCTAACTGAACAAAGAGTTGGTGAGATGATCTCACCCCATCACTGGAAGATCTGGCACTAATATGTGTTGGAGATGGCCTTTTGCGCAGTACTGCGTCACACCTATGCAATCACTGTGTCACTGTTGTTGGGACTGCACTGCACCTCCTCTAATCTCTCCGCCAACTAGAAACTTCAAACCTCTGGCCTCCCAGTTGTGAAAATTTCAAATCTGAAATTCTACTGCAGTAACTGATTTATTTCTCCTACTTATTTTCCACAATAAGTTATTTGCAAAAACTCTTCAGTAAATATCAAAATAAATTCTACTGCAGTTATCACATAATTCCATAGAGAAAATAACAGTGAAATATAAGCACAAGAATCAATCACATCAACACAGTTATTTTTGGACAATTGTCCCTAGAAAAACCCAATGCAGGAAAACCAGTGCAGCAGATGAGGGTTTATTTATTAATATTCAGCAACAATCTCTTTACAAGGAATGACTGGCGGTATAACTAAGAAACTTCCAAGAAAACACCTGAGATAATTCTCTCCTAACCTCCAGAGAAATTTTGACACCAATGAGGCTCTCTGACGTCCACTGCGTCACCTCTGCATGATCCTCTGTGCAGGGACTGCGTCCCAGCTATGCAGCCTCTCTACATTGTCCCTCTGTGTTGCCCCTCTGTTGCTCTGCGTCCTTCCTCGAGCTCTAACTAATGCTGAAACCCTCTTCTTCCTCTACCCTACAACTCTCCCCCTGAAATCGAATTCTAAATTCTGAAGAATCGACTTCCCTTGGGTTACTGAGTATTTGACCGGCTTGCTTTCCAAATGGCCCTCAAGCCTTCCTTTATAATCTTCTCGTTGACAAATCAACGGCCCAGATTAGAAGTGTAATCAACGGCTAAGATTAAAACTTGACCTGATCTTCGTTCTCTAGAAGATTCACACTCTATTTTATTAATACCCATTAATGATTTAATTTCCCTAAGTTTAGACTTAGGTTCCCCATTAAAATAATTAATTATTTTAATAAAACATGAACCAAGTGGAATTTCCACAAACGATTTATGGGTTCTTTGGAATACTAGTGTCTAAGCCTCCTCACAAAATTTGAGACTTAGATCACTTTCCGATGCTACAAAAATCAACACTCCCTCTTAGCGACAAAAGTGCTCTAGCAATTTGCCTGCTACATACTGCTCTAATCCTGAAGCATCCTATGCATTGTTGAAGTCCATCAACCACTGCGTTGTTGCTGCCTCTGTACTGTGGCCCATGATACTATTACTATCACTGCCTCATTTGTACTGCAGTTTCCTCTTAAGTTTTGTACTTATCCATTTCTGTTATTGAAACGGATTCTTATTCATCCCCATTTTCTCCCTGAAATAAACAAACTTTGTCCTTCCCAGAGCTTTAGTGAGGATGTTTGGCACCTATTCCCTTGTCGAAGTGTAATGTAACTGTACTGCTCCCCTCTGGACACAGTCTCTGATAAAATGACATCTGATGTGAATGTGCTTCGACCAATCATGAAACACAAGATTCTCAGAGAGCTTGATGCAACTCTAATTATCACATAAAATGCTGGTCGCTTCCATTTTTTCCCTGAACATATTCACAAGCAACTTCCTAAGTCATATGGCTTCACATGACACTGTGCTAGCTGCAGCCTGCTTTATATTCTGCCTCAGTTGAGCTTAGAGCTATGGACTTTTGTTTCCTACTGCACCAAGAATTCATTCCTGATCCAATATTGAAACAGTACCCAGTGGTACTTTTCCGATCCACTGAACTTCCAGCCCAATCTACGTTAGTGAACCCACTCAGTCTGATGTCATTGCCTCGGGTGTATCTTAATCCATGCTCGATTATTCGTCATATATATCTAAGAACATGTTTGGCTGTTGCCCAGTGCGCACTCTTTTGTTCCACCATGAACTGAATGACCACGTTGACAGCATAACAAATGTCTGGCCTAGTGTTGACCAGATACATCAGGGACACATTGAGTTGTCTGTACAAGGTAGGATCAACCTCTTTATCCTCGGACGCATCAATATTCTTCCAGTTGGTGATCATTGGAGTAGCCATGGGTCTACAGTCCTGCATCCTGAACCTCTTCAGAATTTCTGTAGCATACCTTCCTGGATTCTTATGCCGTGGAGAAGCATTGGTTCTCGTTTCGGCTGGTCAAAGTGGCTGGACTAATGGATCATCCTCTGACTATGTTTTGGTGTAAGGTCCTAAATTTCAAAATTAACAATGACTAACAAATTGATACTACACAATCCAGCGTGAAATTTTTGAAGCAGAATATATCAATTCACTATTGAATACTTACCTGTAACCGTGTTTGAAGATGTTCCTAACCCGTCATGGCTCCCGATCCCGTTACCAAACCGCCATTTTTCTCCCAGCCTATCTGAGGTCAACCTCTCCGGTCCTCAGATCCAGAAGACAAGTCTTCTGGCCCCCGTACCCAAAACTCCAATAACAATCAAAATCACTCTATGACTCTGTTAGAACTCACTGCTTAGGTCTCCCATAGTTAGAAATCCTCTAACAACATCCAAATCAGTTTTCCCACCTCACTCACCCATCAAGTTTCCCCCCCTTCTCCTTTTATACACAAATCCCCTTGCAAGATATTTATTAAAATATCCTCTTTATCCTCTTTTAATAAATATCTTAGTCAAATCTCCTTTCAAGATATTTATTAAAATATCCTCTTTTTAATAAATATCTTCATCAAATCCCCTTTCAAGATATTTATTAAAATATCTTCTTTTAATAAATATCTTAGTCAAATCCCCTTTCAAGATATTTATTAAAATATCCTCTTTTAAATAAATATCTTAGATTTATATTAAAATATTATTATTTAATAAATATCTTGGATTCCTAAAATATCTTGGATTTATTATTAAATATCATTATTTAGTAAATATCTTGGATTTTATTAAAATATCATCTTTTATTTGCATAAGTCAATGCTTTTACTTTCCTTTGAACAATATATTAGTTATATTATGATAGTGGTAGGTATAACTTTTACCTCACAATACATTCATTATATTCTGGTGAGTTAGGTATTTACTCAATACTTCAATAATTCACTCATTACCCTACACCATGTAACGGAAGTGGGAGCAATGACGGGTCAGGAACATCTTCAAACACGGTTACAGGTAAGTATTCAATAGTGAATTGATATATTCTGCTTCAAAAATTTCACGCTGGATTGTGTAGTATCAATTTGTTAGTCATTGCTAATTTTGAAATTTAGGACCTTACACATGGTATCAGAGCACAGTTTCAGACCCTGTGAATCTTAGGGTATTTTAATCATTTCTTTTTGGTTTCCAAGCTTGTATTGCCTCCTCTCGTCATATATATACACAGTTCTAGGCATACAATACTAGAATAAAAACATGTCGAGGAAGTCTTTTGAATACCAAGTATTTCTGTGAAGTCTCTAGAAGTAATATGTATCCTGTGCATAAACCAAGTCAATGGTAATCAGTTTTGTGGCTCGTTTCTTTAAGAGAAGTCTGAAGTCTACAATAGATTACCTGTACAAGTAAATCGAACCTATGGTGTCACCTATAGCTGAAGTTCGAACCTGTGATAAATTTTGTGACAGAGCTGAGTTGGGTAATGAAGCCTGTAGTGTGCTAGAAGGTTGGGATTGTGGTAAACCCGAGCAATGAGTAGATGTGTGACAGCAAGAGATTACTTATGATAGCAGTCATTTATTTGTGTTCCGGAGCAATATAGAGAGCTAAAGATAATTGAAACAATGAACACTAAACTTGTGAACAAGCCATGCCTTCTCAAAGGCACAAATGCCACTGTCAAGATAAAACCAGCCCAATGTCAATTAAGATCAGTCCACAAAAGAGTAAGAAAACAGAGCAAGAATATGAGATGGAACACTCACAAACTTTCGTGATTAATATGTGATAATTTTTCTTTTAGTTTTTTGTTTCCTTGGACCTTATTATTGTCAGTACCTTGTGCAATCAATTACTGCAAATAATATTTCAGATCTGAGATAATATCATAATTTATAATATGTAATTATGGGCAGATCTTGCAATGACAATTTGTTATACAAAATAAGTGCCAAAAACCCTTTCCAAAATCAATTAGGAAAATCTGCAAGTATGTGAAGGGTGAGACAATGAAATTCAATTATTTCAGTTGTCCCAAAAATGCTTCAAATCTCAGCAGGTATAATCAAGATATTTCAATGATAGCCCAGGCTTAAATATGGCATTTTCAACAACAGAAATCTATGCGTGAATCCTCCTAAAATGCTAGGATCCTTCTTCTGCAAAAAGACAAAGGTTAGCCTAGCGAAACATACAGTGACAATAAGTTCTATAACCTCAATCAGCGAATCAAATTTAATTGCAAAATTACTATGGTAAATAGTGTTTGCTTCAGGTGTGAGAGGAACCCAGCCTCTTTAAGGCTCATGGCCATAGTGATTCAAAGCCTTCCCTCAAAGATAGATATGACAGAACCAGACTACAAATTTCCCAGAAAAGAGAGCTCAAATTCCTGGTATTTCACTACAATACCGAAAGTCAATACATAAAAATAAATAAATAAAATAAAATAAAAAATTGCAAAATATGTTATTAAAATATGTTATTAAAATTGTGATAAGGATGTTTTAAAAAAAAATTATAAATAATGGGGATTTAGTTAGAAGGAATCTATAGGAAAGGAGAGTTGATGGTTATTATAAAGGTACTATATGTAATAAGGTATGGCTTGTTAGGGAAAAACTATTAAATATGTAAATAAACGGCTATAAATGGGAAACTAAGATTATAAAGATAATAAAATATATATATATATATATATATATATATATATATAACTCCTTCAATCACTGCATTTAGGACAAAAATTAAAGACTAGAAAATGTTAGGTAAATATTATGAAATAATATTATGATCTATCAAAACCCTTGCATTTCACTAAAGAATTATTACACATTGAATATCCTGCATTAGGACAAGGAGGTCGCGTTGCCACCCTCCTTGACCTCGGTACCAGTAAGACTTGCCTGCAGGTAAAATAAAAAAGAACTATACCCGGATGTAAGCTTAATTTTACGAAAATTATATTTAGTTTGTCTAAAAATTACTCGATTCTCATAAATCTTATTATGTATCCAGGAAAAGCCATGATGGTAAGGACGTATCAAAGGCGGCAATGCCAGCGAGATGCATCACCATCTCTAACACCTCCACCAACGTCATCGCCACCACGTAGATCGTCATCAGCACCAGTCACTCCAACACCTAATCTAACTATTGTAATGCGCTCATTAGAAGCCATTCTAGAGTCACTAAAAGGGTCCCAACTGACCAATACCAAAGAGGAACGACCTCACTTTGAGGAAAGACATTCAGAAAAGTCCAAAGATTTAGATTATAGACAAACACGAGAGGATATTTCTAGGGAGCTACAAAAGATTAAACTCCTAGAAATTCTAGGAAAGTGAGTCAGAGAACGTACTACAGCATGGTTGGAAGGAATGACAAGGTGTTTCATGCTGAGAGAATATTTGTCCACTTCTAAGACAAAGATTGCTATATTTAGCTAAAGGAAAGTGATGTGATTTGGTGGGAAAATTTAGAAAAGAAATTGCATCTCACATCGGAAAATGTTCCCTGGGAGTTGTTCGAGGAAAGTACAGAACATCAGTACACTGTAGTGAAGTCCTCATGTACTATTAACGTCATAAAAATCAAAATATTATTTGATATTGGTGCTATTGATAGTTTCATTTCGTCATATGCATTAAATAGGTATGGGTTGGCAACCGCAAGCAAAACGATTTCATACAAGTAGAAATGTCTTCAGAAAAACTTCAGTTCATAGATTTAAGTGTTGGGGAATACAAAGTTAATATAGGGGTCAGTTAGACTAGGTTGAAAGTACTAGGATGAATGATCACAATGGGAAATAACTTAGTTTCTAACTATTTCTCGAGACCTTGTGTTGATTATTGGATGTCACCGCCTTATTTTCATAATTATAGCAACAATCCTAATATAACCCAAGGTGTATTACTCCAAGTCATCCTTGATAATTTATCCAAAGTATTCAGTGTTATGTAACAGTCAATGCTAGGGAGAATGGTTTTTCGACTTTTGGAAGAAATTGAAGCTTTTAACCATCTTGATAAAATGAAATTTTATATAATTCAATATTCGAAAGCTATAAAGCCTGGGGTGATAAATTTTATTAGAGGAGATGGGATAATTAATGCGAATGTATGTATCGAAGACATATATCAATTGTTCGTTTTATGGGTCTTTGATAATAACAAAGCATACATTCACTAAAAATAAAAAAAGTTGTATTTTCGAAGCTCAACCCCACTCAATTGCTAAGCCATTACTTTTACCTTACATTCTGTCCGACAAAGGAGTTGAGATAACTCATGGATATCAGCCGCAAAGGTTTCCACAATAAAGTTTTAAGATTTTGTATATCGTGCAAGTAAAGTTTGAAGTACATTCAAATTATTATATTAAAATGAGCACATTAACATCACTTTAGACATTAAACTTTTTCTGTAACTTTTGAGCATTAGAATGGAAACTATCCTAATTGTTTTTATGCAATTGAAACATTCCATTCTTCAAGTGATGTTGAGTTTTCCATATATATATCTTACTCGCTGATAACTATAATCACTGATGATATGAATTTATGCAAATATCTTTTATACTGTTTTCTTATGGTAATACTTTAATTACTATCCAAGTATATGTGTACGTGGTTTGAGGAGTAGAGTGAAGGTTTAAATTTTTATAGTTTAATATACACTAAATTGGACATTTTGATATTCAAACCATTATGTCATTGTTAAGATAAATAATTAGCCATTTACAACCGTAAGGATATATCAATATCCAAAACAACATAATATGGCAGCATAGCATTTTCATGGAAAGGAAAACAATGTGGTTTAGGAAAGAGAAATTAGGGACATTATGACACTATATAAGATGATTAATGGAAATTATTTAGGCAAATATAAAGATTAGTTGGCGGAGTTGCTCCTAAGAAGTTAACTCTTGAAGAAAGGAAGAATGGTAATGAAAGCATGACTATTGAAATTATGACAAGACCATTAGATGTGAAGCTACAACCACATAAAAGGCTAAGCTAATTTGAGGTAAATTGATGGATTGAAAAAGACACTAACTATTCAAGAAATGTTGGGAGAAATCATGAGTAATCAAATTGAGAGTACAAGTATAGTTCACTAAAGGTACACATCAAAGGAACATGTGATAAGATGGTAAGAAACCACCCTGTAAGATAGTAAACACACTATTAGAACAAGATGATATAGTTACCAAGAGAGTGCAACGGAAAATTTCAAAGTTTGATCTCCATTGTTACCATAATATAATCAATATAGTACCTAATAATCAATATAGTACCTAGGGAGGACGGGAAAAGAAAGAAATTTCAAACTTCTAATGATGATAATAAATGTTAGTTATCATAATCAACTTAGAATATTGAGATCGACAAAAATAGCACCAAAGGTGAGTGAGTGGAAGTTTCACAAAGCAATATAAGAAGTCAATGACATTAGATTAAAGAGGGAATCTATAATAAAATTGATCAATTATAAAATAATTTATGTGCATGGCAACATCTATAATAGTTTCTCCCTCTAATGGGAGAGTCACATTATAAAAATTTTCTTGAGTGACTAACTATATCCATGGATTATGGACATCATGGAGTATGATTAGGAAATTATATCCTGTGATGCCTTAAAACTGAAATGATAAGTAGATTACATTCGATATCCACGTTATTGAATTTATTTATAAGTTCTTACCCAATTCGGGGAATAGTAACGACATTTCCAAGTGTAATAATTTTATGCATTAAGAGAGAAGGAAAGAAAACCATGATGACTAGAGGTGAGAAAACAAAGTCAATTTGATAATATGTTCTTTTTCAAATTGAAGTAGACATGGAATATTAAGAATATCTGATATAAGAAAGTGAAGGGATGTTTTCTATCAAGAAGAATTTTCTTAAGGATATGAGCAACATGATTGGTAAGAGTCAAAGCAATGACCTATAAGGAGTTGTGAACACTCCTAATTTGTTAAGAATAACAAGTGATAAACTGAGAAAATAGTTAAAGGTAAATATTAAAGATAATAATTATACACCATTAGAAAAGAAGATACATTTGGTGATAAGATGAGAGCCCTAAGGACTAATGAATGAGAAAATGCTTAATGTGAAGAATAAAGAGAGGGTATACCAGTGATGTGTTATGAGTTTGGATTAAATGAGTCAATATAATAGAAATGAAACAATGGTTTAAGGAATGATGATAAAGCTAGTAATATCCTAGCTAGAGTTAAAACTCTAAATGGTGAAACTTGCAAGTAAAGAGACTATATCAAAACTGTAGCATACTAATAATGTGACTATGCATATCTTGTAAATTGTAAATTTCTTATTGAAAGAGGAGGAAATTATTATTTGTCAACAATTGACATCTTGTTGAAAACATGACACTCTTAGTAGACCAAGTAAAATGCAAAGTGAATAATGAATTTTAAAGTAATAACAAATTCCTTCAATGAAAATAAACCTCCCACCAAGGGATCTTTATAGTAGTCAATTAACTCTTCCTCCATCTCCAACATAACCCTAATGATTAGCCCTGCAAAACCCTACTCCATGGCTTCTAGATTTTTAGGTTGAAGATGAGTTGGAATAACATGATAAAGAAGTTAATGTTATTATTATTTCTTTGGATCCAGATTACAGATCAAAGATAATTAGACTTAAAAGACAAATAAATAACAAGAATTAAAAGGTTGGCTAAATCCATATGTAGTTTTGTGTTTTAGAGTTCTTAATCACCCTGTATCAAGAAATTAGATCATGTTTCAACTAAGCAGTAAGTGTTTTGTGCTCTTGTTTCAATTCATTTCATTTTTATTGTTGGCAAAAATACTGAGAGGGGGGGTGAATCAGTATTTAGAGCTTACTGAAAACTTTTACTTTTTCTTTACTAAATTCCATACACAACTTTAATTAACTCAACTCGCGTATACACATGGATATATTTAAGGAAACTTGCGTATGTCCAGAGATCTTATTATGCAGATAATTCTTTACTTAGATCAGTGCATCATTCATTCATCATATGTTTAGTAAGCAGTAAGCATGTGCAGTAAGAATAGAATAAATCATCACACATAAGCAACACACATGAACACTAGGATTTAAGGTGGAAACCTAAGTCGAGAGAAAACCACCGTTGTTGTCGTCTCTATCTTCAATATTTATTATAAAGAAAACTGCTTACAATCTTGTACTGGTGCAGACTCATACCAGCATGCAGGCACCCACCTGCAGAAGGCTGCAACTTTCTCTCGTTCTCCAACTACTACTGGAAGGGAGCTCCAACCCCCTGATCTCGTTTACCAGCCACTCCTAGAAGAGAGCTACTACCCCTTGATCTCGTTTACCAGCAACCACTGGAAGGGAGTTACAACCCCCTCACTGAAGGCTCCAACCCTCAACACCACTGCAGACCACGTTTCATCAATTTTCACACTGGATCCAACAGCTTCTACACAACTCACCTTGTAGGCCTATTTTCATCATATTTTCAAACTGGACCCACTCCACACACTTAAGCTCAAAGGACATACATCAAACTGAAACTCATACCCTTATCAAATCATTCACTTAATCATCAACCAACCAACCAACAAATGATCTTTAATCATAATCAATCAGCAACATAATCAGTATTCAAACAACCCAGATCTGTATGAACACATCAATGACAGACAGCAGTAAAACAACAAAACAGATCAGAAATTTCCTTCCGCACACTTCAGCAAAACCTTAGATTCCATATGCGCTTTTGCTGAAACGAACATGCATATATACACGCTTTCAAGAGAAAAACCTGTGTATAGATCTGCAAACATTACAAAACTGTGCAACTCTTCATAATAGATAATCAGCTCAGATCTTACCCTTTACTTCAACAAACATTCGCCAGATCACAGATCTAAACATTTCATAAACAAATCTAGAAAATACATTGTCATTTCAGGTCTAGAGATCCTAATCCATCATAGTATTCCTAGGTGCATTATTATTTAGATCTATCAATAAACTGTAACCCATTCCATGCAAATATACTTCAGAGTGAAGTATTCATTAATACCCAGACCCATGCACACCCATGCACTATGATCTTCTTCTCCTTATATAATTTTAGCCTTTACCAATACCATGAGTCAAAACCACACAACTTCCGATGGTATTCTTGGACGGAATCAAATAGACAATACAACGCTCAATATTGTGGGCTAATACCATGGTAATGTCCCTTGGTATCATAGTTTTAGAGCGCAAAAGGATTACGCACCTTTGCTTCTTCATCCCCGCATGTATACGCAACTTCTCTTCATAAAAACTGCGTATATACTAATTCTAAATGTATACACGGGTTGCCTTCATAAAGTAAAGTATACATTGCCTCCATACGCGGGTTGCCTTCATCAAACCTGCGTATACATTGAGAAATATTT
Organism: Pinus albicaulis; assembly: GCA_034641835.2. Taxonomy (NCBI): domain Eukaryota; kingdom Viridiplantae; phylum Streptophyta; class Pinopsida; order Pinales; family Pinaceae; genus Pinus; species Pinus albicaulis. The sequence goes on along the minus strand of CM076575.1, from coordinate 1,835,404,116 downwards.
CCTGTTTCATTTCTCTGGAACTTACAGGAATTCATTTCTCTATCACATTTGAACTGACTTGTAGAAACATCATTTTTACATCTTTAATGCATATGTTGCTTATCAAAAGGCAACTCATCAAGTAGGTTTCCATCAAGGACAACATATTGCATCATATTGCCAACAATCTCCCCCTTTGGACTTGATGGCAACCATGATGGTGCTTGATCACCACAACAGATAGATACATTAATCATAACCATTATTCAAACACCAAGATACTCTCCCCCTTTGACATCAAGGGCAAAGGGCGGATTAATACCAAAACAAGGTTTCTCTTTCCTTGTAGAAAGAAGAGCTTTGTAGATCTGATGTGCAGTGAAATTACCATGCTCCCCCTGAGTACATGTTGAATCTTCAGATAGATTTTTCAATTAAGTACATGACTCTATAAATCAACCAAGTATAACCTTTCCTATCACCAAGGACTCATACTTGCATCAATGATCCAACCAAGTGGATTTACATATTTCAATGAACTGCCCAACCAAGTGGGTTTACAAATTTTGACTTAACTACCCACCAAAGTGGGTTTTCAAATAATAATAAGTCCTTTCATGATTGAATATAACAATTTTACATCATAGGTTTGACAATGACCTTTTCATCAAATTACAGATATGACTTTTTATAATCAAGACCAAAATATCTCAAGAGAGAGATCATATTTCAGCAACCAACATAATGCCAACAATGCATTACTCTCAGCAAGGCTAATGCTCCCCCTGAAACTGTGCTCTTGATCACCACAGCAACTCATTCATCAAAGCATCTTCATCAAGTAGATAATCAAAACTTAATATCATATCAACAAATATATCCATCAACATCAGATCAAGAAAATTACTGTCAGAGGCATATCCGAAATTGTTCTTGAGTCTGTCTCATTGTTTTTCTTATCAGAGAAAAACAAACGCAACTGTCAGCATTGGAACTCGCGTGTATACGTGGCTTTAGTTCATGAAACCCGCATATAGAAAGTGAAATACTGAAGATTTCACAACTCCATCTCCTCCTAGATTTATACATTCAGTACCTGTCTTCTGTTATCACATCAGATGCACTGTCAGAAATATAAACAATATTTATAGAATTTTGGCTTCTGTGATCCATCGTAAAATTATGAAGAATTTTTCGGTAATAATCACATTAAAATGAACATTGTCGACGCGTTTCGAACCAACCAGTGTGGTTCATCATCAAGACTAGGTGAGAGATCAGATCCAAACGTTGAGTTTAAATAGATGCAGAAATGGCTAAACTAGCCGTTAGGATAACGGCTAGTTTGACTTTGAGATTGCTAGTTCTATTTTAATTAAATTAATTATTTACTTAATTATTAAATAAAATTATAATGACTAGTTCTATTAAAATATATTTATAAAATTAATTATTATTATTATTGTTATTTATTTAATTAATTATTACTTATTATATTATAATATGTTATGTATATATGTAATCATATTATTCTCCTTTCTCAAAAAAAAAAAAGTAAATAAATAAATAAATAAAATATAAAATATAAAAATAAAAATAAAAATAAAAATTAAATTAAATTAAATTAAAAATAAAAAATAAAAATTCATTGGCCACTAAGAATATAGGGCAGGGATCCAACACCTACTTATATTCCACCCATCATCTCTATTGAGATTTACGGGTCGTTTTTCAATTTCTAAAGCCTCTCTTAACTTCTGATGATGGAAATGGTCAATCCTAGCTATGACCTTGGCCTCTTCAATGCAGATATGATGGTTAGTCTTTTCTGCATGTTCAGCTAGGGCAGAGGTGCGTGATCTTCCATGCTTAATGTCAGCAGCATGTTCACTGATCCTTACATTGGTGAAACTGGTCGATCTATTAACCAAAGGATCAGTGAACATGCTGCTAGCATTAAGCATGGAAGATCACGCACCTCTGCCCTAGCTGAACATGCAGAAAATACTAACCATCATATCTGCATTGAAGAGGCCAAGGTCATAGCTAGGATTGACCATTTCCATCATTGGAAGTTAAGAGAGGCTTTAGAAATCGAAAAACGACCCGTAAATCTCAATAGATATGATGGGTGGAATATAAGCAGGTGTTGGATCCCTGCCCTATATTCTTAGTGGCCAATGAAATTTTTTTTTTTTTTTTTTTTTTCTGATGAGAAAGGAGAATAATATGATTACATATATACATAACATATTATAATATAATAAGTAATAATTAATTAAATAAATAACAATAATAATAATAATTAATTTTATAAATATATTTTAATAGAACTAGTTGTTATAATTTTATTTAATAATTAAGTAAATAATTAATTTAATTAAAATAAAACTAGCAATCTCAGAGTCAAACTAGCCGCTATCCTAACGGCTAGTTTAGCATTTCTGCATCTATTTAAACTCAACGTTCGGATCTGATCTCTCACCTAGTCCTGATGATGAACCACACTGGTTAGTTCGAAACGCGTCGACAATGTTCATTTTAATGTGATTATTACCGAAAAATTCTTCATAATATAAACAATCATAATTACTAAACCATCCTTTATACATTGCAGTTGATGATAACATTATTCTTTCAAGAATGATAGACTGCAATGGTCATTGTCTTCTTTCAATCTGAGTTTGAATCCTCCTCACATCTGTGAGAGGTCGGATCTTTAAACACATATAATTTATCAGCATTTCTGTATCTCCTTGCTATTACTTCTCCAGTTTCTTTGTCCATAACTTTGCATTTGGTTGATGTGAACACAATGACATTTCCTTTATTTGCCATTTTGCCTACACTTAATATGTTTTTTTTTAGGCCTTCAACTAATAAGGTGTCAATTGCCCTTCTATTTTTGTTAATTATGGCTCTACCTTTTCCCAAAACTTTTGTTGGAGCATCATTTGAAAGAATAACCTTACCGTATTGATGTTTCTTGAGAGATTCCATCTTATTCTTATCACCAATCATGTGGTGAGAACATCCGTTGTCAATGTACCATTCATCCTTGCCTTTAATTGCACAGAGAGCAAGACCACATCTTACTTCTTATTTTTTCTTGTTAACATGAATGTTGGTGAGTCCATCTTTCTTTGATCTTACACTATCATCTGTTTGTGTTCCATATTGACTTTGATGATTCATTGGTCTATTCCTGCATTCTCTTTCTACGTGCACAAACTTGTTACAAGACTAACATCTTATGTGACCAGAAAAAGGAGCATAGGGATCATAATATGTTTGTCTAATCTTTCTTCTATTGCAATCAACTGCTTTATGACCAAAATTGTTGCATGAAAAACAATATCCCTTAAAGAAACCCGAGTACCTGGGAGTTGAAGGTCTTTCTGTGTAGTTTCTATCTGTCTCTAACCGAAACAATTTGCTTCTGCAATTGGCTGCAATATGTCCATAATTATGACATATAAAGCATTCAACATTATTGATCAAAGGAGAGAAATTAGAATCGATCGATACTTCTATAGTTAGGAGCGAAGGGTTTTTTTTGAAAATTCATGTTTGTCGATTGACCTTTTGACACTTTAAACACTTCAGGTCTTTGCATTGATATCCTTTGAATCTTTAGCATTGGTTTGTGAATTAGATTCTCCTTTAACAGTTTCATGAAAACCAAGACCAAATTTAATAGAAGGAGATCTTTGACTACTAAGAATATTATCCAGAATCTTAGTACTATCTTGAAACCTCAAGTGTTTATCCTTTTCTTCTAATTTACCTTTTAAAATGTTTACCTCAACCTCCAATTTTTGACACTGTTTCTTCATACTTTCTTCTACCCCTCTTCCTTCTTCTACTTTCTCATTCAAAGTTAGAATTTCTTCTTTCAACTCATTTTCTTGTTCTTCAAATGTTTGTAGAAGATCTTCATTCTTCTTATTTGATTTTTCCAGATCTTCTTTGAGACAAATGATTTCTACTTCAAGTCCTTCATTGTGCTTGGTTACTTCATCTTGCAGCGTTTGATATTGGTCTATCTGATCTTTGTTTAGTTGCTCAATTGCCTTTCTTTCTTGTAACTGTTCATTCAATCTAGAAATCATATTTTTGAAGATACATTCCCTCTCATTAAATAAAATCTGTTGATCTTCAAATTTAATCTTGAGATTAGCAATTACTGTTTCTAGATCCATAACATTGCTTTCACTTTCATATTCACCATCTGCAACATTGCAAGTACAAGGAAGTGAATCACAAGAACAACAATCAATATTTGTTTCATCCTCTTCATTTTTTGCTACACATGTTTTCTGAGATATCTTCTTTCTTTCAGTAGCCTTCTTCGTTTTCTTCCTTCCCATTGTGACAAATCTCCTTCAAGCGATCAAGCTTCTTCAAAAGGACCTGCTCTTATTCCAATTGTTGGGAAAAATACTGAGAGGGGGGGGGGCTAAATCAGTGTTTAGAGCTTACTGAAAACTTTTACTTTTTCTTTACTAAATTCCATACACGACTTTAATGAACCCAACTCGCGTATACAAGCGGATATATTTAAGGAAACTTGCATCTGTCCAGAGATCTTATTATGCAGATAATTCTTTACTTAGATCAGTGCATCATTCATTCATCATATGTTTAGTAAGCAATAAGCATAAACAGTAAGAACAGAATAAATCATCACACATAAGCAACACACATGAACACCAGGATTTAAGGTGGAAACCCAAGTCGGGAGAAAACCACCGCTGTTGTTGTCTCTATCTTCAATATTTATTATAAAGAAAATTGCTTACAATCTTGTACTGGTGCAGACTCATACCAGCACGCAGGCACCCACCTGCAAAAGTCTGCAACCTTCTCTCGTTCTCTAGCTACTACTGGAAGGGAGCTCCAACCCCCTGATCTCGTTTACCAGCCACTCCTGGAAGGGAGCTACTACCCCCTAATCCCGTTTACCAGCAACCACTAGAAGGGAGCTACGACCCCCTCACTGAAGGCTCCAACCCTCAACACCACTGCAGACCACGTTTCATAAATTTTCACACTGGATCCAACAGTTTCCACACAACTCACCTTGTAGACCTCTTTTCATCAGATTTTCAGACTGGACCCACTCCACACATTTAAGCTCAAAGGACATACATCAAACTGAAACTCATACCCTTATCAAATCATTCACTTAATCATCAACCAACCAACCAACAACTGATCTTTAATAACAATCAATCAGCAGCATAATCAGTGTTCAAACAACCCAGATCTGTATGAAGACATCATTGACAGATAACAGTAAAACGACAAAACAGATCAGAAATTTCCTTCCGCACACTTTAGCAAAACCCTAGATTCCATACGCGCTTTTGCTGAAACGAACCTACGTATAGATCTGCAAACATTACAGAACTGCGCAACTCATCAAAATAGATAATCAGCTCAGATCCTACCCTTTACTTCAGCAAACATTCGCCAAATCACAGATCTAAACATTTCATCAACAGATCTAGAAAATACATTGTCATTTCAGGTCTAGAGATCCTGATCCATCATAGTATTCCTAGGTGCATTATTATTTCAGATCTATCAATAAATTGTAACCCATTCCATGCAGATATACTTCAAAGTGAAGTATTCATTAATACCCAAATCCATGCACACCCATGCACTATGATCTTCTCCTCCTTACATAGTTTTAGCCTTTACCAATACCATGAGCCAAAACCACACAACTTCCGATGGTAATCTTGGACGGAATCAAATAGACAATTCAACGCTCAATATTGTAGGCTAATACCATGGTAATGCCCCTTGGTATCATAATTTTAGAGCACAAAAGGAATACGCGACTTTGCTTCTTTGTCCCCACGTGTATACGTGACTTCTCTTCATAAAAATTGTGTATATACTAATTCTGAATGTATAAGTGGGTTGCCTTCATAAAGTAGAGTATACATTGCCTCCATACACGGGTTGCCTTCATCAAACCTATGTATACATTGAGAAATATTTCCTGTTTCATTTCTCTGGCACTTACTGGAATTCCTTTCTCTGTCACATCTGAACTGACCTGTAGAAACATCATTTTTACATCTTTAAAACATATGTTGCTTATCAAAAGACAACTCATCAAGTAGGTTTCCATCAAGGACAACTTCATCAAGTGGGTTGCCATCAAGGACAACATATTGCATCATTTTGCCAACATTTATATATGCAATCATAAAGATTGGAGCATCCCTCCATTTAGATTTAGAGTCTCAACCTGTGACTTTTATAAGGTTAATCGAGTAATATAGTATAGAAAATAGTAGCTACACCCTTATTTGTATATCCGTGTTCGATTATTCTATGTGACATTTATAATTGTGGGTTATATTTATAAGCATTTAAAAAAAAAAAAAAACTTAATTTGTATAACCTTACCTTATTTTGGATGGATGCTTAAGACTGTCATTTTGTACTATGACATGTAAGAATATATTATTTGCTTAAACATTGCTGGTACATGGATACCAATATGACAAAAGTTTTGCTTAAACATTGTTGGTACAAGGATACTGATATAAATTATGAATTATGTTATGGATATGGTATCTATAAATTTTACATATCAACATGAATGATGAGATAGAAATAAAATAGTGATCACACTTGACTATTTAAGGTGAAAATGAATTTATAGACTTATTGGATAAACATAACCAAGTATGTTATATGAACTTAAGGATCAGTATCGTAGATAACAATATATTTGGAATGTGTAGAAATTGTAATTTGAGTAACAATTTGCTTTGAATATATTGATACATATGTTATAATTTGTGGACAAGTGTTTACATCGCAAATGGTATCATTACCAAACCGACCGCGTGATGACAAAACTCCAAGAACAATTGAGATTCACTGAGGTTCCATGATAGGGTGTTAACCCTGGTTCTACTAGGAGGGGTGGAGGTGTTTCCTACCATTTATCCTCCAAAACCTGGAGTCATGGGAGGGTTGTGCGAGTCACACTCCCTAGACGTGTGATGATGACTGCCGGATGCCCATTGCCTACTAGAGAATCAAGTCGATATAGCCGACGTTGTAACCCTTGAGGCCTATGAATGGTTAGGTCAATATAATTGACGCCATGTCATGCTAGTAAAGGACGGATAGGATGGGAGCGGAAGAGATTAGGAAGGATAGGATGATTCTAGAATAGCTTGGGAATTCTGTTGGGACAAGACGTGACTACTAAATTTGTAAACCAATAAAAGATCAAAACATAAATGTTAAAGTGATCTCACACATTAAATGAAAATTCAATTATATACTTGCAGAATTTTTATTATGGTACACCACCCTTATATGATTATACTAATCACTTAAATAATTAATAATATACGACATAAAAAAACTTAACTTCAAAACGAAGTTTTCTGATGGAGGAGTGTATGTAATGACCCAACTCGAGTTATAGGGAACATAGAAATATTAGCATGCATATGATAGCTACATATGCATGCATCACGTGTACTGCACTAGTATATGCACTAATCAATTATGAAAAGTCTCAGTGTAGGGTAATGAGTGAATTATTGAAGTATTGAGTAAATACCTAACTCACCAGAATATTATTGAGGTATTGAGTAAATATCTAACTCACCATAATATAATAAATGTATTGTGAGGTAAAAGTTATACCTACCACTATCATAATATAACTAATATATTGTTCAAAGGAAAGTAAAAGCATTGACTTATGCAAAGAAAAGATGATATTTTAATAAAATCCAAGATATTTACTAAATGATGATATTTAATAATAAATCCAAGATATTTTAGGAATCCAAGATATTTATTAAATAATAATATTTTAATATAAATCTAATATATTTATTTAAAAGAGGATATTTTAATAAATATCTTGAAAGGGGATTTGACTAAGATATTTATTAAAAGAGAATATTTTAATAAATATCTTGAAAGGGGACTTTTGTATAAAATGAGAAGGGGCAGAACTTGATGGGTGAGTGAGATGGGAAAACTGACCCAAATGCTGTCAGAGGATTTCTAACTGTGGGAGACCTAAGCAGTGAGTTCTAACAGAGTCATAGAGTGATCTTGATTGTTATTGGAGTTTTGCGCACAGGGGCCAAAATACTTGTCTTCTGGATCTGGGGACCGGAGAGGTTGACCCCAGATAGGCTGGGAGGAAAATGGCGGTTTGGTAATGGGAGCGGGAGCCATGACGGGTCAGGAACATCTTCAAACACGGTTACAGGTAAGTATTCAATAGTGAATTGATATATTCTGCTTCAAAAATTTCACGCTAGATTGTGTAGTATCAATTTGTTAGTCGTTAATTTTGAAATTTAGGACCTTACATTTGGGAAGGCATCTCCCGAGATTTTCTGAAAGCTCTGTCCTCCATGAACTTTACATCTCGTCGTACTACAATCTTCCTACTGCCAGGAATGTAGATTTTATATGCCTTAGCATTTTCGCCATATCCCACCAGATATCCCTTTTCTGCAGTCTGATCCAATTTCTTCCTCTTTTGTTCGGGTATATGGCAATATACCAAACTACCAAAGATCCTGAAATGACTCACTTCTGACTTTCTGCAAGTGAAGACACCCTCTGGTGTAATCTTACCTAGTGCCTTGTGAGGAATCTTGTTCTAAACATACACAGTTGTACTGCATGCTTTCGCCCATAGAAATTTGGGCATATCTTGATCATATAGCATTACCCTCGCTGCTTCAATAACAGTTCTATTTTTCCTCTCTACAACCCCATTCTGCTCTGGATTATAAGGAGCGGTCCATTCTCTTTTGATGCCTTCCCTTACGCAGAACTCAGTGAAAATTTTATCAACATATTCTCCAGCATTATCTGAACACAATATCTTTATCCTCTTTCATGTCAGTTTTTCAACCAGACCCTTGAACTCTTTGAATCGATCAAAGACCTCATCCTTGGTCTTTAGAAAGTAGGTCCAAGTTTTCCTAGAATGGTCATCAATGAAGGTGACGAAGAATTCGGCACCACTAAGAGCTCTGGTGGACATTGGTCTGCAGATGTCTGAGTGTATTAATCCTAACAAACTCTTAGCCCTACTGTTGCTTCTGGAGTAAGCTGATTTTGTGCACTTGCCTAGTATTCACCCTCTGCAAACATCATCCCGTTTGGTGCTCAAGTCTGGAACTATGGAGATTCAAGTTGAAACTTATACAGTTTGTTGCTCCTGACTCCAATTTGGGCTTTCTTCTTCCAACTCGGGTGTTTGACATATACCTTCTTCCCAATGAAGTATACGTCATAGCCCTTGTTTTGTAGCTAAGATACAGAGAGTAAGTCCATCCCTAATCCTATATAGAGAGCAAGTCCATCCCCAAGCCTGGCACATGCAGCACATCGGTGGCTCGAAGCCAATCTCCTGCTTCAGTTTGAAAAACTACGGTACCTCTTCCAACAGGGGTACATTTCGCCTTATTTCCCATGGTGATCTTGAAGTTCATTTATTCTTCTTGATAGCTTGAAAAACATTCTCATATTCCTGTCATATGTTCAGAAGCTCCACTATCAATATACCAAAACTCTAAGGAAGCAGAGCTTGACAAGCAAGCGAATTCTTCTTCCAATCTAGAAGCAATACAAAAATGTCATAATCCATCGCTTCTTTCATGCTTTCCTCTTTCTCAAGAGAACTGCATGAACCCTTTCGAGTTGCTGCTCCAGTAGCATCAATACTACGTTCCATTGCAGAATCTCCAACCCTATTACCTGATCTCTGCTCTAATACCATGTGAAAATTTCAAATCTGAAATTCTACTGCAGTAACTGATTTATTTCCCCTACTTATTTTCCACAATAAGTTATTTACAAAAAACCTTAAGTAAATATCAAAATAAATTCTACGACAGTTATCATATAATTCCATAGAGAAAATAACAATGAAATATAAGCACAATAATCAATCACATCAACACTGTTATTTTTGGACAATTGTCCTAAGAAAAACCCAATGCGAGAAAACCGGTGCAGTAGATGAGGGTTTATTTATTAATCTTCAGCAACAATCTCTTTACAAGGAATGACTCACAAAATAATTGAGAAACTTCCAAGAAAATACCTGAGATAATTTTCTCCTAACCTCCAGAGAAATTCTGACACCAACAAGGCTTTTTGACCTCCACTATGTCACCTCTGCATGATCCTCTGCACAGGGACTACGTGAGGACTGCGTCCCAAATTCGCAGCAATCTGCGCTCTCCCTCTGCGCTACCACTCTGTTGCTCTGCGTCCTTCCTCCTCGAGCTCTGGCTGATGCTGAAACCCTCTTCTTCCTCCGCCCTACAACTCTTCCTCTGAAATCAAATTCTAAATTCTGAAGAATCGACTTCCCTTGGTTTACTGAGTATTTTCCTGGCTTGCTTTCCAAATGGCCCTCAAGCCTTCCTTTATAATCTTCTCGTTGAAAAATCAATGGCCCAAATTAGAACTCTAATCAACAACTAAGATTAAAACTTGACTTGATCTTCGTTCTCTAGAAGATTCACACTTTTTTTTATTAATACCCATTCATTATTTAATTTCCCTAGGTTTTGACTTAGGGTCCTCTTTAAAATAATTAATTATTTTAATAAAACATGACCCGAGTGGAATTTCCACAAACAATTTATGGGTTCTTTGGAATACTATTGTTTAAGCCTCCTCACCAAATTTGAGACTAAGATCACTTTTCGACGCTACAAAAATCAACACCAGTCTCACACCCCAGCTTCGGCACTGAATCCTGACTGTCTCACAACAGAAATATGGACTCCCTCTGAAGCTCTACACAGCCTCTCCGTGATTGGCTCTACACTGCTTCTCTGGACTACTCTCTGCCCTCTCTGCCTTGTTCTCTCCAAATCAGAAAAGATCTCCAACTGGAAATTATCTCTGCCACTCTACAAGAATCAACTCGATCGATCTTCTCTCTGAGCACTGCTCACCAAAGAATTTCGATCTCTAGACTTTGTCAATGTATTTTCCAAATGCCCCATCAAGTCCTTATAATCTTCTCGTTGAGACTTCAACGGTCGAGATTAAATTGCAAATCAACGACTAAGATTAACTTGACTTGATCTCCATCTTTATCTAGAAGATTCACACCGTGTTTTATCAATACCCTTTAATTATTTTAATTTCCTAAGTTTAAACTTAGGGTCCCATTAAAATTAATTAATTATTTTCATAAAACACAATCTGGGTGGAATTTCCCAAAACGTTTTTTGGGTTCTTTGGAATACATGTGTCTAAGCCTCCCTGCAAAATTTGAGAATTAGAGCACATCTGATGCTACCAAAAATCAACACTCCCTCTTATCGAGGAATGTGCTTTAGTAATACATCTTGTTGAAGTATCACCCAGCCTCTATAACATCTCCCTCTCCGTTGCTGATGCCTGACACTGCTTCCCATCAACACTAGGTTGTTGCATCTATGTTGTTGTTGACCCTGCATACTGCTGTCAATTGCTACTGCATTGCAACAGAAAAACATCCAAGTACTGAACTAAGTGTTCAATATGATGCATCTCGTACTGAAGATATGACTGTTGCTAGTCTCAAGGATCCTTCCCAACTACAATTCTTTCGATCTACAACTCTAGATCACCCGAATTCTCCCATGGAAATATGTGATTAATCATTGCGAACTCCTCCTCCATGATCCTCGCAATTGCAGCCTACGGATCATGCTTCTCATCTTTGTCCTTCTTCTTGAGAGGACACTATGTAGCATAATGTCCCATCTCGCCACACTGGAAGCATTTAATATTTGAGAGGTCCTTCTTCCGCCTCCACTGCTCCTGCTACCCCTTTGATGTAAGGGTTGCATTCTCATCCTCCTCCTTGGGCTTCGTCCCACTGCTGTTGCTGCCATCAAGCTTGCACTTGAGTAAGTCTCTCCTCATCTCTTCCTGTTGAAGAGCCTCCCACATTCCTTCCCAATTCCACAACTTCTCTCTACCCAGGATACTCTGGACAAAGACTTGATATTCTTTGGACATGGAATTCAGAGCCAATCTGACCATCTTCGTGGCCTAAGGAGTTGCTCCTACAACTACCAGCTGATCTCGGACATCCTGAAGTTTTGCAAGGAATGGATCAATGTGTTCTCCCTTCTACATCCTTGTACACCGCATCTTTTCCTCCAAGAACATCTTCCGTTGTTCAGAAGACCCCTGATATAGCGTGGCCAACGCATCCCACATTTCATTTGCAATCCCTTTGGTGTAAATATGTGATATGGTGTGATCCTTCACTCCGTCGAGGATCAACCCTTTGGCTCTTGCCATGTTCTTCTTGAAGTCTCTCAACGGTGTTGCATCTATAGGTTCAGCTATTGCACTATCAATGAAGGCCTTGAGCTCATGCTCATCCAAAAGGAAGGAGAACCTTTGCTTCCAGATTACATAGTTGGAGGCACCCTCCAACCGATCCTGATCACACAACCCACTGGTTACCATCTCACCCAATCAAATGTCGAACTGTTGCCTCTAACCCTCTACGCAGCTGGCTCTATGCCCTCCCTGTTGGAGTCAGCCAAATAAGTCACGATCTCGCCGCTTCTGCACAGGAAATTAGAATTTCTTGGGCATGAAATTCTCTGAGGTCAAAATTCCCTCAAAAGTGGCTTCTTCTTCTCTCTTCTAACGCTTTCTACACTAGCAACTATTGCTACACGAAAACTGCATCCCACCAGTAGCTGATTTGCGTTGAATCTGATGTGATGCTCCCTCTGCCTCTGAAAAACTGCAAACTAGAAAATCCTACCTCTCCGTTGATTCACTCAGAGAGAGATTTCCTTGCAGATCAAGCCCTCCTGGCTTCGACTTCGCAATCCCTAGGGAAATCGATCTACTTCTTACATAGCTCTTTGATCTCCTTTCTGCTCAACACTGCATCCTTCTGGTCTACTCTCTTGCTTCTCCTGCACTGTTATACAAGCTGGATACCATGTGAAAATTCCTAGATTTGGAATCCTATTGCAGCAACTGGAAAATATTCACCTAACTGTTAACTCTTACTTAACAATTTATTTGCAGTTATCTACAACAAACACTGAATACATCACACTGCAACCTTCACTAAATAAATTGCAGAAAAAATAAGTGCGGAAACAAGATCTGAGCAAGAAGACATAATAGACACACGAAACCCTTATTTTTGGACTAACTCCCAAAAAAAACACAATACGGGAAAATCGGTGCAGCAGCTGAGGGTTTGTATTATTATGCAATAATTTCCGAGTACAATTCTTCGGATGCCCAGACTGGAAATCCTATACAGAGATCTAACTAAACAAAGAACTAATGAGATGCTCTCACCTCGTCACTGGAAGATCTGGCACTGATCTGCGCTGGAGATGGCCTTCTGCATTGTCTCTGTGCAGTATTGTCACACCTACGTAGTCACCGCTGCTAGGACTGCGTTGCACCTCCTCTGATCTCTCTACCAACTGGAAACTTCAGCCCTCTAGCCTCCTGGTCTCACACCCCGGCTCCGGCACTGAATCCTGATTGTCTCACAGCAGAAATACGGGCTCCCTCTGAAGCTCTGCGTGGTTGGCTCTGCACTTCCTCTCTGGACTGCTCTCTGCCCTTTCTGCCTTGTACTCTCTAGATCAGGAAAGATCTCCAATCGAAAATTATCTCTGCCTCTCTGCAAGAATCAACTTGAACAATCTTCTCACTGAGCACTGCTCACTAAAGAATTTCGATCTCTAGACTCTGTCAGTGTATTTTCCAAATGCCCCATCAAGTCCTCCTTATAATCTTCTCGTTGAGACTTCAACAGCCGAGATTAAATCGCTAATCAACGGCTAAGATTAACTTGACTTGATCTCCATCTTTTTCTAGAAGATTCACACTGTGTTTTATTAATACCCTTTAATACTTTAATTTCCTAAGTTTAAACTTAGGGTCCCATTAAAAATAATTAATTATTTTCATAAAACACAATTTGGGTGAAATTTCCCAAAACGCTTTCTGTGTTCTTTGGAATACATGTGTCTAAGCCTCCCTGCAAAATTTGAGACTTAGAGCACATTTGATGCTACCAGAAATCAACAAACCTTGGCACACAATTATTTCCGGCTCCCCTTTTATGCCACGATTGGCGTCTTTAAGGTCACAGTCCCATCAAATTATAAGATTGTAATTCTCAGGTTCTTCTAGCACCTTCCTCTAACTTAGACATGGCCCTAATCACCTTTCTTGGAGGCCCAATTCTGGTCCTACCATAGGTCTCTCTTTTACAGCTAAATCTCAAGTTTATGAGGCTTATACTTGACCCTTGATGTGGCCTGAATTACTTTAGTAAAGCCTTTATCTGCAGCCTACTCAACCTTAACCTTGTCTCCTATTTGAAGCCTATACAAAACTTATTCGGCCTAGTCAAGATTATTCCTAAGGCCTTTTGGCCCTCCTGTTGTCATTTGGTTCCTCTAAGATTAGGCTTGAGGATATTTGACCTTAATCTAAGGTTTCAGCCTTCTTCTTCTAGCTGCAAATATAAAAACCATAATTAGTCTTTTCGATGGCTTCTCTTTAACCCAAGCTCTGATACCATGTTGATTTTTACATGATTTCCTTAACTAATAATTACTTGCAATGATTCTTAAACCAATTCATCTTAAACCACATTCATCATTAAGTAATTAAACTAGAAAGTCACCAACAATAAAACAATAATGAAAGTAGAGATAGCCAAACACGAGAAAATTTATAATGGAAAACCTCAAACCAGTGGAAGAACCTAGCAACCTTTTCTTCGAGAAACTTTCCAATTCAACAAGAGACATAATCTTAACTTTCCGGTAAACGAAGACAAACTAACCAGTAACCAAACCTAAGTCAACCTTGGTCAAACTGCCCTCAATTAGCTTCCAAAATTCAGTTTGTTGTCCCTTTGGAATTTTGGCCTTCTATAAACTCGGTCTACTATGTCTCTGAAATTTTCGATCTACTATGTCTCTAAAATTTTCGGTCTGCCAAATTCTTGACTTCCCTTTTTAACCTTGATTTTCCTTTTTCTATCTCCTCCTTCGCTTGAACATAAGCGATCCAAATTTCCTTTTTGAGCAGGAGGTTGAAGACTTTATATAGTCTTCTAGGAGGTCAAATGGGTGCTTCTATAAGTTGGGCCAACTTGATGTTTTAAAATTCCCTCTTTTTAAAGTCGACATGAAGAACATGTCTTGTATTTATTATTACATAATTTTGAAGTGCTAAAACAAATTATGAACACCTACCTTAGCTACAAAACTTCATGAATGCCCTAAATGACTTGGCAAGAGGACAACAAGAGTTGGTGCAAACTATAGTAAAAAGGAAGCAAGAGTTGGTGCATTTTTTCAGTCAATCCATAGCCAATATTCAAGGAAATCAACAAAATGCCGACAACAATGGTGCAAGAGAATGGAATGGCTACAATGGGCAACATGTTGAGGCAAGAAACAGTTCTAGTCCAACCCAACATAATTCACAGTCATCCAGTAGAATAACACTCAAGCCCCTCTTACCAAAAATTTTGGAAGAGTAGCCAGCTGAACACCAAGGCAAACAAAGACAAGGTGAAAATTTTACTGATTATCTAAGGGAGTACCAGGCATAAGGAGAAGAGTTTCAGGCAGCAATGCCCATTCAATATTTTTGTGATATCAAGTACAAGAACAAGCCCAAAGATTATACTCGGGGGTCACAAAATTATGAGCTCCCAAATAAAGCAAGGAAGATAACCATCCCTCCCCTTGATGGAATATCTAGATGCACGACCAGAACATGGGTACAAAAGTTGGATACATATTGAGAATAAAGATTTTTCACAGTTATACTTACTGTCAAAATTTTCTGAAAACAAATTGTGTAGATGTTTAACCCTGTCAATTCGATGACGGAGACGAAGGCCATCCAATATGCTACACTGCATTAAGAGGGTGAAGCTCACGAGTGGTGGTACCATGGGCTAATCACCATGGGCATTCTAGCATCACCTCCTATCTGGAGTTCACACAGAAGTTGATCAATCAGTTTGACAATAAGTACCATGAGCTTCACTTCAGAGAACTAGCACAACTTAATCAAATGGGCACTCCAAATGTGTATCTTTCAGAGTTCCAATGGATACCAACCACGGTGTCTGATATATCAGAACACAAGTTGGTCATGCTCTTCATCGAGGGATTAGCTAAACCCTTGCGTGGTTGAGTTAAAGCCTTCGAGCCAGGATCTTTACAGGATGCCATCAACACGACAACAGATATGGAGGATGCGGTAACTAAAACTAAAGTCCCCTCCAAGCCCTCACTTCCTTCATAGAATAAAGATAAGACACCTTTCTAGAAGGAGGAGTTTGGGAAAGGTAGGACAAATAGAGACACTCAAATGAGTTGTAATATTCCCAGTTAGCAGCAGCTAATCGGAAATATTAATTTTGATTAATTTTGCCTTATATAGTTAAAATATAAATAAAGTGGGGATGTGACTCACTTAGGATAAAGAACACCCCTTAAAGTCCCCTAGGAAATACAACGTTATGGTCAAGGTGGGCCAAAGGGGGCCAAGAGACAACGTAGGGAGGGGGACACACTTAGACAGCGTGGGCCAAAGAGGGACAGCGTAGCATGGTGGGACCAAGGAGAGAGGGAGGCTCACCCAAGATAAATAGAGGAGTGGCTACCTCATTTCTCTCATGATTGATGATTATGCATTTTGGAGATTGTCTCTAGACATTGAGCACGCTTGCTGTTTAGCTAGTCTGCACGTACTGTTCAGTACACCGGGTGTCTCCGTGCGGAGATCCCACCCTCAGCCTCGGGAGACTTCGAGTGCTTGCTCAGGTGAGGTATTCTATAATCATTTTTGCAGGAGGATTTGTGGTTGCCCTTGTTGTGGTTCAAAGCATCTAGGGATTGCAGTCTTGAGAGGAAGGACGCAGTTCATTTTGGGAGAGCTCCGGATTGGTGCCATCTTGGAGGATTCGGGCCGGAGAAGTGAGTAAGGGTCCAGCCCTTGCCTATTGGAGATATTTGGGAGAGATCAAAGCTTCAGTCATTAAGGAGCATTCCTTGGAGGGACAGCGCAGTCTTGCAAAGAGAGGACGCAGTTCTTGTTGGGGGAAGTTGCGGATTGAGGTGATTTGGGTGGATTCAAACCGGAGGATTAGGGAACGGATCAGCCCTTACCTATTGGAGACATTTTGCAGAGGGAGAGACCATATTTTGTAGTGTTGCCTTCAGGGTCAGCGTTTTCCCTTGAGGGATAGCGTAGTGCCTCAAAGGAGGTATTTTCCGGGGTCAGCCATTCTCGAAAAGCTCTCTGGGTTTTTCTGGGTTTTAGGAGAGGAGGCCATTCCCAGAGTTTCAGCATTTTCCGAGTTGGGGAACAGCCCCAAAGACTCATTCCATTCCAGCAGTTGCAGAAGCACGACAACATTTTCCAGTGGCTTGGAGATTACGCAGTTGATAGAGGGAGCAGCCATTCCATACATTGTTCTGAGAGTATTTATACCCTTGCCTTGAGCAAGCCGAGGTGCTATCATTCTAATCACCTTTGTACTTTCCTTATTTCTCAGTATTAATAAAATGGCTCAGCATTCTCCATATTGTGTATTTTGTCTCGTGATTTATCTTTAGTTGCTGTGTACCTTGTTTGTGTGCTTTATATTACTGTTTATTTCCCTTCAGGATATTACAGTGGTATTAGAGCCTCATTCTTGGCTCAGCCGTGGGGATATTTTTCTATGAACAGAGAGGGTAGGCAGAATCTTACCCACCAAACGCAATAGAGGTGGAAAATATGGGGATCTCACAACAGTGTTACTAGCATTTACCAGCCTTCAGTAGGCCAACCAGGTTCACGATGCCTACATTCTTACCTCCAGTACCGAGTGAGAAAGGGGGGCGGCATGATCATAATACCCTTTGGAGATTATTTCCGCGAATGGCAGTCCATGGGGGAAAACTTCAGAACAGCGTTGCCCTTCAGAGATTACTGTCATCTCAGGCGGGATGAAGAAGGAAGTAACAGTGGGGGATCTAGCACGCAGAGTTCAGAGTTGCAGCGTACCATTGGAAGGACACCTTTTCCCATACATTATGGATCCACCGATTGCACGGTTCGGGATCGGGTGGAAAAGATGGATACCTCTTTCCAGCTTGACCGAATAACGGAAGGGGAAGCCATCAAAATGGCTACCTCGCACTTGGAAGATGAGGGCACACAGGATCATGGGGAGCATGTGGATACACCCAGTATGATGCAGGGGTCACCGGTGTTGGAGACTTCTTTGACCATATCGGTTGACATCTTAGTAGAGAGAGTAGAGATTACCCCAATAATGCCATCCATTGAGGTAATGACAGGGGTAGTGTCCGAGTCTTCGGGTGGTAGCAGCGTGCGAAAGACGAGTGACCTGACAGGAGATGTATCCACCTTTGATGAGGCACTAGGAGATACAAAGGTATTGGACGATGGTCGCACACAACGGTGTCATCAGCTTCGAGTCGACCTTCTAGTTTTGAAAGGGAAGGCCACATCAGTACGAGAGGCTATTTTGTTGCAGAACAAGGAGCTAGAGGGCATGAGAGTGGTTTGTGCCGAGTCAGCGGCCAAGTTGGCCAACATTGGGGAACAACTGGATTCCCTAATGGTACGGCTAGAGGGCACATTGGAGTGTCAGAGCAGACCCCTTCAGGCATGCATAAACGGGGCTAGTAACATTGTTGGGACACCTCTTTCCATTGGAGAGAGAGAGGTGGAGCCACCTAGTCAGATCTCATACATTGACTTGGTTAGCGGGATGAGACGAACGGAGTTGCATAGGGTGCAGCATCCGCATGTTGAGGTTGGAAGATGAGAGATTTTGAGTTGGTACCTGGTGGAGTGGGTTATGGAGATATTGGTGGACCCGGGTGTAGTTCAGCAGGAGTTTCCAGGTGCTGGGAATACAGGATCCCCAGACTGGCATTGGGATCTAGGCAGGACTACCTATCGTTTCCTAGGCAAGTCGGTTGACTATGTCTTGGAGGGTACAGTTGGCCTAGCAGTTGAGCATGCGCATTCGCTAGGGGAGTTTCGATCAGCTCCAGCAGTCCACCAGTTTATGGGCAGACTCCCTAGGTTGTCTTGGTATGACACTTATATGCGGGGTCACAGGGTGATCAACATACCTTGGCAGGAGCTTGTCGGAGGAGGTTGCATTGGCAGGCCACCAGATGGTGCCTTGTATGGAGCCAAGGGTTCTTCACCTTTGTGTGGGGCACAGAGGTCACAGCGGAGCCGAGCAGTGGTGGTATCACTACTGACACATAGGTAGATTCACTTCTCGGACCCCTTGGGGAGGGTTTGGAGTGATGATCCATTCGTCGGCGGGTATAGCGATGCGACAGTGGAGGTGATGATACTGATTGGGGGTGGTCCAACATGTAGAGACATAACTCTAGGTCATCACATCCAAGGACGTGTGGGAACCTCTAGCATTGAGCAGTGGGCTACCGGTGGACATGGAGTCGCATGGTGGTGTACCGTAGTGTGTGGGACTGCATTGTGGAGTAGGAGTGTCCTACATCGCATTGAGAACACACGAGTGACTGATGCCTTGACACAGACAAGGCACGAGACGGTACAGGGTGGTACAGCAGTAGTAGGGGGTATCCAGCAGTATACAGGGATATGCCTCAGTATGCAGTGGCATGTCGAGGAGTACATGGATGATCGGTGGTATGCGAGGGTGTACGATGCTGCACAGCAGGGTCTTAGAGTATTGCCTCCAGGGAGACTCACAAATAGGGACACCGAGCTTACCTTTGGGGGTAGTTCACCCAGGGTCGATGGGGAGACCGATGAGCGATACTTGACAGTATCTGAGGGGACTCACGCACCTGACTCTCTTCTACATCACTCACAGGCACAGTCGATTGTGTTGTTGTCCTTTGGCACTTTGGGCATGAGCAGTGGGGTACGCGAGGCTCACCCAAGATATTTGGATGACACTCAACACACTAGGGGAGAGACTTCTCAGCAGTGGCGTCGGTGCGCTAGTTGACAGCCACAGGTTAGGGGATGAGATGATCCTCTGTAGGGGTGGCGCATCAGTCATCGCTGAGCCTATGCTTGGGGAGCGGGTCGTGAGGGAGACATGCATCACTCTTTTCTCTGGGCATGTCGAGACCATGCATGAGCAGAGGCTACTGGGTACAGCAGAGGTAGCATCCCAGTATGTGTCTGAGCTCCAGACAATGTATCGACACATTATCGAGAGGGTGGATGGCAGATCCAGTGGAGATGGTTGGCAGAGACAAGAGGGATCCACATACCTTGGGTCAATTGCGAGTATCAGATATCTATCTATCAATTGCATTCAGGGGGTGGCTATTTGTCACATATGGCTTCCAGCGGTCATCGGTACTACACAGTGGCCGACACAGGACAGGTTAGCATGCATTATATTTTTCCATGATATATGGACCCTTTATAGTGGTCACGAGCAGGGACTAGAGATGAGGCACGGAGGGATTCCTGCAGTTGTCAGAGCTATGGTGCAGTAGGTCCGACTAAGGGATGCAGAGATTCAGTTGATTGGTAGCCCACTCTGTCTCATGATGGTCGGAGTCAGGACAGAGAGTGGTCTAGTTCACTGTTGGGTTGCCACATGGGGGTACACGGAGGACTTCATCGGATGGCAAGGCAGACTTTCTCTATTGCTGCATAGATTCAGAGCTGCATTCAGAGGGGTAGGTATCGGCATCAAGGTGATGCCTGGGTCGGATGAGATTTTCTCTCATAGATCTCTTGCCACTAGGTCTCAGGAGAGGGGGATACAGTCTGCGCATGACAGGGAGTACCTCCTGATCAGAGTAGCGCAGCATCAGCATGGTGGTACCTCTTCGAGGTTAGCAGGCGACTTGAGCATTACAGCTCTACACAACTCGATAACCTCTATGGGTGAGCTATATACTACATGGGGTGATCATGTATATCTTCCATCGGGCTTTAGCGAGTCATTGATGAAGTGGTGGACTTCATTAGCATGGCAGGATGGTGAGTGGAGCAAGTGGAGCTTCATGTTGGACAGGATGACTTGGGATCCCAACGTTGAGAGATCCCTCCATATCAGGGTGATACAGAGGACAGGGAAGATTCAGTGGCATATCTGGGACCCAGGCACATTTTACAGTGATGGTGGGGAGCATCAGCTAGAGAGGAGGCTTGTTCGGGCATTGCTTGAGGACAAGCAATTTTTGGCGGGAAGGACTGTAATATTCCCAATTAGCAGCAGCTAATCGGAAATATTAATTTTGATTAATTTTTCCCTATATAGTTAAAATATAAATAAAGTGGGGATGTGACTCACTTAGGATAAAGCACACCCCTTAAAGTCCCCTAGAAAATACAACGTTATGGTCAAGGTGGGCCAAAGGGGACCAAGAGACAACGTAGGGAGGGGGACACACTTAGACAGCGTGGCCCCAGCCAGCGCAAATGAGTTGGCAGCGTGGGCCAAAGAGGGACAGCGTAGCATGGTGGGGCCAAGGAGAGAGGGAGGCTCACCCAAGATAAATAGAGGAGTGGCTACCTCATTTCTCTCATGATTGATGATTATGCATTTTGGAGATTGTCTCTAGACACTGAGCACGTTTGCTGTTTAGATAGTCTGCACGTACTGTTTAGTACACCGGGTGTCTCCGTGCGGAGATCCCACCCTCAGCCCGGGGAGACTTCGAGTGCTTGCTCGGGTGAGGTATTCTATCATCATTTTTGCAGGAGGATTTGTGGTTGCCTTCGTTGTGGAGCAGAGCATCTAGGGACTACGCAGTCTTGAGAGGAAGGACGCAATTCATTTTGGGAGAGCTCCGGATTGGTGCCATCTTGGAGGATTCGGGCCAGAGAAGTGAGCAAGGGGCCAGCCCTTGCCTATTGGAGATATTTGGGAGAGATCAGAGCTTCAGTCATTGAGGAGCATTCCTTGGAGGGACAGTGCAGTCTTGCAAACAGAGGACGCAGTTCTTGTTGGGGGAAGTTGCGGATTGAGGTGATTTGGGTGGATTCAGACCGGAGGATTAGGGAAGGGATCAGCCCTTACCTATTGGAGACATTTTGCAGAGGGAGAGGCCATATTTTGTAGTGTTGCCTTCAGGGTCAGCGTTTTCCCTTGAGGGATAGCGTAGTGCCTCAAAGGAGGTATTTTCAGGGGTCAGCCATTCTCGAAAATCTCTCTAGGTTTTTCTGGGTTTTGGGAGAGGAGGCCATTCCCAAAGTTTCAGTATTTTCCGAGTTGGGGAACAGCCCCAAAGACTCATTCCATTCCAGCAGTTGCAGCAGCGCGGCAACATTTTCCAGCTGCTTGGAGATTACGCAGTTGATAGAGGGAGCAGCCATTCCATACATTGTTTTGAGAGTATTTCTACCCTTGCCTTGAGCAAGTCGAGGTGCTATCATTCTGATCACCTTTGTACTTTCCTTATTTCTCAGTATTAATAAAATGGCTCAGCGTTCTCCATATTGTGTATTTTGTCTCGTGATTTATCTTTAGTTGTTGTGTACCTTGTTTGTGTGCTTTATATTACTGTTTATTTCCCTTCGGGATATTACATGAGCTAAGGAGAAAACAACTTTGTTTTAATCGTAGGGAGCCTTGGGAGCTAGGACACAGGTGCAAGGGAAAAGGTAAACTACACTACACTGAAGTGCTTTTCGAGAATGACGAGGAAGAAGAAGCAAAACCGGCACAGGGCAGAGAGCATAGTTATTTAGATGAGAACCGATCTCACAGAGTTGTTGTATAAACCGACTCAAGAAAAGAGATATCAACGCCTTAGAAATAAGCCACTTTGAGGGGGCAACCTCCAATACATTACTTGAATGAACAATTCTTGGATGATACAAATTACAAAACCTCCTTTCTATATATAGGAGTCCATGGGGCCACAATGTAATCCTAGCCGACCTAACAATAATAATTTAAGGGCACTATAATAACAATATGGGGGTTACAAGGGTACAATAATAACAATAAGGGGGTTACACTAACAACAATAAGGGACTATACTAGTAATATAGGGACCTAACATGCCCCTCTCCTTCAAAAAAGTGTTGTCCTCAACGCTTGAGTAGCTCTGGGTGCTTCTGTATAAAATTCTCATCCTCCCATGTAGAATCTTCGGTGGGTAAGTTCTTCCACTTGATGAGATACTCTGAAATTGATCGATTCCGTAGCTGTCGAGTTCTTGTTTCCATGACCGCTTCAGGTTCCAATATGATTTTTCCTTCCTTATCAAGTTCTGGCAATATTGTTTGAACTGGAAGATTTTCACCTATAACCTTCTTTAAGCACGAAACATGGAAAACTGGATGTACTCGCGAAGAAGCAGGAAGCTCCAATTTGTATGCCATAGTACCAATCTTTTGCAACACCTTGTAAGGAACATATTACTTTGGTGAAGATTTATTATCCTTCTTAGTTTGCTTGAGGGACATTTTTTTATATGGTTGTAGCCGTAAAAATACCCAATCTCCTACATCAAAACTTCTCTCGCTGCGATGTTGATCTGCCTGTTGTTTCATTCGATTTTGTGCCAAATTCAGGTTATCCTTTAAGAGTTGGAGAACTTCTTGCTGATGCTCGATGTGTTCTTCCACTGCTTGAACCTTCGAATTTTCCCTTAAAGATGATGTGATGGATGGTGGATGATATCCATAAAGTGCCATAAATGGGGTGATTTTTGCTGCAGTATGGAAGGAAGTGTTATACCACCATTCAGCAAGAGGTAACCACTTGACCCATTGTGTTTGTTTATCAGATACAAAACAACGAAGATATCCTTCCAAACATTTATTTACGATCTCAGTTTGACCATCAGATTGAGGATGATAAGATGAGCCATGAGCTAATTGAGTACCCAAACAAGAAAATAACTCCGTCCAAAAATTTCCAGTAAAAATGGGATCTCTGTCGCTCACAATAACCCTTGGGCTTCCATGTAGCTTTTGAATTCTGTCCATAAATGTAGTAGCAACTGTACTTGCTTCAAATGGATGAGATAATGCACAAAAGTGTGCATACTTGGTAAGTCTATCAACTACCACCATGATGACACTCTTTCCTTCGGACTTAGGTAAACCTGTGATAAAATCCATTGAAATCTCCTCCCAACGTTGACTTGGAATGGATAAAGGTTGTAGAAGACCCGGGGTCTTAATTGTCTCAACTTCATTCTGCTGGCAAACCAAACATTCTACCACAAACTTTTGAATATCAAATTTAAGGCCATACCAAAAAAGTTCTTTCTTCACCCTGTGGTAAGTTTTTAAAAATCCTAAGTGTCCTCCTAAAGGACAAGTGTGCAATTCCAAAAGAATCTTTTGTCTTAGTTGGGAATTCTTACAAAGATATAAGCGATCTTTGTACCATAAGGAATCATTTTTCCAACTAAATGTATCAAATGTACTAGGATCTTGCTGCAACTTTTGAATGTGTCCACACTTCCTCGTCCTTCTTCCATTCATCCCTTGCTTCGGTTATCCAATCTAGTTGGATAATAGATATGGCACAAAGCAATTGATGCAGCAGCATTAAGCTTAGAAAATCCTTTGTATTTTAATAGATATAGGGGTCTTGTGTTTTCAAAAGAATATTGGTTTCTTATGTAATTATTAATGTTTTTGAGTGATTTAAATAAGAATTAATTAATTATTGAGAGAAATTTCTTAATGTTCCCGAATGATTGGAGAACATGAGAGAAGTAGGATAAGTTGAGATTTCATAGGGAATGACAGATTGAAAATTAATTATAAATCTTAAGTTAGAATTGGTTTCATGATTTTAAGAGATAAAGGAGAGCTTTTAGGACTAAGAGGATTCTTAGGAAATTGTTGAGTAAATTATGGATTTAAAACCATAATTGGCTTCAGAAACATTTTTATATATTGTAAGCCTCAAAGGCATAAAAATATATAGGTAGAGTAGAGAGTAGGAAAGAGTAGTAGGAAGAAGAGGATTGAGTAGGTTTTAGACAAATAGGGGTTTGTTGTAAACCTACGAGCAAATTTAGAGGAATGGCCACTGATTAGAATATCAGGCCTGAAGAAGAGAAGACAGAACATTGTTGGAAATATTGTCATTGATGGCAAAGGAGCACATAGGAGGGTTTAGACAGGAAGAAGTTTTTTGAACAGTTAGGGTTTTGTTTTGTAAGCCTACGAGCAAATTAGACAAAAATGGGTTTGAAGATTGGAATTTGGCCGTAGAAGAATTGATTGAGAGGTTTTCCCTCTGTTTTAATAAAATTGTTTATCTGTGTATGCTTAGCAATTTCTCGGGGGGTTTCACCTCTCCGAAATCCATTTGATTATACATTCTGTGTAGAATTTTGAGTGTATTTACTTCTGTGTAAGATTCGGAGGAATTTAGAGAATTCTGGTTCGTTTGCTTGAGATCGGGCAGTGTTAATTTATTTATGGTTATTGAGTTACGCAGCAGAAAGGAGGGTCTTATCCCTTTGAAAATTCGTTGATTTATGGTTTTTTGTGTAGCATCGAAAGTTGTTAACCTCTGTATTAAGGGTTCGGAAGAAAATTAGAACTCTGGTTCTTTGGTTGAGAGCGCAGCGATAATCAGTCTCTGTTTATTGATTTATGCAATGAAAATGAGGTTTTCATGAGAAATTGAAGTTAAACAAAGAAATGGTGCAAATCCGTGTTTGAACGCAATTTAAAACAAAGTTTGAAGGACAAGCGGTTTTAGAGAAACCATACACTGTTGTCATGCCGCTTTTGGCATATGAGCGGTTTCATTCATTTCGAACGCGATCAAGTCATATTGCGACACGTCACGAGCACAATACCACCCATTTCGCGTTGCTTTTGGGTGATAAAGTTCTGGGGTCGATTGAACACGATTGTCGTCTGATTAGATCTGTGGAAGATCCGATGGAGTTCGCGTTAAACGCTGCATGGGAGTTAAAACAAGGTATGGACCCGACGTTGTATGCAATGAAGTTTTATTAAGGGTTTGAAGTCTGGAATTATTTCCGAAGGTCTAAAGATTCCGAAGGCTTTTTAATATTTCCAAAGGTTTAATGATATTTCAATGGAGTTTTATTAAAGTGGTTGAAGTTCAGAAATACACTGCCACAGGGATTTTAACCTTTGTTTAAAAGTAAATTAAACATTTCCGAAGGTTCTGATATTCATTCCGAAAGAGTTTAAAACATTGGGTTAAAGTGAGTTATATTGTTCCAAAGGTTTAAAAGGGGATTTTGCTTCCGAATATTATAAAAGTGGATTATAATGTTTTGAAAGGGAAAAGGGCGGAATGATCAAAGGTGTGGGACACGCGTAAACAAATGGATGAGATTAAAGGAGATGCGATGCGATGGATGCGATGCAATGTGATCGCATATCGCAATCGGGGCAGGAGAAAAATTGCACAAACACAGTGGTCACAGAAAATGCGAAGTGCGATGTAATGACGTGGGGATGATGTGGCAGTGAAGTGGCGATGACGTGGCAAGGTGACGTGGCACGATGACATGGAGATGACGTGAACCTGGCCCGCATATCGCAAATCGCAAGATCGGAGAGGTGAAGATCGTAAGAGCAAAGTTGAAATGCGATGCAAAGTTGCGATGCGAATCGGTGATGCGAAGTTCATCGCATATCGTAGATCGCGAAGCTCAAAAGAGATAGCACTCATATACGCCGGAGTGCGACAAAGACAACGGACGCGATAAAGAACAAAGCCGAAGCCTAAAGCATCTCAAGTCCGGGAATATGTGGATTTTCCTTTGGAAATCGTCTCGGAGAGCAAAAGGAAGATTATAACGTAAAACAAAAGGGAAAGTATGAACGCGAGTAGAAAGGCTCGGGTAAGGACCCGACACAGAGAAAAAGGCAGAACTGAGTGTTTAGAAGAGCAGTGAAGGCTGAATGTTGTGGGCACGAGAAAGAGAGGTAGAGTCGGGAACAGAAGAATATAGTGGCACTGTTGGAAACAAACAGCTGGGTCAAGTTAGGCCAAAATGACAGTTATGCAGAACTGTGTTGAATATAATAGCAGGAACCGAAACGACTCTGACAGCAGCAGAAAAGACAAATGCACAACGAGCAAAGAGATGAAAGGACTGAGTGAAATAATTTTGTTGTAACTATAAATGTAAATGAATTAATTATTTTTATTGTATGTGATGCAAAGGCAAGTCTCCAAAGGCAAAGCAAAACTCCACTCTAATACACAAATATATATACATTCTGTTATATTATTCTAAAGGTGTTGGACAAGAAAATGAGAAGGGGGAAGGCAAAGAGTCATACCTTTTCATTTCGAGTTCCCTGTGGAATGCAAACAGCGATGAGGTGATCTCTATAAATAATGCTACCAGCATATGCATAATTGGTGAGAGAACTGGAGAATGGAGGAGAGAGGAAGAAGAATGTAAGAGAGCTGCAGGAGTTTAGAGAGTGTAAGGAGAAGGAGGAGCAGATAGAGAAGCTGTGAAGATTCAAAGACGATATAAGGCAGATATGAAGTCTGGAGGACAGCAGTGATGAAGGAACAGAACAGAGCTGATACCCAGGTAAATCAGCATGTGTTTTCATTGTAGTGTGAGGAAGTTGGTGCTTCCATATCAAGTTGTAGCTTGATAGAAATCCAGTTGTAGCTAGCTGAGGTAGGAGCCTCCTGTAGGTTGTAGCCTGCAGAAAATAGATGGGAGTTGGAGCTTCCTTGCAAGTTGTAGCTTGCAGAATTGAGGTAGTAGCCTCCTGTAGGTTGGAGCCTGCAGAAAATCAGTGGTGAGAGGGAGTTGGAGCTTTCCTTTGCATCACAACAATAATAAGATGTGGTTTTCTCCCTTATGGGTTTCCACTTATATCTGTTGTCTATGTGCATGATGATTATGTGTTGATATTGTGTATTTAATCTGCTTAATACCTGCTTCTCACATATTAAGTTTGTTGTTCCATTGAATATTAAGTTGATCACAAAATAAAGATGTAAATAAGTGTAAAAGAAAATTTTACAAGACCATGACTGCATTAAACTGATTCACCCCCCCCCCCATCTCAGTTTAACCAAGGGTTCAACAATTGGTATCGGAGCAGGTTCCTTCTGCATCATTTTAACAACTGGAAGGAGATACTAGGTCTCCTAGTCTAGAAGGATGCTCAACAAATAAAGCCCCTCTGTTTATTGGTACAAACTATGCCTTCTGGAAAATAAGAATGAGGACGTACATAATGTCTCTAGGAATAGAAGTTTGGGCTGCTGTGGAATTGAGATATTCCCCAAAGGAGTCTGACTCAGAGAAAGATGCCAAACTAGATTTTGTAGCTAATGCAAAAGCCATGAATGTTCTCTTAAGTGGTTTTTGTGAGGCAGAATTTATTAAAGTAATGCACAACAAGACTGCCAAAGAAATATGGGATACATTAGAAAGTATCCATGAGGGAGATAAAAAGGTGAAGGCTATCAAGCTGCAAGTCTATAGAGCTCAATTTGAAAATATAAAAATGAATGAAGAAGAATATGTTGCCAGCTTATTCTTAAGGGTTGCAGAAATTGTGAATAACATGAAAGCTCTAGGAGAAACCATTAGAGAATGTGTAATTGTTCAAAAGATATTGAGATCTTTACCATCCAGGTTTAACCCCAAGGTTTCTGCCATAGAAGAAACAGCTGATTGGGAAACATTGACCATGAACCAATTACTTGGAAACTTAGCAGCCTATGAGATGAGACTTCCACAGAGGAAGTCAAATGTGAGGGGGGTAGCCTTTAAGACAGAGAAGAGCAAAGAAGAAAAAGAAGATACATGCTCCTGCTATGATGAAGAAGAGGCCAAATTTGTCAGAAGATTGGATAGAGGCTCAGGCAAGTATAAAGGTAAACTTCCATAATGCTTTAACTGTGGAAGAGTTGGGCACTATGCATCTAAGTGTCCTCTTAAGAAAACAAAGAATCAGACTCAAGAGACAAAGAAAACCAAAACAAATAACTGGCAGAAAGGGAAGAGATTCAATAGAATATCATTTTATGCTCAACAAGATAGTAGTGCATCTAAAAACTCAGATGAATCATCTAATGAAGAAGGAACCTCTGAATTTGTGTTGATGGCCAAGGAAGAGTCTGAAGGATTCCTTCTAGAAGATGAGGAAGAAGGTGAGATAGATCTTGAGGGGGAGCTAAGAAGTGCCCTGGAGGAAATAGACAAACTTAAACTCAAGTGCAGAAAACAGAAAGACATTCTCCTCAAATATGTAAAAGAAGTACCAAATTCAGAAGACCTCATTCAATTGAAAGTAGAACTTGAAGAAGCTAAGAAGGTGGAAGACATTTTGCTAAAGCAAATTAAAAATAAACATCAGGAGCAAGAGAAATTGGAAGAAGAAGTGGTATGGCTGAGAAAGAAACTACAAAACACCCAAAGGGAATTGTCAATGAACACTCCTCGAATGACAAGCACTGAACAGTTGGACAAAATTCTAAACGCTCAAAGGTCTCCTCTCATAAAGGCTGGGATAGGATATGAAGGAAAAACCAATAAGTCCAAGGTAGAAGATAACAAGAATATATTTTCGTAAAAGTTGTAAAGGATAATGAAACAGCTCAAAAAGGAACCACAGAAGCAAAATCCAGCAAGAACTTGATATGTGATGAAACAAACAGAAACAAGCAGCAACATCAAGAGACAAAGAACAAAATGAAGAAACAGTCAGCTGAAAAAGGCTCTTACAATCCTGAATATAAATTGAATAAATTTGGATGCTGTCAAAAGATATTCTTTCCTCCTATGAGAAATATCACTTGTTTTGTCTGCCACAAGTTGGGACATATCGCTGCATACTGTCAGACAAAGATAATTGATTTCAACCAGCAAAAGATGCAGAAATTGAAAAGACTACCTCAAGCAAACAAATGGAGAGGACAACCCTTCACCAGGTATACTAATCGTTTCCATGGGTATTGTTTTTGTGGTAAGGGGTTCGGCCATAAAGCCATGGAGTGCAGAACATATGGACAAAGACTAATGTTCAAAACCCCAAGAAGATTTGTGAACAATGGAGAGTTCACTCGTACGCATAATCCATTTAAAAATATAATCAAATGCTTTGTATGCCATAAAATTGGACACACGTCTTCCAAATGTCCTCTCAAAGAATGTGGTCCATCTTCTCAGAAAAGGTGCCAAACAAATAGCTGCCTGCAGTGGAAAAGAAGTCGAATAAGTGTGACCTGGCTCTAATAGCCAATGGTATTTGGACAGTGGATGCTCAAAGCATATGACTGAAGATAGAAGAGAGTTTGTAACCTTTGATGAAAAGAAATCTAGAAATGTAACATTCGGCAATGATAAAGCAGGGAAAATCAAAGGAAAAGGCTCAGTCAGTCTGAATAATGGAAGAGGAAAGGCTCAAGATGTACTATTTGTGGATGGGTTGAAAGCCAATCTGCTAAGTGTTAGTCAAATGTGTGATAAAGGCTGTGAGGTCCTTTTCAGAGCCCAAGATTGTGAGGTAAGATCAAGCACCACAGGAAAGACCTTGATCAAAGGTGTTAGAACATAAAGCAATGTCTATATAGTGGAAGAAGAGAATGAAACATGCCACATAAGCAAACTTGATGAATCATGGTTATGGCATATAAGACTGGGACACCTAAACTTTGACCACATCATCAATCTGAGCAAGAAGAATGCAGTCAGAGATATGCCAGCAATAAAGAAGCCTTCAAATACCATATGTAAATCTTGCCAATTGGGCAAACAGACCCGCACATCTTTCAAGACCAAAGATGAACTATCAACAAGTAGGCCACTTCAGCTTGTACACATGGACCTGTGTGGACCTTCAAGAACTAAAGCACCAAGCGGAGAATCTTATTTCATGTTGAAAATAGATTATTTTTCCAAAATGACGTGGGTAGCATTTCTCAAATATAAATCTGAAGCACTTGAGAAATTCAAGATATTCAAGGCATTGGCAAAAAATCAAATAGGATGCAAGCTAAAGTGCATCAGATCAGACAGAGGAGGTGAATTCACAGACTATGATTTTGCAGACCTATGCAATGAGCATGGGATAAAACAACAGTTTACAATTGCAGGTACACCTCAACAGAATGGAGTGGCAGAAAGGAAAAATAGGTCAGTACAACAGATTGCCAGAGCTGTGATGCAAGAAAGTAACATTCCCCAAACCTACTGGGCAGAAGCAGTACACACAGTTGTTCACATTCTCAACAAAGCTCATCTAAGACCAAATTGTGATAAGACTCCTTATGAATTATGGCATGGTAAACTAGCATCAATCAAGCACTTTAGAGTCTTTGGAAGAAAGTGTTTCATAAAAAATAATGATGAAAAACTAGGAAAGTTTGATGCAAGAGCTAATGAAGGAATATTTTTAGGATATGCATCTAAGAGTAAGGGTTACAGGTGCTACAACAAAAGACTGCACAAAATTGTGGAAAGCATTGATGTAAGATTTGATGAAGATCTACCAAACAGAACAAGAAGCACAAGATGCAGCAATCCTCTAGATGATCATGAAGATGAGAACCAAAATAATGATGAACTGAGCAAAACAACAGAAGATACTGAATTAAACTCAAAAGGTCCCTCAAGACACACTCAAAAGAACCATCTAGAAGATCAAATCATTGGGGACAAGAGTGTGGGAGTCCAGACAAGAAGACAGCTTGCTGAACAGACAGAAGAAGTATACCTAGCCATGCTATCTCAAATAGAGCCAAAGAAGTTTGAAGCTAGCAAAGACAAAAAATGGGTAAATGTTATGAATGGAGAACTGGACCAAATTGAGAAGAACAATACCTGGGAATTAATTCCAAGACCCACTGGGAAAAATGTCATTGGCGCTAAATGGATATTCAAGAATAAGATGAATGAACAAGGGCAGGTAATCAAAAATAAAGCCAGACTTGTATGCAAAGGATATTCACAAATTGAAGGTCTTGATTATGATGAAACCTTTGCCCCTGTAGCCAGAATGGAAGCAATCAGAATGTTTTTGGCCTCTGCATGCTATCATGATTTCAAGGTATATCAAATGGATGTGAAGTCTACCTCCCTGAATGGAGATCTAGAGGAAGAAGTCTACATGGAACAACCTGAAGGATTCTCATTAACAGATAAACATGACTATGTGTGCAGATTAAAGAAAGCCTTATATGGCCTGAAACAAGCTCCTCGTGCATGGTATTCAAGGTTGGACAAATACTTGCAAAAACAAGGGTTCAAGAAAGGAGGAGCAGACAACAATTTGTACATAAAGGCTAATGATAATGAACTCTTGATTGTAGTAGTGTAGGTAGATGACATCATGTTTGGTAGCAACAAAGATGAGTTAGCAAAAGGATTTGCTGAAGAAATGAAATCAGAATTTGAGATGTCTATGATTGGAGAGCTCGCCTTCTATTTAGGACTTCAAATTCAACAAAAGAACACAGGAATATTCATTTCGCAAGAAAAATACTTAAAAGAAATGTTGAAAAGATTTCAAATGGAAGACTGCAAGCCTGTGTCAACTCCCATGATCACTGGATGCAAACGATGTGCTAATGATGGATCAATAGATGTAGATCAAAAACTTTACAGATCCATGATAGGAAGTTTGCTATACCTAACAGCTTCTAGACCAGAGATTATGTTGGCAATAGGACTTGTGGCAAGATATCAAGCAGCAACAAAACAAAATCATTTACTTGCAATCAAGAGAATATTTAGATATCTTCAAGGAACTTCACATTATGGCCTATGGTATCCAAAAGGAAAAAGTTTCACATTGACAGCATACACAGATGCAGATTGGGCAAGCTGTGTGGATGACAGGAAAAGCACAAGTGGAGGTGCATTTTATTTGGGAAAAAGTCTGGTGGCATGGCTAAGCAAGAAACAAACTTCTATCTCTCTATCTACAGTAGAAGCAAAATACATAGCAGTAGCTGCATGTTGCACACAAGTAATGTGGATGAAACAAACTCTCCAAGACATGAAGGTAAGCATTGATGAATCCATTTCTATCAAATGTGACAATACAAGTGCAATAAGTATATCAAAAAATCCTATACTTCATTCAAAAACAGAGCACATCCCAATAAAGTACCACTTCCTCAAAGAACAAGTAGCACAGAAATTGGTGAAGTTAGAATACGTACAAACAAAGGAACAAATAGCAGACATATTCACAAAACCTCTTGCTAAAGAACCATTTGAATATCTAAGAGACAAACTAGGGGTAGCGTCTGCAGATGTTACTCTCTAACATGATCAGAAATCAAAAAAAAGGAAGAAAGGTTGCATACAAGAAACAGGATCAGAACAGAAGTCAAGTGATAGTCAATATCAGATAAGAAAGCATCATTCCAAAGGGAGAGCAGTCAATAAAAATTGTCACAAAAGAGCTAGAGCAATGGAGCAGTGCATGGAACAGTTCCTCAAGATCAGAGTATTATGAAAAGACAAAACCCACGCTAAGAAAAGTTCAACCCTTTGCCATTGATGTCAAAGGGGGAGGAAAAGCAAGCAAAAGAAGAAAGGGTCTTCTGAAAAGCAAGCAGAGAAAGTCCTGAAGGAAGTATGGGAGTATTGGTGGTTGTGTTGCCATCAATGCCAAAGGGGGAGACTGTTGGAAATACTGTCATTGGTGGCGAAGGAGCACAAAGGAGGGTTTAGACAAGAAGACGTTTTTTGAACAGTCAAGGTTTTGTTTTGTAAGCCTACGAGCAAATTAGACAAAAATGGGTTTGAAGATTGGAATTTGGCCGTAGAAGAATTGATTGAGAGGTTTTCCCTCTGTTTTAATAAAATTGTTTATCTGTGTATGGTTGGCAATTTCCTGGGGGGGTTTCACCTCTCCGAAATCCATTTGATTATACATTCTGTGTAGAATTTTGAGTATACTTACTTATGTGTAAAGATTCGAAGGAATTTAGAGAATTCTGGTTCGTTTGCTTGAGATCGGGCAATGTTAATTTATTTATGGTTATTGAGTTACGCAGCAGAAAGGAGGGTCTTATCCCTTTGAAAATTCATTGATTTATGGTTTTTTGTGTAGCATCGAGAGTTGTTAACATCTGTAATAAGGGTTCGGAAGAAAATTAGAACTCTAGTTCTTTGGTTGAGAGCACAGCGATATTCAGTCTCTGTTTATTGAGTTATGCAATGAAAAGGAGGTTTTCATGAGAAATTGAAGTTAAATGAAGAAATAGTGAAAATCCACGTTTGAACGCGATTTAAAACAAAGTTTGAAGGACAAGCGGTTTTAGAGAAACCATACACTGTTGTCGCGCCGCTTTTGGCATATGAGCGATTTCATTCATTTCGAACGCGATCAAGTCATATTGTGACACATCACGAGCACAATACCACCCATTTCGCATTGCTTTTGGGTGATAAAGTTCTGGGGTCGATTAAACGCGATTGTCGTCTGATTAGATCTGTGGAAGATCCAACGAAGTTCGCGTTAAAAGTTGCATGGGAGTTAAAACAAGGTATGGACCCGATGTTGTATGAAATGAAGTTTTATTAAGGATTTGAAGTCCGGAATTCCTTCCGAAGGTCTAAAGATTCCGAAGGCTTTTTAATATTTCCGAAGGTTTAATGATATTTCAATGGAGTTTTATTAAAGTGGTTGAAGTTCAGAAATACACTGCCGAGGGGATTTTAACCTTTGTTTAAAAGTAAATTAAACATTTCCAAAGGTTCTGATATTCATTCCGAAAGAGTTTAAAACATTGGGTTAAAGTGAGTTATATTGTTCCAAAGGTTAAAAAGGGAATTTTGCTTCCGAATATTATAAAAGTGGATTATAATGTTTTGAAAGAAAAAAGGGCGGAATGATCAAAGGTGTGGGACCGGCGTAAACAAACAGATGAGATTAAAGGAAATGCGATGCGATGGATGCGATGCGATGTGATCACATATCGCAATCGGGGCAGGAGAAAAATTGCACAAACACAGTGGTCACAGAAAATGCGAAAAGTGCGATGTAATGACATGGGGATGATGTGGCAAGATAACGTGGCAGTGAAGTGGCGATGATGTGGCAAGGTGACATGGCACGATGACATGGAAATGACGTGGACCTGGCCCGCATATCGCAAATCGCAAGATCGGAGAGGTGAAGATCGTAAGAGCAAAGTTGCGATGCGATGCAAAGTTGTGATGCGAATCGGCGATGCGAAGTTCATCACATATCGCAGATCAAGAAGCTCAGAAGAGATAGCACTCATATACGCCGAAGTGCGATAAAGAGAGCGGACGCTATAAAGAACAAAGTCGAAGCCTAAAGCATCTCAAGTCCGGGAGTATGTGGATTTTCCTTTGGAAATCGTCTCGAAGAGCAAAAGGAAGATTCTAACGTAAAACAAAAGGGAAAGTATGAACGCGGGTAGAAAGGCTCGGGTAAGGACCCGACACAGAGAAAAACGCAGAACCGAGTGCTTAGAAGAGCAGTGAAGGCTGAACGCTGTGGGCACGAGAAAGAGAGGCAGCATCGGGAATAGAAGAATATAGTGGCACTGTTGGAAACAAACAGCTGGGTCAAGTTAGGCCAAAATAACAGTTATGCAGAATTGTGTTGAATATAATAGCAGGAACCGAAACGACTCTGACAGCAGCAGAAAAGACAAATGCACAACGAGCAAAGAGATGAAAGGACTGAGTGAAATAATTTTGTTGTAACTGTAAATGTAAATGAATTAATTATTTTTATTGTATGTGATGCAAAGGCAATTCTCCAAAAGCAAAACTCCACTCTAATACACAAATATATATACATTCTGTTATATTATTCTGAAGGTGCTGGACAAGAAAATGAGAAGGGGGAAGGCAAAGAGTCATACCTATTCATTTCGAATTCCCTGTGGAATGCAAACAACTATGAGGTGATCTCTATAAATAATGTTACCAGCATATGCATAATTGGTGAGAGAACTGGAGAATGGAGGAGAGAGGAAGAAGAATGTAAGAGAGTTGCAGGAGTTTAGAGAGTGTAAGGAGAAGGAGGAGCAGATAGAGAAGCTGTGAAGATTCAAAGTTGATATAAGGCAGATATGAAGGTTGGAGGACAACGGTGATGAAGGAACAGAACAAAGCTGATACCTAGGTAAATCAGCATGTGTTTTCATTGTAGTGTGAGGAAGTTGGTGCTTCCATATCAAGTTGTAGCTTGATAGAAGTCCAGTTGTAGCTGGCTGAGGTAGGAGCCTCCTGTAGGTTGTAGCCTGCAGAAAATAGATGGGAGTTGGAGCTTCCTTGCAAGTTGTAGCTTGCAGAATTGAGGTAGTAGCCTCCTGTAGGTTGGAGCCTGCAGAAAATCAGTTGTGAGAGGGAGTTGGAGCTTGCCTTTGCATCACAACAATAATAAGATGTGGTTTTCTTCCTTACGGGTTTCCACTTATATCTGTTGTCTATGTGCATGATGGTTATGTGTTGATATTGTGTATTTAATCTGTTTAATACCTGCTGCTCACATATTAAGTTTGTTGTTATATTGAATATTAAGTTGATCACAAAATGAAGATGTAAATAAGTGTAAAAGAAAGTTTTACAAGACCGTGACTGCATTAAACTGATTCACCCCCCCCCCCTACCCCCACCTCTCAGTTTAACCAAGGGTTCAACAAACATGAGGTGTTCTGGATTTATGTAAATATTGTTTATGAATGAACAGAGTATTGAATATGGGTGGTCTGCATTAATTGAATGATTGATGTGAGAATTAGTGTTCTGCATAATATATTTAGGAAGAATCTAGTGTGACAGTCATGTGAAATCTGTGTGAAAGTCGACTTCGAAGGTCGATTTCAACTAAGATTGTATCGTTGAAATAGAGCACATGAAGCCAGGACTTTATTTCAAGCTACAAACTTAAGCATATGGACAAACAGTGATTGATTATTAATTTGCGGAACCATTGAATGGGTTATGGCTACCAGGGTTATGTAATCGAATGAAACCAGAAGAGAAGGAACAATGAAGAAGATCTGACTGTCCGTGGAGAGTACGCAAGAGTAAAGTGGAACCATGAATCGAGATGGCATGGAACCGGAAGCAGACGGAACAGTGAAGGTGGTTTCAATAACCAACAATGGGTTTTTCGCGCAGCTTTAGAGTGGTAAGTGGTAATTGCTGGAGAGAACGCGATAGCGTTTAGAAGCCGACACGTGGTATCTTAAAACCACTCATTTCGCGTGAGTTTCAAATATTAAAGGTTGTGAATCTTTGTTATGCGATAGTCGTCGGATTGGGAAACATGATGCGATGACCGTTGGATGGATGGACGGGTATAGAGAGATCACCAGCATATGTTTCTTTGGTAAATTGTGGGCCATAGGGTTTATCGCACATCGCATTCGGCGAAAAGAGCTTTGGCAATGCGATGTGAAATTGCGATATTCGAAGTTGCAATAATGCGATCGCATATCGCAATCGGGTGATAAAGTTTGAAATTGCGATATGATGGGGACCGTCGGATTGAGAACGGAATCGACGACAGTCGTTTAAGCAGGATGCGGCATCGGTAAATGTGTTGGATGAAGGAAGCATTGTGTTGGAATGCGATGAAGCGCCAACCGTCGGATTTGATGAAAGATCGACGGTGTAAAAGGTATGTGAAATAGCATGTCCGATTAATATATATATATAGTGGCACCTTAATTTAACCCAAGTGCGAAATGAAAGTGTAGGCCCGAAAGTATATGGTTTTATCCAAAGTCAATTGCACTGATTGATGTGATTAAGAATGGGTATTTTATATGGTTGATAGTCACAATTATTAAGAAATCTTCCGTGTGAGAATTCTGGTTGATGTGCATATCGATATGCATTAATAAATGGAAGGTGTATAATTAATCACAATCAAGAATTTGATAAAGCGGATATGATTGGTAATTTGGGTTTTAAACCAAAGTTCAAAGAAATTTTCAAAGTGGGTATTTTTATTATGGTTAGTAACCATAATTATCAATAAATGAAATAGCTTCCGCATATGGAAAATACTCTGGTTTTGAGATTGATAAGATGGGTTACATAAAAATTGCATTGTGAATGAATTTACTGGGTGATCGCAGTTTTGGCAGCGTCATTTTGGTATCAGAGCAGGAAATAGCTCTTTTGAAGGTTCAAGTTTGTTTTAATTAAATTGGAATTAGAATGAATGTATGTGTGATGGAGAAAATAAAAAGAGATCAGATTTTGAATCTGATAGATTGCAACATATAGAGATATAGTGTAGATGAAAGGTGAAACAAGATTACACAAAGGTCTTGAAGGTGAGTTGAAAAGTGTTATTTTAACTCTGATTTGAAGATTATATTTGCAGAATTCAGGTTGCAGGCAGTTAAAGAAAATCACAGCTTTAAAAGCAGTGATAAAGGAAACTGGTAAGAGTTTCTGAGTAAAGTGTGGAACAGAACCTTGAAGAATTCCAACAGAGGTTGGATAAAAAAGAAAATTGTGTTCTTAAAAGGTGCATATGAGTTGAAGCCTAGAAGGAGCAGAGAGAAATGCTCAAGAGGTTCCAGAAGATAGAGAACCAGTGCTTGCCAAAAAACCAAGTCCAGAGAAAAGGATTGGTGAGGTAAGTTGTAACAAGGAGGACTTGTTATTGCAGAGGCTTTAGTACAGCTCATAGTAAGAGAAGATGACTATGGAGAGTCATGTGCAAGGTTCAGAGGAAAGATACAAGATGAAGATGAAGAATGCTAAAACAATCCACAAAAACCGGATGAGTCAAGAGGAGGTTGACAAGGAGTTGGCTAAGATAAGAAAAGAATTTGATGTGTTAACAAAGCTAATAGAAGAATCAGAGGCTACAACAGAAGAGAGAGCAGCAAGTGAATATACAGTTAGCAGAAGAGCTGATAAAGCTTGAACATATGATGAGTGTGCAATTGAGATGTGAAGAACTCAAAGCTGAGTTGAAAATGGAAGTTTCCATTTGTAGACCAGAACAGGGTGAAATTCTGTGTGAAGATGAAGAATGGAGATCTGTAAAAGATCTTATGAATTATTGTGAGAATTTAAGACAACAAAAAGTTTACCTTGCTGAAGAGGGAATTAATGATGATTTCCTGAGTTGTTGGGCAAGTTCATATCAGTTGGATGATGTAAAGTCTTATATTTTTTAATCTAATAATTTTGATTTGATTACAGGGTTTGCAGAAGATGAGCAATCTTTTGAAGTTGTCAAAAGTATGGGAGAGTATCTTTCAGAAGATAAATACTCTGAAGCAAAAAGTAATGATGAGGAAAGAAATGATGCACTTATATTTGAAGCTGTAACAACACAGGAAGAATTTCTTGTGAAAGAAGAAGAGGAGATTCAGGCTGAAGAACTGATATGTGAAGCAACAGTGGAGACTGCTGAGCTTTGTGATTTACAAACTGAAAATTTGTGTAAAAATGTAGAAATTGTAAGTGATGATGAAGTACTTAAAGAATGCCAAAAAGGAATTGCATTGCTGGAATATTTGCTCGAAAACTCAGAGGATGACAGAGAGATTGCAGAAGACAGAGTTCACTACAGTGAACAAGAACAGAGAAATAGCATGAAAGCAGATGGTATAGAAGAGAGACTTGCTGACAGTCTCGAGAATCTTTTAGAAAATTCTTTAGGGAGAATGAACAGCATACTGATGTGCTAATGAAGGAGAAAAATTCAGAGCAGCATACTGAAATGTTGTCAGAGGAAAAAGAGGGACTGAGGCCTTATGGTTTTTATTTTAATAATTGTTTTTTGAATGCAGGTTTTGGTGCAGATGCTGGAGAAAATTTGACATAGTTGGGCAGTCAAGTAAAGAAAGAGGAAGAAAATTATGTGGAAATATTTAATCCATGGAATAAAGAAATTAAATTGCTGGAAATTATGCTGAAGAATCAAGATTCAATACAGGAAGAGAAATCTCAATTTCAATATTGGGAACTGCAGAATGTGAAGATGCAAGAGAAAGAAGACAACAGTAAACAAGAGGGTAAGGATGACAGGGCGGCAATAACAATAAAAGTTCAACAATCAAAAGATGAAAGAAATCAGCAATCAGAAGATTTATTGGACAGAGAAATTGAACTGATAAGAAGGATAATGATGAAAGTGAGGAAGACATCAGCAAGAAAGAAAAGGAGCAGCAGCAGCAAAAGGACGACAGTAACAGACTGTGAAAGTACAGCCAGTGGAGCAAAGCAACATAAAGTGTGGAGACCTGGAGAAAAGCAACAAACAACAGCAAAAATAGATGACAAATTACAGAAGGTATGGGATCCAGGAAGACAAAGATTAAAAGAACATGATCAGGAGATCGTTATTATTTTTAACCTTGGGAGCCTGATGCAGGAGCATTAGGCTCAGAAAATCCTTTGTATTTTAATAGACATAGGGGTCTTGCGTTTTCAAAAGAATATTGGCTTCTTATGTAATTATTAATGTTTTTGAGTGATTTAAATAGGAATTAATTAGTTATTGAGAGAAATTTGTAAATGTTCCCGAATGATTGGAGAACATGAGGAAAGTAGGATAAGTTGAGATTCCATAGAAAATGAGAGATTGAAAATTAATTATAAATCTTAAGTTAGAATTGGTTTCATGATTTTTAGGGATAAAGGAGAGATTTTAGGACTAAGAGGATTCTTAGGAAATTGTTGAGTAAATTATGGATTTAAAACCATAATTGGGTTCAGAAACATTTTTATATATTGTAAGCCTCAAAGGCATAAAAATACATAGGTAGTGTAGAGAGTAGGAAAGAGTAGTAGGAAGAAGAGGATTGAGTAGGTTTTAGACAAATAGGGGTTTGTTGTAAGCCTACGAGCAAATTTAGAGGAATGGCCACTGATTAGAATATCAGGCATGAAGAAGAGAAGACGGAACATGAGGTGTTCTGGATTTATGTAAATATTGTTTATGAATGAACAGAATATTGAATATGGGTGGTCTGCATTAATTGAATGATTGATATGAGAATTAGTGTTCTGCATAATATATTTAAGAAGAATATGGTGTGACAGTCATGTGAAATCTGTGTGAAAGTCTACTTCGAAGGTCGATTTCAACTAAGATGGTATCGTTGAAATAGAGCACATGAAGCCAGGACTTTATTTCAAGCTACAGACTTAAGCATATGGACAAACAGTGATTGATTATTAATTTGCAGAACCATTGAATGGGTTATGGCTACCAGTGTTATGTAATCGAATGAAACCAGAAGAGAAAGAACAGTGAAGAAGATCTGACTGTCCATGGAGAGTACGCAAGAGTAAAGTGGAACCATGAATCGAGATGGCATGGAACCGGAAACAGACGGAACAGTGAAGGTGGTTTCAAAAACCAGCAATGGGTTTTTTGCGCAACTTTAGAGTGGTAAGTGGTAATTGCTGGAGAGAACGTGATAGCGTTTAGAAGCCAACAAGTGGTATCTTAAAACCACTCATTTCGTGTGAGTTTCAAATATTAAAGGTTGTGAATATTTGTTATGCGATAGTCGTCAGAATGGGAGACATGATGCGATGACCGTTCGATGGATGGACAGGTATAGAGAGATCACCAGCACATGTTTCTTTGCTAAAGTGTGGGCCATAGGGTTTATCGCATATCGCATTCGGCGGAAAGAGATTTGGCAGTGCGATGTGAAATTGCAATATTCGAAGTTGCGATAATGCGATCGCATATCGCAGTCGAGTGATGAAGTTTGAAATTGCGATATGATGAGGACCGTCGAATTGAGAACGGGATCGACAACAATCGTTTAAGCGGGATGCGACATCGGTAAATGTGTTGGATGAAGGAAGCATTGTGTTGGAATGCGATGAAGCGCTAACCATCGGATTTGATGAAAGATTGACGGTGTAAAAGGTATGTGAAATAGCATGTCCGATTAATATATATATATAGATATATATAGTGGCACTTTAATTTAACCCAAGTGCGAAATGAAAGTGTGGGCACGAAAGTATATGGTTTTATCCAAAGTCAATTGCATAGATTGATGTGATTAAGAATGGGTATTTTATATGGTTGATAGTCACAATTATTAAGAAAGCTTCTGTGTGAGAATTCGGGTTGATGTGCATATGGATATGCATTAATAAATGGAAGGTACATAATTAATCACAATTAAGAATTTGATAAAGCGGATATGATTGGTAATGTGGGTTTTAAACCAAAGTTCAAAGAAATTGTCAAAGTGGGTATTTTTATTATGGTTAGTGACCATAATTATCAATAAATGAAATAGCTTCCGCATATGGAAAATACTCTGGTTTTGAAATTGATAAGATGGGTTACATAAAAATTGCATTGAGAATGAATTTAGTGGTTGATCGCAGTTTTGGCTGCGTCAGCAATGCTTCCATCTCTTCATTCTTTCTTGAGAGTGCATCTGCAACAAAATTTAGCTTCCCTTTTTTGTAGATTATTTCAAAGTCATAACCCAACATCTTTCTGACCCATTTTTGTTGCTCTTCTGAAGATAGTCTTTGTTCCAAAAAGTGTTTAACACTATCATGATCAGTTTTTACCTTGAAGTGTCTTCCCATTAGGTAAGTTCGCCATTTCTTTAGTGCATGCAGTATTGCTAACATTTCCTTCTCATAAATAGCTTTCTGTAAATACTTTCCTTTGATTGGACGACTTTCAAAAGCAATGGATCTTCCTTCTTTCATTCAAACAGCACCAATTCCATTTCCTGAGGCATCACATTCCACAATAAAGGTTTTTGTGAAATCTGGCGTAGCTAAGACCGGTGCTAGGCATATTGCTTCTTTAAGATGTTCAAAGGCCTTAGTTGCTTTCGGAGTCCATGAAAATGCATCTTTCCTCAATAATGTTGTTAGAAGTGCTGCTATTCTCCCATAATTCTTAACAAACTTGCGATAATACCCTGTTAACCCAAGAAATCCTCGCAACTGCTTTATGGTTGTGGGGACTTTCCATTCCTTAATGGCTTTAATTTTGTTAGGGTCCATCTTAACACCCTCATGAGATACAATATGACCCAGATATTCCACCTCTTGTAATCCAAAGAAACATTTGGATGTTTTTGCATATAATTGTTTCTCCCACAATAGTTTGAACACCCTGTCAACATGTTGAACATGATTCTTCCAAGACCTGCTGTAGATTAGTATATCATCAAAAAATACTAGCACAAATTTTCTATGGAAGGGTTTGAAAATGGAATTCATCAACCTTTGAAATGTAGAAGGTGCATTGGTAAGGCCAAAAGGCATGACAAAAAATTCATAATGACCCTCATGAGTTCGAAATGCTGTTTTCGAAATATCTTTAGTCTTCATTCCAATTTGATGATATCCTGAACGAAGATCCACCTTGGTAAAATAAATTGCTCCATGTAATTCATCCAATAATTCATCAATCACAAGAATGGGAAATTTATCTTTAATGGTGAGCTTATTGAGCTCCCTATAATCCGGACACATGCTCCATGATCCATCCTTCTTGTGTACCAATACTACAGGAGCAGAGAAAGAACTTTGACTAGGTTGAATTATACCAGCCTCTAACATTTCTGCAATCATACGTTCAATTTCGCTCTTTTGGACATAAGGATATCTATAAGGCCCGATGTTTGGAGGAACACTTCCTGGAATCAAATGAATAGCATGATCATGATCACGAATAGGTGGGAGTCCTTTGGGAGTTTCAAACACCTTGGAATGATTGTCCAAGACTTGTTGGAGATCTGCAGAAATAGATGATTTTGATGTTGGAACTCCTAGTGAGCATAATTGTGCAATTACGCCTCGCTGTTCTTTCTTTAGAAGCTTTGTCATGACATTAGAGCTTATTATCCTTCCTGGCTTCCCCTCAATACCCCGTAATTCAACTTCCTTTCCTTCTGAAAAAAATTTCAAGAAAAGTTCTTGAAAATTAAAAGCTACCGTCCCCAAAGATT
Organism: Pinus albicaulis; assembly: GCA_034641835.2. NCBI lineage: Eukaryota > Viridiplantae > Streptophyta > Pinopsida > Pinales > Pinaceae > Pinus > Pinus albicaulis. The sequence goes on along the minus strand of CM076575.1, from coordinate 1,835,360,171 downwards.
GTAACCATTGTACTCCTAGTACAACATCAGCACCTCCCATAGGAATGGAAAGCATTAGACTATTCAATACATATTCCCCCATGGTTAGCTTGATATTATGGCATTTTCCAGAGCAATTTATAGTTCTTCCATTTGCAACCATCACTTGACATTCTGGTGCTGGGTATAGGAAACAATTCAATTCCTTGGCTACCTTACAATGAATAAAATTATGGGTACTACCTGAATCAATCAACACTATTACCTTTTTCTTCTTGATATGTCCTTCTATCTTGAGAGTTTGAGGAGTGATAATTCTTGCCAATGCATTACACGATATGGTCAAACTCATTTCTTCCTCTTCTAGGGTTGGTTCATGATGTATATCCTCTTTTTTGAAGATTCTTGTTCATTTTCTTCTTCATCTTCACAATCTATGTAAAATAATTTCTTCTAAGCACACTTATGACCTTTAGTGTATTTGCTATCACAATTGTAGCAAAGCCCTTTTGCTCTTTTTTCTTCCAATTGTTGTGGTGTCAACCTTGTAGGTTGTGCAAATCTAGGAGTACCAACACTTCCCTCTTTATAGAAGTGAGTGGTAGGCTTCCTTGTTGCCATAATTTTACATTCCATTTTTCTGGCCAACCTGAATGCTTTCTCCAATCAATCAGGTTCCAAAACGCGAACTTCATGTTGGATGTTATCCTTTAAAGTACCTATGAAGAGATCAATCCTGTGTTCCTCTGAAATATTAGTTACCTTTTTTGGAAGTCCTCAATGTGCTCCCCCACTAAACCCTTTTGTTTGAGATTTATCAATTGGCTAAAGAAGGTGTTGCTCTTTGTATCCTCATAATGTGCTATCATTTCCTCCGTAAAAATTGACCAAGTGACAATTTTTTTTTGGGAGCAAAGCCATTGATACCATACAAATGTATTTTGTTCTAAATGTAAAGTTGCAATACGTACCTTTTGTGTGTTTTGCACATTATTGAGATCAAAATATTGCTCCATCTGTAGTATCCATGTTACAGGATCCTTTCCATCAAACTTCCTCGTATCCATTTTTGGAATATGGTGGTTCTTCCCTCCAACATTAGAGTTTATGAAATCACGATTAACATTTATTTTGTTCTCATCATGAGTTTCCTCTACTATCTTTCACCATTACGAAAAATTTATTGTATCAACTTTTCCAAACATTCTATGTCGACTTTTAGATCATTCTTCATGTTTTCCATGTTGTCTTTCATTTTTTCATCGATCTTAGCTTCCATGCCCACTTCCATGCCATCCATCTTAGCTTCCAAACCATTCATCTTAGCTTCCACACCTTTCTTCAAAGCATCCATCTTAGTTTCCACGTCTTTCTTCAAAACTTCCATTTCATTTTTTGTTGCTCTTTGCGAGAGCGAAATTTGTTGCACTTACTCTTGTAATTTTGATATGTCATGTTGTCATTCTTTGTCTTCATGAGTCATAGTAGAGCCTTCTAAAGGTTTAATGGGTGGTGAATTCTTTTTAGGGGCCATTTTAGAATCCAATGTTGATATATATTCTACAATATGCCCTTGGAATCAATTCAACTTGATTCTTCAAACAAGACTTATGCAATTCGGAAAAAAAAATACACACCTTTTACTTGCTTTTGAGGAGCTCGATATTGAAATTGAATTATCTCTATAATTGCGGATCCTCAATATCTGAAATTCGGCCCTGTAGTAGCCCTCTAAAGCTTCTTTCAAATGCCACAGGTCTGATCTGATTTGGATTCTTCAAGGCAAAGTTATGTCCAATCTCCCATAATGACCCACTGTGGTTGCCAATTATGGACTGGTTCAGTAGAGCAAACTTGTACGACTTTCCACGTCTCATTGTCTCCTCCTTTGGCTCTGAAATTGATAGATAGCAAACTACAGTCCGTGTACTTGCGGCCAATTTTTACAGCATTCCAATCCGATGCTCAAATAGAGAGCTATGAAGAATTTCCCACGATCACCTCTTTGAGATGCAATTCAGAAGCCTGAAAAAGCCCTAACCTCCACAGATCATATCTCCGCAAATATTGCGAACCAAGATCTGAAATTTTGCGATGATGTTCTTCAGGATTTCGGCTTCGCACTCTAAAAATTTCAGCTTCTGAACCTTCGTAGAAAAAACGTTATAACGAAAATGCCACGATGACCTATTTAGGTTAAATTCACGACCCTGCAAAATGACCTAAATTCCACAGATCATATCTTCGAAACTATTGCGAACCAAGCTCTGAAATTTTGTGACAATGTTCCTCAGGATTTTGGCTTCGCACTCTAAAAATTTCAACTTCTGAACCTTCGTAGAAAAAAAAGTTATAACGAAAATTCCACGATGACCTGTTTGGAGCAGCGAAACCCCAGAATCCCAAAGCTCTGATACCAAATGTTGTGAAACCAGCTCCAAAAATAGAAGAAAAGAGATATCAACGCCTTAGAAATAAGCCACTTCGAGGGGGCAACCTCCAATACATTACATGAATGAACAATTCTTGGATGATACAAATTACAAAACCTCTTTTCTATATATAGGAGTCCATGGGGCCACAATGTAATCCTAGCCGACCTAACAATAATAATTTAAGGGCACAATAATAACAATATGGGGGTTACAGGGGTACAATAATAACAATAAGGGGGTTACACTAACAACAATAAGTGGCTATACTAGTAATATAGGGACCTAACAAAGGTGGCACCATATCCACACTTTCAAGAATTCCAAGCTACCACACCTTCATAGTTAGAGGAATAATATAGGGGCAACATATCATGGTCCTAATTGATGGTTGGTCTACTCGCAATTTTATTGATTCTGAATTAGTAGCCAGGAGGAACATCCCTAAAAGGGACTTCGGAGTTTTTGATGTGGAGGTAGCTAGCAGATTCAACACAACATGCACAAAGAAGGTTTCTCGATTAGAATTAAAGATGGGCAACTACACCAAGGTAGATAACTTCTATGTAGTGAAATTATCAGACACCAACATTGTGTTGGGCGTCCTGTGCCTCATTACTATAGGGAGGCACTAGAAATATTACCAGACCATGGAGATGGAATTCATTGCAAAGGATGGTTGGAGGGTAGTTCTGAGAGGCATGAACGATGGCGCCCCCCAATTTGCTACAGCCAAGCAGATGAAGTGCAAGGCCAAGGATGAGTATGTTTCTAGGGTTGTTGGGAATATGGTTGAGTGTGGTCTCGTTTTCCCATTCAACATTTTTCACTCCCCTCCACACATTACAAGTCTTGTTTCATCATTTTTCTTCTCTAGGTCCACATTGTTGAAGTTTCAAGGGCAAAATAGTTCTCTATTGTAGTTAATTGCATTTTTAAACATTTTCAACAATTTTTCACATTACATTCACCCCATATCATCATAAGCAATGATAGAGAGAACATTAACATTAACAATGCAGCAGAACAATAAGGAACATTAGAAGAAAAGCATACACAATAGAGACACCAGGATTTTGGTCAGAGACGAGGGCAAAACCCCACAAGGGGGAAAACCCAAAATCAATTCTTCTTCTTCTTAGATATTCATCAAATCTTCAGCTGATATACAAAGTACAATTATAACGAGACACAATTCTTTCAACAACAATCACATTAGGCTTCATAGGGCCAACCTTGGATCATGCAAGATCCTCATGAGATGGCAACAGACAAGTCTATCAAAGAGGCATTCACGGGCCCTCCACAAAACCTCTGATAGGTCTCCTAGTGATCCACAGATGAAACATAATGCTGCCTCCATATCATTGTCATAAGTAGCACATATCTTTGTCAAGTCTTTATGTCATCACAATCATTAGTATTACTACCATACATTATTGTCATAAGGACATTGCCATATATCATTGGCATAGGACACTACCATACATCACTGTCATAAGGACACAGCCATACATCACTAGCATAAGGACATAGCCATACATACCTATCATAAGGACAATGCCATACATTATTGTACTTCTCAAGGGAATGAACTAAGGGCTCTTCTAACCAGCCCTCCAAACTATACACTAATTTTCATACATATCTGTCCAAACTGGACCTACAACACCTAACATCCATCAAAATAAAGAAGCAAATACATACCATTTAGGATGTCCAACCTGTTGCCCTAAATCACCACAGTTCTGAGCACAAGTTTGAGGTATTCGGCCCTTTGATTAGGGCTCATGTACCTTCCCTAATTCAGTCTGATTAGACCTCCAACAAATTATGCAAATCCTCCCTGCAAGCTTGCATTGTCCCTTCAAAAGGTGCAACCTAGTCCCATAAACTGGTCTGGCCTTTCAACCATCCAAAACTGTAATATCCCTTTTCGGATATTTTATAAATTTTGCCGAAAAATTAACTCAACCAAAATTTCTCCATTAAATTATCATGCATTTAACAGAAGATTTCCATGTAAAATAAAACATACAAGTACATGCAAATCCATAACACCATAATGCAGGAAATAACTCAGCTTTATTATAATATAACTGGGGTTACATGTTGAAATGAGAAATAGTTGAGATAATTGAAATAGAACTGACCTCAAGGATCTGCCACAATACTGCACTGGCCTCCCCAAACTGAATTGTTGCGCTCTCCCTCCAGCAACTGCCGCCATTGAATCAACTGGAAATCAATGAAGCACCAATTGAGGATCTGAATGATCCTCACTCCAATATCCCTGAAGCTCCGTGAAATTCCTGAATGAAGTCTCCTCAAAGAGAGTTAGGTTTCCATCCAACACTCGACAACATACCCGAGGGTTTCCATCCTAGGGCTACCAATGGAGTAGAGAACCGGGTTCTCAACCTCACATATAAGAAAAGATATAAAATCCAAGATATCCCTCAATGACCTCCTCCTTTTCTTTTATAGATCTCATAGATCCTTCTAGAGCCTTATTTTATTATTATTTTAATCATGGAGCACTTTTCCCTCTTATTTTCCAATTAAAATATTCATTTTTAATGCAGGAAAGAGTAAATCGGCTACCATGTCTCCTCAGGTCACTGAAACTCATGTCCAACCAGCCCATCATGTAGGTATTCTTGTCCCGGTTCCAACGAGCTATTACATTAAGGTGTTCTACCACGTATTCATCCCCGAATGCCACCTTGAGCCTACTTAATTGAGTTAAGCCCAAAAATAACAGTTTTCCAAAAGATGTCGGAATGCACCGGAAATGAAGGCAAATGGTGCAGATGATCGAATATATCAAGCGAATGCCACCGGTCCTCATAGAAACTCCTCAGAACTCCTCCAAAAAGCCCATGGGCCCACTGATGACACCAACCTCTATCTGTGACCCTTCTGTTCCTAACTCTGGAAGTCCATCCTAACCCTGATATACGTGACACCAAAAAAAGGAATATTACAGACCCTACCCCAAGATTGCTTGCCCTCAAGCAATCCAAATATGTGAGCCACCCTGTTGGCCCGATGCCACTGAGACGCAATGCCCGGGTCCCATACAAACCCGTGGGTGTTGTTATGCTCCTATGTCAAGTCACCCAAAACAGACCCCTCAATGTCGGGATCCCAAACTAATCTCTCACTGCACCTATCATCAATCAATCCTCCCGGATCCCAATGCCACCATGGCCAAGCATCGCCCAAGTCCTCTGGCTCGGACTGCACACTGCCTTTGGCTATAGCTTCTGCCCCATGAAGCGAAGACCGACAACATGCATCAATGCGCCATGGCTCTTGCTGTGGTGTAGCTCTGATTGTACAAGCTACCCCACCAACTGCGTACCAACTCATCACCTCTCTAATCCAACCCCTGACTCAATCTAATGCTAATCGTGCTTTCCCAAAGTCGGGATGGAATACTGAAGAACCGTCAACATGTGTCCCACTACCAACTGGAAATTGTAGTATCTGTCATGTCTACAAGTTCCTGCTCCATTATGCTCCTAACTAAGAAGACTATACCATCAATAGGATACCAACTCATGATTTCCCGCCAATCTATCCTGGAAGAAGAATCAAATGCAGTGACACCTGCATGTAGAAAAAGTCTGGTGTGAGGTCGCTAGTCCATACTCAACTCGTGTTGCCTCGTCCCGTCTGCCAACGAGATCTGCCTGCAGAAGAAAGCCCCTCTCCATAATCGGCCAATGTGGGCAAGATATGCTGCAAGCCCCATCAATGTACCCCTGGAGAGTGTTGCTCCCTGAAAGTACCGCAGCTCTGCCAACTGCATGTGCATCTATCTGCACCTCATCAGTGGGTCGGCCCAAAGATGGATGCTCCACCATCTCCAACAACTCCTCTCTTGATCAGAAATGTCATATTCCTGTTGTCTACTAGCCTCCTACAGAATTATCCCATCAACCTCCAGCATCTCATGAGGATAAATATCTGCAACTCCTGTCACCGTACTAGATGTCCGTGTAGCTGTCTGCTCCTCCTCAATGGTTGACCCCAAGGTTAGCCCAATATCCACCACCAACTCAATGTGAGCCTCCATCTGGCTCTCCCCTAAAGGACTATCATGCATGATATGCATAGCCTCCTCCTCAGCTGACTCAAGCTCCACCATATACTGCTCCGGCTGAATCATCACAAGTGACTCATCATCCTGAATATCTCACATCAAGTCCCCTGACTGCTCACCCTGCACGTTGGAAGACAAATTTGGTCTACTGTCATCAACTCCACATGACTTCTCATGCTCCCCAGAAGCATCCTCATATAACCACATGGACTCATCTGAAGAAGAGTCATCGTCCTGACATACAGAAGGAATGTCCTCCTGCTCTACCTCTGCCACATCATCTGCATCACTCAAGCATGAGTGATTATGCCTCCAAGGTTCTTTGCAGATGAAGCAAGTCCCTTCCTCCTGAACTCGTTCTTGCTGCTTGATCCACCAAATTGGAGTAGCTCCTCCCTGATCAATTGTCTCCTGAAACACCCAATGTTTTGCCCAACCAACCTCTCGGCCAGTTTATAAGCAACAGGTGAAACCAACTGTTCTCTCCTCCAAATGGTTAACAACCTGGTCTGCAGCATCCTGCAAATGTCATCATTGTTACCCATGACTCCAGCCATGATTTCTAAGATCTTGATCCTCTTCTCAATGGCAAGACCCCAGATGTTTTATAGACCCTGAAGATTCTCTTCTATTAGTTGGAAAGCTTTCTGCATAATGTCATCATTATAAGGAAGCATACATGAAGTTATTCTGATAATCTCACTGAGACAAGAAGCTACTATAAGTCTGACTCCTTCACAAGGATGCTCCAAGAATCTTGGATGAATCAAAGCAAGCATTGTTGGTTTGAGTGCCCAATTTAGGACCCTCAAATCTAATTGGCTCACTTTAGAAAGATGTGATTCTAGCTTCTCCAAATTAAGGAAAGTTTTTGAGGCCATCTTTAGGTTCTTCAAACCAGCCAAGTGCAAAGAGCCAATTCCCTACCTCCCATTCTTTTTGCAAATCCCTTATCTGATCTCACTGTAGGATGGCATGTACCCCCTTTGAAAAGGGTTTGTTGTTCGATTTTCTCTTTGATCCAAGAAAGTATTGCTACTCCAAGCACCTTGTGCAAGTGATTTTTCAAACTGTTGCTAGTACTGAATTCTTTTTAATTCATTAAAGTTTTTTCTAAGGTTTTCAAAAGTCTCCTCAAATCCCATGATTTTGCAGCAAGGATGACAATGTTGAAGAGAATTTGACTCAACCTTTACTCACATAACATACTCAGACTATGACTATACAATGCACATAGAAATACAAGGCTACTATAACATATGACTATAGTTATTCAACCAACTCATATAACCTCACATTGCTCACAACAATACCCTGCCCCAACAGATAAATCTAGCTCCGGCATATAATTTTGGCTCTCGAAAATAAATTGGGCTCTAGCAAAACCATTTCTGCACAACAAGATGAATTCATCCTAGGAAAGCAATCTAAACAATCTCAGGTGAGAAAAATGTTACCCCAGATGCAAGGAAATGATCTCTCCTCAAGCTCTACGCCGACTCTGGAAATTTTGCAACTGTTGGCTGGAAGGAACCCTTGTTTGAGCCTCCAAAAGTGCACAAAACATTATGCCAAATTAATTTTGGGCTCTCCACCACAAACCCAAAAATACCCATAAGTTATTTTGGCAAATTCTATCGGTCACCCGGGACCCAAAATTTAAGCTTACCAAATAATTCTGAATATTTGGGGCACCCAAACTCCCCCAAAAATTCTGCAAAATTAGGAGCCAACTCTTTGACCCATGGCTGACAAAAACCCAGAAATGTTTTGGGCTAATTCTGACTGACCCAAAATGCTCAAATAGTGTGAAATCCGCTAAACCAGCGATTTTCCCTGCTATAAGAATGACGATATGATACCTGAATATCGCCCGGAAAATTCTGAAATTTTAACCACAAACTCCTTTCACAAAACCCAGAAACATCTTGGGTAGATTCTAAAAGATACAGAAAGCCCCAATTTAGTGCAAGTTTGCTACTCTGCCCAACTATACACACTGCTCCAAATAAGATAAATTTGTACCACAATGCTCCTACACTTCAGTTCAACAAATTCAATGCAAAATCACCAACTCAAATGAGATAAATCTCCTGCAAAACCTTTGAAAAATAAACTGAGTTATGACTGATAAACTTGGCCCCACAAATAACCTCAGCCCCAATAGATAAATCTGGCTCTGGCAAATGAACTAGGCTCATGCAAATAAATTAGGCTCCAATAAATAAACTTAGCCCAACAATTGATTTCAACACATCAAGATAAATTCTCCACAGAAAAATAATTTTGGCCCTGCAATATAGTTTTTGCCCAGCAATATAAATTTGGCCTAGCAAAATGCTCTCCGGAAGCAATTCTGCACTAGCTGCTGCAATGGATTGGCCAAAACACCCACATCTGGTGCTTGGAAAATTCTCAAAAATTACTCCCAAACTCCTCAAGCCAATCCGACAAAAACCCAGAAATAGTTTGGTGAAATCATGATCCTCCAAAATTGACCCCAATGAGCCATACGCTCTCCAAGTAGCTATTGAATACGTTGTCTACAAAATGATCAACGAAATACTCAACAACCCTCCAAATGTGCAACAAATAATCCCTCTTGCACTTCCTCTATCTCCCTCAACAAACAAAGCTCAAATGGTTGAGACCTTCCTCCACAACTAGGCTCAACTCTCCTCCTCTGCGCTGGCCCAGAGACTGCCACGCTGCTCAAGAAATAAAATGCCAATCTCAGCCCTGGAGGTTCACATATAGCTGAAAAGATAATGAACCTAGGTTCACCTATAGCTCTCGTAAGCTAATGAACCTTGCAACCAACAACAAACATAAGAACTCAATTGCATCCTCCAATAATACCTCAAAATAATAAACCATCGATATTCCTCTGAAATTGAGCTACAGTAAAACCCTTGAATTTGGCTTTTCCTATAATTTGGAAAGCAAATGCTCAGGCTGGCAAGATCACCAGCTCTGATACCACTATAATATCCCTTTTGGGATATTTTATAAATTTTGCTGGAAAATTAACTCAACCAAACTTTCTCCATTAAATTATCATGCATTTAACAGAAGATTGCCACGTAAAATAAAACATACAAGTACATGTAAATCCATAACACCATAATGCAGGAAAGAACTCAGCTTTATTATAATATAACTGGAATTACATGCTGAAATGAGAAATAGCAGAGATAACTGAAATAGAATTGGCCTAAACGATTTGCCACAATATTGCGTTGGCCTCCCAAAACTGAATTGTTGCACTCTCCCTTCGGCAACAGCTGCCATTGAATCAACTGGAAATCAATGAAGCACCAATTGAGGATTTGAATGATCCTCACTCCAATATCCCTGAAGCTCCGTGAAACTTCTAAATGAAGTCGCCTCAAAGAGAGTTGGGTTTCCGTCCAACACTCAACAACATACCCAAGGGTTTCTGTCCTGGGGCTACCAATGGAGTAGAGAACCGGGTTTTCAACCTCACATACAAGAAAAGATATCAAATCCAAAATATCCCTCAATGACCTCCTCCTTTTCTTTTATAGATCTCATGGATCCTTCTAGAGCCTTATTTTATTATTATTTTAATCATGGAGCACTTTTCCCTCTTATTTTCCAATTAAAATATTCCTTTTTAATGCAAAAAAGAGTAAATCGGCTACCATGTCTCCTCAGGTCACTGAAACTCATGTCCAACCACCCCATCATGTAGGTATTCTCATCCTGGTTCCAACGAGATATTACGCTAAGGTGTTCTATCACGTATTCCTCTCAGAATGCCATCTTGAGCGTAATTAATTGAGTTAAGCCCAAAAATAACAGTTTTCCAAAAGTTGTCGGAATGCACCGGAACGAAAGGCAAACGATGCGGATGATCGAATATATCAAGCAAATGCCACCGGTCCTCGTAGAAACTCCTCAGAACTCCTCCAAATAGCCCCTAGGCCCACTGATGACACCAACCTGTATCTGTGACATGTCACTCCTAACTCTGGAAGTCCATCCTAACCCTGTCACACATGACACCAAAAAAAGGAATATTACAAAAACAAGGCTTGCAGCTCCTTGAAAACCTTTGTAAGAGAAATCTCAACCCTTTCTTGTTGAACAATAGGTCTGTGGTCAAATCACAAAGATATTTTCTCAAGCACGTGCCTAGGTTTCTCCTCATAAGCTCGGCTAGCCTCCTTCCTAACTCGGCCAATCAGATCATCAGCAAAAGACACCAATACCTTCCTCTCTCCACTTCGTCTAGGGCTCTCAAAGCTACGGCTCACTTAGATTATCTCTTTCCACATATTCGTTACACTGGTGATCAAATGAGCCACAAGGTGATCTAATTTATAGAGATTCAATTAGGTGAAAGGGGTTCCACCAATAGAGAAGCCAACCTGAACTTGTGCCAACGTGTCCCTTCAATTAGTGAGGCCGACTTGAGGAAAATACCCTTTTAATTTTCTCTTGATAATGTTTAAATATATTTATCAAATTCCTTCTTGATTGCTTGCCCAAATAAATTTGTGACATCAAATAATAATGAGAGGAGTGCGAACGAATAGTAATCTCCCTTTATCAAATTTAAATTCTCCTTTTGGGGCAATATGGTTTCTCCTTGGGGCAATTGGGCTTTTCCATGGGGTAATTGGATTTCTCTTGGGGAAGTTCATCCTGACGCTGCCAAAATTTCAACACTCCCTCTCAACTAGGGAGGTATTTCTGGCTACACCATAAAACTCATCTTGGATGTACATGTCTCAACATAAGAGAAGCTCATCTCATCTCATCTCATCTCAGTTGAACAAGAATGATCCACACGACAATAGGGGAGATTGATTTGCCATAACCAAATCCATGGCAGCCATAAATGAGCTTGGTCAAGATCACACACCCTATGTCCATTGACTAACCTCACCTAACTTGATCCTCGGTAATCAAGTGGTATAACACCTACATCCAATACTTAGGAGAGATCAATTTTCCACAACCAAGTTCATGGCAGGCGCGCCCACCCTTGGTAAAGACCACACACACCTAAGTCTCCTCACCCACTGGCCAGATGGGTGGCAATCCCGGCAAGCTTAACCGAGTCCATGGCTCTTGGTCAATAAAGACACAAGGTGACTTGCAAGTAGGATGCATACTAGGGCATGTACTCAACCAAGTCCATGGCTTTAATGGTACCATCACACTACGGAGCCTCGTTGCCCATCCCCCTTCACCAAGTCCATGGCTAATCATAAACATGGGGGATAGCATATGCTCAGTGTTCTCGATCAGCAGTGTCCCCTCACATGGAGGGATACATTCTCCTGCACTCCAAGTCGTTCTCTGAAGAATATGAACTTTGCTTTTGGCAACGACTTGGTGAGAATGTCTACAACCTACTCATTTGTTGAAGCCTCACCGCTTCAGTTCTGCAACAAGTCACTATCAAAGCCTCACTGCTCCCTTTGTGCTAGAGCCTCATTGGCTAGCTTATGAAGCCACACTGCTCGCAATTCAATCGTACAAGTTGCAATATGATCGGACACTACTGGACTGAAGCAACACCTCAATGTGTTCTTCATGTTTACAGCACTCTTGGCATCGTCATATCTCTTCAGTCATAGCATTGTCTCAATCCATGACTGACTAAATCATGTAGCTATCTCAATACCAGCTTTGCAGCATCCCAATATACATGTCTAGGCTTTATCTAGCTTAGGGTACACGCTGCAAAACAAGGATCCATCTTGTTGCTTGCTCATCGTGGGATCCATTAAATCTGAATCTGTAAGAGGAGTCCCTCAACTGCTTCAATGTAATCCATCATGCCAAGTCTCTGACAACATACTTGCCTTGACAAGGAAGTCTTCATCATCTCTTTGTTATACTTCTAATCTCAAGAAGTGGATCACCTGGGCTCAGAGGTCAACTCCCTCTGCTACTGAACGATGATATGATCTGATCCTATCAAAAATAAGTTATTAGAATATAAAGCCAAATATCAAAGACATACCTCAACCTTGAAGAGAGGTTGGTGTTCGCATTAGATGTCCATCATTCCAAGCATACCAAGCCCAAGGGACTTACTTGAGTCTATATGGGGCTCTCTAAAATTAACAATGATGGTTCTCCTTCTCATGTACCTCAAATCCCTGAGGCAGCTTCAAGTATGCTTCTTCCTTAAGTAGATCATGGAGGATGCCATTTTCACATACAAATAGTGTGGCAATTGGTGCTAGGATCTTATCAAAGTCCTCTCCCTCTAAGAGCATATTCCTTATCACTATTGAACTTTCTATCATGGAAGCATCTGACACTGCAACATCTTTGTCCTCTAATATGTTACTTTCATGAAGGACATAATGCTCTCAAAGACTTCTTGTCTCAGAGCATCTCATATGATTGTTACATTCAATTTGACAATCTACTCCCTCTTAATAGGAAGTCTCTTCAGTTATAGTCATCAACCTAGGAGACTACAATCCTTCCTTCGAGATCTGAGCTCTTGTCCATTTTCAAGTGCCACTTTAATCAACTACATCCTTCTCAATCTCGATATTGAGGACTTGGTCCTTACATCCCTCTGATGTACCTATTGACCCCAAAACAAGAGCAAGAGAAATAAAAGCAAAGTAAATAAACATAATGAAAGTGTACCTGATGATGAACCAAAACTTTGCATAGTCCAATCTTTTTATCAAGATAATCCTCTACATTTTGAGCTTCTTCATGTTATCATTTGTAGCAAGCTTTATCCAGAAGACACTATTGTCTTTCTTTTCTAGTTATGAGAGTGGCTCCTTCATTCTCCTACATCAGCTCCCTCTTGGAGATAACTCTTCCTACATTACTCTACATCTTGATGGCCCTCAAGATGGATCTTCTTTTCTTGATCACACCCTCATTCAAGAAGTCAAGGAAAGAAGCATTTGGTTAGCCAATTACTCATGCAAGAAGAATAAACAATAAGCTAAGAATATAATTTATATAAATGAATTTAAACAAGAACAATGTCACAAAGAAATAACACAAGTCTTGAAAGTACTTATCTTTAGCTTCCTCCGTTGGACCTCGTTGCATCTTTCCTTAACCCAGCAAGGATAAGGACGGAACTGAAAGTTGAATTGGAACTCGTTAAATTTGCATGTTGTACCTTGAATCAATCTAATTCCAAGTGATAACCTAATTCAAACTAAAATTAATCAAGATAATTGCATCACTCATCACAAATCAAGTACATTTCAAGATAGCATTACCTAAATTTTGTTTCATATGTTCATATTTGAGAATTGATTTTGCAACTTGATTCACGAGCATTTCATTTACCATCCAAGCATTTCTTTGAGTTGATGAATACTTGGGCATTTATTAAAGTTGTTATTTGTTAGTACTACATTGGAAGCATCTATCTTGTGGGTTTGGTTTACTTTCCAAGTTGTCTACAAGAGTTACATCTTCACTTGGAATTATTTCTTTTAGCAAGCATCTACTCCTTGGCACTTGCCTCATCTCAATACTTGTGAATCTGTTTATTGCTTATTGAACTTGTACCTTTCATTTGGATATTATATCTTGAAGTGCATCAATTAGTAACTAACTCCTTGAAAAACTAACATGCCAGCTTGAAGTTAGCCACGCCTTATACAAATTTAGGGTCCACCCCCTAGCTTCTTTAGGAGTAAGGCTAGACAGAGGAGTTGAGAACTGAGTGACAACCTCAACTCAAAACTTGCCCCAAAGGCCACACCAAGTGGAGTTAAGGACATTCTCCATGATAATCCCAAGTGTGGATTAAGGCGAAAACAAGACCTTTGTTGAAACTTTACCCACTGGAAACTATTTCCACTTGTTATGGCATGGAGTGGCATTGCTACCACTGAAAACAAGGATATTGATTTCCTCACGTACTGTCCTGCCCCAAAAAAACTTCTAATCTCAGAAACATTAGTAGGCACCAACCATTTCATAATGGCCTCCATCTAGAGAGGATCTATATTCAACTCTCTTTCACCTATCACATACCCCAGATACACCAAAGACTATTGTGCACGCTTCTTGGGATTTCCTAGCAGTTGGTGCTTCTTTAATGTCTCCAAAACCTACGTCAAATGTGAGATGTGCTCCTCCCAGGTAGCATTCTATACCAGTATATTATCCAAATAGATAATAGCAAATGAATCTATAAGAAGGCACAAGATATCATTCATTAACCTCATAAATGTAGCTGGTGCATTGCATAGGCCAAATGGCATGACTAACCACTCATACAAACCTTTCCTAGTTTTGAAGATAGTCTTCCAAGTCTCTTCTTTGACTCAAACCTGGTGATATCCAGACTTTAGGCCCAACTTCGTGAAGTATTTCGCTTGCTGCAACTGATCCAACAAATCATCTATTCTAGGTAGGGGGTACCTATTCTTGAGCGTGATTTTGTTCAATTCCCTATAATCAATACACATCCGCCAAGTGTCATCCTTCTTTGGTACAAAGATGATGGTTGGCCCACATGGTGATGTACTCGGTCAAATGGCACCTTGTTCCAATAGTTGTTCCAATTGTTTCTTTACCTCACTTGTTTCTATAACAGACTGCGTGTAGAGCTCAATGTCTAGCAATGGGGAGTCTGGTAATAGTTGGATCTCGTGCCCAACTTCCCTCTTGGGTGGTAACTCTTTGTGTGTTAAAATTTGGCAACTCAGGGATGAATTTTTCCTAGAAGAAATCATATCTTTCAGTTCTGTTTGAACCATCTATAATAAAATTTCATTTCTAACAATTCTAATATGACTTTCCAAAAATAGTAAGTCACATCTCAATTTGGAAGTGACTCTCCAAAAATAGAAATCCATGTCTAACTAATCAAGGATGATCTCGACATATGGAATCCACTTGAAAATCAAATCAATCATGATTATACAAGTCCAGAATTAATATATTTATCCTTACCAGTATTATTATTATTATAATACTGTTATTTATAAAATAGTCTAAAGTCACTTACCTTTAATGGATTAATAAAAACAAATTCTCTCATGGAATAAATAAATTAAAATAAGAATCTCTTAATTGGAAAATCAAACCTCTCTCTTGAAATAAAATAGTAACTCCACACTTAAGAGAATGTAACTCTCGATCACTAATTCAATGTATGACAAACGTATAGCTACTCTTCATTAAATGCACTTGTAACTCCCTCGTTCAATTCGATTTCTGACTCTCACCAAATATTCTCTCATGTCTAAGTGTAACTCTCTCTCTCCATAATTCGTGTGAAAAATCCACAACTTGGAATCCTACTGTAGCAACTGATTAGATTTCTTCTATTTGTTAATTTACTGAACAAATTATTTATTGTTTGCTACAATAAATATCGAAATCAATACATTGAAGCATTCACAAAATAAATACAGCGGAATAAATACAATGCAAGAAAGATAGATGCACACACACACACACAAATGACAACATTGTTTTTGGACTAAGTCCCCGAAAAAATCGAACTCAGGAAAACCAGTGCAGTAGCTGAGAGTTTGTATATTATGCAGTAGTAAATACGAGTACAAGTCTATGGTTACCCAAACTAACAAACCATACAAAGAAAAATCTGACGAAAAGTTAGTAAGAAAATTCTCTCTGCCACTGGCGATCCGACATTGATCTGAGCTCAAGATGAGCTACTCTGCGCTAACTCTGTGCAGTCACTGCGTCAATCTACGTAGAACTGCGACCCACAACTCGGAACTGCGTCATCTTCGCTATTTGAGTAGTTGTTGTTTAGAAACTTGACCCTCTTAGCCTTTGGACTCTCACTCCAGCCTCTGGCACTAAATCAGCTCTATCTTCCAGCAAAAACTGAATCTCCTCCTGAAGCTTTGTGCTGCCTCTGCGTGGCCTCTGCGCTACCTCTCTGTGGCACTTGTTGCCTCTCTCCTTTGCACTCACCAGATCTGGAAAAGCTTCCTTCGGTCTTACTATCCCTGCCCCTCTCTCACTGCAACGAGCTCACTGGCTCTCTCTCTAACAACTCACTGCTACTACTCAGGAAATCGATCCGCTAGTGAATTCAATCTCTGCAAGTATGTTCTCCAAGTGCCCATCAAGTTCCTTCTTATAATCTATCATTGAGACATCAACGGCCACGATTAAAACTTAATCGATGACTAAGATTAACTAAGACTCGATCCACGCCTTTTTCTAGAAGATTCGCACCTAACTTATTTAATACCTTTTAATTAATCATATTTCCTAAGTTTAGACTAAGGAAATATTTAAAAACTGATTAATTGTTTTAATTAAGCCATCTCTAGGTGGAATTTCTCCAAACGATTTCTGGGTCTTGGAGAATACATGTGTCTTAGCCTCTCTGCAAAATCTTGAGGCTAGAGCACATTCGATGCTACAAAAATCAACACTCTGTCTTAGCGAGGAATGTGCTCTAGTACTACTACCCTCCTGATAGCAATACTCTGATTCTGCACCATCTCCTATTGCGCTGCTGATGTTTGGCCTCAGTGCCCACCAACTACTATGCAATTCTGATATGCGCTGCATACGTGCTGTTGCTAACCCTGCATATTGTTACCAACTACTGTATCTGCACTGCAACTCTATTGTTGCTGCGACTGCAACATTTGCACCTGTCTCTCATCTACTGTTGCTACAACTGCGAGATTTCCATCATATCGAACTAATTGTGTTCAGTTTGACGCATTTGTCACCCAAGTCCTGACTGCTACTAGTCTTTGAGTTGTCACTAAAGCCTCTGCGTTGTTGTTGACTCTACAATGTACCATATGCACGACTACCAACTCTGCTCTGCGTTGCTCAATCTCAGACCGCTACTAGCTACTGCATTTGTCACTCTGGCACCTGACTGCACCAACTACCACTGGTCCATCCTACTACTATTGCTATGGACTCCCGTAGCAAGGTATTGATCTAAGAGGTGGACTCCTCAAGGATCCTACCCATATGTAGCTCTCTCGGGCTACAAAACTAAATCACCCCACCTCACCCCTGGAGGTATGTAATATTCCTAACCGTAAATTACAATAATAACAAGCACCAAGAGGCATTAAACAACAGCAAATAAAAATCACACCATTAGAACACAAATTGAGCCATGAAATTGAGCTGAGCCATTTTATTAATTTGTTGGAAATGAGTACAATGAAGGTGTTGGAATGAAGGCACATGGGCTTGCTCAAGGCAAGCTAGAGAAGCCCTCTAAATCAATGTTGAAATCCCCCACTGATGGTACGATGTATGGTTGTAGCCCTGCGTTGCAATCTGCCAGAAATGTTGTTAGGGCCTACTACACTGCTCAGAAAATTCTGGGACTTTAACCTCGGACTCTACTCAAGAAACCCACAAAAACCCACGAAGGAATTGGCCAAATGTTGACCCCGAAATTTTGGCCCAATTTCCCCTAGCTCCCCTGGTTGTTGGCTAAGTTAGGATCTTTGTTTGACACCTCAAACCTGCCCAGAAAATTACGCCAAATTAATCTTGGCTCCTCCTTAATAAACCCAGAAAA
The DNA here is from genome assembly GCA_034641835.2 of Pinus albicaulis. NCBI lineage: Eukaryota > Viridiplantae > Streptophyta > Pinopsida > Pinales > Pinaceae > Pinus > Pinus albicaulis. Next base: position 1,835,342,125 of record CM076575.1, on the reverse strand, counting down.
ACCCAAAAAGGGTTCACCCAAAGCTTGACCCTGGAAATTGGCACACTTGGGCTTGGCTCTCTGTGTTGCTGGATAAATCGATCCTCCTGTAAATCCTGGTGTTGGAAGTCTCTAAAATGCCATGCAAATCCCTGTTAGGAAGCTCCAAGCCTCCCCACCAAATCTCCTTCACTCGTCAAGCTCCCAGAGTGATGCTTCTCACTGACTATGCAGCCTCTGCATTGTTATGGATGCCACTGCGTTGCTGAAGTGATGATTGTGTTGTGGATGAAGCTCCTGCTGCTGGAAATGATTGTGTTGTGGATGAAGCTCTTGCTGCTGGAAATGATCAAGCTATGGTAAGACACCTTCCTTGGGCTGGCACTTGAAGTCCACCGAAGCAAAGGTTGGGATTCTACTCGGAGACACCTGTTTGCTGAACAACACATGCAAACGCGGCTCACTGCTCAAGCGTGCTCTTGTCAAAGACAAATTCGAAATAGATAAATGAATGCCAAGAATGAACCTCCTGCTTCCTATTTATCCATTGTTGCCCAACGTTCTCTTGGGCCCCACCTCGTGCCTCTAGCCTCTAATACGCACCAATGACTGTGTTGCCTCCATGTGGGCCGCAGTTTCTCCTCATTGGGCCCCATCCTCCACTATTGTCGCAATATTTCGCTTAAGCCTAATGTCTAGAGGCCTATAGTTGCATAAGTCTAATTGTGGGCCCCCAAATCCATATTTCCTAAGTCAAAACTGTAATAATATCAAAATTGGCCAAAAATAATATTCCGATTAGCAGAATTGCTAATCAGGAATATTACAGTCCTCCCTGCCAAAAATTGATTGTCCTCAAGCAATGCCTGAAAAAGCATCCTCTCCAGCTAACGCTCCCCACTGTCACTGTAGAAATGAGCCAAGGTCCCAAATGCGCCACTAAATCATCCCTGACCTCTGCATTACCCTGATATGAAGGGATCCCTCAATACCAAGATCGCAAGCCATTATGTCCAAACATGAAGCTCCCCCTGCTCCACTCGCCATCCCGCCAGGCATGAGTATCAGAAGCCCTCTGCACACCATCAATTTGTAGGGAATCATGATAATATGGCACTATGCCCAACTCCTCATGAAGTTGCCCTACCAAGTAGTCCATCCCATTCACTCCAAGTGTAAACCCTCGAAGATACCACCTAATCCCTATAGAGATAGTCTCTTGCTCACGTGAACTTCTCCTGAATCCTAATATCGTGTTGAAGGCCCTCCTGCCATGCTACTAAAGTTCCCCACGCCATCAGGGACTCACTAAAGCCCAATGGAATATCTGCATGATCTCCCCCTATGGTAGCCAGCTCATCCCTAAGGGTTATTGAGCTGTAAAGAGCGATGATGATCAGGTCCCCTGCCAAACTTAGAGTGGTGCCACCATGCTGACATTGCGCTACTCTGATTATGACATACTCCCCACCATGTGTAGACTATATCCTCCTCTCCCGAGGCTTGTGGCAGAAGGTCTATGAGATCCAAGCTCATCATGCCCAGGCATTGCCATGACGCCAATATCTACCCTGCCACATCTAACTCCGAACCTATGCAGCAACAGAAAAATCTTGCCTTGCCATTCGATGAATGCCTCTGTGTACCCTCACGTACCAACCCATAGTGAACTAGATCACTCTTTGTCATGACTCCGACCATCACGAGACAGAATGATTTATCAATCAACTGAATCTCTACATCCAATAGTCAGATCTGCTGCAACATAGCTCCGACAACTATAGGAATCCCTCTGTGCCTCATCTCTAGTCCTTACAGGTGTATAGAGGGTACATATATCATGGGCTTATCTTATGCATGCAAACCTGCCCTGTGCCTGCCACTGTGTAGTACAAATGACCACTGGAAGCCACATGTGCCAAATAGCTACCCCCTAAATGCAACCAATAGATGGATATCTGATACTCGCAATCGACTCAGAGTATGTGTATCCCTCCTGTTCTTGCCAACCATCTCCATTGGGTCTACCATCCACCCTCTCGATAATGTGTTGATACAATGTCTGGAGCCCGGATACATATTGGGATGCTACGTCAATCGTACCTAGTATCCTCTGCTCATGCATGGTCCTGACATGCCCTAAGAAAAAAGTGATAAATGTCTCCCTTGTGACCCGCTCCCCAGGCGTAGGTTCAGTGATGACTGATATGCCACCTCTGTATATGATCATCACATCCCCCAACCTGTGGTTGTCAACTAGCGCACCGACCCAATGCCACTGCTAAGAAGTCTCTCCCCTAGTGTGTTGAGCGTCATCCAAATATCTTGGGTGAGCTCCGCATCCCTCGCTGCTCGATCCTGGGAGAACTATGCCCAAAGGTATGCCCGGTGTCTCCGTCCATGAGTCTCCTTGGAGGCGACATTCCAAGACCCCACTGTGCAAAACCATACACTCTTGCATACCACCGATCATCCCTGTACTCCTGGACATGCCACTGTACACTGCGGCCTACTGTTGTGCATCGCTGGATACCTCCTGCTACTGCTGTCCCATCCTATATCACCTTGTGTCCTTCCTGTGTCACCGTACTTGACACTCCCCGCGGGTACTCAATGCGATGTGAGCTACCCCTTCTACTCCGTAGTGTAAACCAACATGCTACGGCACACCAGCTTGCATCTCCATGCTCCTCTGCAAGCCACTGCACCTCGCTGCATAGCCCTGCACACCCCTAGATGCTACGACCTAACATTGGGTCTGTACGCATCAGTCTGCATCCCCCTACATAACGTTGGACCCTATAACATAACTCTGTGTGGTCCCATGTACCACTGCCCATTGTCGTACCACCTTGTAACATACAGTATTCTGCATGTGCCAAAATATCCACCACTCTGCTAGTAAACCCTCCATGATGTGGGCTACATCTCCCCATCTTCTCTGGGAAACCTGAGCAACCTGACTCCTCACATGCCAACGGAAATGACACTACTGTACCTATCCTCCAAAGTTCCAGTGTCCAATATACCAATGGGAGAGCATTGTCTCCATGAAATGCCGTGCCTAGTGGCCTACCGACACCGCCTCCTCCTATCGGCTCCTGCCTAAAGTAGGCTAATCACCCTATGACTCCACGCGCAGTCAATATGCCGAGACAACTCAGGAAATGTGTCTTTCCCCCTGTCGAACCATTCTGGGACTAGTGTTGTACGAGGCTTTGATGGAGATCGGAACATATGTGTGTGCCTAAACATCAGATCCATCATGAAACTATTACCATCACCTACTGACTCTATGATGTGATGGGAAATCCCACCTAGTTCCCAACAACAATCTGGGCTTCCTATATTCCCAGTGCTTGGAAACTCCTGCTGAACTGCACCTGGGTCCACCACCATCTCCATAGCCCACTCCACCGAGTACCAACTCAAAATCTCTCGCCACCCAACCCCAACATGCAGATACTGCACCCTATGCAACTTTGATCATCTCATTTTGTTATCCAAGTCAGCATATGAGATCTGACTAGGTGGTCCCGTCTCTCTCTCTCTCCAATGGGAAAAGGTGACCTAACACTGTTGCTAGCCCCGTCTATGTATGCCTGAAGGGGGCTGCTCCAACGCTCCAATGTGCCCTCTACCTATACCATAAGGGAATCCAACCGTTCCCCAATGTGGGCCAACTTGGTCGTTGACTCGGCACAAAACATTCTCATGCCCTCCAGCTCCTCGTTCTGCAGCAGAATAGCCTCTCATATTGATGTAGCCTTCCTTTTCAAAGCTAGAAGGTCGGCCTAAATCTGATGACACTGTTGTGTGGGACCATCGTCCAATACCTCTATATCTCCTAGCGCCTCATCAAGGGTGGATACATCTCCTGGCACCTCACCCATCTACTGCATGCTGCAATCACCCAAAAACTTGAACACTACCCCGGTCATCACCTCAATGGATGGCACTACTGGGGTATGCTCCACTCTCTCCACTAAAATGTCAACCGACACGGTCAAGGGAGTCTCCAACACGGGTGACCCCTGCATCACACTGAGCGTATCTACTTGCTCCCCATGAACATGTGTAGATGGCTGTACCCCCACAGCCTATGCAACTCTAGTCTCTCTTCTATAAGGAAGAGGATAGATCTGGTCAGACACCTTCATCAACTGGGTAAAGAATTTGCAGTAGTTAAATCCTCCTTCTTGTGAAAATTTCTGAATCCAAATTACAAAAACCCTACTGTAGTATTCTGAATTTACTTCTCCTACTTGTTTGATTTAATTAACAAGTTATTTTTCTGAAATATTCAGTAAAACATCAAAGTAAATACTACTGCAGCCTACACATACATACAGATCAAGCACTGAAGAATAAAGCCTACATGACAAAGGACACAATATTTTTAGGACAAATGTCTTCAGAAAAACCCAATGCGGGAAAATCAGTGCAGCAGCTCTTAGAGGGTTTTATTATTATGCAGTATTCTGAATACATTCCAGGGCACCAGACATGGTTTGCCCAAACAAAGAAAATCATAGCAGATGTACCTCTATCTCTCGGAGACAGAAAATATGGTTGATTCAGCGGAGGATGAAGAACCCCACAGGTGCCTACGTAGTCATTGCGTCACCCTTCAGTGTGGCTACTTCACACCTTCTAGATCTGTTGAAAACGAGCCCTTTATGGCCAATTGGAACCCCAATGTTGCTTCTCCCAGCACTGCGTCATCCCTACGGCCCTGCGTGAGCCTCTGCACAGCTCTTCTGGGCCTGCGTCACCCTGGCTGAGCCTACACTACCTCTGCGCTGCTCTGGCTGGACCTGCGTCACCCTTGTTGGGTCTCTGCGTTGCTCTGGTACGGATCTACCTATCTACCAATGTATCCTCGGCCTCAAATCTGAAATCCCACTGTCAACTTTCCCCTCACTGCACTACAAGCTCACTCAAAAATTCTCAGCGAACCGTGCCCCAGAATTTCGACTTAGCTCAAGTGCTACCACTATGTGTGTGTTCTCCAACTGACCCCAAGCCTTCCCTTAATACTTTTCTCGTTGAACAATCAACAATCGTGATCTAATCTCTAATCGACGGCTAAGATTAGAAAAGACTTGATCCATGTTACTTAGAACATTCTCACCCACATGTTTAAATTAATACACTTTAATTATTTAATTTCCCCAAGTTAGACTTAAGGTCTCCATTAAAACAATTAATATTTTGAATAACTTAGGTTTCGGGTGGAATTTCTCCAAACGATTTATGGGTCTTGGAGATCTCATGTGTTCTAGCCCCTCCACAAAGTTTCGGAGCTAAAGCACATCCAATGCTACCCAAAATCTCAACATTTTTGTGCCATGGGTTGTCTATGGTTTAACCCATCACTGTGTATACATGCACAAATCTTCCCTAATCTAATTGGCTACCCCACAGCTGGCCAAGATCATGGCTCTGATACCATTGCAATATTCCTAACGGTAAATTACAGTAATAACAGGCATCAAGAGGTATTAAACAACAGCAAATAAAAATCACACCATTAGAACACAAATTGAGCAATGAAATTGAGCTGAGCCATTTTATTAATTTGTTGGAAATGAGTAGAATGAAGGTGTTGGAATGAAGGCACCTGGGCTTGCTCAAGGCAACCTAGAGAAGCCCTCTGAATCAATGCTGAAATCCCCCACTGATGGTACGTTGTATGGTTGTAGCTCTGCGCTACAATCTGTCAGAAATGTTGTTGGTGCTCCCGAAGAAATGTTGCTAGGGCCTGCTACACTGCTCAAAAAATTCTGGGACTTTAACCCCGAACTCTACTCAAGAAACCTACAAAAACCCACGAAGGAATTGGCCAAATGTTAACCCCGGAATTTCAGCCCAATTTCCCCTAGCTCCTTTAGTTGTTGGCTGAGTTAGGATTTTTGTTTAACTCCTCAAACCTACCTAGAAATATTTGCCAAATTAATTTTGGCTTCTCCTCAATAAACCCAGAAAAACTCAGAAAGGGTTCACCCAAAGCTTGACCTCGGAAATTGGCCCACTTGGGCTTGGCTCTCTGCGTTGTTGGGTAGATCGATCCTCCTGTAAAACTTGCTGTTGGAAGTCTCCAAAATGCCATGAAAATCTCTGTTAGGAAGCTCCAAGCCTCCCCACCAAATCTCCTCCAAAATCTCCTTCACTCCTCGAGCTCCTAGAGTGATGCTTCTCACTGACTATGCAGCCTCTGCGTTGCTCTGGATGCCACTACGTTGCTGAAGTGATGACTGCGTTGTGGATGAAGCTATTGTTGTTGGAAATGATCAAGCTATGGTAAGACACCTTCCTTGGGCTGGCACTCGAAGTCCACCGAAGCAAAGGTTGGGATCTCCGCTCGGAGACACCCGTGTGCTGAACAACACATGCAGACTTGGCTCACTGCTCAAGCATGCTCTTGTCAAAGACAAATTCGAAATAGACGAATCAATGCCAAGAATGAGCATCATGCTTCCTATTCATCCAACGTTGCCCAGCATTCTCTTAGGCCCCACCTCGTGCCTCTAGCCTCTAATACACACCAATGACTATGTTGCCTCCATGTGGGCCACAGCCTCTCCTCATTGGGCCCCATCCTCCACTATTGCTGCAATAATTCGCCTCAGCCTAATGTCTAGAGGCCTAAGTTGCCTAAGTTTAATTATGGGCCCCAAATTCCAGATTTCCTAAGTCAAACTGTAATAATATCAAAATTGGCCCAAATTAATATTCTAGTTAGCAGAATTGCTAATCAGGAATATTACAAGGTATGTCAGTGATCATGGCAAACTCTTCCTCCAGTCTGGAGGACAACCTATCTATCTCAGCAAATGCAGCCTGTTGGTCCTACTTCTCCTCTTTGTCCCTTTTTCTGGGCGAACACTAGGTGTTGTAGTGACCAAGTTCACCACATCTGAAGCATTTGACCTTGGATATGAGGGTTGCATTCTCCTCTTCCTTTACTTCCTTTGTCCCACTGTTATTATTGTTACTAATGGTGCTCTTCACCCTGTCTCGCCTCATCTCCACCTGCTGTAGATCTTCCCACATTTTGCGCCAGTCTGGAAAGTTTTCTCTGCCTAGGATACTTTGGACAAGCACTTGCCACTCCTCGAACACGTTGTTTAGGGAAAATCAGACAAACTTTGTGGGTTAGGGCGCAAACCCAACTACAGAGAGTTGATCCCAGACTTCCTGAAGTTTAGTAAGGAAGGGGTCTATACGCTGCCCTTTCTGCATCCTAGTACACCTTAGCTTCTCCTCCAAATACATCTTCCGTTGCTCGGAATATCCCTAGTATAGCGTAGCAACGGCATCCCACATCTGCTTGGTGGTATCTTTGCCAGCTATGTGTGACACTACATGATTTCGAACTCCATCGAGGATTAACCTCTTTGCTTTCACCATCTCCTTTTTGTAGTTCTTATGCAGATCTGGGTCCGTGGGTATAGCTACCACTGAACTGATGTAAGTCTTGAGATCATGTTCATCTAGAAGACAGGAAATCCTAGCCTTCCAGATAACATAGTTGAATGAACCATCCAACCGATCCTGATCTCTCAACCCAGTTGATGCCATCTTGCCAAAAATGTCGAACTCTACCTCTTCTCCTTTGCGCCGCTGCTAACTGGCTCTACGCACTCCCTGCTGGAGTGGGAAAATATGTTCACGGCTATCGCTGCTCTGCGTGGAGAATTTGAACTTCTTGGCTAGAAGTTCCCTAAGGAAAGAATTCCCTCAATGTGTGCTCTTCTTCCCTTCTGACGTTATTCTACTAGCAACTGCTGCAAAATAACTGTCCCAGTTGAAGATCTGCTCTACAAGAAAAAATGTTGTTGCTCCCTCTGCCTCTGACAATCTTCGATCTAGAAATTTTATTCTTTTTCGACTCACTCAAAGAAACAAATTTTCCTCAAAAATTTTCCCTCCTAGCAGCTGCTGACGCAGTGCCTTGAAGCTCCCACTTTCCTTCTGCAACTGAGATCCTCCACTTCTATCTACGCTCTGATACCATGTGAAAATTTCACAACTTGGAATCTGACTACAGCAACTGATTAGATTCCTTCTATTTGTTAATTTACTAAACAAATTATTTACTGTTTGCTACAGTAAATATCGAAATCAGTACGCTGCAGCCTTCGCAAAATAAATATAGCGAAATAATACAACGCAATAAAGATAGATGCACACATACAAAAAACAACATTGTTTTTGGACTAAGTCCCCGGAAAAACCCAACTCGAGAAAACTACTGTAGCAGCTGAGGGTTTGTATATTATGCAGTAGTAAATCTGAGTACAAGTATATGGTTGACCAAACTAACAAACCATACAGAGAAAAATCTAACAAAAAGTTAGTGAGGAAATTCTCACTCTGACACTAGCGATCCGACACTAATTTGGGCTTAGGATGAGCTGCTCTGCGCAGTCACTGCGTCAGCCTACGCAGTACTATGTCCACAACTCGGAACTGCATCACCTTTGCTATTTGATCAACTACTGTCTGAAAAATTGACCCCCCTGGACTCTGAACTCTCACTCCGGCTTCTGGCACTGAATCAGCTTTGTCTCCCAACAAAAATGAAATCTCCTCCTGAAGCTCTACGCTGCCTCTGCGCTGCCTCTCTGTGGCACTTGCTGCCTTTATGCTTTGCACTCACCAAATCTGGAAAAGCTTCATCTGGTCTTACTATCCCTTCCCCTCTCTCACTACAACGAGCTCACTGGCTCCTCTCTCTCCGGCAACTCACCGCTGCTACTCAGGAAATCGATCTTCCAGTGAATTCAATCTCTGCAAGTGTGTTCTCTAAGTGCCCATCAAGTTCCTTCTTATAATCTCTCGTTGAGACATCAACGGCCACGATTAAAACTTAATCGATGGCTAAGATTAACTAAAGACTCTATCCACGCCTTTTTCTATAAGATTCGCACCTGAATTAATTAATACCTTTTAACAATCATATTTCCTAAGTTTAGACTTAGGAAATATTAAAAATTTGATTAATTATTTTAATTAAGCCATCTCTAGGTGGAATTTCTCCAAATGATTTCTGGGTCTTGTAGTATACATCCGTCTTAACCTCTCTGCAAAATTTCAAGGCTAGAGCACATTCAATGCTACAAAAATCAACAATTTGAATTGTAACTCCTCAAAACAAGTTTATCTCTCTCTCTATTCTTGGGATGAGTTACACTTCCCTTCAAGTAACTCCTCCCTCATGGAATTCAATTCTCCTATTATTGGCTCAAGGCATGAATTCATTTTATAACTCCTCATTTCTCATCTATTTAAACAAGAACGAGTAAGAGTTGAGTGTAACATGTTCATTGTGAAGAAGGAGAGCTAGTGTTGCGTGTATGCAAGAGAATTCTGAGAGCAAGTGATGAGAAAGAGCAACGAAAGAGCTAGAGCAAGTGTGAAGGACAAGATTCAAGAGGAGGAGATCTTCAAGCAAAGAGAAAGAGTACTTCAATTGCAAGTTGATTAGAGTTTGTTGACTTTACTCGTTCTCTCTCTCTCTCTCTCTCTCTCTGCACTTTGTTGAACAAATGAAGAAATCTAATAGAAGAAGAATCATTTGAGTTTTGCCCTTGTGGGTTTTGCCCAGTCATTGGACCTAACTCTCGGTGTCTTATATATGTGTTTGGTTGTCTTCATATGATCCTTAAGTTTATGTTTTATCTACAATTGTTGATTTGAAAAGCTTAGAAAATGAAATTTGCATTCTAAGTAATTGCAACAACATAGAACATTTAGTTTTTTGCAAAGTACATTCAGTTTTCCGCAAAGTACATTCAGTCTTATACATAGAATTTTCAAGTTTCTGCAAAGAATTTTTAAATTTCTGCATAGAGATTTTAGATTTTAACATGGTATCCGAACCTTGGTGAAGACAAGTCCAAGGAGACCAGAGATCACCTAAACAAGCCCCACTTGCTACCAAAGTTTTCTGGTCAAGATGACTTCGCCTACTTCAAGGTAGAGGAGAAGCTAAATGATGTTTCAAGCTTTGGTCCGTGGAAAACAAGGCTAGATATCACTCTCAAAGAGCACAAAGTTCTGGAATATGTTGAAGGTACAATAGTTGATCCATCAGAGAATTCAAGTGTTGTTGTCAAATCCAAACATTAAAAGTGTGAAATCAAAGCTAGGAAAATTATCCTTGATTCCCTTAGTGATCATCTCATTACTTATGTGTCAGGTTTGAAGAAAACTAAAGAAATGTATGACAAACTAATTGCCATGTTTGCAATGAGTAACTTGAACCAAATTATTGCCTTGAAAAATCAGTTGAAGGACATCAAGATGAACAGTGGAGAGACAGTTCAAACATACTTCCTGAGAATGACCAAAATCAGTAATCAATTGTCAAAAGTTGGTGAAGTTGTCCTGGACAAAGAAATGGTGTTGATTACGCTTGGAGGTTTTTCTTATGTTTCAAAGACTTTAACACAATCATCAGCAATATGAACACTATTCCCACATATGATGAGCTCTTGGGAAAGTGTATCCAAGCAGAGGCCAGAATGATCTCCAATGGGAGAATTTCACATCATGAAGAAGGAGAACCTACTGCATTTTCAGCCTATGACAAGAGAAAGAAAAGTAATAAAAATAAATATGCTTTCAAATTAAATAAAGGGAAAGTAGACATGTCAAAAGTTAGATGTTTTAATTGTCAAAAACATGGTCACATTGCTAGTGATTGTAAAGAAAAAAGAAGAGCACCTATATTCAAAAACAAAACTAATTATAAAAAATATTCTTCTGAAAATCAAAGAAAATGGCATCCTAAGAAAACAAGAAATCCAAGATATAGAAATAATGCAACAAAAACTCAATCGGAGTATTTTATTGTTTCTACTCTTTCGAGTTGTTCTTCTGTAGATTAATTTGATAGGCGGTTAGTTGATAGCGGTGCTTTCAAACATTTTACTGGTGACAAAAAAGCACTCTCTAATCTAATTGAGAGGGAGACTAATTTATGTTGAAAATAGTGTAACTAAGTTCGGTCTTCATAAGTATGAAATGTATTTTTTATCTTGTAAATTATAAAATGAAAGAAAAATTATTATTACTATTTTGGAGAATGGGTTTCATGCTCGAGGTCTTCTATTTTATAGGTTAAGCACCCATTGAGTGCTTCTCAAGTTTGTCCTAGGTCAAGAAGTCAATAGAGTCATTGTCATAAGTTGAAGACACCACTAGGCACATTGTAACTTGTAAAGAAAATTATTTTTGTCTTTAAAAGTCTCAGAATACCCTCCAAGACCAAGTCAGCGTAAAGGAAGAGCCACATCTACCCTTGAAGAGCCTATAAATAGAAGATAACTCATCCTACTTGAAGCACACTCACTGATCACTCATTCTAACGAAGGAAGAGGAAGGAGAAGGCAGCGAAGAAGAAGAAGGACGAAGGAGACTTGTGTTTGGAATAATTTTCTCTCACATGTGCCAAAGGGGACTTGGGTTTCTGCAGCAAATATGGGGCTTCCATCTACAAGTTCGATCTTGGAGAAAAGGAGGCAAATAGGTCAAGCGAAGGTCACCAAGGGTCACTCTCAAGCTCCAAAAGTCAGAGAAAGGTAAGCGAAGGTCAAAGGAAGGCTTTAGAGGAAGATTGAAGTTCCCATGTGTGGAAACAACTACAGAGATGCCAAAAATTCAAATCTGCAGCAGGAGGCCAAAAATCTTACAGCTGAAGGTCGAAAAAGTGCAACTGGAAGAGATTTGACTGGGTTTGACTAGATCGAAGTTAGCATATCATCCGAAGAGGTTGGTCATGGTCTTGGAGGGTATTGGTCTCAGTCCTAAGGTCATGGAATTCGTCGATTGAAGAATCTATAAGAAAGAGAAGAAATTTACGGGTTTTCCTCTCAAGAGGAGAGGTTTTGGCCTTCGCTTGCAGCCTATATATTGTATCATTGTTCTTCTTGTTTTGGTAGTTGTTTGATGCTTCACACTGTACACATATAATTATAAGGAACAAAGCTAATAAGTAAAAAGGAAACACAAGCAGTTATCAAGTAAAGAGACTTAATCATAATCATTGCCCTATTGAATTCTCAACAGGGTATCAAAGCTAAGGTTGGCTAAAAGCAACATGAAGATCTCCACTTCATTGAAGAAATTCATCAAGAAGTGTTCAAAGGTAGCAAGTTATCTCAAGAAAGGCATCAAAGAAGCATGGAGTCCCTTATTCTCTCAAAGAAGGAAGTAATCAAGGAAAAAGATGACAATCTCTTCTCGGCACTCACTGGCACATTCCAAGACAAGAGCATTTGGGTAATTAATAGTGGTGCACCTAGGCACATGACAGGTCATCACAAATAGTTGAAGACTTTATCAAAGGAAAAATCTTCTTACTCAGTAGAACATGGAGATAACAAAAGCTATCCCATGAGAGGTATCGAATGAACCTCTATAGAGTTGGAGAATGGAAGCAACATTCACCTCAACAACATTTTATTTGTTCCAGGTTTGCATAAGAACTTAATTTCCATTTCAAGTCTAGAAGATAAGGGTGATAGAATAGCTTTCATTGATGGAAAGGTTGTTGTATGGAGTAAAAACTCAAGCATAGAGAATGCTAGAGTAATTGGTATTCGAGATGGAAGACTTCACACGTTGATACCTCCTCTAGCACAAGCCTTGGTTCACATTGAAATTAGCCCATGTGAACTATGGCATAGAAGATTTGGTCATCTTCATTTCAAGATCCTCCCAACTCTAAGTTCCATAGTAGATGGAATACCTGAACTGAAAGAAGATCACAAAGGGGTATGTAAGGGATGTGCATTGGGTAAGAATACCAAGAGACAATTTGGAAGCAGTGCTTCACAGTCAAAACAAATCTTGGATCTCATTCACTATGATGTATGTGGTCCTATGACTCCTAAATCTCTTTGAGGTCATCTATACTATGTCACATTTATAGATGATCATTCAAGAAAGATTTAGGTTTACTTAATGAAAACCAAGGACGAAGTATTTACAAAATTTCAAGAATTCAAAGCTAAAGTGGAGAACCTTACAGAAAGAAGAATGAAGATACTAAGATCCGATAATGGAGGAGAGTATACATCTAAGGAGATTATAGCATTCTGTAAGGAGTCTGGGATTAAGAGGGAGTTGATAGTCCCATATAATACAGAACAAAATGGAGTTGCAAAACGAAAGAACCGATCCATTGAAGAGAGTGTAAAAGCAATGTTACATGATCAAGATCTACCAAAATTTCTGTGGGGAGAAGCCATGAAGATAGCAGTATATATTCAAAATCAAAGTCCCCACAGGTCGCTGGACAACAGGACTCTCGAAGAAGTATTCACTAGAAAGAAACCTATTGTACATCATCTTTGAATCTTTGGGCGTCTTGTATACATTCATATACCAAAGGACGAAAGAAAGAAACTAGATCCTTCAGGCATGAGAGGAACATTGTTGGCTACAACAACTCCTCTAAGGCTTATAGAATCTACATAAAGGAAGGACAACATATAGAAATAAGTCGAGATGTCATATTTGACGAGAGTATCTCATTTAAGAAATCCAAGGAACTTCCCATGGACTCTGATGAGGAAGAACTTCCAGTATTTAAAGAAGAAGTTTCCAGGAAAGAAGAAGAACCTCGTCATGAAGATGAAGGTCCCAATGAACCCATTCAACCTGTGGTCCTCCCCAAATCAAGAAAAAGGCCAAATTGGTTGAAATCTACACTACTTGATGCAGAAGGTCATGGGGCATCGAAAGGCTCATTTAGAGAAAGCAAGAAACCCAAGAGATATTTTGGAAATGTTGCATACATGACAAAACTAATAGAAGCAGAACCATCCACTTTTGAAGAGGTTGTCAATCATCAAGAATGGAAGGATGCCATGAATGAAGAGTATCAATCTATAATGAAGAATGGAGTTTGGGAGATCGTACCTAGGCTCGAAGACAAATCTGTTGTAACTTCCAAACGGATCTACAAGATCAAACATGCGACAGAGGAGAGTATTGATAAGGATAAGGCAAGATTTGTGGCTAGGGGCTTCTCTCATCAAGAAGGCATCGAATATGAAGAGACATTTGCACCGATAGCAAGGTATACAACTATTCGTTCATTGGTCTCTTTAGCAGCATCAATGGGATGTAACATCCATCAAATGGATGTCAAGACTGTGTCTCTGAATGGCACAATTGATGAGGAAGTCTATATAGAGCAACCCTTGGGATTTGAAGTTAAAGACAAGAAGGCATATGTTTGTATATTGAAGAATGCATTATATGGCCTCAAGAAAGCACCAAGGGCATGGTATGCTAGAATGGATGCATACCTACAAAGAATAGGTTTCACAAAACATTTTGTTGATTTGAACCTTTATATCAAGGTTGTAGATGGAGAACCTGTAATTATTCTTCTGTATGTAGATGATCTTCTTTTGATAGGTGTAGAAGGTCGAATTGAACAATGTAACAAGCAACTTGTAGCAGAATTTGACATGAGGGATCCAGGGTTGATGCATGGTGTTAGCCTGTGACTGCACATGACATGGAACAGCGTTCCCTATCAGGAAATCACAGGGCAAAGGCAGAGACGCAGTTAGAGCGAAACAACAGCAAATGGCAGAGTCGTGCACGCATGCAAGACAAGTCGTGAAGGTGGGAGAAACTGTGAAAGGGGCAAGCATTCCATGAATAGCCGTGTTATATTAAGCCTTACCGTTATATCATATATATGACAAAACCCGTTTAAACCTTTGGTGGGACCCCATATGCCTCATTGCATATCGTTGTCGCAACATTTTTGTTATAATGATCAAATGCCAAAACTTCTAGAATCACCAATGCGATATGATGTGGGACCCAATCCCCACCGCCCTCTCCTTTCCATTTCATTTTTCCTTCGAAAAACATCAAACTTTACCTTTTCATTGCTTTTCCTTTACTCCGCTTCCCAATTCCCGATCGCGATCAAAAGTGGGCCCTCATCGCATCTCGCAAACTTTACGTATTTGGCATGGAGACTAAACTCTAAATATTGCGATCACCGATTTGCGATTGCGATATTGCATCGCGTTTGACTTACCATTGTGCTCGCACACAAGACTATCCATTTTACTTTGCGATGTGGTAAGTCGGCCCCACCTCTGCAGCTCCGCCTCCGCTTTATAAGCCATTGCAATACATATACCATATAAGCTTTATAATACTTACCGCTAAAATCTTCGTCAATTCATAACACTCCGTCGATAGCCAGTGGGTCCCTCTCCCCGCACATCGCAAATCCTGAAACTTAACCCCCATAGCGTATAACTAAATGCTATAAGTTGCGATATGCGCTGACGGTCCGGTCCCACTTACCCTCCACGTCATTTCCTTCTCATTGCCCTCCACCTTTCCTCCATCTCCGCATGCCCACCATACATCCAACTGTCCTCCTTGCATTTCACACCCCCCCCATCCAATACCACAAAACACTCTCGCCCCCCTCCGAAATCCAGTTTTCGGTTTGCAATTCAAATATAGCACGGGCTTCTGCGTGGAACATGCAGGGGTGGTCTATTCAGGTTGCTCAGGAGTTCTCCGCTAAAGAGCCAGGCACGCGTAGTACGACTGTCACTAAACAACGGATTGAGTGGAAATCAAAGGACTGAGGGACTGGAAACTTTCAAGTAACAGGTGGAGTCATATGATGACAGCCATGCCCGCTCACCTACAACTACTCCTCGCCATCCCATTATAAAGGCCCCCATAATTGGCCTCAATGGGCGACCATGTCCTTTCTGTTTCTGGTTTAATTTTGATGATTTTGCTGGTGAAATCTCAATTTCACCCTATTCCTGTTTTAATTCTCTCCCATTCCTGTTTAATTTTCTCAGTACATAAGTAATTGCTCAATGCACGCTCTGCAAGTTAGGTAGCATGTTTTGATTTCATAGATATCGGTCGATCATAAATGATTAAGTACCGAAGACCCTCCAGGGAACTCTATATATCGTAAGTTCTAAGATGAAAGAAGGGTTCTGGAATTTTGAAGAATTTTGCTGTAGTTTTATGTCACTGTGCTCCCTGTGCTCTGAGATACATATTTGGGAGAGTTGTTTGAACTCAATATAATACAGAGCTGATATTTGGATTCCAGATGGAGTAATGAGCAGTATGTCTTTGTTTTCTTTTGTTATCAGTAATCTCCTCTTCATGTGTAATCATCTTTCATGCTATTCTGCTTTGATGGTTCGTGTAATGTAGTTGTCGGTGATCTGCAATTTTATTCATGAATTCGTATCTATATAACACTTAGGTGCTAACGCTCATGTATTAAGCTTGTTGCACTCCCTTAATTTGCGCTCCACGAACCTCTATTGTTTTCCATATCTCATTCATATTCGTTTCCTCTGAGTTCATAGGGGACAGATTCTTAAATATCTTAAGCTTGTCTCTCGTGGGTTCCTCCTCCGTTCTCTCTCAACACCTCTGCACATTTTAAGATTTGTGTTCATTGTTTTATACTTGGCCCATTTAAAAGCCACCAAGCCTCGTAGCCTCTTGAGCCCTCTCATAGTATAAGGAATTCACATAAATCGACTCCAAGGTCTTCTCAATCCACAAACCACCAAAACCATTATTCTCTTGAACTATATCCTGTCAGAGGTATTTATACCGTTGCCCACTTTTAACCTCTTATTTTAAGATGTCCTAGGCACTAGTCTTTTGCAACTCGAGGTTGTCTCTAGGAGCTACAACATCTTTTTAGCGCCATTGCCCAGGAACGAATTAGAGAAACCTTTCCTTGGGATACAACATTATCTTCACCCTTCAATCAAGTGAGCACGAAGGGTTGAGACTTGCATATTCCTCACCTTGGCAACTCCACTGTAAAATAGTCCTAATTAGAAGAAATCCTAGCTGTCACTAGGCTCCACACTAGATTCAGATACATCATCTACCTCCAACTCTAAATCAGATGGTTGTGCCGAGTTTCCTTTTGAACAAGTATGCCCCCTTGGCCCTCCCTCAGCCTCTAAATGATATGCCACAAGACTATCTAGAGCGGTTGCCTCGGTTCACCAGGGAAGATAGTAATTATGCGCAGAAGCATATTGAAAACTTCTACACTTTTGCTGCGAATGTAAATGTAGATCACCTAGATGTGGTGTTGAGGCTTTTCCTCCAAACCTTGGATGGAGAGGCTCGAAAATGGTTCAAATCTCTTGTTAATAATGAGGTCACCACTTGGGAAGAAATGGAGAATTTCTTCACACTAAAATGGGGAGAGAAGAGGGACCATGGATATGTCCTCACAAAATTCAAATCTCTTAAAAAGAGACAAAATGAGAATGTAATAGAATTTATAAAGAGGTTCAATAAGCTCTATAATAATCTTCCTACTGAAATAAAGCCTCCCCAAGCAGTTGCTAAGGTGGTCTTTGCAGGAGCTTTTGAACCAGAGTTTGGGTTCACCTTAAGAGAAAGAAGATCCACATCTCTGGATCAGATCCAGACTGATGCATTAGAGGTAGAAACAAACTTTGATTCTATTGGTAAGTTCAAGGGGAAGACAGAACATGAAGCTAGAAGAAAGAACGGGGAGGAGGCTTCCACCTCAAATCAGGAGAGGGAATCACAGGAGGATAGACTTGAAGAAATGAACAAGCTGATAAAGAACCTCTCAAATAAGTTGGTTAAGCTTGAATCGGAGGCCAGGAATGCCCCTCCTCGTTCCAACCAAATGATTCCTAACCGGGGGTTTAATCCTCAATATCGGAGGCCCCCTCTGCAGCTGTTGCAACAGACCGAGGAAGTCACAGACAGCCAAGAAGATCAATTCCTCGCCTACTCTGATGATGAGGAGGGTGAACTCATCCTGCAAGAGGAGCAAGAGGAGAAGGAGATCCCTCTAGAAGATCAAGATATTAACAATTACTGCAGCTGTTTGTGGATTTCATGAAGGCTCAACTTCAACAGAAGTATGACCTTGGGTCCTCCAGAAAGAGAACTCGAGAGCGAGAACAAAATGAAGGGTTAATATCAATAGAACAATTCCTCGCCTACTCTGATGATGAGGAGGGTGAACTCATCCTGCAAGAGGAGCAAGAGGAGAAGGAGATCCCTCTAGAAGATCAAGATATTAACAATTACTGCAGTCGTTTGTGGATTTCATGAAGGCTCAACTTCAACAAAAGTATGACCTCGGGTCCTCCAGAAAGAGAACCCGAGGGCGAGAACAAAATGAAGGGTTAATATCAATAGAACAAATCCTTCCTAGTCCTGTTAGTGAAGGGAAGGAACCCTTAGAAGAGTCAGCCCCTCATAAGGCCACTGCATCCACTTTCACAAAGCAAGAAGCTGACCATCCCAAGGATAAGAAGCCCACATCTATACCCTTGAAACTGCCCGACCCTCCTAAAGAGCAGTTCGAAGAAGCCATTGCACAAGAAGGGTCCACACCCTTCAATCTCCATCAAGAACAACCCATGGAGGTTTTTGGACCGAATGTAGAGAATCAGCCTCTGGCCTATGCTGAAGAAGAGGGAGGTGAGCTTTCCCTCCATGAAGAAGGAGAAGAGTTGGAGTATGTCCCAGGGGACAACACTAAAAATCAATAGCAGTCTAGTGATCTGGAAACGGAGGCAGCAGAGCTTAATTGTCTAGATCCACAAGAGTATCTTCAACCAGTAGTGTTGTATTCAGAGATTGAACACCAATCAAGCCAAGAAAGCTTGCCAAAAGAAGACCAATCAGGTTTGTTGCTTAAAGAACAATCAAATTCTCTTTCCAAGTTCGCTAACCTTGAAGAAGATCTTAAAAGTTTTCCATCATTAAGTTCTTCTTGGCATGTTAAGGAAGAAACACAACATATTGTTACTAGTTATGATCCTCTACCCAAGGTGATTGAGAGTTTGCAGCTCCCTTGCAAGCTTTTGTATGACAAAGAAGATGATGAAGAGCACACCAAGCAGTTGATTATAATGGAAAATGAGAAGAAACAAGAGTCATCCTTGCTGCTTGAAGATAATTTGCGGCAACAAAGAAGCAAAGCAGCAGTTTGGAATGAGGTTTGTTTTCTTGCTACAAATCCTCCAGAAAAACTCATGTTGCATGTTTACCATGATCCTTTGGTTAGTATATTGCAGTCATCAGTAAAGGCAGAAGATGAGGTATGTAGTAGGATGTTTGTTCCACCATGGCAAGGTAAAGTTAAAAATTGGTTTGAGAATCTTTCAACTACTAGCATGTGCAATTTCCATCAATGCATACAAGTTTTCCTAGGTCGATGGGTAATCATGGGAAATATCTTTCTTATCATAGAAGAGTATGAACATTTAAAAAGACGGTCAGGGGAGACAGGACAGTATGTTTCAGCAAAGTTCAATAAGGTGTATCATTCAATGCCCGTTGATACAAGGCCACCCCCAGCAGTAGCTCTCTTGCAATACTCAGATACCTTTAATCCAGAGATGGCATTCCAAGTAAGAGAAAGAGACACGACAACCCTTGAAGAAATTCAAAATATCGCAGTTGATGTGAAGGTGAACCTGTCGGATAGAGAGGCGAAGCTTAAAACAGAGGAAAAATTGACTCGATTTGATTCTCCTCCACCCTTATGCCTTAATTCCTCAGATAAAATGCAAACATGTTCTGAGTTGTTTGAAAACATGGAGAACACATGTGTTGTACCAAGTTGTGAGGTTGGATTAATTGGGTCAAAATATTCAGAAACAGGTCAAGTGTATCTTGATCCAGTGGCTGCCTATATTGAGAAATTATTCGTCAAAAGCCACCATACCTTTTCAGCGTTTCTGTTGTTGTTCAAGTTTACCAAACCCTTAGCGATAAAGACCAGGCTGGGAATTCCTATCAAATACCAGTAACAGGTTTTTTCCAGAGTCTAGTGGAAAACAATGAAAGAACAAAAATATTAGAGCAGTTGATTGCCTGGTTACACTGGCATTATTGTATCATTTAGAATAGTAGTAATTCCAGCAGATTAGGGTAGGTAGGTGTGCAAATAAGCTCAGTGCTATGAGCATCCTTTCAGTTTAGTTTCAGATTGCTTTGCAGTTTTCAGTTCAAGTGTGCTTCAGTTTCCAGTTTCAGCATAGTTCAGATTTCAGCATTCAAAATTTTCAAGGTGTGGCAATGATTTCTATTTTAGCAGTGCACAACTCAGTTGTAGTTTCACTTCATGCTTACAGTATGCATTTGCGACTCCATGAGCCCAATAAGGCACAGGCATTCAGGTCTGCAGATTCTCGACGCACTGGAAGCAGGACGTTATCCCCAGATGGAGCCAATGTTAGCTTGTGACTGCACATGAAATGGAACAGCGTTCCCTATAAGGAAACCACAGGGCAGAGGCAGAGAAGCAGTTAGAGAGAAACAAAAGCAAATGGCAGAGTCGTGCACGCATGCAGGACAAGTCGTGAAGGTGGGAAAAACTGTGAAAGGGGCAAGCATTCCACGAACAGCCATGTTATATTAAGCCTTACTGTTATATCATATATATGACAAAACCATTTAAACCTTTGGTGGGACCCCATATGCCTCATCGCATATCGTTGTCGCAACATTTTTGTTATAACAATCAAATGCCAAAACTTATAAAATTGCCAAAGCGATATGATGTGGGACCCAAACCCCGCTGCCCTTTCCTTTCCATTTCATTTTTCCTTCGAAAAACATCAAACTTTACCTTTTCATTGCTTTTCCCTTGCTCCGCTTCCCAATTCCCAATCACGATCAAAAGTGGGCCCTCATCGCATTTCGCAAACTTTACATATTTGGCATGGAGACTAAACTCTAAATATTGAAATCACCGATTTGCGATTGTGATATCGCATCGCGTTTGACTTACCATTGTGCTCTGCCCGCAAGACTATCCATTTTACTTTGCGATGCGGTAAGCCGGCCCCACCTCCATAGCACCGCCTCCGCTTTATAAGCCATTGCAATACATATACCATATAAGCTTTATAATACTTACTGCTCAAACCTTCGCCGATAGCCAGTGGGTTCCTCTCCCGCACATCGCAAATCCTAAAACTTAACCCCCATAGCGTATAACTAAACACTATAAGTTGCGATATGCGTTGACGGTCTGGTCCCACTTACCCTCCACGTCATTTCCTTCCCATCGCCCTCCATCTTTCCTCCATCTTTGCATGCCCGCCATACATCCGACGATCCTCCTTGCATTTTGCACCCCCCCATCCAATACCGCAAAACACTCTCGCCCCCCTCCGAAATCCGGTTTCAGGTTTGCAATTCAAGTACAACATGGGCTTCTGCGTGGAATATGCAGTGGTGGTCTATTTAGGTTGCTCAGGAGTTCTTCGCTGAAGAGCAAGGTGCGCGCAGTACGACTGTCACTTCACAATGGATTGAGTGGAAATCAGAGGACTGAGGGAGTGGAAACAAGTGGAGTCTTATGATGACAACCATGCCCGCCCACCTACAACTACTCCTCGCCATCCTGTTATAAAGGCCCCCATAATTGGCCTCAACGGGCGACCATGTCCTTTCTGTTTTGGGTTTAATTTTGATGATTTTGCTGGTGAAATCTCAATTTCACCCCATTCCCATTTTAATTCTCTCCCATTCCTGTTTAATTCTCTCAGTACAGAAGTAATTGCTCAATGCATGCTCTGTAAGTTAGGTAGCGTGTTTTGATTTCATAGATATGGGTCGATCATAAATGATTAAGTACCGTAGACCTTCCAGGAAACTCTATATATAGTAAGTTCTAAGATGAAAGAAGGGTTCTGGAATTTTGAATAATTTTGATATAGTTTTGTATGACTGTGCTCCCTGTGCTCTGAGATACATATTTGGGAGAGTTGTTTGAACTCAATATAATACAGAGCTGATATTTCGATTCCAGGTGGAGTAATGAGCAGTATGTATTTGTTTTCTTTTGTTATCAGTGATCTCCTTTTCATGTGTAATCATCTTTCATGCTACTCTGCTTTGATGGTTCTTGTAATGTAGCTGCTGGTGATCTGCAATTTTATTCATGAATTTGTATCTGTATAACACTTAGGTGCTAACGCTCATGTATTAAGTTTGCTGCACTCCCTTAATTCGCGCTCCACGAACCTCTATTGTTTTCCATATCTCATTCATATTCATTTCCTCTAAGTTCATAGGGGACAGATTCTTAAATATCTTAAGCCTGTCTCTCGTGGGTTCCTCCTCCGTTCTCTCTCAACACCTCTGCACATTTTAAGGTTTCTGTTCATTGTTTTATACTTGGCCCATTTAAAAGCCACCAAGCCTTGCAGCCTCTTGAGCCCTCTCACAGTATAAGGAATTCACATGAATCGACTCCAAGGTCTTCTCAATCCATGAACCACCAAAACCATTATTCTCTTGAACTATATCCTGTTAGAGGTATTTATACCGTTGCCCACTTTTAACCTCTTATTTTAAGATGTCCTAAGCACTGGTCTTTTGCAACTCGAGGCTATCACTAGGAGCTACAACACATGGCAAGGACCTAATGCAATAAATTTGGGTCAAGGAAAGTATGTGATCAAGATGTTGAAGAGATTTGACATGATGGACTGCAAACCAATGACCACTCCTATGATCACAAACTTGAAGATACTAAGGAGTTCTGAATCAAACCATGTGGATCCTTCCACGTATAGACAACTGATTGGCTCACTTATGTACTTGGTGAATACTTGACGAAACATATGTTTTGCAGTGAAAATTCTCAGTGAATTTGAAGTGGAGCCAAAGCATGATCATTGGATACCAGCAAAACATATATAGAGATATATGCAAGGAAACTATCCACTACTGCTCGTAATATGATAGAAGGAATGATGTCCCCTTGATTGGATATACAGATTTCGACTAAGGAGGCAACGAGCAGGATGAAAGAAGTACTAGAAGAGGATGTTTCAGTTTGGGATCCTCCATGATCTCATGGATGAGAAGAAAGCAAGACAGAGTTGCTTTGAGTAGCATTGAGGCTGAGTATATTGCGGCCTGTGAAGTAAGCAGAGAAGAAATCTAGTTAAGGAAGTTGTTATCCGACCTATTCGAAGGACCGATGGACCCTACAATGATATATTGTGACAACACCAGTTGTATACAACTATCTGAAGACCCAGTATTTCATGGAAATACAAAGCATATAAACAACAAGTATCACTATATTCAGGAGCTAGTACAAAATGGTGTGCTGCACCTACAATATATCTCCACCGATGAGCAAGTAGTTGACATATTGAAGAAATCTCTTCCTAACAAGAAGCTTGTGTACTTGAGAGACAAGCTTGGCTTGGTTGATATATCCTCCCTAGTTGAGAGGTAGAGATATGCACATCATTCTTGACTTCACTTGGGAAGACAAAATGGAGGATTAGGTAACCATCTGACATCTGATATTCTTTGAGGATGAGGTAGGGCATCCAAGATAAGAGTAGTCATGGACCGATATTCTTTGAGGACTACCTATCGAAGACAAGAATAGTCCAAAGAAGGTCATACTCGGTGAACACTCGAGTGGAGTATGTACCTTGAGAGACAATGATGATGGTGTCTGTAGATAATCTAGCAATGGGATTCAATTTAATCTTGTAATGTACTAAAACAAGATATTGAATCCTTCTACAATTTACAGAAACAAAACACGATAGCACAATCACATAACAAGTAAGAGAAAGAGACAATCAATCGCACAACACAAGATGTATCTGTGGAAAGCACACTGCCTAAAACCCGGCTATCTTTTATAAAGTCAAGATCATGAAACAATACAATGCTTTCTCTCTCAGAGAAATTCCTGCACTCTACCAACTGTCTCACTCTGATCTAGGAAAAATCAGTCAATTACTTAACCAATTCTGAGTCTGCCTTGCTCACGCATTCCTGGAGTAAATGTCACCCTATTAAATAGGAAATTCCCTTGAATTGATTGCGCAATATATCCTTGGCCTCCACATGACTCTATAACTAACTTGTACAATTTTCTAATTATAGAACTGATAGTTATCATCCCTTTAACCTCAGTCTCAACTGGGCCTTCCTTAGAACTGACATGCAACAGCTATTTATAGCGAATTATCAGCTAATTGATTGATCACTACATGTGAATTAAATCATATTCAATTCATTTGACCTCTCACTAGCTCATCACTCAGTTAGAACTAGTTAAACTGATTTTAACTCAATTTCTTGAGTTAACTAATTACAACTCACAAATAACTGTAACTGGAACCCCTTAAATCATGGGAAAACTCTACATGCCTCCTCTCTGACCCTCAACTTGAATTTCCTAAGCTAACTCAGTCATTCTGACCTAGTTAACTAATGCAAGTTGTCATGAGATGAAATTACAATTTTTCTTCCAATTTAATTAAGGGAAAATTAAATCAGAAGCCCCCTTTGGGTGTCGTTTCTTGGTGCCATTTCAACACTCTCTCTTAATAAGAAAGGGATTATCTGCGGCCCCAATCCTGCCTATGTGGAATTGAAATTAGCCTCTTGCCAACGCCTTCGTCGAGATGTCTGCATCTTGCTCCTCTGTGTGAATGTTCTCTAATGACATAATCTGCCTCTGAACACAATCTCTGAGATGGTGATACCGGATATCAATATGCTTGGACCTATCACGGAATATTGGATTAACTAAGAGTTTGATGCAACTCTAGTTATCACAATGTATCATCGTCAGATCCATCTATTGACCAAACAAACCAACAAGCATCTTCTTCATTAAGATGGCCTTGCATGTTGCCTGACTGGCCGCCATGTACTCTGCCTCTACTGAACTGAGTGCAACTGATCTCTTTAGTGACTCTGAGATATCTCAACACATGCTTCCCTGCCTTCCAAAAGAGCTTGGTCGGCTTGACCATAGCTTGGCTCAACTGGTTAACTGCGTAGCATATGTCGGGTCGTGTGTTCACCAAATGCATGAGTGAACCCACAAGCTGCCTATAAACAATAGCATCCACTACTTCGCCCGAAGTAGCATTCTCCTTCCTCCAGTTTCCTGCAAGACGAGTCTACATGGGTTTGCTGCCCTCCATGTGGAACTTCCTCAGAATCTCCTTGGCATACTTGCCATGAGATACAAATAGCTCCCCATCTCTTTGCCATATTTCCATTCCAAGGAAATAGTGCAAGAGCCCCATGTCCTTCATCTCAAATTTTCTTGCAAGATCATCTATGCAAGACTTTATGAGATGCTCATCACCTGTCAGTATCAGATCATCGACATAGAGTACAATAATCAAAAGCTTACCATCAACCACAATATGACATAGGTTCGTATCTGCTTCACTCTTGGTGAAGCACAACCCGGTGAAATAGTTGTCGATCTTGGTGTACCAAGCACGAGGTGCTTGCTTCAGCACATACAATGCTCTCTTGAGTCTGCGCACACGCGACTCCCTGTCTAAGATCTCAAAACCTTTTTGTTGCTCAATGTACACTTCTTCCTCAATAACTCCATCGAGAAAGGTTGTCTTTATATCCATCTGATGTATCTGCTATCTCATCTGCGCTGAGAGTGCAAGGATGGATCTAATATATGAGTACCTTACGACTAGTGCAACAGTCTTATTATAGTCAATCCCCTGCACCTGAGAGAACCCTCAAGCCGCAAATCTAGCCTTGTGTTTCTCCACACTCCCATCTGTTGCCTGCTTCACCTTGTAGACCCACCTGGATCCTACAGCTGACTTCCGCACTGGTCTTGGGACAACTTTCCATGCATTGTTTCTGATAATGGAGTCATACTCCTCAACCATGTCATCAACCCACACAGGATGTTGCACTGCTTCCTCCAAAGTGGATGGTTCTATCTCAATACCTTCACTCATAAGAGCCATGTATCCAGTGTACCGCTCTGGGGACCTTCTCTATCTGCGTTGTGATGTGGGTGCTCCTACATTCTCTCTCGCAACAACAATAATTTGTCGACCTCTCTAGTGCGCTTCCTTCCATCTCTGGTGGATGGCTCTGCATGAGTGGTTTCTACCACTCTATGTTCCTTTGTTTATGTTTGCTCCATATCCTGAGGTTCATCCTTTGAAGCCAAGAGCTCCTCGACTGCATGCAACTCGAGCTCCCTCTCAAGGGACAATCGCATGGCTTTAGCTTCATCAAATTGCACATCTCTTCTGACCACTGTCACCTGTATTCTGGCAAGTACACCCGATAGTTGTGAGATGTATCAGTGTACCCCATAAATATCCCCAAATTTGTTGTTGGCTCT
This sequence comes from Pinus albicaulis, assembly GCA_034641835.2. Taxonomy (NCBI): domain Eukaryota; kingdom Viridiplantae; phylum Streptophyta; class Pinopsida; order Pinales; family Pinaceae; genus Pinus; species Pinus albicaulis. The sequence goes on along the minus strand of CM076575.1, from coordinate 1,835,315,919 downwards.
AGTTTCTTCTTGGCATCTTTGGTCACATGGCAATAAACAAATGAACCAAAAATTTTAAAATACGACACATTTGGTCTCTTACCTAAAAAAGCCTCCTCTGGTGTACTCATCCCAAGTATCCGATGAGGACTTATGTTCTGCACAATACTGTTGTATTGCATGCTTCCGCCCACAGATGCAACAGTAGGCCCTGATCATGCAACATAGCTCGTGTTGCTCCCACAATCATTATAGTCTTCCTTTTTGCAACCCCATTTTGTTGTGGGTTATGAGGTGCAATCAATTCTATTCGAATTCCTTCTGAGGCACAAAAGTTCTTGAATTCGTTAGAGATGTATTCTCCACCATTGTTGCTCCTCAGAGCCTTCACCTTCTTCCCTGTATCTTTCTCGACAAGTGCCTTGAACTCACAAAACTTGAAGAACGTCTGATCTTTCTTCTGCATGAAGAAAATCCAACACTTCCTTAAAAAATCATCAACAAAAATCACATAATACTTGTGTTTTGCTGTGGAAGCTGTCGAGAATGGTCCACACAAATCTGAGTGAACTCTCTCAAGGATCACCTTGGCTCGGCTTTCCTTATCGTGAAAGGTGGCTTTGGTATACTTCCCCAATGTACACCCTTTGCATGTGTCTCTCTGTGTAAGTGCAACCTTTGGAAGTCATGTAGAAATCCGTTTCATGATCCTCAAAGCGCTATGGTGTAGATGGCCCAACCTCCTGTGCCATAACTCACCAATGTCTCAGCTTTCCACCTTCTCTGCTTTACTGCTCAGTGTTGCACAGTCCTCTACATCTAGTTTATAGAGATTCTTTACTCGAACCCCAATCTTTTTCACTTGTCCCATGGCTTTGTGACAAAGGAACGTCTTTCCTTCACTGAAGATCACATCATAGCCACGATCTTCCAACATAGCAACAGAAACCAAATTCTTCTTTAAACCAGGAACTTACATGACATCTTTTAATGTGAGTGGATAACCTAACTCCCTCTGAAAGGTAATTGTACCTACACCAGTAATGCTATACGTCCCGTCGTCACCCATCTCGATGTGCATCTGGAGATCCTTCGCCTCCAAGCTACTGAAGAATTCTTTATGGTCGGTCATATGGAATGAAGCTCCATTATCCAAGTACCACACAGATCCCATCACCGATGACACCATGCATGCGATGATAGTGAAGTCCAACTCAACTGTGAAGCCAATTCTTTAGTTGCTGCTCCTCCTGAGGCCTTGTTGCTCTTCTTTTGTGGAAAATTTGTGGCATAGTGTCCAAGCTCGACAGTTGAAACATTTTACCTTTGACAAGTCTCGCTTCTTGCCTGCCTTGCTAGTCTCGGATTTGGAATGGGACGCCTTCCCTTTTCCTTTCTTCGCCTTACCAGCCAAGGCACAGTTCTCCTTGTGGCATAGTGTCCAAGCTCTTGACAGTTGAAACATTTTACCTTTGACAAGTCTCGCTTCTTGCCTGCCTTGCCAGTCTCGGATTTGGAATGGGACGCCTTCCCTTTTCCTTTCTTCGCCTTACCAGCCAAGGCACAGTTCTCCTCATCATCAGTCTTTGATGAGGATCCATCTTTGGTGCCCCGCCAAATTTCTTCTTGTGCCAGATCGGACCATAATCACTCTCAATCCGACAGCTTCTCCCTCCCATTAACAGAGTCCTGGTAGCTATGCCAGCTCTTGGGAAGGCCTAGAAGAGCTAGGCTCACCAAATCATCTGAGGCAACAGTGATCCGAACGTTATAGATATTGCCTAAGTCTAAACTTAGGGAATACGGCTAATTAATCAAAATTAATTAAGTCAAGGTGCAAAGAAACTCACACAAATTGACTCTAAGATGATCCTAACCAATGATTAAGTTTTAATCCTAATTGTTGGTGCTCCGACAATGGATTATAAGAGGAAGTTGATGGGCACTTGGAGAAGGCACACCAGAACACCAGAAGTTCAATTTCCTTGGCAGATCAATTTCCAGAGTAGCAGCAGTCAGTTGTCAGAGAGCCAGAGATCGAAGCAATGAGTGAGGGGCAAAAACAATGATCCGAAGGAATTTTTCAAGATTGTGAGAGGCAACAACAAGTGGCGGATGTGATACATGTTGAAGCAGCACAGGGATTGCAGAGTAGCTAAAGCAGAGCAATTTGATTTCGCTGAGGAAGAGGTCGATTCAGTTTCCGGAGGCTAGGAAAGTCTTCCAGAAGGTCAGAGAATCACTTCGAGCAGTAGAGGCAGGCTAGACGGCTTTCTCAAAGGAAGATTCGATCCACATGTGTGAGAGGCAGCGCAGAAGGGCTTACGCTAGGGTTTGGATGACCAGTTTTTTGTAGAAGCCAGGGATTGCTTGTGGGGTGAGAGAATTTTTCTCTCTAATTATTTATGTCAGATACTTGTTGATTGGATTGCCAGTTGCGCATCCATAGATTATACTTAGAATTCACTGCTACATAATAATAAAAACCCTCATTGCTGCACCAGTTTTCCCAAGTTGGGTTTTGGGTTTTTCTGGGGACATTTGTCCAATAATAATGTGTCATTTTATGTGTGTATGTGCTAGTATTTTCTTAATTTCCAACACTATTTTCTTCCGCAATTTATTTGCGAAAATCACAGTGCGAATTATTTGGTATTTGTTGTAGCAAACTGCATATAAATTGTTAAATAAAATTAACAATTAGGAAAATAATTTCCAATTGTTGTGATAGATGAAATTTTCACATGGTATCAGAGCGTGATTGATCAGCCGAGAAGCTTAGAAGCAGAGAGAGGATTTCGCTACTCAGAGTGAGCAGCAAGCCGAAATTCTTGAGGCAACGCAGTGCTCAGACAGGCAGGACGAATTGTTGGGGCAGCGGTTCGATTTGCAGTTGCAGGGGTTCAAAAAAATTGATTCGCCCAGGAGAGAGATTCCAACAGTCAAAGGGAGTAGTTGCAGCTCAATTTTTCTCTAAGAAAATTCCTTGGTTGGATGTAGAGGGTTTTGTAGCAACAAAACCAGCATCGGGTGGACGAGAAAAGCACACACAGCAAAGGGAAAAATTCTCTCAAGGAACTTCAACTCTCAGAAGTTCGAAGTTCGATTTTTCCAAGCAGATTGGCAATAGCAGCTAGCAGATCCACGCATTCCAGAAGGGAGTGCGAGTAGCAGAGCAACAGATGAGCTGAGAAATAGGGAGTTTCCAGACCATATCAGAGATGGCCACAGCTGGGCTCAGGGACCAAGACAGATTGGAGGGTGCCTCCAACTATGTCATCTAGAAGGGAAGGATGTTATTCCTTCTGGATGAATATGGTTTGAAGCCCTGTGCAGAGAGTGTGGTAGCAGTTCCCCAGGATGTCGATCAGCAAAAAGAGCACAAAAAGGAAATGGCGGAGGCCAAGAGGTTGATTTTGGATGGAATCCGGGACCATCTCATCTCACATGTGCCAGATAAGGCAATAACCAAGCAGATGTGGGATGCCTTGTTTGAGCTATTCCAGAGTTCTTCTGAGCAGCAGAAGATGTACCTCTGGGAGAAGCTGAGGAGCACAAGGATGCAGAAGGGCAAGAGCATAGATGCCTTTCTCACTCGGTTTCAAGAAGTCCCAAATCAGCTAGCAGTTGTTGGGTCAACACCTCAACCCACGGAGCTTGTATGATTGGCACTGAATAGTGTCTCAGAGGATTGGCAGGGATTTGTCTAGAGTATCATGGGAAGAGATACCTTTGCCAAGGTGGGACAAGATGTGGTCCGATCTGCAGCAGGAAGAGTTGAGGAGGGACTTGTTAAAGGGAACCATCAGTGGCAGCAGCAGCAAGGGCGTGAAGAGTGACGAGGAGAATGTGGCTCTTGTATCTAAGGGTCCTAGTCAGGCACAAGGGGGGCAAAATAAGATGAAGGACCTATCTAAGGTCAAGTGCTTCAGGTGTGGCGAGTTTGGCCGCTATAGTACCCAGTGTCCTCTCAGAAAGAAGGATAAGCAAGAGAAGCAGGACTAGGCAGCAATAGATGCTGAGATAGATAAGTTGTCCTCTAGACTGGAGGAAGACTTCGGGATGATTGCCCACATACCTCCAGGAGTGAGGTGGGGTGACTTGGAGTTGTAGCCCCAGAGAGCTACAAAAATTTGGGCAGGGTCCTTGAGGAGTCCACTTCATGGATCATTCTGGCTACAGGGGCCCAGAGTATTCCGTAGCAGGATGGATTAGTGTCAGAGGTGCAGTTAGAATTCCAGAGTGACAGTGGCAGACTAGTTGCAGTCAGATGTTGAAGAGCGCAGTGCAGAGTTGGCAGGAGTGTAGTGTGGCACAGTGCAGAGTCAGCAACAACGCAGATTCTTCAGTGACAATGCAAAGGCTAGTAGTAGTCAGATACTCAGGAGACAGTGCATCATACTTAACATAGTTGATTCAGTATTTTGGATGTTTTTCAGTTGAAGATGTTGAAGTTGCAGCAACAACCGAGTCGCAGTACAGATGTAGTGTTGGTAGCAGTACAGCAGGGTCAGCAGTAGCACAGATACAACATCAGAGTTGTGTAGTGATTAGTGAGCAGTGGCAGGTAACCACAGTGGCCAGACATCAACAACGTGACAGAGGATGGTACAAAGACAAGGCGATGTTGTGAAAAATTCTAAAACGAAATTCCTACTGCAGTATCTGATATTATTTCTCCTCCTTATTGTTCAGCAATAAGTTATTTACAGAAAATTACTTCAGTAAATATCAAAATAAATTCTACTACAGTCTTCACAAATAAAATATTAAGCAAACTATAAAAAAATAAAATCATAAGAGTGACACAATTATTTTTGGACAATTATCCCCAGAAAAACCCAATGCGGGAAAAACAGTGCAACAGATGAGGGTTTCTCTATTATTCTTCTGCAAAATCTCTTGTACATAAAATAACCAGCAGAATAGAAGAGGAGTATCTGTGAGAAATTTACAAACAATTTCCTCACGTGTTTCTCAATGAATTTATGACCCTGGAGAGCCCCTGAGCCTCTCTGCATCTCACTGCGTCAGCTTCTACACAGTCCCAGCATCACAGCCTCTGCGTTGTCCTGCCACTGCGTCATTGCCTCTATGGTGTCCCTCCTCTGTGCTGCCTCTTCCGGTCGAATTCTGTACTCTTAGCTCTTGTTGATCCCCTCTCTCTCTCCACCCTGCAACTCTCCCTCTGAATTGATTTCTCGTGCCGAACTTTAGCCACTGAGAAAATCGATCTTCTTGGGTAACTGAGTTTCTCCCTCAGTGTGTCTTTTCCAAATGACCCTCAAGCTTTCTTAAATAATCTTCTCGTTGACATTCAATGGCCCAAATTAGAAGCTAATCAATGGCTAGAATCATTTTGACTTGATCCTCGTCTTCCTCTAGAAGTTACACCCATAGTTTAGATTAATACCCATTAATTATTTTAATTTCCCAAGTTTAGACTTAGGGTCATATTAAAAATAACTAATTTATCAAACAAAACCGTCTCTGGGTGGAATTTCCCAAAACGATTTATGGGTTATCTGGAATACATGTGTCTAAGCCTCTCCACAAAATTTGAGACTTAGATCACATCCGATGCTACCACAAATCAACACTCCCTCTTAGCGAGGAATGTGCTCTAGCAATACACCATGTTGCATACTGCTCTGACTCTGAAGCATCTCCCTCTGTGCTATTGATGTCTGACATGTTGTCCACCAACTATTGTGTTGTTGCTGCTATTGTATTGCTATTGATCCTGCAACGATCAACACTACATTTGTACTGCAACTCCCTCTCAATGTTGCATCCGTGGTTGAGATATCATATGTTTCTGCTACTGAAATAGATTCTCTACCATACCCATTTACTCGCTGAAGTGAACAAGCTTGGCTCTCCCAAGATCTTTGGTGAGTATGTCTGCCGCCAAATTCCCTGTGGGGACGTACTGCAACTGTACTACCCCTCACTGAACACAGTCTCTAATAAAATGACACCTGATGTCAATGTGCTTTGACCGATCATGAAATATCAGATTCTCAAAGAGTTTGATACAACTCTGGTTATCACAGAAGATATTGGTCACTTCCATCTTCCTTCTGAATAGATTCACTAGCAGTTTTCTAAGCCATATGGGTTCGCACATAGTTGTGCTTGCTGCCATATATTCCGCCTCTGCTTAGCTCAGTGCTGCAGATTTCTACTTCTTACTGCACCATGAGGTCATCCCTAATCCGATGTTGAAGTAATACCCTAAGGTACTCTTACGATCTACTGAACTGCCTACCCAATCTTCTTCTGTGAAACCGCTCAATCCGACATCATCTCCGCGAGTGTGTTTCAACCCATATCCCACTGTTCCCCGCAAATATCTGAGAATGTGCCTTGTTGTTGCCCAGTGTACCCTCTTCGGTTCTACCATGAACTAACTAAGGGTGTTGACAACAAAGCAAATGTCTGGCCTGGTGTTAACCAGCTACATAAGTGACCCAATGAGTTTCATGTACAAGGTGTGGTCCACTTCCTTGTCTCTTTATGCATTTTATCTTATTCAAGTTGGTTATCATGGGCGTTGCCATGGGCCGGCAATCCTGCATCCTGAATCTCTTCAGAATTTTTGAGGCATATCTTCCTTATCTTAGGAATATTTCTCCATTCTTCTGACATACCTCCAACCCTAGAAAGTAATGCATCAACCCCAAATACTTCATGTCGAATTCAGCTTCTAGGTTCTTTCTTGCAGTCCTTTATGAGCCTAGATGATCCTGTAAGGAACAGACCATTTACATACAATACCAGAATAAGTGGCTCATTCTCTACCATCAAATAGTAGAGATTGAGATCTGCATCACCCTTGACAAATCCCAATTGCCCCAAGTACCCATCAATCCGACCGTACCATGCTCTAGGTGCCTGCTTGAGCCCATATAGGGCTTTCTTCAGTCTACATACATGAGATTTCTGATTTCTTCCCATGGGTCTCAAAGCCTTCAGGTTGTTCAATGTACACCTCCTCTTCTATCACCCCATTCAAGAACGTTCTCTTGAAATCCATTTGGTGAATTTCCCATCCCATCTGTGCTGCTAAGGACACAACCGATCTGATGGAGGTGTATCTGGCAACAGGGGCGAAGGTCTACTCATAATCGATTCCTTACTTCTGAGCATACCCCTTGGCCATGAACCTAGCCTTGTATTTCGCTATGCAACTCCATATGAGACTCTGTTGCAAGTAAATCTCTGACAGCTTTCTTCTTGCTCAGTTTGATGATGTGGTCAAAGTTTAGATGTCCCAATCTTCTATGCCATAACCAAGATTCGCCAAGTTTGCTGAAGTGGCATGCTTCATTTTCTTCTTCTACTATATAAACATTACTCTTTGTTCAAACGCCTTCGATCAAGGTCTTTCCTGTGGTGATAGACCTTACCTCACAATCTTGGGCTCTGAAAAGGACCTCACAGCCTTTATCACACATTTGGCTGACACTTATCATATTGGCTTTCAGACCATCCACAAATAGTACATCTTGAGCCTCTCCTCTTCCATTATTCAGGCTAACTGAGCCTTTTCCCTTGATTTTCCATGTTCTTTCATTGTCGAATGTTACATTTCCAGATTTATTTTCATCAAAAGTTATAAACTTGCCTCGATCTCTAGTCATATGTTTTGAGCACCCACTGTCCACATACCATTGGCTTTTCTAACTTTGAGCTATTAGAACCAGATCACATTTATTTAGTTTCCTTTTCCATTGCATGCAGTTGTTTGCTCTATAACCTTTCAGAGGAGATGGAACACAATCCTTGAGAGGATATTCGTTAGATTTGTGCCCATTTTTAGGGCAGCTAAAACATTTGATTGTATATCTGAATAGATTGTGTACACGAGTGAATCCATCATTGTTCTTAACTCCCCTTGAGTTTCCATACTTTAGTCTCTATATATACGCCCTACATTCCATGGCTTTATGGCCGTACCCTTTACAATAAAAACAATACACATTAAAGTAGTATTTGTCTTTGGCAGAAAGAGTTGTTGGAGGTAGTCTTTTCGTTTGTTGCGTCTTTTGCTAGTTGGACCGGATTTGCTTTGTCTTACAGTATGCCGCAATATGTACGGGTTTGTGGCAGGCAAAACAAGTGATACTTCTCATAGGAGGAAAGAACCTTCTTTGACAGCTTCCGAATTTATTCAATTCATATTCAGGAATGTATGAGCCTTTTGCAGTTGACTGTTTCTTCATTTCGTTCTTTGTCATTTGAGGTTGTTGCTTGTTTCTATTTGCTTCATTACCCATCAAGGTCCTGTTGGCTTCTAACTCTTTGGATCCCTTTTGGGTTGCTTCATCATCTTTCTCAATGTATGCCTTCTCTAAGTTCTCCATGGAGGTAGTCTCATCCCCGAGCTGCTTACACACCCTTTTCCTTTCTTCTATCAGTCTTCTAGCTGTAATAGTCTCAGATTGCTGAGAGTTATCATTTTCTTTTATTACAACTTTCACGAAAGTGATATTCTTGTTATCTTCAACCTTGGACTTACTGTTTTCTCCTTCATAGCCTATCCCGGTCTTTATAAAAGAAGATCTTTGAGCATTCAGTATTTTGTCCAACTGCTCAAAGCTTTTCATTCGTGGAGTATTCATAGATAAATCCCTTTGGGTCTTTTCTAATTTCTTTCTCAGGCATACTACTTCTTCCAATTTCTCTTGCTCCTGATTTTTATCAGTTATTTGTTTTATCAGAATGTCTTCCACCTTCTTAGCTTCTTCAAGTTCTACTTACAACTGAATGAGGTTTTCTAAACTTGGCTCTTCCTTTACATATTTCAGGAGAATGTCTTTATGTTTTCTGCACTTGAGTTTAAGTCTGTTTATTTCCTCGAGGGCACTAATTAGCTCCACCTTAAGATCTACCTCATCTTCCAGAAGGTATCCTTCAGGCTCTTCCTTGGCCATCAAAATGAATTTTGATGTTCCTTCTTCATTGGGGGATTCATCTGAGCTCTCAGATGTACTGTTGTCTTGTTGGGCATAGAAAGTTCGTCTATTAAATCTGTTTCCTTTTGGCCTATTGTTGAAATTGGTTTTCTCTTTCCCTCCTGACTGATTCTCTATTTTCTTATGAGGACATTTCGATGCATAGTGCCCCACTCTTCCACAGTTAAAGCACTTAAAAGGAATTTTACCTCTATACTTACCTGTGCCTTTCTCCAATCTTCTGACAAATTTGGCCTCTTCTTCATCAGAGCAGGAGCATGTACCTTCCTTCTCTTCTCTGCACTTATCTGCCTTAAAGGCTTCCTCCCTCACATTTGACTTCCCTTTTGGAAGTCTCATCTCATAAGCTGTCAAGTTTCCAAGCAATTGGTTCATGGTCAATGTTTCCCAGTTTGTTGTTTCTTCTATGGCAGTAACCCCTTAGGGTTAAACCAGGATGTTAAAGATCTCAATATCTTTTGTACAATTATACGTTCTTTAATGGTTTCTCCTATAGCTTTCATGTTATTCACAACTTCCGCAACCTTTAAGAAGAAACTGGCTACATCTACATCTTCATTCATTTTTACATTTTCAAATTGAGCTCTCTATAGGCTTGCAATTTGGCCATCTTCACCTTTTTATCTCCCTCATGGATACTTTCTAATGTATCCCAGATTTCTTTGGCAGTCACACTGTGCATTACTTTGATAAATTCTGACTCACACAGACAGCTCAAAAGTGTATTCATGGCTTTTGCATTGGCTATGAAATTTTGTTTGGCATCTTTTTCTGTGTCAGTATCCTTTGGAGCATATCCTTCTTCCACAGCAGCCCAAACTTCTATTCCTAAAGACATTATGTATGTCCCCATTCTTATTTTCCAGAAAGCATAGTTTGTGCCAGTAAATAATGGGGCTTTATTTGTTGAGCGTCCTTCTAGGCTAGCCATTTTGGGGACCTAGGATCTCCTTCCAGTTGTTAAACTAATACACAAGGAACTTGCTCTAATACCAATTGATGAACCCTTAGTTAAACTGAGACGGGGGGGTGAATCAGTTTAATACATTCATGGACATTTAAAACTTTTATTCAACTCATTTACACCTTCATTTCAAAAACAACTTAATAAATAATGGATCAACAAACATAATGTGTGGACAGCAAGTAATTAAACAGATTAAAGCATCACATCAACACTTAATCATCAGGCACATAGACAGCAGATATAAGTGGAAACCCATAAAGGGAGAAAACCACATCTTATTATTGTTGTGATGCAAAGGCAAGCTCCAACTCCCTCTCACAACTGATTTTTTGTAGGCTCCAACCTACAGGAAGCTACTACCCCAAATTCTGCAAACTACAACTTGCAAGGAAGCTCCAACTCCCATCTATTTTCTGTAGGCTACAACCCACAAGAGGCTCCTACCTCAACCAGCTGCAACTAGACATATATCAAGCTACAACTTGATATGGAAGCACCAACTCCCTCAAACTACAATAAAATCATATGCTGATTTACCTGGATATCACCTCTGTTTTTCTCCTTCTTCAGTGTTGCCCTTCCAGCCTTCAAATCTGCTTCATATCAGCTTTGGATCTACACAGCATCTCTATCTGCTCTCGCTCATTCTTCCACTCTCTAACCTCTTTATGCACATTACAATAACATCATTTATAGAGATTACTTCATGGCTGTTTGTATTCTATATGGGAATATGAAGTGAACAGGCATGATTCTTGCCTTCCACCCATTCATTTCCTCACTCAACATATTCAGGATGTTACAACACTAAATACACTCATTTCAGTATTAAATTGGAGTTTTGCTTTACCTACGGAGACTGCCTTTGCATCACAAACAATATAAAATAATTATTACAGTTACAGTTACAATAACAATCCAATTCAGCCCTTTCAGCATCTAAGCTTTGTTGTGTGTTTGTCCTCTTCTGCTTGTTGTTCCTTTGTATTTTATGTTTCTGCAGTTATATTTCAACTGTGTTGCATCACTGCCCTTTTTGCCCGACTTGACCCATGTTGTTGCACTGTTCTGCACGAGGTCAGGTCCTTTTACTTCCCTGAGCCTTTAATTGTTGTGTTCACCCTTTTCTTTTGTCACCTGAGTGTTTTCTTCCGCATTCAGCCTTTTCTCTCAACCCACATAGACTCCCTTTTAACGCAGTGGATTGTAATATCGGAGTTTTTTCACATACATACGTTAGAAATCAAATAGCGTAATATTTATAACATAACACATATAATATACATCCCTTGCATATATGCGGAACAGGGGTTTTCGAGTCCCACAATCCTAGACCAATCACAATACATCGCACTTCGCTTGCCCGCAAGTTTAACTCTTATTGATATCGCTAACCCATATAAATTGCAATGTGCGCTATTGCGCAGAGTTGACTCGTGGCTCTTCCCCCATCGCATCACAACTTTCTAAACTTACCACATCGCAAACAAATTATCATACCTTAGCACTATCTATCAATATATGCAATGAGCGAACTCGCGATCCGCCATCCGTCGTTGATCTGTGCCCAGATCTAACGGTCCTCACCTGATCGCACTTCGCACTTTATAGGATTTACTTTGTGGTTACACTCTATTTCTTGCGATCTACGATATTGCGTCGTGCCAACACGTGTCTTCTCCACTTCGCATCGCAAATACTTTAACTTACCATGCGATGCCTTAACGCTAAACTCTAAGAGTTGTGATTTGTGAAATCGCTCTCGGTGCGATTCAATCTCCACTGTTGGTCTTTGAGGGATCGGATGGTCCACACTTGTTTTGCTGATCGACTTCGCATCGCTGGTTAAATAACTTATCGTGCGAAATATTAACGTTGTCCGCTAAATCTTGCGATGTGCGAAGTCTTCACGGGTTTGCGAGATGATCCCCACCATTGATCTGTGCCTGATCTAATGAACCTCGTTGCTGCTTGCAAATCCGATTGGTCTTCGATTCTTCTAAGTCTTTTCTACCTTAGTCGATTTTTCTGCTTTCAACAACCACCGCTACTCTTGCATCTCTGTTATTCTTCTTGAGCTTTATTCAATTTTTAAACGCGTTGATCTCTTTATTTAGTTTCTAAACGCATTGATCTCTCTTGAGCTTGTTCTTCTATTCGTTATTCATTCCGACTTGGGATTATTACTCTTGTTGCACGCCATTGCTGCTTCTCTTCTGCCTTCGCTGCCTTTTCTTCTTTGTTGCCTCTGCTTCTTTGTTGCCTCTACTTCTCTGCTGCCTCTGCTTCTCTGCTACTCTTTTATGCTTTCTTACTGCATTGTTGACTGATCTGCTCCTTTGCCTTATTGCTAGTTCTGGAGCTGCTCCTTTGTGCTCCTTTGCCATCAATGACAATATTTCCAACACAATAAGTTGTTTACAGAAATTACTTCAGTAAATATCAAAATAAATTATACTACAGTCTTCACAAATAACATACTGAGCAAATTATAAAGAAATACAAGCACAAGAGTGAAACAATTATTTGTGGACAATTGTACCCGGAAAAACCCAATGCAAGAAAATCGGTGCAACAAATGAGCATTTCTTTATTATTCTTCAGCGAAATCTCTTATACAAAAAATAACCAGCAGAATAGAAGAGGAGTATCTGTGAGAAATTTACAAACAATTTTCTCACGTGTTTCTCAGTGAATTTCTGACCCTGGAGAGCCCCTGAGCCTCTTTGTGTCTCACTGCGTCAGCTTCTGCGCAGTCCCAGCGTCACAACCTCTGCGTTGTCCTGCCACTGCGTAACTGCCTCTGCGTTCTCCCTCCTCTGCGCTGCCTCTTCCGATCGGATTCTGTACTCTCAGCTCTTGCTGGTCCCCTCTCTCTCCACCTTACAACTCTCCCTTTGAACCGATTTCTCGTGCCGAACTTCAGCCAGTGAGAAAATCGATTTTCTTGGGTAACTAAGTATCTGCCTCGGTGTGTCTTTTCCAAATGACCCTCAAGCTTTCTTAAATAATCCTCTCGTTGACATTCAACGGCCCAGATTAGAATCTAATCAATGGCTAAGATCATTTTGACTTGATCCTCGTCTTTTTCTAGAAGTTACACCCACAGTTTAGATTAATACCCAGTAATTATTTTAATTTCCTAAGTTTAAACTATTGAGAATTTGGAGGGTCAGAGATTAATTCAAATTCTCTTCTTGATAATTACTTGTGAGCTTACTTGAGTTACTTATGTCTTCTCTTCTTTAGCTTATTTAGTCTTTCATCAAGTCAATTATCAAATACACGAGACACAAAAATTAGGCTTCTAAAGCCAAGGCAAAACCTCTCCCTCTTAGAGAGGAAAACCCAAAAGGAATTCTTCTTATAGATCTTCAAATGACAAGTACCATGACCAAGACTCAGACCCTTGACCTATGAATGCCTCCAAGACCTTATCACTGCTTCTAAGTATTCTTTCAGCGCTGATCCTTCTTTTCTTCATCAACCTGTACTGATGGTATCATCTCTCCAACGAATATCATCGTACATATGGATGACATTACATTGCTAAACATAATATCATTCCTCCGAATTATTGTATCAAAATAGTTGACACCTAATCCGAGTCACTATACTAATGCAAACTTGCACCATCATGGCACCTAGCATCTTTGTAGACCAGCACCGAGTCACTGTGAATCTACACGAGAACCAAGACATGTAGCATACTAGAACAACATTGAAACGAGACAACATACTTATCATATCATACCATCTGTTCTATGCACTAAGAATTACAAAGATATATCGAGGAGGATCACTGTGGTAAATTCGCATCTTATCTTTGTTACACCCATCCGAAATCTCAGAGATATCCCAAGTCTTCATTGTGGAAATTACAGAGAGATCCACATTCTTTTAACCTCTGAAATCCGCACTTCTTGACTTTTGAAATCTGCACTTCTTGACTCCTGAAATCCGCACTTCTTGACCCAGAACAGTCTGCCTTTCTTGGTGAAAAATGGACCGCAGGTCAGGGTATATATAGGGCATATGTCATATGTCCCTCCTTTTAGGCCGACCATACAGCAATAGGTAGGCCAACATCTTGACTGTGAATAGGCCGACTCCATCATGTTGAAAAGTGTGACTAGGTCAGTCTTCATGTTGACTATCTAATTATGTAATTATGAAAAAGAAGTCAAAATAAATATATATTGTTGTTGTATTTGCTTCATGGGTTTCATGAGCATAATTTATTAAGTAGATGGACTTCTTCTTGATGTCCAATAGGTTTGACTTAAGTCCAGTGTGGAAAAAGTTGGCAAAAAGTCCCGACTTTTTGAAAAAATCCCGAATTTTTCCCGGAGCCGACTTTATTGGCCGACTTTTTGCCAACTTTTTCATCCCTGAAAAAGTCGCGATTTTATCCTCGAAGTCCCGAATTTTTGCCGACTTTTTCGAAAAAATCTTGAGTGAGGTAGTTTCTTTAATAATTTTTTAATTTTTTTTGAAAAAATCAGGATTTTTTCCAAAAATGAATATTTTTGTATTTTTTTAGTTTTGCCGACTTTTTCAGAAAACTCCCTACTTTATCGAGTATTTCAACTTTTGGACCCTTGCCGATTTAATCCCGACTTCGACTTTTTCCACATTGCTTAAGTCTATCTATATGCTCTAGGACCTTGTGGAATAAGCTCACTACAGCCCTCAATGCAACGTTGAAGACAGCTCCAAATACAGTTGTCACCTTGCTGGAATACTCCTTGAAGAAGTCGGCCTCTTAAACAGTTGGACAAGTTGGCTTAAGAATAGTCACACCTATTCATGCACTGGTCGGCTTAAATTACAGATTGTGACAACTATAAATACCCCACTGGGTTACGCAGAACAGAAAAGAGATAAGCTCGTATACCTCTTAAGTTACTGACAAAATCTCAGGAAAAAGGGTTGTGGATCTACCACAGCGGGAATTGTGTATCTACTACAGCAAGTGTTGCGGACAAGACTAGAATAAAGATTGTGGATATACTGAGATTACAGTTTAAGGAAAGTTTAAAGATCTACCACAGTGCGGATAAACCTTATCTCAGTGCGAATAAACCTCAGAAAGGTTTGCAGACCTACCACAGTGTGGATATATATATATATATGAACATTCAGTGGACATTTACCTGGAGATAGTGCAGACTTTTACCAGAGTACAATGCGGACATTTTTGGGAAGCATAAGTGCGGTTAAGGAACAATAAAAGGTGTTGGTCAATTTCATGAAGATTTGTGGATCAAATCTTAGGAATAATTGCAGATATAAAGGGAGTCAAGAAGTGCGGACAGATCAGTGAAATAGGGCAGCATTTGAGTGTGGACAAGTGCAGGAAGGAAGATTGCGGATAGTCAAGGACAGCCAGCAGATAATCAAGGACAATTTGCAAGAGTTGTGATAACAAGGTGAAGATCAAGGTCTTGGAAGCACATCTAGGTTAAGGGTCTAAGTCTGGGTCATGGTACTTGTCATTTGAAGATCTATAAGAAGAATTCTTTGCGGGTTTTCCTGTCCAAGAGGGAGAGGTTTTGCCTTGGCTCTAGGAGCCTACCTATTGTGTCTTGTGCATTTTCGATAATTGACTTGATGAAATATTAACTAAGAGAAGGCATAACTAACACAAGTAAGTTCACAAGTAATTATCAAGAAGAGAATTTGGATTAATCTCCACCCCTCCAAATTCTCAACATGGTATCGGAGCTAAGGTGCTAGAAAGGGGATAGAGACACTCAAGGATCAGACTTCATGGAAGGCATCAAAGCAAGGTGAAATATTGAAAAATCAAAACCAAAGAAGGAAGTCTACACAGCAGTTAGGATTTTTGTATTAATGAACAACATTGGATCACAGTATACAAAGCAAGGATTTGATTAGAAGAAAGGTCAGTTTTCCACAATGAAAGAAATAAGACAGTTTGGCATTAAAGGCAGTATTATAGTACCGTCTTAAATGTGCCAGCAGTTCATTGCCATCTCAAAGTATTGCCATCAAAAGCTTCAAGGCAAGTTACCTATCATCCTTGATCTTTCAAGGAAGCAGCAGAACATCCTCATCAATCACCATCAAAAGGGAAGGGAGATCTAAAAGCTTTGACATCATAAAAGGAGCAATCTCCTTCATTGAAGGACTTTTAATTTGGAAGAAAAACCATTCAAAGGAAGCTTCAACCATCTTCAAAGTAAGCAAGCTGATAGAAGAAGAAAAACATCTACTCAAGTAAATATATCTATGACTTCTTATGAATCTATTAAAATGTCTTCTTTGCAAAGAAAGAAACAAATTGGTTAGGGTTTCAAACTTTCCTGCATGGAAGACAAGGACAATGAAGTCATGCCAAATTCATGAAGGGAGATATAAGAGCCCAAAGGATTCTTACAGAATCCATAAAAGACTCTTATCATCTCCAAATCCAGAATCATCAAAAGGAATATATGAGAAATTGGTGGAGTTATTTTCTGTGAGAACTGTAGGAGAAGCAACCTCTCTGATCAACTGCAGGAACTAGGAGAAGTAATGTTTGACTCTGAGATGACTACAGTGGTGTTGAATGCGCTGCCAGAAGAATGAGGAAACTTCACTTCAGGATTATACGGGAAGATAGAAGTCACACCATTCCACGATTTGGGGTCTCTATGTAAATAGAGGAAACAAGATTGAAAGCCAAAGTTGTTACGGGATCAGGTGAAGAAATCAAGCCTTTGCAGCCATGTCCAGGAAGAAAGGAATATTCAGTAAGTTTTGAAAGAAGAAATATGGATAAAGCACGATGCCTTGGATATGATGAACATGGACATTAAAATAGAAATTGTCCTTAATCTGAAAAAGGACAAGAGAAATAGGGAAAAAGCCCATGTCTATGAAATGAGGAAAGAATCTGATAAGAAAGAAGAAGCAAGGGATCTCCACTACAATTGAGATCATCTTCTCCTTTACGTGATTTCTGTTGGTTATATGATAGGAAGCAGTGTAGCATCCTGATAAAAGCATGGTAGGAGCTCCTGGTGAATCAGCTCCGGAAAAACCTCTCTAATAACATTACTAATGGAAAGCAGTCATCAAGAGCAAGGGCCATCATGGAAAAATATTTCTGGGATGTGATGACATATTGGTGGAGCAGGCCAAGAGAATGAAGCTCTTCATTCTTGAGAAATTGCTACAGGATGACTAGAGGGAAAAGGGTATGAGGTATGTATATTATTTATATGCTAACATTAGCTGTTGTGAAGTCAGGTCATATGGTTGCAGGTAATGAAATTTTGTATTTAGAAGTATGATCTATGGAGGAGTATCTCTCAATGCACGAACAGATGAAATCAACATAATATGTCCCCATGGAATATGAGGTGGTTGTATATGAACGAGAAAATAGAAAGGTTGTAAGTTCCTGGGAATGGAGAATGTGCAGAAAGGAAGAGATCATGAAATGCAACCATGTCAAGAGGCAGTTATCATCTGGAAGCCCAGAAGATGTGACTAGGAGATCTCTTGGGAATATATGTAGACTCTGACAGAAGTTTGGTAAATAAGAAGACCCTTGACAAAACATATCATTAGGAGATGTGTCAATCTGTATGAAGGATGTCGATGCATACATGAAGATGTCATGATGAAAGATCATCACTAAGGTAACTTTTGTTCTAAAAGTTCATATGTATATGTTGATCTGAATGAATTTGTGCAGGGTTGCTAATCATAAGAAAGGATGTATGATCCTTGGGGATGATTCGAAGGAAAGCAGAGCAGCATGGCATAACGGTGGACCAGATGAGGAACACTGATGAATCACTTTCTGATAGTGGACATGACTCGTGACTGAAAGTGATGGATGATCTGTGCCCTATGAAGCCAAAAGTTAAGATTCCTCAATATCAAAATCCATGACATCGAGGGGAGGAACTCTTCATGAGTAGTTGGATTGCTGCTGCAGGACCCTGGTTGATGAGGAGCCTGGTGTTAAGTTTCTTGCTAGGAAGAAACTTGAAATATGTCCTTCCTGTGCTAAGAGGGAGTGATGTATGTGATTCTCTATTACATGTGTCAAGCACTAGACGAAGAGTAACAGCTGTAAGTCTTAGTGAAGGCCATGTGAAGAGAATGGATAGACACATCATTCTAGTCTTCACCAGGAAGACATAATGGAAGATTGGGTAATCATCTGGCATTCGATACTCTTTGAGAATGAGATAGGGCATTCAAGATAATAGTAGTCGTGGACCGATATTTTTGAGGGTTGGCTACCCAAGAGAAGAATAGTCCAAGAAGGTCATACTCTGGGAACACCTAGGTGGGGTATGTACCTTGGAGAGACAATGACTATGGTGTCTATTAGTCATGTGTCTCGCCAGCATTGTAGCCCATTGTCTGGTTGAGAGATGGGGTTGTTAGTCAAGGTAGAAGAATAGTCCAAGAAGGTCATACTCTGGGAACACCTAGGTGGGGTATGTACCTTGGAGAGACAATGACTATGGTGTCTATTAGTCATGTGTCTCGCCAACATTGTAGCCCATTGTCTGGTTGAGAGATGGGGTAGTTAGTCAAGGCCTTGCACTAGGACAATGATGGTTGATATAATTCTATACAGATTTGATTACCAATCCGATTCTTCTTATGAGATTCTTCAGTTTGAAAGTGCATATGGATGACATTACATTGTTGAGCATAATATCATTCCTTCGAACTGTTGTATCAAAACAGTTGACACCTAATCCGAGTCACTATACTAATGCAAACTTTCACCATCATGGCACCTAGCATCTTTGTAGACTAGCACCGAGTCAAAGTTAACTTGCACTAGAACCAAGACATGTAGCATACCAGAACAACACTGAAACGAGACAACATACTTATTACATCATACCCTTTGTTCTATGCATTGAGAATTACAGAGATATATCGAGGAGGATCACTGTGGTAAATCTGCATCTTATCTCTGTTGCACCCATCCGAAATCTCAGAGATATCCCACTTCTTCACTGTGGAAATTACAAAGAGATCCGCATTCTTTTAACCTCTGAAATCCGCACTTCTTAACCTCTAAAATCCGCACTTCTTGACCCAGAACAGTCCGCATTTCTTGGTGACAAATGGGCCGCAGGTCAAGGTATCTATAGGGCATATGTCCCTCCTTTTAGGCCGACCATACAGGAACATGTAGGTCGACATCTTGACTATGAATAGGCCGACTCCAACATCCATCTTCAGCGTTGAATGAGGGTTGTTTCAAACCATTCTTCCACAAGGTTCATGACAAGGTCTTGGAGCATTTATTGATGACTAGGATCTTCATATACATGACACTAATTACACTTATAAACAGAAGACAAACCCTAAATAGACATCAAGAAGAAGTCTATCGACCTATAATAAAAACTTGCTCATGAAACCCATGAAGCAAGTACAACAAAATACATTTTATTATCTTTGTCTTCTTCTTTACATAAGTACATAATTACATAGTCAATATGAAGACCGATCCTAGTTACACTTTTCAACATAGACTTGGGGTCATATTAAAAATAATTAATTTATCAAATGAAACTGCCTCTGGGTGGAATTTCCCAAAATGATTTATGGGTTATCTGGAATACATGTGTCTAAGTTTCTCCACAAAATTTGAGACTTAGAACACATTCGATGCTACCACAAATCAACAGTTGTGACAGGGTGTGCAGCACTAGAACCAGTGTTGCGAACATCGCGATTTTTTCCGCATGACGATTAAATCGTCGATTTAATCGCCAATTTTTTCATTTTTGAAAAAATCCTAAAAATCAAAAATCGTGGATGCTTTAGATACTTAAAATTTTGAAAAAAAATAATTTTTTTTAATGTTTCCGATCTTTTGCCGATTTTTACCAATTTTTTCCCGATTTTTACGATTTTTTCATTTTTTGGACCTTTGCTGATTTTTTTCCGATCACGATTTTCGCAACATTGACTAGAACACATTCCTCGCTAAGAGGGAGTGTTAGTTTCTGTAGCATCAGATGTGTTCTATCCACGAAATGTGGTGGAGAGGCTAAAATACATGAGATCTCCAAGACCCATAAATCATTTATGGAAATTCCACCTAGAGATTATTTGATTAGATTATTAGCCGTTTTTTAAATATTTCCCAAGTCTAAACCTAGGGAATATAGCTAATTAATCAGAAGTAATTAAGTCAAGGAACGAATCATCTAGAAACTCACACCTATTTAATTAGATTATTAGCCGATTTTTAAATATTTCCCAAGTCTAAACCTAGGGAATATAGCTAATTAATCAGAAGTAATTAAGTCAAGGAACGAATCATCTAGAAACTCACACCAGGGTTACAGGGAGCGCCCCCCCTCCACCCCGCTCCCAATTCATGCCCCACGTGAGAGCGCATAGGGAGTGCCTCAAGAGTGCACTCCCGAAATCGCTCTCCCCAGGAGCGTGCCCCTGAAGTCAAAAAAACGCTCCTTGCTTTTCAGGGAGCATTTTAAGGAGAATTTTCGGGGTGCGTTTTCAGGGATCGTTTTTTTAGGGAGGGAGCATTTTTTTAGGGAGGGAGCGTTTTTTTTAGGGAGGGAGCATTTTAGAGGATGTTTTTTTTAGGGAGGGTGTCAATTTTATCTGTTGGATGGACAAATGTAAACGGCAAGCCATTGATAAGTATTCTTGCTCTGTATGTTAGTGGTGCGATCTTCCTTTCATCATATGATTACTTAGAAAAGTTCAAGATCGGCATCAACATTGCAGAACTGCTAGAAGACCTGTTAAATTTTGGGCAACTAGGTCCAAACTCCATGTTGCACTGCTCATATGACGATGGTCATATTTTTGTTGGATTCCTCTTTCGAAGAGGTGCAAGATTGGTCTAAAGATCATCTTGTTTGGATGAGAAGAACATATATTTTGAATTTAATTTCCACACATGTGCAAGGTCGGCCAGATTTGTAATATAGGTTTACATGCCTAATAGATGTGTCACACACCCTCACTGATGGATATAAATTGGAGAGACTTGGAGGTCATTTTCGTCATCAACTCACCACACATCTCTCATTGTGATCTGATCTGTTTGTTAGCCTTTGGAGGCCTCTTCCCTTCACACGTCCAGAGCTAGAGGAATTTTTTTCTGCGGCTCTGTTTAGGGCTTGTTGCTGCAGCGTTGACCAGCATTGACAGTGGTCAACCCTTGGTCGTTTGAACACAAAACTCTGCCAAAATTTCGATTTTGAGAGGTCGTACCGCTGGGCACTAAAATCGAGGAAATCAAAGATGTTTGACTGAAGCCCTAATCTGCAGCATTGACTTTCTGTTGATGTCCTGCATTGACTTTGGGTTGACCAGCGTTGACATGTGATGAGCTGTCTTTGAGGGTTGTGGGTGTGACACTTGGAGGATTGGCTGACCGTGAAAGACTTTACTGGTTGAAGCATCCTGTTGACTGTTGTAACGCATACCAACCTATATCTTTGCTGGACAAAAGGAATTGTAAATCTGATCTATATTATTGGCTTGTCTTCTGTTGATCTATTATTGTGTTCTATCATCATTTTACTTGGCTTGTCTTCTGTTTATGTGATTGCTATTTTGTATCGGGCCTAAGAAAGATTGAAGTAAAATTGCAACAAGCATAGAACACCATGGTTATCTAAATTTAACAAGACCAGACTGCTAGAAGACTGGCACACACAAAGACTTGGTCCTAAATGAAATTATTTGCTCTCCATTTGCTTAAATCATCCATTTATTATTATTTTATTATTTACAATTCTTATAATAAAATAAATGATTATTTATTTGTATTAATATTTAGTTATTCTTCTGACTAGGTCAATATTAAGAAATAAATGATTATTATTTTTAAAGAATTTATAACATTTAAATTTCTTAATAATTAGAAAAATAAATAATATTTGATTTAACATATTAATAAGTAATATTAACTATCAATATAAGAATTGGAGAGCGCGATGGCTGCCGGCGGAAACCCCAAGGCGAAGTACTCTGGATCATTGAACTCAGTGGCGGCGGACTATGGACAAGCATCTGCTGTGCCGAACCTTACTGCGGTGCTGTCTATCGACCTAGAACATGAACTGTGTTGGGATGCCGACTTACTGGATTTTTCGCCTTTGCGCTCGGTGGATGCAATCTTCTCTCCTTTCGGCCTCTGGCCTCGGTTTGAGTCTGCGAACCATCACCGTCATCGGCATTGTGTTGAGGGGAACCAGACCCACACATTGGCCCACGAATGTTGTTTTGATGGGGTTCTTTGCACAGAACCTGAGCTACGGTTACAATGCAGGTGGAGCCGACCTACTGGACTTGCGGTCTATCTGTGCAATGCTTCCTTCCATGGCGGCTTCCCATTTGCAACTCCTTTCTAGGGGTTTCGGCACATGCACCTGACTGTTCACTGTCCAAGACATCAGAACCGAAGAGAAATAGGAGCTGCAACATCACTGGAAATGATATACAGGAGAAATCCCCTCCCTATCATCACCAGGGCAGATTTGCTCACGGACGTACAAGATGCCCTGGCACTGGGTCTAGGCACCTCTTTGACTCCTTTCAGATCCAAATTTCTCAGCCTACAGGCAGAACCATCCTGCAATGGGTCAGTTCTTCAGATTTGGTGCTGGATCTCAAACTGGATCTAGAACGGTGGATTGGGATCCCTTCAGGCCTTCAGAGAATTCTCTTTCAAGGTAAACAACTTGAAGACCATCTTCCCCTCTCTTCTTACAGCATTTCTAGAAACAGCTCTTTGGTGTTAACCGTTCGTTTGAGAGGAGGCGCAGCGAGATAGTCATCCTCTGCTCCTCCTTTCTCTTACAAAGATGCAGTACACTCTGAGATCCCCAAACCCCCGGAAGCCCTTAAACCTAAGTCTTTTTTGGTTGACAAGACAGAGGAAGTTCCCTCTGTTGAAATCACCCATGAAGGCCTTGCAAACCAACTTCAAGATTTTGCTGAAAGAGCCATCATTTGCAGATTTAACAAACTGTGGCCACGATCTCAGGATCTTTATGCATGGATCCATGCAAACTGGACTCATCATTGTAAGATCAGTTTCTGTTCGAAAGGATACTTCATTGTTCTATTTGAAGACAGTAAGCATTATGAAAAGGCCTTAGAAGAAGGCCCTTGGTTCATGGGAACTGCAGGGCTCTTCTTGACTCCTTGGTTCCCAGACTTTGATCTAGCAACTGCAATCATTACCAAGACACCTGTATGGATCAGGCTTCCAAACTTACCTGCCCACTTATGGCATTTTGCAGTCTATAAAGCTATAGGCAACACCTTGGGCAGTTTCATTATGGGAGATTACTGGCGGGAAAATAAAGGTCTCTACACATATGCCAGAATATGTGCGGAGTTAGACTTAAGCAAAGGACTTCCAGACCAAATCAATCTCAAGATAAACGACTTTGTATGGACCCAGACACTGGACTACGAAAATACTGCATTCCGTTGCCGCCATTGCCACCAATCAGGGCATCTGCAGAACTCCTGCCCATCCCTCCCGGCAAAAAAGAAAAAGGATATCCTCTCCAAACCCAAGCCAAAACGATGGGCTCCATGCTCTCCACCTCCAGTCGTGGATTCTGAATCCTCTAGCTCTGAAGATGAAGGTAGCGATGCAGAAGTGGCTCAAGCCCCTCATTCTGGGGCCCCTCCCACCGACGGTCAGGCGCACTCCTCTGATACAGTCATCGCCCAGAAACGAGTCCATATGACCTCCTCCTCTGATTCAGAAAAGGAGGGCCCTCCTGTGGTGAACCCCAATCTAGTTGTTATTGCTCATTCACCCCAGGATGGTTGGGTCGAAGTCAAAAAAAGGAAAGGGAAAAAGCTTCGTGTTGAGGCTTCTGCCCATTCTGGGTAGAAGTCAGTCTTTTTGCTTCCAGTCATATGTTGTAGTTTCTTGCTTATTTTACTTCCTCTACGGAACCGAGGTTGATAGTCCTATCATTTCCGGTTGCCGGTTTTTTGTCTCTCTTGATTGTATCATCTTGTACCATATTTTTGATTAATAGAATTAGTCCAATCAGAGAAAAAAAAAAAGTAATATTAACTATTAGTAAAATATAATATGAAAATAATTAATTAACCAAGTTATAAAAAAATTAATTAGTTTAAGAAATAATTTATAATTATTATTATTATTATTATTTAATTAATTTAAGAAATAATTTATAATTATTATTTAATTATTTTCTACAATTAATTATTAAAATTACATAAATATTATTATTATGAATAATTTAAAACATTATTACTTAATAAATTATGAATAATTTAATAAAAAAATTATTAATAAAAAGGTTTCTTGGTCGGCTCTTTTATTCTTTCTTTTAATATTGATTAATGGTTTGATCGCTCTTTCAAGCATTCTTCAAATTTTGTCCTGAAACGTCGACAAATGTCTTTCAACACTGTGGATAATCCGAAACATTCGTCTTTAAATATATCATTTGATTTCTCAATATGTGTTCAGTGTTTATTAATACGCCATCATTTTTAACATTTTTAACATTTTTAAATCTGTACAACCATCTAGATTTCTATGGTTGACAATTTGCACATTATTTCATCCAAGCCACACCACAGGTTAGAGCTTTTTCATTTTCTTCTAGGTTACATCTTGGGAATTTGTGTGAATATTTTATTGGATCATTATCTTTAAGTGGGTGTCTGACATAAAGTATCTTCTCTTCATTCTTACATCTTTACAAATACCCTTTAACGTTTTTAGAGAAATTATTCTTCATTCTTACATCTTTACAAATACCCTTTAACATTTCTAGAGAAATTATTCACATTTTTTTAACTATATTTTCTGAGAGAAGACAATGTCAACAAGCATTAAGGCCAAGCATTAGAAGACCACCATTACCACGATCTGCTTAAAAATTAGACATTTCTCGTGGCAAGAGGCCAAGCAATAGATAAAATAGATTTACTAGTCTTTTCTAGTTTCTAGTCGTTTTTAACTTTTTATCACTGTTATAAGTTGACTCTTTCATATTTTTTATGATATTGTTTGTAAACAATATACGACAATTTAAGTTTGAAGATTGAAACTTTGAAGTTGGCAGTTATAAGTTTATAACTCATTATGAATTATGAATATGATGCTTCATGAAATTTGAAATTTTTTAATTTCGTTTCATTTTATAACATTTCAGTTCATGTTAAATATTCTTTGTTGTAATGGTTACACTTAGCTTACAAGTACAACTATGGTGATCAATGGATCAAAGATGATAAATGTTATTTATTGAATTTTAAAAGCTTGAAACTTTAAGATTGATGAATCATGAGACTCAAGAGTCAATATGTTGTATGTTTCTAACTTGTGGACATGGTTGATCAAGATTATAACTTCTAGATGATGGATGTTATATGGTTCAATCTATGTTTTTATGTTTTTTATGTCTAATTCATCATTCTACATGCTTCTATTGACATATATGCATCAAAATATATATATATATATATTATAAAAAAACGCTCCCCAAAACACTCCCGAACCGGGAGCTTCTGAAAATGGCACTTCCGTTCTCGCTCCCCATTTTCGCTCCTGCTCCCAAGTAACCTCAACTCACACAGATCGACTCCAAGATGATCCTAGCCATTGATTAAGTTTTAATCTTGGGTGATGGTGCTCCAACGGTGGATTATAAGAGGAAGTCGATGGGCACTTGAAGAAGACGAACCAGAACACCAGATGTTCGATTTCCTTGGTAGATCGATTTCCAGAGTAGCAGCAGTCAACTATCGGAGAGCCAGAAATCGAAGCAGCGAGTGAGGGGCAGGGACAGTGATCCAAAGAGGCAACAACAAGTGGCAGAAGTGATCCACACTGAAGCAGCGCAGGGACTGCGCAGTCGTTAAAGCAGAGCAGTTCGAATTAGTTGAGGAGGAGGTCGATTCAGTTTCCAGAGGCTGGGAAAGTCTTCTAGAGGGCCGGAGAGTCACTTCCACCAGCAAAGGCAAGCTAGATGGCTTGCTCAGAGGCAAATTCGAGCCACATGTGTGAGAGGCAGCGCAGAAGGGCTTACGCTAGGGTTTGGACAACCAATTTTCTATAGAAGCCAGTGTCGGGATTGTTTGTGGGGGAGAATTTTTCTCTGTAATTATTTATGTCAGATATTGCTGATTGGATTGCTAGTTGGGCATCCATAGATTGTACTCAAAATTCACTGTTGCATAACAATACAAACCCTCACTATTGCATTGGTTTTCCCAAGTTGGGTTTTTCCGGGGACATTTGTCCAAAAATAACGGTGTCATTTTATGTGTGTATGTGCTAGTTTTCTTAGTTTCTAGCGCTATTTTCTTCCGTAGTTTATTTATGAAAATCACAGCATTAATTATTTGGTATTTGCCATAGCAAACTGCAAATAAATTGTTAAATAAAATTAATAATTAGGAAAATAATTTCAAGTTGTTGTGATAGATGAAATTTTCACATTTGAGTGATCAACTCCACACCCTTGACCTAGTTTGGGTCCACTTGGCTTCTTTGTGGTCCCACAACTTTGTAACTCATATTCTACAAGGATTACATCTAATCCATTTCTCCACAAGGATCCATAGACCTAGGAAGCATCTTGTCAAGAGATATTCTCATATCCCAGGCTTAAGCATCCTCCTAGCCCTTCCCAGAGAGCCCATCACTTTGCTTCTTAAGAAAGTAAGCCACATGATTGAGTCTCTCTTGCAAATAGGTTCTAGGAATCACCCTCTATCCATTCACTGATATACTCATCCTTGCGATTCCTCTTATACCAAGTCTCCTTCCATCGGTGAAACTAGATAAAGAGCATGAAGCTTTAGTTGAGATGACAGTGGGATATCGCTCCATTTTTGCCCCTTGACTTAGTAGTTGCTCTGTAGGACCCCTGCTAGTTTGAGCGGTAACAAGGCCCTCATTTATAACAACATCTCATATCTCATATCTCTTATATATAAATATATAAGAATGTTGAGTAACAAGAGATATGAGATATGAGATTTGGTTGCAAATGAGGGCCCACTTATATACCTAGGCAAGTGCCCCCTTCATGAACAGTCATGTCCTTTAAGACATGCCTCTTCAACAACTAATTATTATTTTATTAATCATTATTATGATTATTATTATTTATATTTTTTTATATATTATATTCATAACAAAATATCTTTAAATATCTTGATTTATGAATAACACATAAACAAGTCAAATCTCTTCCCAATACTACCTAAACAATGATTTAATAGATATTTTTGGGTCAACTCAGGGATAAGCTTACTAAACTTGTTAAAAAATGATAGACAATAATTGTTTCCCTCGCATGGATACGAAGTTCCCTTAAAATGGAAATGTCAAAATCAAATAAGATATACTATGAGAACTTTCACAATACGCTAAAAGAAGGGACTCAATACATGGTAGAACTAAAGAAAGGAACTATTGTGATTCATCAATGGGTTTCTTTTTGTGAAGTACTTATTTCTTATTATATAATGAGATTATGCAACATGTTCTACAAGAATTATGAGATAGACTAAACAAAAATTGAAAAGAAACCATAGCCAGATATTTTACAGCATAACACGAAGATGATTCATATAACCTTGCTTATATAGTGAAGAAAAACATTTTACAACACATAACAATGATGCCATCTAGACATAACCTTGTTCATATCTACGGCATAGATACATGTAAATACCAAATGATTATTTTTTAATTCAAAACTAATCAAAGTAAAAAAAATTAAGTCATTAAACTAGAGATCAATAAGAAAATTAGTGTTCATCACTGCATTAGGTTGATGACAGAAAAAATACCAGAGGCATTTAAGTTCTCAACCAAGAAAACCAAGAAAATAATATCTTGAAATAACATAAGCAGTCATCTTGTTAGCTCGATGGGTTAGCCCAATTGTTTCTAACAACTGTCTCAAGGCAGAGTTCATCATGACGTCGCTAATTCTAGTCCTGCTAAGATTCACGTCCAGCTGAGTCTCATTGGGTTAACAATTGTTATTGTGGTTGGGTGTTGAGCTTCCTTCCATATGGATATTCCATATAAGAGGTGGGGATCCCATGAAGTTTTTTCCTTAAAAAATGTTGATTTCTGTAGCATCAGAAAGTGCTCTAAGTCTCAAATTTGGTGTAGAGGCTTAGACACTACTAGTCCAAAGGACCCAGAAAGCGTTGTGGAAATTCCGCTCGGATTTTGTTTTATTTAAAAAATTAATTATTTTAATGGGGACCCTAAGTCTAAACTTAGGGAAATTAAATAATTAAAAGGTATTAATAAAACAGAGCGTGAATATTCGAGAGGACATGGATCAAGTCATGTTATAATCTTAGCCATTGATTAGACATCTAATCTGGGTCGTTGATAAGTCAACGAGAAGACTATAAAGGAAGGCTTGAGGGTCATTTGGAAATTACAACGAGACACTGAATTGATCTAAGATCGAAATATCTGGGGCGGGTTTGCTGAGAAATTGGAGCTAGAGATCTAAGCAGTGAGGGGCAGAGATAGCATCCGGAGAGGAAGATATTTTCTCAGCCGATGGAGCATCAGTCAAAGGGAGACAGAAGAGATCTAACCAAAGCCAGCGTTGAAGGAAGAGGGTTGACGCAATGACTGCGTAGGCTCACGCAGAGGCAGAGGAAGGGTTTTCGGAATTTTTTTGGTGGATCAGCTTCAGAGGCCGGGATCTGGAAAGTGGCACTGGGAGGTTGTTCCTCAGGGTCCACAGAGGCAAAATGACTTGGTTTAGGGCCAATGTTGAGCCTGGAAGGGGGTGCAGAGGCTGCGCAGAGCTTCTCCGGGGCAGTGTTTTCTTCATCCGGATCAGCTAGAAATTCAGTGATTGAGTGAGGTAAATCCTCACAAATTCTTCTGCCAGTATTCCTCTCTGTAACTGAATCACCCTAGGGGTATTCAGAGATGTATTCAGACATTGCTACTACATGATAACAAAATCCTCAGATCTGCTGTACCGATTTTCCTGCATTGGGTTTTTCCGGGGACTTAGTCCAAAATAAAGGTGTCATATGTGTGAATGATTTCCTTGTTTAGTTTCCTTTTTTCAGAATCACAATTATTGTAGTGTAGGTTGCTTCAGTGATTGCTTCAGTATTTCATGAATGTATTCATAAATAAATGTGTAAAGTAAATTACATAATAGATGAAGTAATTTGGATGGTTGCAACACGATTCCTTAGATTGATTGAGATCTAGGAATTTTCACATGGTATCAGAGAAATAATGTGAAACAGGAAGGACGGATCTGATTTCTAAAGTGAAGGTCAATGAATCCATTGAAGGATTGCGCAGTTCTGGCCAGGACGGCTGAGATTTTCGTGGCAGTCTCTTTGTAAGTGACTCGACAGAGAGAAATGGTTTCCAGGTTCGAGATCTTGTTGTGGCAAAGGGAGCAGCGCAGAGCCTCCATGCAGAAGACAGAGCGACACAGTTTTCTGAGGTTGTTGATGGGCAAAAAAGCGTCAGAATGAGTCAAGAGCACATATTTGGGGAATTCTTCTTCAGTGATTTCCTTATCGAGGAAGTCAACATTTCTCAGCTGTTGAGCAGTAGAGGAACAGCAAAACTTACAACTCCACTAGGGAGCGCATAACCCTGCCAGATGTTGCGCAGTAGGGAGAAAGAGGGAGCAGATTCGACAGTTTTTCGGCTGAGATGGCAGCTCACGGACTTCGTGATCAAGATCAGTTGGAGGGCTCCTCCAACTATATGATCTGGAAGGAACAGGCTATGTTCCTTCTAGATGAATATGATCTGAAGGCGTTCGTGGAGAACGTTGTAGCTGTACCTACAAACAAGAAGTACAAGGCTGATATGATGAAGGCGAAGAGGTTGCTCCTTGATGGTGTCAAGGATCACATCGTCTCACATGTGGCTGGCAAGAATACTTCCAGAGAGATGTGGGTAGCTTTGCATGACCTATCTGAGGGATCTTCCGAGCAGCGAAAGTTGCACTTGGAGCAGAAGCTCCATATGATCCAAATGCGGAAAGGGGAGCGCGTGGCTTCATACGTCATGTGGCTTCAAGAGGTTCGAGATCAGTTGTCTGCAATAGGTGCTACACCTACAGCTGCAACCATGGTACGGATGACCCTTAACAGTGTCACGGAGGAGTGGCAAGTGTTCTTCCAGAGCATACTAGGTCGGGCATCGTTACCTAGTTGGGATCAATTGTGGTCAGGTTTCCAGAAGGAAGAGATGAGGAGAGACCTCGTTAAGTGCAAACTTGATGGCAGCAGTGGAAGCAGATCGAAATCCGTGGAGGAAGAGGAGAACGCAACCCTTGCATCGAAGGGACAACAGGCGCAGCGGAAACCAAAGCGTGATGCTTCAAAGGTCAAGTGCTTCAAATGTGGCGAGATGGGCCACTATCCATCTCAATGTCCTCTGAAGAAGAAGGACAAGATGAGAAGTGTGACCCAAAGGTTGCAGCCGCGAGAATCGAGGAGGATGAGGAGGCCATGAGTGCCCATGCTTCTTGAGGAGAGAAGTGGGGCGACATAGAACTGTAGTTCTTCCTAGATTTTAGTTGGGCAAGATCCTTGAGGAACCCACCTCATGGATCATACCTTGCTACAGGAGCCCATGATCAGTAGTAGCGGGATGGAGGAGTATTCAGATGGAGGCAAGGAGTGTTGGAGACGATAGTGCAGTAGATAGTGTTGATTTTTGGGTAGCATCGGATGTGCTCTAACTCCAAAACTTTGTGGAGGGGCTAGAACACATGAGATCTCCAAGACCCAGAAAACATTTGGAGAAATTCCACCCGGAGCTTAAGTTATTCAAATAATTATTTATTTTAATGGAAACCCTAAGTCTAACTTAGGGAAATTCAATAATTCAAGTGAATTAATTTAAACATGTGGACGAGAATGTTCCAAGTGACGAGGATCAAGTATTTTCTAATCTTAGTCGTCGATTAGAGATTAGATCACGGCCGTTGATTCATCAACAGGAAAAGTATTAAAGGAAGGTTTGGGATCAGTTGGAGGACACACACATAGTGGTAGCAATTGAGCTAAGTCGAAATTCTGGGGCGTGGTTCGCTGATAATTTTCGAGTGAGCTTGTCGTGTAGCGAGGGGCAGTTCAACAGTGGGATTGTTGATCCAAGGCCGAGAATACAATAGCAGAGAGGCAGATCAGCACCAAAGGAGCAGCGCAGGCCCAAGAGGGATGACGTAGGCCCATGAGAAGTGACGCAGGCCCAGCCAAGCTCACGCAGAACCAGCGCAGAGGCTCACGCAGGCCCAAAGGGGTGACGCAGGCCTAGAGGAGCTGACGCAGGGCCGGCAGGGGCAGCACTGGGGTTTCAATGGCCCATATCAGGCTCGTATTCAACAGATCGAAAAGGGTGACACAACCACAATGAAGGGTGACACAGTCTCAGCGCAAAGCTTGTTGGGGACTACATAGGCACCTGTGGGGTTCTTCATTCTGAGTTGAATCAACCATAATATCTATCTCCAGAAATAGAGGTACTTCTGTCGGGATTTTCTCTATTGGGTGAGCCACTACTGGCACCTTAGTTTGTATTCAAAAATCTGCATAATAATAAAAGCCCTCAAGAGTTGTTGCACTGGTTTTCCCGCATTGGGTTTTTCCAGGGACATTTGTCCGAAAAATCTTTTGTGTCCTTTGTCGAATGTGCTTATTTCTGTTGAGAATTTGTAGGGCTGGAGATTAATACAAAATATCTCTTCTTGATAATTATTTGTGAGCTTTGCTTGTGTATTCTCTTCTTTAGCTTAGTTAATCTTTCATCAAGTCAATTATCAAAGTACTCAGTCAAATTTAGAGACACAATTATTTTCCCTTGTAACTGAATTCCTTGAAATGTAGTTAGGAAGGTAAATCTCTTATTTACCTTCCTCACTTTCTACCACCTTTAGATCAGCCTGTCTTCTTATAATCACTGTCTTGACTTTGGAAAATTCTTTCAATAGATAATTTAAATCTCAGAGATATCTGCACTGTACCCTTCTGCACCTATCCGCAATCTAGCTTCATCAATTCGCAATCCTGTACCTTGTTGTACCTATCCGCATTCTGTACCTTCCTGTACCTTCCGCAATCTATACCCTCCTGTACTTTCTACAATCTGTGCTCTTCCTGTCCTTTTGTTTCAGGTAGATCCGCATTCCTTGTCCTCCAAATGAGCCGCAAGACAGTCATATATATAGATGACTGATCCAGCTATTAGGCCGATCATTCAGTTGATATTTAGGCTGACTTGTAGTTTATTTTCTCTGGCATTTTATGAGGTATTACTTCACATATATTCCAATATTGTTGTAGGTTGTTTTTGCTATATTTGGAGCTTGTCTTCCAACACTTTTGGAGGGTTGTTGAGAGCTTCTTTACAAGATCTTGGAGCATATACATCTGAATTGGATCCTTCATGATTTTGACACTTAGTTCTATTTATACCTAGAAGACAAAGAACCTAATAGCCATCAAGAAGAAGTCTATCTACATAATAAAATCTTGCTCATGAAACCCATGAGGCAAGTACAACAAAATACATTTTATTATCTTTGTCTCCTTCTTTTCATAAATACATAATTACATAGTCAACATGAAGACCGACCTAGTTACACTTTGCAACACTCCCTCTTAACTAGGGAGGTATTCTTACAGGTACATGATCATTTTCAAACTGAAGAATCAGATTGGTAATCGCATCTGTATAGCATCATATCAACCAGCATTGTTCTAGTGCAAGGCCTTGACTAACAGCCCCATCTCTCAACGAGACAATGGGCTTCAATGTTGGCGAGACACATGACTTATAGACACTTCGTCATTGTCTCTCCAAGGTACATACTCCACCCGAGTGTTCCCAAAGTATGACCTTCTTGGACTATTCTTCTCTTGGGTAGTTAGCCCTCAAAGAATATCGGTCCCCGACTACTCTTATCTTGAATGCCCTAACACATTCTCAAAGAGTATCAAATGCTAGATGATTACCCAATCCTCCATTCTGTCTTCCCAAGACTAGAATGATGTGTCTATCTCTCCCTCTCAACCAGGGAGGACCTATTCCACAAGGGAATGTATTCATTCCTATTCAAGAAATGTACCTAAGCTCATTCTTAGGAATTACCAAGTTTCTTCCAAGTAAGAAACTTATCATCAAGCTCCCGCTTATCCAGGGACCTTCAGCAGCAATGGTGAGACACCCAGCTGCTCATGAAGAATTCCTGTCCTTGATATCATGGATTTCGATATTGAGGAATCTCCAAATTTTAGCTTTATAGGGCACAGATCAACTTTCACCAGACTTCCTTATCTGGTCCATTATTATGCCATGCTGATTTACTTCGAATCATCTCCAAGGATCATACGTCCTTTCTCATGATTAGCAGCCCTGCACAAATTCATCCAGATAGATATATACATATGAACTTTTAGAACAAAAGTTACCTTAGTGATGATCTTTCACCATGACATCTTCCTGTAGGCATCGGCATCCTTCATACAGATTGACACATCTCCTAATGATATGTTTTTGCTAAGGGTTTCCAGACTTCCATCAGAGTCTACATATCTTCCCAAGAGATCTTCTAGTCACATCTACTTGGCCTCTGAATAATACCTGCCTCATGACATGGTTGCATTACATGATCTCTTCCTTTCTGCACATTTTCCATTCCTAGGAACTTTCAACAACCACCTCATGTACCATGAGGACATATTATGTTGATTTCATCTGTCCGTGCACTGAGAGATACTCTTTCATAGATCATACTTCTAAATACAGAAGTTCATTACCTGCAACCATATGACATGACTTCGCAACATCCAATATTAGCATACCTCATACATGTTTTCCTTGAGTCATGCTGTAGGGGTTTTTCTTGAATGAAGAGCTTCATTCCTTTGACCTGCTTCATCAATATGTCATCATATCTCAAAACTTTGTTCCCATGATGACCCTTGATCTGATGATTGCTTTACTTTAGTCGGGAGGTTTTCCAGAAGCTGTTACACTGAGAGCTTCTTCCAAGCTTCATTCAAGATGCTTCTTAATGTACATTGCTATCATACAATTTTTACAACCAATCAGAGATCACTTAAAGAGAAAGATGATCTCAATCATAATAGAGATCTCTTGCTTCCTTCTTCTTAGATCTTTTAGTGTTAGGTTCTTGTTTTTCATACGTGACATGAGCTTCTTCCTTTCTCCTTTTGACATTTCCAGATTTAGGACAATCTTTTTTATAAGGTCCAAGTTCATCACATCCAAAGCATCGCACGTTGTCCATATTTCTTCTTTTATTCTGAGGGCCAAATTTTTCGAATCTTCCTTTCTTCCTGTATGAGGCTGCAAAGGCATGATTCTCTTCACTTGATCATGTATCAACTTTGGCCTTTAGTCTTGTTTCCTCTATTTTGCATAGAGACCACAAATCATGGAATGGAGTGGCTTCTTTCTTCCCATATAGACTAGAAGTGAAGCTTCCCCATTCCTCTGGTAGAGCATTCAACACCACTATTGTCATCTCAGTGTCAAACATCACTTCTCCTAGTTCTTGTAGTTGATCTCTTATTTCAGAAATCCTCATAAAGTATGGGACGATTCCTGCTTCCTTTGATAATTTCATTTTGTATAGTTCTTGTCTCAGAGAGATTGCTTCTCCAGCAGTACTCACAGAGAATAGCTCCACCAATTTTTCATATATTTGTTTTGCAGTCTTTCGTTTTGATACATAGGGAATGAGAGAGTCTTTGACGAATTCTATGAGAATCCTTTGGGCTCTAATTTCTCCCTTCATGTACTTAGCATGGGCTAAAGTATCTTCTTTTGGGCTAAAGTATCTTCTTTTGGAGGTTGAACAGTAGATCCTTCGATATAATCCATTACTTCGTCTTCAATTAAATTTAAGTTTGTTCTCTTCTTCCATGCACTGAAATTTGATGATCCAACCAGCTTGTTGCTTTCTTTACAAAAAGGCATCTTGATAGATAGGGTCATGAATACTTACTTGAGTGGATTTGCTTGCAGCTTCCTTTATGTTGATTGAGAATGAAGTCAAGGGTTTCCTTTCTTCAATGTTGTTGTTCTTGAACCCTTGATAATAATGACTATCTTCAGAAGTTGTGATTTCCTTCAAACAATGTTTTGAGTGCAAATCTTTTGATACCAAAGATTAATGAGTTGATCTTTTCATATGAAATAGTTGGATAGTCTTCCTTGCAAACTGGTTTGTCTTTCCAATCCAAACTTTGGTCTTTGCTTCTTTGTGTGACTTTGTTGACAAGCAGCCCTTATGTTCAGCACCTTAGCTCTAAAACCATGTTGAGAATTTGTAGGGCTAAAGATTAATACAAAAATTATCTTCTTGATAATTACTTGTGAGCTTAGCTTATGTATTCTCTTCTTTAGCTTATTTAATCTTTCATCAAGTCAATTATCAAAGTACTCAGTCAAATTTAGAGACACAATTATTTTCCCTTGTAACTGAATTTCTTGAAATGTAGTTAGGAAGGTAAATCTCTTATTTACCTTCCTCACTTTCTACCACCTTTAGATCAACCTGCGTTCTTATAATCACTGTCTTGACTTTGGCAAATTCTTTCAATATATACTTTAAAGCTCAAAGATATCCGCACTGTACCCTTCTGCACCTATCCGCAATCTAGCTTCATCAATCCGCAATCATGTACCTTTCTGTACCTATCCCCAGTCTGTACCTTCCTGTACCTTCCGCAATCTATACCTCCTGTACTTTCCGCAATCTGTGCTCTTCCTATTCCTTTGTTTCAGGTAGATCCGCATTCCTTGTCCTCCAAATGAGCCGCAGGACAGTCATATATATAGATAACTGATCCAGCTATTAGGCCAACCATTCAGTTGATATTTAGGCCGACTTGTAGTTTATTTTCTCTGGCATTTTATGAGGTATTACTTCACATATATTCCAATATTGTTGTAGGTTGTTTTCGCTATATTTGGAGCTTGTCTTCCAACACTTTTGGAGGGTTGTTGATAGCTTCTTTACAAGGTCTTGGAGCATATACATCTGAACTGGATCCTTCATGATTTTGACACTTAGTTCTATTTGTACCTAGAAGACAAAAACCTAATAGACATCAAGAAGAAGTCTATCTACATAATAAAATCTTGCTCATGAAACCCATGAGGCAAGTACAACAAAATACATTTTATTATCTTTGTCTCCTTCTTTTCATAAATAGATAATTACATAGTCAACATGAAGACCAACCTAATTACACTTTTCAACAATTTCTTCAGTACTTGATCTGTATATTTGTGTAGGCAGTAGTGTATTTACTTCGATGTTTTTCATGTATTATTCATAAAAATAACTTGTTAAGTTAATAAAACAAGTAGGAGAAGTAAATCAGATTATTGTTGTAGGATTTATGTTTAGTAAATTCAGAAATTTTCACATGGTATCAGAGCTATTGAAGATCAGGGAGACCTGAAGCCATTAGCGAAGAGACGAAGTTTTTTCTGCAGGAAGGCGGTTGTCGCGAGTGACAGCGTAGATCCAGGAAGAGGCAGCGTAGCACAGAGGGACAGCACAGGCCCAAGAGGGGTGACGCAGAGGCTCACGCAGACCCAGAAGGGTGACATAGTCCGAGAGGAAGTGACGCAGAGCAAGCGCAAAGGGTTTGAGTCTTCGTTCTTTCGGTTGTCATGGATGGTAGTGCAGTTTGGTTCTTCGAAAGTTGTTGGTGGGGCATTGTTCTGTCAGTGCAGAACAGTGTCTAGCAAGGTGTGATAAAGTAAGGGGAAGCAGTTCCTCAGTAGACTTTCTCGCCAAGAAGTCTGAGATCTGATCAGCGGAGTGATTGGAAAGGGCTGATTCAATAGCAGTTGGTGGAGGATTTCCGGGAGGGAAATCACTTCTCAAAGGGAGCATATTCTCTAGAGGGTTTCTAGCGCCAAGAAACCCAGATCCGAGTCTTTTGTTGAGGGCAGCAACAAAAGAAGGGAGAAGAGTATCCGCTTCGACATCTTTTGAGAAGAGATGGTCGAACATGGATTGAGGGATCAGGACAGGTTGGATGGAGCATCCAACTTCGTCGTCTGGAAAGCCAAAATCCTGTCAGTTATTGATGAATATCGCATCAAAGATCATGCCGACAAGGTTGTAGTTGTTCCTATTGACGTTGATCCATTGAAGAAGTATGAGGAAG
The DNA here is from genome assembly GCA_034641835.2 of Pinus albicaulis. NCBI lineage: Eukaryota > Viridiplantae > Streptophyta > Pinopsida > Pinales > Pinaceae > Pinus > Pinus albicaulis. Next base: position 1,835,278,764 of record CM076575.1, on the reverse strand, counting down.
CGCAAGCAAGGGCCAAGCGCTTGATTATGGACGGGCTCAAGGATCATGTGGTCCCACACATTACTAAAAAGAACACAGCAAATGAGATGTGGACGACATTGACCACATTGTATCAGGGGACTCCTATCCAAAGGAGAATGCTTCTGGAAAATCAGCTTCAGCTATTTCAGATGAAGGAGAGGAAATCGACCCCTTCCTCATTAGATTGAAGGCGATTCGTGATCAGCTTGTTGCTATGGGGGCCACTCTTGATGAGGGTCTAATGGTCAAGATTGCACTGAATGCAGTGTATGAAGAATGGGAGACCTTTGTCCAAGGCATTTTGGGCAACGCAACACTTCCAAATTGGGAAGACATGTGGGCAGCTCTTCGACAAAAAGAGATCAGGAGGATGACTAAGGCGGGCAGAAGCAGCAGAGAAATCAAGATCAAGGAGGAGGAGGAAGATGCGGCTCTCGCATTTAAGGGACAGCAGGGGCAGCAGCGGAAGAAGAAGGACCTCCCGAAGGTCAGATGCTTCAAGTGTGGTGAATTGGGACATTTCGCCACACAATGCCCTCAAAGGAAGAAGGGCAAAGAAGATTTTGATTCAAAGGCTGCAGCAGCTCAGGGTGATGATGGGAGTGATGATGATGTGGCTATGAGCGCTCATGTGCCTCGAGAAAAGAGGTGGGGCAACATAGATCTGTAGTTCTCTTGAACTTCATATGGTGGGCAGGATCCTTGAGGTTCCCAAACTTTTGGATCACATACGAGCTACGAGAGGCCTTAATGACAGTTGCAGGATGACTGGAGTCAGTTGATGCGAAGGATTATGGAGGCACATAGGCAGACTAGGACGCTGAAAACTTGAGCAGCGTAGAGCAGAGGCAGCAGCAGCATAGAAGTAGCAGCGCAGAGGTTGATGGGATTTCAGCACCGCAGAGGCATTACTTACGCATAGCAGAGCAGCAACATCGCAGAGCTCTAGAGGGTTTTTGCAGATTAGCAGCAGAGGATGCTTCAGTATCGAGGTGAACTGAGACTGACTTGTCCGTCAGGATTTTGGGTGATGTCCTTCAACTGCTTAACTCTCAGCAACTCAGTTGCAGTGCAGTAGTTAGCAGTGGCAGTGCTATGGGCAGCATGATGCAGTATTTGAGAGGGAGTTGCAGTACAGATGAGGCAGTGACTGTGGCAGAGTCATGGGTAGTAGTACAGAAGGCAGCAGCGCAGTGGATGAGGGGCAGTAGCCGAGCATCAGCAGCGCAGGGGACCGATGTCGTGGATTAGGGTGATGCCTCAGATTGAAGTGTTGCTAGAGCACATTCCTCGCTAAGAGGGAGTGTTGATTTTTGGGTAGCATCGGATGTGCTCTAACTCCAAAACTTTTTGAAGGGGCTAGAACATATGAGATCTCCAAGACCCAGAAATCGATTGGAGAAATTCCACCCGAAGCTTAAGTTATTCAAATAATTAATTATTTTAATGGAGACCCTAAGTCGAACTTAGGGAAATTAAATAATTAAAGTGAATTAATTTAAACATGTGGGTGAGAATGTTCTAAGAGACGAGGATCAAGTCGTTTCTAATCTTAGCCATCGATTAGAGATTAGTTCATGGTCGTTGATTCATCAACAGGAAAAGTATTAAAGGAAGGCTTGGGGTCAGTTGGAGGACACACACATAGTGGCAACACTTGAGCTCAGTAGAAATTCTGGGGCATAGTTTGGTGAGAACTTTCAAGTGATCTTGCAGTGCAGCAAGGGGCGATTCAACAGTGGGATTTTTTATCCAAGGTCGAGAATACAATAGTAGAGAGGCAAATCAGCACCAGAGGAGCAGCGTAGGCCCAGGAGGGGTGACGCAGGCCCAGGTGAAGTGACGCAGGCCCAGCGAGGCCCACGCAGAGCCAGCGCTGAGGCTCATGCAAGCCTAGAGAAGTGACGAGGCCTAGAGGAGCTGACGTAGAGCCGGAAGGGGCAGCGCTGGGGCTTCAGTGGGCCAAATCATGCTCGTGTTCCGCAGATCGGAAAGGGTGACACAACCACAATGAAGGGTGACGCAGTCTCAGCGCAGAGCTTGTTGGGGACTGCGTAGGCACCTGTGGGATTCTTCATTCTGAGCTGAATCAGCCATAATATCTGTCTCCAAAAATAGAGGTACTTTTGCTGAGATTTTCTCTGTTGGGTGAGCCACTACTGGCACCCTAGTTTGTATTCAGAAATCTGCATAATAATAAAAACCCTCAAGTGTTGTTGCACCAGTTTTCCCGCATTGGGATTTTTCGGGGACATTTGTCCGAAAAATCTTGTGTCCTTTGTCGAATGTGCTTATTTCTTTAGTACTTGATTTGTTTATTTGTGTAGGCAGTAGTGTATTTACTTCAATGTTTCATGTATTATTCAGAAAAACAACTTGTTAATTTAATAAAACAAGTAGGAGAAGTAAATTAGATTATTGTTTGTAGGATTTACGTTTAGTAAATTCAGAAATTTTCACAGATAGCAGCGTTCATTTCTGGAGCAGCACAGAGCAAAGGCAACAGCAACGTAGCAGTAACAGCGCAATGCACATTGGTGCAGCACACAGCAGCAGCAGTGCAGTGCACTGTGGCGCAGCGCAGTGCAAAGCAACAGCAGCGCAGAGTATCCAAGGGACAACGCAGTAGCTAGCAGCAATCAGATTCTTTAGCACCGAGGTGCATCCACTGAACACTTGTTCAATTTTGGGTGAGTTTCAGCTGTTTCTCTCAACAGCGGAGTTGGAGTGCAGATGCAGTGTTAGCGGTGGTAGTGCTAGCAGCATAGCAGATGCAGCACTTGAGAGGGAGTTGTAGTACAGATGCAGCTGTGGCAGTGGCAGTGTCATGGGCAGCAGTACAGTGGCAACAGCAGTGTAATGTTGGTGGACAGCATCAGCAGTGCAGAGGATGCTTCTGTTGAGATTTTGGGGTAGCATTGGGTGTGCTCTAGCTCCGAAACTTTAAGGAGGGGCTAAGACACACGACATCTCCAAGACCTAGAAAGCGTTTGGAGAAATTTCATCCAGTGTAATAGTTATTCAAATAATTAAATTTTTTAATGGGGACCCTAAGTCTAACTTAGGGAAATTGAAAAATTAAAGTGAATTAAATTACACATGTGATGAAATGTTCTAAGGGACGTGGATCAAGCATTCTTTTAATCTCAGTTGTTGATTAGAGGTTAGATCACGGCCGTTGGTTTACAAATGAGAAAAGTATAAGAGAAGCGCTTGGCGTCAGTTGGAGAACACACACATATTGTAGAGCACTGAAGTTAAGTCGAATTTCTGGGGCGGGGTTTGCTGAGGAATTCTAAGTGAGTTTGCAATGCAGTGAGGGGCAGAGATCGGCAAGGGACGATCTGATTCGAGGCCAATAATACAACAGCAGAGAGGCAGCTTGTACCAGGCAGCGCAAAGGCCATCCAAAGGGACACAGTTTAGCCAGGACCACGTAAAACACTACACAAAGGCCGCGTAAGCTCAGTCAAGGTGACGCAAGCCTAACTAGGGCAGAGCAGAGGCAGCGCAGCACCAATCAAGGTGACGCAGTGGGTACGCTTGCCAATAGGGGCCGACGCAAGGGCTATAGAGGCAGCGTTGAGGGTTCTAGTGGGCCTGAAAGGGCTCGAATTCGTAATTCCCCGTAGAGGGTTGGATCAGCCATATTTTTTGTCTCCGAGTGAAAGGTACAACTGTCGTGTATTTTCTCTGTAGGGCAGGCCGTTTCTAGTGCCCAGAATGTTGTATTCATAATCTGCATAATAATAAAACCCTCTAGAGTTGTTGCACTGGTTTTCCCGCATTGGGAGTTTCAGGGGACATTTGTCTGAAAAATTTGTGTAATTTTTTCACATGTGCGTGTTGTTCGGTAAATGATCTGTAAATGTGTAGGTTGTTGTTTGTATTTGCTTTAATGTTTTTTTCAATACTTCAAATTAATAGCTTGTTAATTAATCATACAAGTAGGCGAAGTAGATCAAGATACTGCAGTAGGGTTTCTGTTTTGAAATTTCACATGGTATCAAAGCATTGCAAATCAAGTTGATCCACCAGCAGAGCAGTTGAAGATAATTGTTGCAGGAAGGGCAGCTGAAGCAGCAGAGATCCAGAAGAAGGCAGTGCAGCACCAGGAGGGACACAGCCCAATCAGGCTGACGCAGAGGCCACGTAGAGGCTGACACAGAGCCATCTAAGTGACGCAAAGGCAACATAGATCCTTCCAGAGTGACGCAGGGGCAACCTGCGCTGCGTATAGGCTGCTCTGAGCCAGTCTACTCACGCAGAGGCTGATGCAACACCAAGAGGGTGATGCAATCCGTGTGGAGAATTGTTGTGCTGTTTGCCAAAGCCTGGAAGTGCAGCTTCGGATCTTTAGTAGTTGCTAGTGTGGCACAGGTTTTGTCGGTGTCGAACAGTGCCTAGCAAAGGTTACAGAAGCGAGAGGGGAACAATTGCTCAACAGATTCTCTGGCCAAGGAATCTGAGAGTGTGATCAAGGGAGTGATCATAGAGGACTGATTCGTCAGAATTGGTGAAGGATTTATAGGAGGGAAATCATTGGTCAGAGGGAGCACATTCTCTACATTTGCACTCTTTGTAGTTTGTATTTCCTGCTTTTATAAAGGAAGGGGACCGTTTGGTCCACCGGCTAGGCATGTTGTAATCATTGTAACCGGCAGTCCCGTTGACCTTTTTGTGGTCATTCGTTGGAAATTAATAAATTTAACTTATCTTATCTTATCTAGAGGGTTCTTTCACCAAGAAGCCCAGATCAAGTTCCTTGCTGAGTGTAGCAGCAGCACAAGGAAGAATAGTTTGTGATTCGACAGTTGAGCAAAGATGGGTCTCATGCGCTGAGAGATCAGGACAGGTTGGACGGTGTGTCCAACTTTGTTATCTAGAGGGCCAGAATCCTAATAGTCCTGAATGAGTACGGCATCAAGGACTATGCAAAAAACATCCTAGTTGTGCCTACCGATGCAGATCCCCTGAAGAAATTTAACGAGAGTCAGGCATGGGCTAAACGCCTAATCATGGATGGAGTGAATGTCCCTCATATTCCCGGGAAGAACACGGCAAATGAGAAGTGGACAGCATTGAACACGATGTATTAAGGAAGCTTCGTCCAAAGGAAAATGTTTCTAGAGAATCATATGCGGTTGTTCCTGATGCAAAAGGGAGAGGAAATCGATCCCTTCCTCCTTAGACTTCAGACTATCCGAGACCAACTGATTGCTATGGGGACAACTCTGGATGAAGGGCTCATGTTGATCACTACCCTGAATGGGAAACGTTTGTCCAAAGCATCTTAGGCAGAGCAACGTTACCATCCTGGGTGGATATGTGGGCAATCCTCCATCAGGAGGAAATCAAGAGAATAACCAAGAAGCAAAGCAGCAGCGGTGGAGTCAAAGAAAAGAAAGAGGAAGAGGAGGATGCAGCCCTTGCATCTAAGGGATGGAGGTAGCAAGGGAAGAAGAAGAAGGACCTTTCAAAGGTCTGGTGCTTTAAATGTGGCAAACTTGGACACTTCGCCAGCTCTTGTCCTAAGAGGAAGGACAAGGAATCTTCTGATTCCAAGGCAACAGCAGCAAAAGGGGACGATGGTAGTGACGATGACGTAGCCGTAAGTGCTCATGAACCAAGGAAGTGGGGCGATATTGATCTATAGAGCAGTTATAGATGGTGGCGGGATCCTTGAGGTGCCCAAACTCTTGGATCACATACGAGCTATGGGAGCCTTAAGACAGTAGCAGGATGACTGGAGCAGTGGGTGCAGAAGATCACAGTGAAGCAGAGGCGGAGCTGGGACGCTGGAGTCTAGAGCAGCGCAGAGGAGAGGCAACAGCAGCGTGGAAGCAGCAGTGCAGAGCAGCAGACACCGCAGTGCTACAGCGAGACACCGCAGCGCAGCAGCAGAGGGTGCTTCAGTGATAAGATGCAGCCCAACTAACTTGTCTGTCAGTGATTGGGTGATGGTCCTTCAGTTGCTTACTTCTCAGCAACTGAGTTGCAATGCTGCAGTTAGCAGTGGCAGTGCTATGGGCAGCATGATGCAGCAATTTCAGAGGGAGTTGCAGTACGGATGTAGCAGTGTCAGTGGCAGTGACATGGGCAACAGTACAGAAAGAAGCAGCGCGGTGGATGGAGGGCAGCAGGCCAAGCATCAACAGTGTAGAGACCGATGTTGAGATCAAGTGATGCTTCAGTGTGGAAGTATTGCTAGAGCACACTCCTCGCTAAGAGGGAGTGTTGAGATTTTGGGGTAGCATCAAGTGTGCTCTAGCTCCGAAACTTTGTGGAGGGGCTAAGACACACGAGATCTCCAAGACCCAAAAAGCGTTTGGAGAAATTTCATCTGGTGTAATAGTTATTCAAATTATTAAATTTTTTAATGGGGACCCTAAGTCTAACTTAGGGAAATTGAAAAATTAAAGTGAATTAAATTACACATGTGATGAAATGTTCTAAGTGACGTGGATCAAGCATTCTTTTAATCTCATTCGTTGATTAGAGATTAGATCACGGTCGTTGGTTTACCAATGAGAAAAGTATAAGAGAAGGGCTTGGGGTCAGTTGGAGAACACACACACACATTGTAGGCACTGAAGCTAAGTCGAATTTCTGGGGTGGGGTTTATTGAGGAATTCAAAGTGAGTTTGCAGTGCAATGAGGGGCAGAGATCGGCAAAGGATGATCTGATCCGAGGCCAAGAACACAGCAGCAGAGAGGCAGCTTGTACCAGGCAACGCAGAGGCCAGCTAGAGGGATGTAGTCCAGCCAAGACGACGCAGAAGACTGCGCGGAGGTTGCGTAAGCCCAGTCAGGGTGACGCTGGCCCAACCAGGGCAGCACAGGGGCAACAGAGACCCAGCCAAGCAGCGCAGCACCAGTCAAGGTGATGCAGTGGGTACGTTGGCTAGTAGGGGTTGGCGCAGAGGCTGCAGAGGCAACGCTGAGGGTTCCAGTGGGCCAGAAAGGGCTCGAATTCGTAATTCCCCGCGGAGGGTTGGATCAGCCATATTTTCTGTCTCCGAGTGTAAGGTACAACTATTGTGTATTTTCTCTGTAGGGCAGACTATTTCTGGTGCCCAGAATGTTGTATTCAGATTCTGCATAATAATAAAACCCTCTAGAGCTACTACACTCTTTTTCCCGCATTAGGTTTTTCCGGGGACATCTATCCGAAAAATCTGTGTAATTTTGTCACATGTGCGTGTTGTTCAGTAAATGATCTGTAAATGTCTAGGTTGTAGTTTGTATTTCCTTTAATGTTTTTATGAATACTTCAGATTAATATCTTGTTAATTAATCATACAAGTAGGTGAAGTAGATCAAGATACTGCAGTAGGGTTTCTGTTTTGAAACTTTCACAGCTTCAAAGTCAGAGCAGTATGCAACAGGCATTATTACTAGAGCACTTTCCTCGCTAAGAGGGAGTGTTGATTTTTGTAGCATCAGAAAGTGGTCTAAGTCTCAAATAAGGTGTAGAGGCTTAGACACTAGTATTCCAAAGAACCCAGAAAGTGTTTGTAGAAATTCCACTTGGATTTTGTTTTATTTGAAAATTTAATTATTTTAATGGGGACCCTAGGTCTAATCTTAGGGAAATTAAATAATTAAAGGGTATTAAATAAAACAGAGTGTGAATCTTCTATAGGACATGGATCAAGTCATGTTATAATCTTAGTCGTTGATTAGACATCTAATCTGGGTCGTTGATATGTCAACGAGAAGACTATAAAGGAAGGCTTGAGGATCATTTGGAAAATACACCGAGACACTAAATTGATCTAAAATCGAAATTTATGGGGCCATGCTTGCTAAGAAATTCGAGCTAGAGATTTGAGCAGTGCGGGGCAGAGATAGCATCCGTAGAGGAAGAGATTTTCTCAGCCGATGGAGCATTAGTCAAAGAGAGGCAAAAGAGATCTAACCAAAGCCAGCGCTGAAGGAAGAGGGTTGAGGCAGTGACTGCGTAGGCTCACACAGAAGTAGCGTAGAGGCAGTGGAAGGGTTTTCAGAATTTTGTTGGAGGATCAGTTTCGGAGGCCAAGATCCAGAAAGTGGAATCGAGTGGTTGTTCCTTAGGGTCCACAAAGGCAAAACGACTTGGTTGAGGGCCAACGCTAAGCCTGGAAGGGGGTGACACAGTGGCTGGAAGTTCCAGCACTGGATCTGTGCAGAGCTTCTTAGGGGCAGTGTTTTCTTCATCCGAATCAGCCAAAAATTCAGTGATTGAGGTAAATCCTCACAAATTCTTCTGCCAGTATTTCTCTCTGTAACTAAATCACCCTAGGGGTATTCAAAGATGTATTCCGACATTGCTACTGCATAATAATAAAACCCTCAGATATTTTGCACCGGTTTTCCCGCATTGGGTTTTTCCGAGGACTTGGTCCAAAATAAAGGTGTCATATGTGTAAATGATTTCCTTGTTCAATTTCCTTGTTTCAAAATCATAATTATTGTAGTGTAGGTTGCTTCAGTGATTGCTTCAGTATTTCATGAATGTATTCAAAAATAATTATGTAAAGTAAATTACATAATAGATGAAGTAATTCAGATGGTTGCAGTAGGATTCCTTAGATTGATTGAGATCTAGGAATTTTCACAGAAAAAAGGAAGTAGTCATATATGGTACCCTTCCCGCACCTACCAATGGATATTCCAAAGGACAAAATGGCAAAATTGGAAACTAAGTGGCCCAATACATGATAAATAACAAAGATAATAACAAAGTTACCTGTCCTGTGAAAATGTCCATGTCACTAGGAATATCTAGACCACGACGCAATGCATTGATCAAACTAGACTTCCCCACTCCACTAGGCCCGACCACTACAGATGTGCAGTTCTCTAAAACTTCCGCAATAGCTGTCAATCCAGCATTTGTATCAGCACTGCAAAAGAGAGGCTCGTAACCCCAAGTCCTTACTCTGTCTCTCCATTTATGCACAACCTATCATTGCAAATATCAATAGTAAATGTCATATATCAACAACAAATGGCTATGTTAGAATACATGATAGAAAAGTTAAATAATTTTAGATGAGCTTACGTGTATAACATATTAATAAGACATAATAATATCATAAATTGAAGTTTTAGAGAAATAACAAAGATAAAGTCTTATAGAATAAGCTGCAAATATGTAATAATTGGTTTGGATTCCTGCTGATGACAATGCCACATCTTAATTGCAGGCTATACAGTCACTACTACTTAGCTCCTAACATCATACCTTTAGTTACACATCAGCTTAGAACCATAGAAAATTAAGAGAGGCAACTGTGTGAGTACTAGTTCCTGAGATGGCTTTATATTTTATTATTTTTCGATAGATTTATGTTTTGTACCAAACGACAAATAAGAGATGATTCATTGCAAAAAGTTCAAGATATAAAAAGTTTAAGAAAACAAAATTTGGTTTAGAATTTTCGTTACGAGACATTATTTGTTAAAAAATCTGTCTTTGAAGCTGATGAACTATTAGCTACAAATACTTGTAACAATGGATTTTTGCCACAAAACCAACATGGTATCCAATACTACATACTTTATCACTTAGGAAATTCTGAAAAAGGCATTATTTGTACGTGCATCTCTTATACAAAACCGGTTTTAGAAGACACAGAACTCTCGACTACTAGTACTTTTAAGGAAAGTTGCTTGCTACAAATACAATGGTTTTTAATTGCACATGTTTCAGTGCACAATGATTTCTCCCCATTGGACACTTACTTTATATCAGAGAAGCAAACATCAAAATCCAATATTAATGTTAAAACTTAATATTAAATACCAATGTGACCATATCAGTAATAACATTTCATTAAAGTGTAAGAATTAATGTTAAAGAGTAATAAAGTAGTTCGACCACCATAATCACGTTACAGTGCCATTATGTAACGTGAAATGGTATAGGTGAGAGAGTGATAAATCATAAATGTATTCTGTACATGGGTAGCCTACCTCAGACTAACCTGTGGTGTAATTGCTGTAGCATTATTAATAATATTTAGCATTTATTATTCCCTCCACGATATCCTGTGTTTACCATGATATGTGTTACTCCCTCACATCTAGGAGCCACTGGAGGAGATTTTTTTCTCCTGTAATCTTGATCACAGAGAGCAGTTCCACAATTGATGCCCACAGATCTCCACAGATAGTTTCACAGAGATGCTTCCAAGTTCCCACACCATCCTTATCTCACTCATTTGATGATTTTGGTGTCCAACTCATACGTGGCACATTTGTTTATTGCTTCATATTAAGTGTGTTACCCACCCAAATGGATAACCCCATAGGAGAAAACATTTCCCCTATTCTTGACAGCCAGCCAGTCAGCCACATAACCAGCAGCCCCTGACAGCCACCACTCACTGATGATATGTCATTATATCTCCACCACTTGCAATAGTCATATGCTTCTCACCCATCTCGCGTGAGCACATGGACGAAGGTGGGCTTCCACTCAAAAGGTACTTTAATCATTTTGCAATCGGGTGCTTATGCTTGTTTGTCTTTGTGCATTTGGTATGGATTATGGGGTGTGTTACCCACCACCAGTGGGTGACCCCTATAGGAGAAAATTTTCTCCTAGATTCGTCTTCAGCTGGCAGCCAGCAGCAACATGATAGCTCGATGTGCTTCTATTCTCCGCCACCTGAGCCAGTCATTGTGCACCCTAGATCATCTGTTACTATCGTATGTTTGAAGGTGGACCTTCCAACCCTGAAGGTATGATTTTTCATTGTGTAATTGGGTGTTTATGCCTACTTTTGTTGGGCACAATTGGGTATGGATTATTGGGGTGATTCGGTGGAAAGCATAGGATTTGGCTATACTCTTGCTCCCTTACCTCAACTTGGGGGTTAATATTGTATCCTAGTCCTATGGGATCTCCTCTATTGGCTACTAGCTTTAGGAATGGCACTACATGGGAAACCCTAATCTCGGTTTCGTGATCACGCTTCCCGATACCATATATCTCACTCCCCTCCACTCATTACAAGCCCTTTCCACACTTTCCCCATCTGGGTTCACATTTGTCTTGTTGACCATGTACATGTCAACGGTCTGAGAAACAGAGTATAAAGTAGTGGATCAAAAGTTTTTAACTCAATTTCATCATTGTAATCCCAAATTCTACAAAATTGTTGTAAATGATTCTAGTATGAATATTAAGCCATGTAACAACACCTAGGTAAGCCTATGATTCTTCTAAAAAGGTTTCATCCTAGGGAGATTTTTAACCTCCCGAAATTATGTGTGTTTGTAAACACGGATAATTGGCAGAGTTTTTCTCCCAGATATGCCCCAAAGCTAGGGTGGAGCTCATTGACAAGGTCTTAGGTAAGTCCTAGTGTTATCGAGTTAATATATTTTTCATATGGATCATGTGTCTTGTGTCGCATAATTTGGTTAAGTCCAAGGGATCGTGTAATTTGTAAATTCCCCTTATATAAGTGTTTAATGCAATGTTTTGATGTAAAAGTGTGTCTAGGAATAATTTAGTGCATGGTTACTCATAATCAGACACCATGGCTAAATTATTTTTTTAGACCCACTTAGAGGGTGGAAAAATATTTATTCCCCTCTAGAGTCTTTTAATTAATTTTTCTGGCAAAAAATTAAAAGAAAATTGTTGGACACTTAATCCTTCTAGGGTTAGTGTGGAAACTCAAGAGACTTAGGGAGTCCAAGAGACCTTGGAATATGAATCCAACGGTCACCCCCAATGTATGATAAATATGTATCATTGTGAATAATATTGCATCCACACTTATCTTTCCTATTCTCGTGTGCTTACCATGCTTGTGTTTGACATGGTATCAGAGCGGGCGATTGTTGACCTTGCTCCAGTCAGCTAAATTCTAGTTGTATTCTATGTGTTGTCTATAGTCCAAAATAGAAAATGGGAAGTATTTGCTGGTGACTCTGTCCTCTGGATGCTCTACCTGCATCTCTGTCTGATTCTTGCCATGAGTGCTTGTCAGTCCTTACTATTCATTACTGCATAACGCTCCTCTGGAATGTTGCTCGCCCTTCTATGTGAAAGTTGCGCAGAAACTCGCCTCTGCCTTCCAAGTATAAAATATTGAGATTTGCAAAGAGAAAGGAATAAATATATGTGCCTTTTTGAAATCTCTGTTATTGGCACGACTGGTGCAACGACTAGTGCTTCTGGAGAAACTCAAGGACATGAACAGAAGAACGCATCTGTTGATCACGGAATGGAACAATTCTGGTATGAACTGTATTATTGTAGCCCAATGTGCATCCATCTCTGGTGATAGAATGTTGTTACAGTCTTCGTTTCCTGATTTAATATTACCATTTTCAAAAGCTTCTCTGTGTTACGGGACCACACCTCCTATAAACCCCCTGCGTGACCCCACTTTGAAATTGAATGGGTTCATAACGCCTCTGCACTCCTCGACCTGTACGGTCCTCTCCCACTCGGCTAAACACTCCACCTCACCTCCCTTTGCCGCTCCACATAACACTCTCGGTTAATACTTCTAAACCATGGCATAAAACGCTCATACCATACCACTGCATAGCAGAACTGTGTTAATTCTTCGATACTCCATCACACTGACTGTCCTCTAGTCCCACAACCACGCAGCCACACCTCCCTCATCACCCGACTACATATGTCCTTTGGCTCTGATCACTCTCTGTTTAACAGCTTGCACTGCCTTTGCATCTAGAATTTGCATTATGTGCTTTGCAGATTTGGAATTTTGCAGTTGGCAGTGTGCCTATAACGCCAACGTAGGCAAGAACACATAAAAGTCAAAAGTTGAAGCAGCGCTTCTTTATATTCAACAATGCTCTCCATCGTGTTATGTAGCTGCAATGTCCAACCTTGGGCAAACTAAGTACTTAAAGGCCGTAGCATCTCTTTAATAAGGCTGCACTGAAATTTGTCGAAACAATTGTCTTTTGAGTATCCAGAGTTCTTACACTTCATTTTATCTTTAGCTGCCTGCCATTTTATATCGTTAGATGTCCAGGCAGTGAATTTGAGCATCACAGTGTCACGAGTATCTTCTGGACTTGGAGTTAGAGCGCTATCTCTGCGCGCAGAACCAATGGTGCCCGGGTGGTAAGGCACAAGACTGATAGTTGGAAGGTTAGGGGTTGTCCCTACGCGATGGTCATCTTGTTTACGAGATTTAAGCAAATTTACAAGTAACTAATAAACAAGCTGCCACCAACAATTGTCTATGCGCAACGTACCTTCAACACTTGCTATCTGAAACAAAAAAATGAGGAAGACGCGAAGTGAATGAGTGCCAATTCATATGTGTTATATTACAGTGAAAAATGAATGTTCTATCTTATATTATGTCCATTTATATTATTTCTGTTCCATTCGAATTCTATGTACAAGAACTTAGTTGTTGTATTCTTTATATGTTTCCAGCAAAGAGTTCACTACGTGTAGTGCTATACTTAGAGATTTGACCTCAGGTCCTGAATTATTAGGAAGTCTTAGGTGGTGCAAGTTCTTATAAACATTGGTAAGAATTGACTGCATGTATTGTGCCAATAACTTATAATTTGGGTTGAGAACATTGGATGCCTCTGTTATCCACAATAAATTTCTACCAAGTTTGATTTGTTAACAAAATGGGCAGACTTTATGGAGTACTAAAGTTACTAAATACTCTAATACATTCTAATGTTGACAATACGATTATGATTGACAAAGTCATGCTCAGAGACATTCAAACTTGTTTACAAAATGCAGAGGACAAGATTGAATTTTTACAGCTAGAATCTCAACTACAGCGAGATGAGTTTTAGCAAAAGAGTTGTCATTCTGAACTTGTTTTTGTTCAGAACATCGAGACAAACTCCCATTAGCAAAAAGAAACTATTCAGATCACTAAGCCCAGTACAAGAGCAGATTTGAACGCAGAAGTAAAAATTCAGCCTGCACTTCCCAAGCCCATCATCAAACCTTGGGAAGAGCTTGTCCATAACAAGCACAGAATAGGCCTTGGATATGACAAGGAGGTGTCCCTTCATATTCCAAACTATTCCAAGCCCATCAAATTTCAAAGTGCAGGATTTCTTTATGACAGTTCACCTTCAGCTATTCTAGATTCTACTCCTCTTCCACAACAGATTGTGAAATGCCAACATTGTGACCGAGTTGGCCATATGAAAGATCATTGTTTCGATCTTCACCCATGCAAGCATTGTGGTCAGCACACTCATTCTTCACACAAATGCTTCAAAAACAAGCCTCCTGCAAGAACAAAGATTCATCTTGGATGAATTGCTTCTTGGAAATGGGCATCAACAGCCAAGAAGATGTTTCAGTCATATGTCAGAACTTGTTCTAGAGTATTGAATAGTCTTGCAATTGAGTTTTCACCATCATCTCACCTTGTATATGACAGGGGGAAAAATGATGGTCATCTACAAGCCAGAGACACAGAAGTTCAAGCAAGCCTGAGCCACAACCTGCCATTCCAGATTCAGAGTTGTAGCCAAAGACATAGATGCCCATGAGCATGCCTTTGGTTGGTGGTCGCCTTAAACCATCTATGTGAGGTTGAGTTTCTTCCTCTTCAAAGAATTCGGGACACTTCCTCTAGCAGAAGCCTTCAGCTTCTTGCCAGTTTTGGTAGAGTTCAGGGAAATGCATTAAGCATTCCACAGTTGGTGGTCATCCTTAAACCATCGCATGTTGTAGACCTCCCTCTTTCCAGGTTGAAGGTCTCCCTCTTCAAAAAATTAGGAGCACTTCCTCTAGCAGAAGATCTCAGCTTCTTGCCAGATTTGGAAGAGTTCCGAGAACTGCACTAAGCGTTCTAGTGTTGGTGGTCATCCTTAAACCACCTCCTTATGCCAACATTTCAGAGAGCACATTCAACCTAATGCTGCCATTTTGTATTACAGCTCTCTTCCTGGACTCACACATACCCCTTCGGATTAAGGGGGGGAATGTTGGACACCTAATCCTTCTAGGGTTAGTTTGGAAGCTCAAGAGATTTAGGGAGTCCAAGAGACCTTAGAATATGAATCCAATTGTCACCCCCAATGTATGATAAATATGTATCATTGTGAATAATATTGCATCCACGCTTATCTTTCCTAGTCTCATGTGCTTACCATGCTTGTGTTTGACAAAAATAATTAGCCAAAAATTTAATTAAATTGAGGCAAAAAAATAATTTGAGAGAAATCAAATTCTCTCCAAGTGGAAAACTATCAAAAATTCGTGGGTCAAAAAAAATTAATTTTCTGGGGTCATCCATTTAAGGGAAAAATCAAATTTTTAAGAGAAATTGACCCTTTGGACCATGGTAGTTAAGTCAAGAAGATTTTTTGAGGGTAAAAGTTCAAAATATTATTTTTTGAACTAAAAAAAAAGGGGTTTAAAGTGGAATTCGAATTTTTCCTCAAAATCAGGGAATAAAATTCAAATTTTGACTAGGATCAAAGAAATTTTCTCCATCAACTAAGGAGATCGATTTTTTTCAAGAAGATCAACAGATCAAATTGCTTTGACGAGGATCAAGCCATGGATCAAGGAACTAGCCATTATTTTCCACTTTGAGGGGTTTGATCCTCTCACTTCTTCCATACAAGGAAGCTAAGCTCTGTTGGAAATTTTTTTAATAAAAGTCTTTGGGGTTTCAATCCAAGGTGTCTCTCTCTTGATGATTCATGGTATGTGTTGAAAAAAAATTATTGCTCTATTGATTTATTATTGAGTATTATTGTTCCATAGCCAATGGTTGGGTTATCTATTAGCACAGGTATCTTACTTTAGGTATTGGGCTAGAGCAAACACATTGAACCTAGCAGATCTTGCGGGTATAGATCTTCAAGTATTCAACCCTTGGGGCAAAACACAAGTTCATGGACTTTGCGGTGACCACATCTTCTGTGGACTCCAAGCTTATCTAACAATTTCTAGTGTTGGGTCTTGGCTTGTACATGAAATGCAATTACTTCTATCAATTATTTTTCAAATCTACTTGGGCTATAAACGAATTTATTTGCTAATTAGAGCTTGAATTTAATTGTAAATAGTGTAAATAATTTGTAAATTAATTTGTACATATTTTTCTACTAACCCTTGTATAGATCTGACATTTTGTATACATATTTTTGTATTTATCCAACGTGGGTTGTCTAAATCTAGTTTTTAGTTGTGAATATTTTGTGTTTAAAGACTTTTGGCAGGTGTGAACCCCATCGATTTGAAGAAGTGAGTCGTTTTGCAGATCTAAAGATTCTTATCTAGTGACTGGGGTTTTGACGGTTTTTACCCATTTTTGGCTAGCATTTTCATTTGGGCAAGGATTTCGTGGGGCTACAAAGCGTAGAGGCCCTTATTGGGCCCCAATCTACAAAACCCATGTCTTCAAATTTGAAAGTTAGGCTTGGAGGAGGAGTTGCTAGCCCTAGAGGCTAATTTGTTGCAGAACTGGAGTTTTCTCGAGCATAATCTTGATCTGAACTTGTTTTGCAGTCTTAAAATAATTTGGCCAAGTATTTTGACTTGTTTTCATTACTAGTTTGACTTTCTAAATTTCTGGTTTGATTTAGGGCTTGAAAATTTATTATTTTGAGGGCTAACACTTGTTTTTGCAGGCTTGTGTCTATCAAAGAAGGGTTATACAAGGCTAAAGTTTCATTGCAGCATCATCCAAAGCCTAAAATCCCTAGCCGCTAACCCTAGAGGCATTTTCAACCATGGCTGCTAGAATTAGAGGGGCTTCCAGCCCTAACCACTAGCTCTAAGAGGATTGATTCAACATTTTGCGAGGTTTTTGGTGGTTGGTCCATTATATTTCAAACTCACATTTGTGGTTGCAGTTGTTGAAAAGCTCACAAAGTGCATTCAAGGCCAAAAATAACCTCATTGGTGTTGAGAAATCAATGCCAATAGAATTAGGGTTTTTATTCCTCTTTCTTGATAATTACTTGTGAATTATGTTGGCTTCTTTTACTTCTTTGTTATATTATCTTTCATCAAGCAATTACCAAATTATGTGTGTATGAAGATCACAAAACAAGAGACACAAGATGTAGGCACTCTACCAGGGCAAAACCCCTATCTAGGGGAAAACCCAGTCAGAATCTCTTCCTTCTATAGTTTTCCTGAGATAAGCCAAGACTCTTCGACCTAGACACAGACTTCCTCCAACCACCAAGTCAACCCTTCCTTCCAGCAGCTTCGATCTAGACCTTTGACCTTGTAGCAGCAAAAACTTCGATCTATGCAGCAGCAGCACTTCGACCCCAGCAACTTCGATCCCTACAACTTCGACCTCCTGCAACTGCTGAATTTCGATCCTGGAACTACCCAGTGATTTCACACGAGAGAGAGATAAAATAACCCAAGAACTTTGATCCTGCAATTCTCTTTCTCCTTCCTGCACTTGCATTATTTCCTGCACAGCTTCTTGTATATCGAACTTGTTGAGTTGGTGAGCAAGTAGATCGAACTGCACTTGTATATATAGGTTTCTCGTGGGTTGAATTGCTTCCTTTTAGGCCGACTTCATCAGGCAAGGGCCGACTTGGTGTGGAGGTGACAAAATTCATTTTTTACTCAAAACTAATTATTTTTACATGATTCAAAACCCCAAGAAAGGTCTCATAAAACATACAATGACTCTAATGACTCATTATAAATCCTAGGAGTCCTCAATGGGGACTTTGACTAAAAAAATGATGACCCGACTCCCGAGCATGAAACCCTTGCTTTAATAAGTCATTGTAATAATAATAAAATATTTCTTTTTCATTCTTTTGATAAGTACATTTCATAATGACTCAAATACAATTATGAAGACTGAACCTAGTTACATTCTTCAACAATTGGAACCTTGACTAGCTAAGTCAACCATTGGACCAAGGCCACTAGTCCTAAAGGTCCTAAAGGGTTTGCTCTCTCCCAATCTCCTATTTAATTTGAACTGCCATAAAATTCACATCTGAAAATTTTAATTGCAGACCTTAATTTCAAGGAGAAACAAGCTTAAAAACACCATGAAACCATCACACATTAATCTCAAGGATTTTACAAGTGTTTTGGCTCTATTTTCATGCATTTAAGTGAATAAATCTTGTTGATCTCACTGTTAACAATTGGCAGATATAAATATTCAGAGGTCTGATATAAATTTCAGAGATCTGATTTAGAAGTTTCAGTGGTCTTTTCCTAGTCTAACTTGTTCTTCTTGGCATTAAAAGTAATCTTTGTGCATTGGTTTTTCTATATCTTGAACTAAGTGTTGAGAATTTTTAGGGCTAGTGATTAACTCAAATTCTCTTCTTGATAATTACATGTGAGCTTGCTTATGTATTCTCTTATTTTACTTAGTTAATCTTTTATCAAGTCAATTATCAAAGTACTTAGTCAAATGTAGAGGCAGAATAATTTTCACTTGTAACTGAACATTTTGAAATGTAGTTAGGAAGGTAAATCTCTGATTTACCTTCCTCACTTTCTATCACTGCCTTGACTTTGACAAATTCTTTCCTCAGATACTTTAAACTTAGAGATGTCCTTACTGTACCCTTCCTGCACCTTCCACAATCTGTAGCCTTCAGTCACCTCTGCAATCTATACCTTCAGTCTGCACTAAACTCCGCATTAGTTGCTCCTTCTTCCACGCTGTCCAACCTCAAACTTGTCCGCAAATTCTGTTCTTTCCTCAACGCTGTCTACCTCAAACTTATCCCCAATTCTTGTGTTCTAAATGGACCGCAGAACAGTCATATATATATATATATATATATATATATATATATATATATATATATATATATATGACTTGTCTAGCTATTGGGCCGACCAATCAGCTAGTACTTAGGCCGACTTGAAGTTTAGGTTCTTCTTCATTACTTCACATATATTTCAACGTTGTTTTCATTGTATTTGGAGCTTAACTTCCAACGCTTTTTTATCTTGTCTTCCAGCTTGTTTGAAGGCTGTTTTGTGGGCTTCTTTACAAGGTCTTGCAGCATATCCATCTTGAACTGGATCCTTTCATGATTTTGACATTTTATACTTTTGTCTCTTTCTTTTCATAATTACATAGTTCAACATGAAGACTGACCTAGTTACATTTTACAACACTAAGCAATCTGATCTTCTGATGGCAGTGGCATAACCATTTCATAAACAGCTTAAAAAAGTCCTAAACATAATCAAAAGAGGTCTAACAAACTAAGGAATATCAAGTGTTGATTTAAGGGCTTATTCATCATTGTTTTAAATGGTTTTTTGGGACTGTTTTCATAGTGACAAGTAGCTTATCTGATTTGCATGAGTGTTTACTGAGGTTTGGTGCATCTCCTTAATGTTCATTAAATGATAAAGGCATTGGTGCATTTGTCTCTCTTTTGGTTTGAGGATAAGTTGTTGCTCTTGCATACTAACTTTTTTGCATCTTTGCATTCCTGGCATTTCATTTTGTCATCTTAAAATCACTGTTAGCAATCTCTAAAGGAATTATTACTTCGATGACTTTTAATTTGGCAGCACTTTGTTTATTTACAATACAAAATTCACTGATTTTTTATTTGGCAGCGCTTAAGTAACATATGTGATATTGACGTAAGAGAAATCTAATAAGCTCTTACAGTAATAAGAAATTGCTAATTGTGTTTCATTGAGATAATCTTTCAAATTTCCCTTTAAAATGCTTCATTTAATTGCTCTTGTAATCTTGTGCTAAAACAGCATTGTGAGCATCTTGTTTTCAAATAATCTATCTTGTTGAAGTACTTAATTCATCTTAATAATCTCATTGAAATTTCCACTCATATCTTGCATTTAGAATTGCATATCTATAAAATCTACCTCGAAGCATAAGCTTGGTTGTAAGAAGATAGAACCACCTTCTTCAAGCAATTTGAGGACTCTAGTCTCTCATCCACAGTTAACATAGGTGACCTTGCAATTCTCTTGCGGCCAATTCCTTGTAAAAACAGAGGCACCTAAGTGGTTAGAACACCACAGGAGATATCGTTAATGATGCCTGTTACCCACCACTTTGTGGGTGATATCCCTAGGAGAAAATTTTCTCCAATATGGTCCTCAGCGGGCAGCCCCTTGCAGCCACCAACTAGCTCGTTGTGCCATCTCTCTGCCACTTGAGCCAGCCATGTGGTCCCTCACCCATCTACCATGATTGTATGTTTAAAGGTGGGTCTCCCAAACCTAAAGGTGTGCCTTGTCATTTGGTAATTGAGTATTGTAGTTTACTTATCATGGAAACTTTTGGACATGGATTAATGGGGGGATTTGGCAGAAAGAGAGGGCTAGGTTTGTGCTCTTGTGCCCTAGACCTTTTTTGGATGTTACCCATGGATCCTAGTCACGTGGGATCTCTTTTATTGACCTTTGGGCTTTAGGAATGGTACTACATGGGAAGCCCTAATTTTGGTTGTGTGGTCCCGCTCCCCCATCCACATATATCACTCCCCTTCCATTTATTATAACCCTATTCATCATCTTTCCCACCTGAATCCACATTTCTCCCCGGGGTCCACATAGAGTTGGCCTCCCCTCCCCTTGCCCACACCTTGGGTCGGGCCTGAAACAATGCCCGGGAGGTTGATGCAGCTGAAAAGAAAAAGTAAAAACATAATTGGCAACAATCAACAGGAAAATGTACCACAAAATGCAAAAGATGGTCGGAACAAACACATTTAGCATGTGGGAAAAAGCCAAATGCATGAGTTCTACCCCATACCCATGGCCATCACCCTGGTTCCTATAGGTCCTAAATGAGCCTCATTTATCATTCTGGAACCCATGATTGTCCCAACACCTGGTGGGCAATGAACCGCCCTACCTTAAAAGGGGTATCCACTACTATACCTTACAAATCATGCTCTTATTTTTGAGTTACAAACAGTTAATCAAAGAAAAATCATAAAAGGCAAAAGGCATATAAAGAATAGTGGAAAAATCAAGGTCGGAGTATCTCATGCACCATGATTTCTCTCTCTTATACATTATACACCCAAGTGTGGGCTTCCCTTTACTAGCTACCCTTGTACCCCGACATGTGGCCCAGGATTGCCCCTTTCATTCCCTACTCCATTCATCTCTTAATCATATGCCACCACCATTTGAAGGATGTACCTTGGACATACTATCCTCTTTAAAGGTAGAAACCATCTAATAGGGTACTTGGTTAACCCCCTTTGGAGCTTGGAGACATTAGCACATGCCAAAGCCCACTATGGAAGGGCATGACATTATGATGTTCCCACCTGTTGTCCATGGTTTGTAAGCTCTTTAACTTGATTTCTTTAAATGACTTGTTATGCTGGAAGGCAAGGGGACGCATTGGATCTTATGCAGGATTGCAGATGGTCTCCATTTTGGGTTTGGTCTCCCTATACAGGGTCCTAACCCTCCATAGGGCTACATTGGCACATGTAGGGTGTGTGTAGGGATCCATGGGCCTCCACAGCAGTAGACATCATTCCATGGATCCCCAGAGATGTCCAGATATTGCTCGAGATTCCCCTATTGGACAAGGAAGATGCACCCGGTTCACCATGCCCAGCCGGCCCCACGGTTGTACCGTGCACTTGGCAAATGACCCAGGACCTGTATGCTGATGTGGCATCACTTACACCATCATCTGAGCCCTTATAGATGGTTTACAAGCATCTTAGATCTATTTGGAGACCCATGAGGTAATTTGTGAGCCCCCACACCCATTGGGGGCACCACAGGTTTATTATTTGGAGAACAAGGGGCCAACCCTTTTTCCACTATTTTTGGGAGTCCTATTCATCATTATGGCACTTATGGACTTCATCAGGCTTCTTAGAAGGCCCAACGACATGTACTATTGATCATTCGACCTCTTGAGAGGCAAATTCTTTTGTTCATGAGCTAGTTTGGTGGGATTGTCACCAAAAGTTAGTTATTTTTCACATTATATTATTCTAGGGGATAATGTAGGCCTAATTAGCTAAATCCAACTCATTAGAAGTGTATAAATACAAGTGAATCTCATTTTAGCATCATCACTTGGATGGATCATTCTCTCTTTGGAGATTTTCGCTATTCTTTTTGGAGGATGAATTTTTGGAGCATGGAATTTATTTTTATGTTTGGATCATTTTCTCTTGTCTTGGAGCTTCTTGATTGGCAAAGTTTTGATGGTTGGATATACTCATAATACATGTAAGGGCAATTTAGTGCTATTATTTCTTTCTATTTTTGTCACATACATTGTTGTTGGGATTTCGCTATATTAGGGCTAATTTACTACATCCATTTATGCTAAGTTGTGGAAATTGTGTTTCTAGATAGTGATGTTTCATGTATGGGCCATGTATTATGAGTGAATGTTCCTAGAGATGCTTCATCGTTGAAATTCATCTTGATAAGCAATATATTTTGTAAAATGAAGTCTAAAGTCCTTAAAGCTGCTTTTGTTGTTGCCCTAATGCTATGCGAAGTTGTCTTTGAGGCCTCCTTGACATAGAAAAATCAATATCCATAGTCATAATTCTACTTGACTCCAATCTCCCCAAAGGATTAGACACTAGTCCTCCATAGGTGATCACCTCAAAGATTATTTTTTCACCTTCTCCTCTTTTCTAGGACTAGCTAACATAGGTCACTTAGGGCATCAATTATCTCACAATCTAGCCATCCAAACACTACGATTTTTGGTCCACATCCGCATTGGTGTGTCCTCAAGAAGCACACCAAATTTTATGAGATTCTGACAGTGGGATCTTGAAATACTGCAAGCCCTAGCTCGAACACTGATTCTTGCCAAAGATCGGCAAGGGATGATCTAATCCAAGGTCGAGAATACAGCAGCAAAGAGGCAGCAGTGTACCAGGCAGCACAGAGGCCAACCAAAGGGACGCAGTCCAGCCAGGACCACGCAGAAGACTGCATAGAGGCTGTGTAAGCCCAGTCAGGATGACACAGGCCCAACCAGGGCAGCAGAGACCCAGCCAGGGTGACGCAGGCCCAGCCAGCGCAGTGCAGAGGCTGCGCAACACTAGTCAGAGTGACGCAGGCCGCATGCTGGCCAGTAGAGGCAGCGCTGAGGTTTCCAGTGGGCCAGAAAGGGCTTGAATTCGTAATTCCCCGCAGAAGGTTGGATCAACCATATTTTCTGTCTCCGAGTGATAAGGTACAGTTGTCATGTATTTTCTTTGTAGGGCAGAGCGTTTCTGGTGCCCAGATTGTTGTATTCAGATTATACATAATAATAAAACCCTCTAGAGTTGTTGCACTGGTTTTCCCACATTGGGTTTTTTCGGGGACATTTGTCCGAAAAATTTGTGTAACTTTGTCACATGTGCGTGTTGTTCAGTGAATGATCTATAAATGTGTAGGTTGCAGTTTGTATTTGCTTTAATGTTTTTCTGAATACTTCAGATTAATAACTTGTTAATTAATCATACAAGTAGGCGAAGTAGATCAAGATACTGCAGTAGGGTTTCTGTTTTGAAACTTTCACACTAACCTCGGGTCCACTTGGTCTCGTGTGGTCCCACAACTTATTGAAGCCAATTTCACAAAGACCACTTGGTAGCCAAGTTTCCACAAGGATTTTAGGAGTTAAGAATCTTCTTGACAATTTATATACTCAAACCCTAACTCTTAGAATTCCCCTATGACCTTCCTAGAGAGCCTTTCACCTTGCTTTCAAAGCAAGCAAGCCATATATTTGAGCCTCTCGTTTGAATAGGCTTTTAGGATCACCTCTCATCCTATCATTGGTCCATTCAATTTCGTGATCCTTATTAAAACGGGACTCCTCCCATCTATGAAAGTCTGTAAAGAGTATGGAGCCTTAGCCGAGACGATAGTGGGCTATTGCTCCATTGTTGCCCTACTTTTAGGATCACCTCTCATCCTATCATTGGTCTATTCAATTTCGTGATCCTTATTAAAACGAGACTCCTCCCATCTGTGAAAGTCTGTAAAGAGTATGGAGCCTTAGCCGAGATGATAGTGGGCTATTGCTCCATTGTTGCCCTTGACCTAGTGGTAGCCCTTCAAGGATCCCCTTTTAGAACCCCTGCTAGTTTGAGCGGTAACAATTCTGGCGTCTTTGTCGGGGACACAAAACGTGTGTTTTGTTCCCCATACAACATATTGACATAACATTATTGGCGACTCCATTGGAAGAACGAAGCCCTAGTTCTTGATTGAACTTCAAGGTCGATGCTTGTAGGGTGAAGCAAGCATTTTTCTAGGCATCTTTAAATTCACCCTGGCGACTCCAAGATATTTTTCATGTATATCTCAAATAGGTTGTCTTTCTTTGATAAATTTCCCACTTTGGACAATGTTAGCATCCCTAGGCACCCTAATCATGTCACGGGAAGAATAGTACGTGGGGTGCCCGTGTTTGATGGTGATCCACTCTCCGCAATTGACCACATAGAAATATTTAATGCACAAGCTTCAAGAGAGGAGGTTGTTCACCAAGATGTCCTTATGTTGTTGTTCATGGGATCTCTCGGTGGTCATAACTCATGGCTGCATGATCATGAACCCAAGAGCATCTCATCTATTGAGGAGTTCGTTGATGGCTTTCTTAGACATTTTCAATATATGCCCCACATTAAGCATCCAAGAGGAAGCCTTCGTTGACCATCATCAAGACATTGAGAATCTAAGTAATGAGCAGGAAGACAAGTCCTCCACGGGTCCACATGACGAAAAGGATGATTTTGAGAACACATGTTAGGAAGGATAAAGTTGAGACCAACCTTACCTTTCTCGAGGATATTACTCCTGATGACTCTCCTTTTGAGAACCTTGAGGAAGGTGATCCCATTTGCCCCTTAGAAGATGACACTGGAGATTACTTCCATATTGAAAAGGAGAAATGGGAAATTTTTGGTCCTCAATTTGATTGTGCTCCCATTTACGACACCAACAAGGAGGATGAGGTTGAAATTGGTCCTCCCTTTCTCTCGAGTATTATTTATGATGACATATCCATTGATGCCCTTGGGAAGAAGAAATTTTATTTTCCCTTGCATAAAGAGAGGCAGTTGGAAGTGATCAATTTTCCTGTTACGAGAGGCCCAATCTTTGATACTAGGGAAATCGGTAAGGCTCCCACCTCTCCTAAGTATGATGCTATATTCAAATCCCCTGAGCCTTATGATTTTGGGGAAGAGAAACCTGTTGCATACAAAACTCCACCCTCCTCTTTGCCTCCCTCTCTTGTTCATCATTTTGAAAGTGATTCCCGCACTTGTTCTCATATGATCTCAAGTGACCCTTATCCCTTTCCCCTTTCCGAATATAGTATCAAGGAAGAGCCCCTCATTGAATATTCGTTATCTCCTTAGGACCC
Source organism: Pinus albicaulis (assembly GCA_034641835.2). Classification (NCBI taxonomy): domain Eukaryota; kingdom Viridiplantae; phylum Streptophyta; class Pinopsida; order Pinales; family Pinaceae; genus Pinus; species Pinus albicaulis. The sequence continues at coordinate 1,835,253,397 of CM076575.1, read as the reverse complement.
CCTCAGGATCATGATCAATCTATAATTTGTGAAAATTCGCAATCTTGAATCCCTATTGCAGCAACTGGTATTATTTCTTCTACTTGTTAATTCTAAATCAAGTTATTTACGGTGTTACACAGTAAACATCGAAATAAATTCTACTGCAGCCTTCACAACATAAAAATACTGCGAAAACAAATTATTGAGCAGGAAAGAAATAGACACACACAATGAACACCGTTGTTTTTGGACAATGTCCCCGAAAAAACTCAATGTGGGAAAACCGGTGCAGAAACTGAGGGTTTTAATATTATGCAATAGTTTTCTGAATACAAATCTTTGGATGCCCAAATTGGCAATCCAATACAGAGAATAAACTAGCAAAAAAGGTAGTGAGAAATTATCTCACACTGTCACTGGTGATCTGACACTAATCCGGGCTCTGGATGGCAAGCCCCGCGCTGCCTTTGCGTTGTCACTACGTCACAGCCTCTAGGAACTATGTCACCCTTCCAGTTGATCATTTGTTGACTGGAAACTCGGATCTCCGACCCTCTAATCTCACACCTCATCTCCTGGCACTAGATCTCAACTATTCCCCAGCAAATCTGCGAATATCCTCTGAGGCTCTACGTTGCATCAGCGTAGCTCTACGCTGCCCAGCGTGGCACTGCACAGCCTCTCTAGACCTCTCGTTGCGTCCTCTGCAAGGTACTCACCGGATCAGGAAAAACTTCCTCCGGCCAACTATCCCTGCCCCTCACTGCAAGAAATCACTCGATATCTTTCTGGCAACTGCTACGCTGCTCTCTTGAGAATTCAATCTCTAGATCTCTCATTCGATATATCCTCCAAAGGCCCATCAAGCTCCTTATAATCTTAAATTGACATATCAACGGCCAAGATTAAAACATAATCAAAGGCTAAGATTAGTTTGGACTCGATCCTCGTCTTCATCTAGAAGATTCACACCTGATCTAATTAATACCTTTTAATTATTTCCTTTTCCTAAGTTTAGATTTAGTAATCCATTAAAAATAATTAATTATGTTGATTTGTGTAGCATCGGATGTGCTCTAGCCTCAAGATTTTGTAGAGAGGCTAAGACACATGCATTCTACAATAACCAGTAATCGTTTTGGGAAATTCCCCCTTTCCATTGTGATCATCATGGGCAGCCTACTTATGCCTCTCCATCTCATCAGTCTCCCTTCCCTACTAATCATTACCCTGTAGAGGCCATGAAATATGACATAAATAGTAAGGACCATAATAATATGCTCGAGGTTGCCATCCATCAAAATTTTATGAGCCTAATCATTAACAACTCTATATTTTGGTTAGAAGAAAGGATATCTTGGACTAGATTACATCCCTTTCTTACTTCTTCTCACATGATTATCCGTGTGTTGGCATTCTATTTTCCTACCTCCCACCAGCCTTATCATCCATGTGATTCTATCCACATTCGCTTTGGCATTTGCTACATGAGTAATCATATAGGCCGGCATATTAATATTGTTTTTATGATATGTTGGTTGCACTGCCTTTATGATTAAACTTAGTATTAGTTTTGCACCATATGCATGTTAGATTAGGATGCATTGCATGTTGATTTTTGCATTAGAACTAATGTCATATGATATTGCTCATAGTAGAGTAGCTTCATTTAGATTAAAATTTGCACATTTTATTATTTGTTCATTTTACGGCCTAACATTAAGCATGGGTGATCATAAGACACCATACAAACATGATGCCCCATGGGTTTAGTCTCTGATATGTGCAGATAATAGGTTTGTGGTAACCAACCAATTCTTGGAGTTCTCATGACCTCCTGTTTGAATAGCTTCGCCTACTTTTTCGAGAGATCGCGTCCCAGTTGGAGCCAAATGTTACCCACCACTTTATGGGTGATATCCCTAGGAGAAAATTTTCTCCAAGATGGTCCTCAGTCGACAACCCCTTGCAGCCACCAACTAGCTCGTTGTGCCATTTCTCGGCCAACTGGGCCAGCCACGTGGTCCCTCACCCATCTGTCATGATCGTATGTTTGAAGGTGGACCTCCCAAACCTAAAGGTATGCCTTGTCATTTGGTAATTGAGTATTGTAGTTTACTTATAATGGAAAATTTTGGACATGGATTAATGGGGGGATTCGGCAGAAAGGGTGGGCTAGGTTTGTGCTCTTGTCCCCTAGACCACTTTTTGATGTTACCCTTGGATCCTAGTCCCATGGGATCTCTTTTATTGACCTTTGGGCTTTCGGAAAGGTACTGTTGATTTTTGGGTAGCATCGGATGTGCTCTAAGACTCAAATTTTGTGGAGAGGCTTAGACACATGCATTACAGATAACCCATAAATTGTTTTGGGAAATTCCACCCAAAAACAGTTTTATTTGATAAGTAAATTATTTTTAATGAGGATCCTAAGTCTAACATAGGAAATTAAAATAATTAATAGGGATTAATTTAAACTATCGGTGAAACTTCTAGAAAAAATGGATCAACTCTAAATGTAATCTTAGTCGTTAATTGGAGATCTAATCTCGGTCGTTGAGGTCTCAACGAGAAGACTATAAAGGAAGGCTTGAGGGTCATTTGTAAAATACACTGAGAGGATCTAGTGATCGAATTTTTTTACGGAGCAGTGCTCGGAGGAAAACTTATATCTAAGTGATTTTTCAGCGCAGTTGAGGGGCAGAGACAATTTTGGCAGGAGAATCTTCTCCAAGGCCAAGGATCATCAACAGAGAGACAGAGAGAGACGAAGAGGAAGTAGCACAATGCCTAGAGAGGGTGACGCAACACCCAGAAGGAGTGATGCAGGGCCACGCAGGCCACACATAGAGGCAGCGTAGTTTCTGAGCATAAGTCTAAGTTTCAGTTGGGAAATCGAGATTCTGAGCCGGGAGGGCTGGGATCAAGTTTCCTGCAGACTGAAAGATCACACAGAGGAGGTGACGCAGTTCAAGAGCAATCCCAACGCAGTGTGAAAATTTTTGAATACAAAATTACAGAAAGCCTACTGCAGTGTCTTGATTTACTTCTCCTACTTGAGATTTAATTATACAAGTTATTTTCAGAAATATTTAGAAAATATCGAAGTAAACACAACTAGCAACCTGCACATCTACAGATCATTTACTGAAAAATAGCGCACATATGACAAAGGACACATGATTTTTCGGACAAATGTCCCCGGAAAAACCCAATGCGGGAAAACCAGTGCAGCAGCTCTTTGAGGGTTTTATTATTAAGCAGAATCTTAATACATCTAGGGCACCAGTAGTGGCTTTCCCCACAAAGAAATTCACGACAGTTGTACCTTATCACTCGGAGACAGAAAATATGGCTAATTCAAACCCTTTAGGACAAGCCCTTTCTAACCCACTGGAACCCTCAGCGCAGCTCTTCCGGCCTCTATGTCAGCCTCTCCTACCCAGCTACAGCACATTCGATGCTACCCAAAATCTCAACACTCCCTCTTAGCAAGGAATGTGCTCTAGCAACACTTCACCACTAAAGCATCACCCTGATCTCTAGCATCGATCCCCTGCACTGCTGAGGAGGTCACTTGTCCCATTGAAAAGGGTTTGATTGGAAGTGGCATAGTTGGAAAAGAGACTAAGAAAAATCAAACCACTGAGGTCCACCACAGTACTTGTGGGACTTATATGTCACCTTTGACAGAATATATTCATAATAAAATTGGGCATGCCTCAGATACAATTTTTTCATCCAAGCATTTTCAAGATCAAGACTAAAAATCTACATTGGTCGCATTATTAGCGTCATAGCCCACCGGGAAGAAAAGTAAAAAGTAGAAAAGAAGAGGGAAGAAGTTTGATGCATCTGATGGTCGGGAATAGCATGATATTCAAATAAGTCAAAGTCTTAGCATCTTCAGAATCCAGCACGGCACATCCAAGAAGCAACCCATGGATCTGCTCAAAAGTCGGCAGATTCTCAGCATGCACTTTATTGAAGACATCTAATGCCAAAGGGCATTTATGATTTCATTGTTAAAATAGGATTATCCCAGAGTGATTTCTGTTCAAGAGGGAGAAACTATACTAACATTTAGAATTGTGCCCGATGAGCGGAAGAGCTCCTAGTTCAGAAGGAGCAGATAGACCAACAAGTTTGAAGGATGCCATAATGGAGGCAATTGTGCCAAAGAGAAGTCATGACTTCCAAGTGGATCTACAAGATGAAGTATGCTATAGATGGCAACAAAGACGACCATGATGACAGGTCGAAGCACATCAAGAACATGGTATCCACTATCACCACATCTAGAACATTGTATAGAAGGAAGCAGTGAGGTTCCTATGCATTACTATACATGAGAAAGTTGTTGACATTCTCACAAAGCCTTCATCCTAGAGTGAAGTTTATATACTTCAAGGACAAGCTTTGAATAGTTAAGAATGCTTCCCTTATTTAGAGGAAGTGTTGATGTTGTAGCATCAAGGACAGGCATTCTCCTTAGGTCAAAGGTACCGACCAGGTTGCCATGTAATGTGGTTAGGGAGAATGGTCCCGAGATCGTGAAGGCCCAGAGTGCTCCATATTGCCAAAAGGTGCTTGGCTAGTGGTTGGAGCGAGTGTCGAAATGGTCCAGAGAGCATCAAGGCCCAGTGTGCTCCCCCAGATTGCCAAGAAGTACTTCACTAATGGGTAGACTAAGTGCCTTTACCATCGAGCAAGTGTATTACCATTCAATTGGCATGCAGGAATGGTAATTGCCTAGGTTTTCTCCATAGATCATAGGTGTTGACAAGATTTTAGGTGATGACTTGGATAATTGGTGACCCAGGACTAGTCTTATTAACCCCAGAAGGCCAAAAGGCCAATGGGACTCCAGAAGGCCTTTGGCCAGTGGGTGACTAGATTCCTTTGCATGATGTTGATGCAGGATGCTTTCCACGTGGTTCTAGAATAGAACATGAAGTGGATGGATACATCAACATAGGGGATACAAAGGGGATGTATCTAATGGGTGACTAGATTCCTTTGCATAATGTTGATGTAGGATGCTTTCCACGTGGTTCTATAATAGAACATGAAGCGGATGGATACATCGACATAGCTAGCTCATTCAATATTTTCTTGGGATAGAGAAAGTTTTCAACAAAGAGAACACCTGAAGAAGGCGAATACCTCCCTGGCTAAGAGGGAGTGTTGAATATGCTTCGTTATGAATACATTGAGTCAATTTATGGTCGAGCCTCATCACATACATTGGATTTTTGCTAAGAATCTCTTGAGATATCTCCGTGGCATAATCAACTATGGACTGAGATACACTGCCGGGAATTTGAGGCTACATGGATATATTGATGCTAAATGGGTTGGTAATGTGGTGGATCGTAAAAGCACGTCTAGATGTTGCTTCTCATTGGGGTCTGCTTCAATATCTTGGATGAGCAGGAAGTAGAAATCGGTTGCTTTAAGCATCGTCGAGGCCGAATACATTGCCGCTAGTGTGCCCTGTTGTGAAGTTATTTGGTAGAGAAAGTTCTTTAGTGAGTTATTTGAGCATGTGTTGGATACCATCGTGATCTACTGCAACAACCAAAGTGGGATTCACCTTTCAAAGAATCTTGTGTTCAACAACCCCTTCAAGCACATTGATATCAGGTACCACTTTATCTGGGATATGGTACAGCAGGGAGCAATAAGGCTCCAACACATCAGGACTGATGATCAGGTCACAAACATCCTCACGAAGCCCTTAGGGAAGGTCAAATTGTTAGCCTTCCGAGAGAGACTTGGAGTCGTGGAAAGACCCTCCTATGAGGGTCCCGCTTGAGTTGGACATTGAGCTCTAGGAGCTCCTAAGAGCTTGGGGTACTTCTTGGAACTATGAGCGACCATAGGGTGAGTGGTTCACCTTCCCCTATTGGTGCGCTATGTACAGGGTGAGTGGTTCACCTTCCCCTATGATACCCCATGATACTTGACATGTGTGTAGGGTGAGTGGCTCACCTTCCCCTATGAATCCGAACACATGTATGTAGGGTGAGTGGTTCACCTTCCCCTACGATTAACATATGCATAGGATGAGTAGTTCACCTTCTCCTATGGCATACGAGCAGGATGAGCGGTTCACGTTCTCTTGCTGATGCGCAACATACTGTTTAGATTTTGTGTATTGGGGTAGCATCGGGTGTGCTCTAGCCCTAAAATTTTGTGGAGGAGCTAAGACACACTAGACCTCCAAAACCCAGAAAGCGTTTGGAGAAATTTCATCTAATGTGTGAGATATTAAAATAATTAAATTTTTTTAATGAACACCCTAAGTCTAACTTAGGGAATTAGAAAAATTAAAGTGAATTAATTAAACACATGTGATGAAATGTTCTAAGTGACGTGGATCAAGCAATCTTTTAATCTTAGCCGTCGATAAGAGATTAAATCGCATTGATGTCTCAACGAAAATGTATAAGAAAAAGGCTCGAGGGTCAGTTGGAGACACACACACGGAGGCAAAGCTGAGAGACTGAGCTGGAATTCTAGGGCGGGTTTGCTAAGAATATCCAGAAGAGTTTAATGCAGCGAGGGGTAGTATTGGCAAAGGGTATGACCTGATCCCAGAGCCAAGAATCAGTAAGAGGCAGAGGAGCAACGCAGAGAAAGTTGAGGCTACGCAACAGCTATGCAGCGCAAAGGGTTTCAGCCGCTACGCAGGCCCAGAAAGGGTAGCGCTGGGGCTTCAGGAGGCCATCAGGGCTATGCAGTGGCCATATTGGGCAGCATAAGGACTATGTCACCCAGTCTGGGGTTACGCAGTCCCCTTCTGAGCAGCACAGGGGCACGCAAAGGCTAGCAAGGCTGACGCAGGCAGCTTCAGGGCAGCGCTGGGGTTTCTAGAGGCAGAACAAGGCTGAGTTCTGTAAATCCCGTCTGAGGGTGTGAATCAGTCTAGTCTTCAGTCTCCAGAACAGCAGGTATTGTAGCAGATCTAATTTTTTCTCTATCGGGTTAACCAGAAAGGTGCCCAGATTTGTTGTACTCAAATTCTACTTAATAATAATAAACCCTCATATCTGCTGCGCCGGTTTTCCCGCATTGGATTTTTCCAGGGACATTTGTCCGAAAAATCTGTGTCACTTTGTTGAATGAGTGTAATATTCAGTAAATGATATGTATGTGTGTAGGCTGTTAGTTGTGTTTACTTTGGTATTTTATGAATATTTTCTAAAAATAACTTGTATAATTTAATCACAAGTAGGAGAAGTAAACTAAGATACTACAGTAGGATTTCTGTGTTATTGTATTCAGAAATTTTCACATAGTATCAGAGCGATTGCAAATCAAGTTGAATCTCCAGCAAATCAGCTGAAGACATATTTTCTATAGGGTAGCAGCTGAAGCAGCAAATCCAGAGAGGGCAGCTCAGCAACAGGAGGATGCAGTCCCATCTAGGGCTACACAGTCCCATCTGGGTGACATAGAGGCAACACAGCACCCTCTAGAGGGACGCAGGAGCAGCCTGCGTTGAGCTAGTTTGCTCACGCAAAAGCCAGCCAGAGGAACGCAGTCCAATTTTCTTTTCTGTTGCTGTGAAGTATTGCCAAGGTCCGGAAGCTTCAGATTTTCAGCAATTGCTAGTGTGGTGGAAATTCTGTCAGTGCAGAATTGTGCCTAGCTGAGTTGACAAAGAGCGGGAGGAAGACAGTCACTCAGCAGATCTGCGCCAATCAGATCTGAGATTCGATCACGAGGGTGATCGTAGAGAATTGTTCGATTGTTTTGGCTGAAGATTTCCAAGAGGGAAATCAGTTGACAGAGGGAGCAACTACTATAGAGGGTTTTTTATCGCCAAGAAACCTAGATCCAGTGTTTCTGTTGAGTTTTGCAGCAGAGAGAGGGTGAAGAGTATTGTTTCGTCAGATTTGAGCTAGATGGCTTCTCATGGGATGAGAGATCAAGACAGGTTGGACGGTGTGTCCAACTTCGTCATCTGGAGGGCCAGGATACTGACAGTCCTGGATGAGTACGGCATCAAGAACCATGCGGAGAATGTCCAAGCTGAGCCTGCAGTTCCTGATCCTCTGAAGAAATTCAAGAAAATCAAGTGCGGGCTAAGCGTTTGATTATGGACAGAGTAAAAGATCACGTCATGCCACATATTGTCGGAAAGAAGATGGCAAATGAGATGTGGATCGCTTTGGAAGTGATGTATCAGGGAAGCTTCGTTCAAAGGAAAATGCTTCTAGAGAATCAAATGAGGTTGTTCTAGATGTAGAAGGGTGAGGAGATAGATCCCTTCCTTTTCTGACTTCAGACTATCCGGGATCAACTAATTGCCATGGGTGCAACTCCGGATGAAGGGATCTTGGTAAGGACTGCCCTGAATGCAGTCACCGAGGAGAGGGAAACGTTTGTCCAAAGCATATTGGGCAGGGCAACGTTACCATCCTGGGTGGACATGTGGGCAATCCTTCGTCGAGAGGAGATCAGGAGAATCACCAAGAGGCAAAACAGCAGCATCGGAACTGTCAGGGTGAAGAAAGAAGAGGAAGATGATCCAGCCCTTGCATCAAAGGAACGAAGGCAACAAGGGAAGGAGAAGAGGGACCTATCCAAGGTCCGATGCTTTAACTGTGGCGAACTTGGACACTTTGCCAGCACCTGTCCTAAGAAGATGGACAAAGGAACTTCCGATTCCAAGGCTGCAACAACAAAGGACGATGGGAGTGATGATGGCATAGCCATGAGTGCTCATGAGCCACGTAAGTGGGGCGATATGGATCTGTAGAGCAGACACAGATGGTGAAGGTAGGATCCTTGAGTAAGCCCAACTCTTGGATCACATACGAGCTACGGGAGCCTTAAGACGGTAGCGGGACAAGTAAGAGATGGTTGCAGAAAATCACAGTGAAGCAAAAAGGCAGTGTTAAGATGCTGTAGAGGGGGCAGCGCAACGTAGAGGCAACAATGCAGAGAGGCAATGCTTACACAGTGCAGAGTTGTAGCAGCGAAGTGGCTTCAGGAGGACAGCGTAAAGCAGCAACCAAGGGAGTTTCAGTGATGGGATGCAGCCTGACTTGTCTATCAATGATTGGGCAGGAGTCTTTCAGTTGCTTACTTCTCGGCAACTGAGTTGCAGTGCAGCAGTTAGCAGTGGCAGTGCTATGAGCAGCATGATGCAGCAATTTGAGGGGGAGCTGTAGTACAGATGTGGCAGTGTCAATGGTAGTGACATGGGCAGCAATACAGGGCAGCAACGCAGTGGATGGAGGGTAGTAGGCCAAGCATCAACAGCACAGATACCAATGCCAAGATCTTGTGATACATGGTGTAATATTCCCAATTAGCTTTGCTAATTGGAATATTGCATTTTTGCTTTATTTTGCTGCTTTAGATAGAAATAATAAATAAAGTGAGAAATAAGAGGGGTCACCTCACTTTAGTCACCTCACTTTATAATAAAGTGATCTTTTTCCTAGTAGATTGACGTTGTAACTTAGAGAGGGGGCCTTGGGGGTCCACGTGGATATGATGAGGGGAGGCATCAGGCTAACCCAAGGTAAACTGCACAGATCCAGGGTGAGTTAAGTTTTGGAGGGAGTTTGATGTTATAAAAGGAGAGGCTCTCACCCCATTTGATCATTCATGATTTGATATTCTTATTGATAGCTAGACTTTGTCTGCTTCAGCACGCCGGTTGTTTAGTCGGTCTGCAGCACTGTTTAGTGCACAAGTGTCTCCGGTCGGAGATCTCACCCTTAGCCTCGGGGGACTTCGAGTGCCTGCCCTGGTAAGGTTTTTCTGGTTTCACCCTTAGCTTCGGGGGACTTCGAGTGCCTGCCCTAGTAAGGTTTGTCCTGAGTATACTTTTCAGTTCCAGTAGCAGCAGCAGCAGTTTCTGAAGCATATCTGAGGAGGAGAAAGCCCTCTTGTGGCTGCGCAGAGCAAGAGAAGGGAGGACGCTGATTCTTGAAGGAGAAGGACGCTGTCTCATCTGGAGAGAGGACGCTGATCCTTTCAGGAGAGGAAGGACGCTGTCCAAGGAGGACGCAGTGCTGGTTTGGCAGAGAAAACGCTGTTTAGGGAGGCAGAAGGACGCTGTCTAGCCCTAGAGTGAGGACGCTGTCCATTTCTGAAGGTAAGGGTTGCAGATCTGAAGGCTTATTGTTAGATCCAGCTTTGGGAAGGATAGATCTTGCAGATCTAGTCTTGTATGTTGCAGATCTGGAGGTTTAGCACTAGATCCAGCTTGAGGAGTGACAGATCCGAGGAGATATTGATAGATCTAGTCCAGATCTGAAGGGATAACACCCGATCTAGCCCTAGAGGCTGTAGATCTGAGGAGATAGTTCCAGATCTAGCATAGATCTGAAGGTTTGGCAGTAGATCTGGTATTGGAGGACGCAGATCAGGAAGGGAAGGACGCAGATTTGATTGGAGGTTTCAGATCCATCAGGTGGGACGCAGATCTGAGGAGCAGACTATTGTGAGAGGAGCTCAACAACGTTTTCCAGTATTCTGTAGCTGGTTCTTCTGTCTGGAGGGTTGAGGGGCTTGTGCTTCACCTGTTTCCGCGCTGTCACTAGCAGAGACAGCGTTTTCCATTTGTGAGGGTTTGCAGCTTGAGATCAGCCCCAGTACCAGCGCAGTTCATCTTCAGTCTTCACAGCAGCTAGGACGCTGTCCTTGTTGCAGCCATTTTTCTTGTATGAGAGGCTCATCACTTGCCTAGGGCAAGGATAGGTGCACCGATTCTGATTTACTCCTCTCTATGTACTTTCTGATTAATAAAATGGCTCAGTTTCTGGTATTACATGTGTCATGATTCAGTGATCTGGTTCAGTATTGTATTTTCTATATCTGTCTGGCATATTTCTGTTCATTACTGGTTATTTCCCCTTTGGGGATATTACACATGGTGTGGATGTATTGCTAGAGCACACTCCATGCTAAGAGGGAGTGTTGAGATTTTCTGTATTGGGGTAGCATCGGGTGTGCTCTAGCCCTGAAATTTTGTGGAGGGGCTAAGACACACTAGACCTCCGAAACCCAAAAAGTGTTTGGAGAAATTTCATCTAATGTGTGAGATATTAAAATAATTCATTTTTTTTAATGAACGCCCTAAGTCTAACTTAGGGAATTAGAAAAATTAAAGTGAATTAATTAAACACATGTGATGAAATGTTCTAAGTGACGTGGATCAAGCAATCTTTTAATCTTAGCGGTCGATAAGAGATTAAATCACGGTTGTTGATGTCTCAATGAAAAAGTATAAGAGAATGGCTTAAGGGTCAGTTGGAGACACACACACGAAGGCAGAGCTGAGAGACTGAGTTGGAATTCTAGGGCAGGTTTGCTAAGAATATCCAGAAGAGTTTTTTGCAGCAAGGGATAGTATTGGCTAAGGGGATGATCTGATCCCGGAGCCAAGAATCAGCGAGAGGCAAAGGAGCAGCGCAGAGGAAGTTGAGGCTACATAACACCTGTGCAGCACAGAGGGTTTCAGGGAGGCCATCAGGACAGTGTTGGGGCTTCAGGAGGCCATCAGGGCTATGCAGAGGCCATATTGGGCAGCTTAAGGACTGCATCACCCAGTCTGGGGTTACGCAATCCCCTTCTGAGCAGCGCAGGGGCTAGCAGGGCTGACGCAGGCAGCTTCAAGGCAGCATTGGGGCTTCTGTTGATTTATGGTAGCATCGGATGTGCTCTACCATTGTAACTTTGTATATAGGCTAAGACACATGTATTCCATAAAACCTAGAAATGGTTTTGGAAAATTCCACTTAGAGATGGTTTAATTAAAATAATTAATCGTTTTTTAATGTTTTCCTAAGTCTAAACTTAGGGAAACTGATTAATTAAAGGGTATTAATTAAACTAAGTGTGAATCTTGTAGATAAAGTCATGGATCACCTCCAAGTTAATCTTAGCCCTTGATTATGTTTTAATTTTGGCAGTTGAAGGGTCAACGAAAGAAATAAGGAGGAGGGTGAGGGGCCACCTATGGAAAACACATTTGAGCACATTGAGCATTTGGCATTTTCGAGTTTGTGTGAGTAGACATAGTTTTTTATCAGAATCGAATCACTAGGGCAAGGTTTGCTAAGTGATTTTAATTCAGTGATCAGATCCAGAGAGGGGAAGATGCAGTAACTGGTCAGGAGGACCAAGGGTACATTTCAGAGAGAGGCAGAAGTGACGCAGAGAGAGGCAGCGCAGTTTTCTGTAGGGGTGATGCAGTCCCTGCAGGGAATCACGCAGAAATGACGCAGTGCCTTCCAGAGTCAGTCCGGAGATAGATAGAGGTTGGGGTTTCTGAGCCAGGAGGGCCAAAATCCAGTCTCAGATCAACTTGATCAGTTACAGAGAGAGGTGACGCAGTTTCTCAAGCTTGCCCATGCAGGGTTACGCAGTTCTAGCGTAGGCAATCACGCAAAGCCAGAGAGGGGCTTCACCAACGTTGTTTAGATCAACCGGGGACTTGCAGAGTGAGGTATATCTCACAAGTTCATCAGTTGTCTAGATTTCTCTGAAGGGTGAGCCAGATATTGGCACCCTAGTTGTACTCAAGATTTTGCTGCTTAATAATACAAACCCTTAGATCTACTACGCCGGTTTTCCCGAGTTGGGTTTTTCTGGGGACTTAGTCCAAAAATAACTGTGTCAAATGTGGATGTTTTTCATTGTATTTTGTTCAGTTTGTTTCAGCACTTAGATTTATTCCGCAGCATTATTTGTGTAGACTGCTTCAGAAATTACTTCGATATTTCACTATAATGAAATAATTATCAAAATAATAGGAGAAGTAATTCAGATTTGTTGCAGTAGGAATCCAGATTTAGGATTTTTCACATGGTATCAGAGCTTATTCAAGCTGAAGTGCAGGAGAAACAAGGGTGAACCAGCAGATCAGCGCAGGAGAGACTGGGATCTGCGTAAGCAACAGCAAACCCTCCCAGAGATTACGCTGCCCAGGCCAGGAGGGCAATCCAGTGCAGAAAAGGCTCCCTCTGAGAGGGTTGACAAAGGGGTAAGCATTTTCAGTTGCAGAAGAGGCAGCGTAGTTGAAGGATGCAGTTACTGCACAGCAGGAAGAGCCGGTGGATAAGCGTCAGAAAATTTCTAAAAAACACAGATAGGGGATTTTTTGACCTCAGAGAGTTTCTTACTCAAAGAAGCTCAGTTTCTCCCGTGCAGCAGTAGAAGCAGTGACTTACTCCACAAGGAGTGCATAAGTCTAGTTGAGCAGAGGGTTAGAGGAAGAAATCGACAATTGAGGAGATGGCCAGCAACGGACTGCGTGACCAAGATAGATTGGAGGGTGCCTCCAACTACGTTATTTGGAAATCAAGGATTGAGTTTCTCCTTGATGAGCGTGATCTAAAGGCCCTCATTGAAAGCGCAGTTGCAAAACCTTTGGATGCAGCACATCTGAGACCATTCAAGAAGAATATGGCAAGAGCCAAGCGATTGATCCTGGATGGTGTGAAGGATAACACCGTATCTCACATAGCAGCAAAAGGCACTACTAGAGAAATGTGGGTAGGGCTGGAAAAGCTATACCAAGGATCTTCCGAGCAGCGGAAGATGTAACTGGAAGAGAAGATGCATAATACCAGAATGAAGAAGGGAGAGCGTTTTGACTCTTTCCTGTCTCGAATTCAGGAAAACTGAGACCATCTGTCAGCAATGGGGTCAGTGCCTAAAGACTCAGAGCTAGTAAGGCTCACTCTGAACTCTGTTTCAGAAGATTATCAGGTCTTTGTCCAAAGCATTTTGGGCAGAGAAAGACTCCCAGGATGGGAGGCGATGTGGGCAACCTTGCAACAAGAAGAGCTAAGGAGAGATCTCCTCAAAATCCATATTGAGGATGGCAACAGCGGTTCAAAAGTCAAGAAGGAAGAGGAAGAAAACACAGAGCTTGCATCAAAGGGGCAATAGAGGCAGAAGAAGAAAATTCTGTCTAATATGAAGTGCTTCAGGTGTGGAGAAATGAGACATTATGCCACGCAATGTCCTCTTAAGAAAAAGGATAAAGAGGAGACGCAAGATCCTCAAGCCGGAGCTGCCAAGATTGAGGCAGAAGGAGATTGTGCTATGTTAGCTCATATTCCGAAAGGAGAGAAATGGGCTGACTTGGAGTTGTAGATCCAGAATCTACAACTGGCAGGATCCTTGAGTATTTCCGAACTCTTGGATCACATGTGAGCTACGACAGCCTAAGACAGTAGCAGGATGGACAGTTGCAGTGGAAGATGAGAAGACAATGCAGTGGCTACCAGTACTAGAGCCTGATTGTTGTGAAACCAGCTCCAAAAAGAGAAGAAACGAGATATCAATGCCTTAGAAATAAGCCACTTCGAGGGGGCAACCTCCAATACATTACATGAATGAACAATTCTTAGATGATACAAATGACAAAACCTATTTTCTATATATAGGAGTCCATGGGGCCATAATGTAATCCTAGTGGCGCCACAATGTAATCCTAGCCGACCTAACAATAATACTGTAAGGGCACAATAATAACAATATGGGGGTTATAGGGGTACAACAATAACAATAAGGGGGGCTACATTAACATAATAAGGGACTACACTATTAATATAGGGACTTAACATGCCCCTCTCCTTCAAACAAGTGTTGTCCTCAACGCTTGATTATTTCTTGATTCTTCTGTATAAAATTCCCATCCTCCCATGTGGAATATTCTACTAGAAAGTTCTTCCACTTGTTGAGATACTCTGAAATTGATCGTACTTGTTAGGTTCTTGTTTCTGTGACTGCTTCAGAACTTCTTTCAATGTGATGTTGATCTTCCTGTTGTTTCATTTGATTTTGCACCAAAGTTAGGTTATCCTTTGAGAGTTGGAGAACTTGTTGTTGATGCTCGTTGTGCTCTTCCACTACATTACCATCCATATTAGATTTTATTTGATCCTTCAAACCATCCAACTTAGCCTCCATTTCTTCTTTTAAACCATCTATGTCATCTTCGGTTGCTCTTCGTAACATCGAAATTTGTTGCACTTGGTACCGTAATTTTGATATCTCATACTGCAATTCTTCCTATTCAGGTGTCATAGTATAGCTTTCTGAGGGCTTAATGGGTATGGAATTATTTTTAGGTGGCATTTTAGAACCCAACACTGATATCTATGCTTCAATATGCCTTTGGAATCAATTCAACTTGATTCTTCAAACAAGACTTATGCAATTCGGAAAAAAAATACACACCTTTTACTTGCTTTTGAGGAGCTCGATATTGAAATTGAATTATCTCTATAATTGCGGATCCTCAATATCTGAAATTCAGCCCTGTAGTATCCCTCTGAAGCTTCTTTCCAATGCCACAGGTCTGATATGATTTGGATTCTTCAAGACAAAGTTATGTCCAATCTCCCACAATGACCCAATTTTGGACTGGTTCAGTAGAGCGAACTTGTACGACTTGCCACGTGTCACTGTTTCATGCTTTGGCTCTAAAATGGATAGCGAAGAAACTACAGTCTGTGTACTTGCGACCACTTTTTACGGCACTCCAATCCGATGCTTAGAGAGAGAGTTATGAAGATTTTCCCACGATCACCTCTTTGAGATGAAATTCAGGAGCCTGAAAAAGCACTACCTTCCACAAATCATATCTTCGAAAATATTGCGAACCAAGCTCTGAAATTTTTTGACGATGTTCCTCAGGATTTCAACTTCGCACCCTAAAAATTTCAAATAAATCAGAGAAAAAGTTATAAAGGAAACTTATTTGACATAACCTGCTTTCTTGATAACAAACCCTAGAATCCAAAGCTCTGATACCAAATGTTGTGTAACCAGCTCCAAAAAGAGAAGAAAAGAGATATTCACGCCTTAGAAATAAGCCACTTCGAGGGGGCAACCTACAATACATTACATGAATGAACAATTTTTGGATGATACAATTCACAAAACCTCCTTTCTATATAAAGGAGTCCATGGGGCCATAATGTAATCCTAGTGGGGCCTTCCTTGCATCCTAGCCGACTCCAATAATAAGCCTACACAATAATAACAATATGGGGGTTACAGGGGTACAACAATAACAATAAGGGGGGCTACATTAACATAATAAGGGACTACACTATTAATATAGGGACTTAACACTGATTAGTGCAGAGAGGAGCAAAGTAGCTTGAGCAAGAAGACTATTCCCACACACTCGGTGTAATGGGAGTAGGGTATGCTCACGCAATGCAGAGCAGCAACAGCACATTGAGTTGTTTTGCTAGAGCACTTTCCTCGCTAAGAGGGAGTGTTGATTTATGGTAGCATCGGATGTGCTCTAGCCTTGTAACTTTGTATATAGGCTAAGACACATGTATTCCATAAAACCCAGAAATGGTTTTGGAAAATTCCACTTAGAGATGGTTTTTTTTAAATAATTAATTGTTTTTTAATGTTTTCCTAAGTCTAAACTTAGGGAAACTGATTAATTAAAGGGTCTTAGGGAAACTGATTAATTAAAGGGTATTAATTAAACTAAGTGTGAATCTTCTAAATAAAGTCATGGATCACCTCCAAATTAATCTTAGCCCTTGATTATGTTTTAATCTTGGTCGTTGAAGGGTCAACGGAAGAATATAAGAAGGAGGGTGAAGGACCTATGGAAAACACATTTGAGCACATTTAGCAATTGGCATTTTCGAGTTTGTGTGAGTAGACACAACTTTTGATCAAAATCGAATCACTAGGGCAAGGTCTGCTAAGTGATTTTGATTCAATGATCAGATCCAGAGAGGGGCAGATGTAGTAACTGGTTAGGAGGACTGGGAGTACATTTCAGAGAGAGGTAGAAGTGACGCAGAGAGAGGCAGCGCAGTTTTCTGAAGGGGTGACGCAGTCCCTGCAGGGAATCACGCAGAAGTGACGCAGTGCCTTCGAGAGTCAGTCCGAAGATAGATAGAGGTTGGGGTTTTTGAGCCAGGAGGGCCAAAATCCTGTCTCAGATCAGCTTGATCAATTGCAGAGAGAGGTGACGCAGTTTCTCAAGCTTGCCCACGCAGGCTTACGCAGTTCCAGCGTAGGCAATCACGCAGAGGTAGAGAGGGGCTTCACCAGCGCTATTTAGATCAACCGGGGACTTGCAGAGTGAGGTATACCTCACAAGTTCATCAGTTGTCTAGATTTCTCTGAAGGGTGAGCCGGATATTGACACCCTAGTTGTACTCAAGATTCTGCTGCTTAATAATACAAACACTCAGATCTACTGCACCGGTTTTCCTGAGTTGGGTTTTTCCGGGGACTTAGTCCAAAAATAACTGTGTCAAATGTGGATTTTTTCATTGTATTTTGTTCAGTTTGTTTCAGCACTTGGATTTATTCCACAGCATTATTTGTGTAGATTGCTTCAGAAATTACTTCGATATTTCACTATAATGAAATAATTATCAAAATAATAGGAGAAGTAATTCAGATTTGTTGCAGTAGGAATCCAGATTTAGGATTTTTCACAGTTTCTAAAGGCAAAACAAGGCTAAGTTCTATAAATCCCGTTTGAGGGTGTGAATCAGTCCAGTCTTCAGTCTCTAGAACAGCAGGTATTGCTATAGATCTAATTTTTTCTCTGTCGAGTTAACCAGAAAGGTGCCCAGATTTTCCATACTCAGATTCTACTTAATAATAATAAACCCTCATATTTGTTGCACTGGTTTTCCCGCATTGGGTTTTTTCGGGGACATTTGTCCGAAAAATCTGTGTCACTTTGTTGAATGAGCGTAATATTCAGTGAATGATCTGTATGTGTGTAGGTTGTTAGTTGTGTTTACTTCGGTATTTTCTGAATATTTTCTGAAAATAACTTGTATAATTTAATCACAAGTAGAAGTAAACCAAGATATTGTAGTAGGATTTTTGTATTATTGTATTCAAAAAATTTCACACATACATCCTACCCATGTAGTCTGGGACTCCTGGGAAGTACCTTTCATCTGGCCAATGAATTGGGAAAAGTGGATAGGAACCATAGCACTACAGATGGACACATCATGTACTGTCGCACTCCCTACGTCTAGGATGCATGGTGTTCGACAACTTGATCTGGAATCAAATGAGGTTCTACCTCTGGACTAACTTTTGTCAATGGAGAGTGGTAAGGTCTTGCGACTCACTCTCGATCAATTCTTCTTCATTATTACATCATGGTTCAGCAGAGCAGAGATGGTACATGACAATAGGATGGCAAAATGATCGATGACGACAGATAGATTGGCAGGTGGAATTCTCCCTAGTTGAGAGGGAGTGTTAAAATTGGAAACTAGGGCCAAATTCCACCTTGGGACAACTCATTTGATGGAGATGATGATTGCATTAAATTCCTCTTTTCGACAGGACCAAAATTTATATAAATATCATCCAATTTGGACAAGCGAAAGTGTGATTTTGAATTTATGCCCACATATGTGCGAATTGTTCAGGTCGGCCATATCAACATGTAGGTTCAAGAAGCCCAATGGACATGTCTCTTCACCCACAATGAATTGTATAAATACAAGTGACCTCTATCCTCATTTGACATCTACATTCTCTCTCCTTCTCTCATTGGTTCGTACTACATTGGGCATTCTTCTCTCTCACACGTTTGGATCAAGAAGGACGAATTTCCGAACCTGAATTACAGGGCCGAAATTAAAGAGTTGACTGTAGTTTGACTAGCATTGACCAACACCTTCTAGGCATCATTTCACTTCGATCTTTTGGGGACATTTCTGTCTCAGCAGGCTGCAGCTTTTGGCATAGAGACCAAGGTTTTCTGCACTTTGAGCGCAGACCAAATTGCAGGTTGACCGCAAATTTCAAGACAGCAGTTTGACCGAGTTTGACTATTGA
Organism: Pinus albicaulis; assembly: GCA_034641835.2. NCBI lineage: Eukaryota > Viridiplantae > Streptophyta > Pinopsida > Pinales > Pinaceae > Pinus > Pinus albicaulis. Next base: position 1,835,234,575 of record CM076575.1, on the reverse strand, counting down.
CTTTGTCAATGTTTTGGGCTAACTTTGACCTCCTAAAAAGGCCAAGTTTGACTAGGGAAGACCAAGTTGTTTTGAGGACATTCTATTGTTGCTTTGACCAGAGTTGACTTTCTAGTTAGGGCTGAAGTTTGACAGCAGAAATTGACAGGGTTGTTTTGACTTTGAATTGGGCTAGTCAATTTGACTTTTGTACTCGCTCTCTCAGCTGAACATTTTGATATAATAATAAGAAGAATTGATGAAAGGGTTTTTGTGAAAATTTTTGAATCTAAGTTACAGAAATCCTACTGCAGTAAATATGATTTGCATTACCTACTTGCCTTATTTAAATTACAAGTTATTTTTCTGAATCTTCAGTAAAATAACTAATGCAAATACACTGAAGCCTACACAATTATACAGATCAAGTACTGAAAAATAAGTGACACATTCAGACAAAGGACACGTATTTTTCGGACAAGTGTCCCCGAAAAAACCCAATGCAAGAAAACCAGAGCAGCAGTTCTGACGGTTTATATTATTATGCAAATTTATGAATAGAATCTAGGGTGCCAAATTCGACTCACCCAACAGAGAAAATCCTCGGTAGAAGTACCTCTATCCGGAGACAGATGTTTTGGCGGATCCAACGGCATAATGAAGAAACCCCACAGGTGACTGCAAAGTCCCTAGTGTTGCGCAGCGATGGTTGTAGCTAGCACTGTGTTGAGACTGTGTCACCCTCTCTGTGAGCCATCCCGACTCAGAAATCTTTTTGTTGGATGGTTGCCCGATCTGCCTCACAAAAACCCCAACGCAACTACTCAAGTGACTGCGTCACCCTCTCTAGCTCTGCGTCACTCCTGCGTGAGCCCTACTAGATCTGTGTCACCCTCTCTGAGCTGCGTTATCCCTCCTAGTGTTGATTTGCCTCTCTGCAACTGTATTCTCGGCCTTGGATGAAAATCCCGATGCCGAACTGCCCCTCACTGCACTGAATTACTCAGATCTGATCTTCGTCTGAACTGCTCCGTCAGAAGAATTCAATCTCTATATGTATTCTCCAACTGACCCCAAGCCTTTCCTTTATACTTTTCATGTTGATGAATCAACGATCGTGATATAATCTCTAATCGACCGCTAAGATTAAATCAGACTTGATCCTCGTCACTTAGAACATTCTCACCCACATGTTTAAATTAATTCACTTTAATTATTTAAATTCCCTAAGTTTTAACTTAGGCTCCATTTAAAATAATCAATTATTTGAATAACTTAAGCTCCGGGTGGAATTTCTCCAAACTATTTCTAGGTCTTGGAGATCTCATGTGTTCCAACCCCTCCACAAAGTTTCGGAGCTAGAGCACATCCAATGCTACCCAAAAATAAACACTCCCTCTTAGCGAGGAATGTGCTCTAGCAACACTTCTCACCAGAAGCATCACCCTGATCCACGACATCGGTCCTCTGTGCTGCTGATACTCGGCTGTTGCCCCTCATCTACTGCGGTGTTGCCTTCTGTACTACTGCCCATGACACCGCCACTTGTCACTGCCTCATCTGTACTGTAGCTCCCTCTCAAATGCTGCATCATGCTGCCTATAGTACTGCCACTACTAACTGTTGCACTACAACTTAGTTGTTGGGAGTTAAGCGACTGAAAATCCACCCAAAAACTTGACATACAAGTCATTTTGGATGCATCTCGATGGTGAAGCTCCCTCTGCTGGTAATTCTACTCTGCCCTCTGATGCTCTACGTTGTTGCTGCTCTGCACTGTTGTTAAAGTCCATCAACCACTGCGTTGTTGCTGCTACTGCGTTGCTGCCTCTGCTCTACGCTGCTTCAGCCTTCAATGTCCTAGCTCTGCCATTGTTGTTGCATCCTCCTCACACCAACTAACTTCAGTTATCCTGCTACTGTCATTAAGGGCTCCCGTAGCTCGTATGTGATCCAAGAGTTTGGGCACCTCAAGGATTCTGCCCCTCACTGCAGTTCAAAGAACTGCAGATCAATGTCGCCCAACCTCTTCTCCGGAGGCACATGAGCACTCATGGAGACATCATCATCATCATCATCCCCGTCATCGTCCTTCGCTGCAACAGCCTTCGAATCAAAATCTTCTTTGCCCTTCTTCTTCTTAGGGCATTGTGTGGCGAAATGTCCCAATTCTCCACACTTGCAGCATCTGACCTTCAAGAGGTCCTTCTTCTTCCTTCTTTGTTGCCCATGATGTCCCTTAGATGAGAGGACTACATCTTCCTCTTCCTCCTTCTTGATCTTGATCCCCGTACTGCTGCTTCCCGCCTTGGTCAACCTTTTGATCTCTTCTTGTCAAAGAGCTGCCCACATCTCCTCCCAATTTGGAAGAGCTTCTCTGCCCAAAATACCTTGAACAAAGGTTTCTCAGTGTTCCGTGACTACATTCAGGGCAATCTTGACCATAAATCCTGTTGAGAATTTGGAGGGTTGGAGATTAATTCAAATTCTCTTCTTGATAATTACTTGTGTGCTTACTTGGGTTACTTATGTCTTTTCTTCTTTAGCTTATTTAATCTTTCATCAAGTCAATTATCAAAATACACAAGACACACAAATTAGGCTCCTAGAGCCATCGCAAAACCTCTCCATCTTGGAGAGGAAAACCCACGAGAAATTCTTCTTATAGATCTTCAAATGACAAGTACCATGACCCAAACTTAGACACTTGACCTATTTAACCATCCAAGACCTTGTCCTTACTTCTTTGATGTCCTTCAATGCTAATCCTTCTTCTCTTCACCAACTTGCATTGTTCTGCACCAGCACTTCCTTTTATCAATAGCTTCACTTTAGGATAGTTTGCAAAACATCTCTAGACAGATCTGCACTTTAATACTGCCCTAGAGCTAAATTTGTTACACTGTAACTTCCACACTTCCTTTGATACACAGTCCGCACTTCCCTTTAGTAGACTGCAACACCTTTTATACTGAGATACCACAAGGATTTATGTACCTTAAACAATTCTAAAACTTGTCCAAAATGCACACTGAAACTCGTCTGCACTTAATTCCACACTGAAGCATGCACTTAATTCCGCACTGCACCTGCACTTAATTCTGCACTGCACCTGCACTGAACCTCAGATATGACCGAAAACTTCTTTTATTTCTGCAACGTTTGCTGGGGTATATATAGTTGTTTGCCCCTGTATATAAGCCGACCTGACATGTGAACTGATGTGACTATTTAGGGAGTCGGCATGACTATTATGAGGTCGACTTCTCCAGCTGTTTGAAGGCCAAATTGACACATTATTTAGGCTTGTCTATCAACATTGTATGAGGGTTGAATAATAGCCATTCTTACATGGTTTATTGGACTAGGTCTTGGAGCATTCCATGACTACTAGGTTATTCATATACATGATATTAAATACATTTATAAACCAAATATAAAGCTTAAATAGACATCAAGAAGAAGTCTATCAATCTAAGATAAAAACTTGCTCATGAAACCCATGATGCAAGTCCAACAAATATACATTTTATTATCTTTGACTTCTTCTTTACATAAAATACATAATTACATAGTCAATATGAAGACCGACCTAGTTAGACTTTTCAACACTCCCTCTTAACTAGGGAGGTATTCATACAGGTACATGGTTACTTTCAAACTGAAGACTCTCATAAGAAGAATCGGATTGGTAATCGCATCTGTATAGCATCATATCAACCAGCATTGTCCTAGTGCAAGGCCCTGACTAACAGTTACAACGAGACAATTGGCTACAATGCTGGCAAGACACATGACTTATAGACACCATAGTCATTGTCTCTCCAAGGTACATACTCCACCCAGGTGTTCCCAAAGTATGACCTTCTTGGACTATTCTTCTCTTGGGTAGCCAGCCCTCAAATAATATCGGTCCTCAACTACTCTTATCTTGAATGCCCTATCTCATTCTCAGAGTATCGAATGCCAGATGATTACCCAATCCTCCATTCTGTCTTCTAGGTGAAGACCAGAATGATGTGTCTATCCATTCTCTTCACATGGCCTTCACTAAGACTTACGGTTGTTAGTCCTGGTCTAGTGCATGACACATGTATTAAAGAATCACATATGTCACTCCCTCTCAACACAGGAAGGACATACTTCAAGTTTCTTCCAAGTAAGAAACTTATCACCAAGCTCCCTCTCAACCAAGGTCCTGCTGCAGCAATCCAGCTACTCATGAAGAATTCCTCCCCTCGATGTCATGGATTTCGATATTGAGGAATCTTAAACTTTTGGCTTCATAGGGCATAGATCATCCATCACTTTCAGTCACGATTCATGTCCACTATCAGAAAATGATTCATCAGTCTTTCTCATCTGGTCCACCGTTATGCCATGCTTCTTTTCTTTGAATCATTTCCAAGGATCATACATCCTTTCTCATGATCAGCAGCCCTGCACAAATTCATCCAGATAAACATATACATATGAACCTTTAAAAGAAAAGTTACCTCAATGGTGATATTTCACCATGACATCTTCCTGTAGGCATCGACATCCTCTATTCAGATTGACACATCTCCTAATGATATGTTTTGTCAAGGGTCTTCTTATTTACTAGACTTCTGTCAGAGTCTACATATCCTCCCAGGAGATCTCCTAGTCACATCTTCTTGGCTTCCGGATGATAACTGCCTCTTGACATGGTTGCATTTCATGATCTCTTCCTTTCTACACATTCTCCATTCTCGGGAACTTACAAATTTTCCAGCTTCTCATTCATATACAACCACCTCATATTCCATGAGGACGTATTATGTTGATTTCATCTGTCAGTGCACCAAGAGATCCTTCTTCATAGATCATACTTCTAAATATGGAAGTCTATTACCTACAACCATATGACATGACTTCACAGCATCTAGTGTCAGCATATAAATATATACGTCATACCTTTTTCCCTTGTCATCCTGTAGCAATTTCTCTAGAATGAAGAGCTTCATTCCCTTGGCTTGCTCCATCAATATGTCATCACATCCCAGAATTATGTTTCCATGATGACCCTTGATCTTGATGACTGTTTTCCATTAGTAATGTTATCAGAGAGGTTTTCCCGGAGCTGATTCACCAAGAGCTCCTAACATGCTTTTTATCATGGTGCTATAATATACATTGCTTCCTATCGTACTATTTTAGAACCAATAGAAATCACTTAAAGGAGAAAATGATCTCAATCATAGTAGAGATCCCTTGCTTCTTCTTTCTTAAATTTCTTTGTATCAGGTCCTTCCCTCACATCTGAGATATGGGCTTCTTCCCTTTTCCTCTTGTCCTTGTCAGATTTAGGACAATCTCTTTTATAATGCCCAAGTTCATTACATCCAAAGCATCATATGTTGTCCATGTTTCTTCTTTTATTCTAAGGACCAAATTTTCCAAATCTTCCTTTCTTCCTGTATGTGGATGCATAGGCTTGAATCTCTTCACTTGGTCTTGTATCAGCTTTGGCTTTCAGTCTTGTTTCCTCTATTTTACATAGAGACCATAAATCATTGAATGGTGTGGCTTCTTTCTTCCCGTATAAACTTCAAGTGAAGTTTCCCCATTCCTCTGGTAGAGCATTTAGCACCACTGTAGTCATCTCAGTGTCAGACATTACTTCTCCCATTTCCTACAGTTGATCTCTTATTTCAGAAATCCTCAAAAAGTATGGAGTGATTCCTTCTTCCCTTAGCAATTTCATTTTATATAGTTCTTGTCTCAGAGAGATTACTTCTCCTGCAGTACTCACAGAGAATAGCCCTACTAGTTTCTCATATATTTCTTTAGCAGACTTTAGTTTTGATACATAGGGGATGAGTGAGTCCTTGATGGATTCTATGAGAATCCTCTGGGCTCTGATTTCTCCCTTCATGTACTTAGCATGAGCTGGAGCATCTTATTTTGGTGGTTGAATTGTCGATCCATCGATGTAGTCCATAACTTCGTCTTCAATTATATTCAAAAATTCAAATCTATCCTCTTCTTCCATGCGCTAAAGTTTGATGACCCAACCAGCCTGTTGCTTTCTTTACAATAAGTCATCTTGACAGATTTAAGTAAGGTCATAGATACTTACTTGAGTAGAGTGGCTTGTAGTTTCCTTGATTATGACGAAGGAGTTAGGAGCTTCTTCTAAGATAGAAATCTTCAATTTAGGTGTTCTTGAATCCTTGATGGCAAGGGATATCTTCAAAAGATGATGACCTCTTCAATCAATGTCTTGAGTGAAAATCTTTGAAGGTAAAGATTATTATCTTGAAAAGTTGATCCTTTGAATGAGATGAAGATCTTTCTTGAAAATAGCTTGAGAGTCTTCCTTGCAAACTGATTTGAATTTTCACCCAAACTTTGATTTTTGCTTCCTGGAGTGTCTCTTTGTCAAGCAGCCCTTGAGTTCAGCACCTTTACTCTGAAACCATGTTGAGAATTTGGAGGGCTGGAGATTAATTCAAATTCTCTTCTTGATAATTAATTGTGAGCTTACTTGGGTTAATTATGTTTTTTCTTCTTTAGCTTATTTAATCTTTCATCAAGACAATTATCAAAATACACAAGACACACAAATTAGGCTCCTAGAGCCAGGGAAAAACCTCTCCCTCTTGAAGAGCAAAACCCAGGAGAAATTCTTCTTATAGATCGTCAAATGACAAGTACCATGACCCAGACTTAGACACTTGACCTATTTATGCATCCAAAACCTTGTCCTTACTTCTTTGATGTCATTCAATGTTAATCCTTCTTCTCTTCACCAACTTGCACTATTCTACACCAGCACTTCCTTTTATCAGTAGCTTCACTTTGGGATAGTACGCAAAACATCTCTAGACAGATCTGCACTTTAATACTGCCCTAGAGCTAAACCTGTCACGCTGTAACTTCTACGCTTCCTTTGATACATAGTCTGCACTTCCCTTTAGTAGACTGCAACACCATTTGTACTGAGATACCACAAGGATTTATGTACCTTAAACAATTCTGAAACTTGTCCAAAATGCACATTGAAACTCGTCTGCACTTAATTCCGCACTGAAGCCTGCACTTAATTCCGCATTGCACCCGCACTTAATTCCGCATTGCACCCGCACTTAATTCCGCACTGCACCTGCACTGAACCTTAGATATGACCGAAAACTTCTTTTACTTCTGCGAGGTTTGCTAGGGTATATATAGTTGTTTACCCCTGTATATAAGCCGACCTGACATGTGAACCGATGTGACTGTTATGAGGCCGACTTCTCCAGTTGTTTGAAGGCCAACTTGACACATTATTTAGGCTTGTCTATCAGCTTTGCATGAGGGTTGAATAATAGCCATCCTTCCACGGTTTATTGGATTGGGTCTTGGAGCATTCCATGACTACTAGGTTCTTCATATACATGACATTAAATACATTTATAAACCAAAGATAAACCTTAAATAAACATCAAGAAGAAGTCTATTAACCTAAGATAAAAACTTGCTCATGAAACCCATGAAGCAAGTCCAAAAAATATACATTTTATTATCTTTGACTTCTTCTTTACATAAAATACATAATGAAGACCGACCTAGTTACACTTTTCAACAAGTCCATCATCTAGTGTACCCCTACGAAAGCCAGTTGATCTCGAATTGCTCGCAATCTGATAAGGAAGGGGTCAATTTCTTCTCCCTTCTACATCTGAACAGTCTCAGCTAATTCTCAAGCAACATCCTCCGCTGGACAGAGGTTCCCTGGTACATAGTGGTCAAGGAAGTCCACATTTCCCTTGCCGTGTTCTTCTCGGCAATATGTGGGATCACATGATCCTTGACTCCATCCATGATCATGTGTTTTGCCTTCGTTTGAGCCTCTTCGTACTTCCTGAGAGCATCAGCATCAACAAGGACAGCAATTGCATGCAAGACATGATCCTTGATGCGATGATCATCCAAAACTGACAGGATCTTGGCCTTCCTGATGACAAAGTTGGATGCTCCATCCAACCTATCTTGATCCCTCAGTCCATGTGCAGCCATCTTTGCTCAACAAGAAAATGTCAAATTGGTTCTCTTCTCCCTCTTTTGTTGTTGCCCCAGCAAAATTCGAAATTGGGTTTCTTTAGCGCTAGAAACCCTCTAAGGAGCAAGCTCCCTCTGAATCTTGATTTCCTTCATGGAAATCCTTCTGCCAACTAATGTCGAATCAGTCCTCTCTTATCACTCTTTGTTGTTGAACAACACTGGATCTAGACTTCTTGGCAAGAAGTCTTCTAAGGAACTGTTTCCCTCTACTTTGCCACTGCCCCACTAGACACTGTTCTGCACCAACAGAAACAATGCCCCACCAGCAACTCCTGAAGAAAATCGAATTGCTCTTCCTGATCCAGGAGGATCTCCATACACGCAGAAGTTTACTTTGTACACCATGAAGAAATTTTCTCATAGGTGACAAAGCATGGAATAAGAGAGTAAAGGGTATTAATAGTTTTGTGCCTTATTTCATTTAAAATTATAGAGTGGATAATGTGTAAGAAAGTAGAAAATGACTCACAAAATATTCACTTATTTTCCATTTGAGAAATCAGTTTTATGTGAGAATTGAACTCACAATTAATTTGCTATTTCTCAATAAGAGGTTAAGGTCTCTTGGCATGGTTGAGATCCTTGAAGTTGTATTTTACCATTTTTGCCTTGAGTAAGATTTAGACCCTAGAATCATGGAGCTTGTCTTTCCTTAAAATGCCTTGAGATCCTACTATTGTGGATTGAGGAGTTATGGGGAAAAAACTATATAAACTCATGATGTGAGCTTTTGAAGGGGGGAGTCTTTTGGAGATTTTTTTTGGGTGTGAGTTTTTGGAGTAGTTTTGTAAGAGCTTGCAGCCTTGTTTTGAGAGAAAATGTAGCCCTTCTGGTGATGAGGAAATGTCTCTTATGTGAATGCCTTTGGCCCATTTGTGAGAAGGCAACTCTTTAAGGAGCGTGATCCACATATTTGTGAGATTTTTCAGCCCATTGTAAGAAGGAGAATGTCTCAGAATTAATAAAGCGATTTGTAGTTCCAAACGAATCCGGAGATGTAGCCCTTCCCCCCCCCCCCGAGGCCCCCAAGGATGAACTCCGTTATGGTAAATCATTGTTTAAAGTATGTGGCATTCATGTTTGCAAAATCATGTCAGTAAAAGGTCCTGTAATAAGTATTTTGGTTTAAGTAAGTGTTAGCAAAAATAATTTGGATCAAGTGGTATCAGAGCAGTCTGACTATTTTGCCAGGATTGCGAATATTATCATGGGTAGAGCCTTGAAGAAAGCAAGAATTGAAGAGTTGGAGGAGATCAACCATTGCATTCAAGCTGAGAATGCAATGCTTCGAAGGCTTCTCCAAGATGCAGAAGAAGAAAAGCGAAAGTTGAGGCTTATGTTGGAGCAGACTGTGGAGGAACAAATGGGAAGTTGTTCCACCAACAAAGGAGAGTTGGCCAAAGTCAATGGTCTAGCATCACCGATGGGATCGAAAGCAGTAGAAGCTTCAAAGCCATTGAGAAAACCATCCAAGAAAATATCTACGACGTATGAGCCACATAGGTATGCCAGGGTTCCTTTCAATTACAAGCAAACTAAAAATGCAAAGGAGAATTTATGGTATAAGAAACCTTGTATATTTTGTGGGTTAAATAATCATTGTACTGCAAGCTGTTGAAAAATATTATCTCTAGACAGATAGATCCGATCAACAAAGCAAAGGGATAATTCTTTGTGTCATAAGAAAGTGAGTAGCAGAAATAATTTCTACACTCATTGCCAAATGAGTGGTAACTGGATTGGTAAGTGCTGGAAAGTTCATCCACACCTTCATCCCAACCAAAGCAAGGGAACCATGCAAGTATGTGCAAAGAGAAAAAGAAGTTCGACACAAGTTAAAATAAAGAAGGAGGTCACAACAACTCTGATGGAACATGTTGGAACTGTCAAGCATTCGAAGGGGAGTCCATTCAAGTGGTTCGATAAGAAATGGATGGGATATCTTCAAAGTTCATTTTGCCTGTCATATCATCGAAAACCATTTTTAATCTTGTTTTTATGTATATATATAGAATTAACAAAAAAAATAAAAAAATAAACTATGCCCATTCTAAACTATGCCCTAGAACGGTGCTGGCGACTGCGCACTGTGTAGCTAATTGTTTGTTCATTTTCTCTCTTCCACCTCTCCTCCATTACATGGCGATCAGAGGCTGGCACTTCAATGACAACAGGACGTTAAATGTAAGACACCCGATATGCAGTCCCAGGGTGTCATGGAAACTGGCATTTGCCAAAACTTGCGAAAGGCTTGCAGAAACCAAACCAGGCTGTGATGTTATCTTCCTTCTATCACAGTGTTGTTGGTTGATCTCGTCTTTCTGGCATCAGCAGCATTTTTTTTAGAGTCCATGTTCCAAGGAAGTTGGGGTCAACAGGATCAATCGATCATTGTTCTGATTACATTTACGTTGGGCCCAATGACGGCCAAGGAGTGCACATTGCTTGCAAATAATGGCAATGCACCATCATTCTTTAGCAATATTATCCCTTGTCCAACAGCCTCGAGAGCTAGATGTTGGCTCTCTTGAGTGCACACATCATTCGGTCCCAGTTTCCCATATGGCTGCTTCGCCGGATCCCCGTCAAACCAGCCAAGGCACATCAACACTGTGAAGGTATTAATGAGGGCTTGATCAACGGCAGACTCTGTCACTTTGCTTTCATTCACAGCTAACTCTGTGTACTACCCCAAGAAACCCCCCACAATCTAGATCCAATCCTACGTTTATAGAAAACGCAGCTGCGTCTTCGAGACTTGCTCCATAGTGTTGTTTGTTATAGTATACATCAGCTGTAATTGCCAATAGAAGTCTTGGGATTCGAGATGTTAACCAGCCCTGCACGGGCATAGAGCGGTACCCATGAGCTACCATTGCACTGGTACACATATTTCCCTTGCGGTGTCAGGGCCTTCGTTGTCACGCTATTGCCCGCGGGTGGATGCATCTACCCACCACATTCAGCACCAAAATCCGTTTTGATCCGACTATCCAGTGCAAATGGCAGAACAGTTGATTGAGGATCATTTCCCAAAGTCTAAGGGCGTAAGAGATCTCCACCAAGGTTGTTGTGATCATCTGCAAATTTTGGGGATCATTTCCACCCAAATTTATGTTGTGTCCAAATCTGTGTTGATTGCTGAGTATGATGCTCCATCAAGTGCAGGATATAGAACGTAATTGTTGGAGAACGTGGCTCTATTGGTTACGTAGGAGCATGAATTAATGCTCAGGTTGTTTCTGGCCACGCTTTTGTTCCTGTTTGAGACAGTTGCCCCGTCATCGGGAATGCTAACAGTAGGTGTGGAGGCGTGGGCACCCGGGGTATCGCCAGTCCTTCGACCGCTGCGACCATCGTCGCCAAAAGTGGCTTGCAGTCGGTCAGGTCCATGCTCCTTGAATGGTTGAACACGAATTTTCTCTCAATCTATTGGACGGCTTGACAGAGTCCAGGCTTTAAAAGGTCGAATTTTGACGTTCTCAGACGTGACGAGATGTAATTGTACACGTCACAGTTTTTTGATATTCTTTTTCACGTTTATAGTATCAGAAGATCGGTCAGGATACGAACTTCATACCATTTCATCCGTCCCGAGGTGTCAAGTTCTGATCACGAGCTTTACAGGGGTTGCTGAAGATGGGGTTCATGTCAAGAAAAGTGTTTCCAATCTGTGGCAAACTGTGTTTCTTTTGCTCTTGTTTCAAGGCGCGCTCCAGACAGCCTGTTAAAAGATACAAGAAGCTTTTGGCAGACGGTTTTCCTAGATCGCGGGATGAGGAACCAAATGATCGAAAGATATCCAAGTTGTATGAAAATGCATCAATTTAATTTTCCACTAATGGCATAAAGCATGGTGTTCATTAACTTTTCTTCTCATTTTGAAGCTTTTTTACGTAACGTTACGCTCAAAAGCCAAAATTGGATTTGGATAGTGTTGAAGAGTCTTCGACTTCAAAGGGAAATTGCAGCTTGATATCGCAACTTAAGTGAGAGCGCTGCAAATTGAAAGAAGTGTACAGAGACCTACAGGTTCAGATTGCTACTTTTGGAGGACAAAAAAGTTTTTCTGTTGGGATGATTGATCCAAGAGGGTCTCCATACACGCAGAAGTTTACTTTGTACACCATGAAGAAATTTGCTCATAGGTGACAAAGCATGGAATAAGAGAGTAAAGGGTATTAATAATTTTATGCCTTATTTCATTTAAAATTATGTGTAAGTGAGTAGAAAATGACTCACAAAAAATTCACTCATTTTCCATTTGAGAAATTAGTTTTATGTGAGAATTGAAATCACAACTAATTTGCTATTTCTCAATGAGAGGTTAAGGTCTCTTGGCATGGTTGAGATCCTTGAAGTTGTATTTTACCATTTTTTCCTTGAGTAAGTTTTAGACCCTAGAATCATGGAGCTTGTCTTTCCTTAAAATGCCTTGAGATCATACTATTGTGGATTGAGGAGTTATGGGGAAAAACTATATAAACTCGTGATGTGAGCTTTTGAAGGGGGGAGTCTTTTGGAGAGTTTTTTTTGGTGTGAGTTTTTGGAGGAGTTTTGTAAGAGATTGTAGCCTTGTTATGAGAGAAAATGTAGCCCTTCTGGTGATGAGGAAATGTTTCTTATGTGAGTGCCTTTGGCCCATTTGTGAGAAGGCAGCTCTTTAAGGAGTGTGATCCACATATTTGTGAGATGTTTCAGCCCATTGTAAGAAGGAGAATGTCTCAGAATTAATAAAGCGATTCGTAGTTCCAAACGAATCCGGAGATGTAGCCCTTTCCCCCCGAGGGTGAACTCCGTTATCATATCGGTGTTATGAGTATTCATGGTTGTTTGTGTTGCTTGTTTCTTAGTTGTTTGGATTTCTTTGAATAATGTTTGAGGTGATGGTAGATCATTATTTAAAGTATGTGGCATTCATGTTTGCAAAATCATGTCAGTAAAAGGTCCTGTAATGAGTATTTTTGTTTAAGTAAGTGTTAGCAAAAATCACTCGAATCATTTCTAGCCTCAGCAACCGGAAAGACGGAGGCTCAAAACCTCTGCGTTGGCCCAGCAAGCACTACGCTGCCTCTGTGCAGCTATAGCGTCACCCTAGCTGGCTGACGCAGACTCTGCGTGAGCCCCTCTTGTGACTGCGTCACCCTTCCTCTGCCTCTTTTTGGTTCAGCACTGACACTCGAGACAGCTGCATTCCTGGAGCAAATTTCCTTCGTGCTTTCGTTGATGGCTTTAGCTCTACTCGATCTACAATAGCTCTGATACCATGTGAAATTTTTTGAATATAAGTTACAGAAATCCTACTACAGTAAATCTAATTTGCATTACAGTAAAAATACTAATGCAAATACACTGCAGCCTACACAATTATACAAATCAAGTACTGAAAAATAAGTGACACATTCAGACAAAGGACACATATTTGTCGGACAAATGTCCCCGGTAAAACCCAATGCGGGAAAACCGATGCAGTAGTTCTGAGGGTTTATATTATTATGCAGATTTCTGAATACAATCTAGGGTGCCAAATCCAGCTCGCCTAATAGAGAAAATCCTGGGCAAAAGTACCTCTATCAGGAGGCAGATGTTTTGGCGGATCCAACGGCAGAATGAAGAAATCCCACAGGTGATTGCGCAGTCCCTAATGTTGCGTAGCGATGGCTGCAGCTAGTACTGGGCTGAGACTACATCACCTCTCCTAGTGGCTGCGTCACCCTCTCTGTGAGCCTTCCAGGCTCAGTGATCGATCTGCTGGATGGCTGCCCGATCTGCCTCACAGAAACCCCCGCACAGCTGCTCAAGTGACTGCGCCACCCTCTCTGGCTCTGCATCACTCCTGCGTGAGCCCTATTGGCTCTGCGTCACACTCTCTGAGCTGCGTTGTCCCTCCTTGTGCTAATTTGCCTCTCTGTAATTGTAGTCTCGACCTTAGTTGAAGATCTCGCTGTCGAACTGCCACTCACTGCACTGAATTACTCAGATATGATCTTCGTCCGAGCACTTCTCTGTCAGAAGTATTCAATCTCTAATTTTAGTCTCTATGTGTATTCTCCAACTGACGCCAAGCCTTTCCTTTATACTTTTATTGTTGATGAATCAATGGTCGTGATCTAATCTCTAATGGACGGCTAAGATTAAATCAAACTTGATCCTCGTCACTTAGAAAATTCTCACCCACATGTTTAAATTAATTCACTTTAATTATTTAAATTCCCTACGCTTTAACTTAGGCTCCATTTAAAATAATTAATTATTTGAATAACTTAAGCTCCGGGTGGAATTTCTCCAAATGATTTATGGGTCTTGGAGATCTCATGTGTTCCAGCCCCTCCACAAAATTTTGGAGCTAGAGCACATCTGATGCTACCCAAAAATCAACAGTTTTCCCCACATTGGGGTTTTTCCCTGGCATCCGCCAAATCTGGTGTCCTCTTTGTTGATTTTGTAGCATTGGAAAGTGTTCTAAGTCTCATATTTTGGGAAGAGACTTGGACATCAATATTCCAGAGAACCCATAAACCATTTGTGGAAATTCCACTCAGATCATGCTTTATTAAAATAATTAATTATTTTAAAGTGATCCCTACGTCTAAACTTAAGGAAATTATATAATTAAAGGGTATTATTAAAGCATAGTGTGAATCTTCTAGAAAACGAAGATCAAGTCATCTTTTAATCTAAGCCATTGATTAGAGATCTAATCTGGGTCGTTGATTCATCAGCAAAAAGACTATAAGAGAAGGCTTGAGGGTCATTTGAAAAGCAAGTCCGGCACACTCTCAGTACCCGAAGGAAATTGATTCTGAAGTAAGAGAATTCGATTTCAAAGGGTGAGGTTGTAGAGGCGGAGTTGCAGAATATTTCCACTGCTGAAGAATAATATAAACCCTCATCTGCTGCACCGGTTTTCCCACATTGGGCTTTTCCGAGGACAATTGTCCAAAAATAACTGTGTTCATGTGATTATTTCTATTGTATTATATGTGTTCTATTTGTTCTTCTGCTTTTGATTAAGTGAATGTTGCAGCTGTGTTTATTTCAGAATTTACTGAAGCATCTGTAAATAACTTATCATAAATAAGTGGGCGAAATAAATCAATCACTGCAGTAGTATTTCAGATTGAAAATTTCACATGGTATGAGAGCTAAAGGCGAAAGACAAAATAGGAGGTTCTGCAATGGAACTAAGATCCAACATCGATGCAGCAGCAGCTCAGAATGGTTCACGTAGTCCTCCAAAACACATGAAGAAACAGAGGGATCATGACATTTCAGTTCTAGCATCCAGACTAGAAGAGGATTTCGCTTGTGTGTCAAGCACAGCCTCTCCAAGGGTCTGGTATATTGACAGTGGAGCATCTGCTCACATGACGGGAGTTCGAGAATGCTTCTCGAGCTACCAGGAAGAGTAGATGAATTTTCATATCACGATGGGAAATAAGGCCAAGTGTACCCCCATTGGAAGAGGAACCATAATATTTCAAACAGAAGCTGGTAACAAGCTTCGGGCCACCAAAGTACTGCATGTACTAGGATTGGGGATGAACTTGCTCTTGGTGTCTCAACTTCAGAACAAGGGTTACGATATATACTTTAATGGAAATAAGGTTTATGTCAAACACCCTAGTTGGAAAAGGAAGGCACAAATTGGTGTAAGGAGCCATAAACTGTATAAGTTACAGCTCGAGTCTCCAATGGCACTAATAGGCAGTACAGATGAAAGGGACTTGAATGAATTATGGCACAGAAGAATGGGGCATCTACATCATGGAGCCTTGAAGATCCTCAAGAATACTATCATGGGAGCTCCAGAACTTAGCACAAGGAAAGACGATGTCTGCAGGGGGTGCATATTGTATGCCAAGGCCGCATTTCCAAGAAGCAGCAGTAGGGTCAAGAGTGTGTTGGATTTGATACACTCAGACATCTGCGGACCAATGTCCACGAATGCTCCCAGTGGTGCAAAGTATTTTGCCACCTTTATTGATGACCATTCTCGAAAAACATGGATCTACTTTCTCAAGACCAAAGATGAAGTCTTTGAGCGATTCAAAGAATTCAAGGCTTTGGTAGAAAACTTAACCAAAAAGTGGATCAAGAAATTGCGAACAGATAATGGTGGAGAATATATTGATAAAGACTTCACAAGGTTCTGCGCAAAGGAAGGCATCAAGAGAGAATGGACAACTCCATACAATCCGGAGCAGAATGGAGTTGTAGAAAGGAAGAATAGGACCATTGTGGAAGCTACGAGGGCGATGTTGTATGATCAAGACATGCCCAAATTTTTGTGGGCTGAAGCTTGCAATACAACAGTGTATGTGCAGAACAAGGTGCCTCATAGAGCATTGGGAAAAGTGACTCCTAAGAGTGTGTTCATTGCCAGCAAGCCTGAGGTGAGCCACTTCAAGATGTTTGGCGTACCCGATGAGAAGAGAAAGAAACTAGATCAGATTGCAGAAGGGATACCTTGTGGGATATAGCGAAAATGTGAAGACATATCGCATCTATATTCCCAAGAATAGGAAGATCGTAGTGAGGCGGGACGTGAAATTCATGGAGGAGAGAGCCTTTAGGAGATCTCGGGAAATGGATACAGATACGCAGTCTGAGGAGGATCTGCTAGTACAACCACAGCGGCCTACTCCGCGGCACAAGGATTCTGAGGAAAGTTCTTTCGAAGAAGTGCAAGATGGAGAGCAGATAAATCCACCCACCACCAGTGGAAGGGCGAGCAGAGAACTCCAACAGACTCTAAGGGATGCAGAGGAATTTATTAAAGCCCCTAGAAATGAGAAGAGGGTACGCAAGCAACAAGACAGGTACCAGGCATTGGTATCACAGGTTGGAGAACCCTCTATTTTCGAGAGGCAGCTCAACATCATGTGTGGGTAGATGTTAAGGTGGAGGAGTACAGCTCCATCATGACAAACGATGTGTGGGAAGTAGTCCCTAGACCTCAGAACAGATCGGTTGTAGGATCAAGGTGGATCCACAAGATCAAGTATGCTGCAGATGGCAGCATAAAGAAGTTCAAAGTCAGGTTTGTGGCTAAGGGGTATGCATAGAAGGAAGGGATCGATTATGAAGAAACCTTCGCCCTCGTAGCTTGGTACACTTCAATCAGATCCGTCATCTCTATTTCGCAGATAGGATGGGAAATTCACCAGATGGATGTCAAGACAACGTTCTTGAATGGGGTGATAGAAGAGGAAGTGTACATAGAATAACCAGAGGGCTTTGAGACACATGAACAGAAGACTCGTGTATGCGGGCTTAAGAAAGCCTTGTACGGACTAAAGCAAGCCCCTAGAGCATGGTATGGGCAAATTGATAGCTACCTGCAGAAGATGGGATTTGTTAAGAGTGACGCATATCCCAACCTCTACTATCTAAGAGTAGGGGATGAGCCGTTAATTTTGGTATTATATGTAGATGATTTGTTCTTGACTGGATCATCTAAGCTCATCAAAGATTGCAAGGAGAATCTGGCTACCGAATTCGACATGAAGGATCTGGGGCAGATGCACTATTTTCTTGGTTTGGAGGTCTGGTAGCAGAAAGGAGAAATCTTCATTGGGCAAGGAAGATATACTACAAAGATCCTGAAGAGGTTTCAGATGGAGGACTGTAGACCCATGGCTACAACAATGATTACAAACTGGAAGAAGATCGACACGTCCGAGGATGATGAGGCTGAGCCTACCTTGTATAGGCAGCTCATAGGATCATTGATGTACCTATTCAACACTAGACCAGACATCTGTTATGCAGTGGATATGCTCAGTCAGTTCATGGTAGAACCAAGGAGGCCTCACTGGGCAACAGCCAAACATGTTCTCAGATACTTAAAGGGGACAGTCGAGTATGGTTTGAAGTACACCAAGGGCAATGAAATCTAGTTGAGTGGGTTCACTGACGCAGATTGGGCTGGAAGCCCAGTGGATTGGAAAAGTACTAGTGGGTATTGTTTCAGTCTCGGATCAAGAATGACTTCCTGGTGCAGTAGGAAACAGAAACCTATGGCACTGAGTTCAGTCGAGGCTGAATATATGGCCGCTAGCACAGCTTCGTGTGAGGCCATATGGCTTCATAAATTGCTCATGAACTTGCTTAAGAAGAGGATGGAACCAATCATAATTATGTGTGATAATAAAAGTTGCATCAAGCTCTCTGAGAATCATGTGTTTCATGACCGGTCCAAGCACATTGACATTAGGTGCCACTTCATCAGAGACTATGTCCAACGAGGAGTTGTACAGTTGAAGTACATTCCTACAGGAGAACAGGTGGCTGATATCCTCACAAAAACTCTGGGTAAGATTATTTTTACTTACTTCAGGGAAAAGATGGGGATGGTCAAAAACCCATTCCAGTAGAGGAATGGGTGGACTTTAGATTCAGAGGGAGTTTCAGTACAGATGAGGCAATGGCAGAGATGGTATCACAGACAGCAGTACAGAGGGCAGCAGCGCAGAGATGAGGAGCAGCAGCCAAGACATCAACAGCGCAGCAGATGCTTCAAGTCAGAGCAGATACAGTTGATACCTTGCTTGAACACTTTCCTCGCTAAGAGGGAGTGCTGATTTTGTAGCATTGGAAAGTGTTCCAAGTCTCATATTTTGGGATGGAAATTCCACTCAGATCATGCTTTATTAAAATAATTAATTATTTTAAAGTGATCCCTAAGTCTAAACTTAGGGAAATTAAATAATTAAAGGGTATTAATAAAGCAGAGTATGAATCTTCTAGAAAACGAAGATCAAGTCATCTTTTAATCTGAGCCATTGATTAGAGATCTAATCTGAGCCACTAATTAGAGATCTAATCTGGGCCATTGATTCATTAGCGAGAAGACTATAAGAAAAGGCTTGAGGGTCATTTGGAAAGCAAGCCGGGAACACTCTCAGTACCCAAAGGAAATCAATTCTGAAGTAAGAGAATTCAATTTTAGAGGGTGAGGCGGAGTTGCGGACGCAAAAGGAGGAAGGGGAAGTCAGCAGAGAAGAAGAAAGCAGAAGGAGGATGCGGAGGAAGCAGCACTAGCCCTCCACGCAGAGTGACACAGTCCAGCGCAGTGACTGCGCAGAAGGCCACGCAGAGGGAGGAAAGGTACCTCCAATGTGTCAGAAATTCTTCCAGAGTATTCGGAAAAAATTATCTCAGGTGTATGCTAGACATTTGCTCGTCATATTTTCTGTAAAATATATCCACTGCTAAAGAATAATATAAACCCTCATCTGCAGCACCAGTTTTCCCAAATTGGGTTTTTTCAGGGACAATTGTCCAAAAATAATTGTGTTCATGTGATTGTTTCAATTATGTTATATGTGTTCTATTTATTTTTCTGCTTTTGATTAAGTGAATGTTGCAGTTGTGTTTATTTCAGAATTTACTGAAGCATCTGTAAATAACTTATCATAAATAAGTAGGCGAAAGAAATCAATCACTGCAATAGTATTTCAGATTGAAAATTTCACGCTCTTGTCTTAACTTGTCTTCTGCAGTTTGTTTCATGTTCTATCTACTTTTATTGTCAATGTGATTAATGGTTAATGTGATTGCTACTGGAAATCTAAATTGGAAATTGCTATTGGGTTGCATAAGGAACATTGAAGAAATTGTGCTAAGCATAGAACATATCAGTGTTAACTAATATTAACATTAATTTCCTTAAGCCCTTATTGAAAACGTTATTGGGTGATATTATTCACAAGTCCCTTAGAGATTCATTTGCCCTAGATAAATACCCTCATATCCTTGTTAGGGAAGCCTCCCTTGTGACGATAACATCCACCACTGAATAGCAAGAAAAAGGCCATTGAGGTGACAATGGTGGTTAATCTCATTTATGCATAAGACCAAGGTAGCCTAGTGAGGCTTTGCACTAGGCCTGCTAGATTTTGTACTTAACATGGCCTTGTTTTCAAGACCCATATCAAAGGTTTGGCCTCTCTCTTACACTTCCCTATGTTTCATATAAGGAAGGATTTTGGTGTATTTACATCTTTATCTTAGGTTTACTTAGGTTCGTAGTACTTTACTATGTTATTTTACTCCCTAGGTTATTGTGCATGTGGGTATTCTAAATAATCATGTGCACCTTTTGACTTCTCTCATGTTAGTTGCATGTTTAAATGTCACTAGGTGAGAACACACCTTATGTGGCATCTATTGTAATATTCCCAATTAGCAGCAGCTAATTGGCAATATTAATTTTTGCTCAGATTTTGCTTTTCTAATGTTCAGCCATAAATAAAAGGGTGTTGGGACCCATAACCCAACTTAGGGAAATAAACTCCCTAAAGTCACTTAGCAAACACTATGATTTCAGCGTGGGGCCCAGGGGGACCAAGTGACAACGCAGGGAGAGGGACAGCGCAGAGGTAGCGTAGGCCAGGCAGCCCAGTGGCAGCGTGGGCTAAGACAGCACAGAGTAGGCAGGGCAGCGTGGCAAAGGAGGACAGTGCAGCACAGTGGGGCCCAAGGGAATGTTAGGGTCTCAAAGCATAAAAGGGAGTGTGAGGGCCTAGCTTCTCATTCATTCTATTATGCATCTTCAGAATTCTGTCTAACAGATAGTAAGCACGCTTACATTGTTTGGCTAAGTCTGCAAGTGTTGTTCAGCACACAAGTGTCTCCGAGCGGAGATCCCAACCTCAGCCTTGGGGGACTTCGAGTGCCCGCTCAAGTGAGGAGCTTTACCTTGAGTTTTCAGAGCAGATCACGCAAAGCTATCCATCCAGGAGTTACGCAATTCCTTGGCAGTGCAGTCTCTCCCAGAGATTACGTAGTTTTGGAGGAGGGCAGCTCCGGGAGTGAGGGATCTTCAGTAGTTTCAGTCTAGGAGAAGTGTGAGGGAATCAACACTTCACAAGTTGTCTTTTGGAGCAGATTGAGGCCAGCATTTCTAGCCATTCAGTGCAGAGGCCAGCGTACTCACTAAGAGTGCGTAATTTTCCCAAGGGGGTCAGATTCTGGGGTCAGCCTTTCCGGAATTCCTTCCTAGGTTTTTTCAGGTTTTTGGAAGAGAGTTCATAGTCGGAGCTTCATAATTTTTTGAGCATGGGAACAGCCCCAAAGAACAGCTCCATTCCAACCAAAAGCAGCACTTTCCAGCAATAGCAATAGCTCAAAGAGTTACGTAGTCCAGAGGGGAAGCAGCGATCCATAGCTGGGTTTGGAGAGTTATTTCAGCTTGCCTTGAGCAAGCCAAGGTGCCATCATTCTGATCACCTTCTTGTACTCATTCCCTATTTCCATATTTATAATAAAATGGCTCAACTTTTCTAAATGTTTGCAGTGATTTCCATTGTGTCTCTCTAGTAGTTGTAGTTTTTGTTTATGTTGCTTTGTATTGTTGTTTATTTCCTATTCGGAATATTACAATGGTATCAGAGCTCATAGACTTGGCTCAGCCTGTGGAGCATATCAGTATATGACATTCGGAGACAAAGAATACATCACCTGCCAAAAGCAGCAGTACAGGAGCAGAGCACGGAGGCTTGAGCCCACATTTGGTGGAAGGGACTGCATGTCAGTAGAGGACGCAGAGGAGGAAGTACCCATGGCAGAAGAAGTAGATGACGAGAAGGAGTTCGGAAATCTCCTCTCGAAGTCTATACAAGAACTCTCCAAAAAAATAGAGGAGATGGGTCAAAAGATTGTCGGGGAGAACAGACAGCGTGAGACCCCAAGGGGATTTCACATCGGAGAAGGGTCTGGCACTTCCCATCACACACAGGAGCAAAACACAGCGCAGCAGGTGGTGCTACGCACTCCCCCACGTTCCACTATGCCCACATTCTTAACTGCGAGGACGGGAACGGGAGGACCCCAGTGTTGAGATTTTGTGTATTTGGGGTAGCATCAATTGTGCTCTAGCTCCCAAATTTTGTGGAGGGACTAGAGTTAACTTGATATACAAGACCCAGAAAGGGATTTCGGAAATTTCATCTGGTTTGGGAGATATTTAATTAGTTAATTATTTTAATGTATTTCCTAAGCCTAAACTTAGAAAAATGAAATAATTAAAGTTAATTAAATTAAACATGTGATGAGATTGTCTTAAGTCACACGGATCAAGCTTTCTTTTAATCTTAGCCATTGATTCAAGATCTAATCATGGCCATTGGTTTCCCAACAAGAAAAGTATAAAGGAAAGGCTTGGGGTCACTTGTAAAGACACACAGAGGCAGAGCACTGAAGCTAAGCTGAGATTCTAGGGCGGGTTTGCTAAGAATTCTCAGAAGTGTTTCAGCTACAGAGAGGGGAGATTAGTCAAAGGGGATGATCTGATCCCACTCTCTAGAATCAGCAAGAGACAGAGATCAGCGCAGAGAGGCAGCGCAGAGAAGCAAGAGAAGCAGCAACAAAGAGGGCAGCAGTTGCGCAGCACAGAGGCAGCTTCAGCTACGCAGGTGTTGCGCAGTCCCTCCCAGGGCAGCGTAATTCAGCAGGAAACCCTCAGGGGTTACGCAGAGACCCTTAGGGGCAGCTTAGGGACTACATCACCCAGTCTGGGGTAACGCAGCCCTTTCCAGACCAGCGCTGAGGGACACAGGGGCTTCAGGGGCAACGCTGGGGTTTCTAAGGCCTAATTTTGGCTGAGTCTTGTAAATCTCATTTGAGGGTGTGGATCAGTCATCATTTTGGCTTCAAAACAGTCAGAGAGTTGCAGATTTATTTTATCTCTGTCGGGTTTTCCAGATCTGGAACCCACATTTGTTGTATTCAGAAAACTCTTAATAATAAAACCCTCCAGCAACCAGCAGACTGATTTTCCCGCATTGGGTTTTTCTGGGAACTATTTGTCCAGAAAATCACTGTGTCACTTTGTCTATGTGTGCATGTACTTTTTCTAGATTTGAATTGGTGAAAGTCTGTTATGTGTTTTTCTTCGATATAAATCTGAAATTTTCAGTTAATAACTTAATTAAGTAGGAGGAGCATAACCAGATATAACAGTAGATTTTTGCATAAGTGTAACATTCAGAAATTTTCTCATGGTATCAGAGCAATTGCAGATCTAGGAGGGTCACCAACAGAAGACTGAAGGTTCTTGCTGTAGAAAGCAGCAGGAAAAGCAGCAGTAGGGCAGATCTAAAGGGGCAACGCAATTTTCAGAGAAGCAGAGTTATGCAGAGGACAGGGTGACGCAGTCTAACGCTGTCTACCAGCAGGCCCACGCACTTACTGCGCAGAGGCAGCATAGAGGCAGCGCTGGGATTGTCTGAAGCCAGCCAGTGTGACGCAAATCTGAAGTTGTCAGATCCAGAAGAGCCTGAAGCAGAGCTGCAGAAATTCAGAAGGTGTTGGTGTGGTTAAATTTCTGAAGTTTTCAAATTTTTAGCCTAAGCACTAGTGACAAAGAGCGAGAGGAGATCAGCTTCTTAGAGAGTTTCTAGCCAAAGAAACTTGCAGATTGATCAAAGGATCAAAGAGAGCTAAATCATTGTTGATTTGGCAGATTTCCAAGAAGGGAAATCAGTTGCCAGAGGGAGCAAAAGGTGTTTGTTTCGCCAAGGGCCTTAGATCCAGTTCTCTAGCAAAGAGAAAGAGAAGCTCCGACACATTTCTGAGCAGATGGCTCCTCATGGACTGCAAGATCAAGACAGCCTGAATGGCCTCTCCAACTTCTCAGTTGGGAAGGCTAGGATCTTGATAGTCCTAGAGGCATATCATCTAAGAGACCATGCAGAACAAACTCTGGCCACACCGACTGATGCAGATCACCTAAGGAAGCATAAAGACGCTGCTGGGCATGCCAAGCGGCTGATCATGGATGGAATTAAGGACCATATTGTCCCACACATAGTTGAAAAGAAGACAGCTAATGATATGTGGAAGGCCTTAACTTCCTTCTATGAGGGAAAGTCTGTCCAAAAAAAGATGTTGTTGGAGACTTAGATGAGGTCATTCATGATGACCAAGGGAGAAGACATGGAACATTTCCTCTTCAGATTGCAGTCGATCAGAGATCAGTTGACTGCAACGAGTGCTAAAGTGGAAGATGATGTGATGGTCAGGACTGCTCTCAATGCAGTCACAGATGAGTGGGAAACCTTTGTCCAAAGTATCTTGGGCAGAGCGGACCTCCCAGATTGGGATAGCTTGTGGGCAATTCTGCGTCGAGAAGAACTCCGCAGAATCACCAAGAAGCAGTACAGCTCTGGATTGAGCAAAGTGAAGAAGGAAGATGAAGAAGATGCAGCCTTGGCATCAAAGAGGCAGCAGGGAAAGAAGAAGAAGGATCTGTCAAAGATCAAGTGCTTCCAGTGTGGTGAATTAGGACATTTTGCCAGCAATTGTCCTTAGAAGAAAAAGGACAAGGAAGCTTCTTCTTCCAAGGCTGCTGTGGCGGATGATGGGTCGGAAGATGATGCAGCCATGAGCGCTCATGAACCACGAAAGTGGGGCGACATGGATCTATAGAGAAGCTACAGAAAGAGGGCAAGATCCTTGAGCAGCTCATCTCTTGGATCACATCTGAGCTACGAGAGCCTTAAGACAATAGCGAGACAAGTGGAGCAGTGGGTGCATAGATCACGAATGAAGCAAAGGCAGATATGAAGGCTGGAAGGAGCAGCGCAATGCAGATGCAGCAGCAACGTAGAGGCAGCAGCAGTGTAGGGGCTGATGTGACTTCAGCAACGCAGAGGGATTTCAGGAGGACAGCGCAGCATAGCAGCAACGTGAGGGATTTCAGCACAAGGGTTTGATGTGACTTCAGCAGTGCAGAGCTATTGTTGTGCATCATCCTTCAGATGCCAGCATAGATCAGCAACCTATGGATCTTCAGTGATGAGGATGCAGCCCAAATAACTTATCTGTCAAAGATTGGGCAGGAGATTCAGTTGGTTCTCTCAACAACTGAAGTTGCAGTGCAGCAGATCAGCAGTGGCAGTGCTATGAGCAACACAAATGCAGCAAATTGAGAGGGAGTTGCAGTACAAATGTTGCAGTGGCAGTGGTAGCAGTACAGAATGGCAGCAGCGATGCAGAGTTGAGTGGCAACAGGCCAAGCATCAGCAGCACAGAACCAGTGCCCAAAATCTTGTAATGCATAGTGTGATGTATTGCTAGAGCACACTCTTGATGCTAAGAGGGAGTGTTGAGATTTTGTGTATTTGGGGTAGAGCATCAGTTGTGCTCTAGCTCCCAAATTTTGTTCACTTGATCTACAATACCCAGAAAGGGATATGGGAAATTTCATTTGGTTTGGGAGATATTTAATTAATTAATTATTTTAATGTATTTCCTAAGTCTAAACTTAGGAAAATGAAATAATTGAAGTTAATTAAATTAAACATGTGATCAAATTGTCTTAAGTCACAAGGATCAAGCTTTCTTTTAATCTGAGCCATTGATTCAAGATCTGATCATGGTTGCTGGTTTCCCAACGAGAAAAGTATAAAGGAAAGGCTTGGGGTCACTTGTAAAGACACACAGAGGCAAAGCACTGAAGCTAAGCTGAGATTCTAGGGCGGGTTTGCTAAGAATTCTCAGAAGTGTTTCAGCTGCAGAGAGGGGAGTTTAGACAAAGGGGATGATTTGATCCCAGTGTCTAGAATCACAAAGAGACAGAGGTCAACTCAGAGAGGCAGCGCAAAGAAGCAGGAGAAGCAGCAGCAGAGAGGGCAGCAGTTGCGCAGCGCGGAGGCAGCTTCAGCTACACAGGTGTTGTGCAGTCCCTCCCAGGGCAGCGTAATTCAGCAGGAAACCCTCAGGGGTTACGCAGAGACCCTTAGGGGCAGCGTAGGGACTACGTCACCCAGTCTGGGGTAACGCAACGCTTTCCAAACCAGCGCTGATGGAAGCAAGGGCTGCGGAGGCTGACGCAGGGGCAATGCTGGGGTTTCTAGGGCCTAATTTTGGCTGAGTCCTAAAATCCCGTTTGAGGATGTGGATCAGTCATCATTTTGGCTTCAGAACAGCCAGAGAGTTGCAGATCTCTTTTATCTCTGTCAAGTTTTCCAAATCTGGAACCCAGATTTGCTGTATTCAGAAAACTCTTAATAATAAAACCCTCCAGCAGCAGCAGACCGGTTTTCTCGCATTGGGTTTTTTCGGGGACTATTTGTCGAGAAAATCACTATGTCACTTTGTCTATGTGTGCATGTACTTTTTCTAAATCTGAATTGGTGAAAGTCTGTTATGTGTTTTGCTTCGATATTAATCTAAAATTTTCATTTAATAACTTAATGAAGTAGGAGGAGCATAACCAGATCTAACAGTAGATTTCTGCATAAGTGTAACATTCATAAATTTTCACACGCAGGAGCCGAAGATGGCTCATTACGGGGATTGTTTTGCAGAGTATCAGTCATACGGGCGAGAGTTTGGTGAAGCTCTCTCTTTCCACGATTTCTACCAATTGAAAAACAACAGCACACCCTGCAACCAGAATAGAGGAGGTGGGTATACGCAAGGAGGTGAGCTACAACGTACCATGGGCAGATTCTTCTTGCCAACTTATGACGGGTCATCTAAATGTTCAGCAAAAGCTTGGGTAGAAAAGTTGGACATTTACTTTCAGCTAAACCAGATGGCGGAGGTGGAGACCATCAAGGTGGCAGCGCTGCACCTTGAAGGGGAAGCCCATGATTGGTGGTTCCATGGGATGGCCACGCTAGATCACTCAACAGTGACAGCGTATGTAGAGTTCACCCGGAGATTGGTGGAGAGATTTGATCGGAAGGATCCAGAAGAGCATTTTGTAGAGTTGACCAAGCTCAAATAGACCGAGAACCCAGAAACTTACATTTCTTTGTTCTTGAGACTTTAAGTGATGGTGGCAGACTTGTCTGCAGCCCTGGAGGATTTACATGTTTATTGATGGGTTGGCAGAACCTCTGTGTGGGTTAGTTAGGTCCACTAGGTCTGTTACACTTCAGGATGCAATCGGGAGGACGAGGGACTTGCAGGATGCTTTGCCTAGGACTAGAGCTCCTTTCCTCTGGAGACCGGCATTTCAGCCAAAGGGGAAAGACACGAGAGTTCCACCGTCGAAGGGGAACCAGGGCCGAGGGCCTTGGACGATGACACCCAGAGAGACTTGAGAGGGAGGAAGCAATGCTTCACATCCCAGGAGCCATGGGCACCGGGTCATCGATGTGCTGCAGAGAAGGCACATTACATCAAGGTCTTCTCCGACAGTGAGGGAGAAGAAGATGCTTATGAGGAGATAGAGGGAGAGGCCAGCATTGAGGCACAAAGAGGAGATCATCCACCACCACCTCCCCCAGGAGCAGGAGGGGCAATGTTTGCACCCACAGGGGGAGTTCTTGCATCTCTGCGAGGAGTTCCGAAGTATTTGACACTGCGTATCTGAGGCACCGTCCACGGACAGTGTGTTTAAGTTTTGGTAGATAGCGGAGTCACTCATAACTTCATTGATGCCCAGCGAGTAGAGAGGAGGGGCATACCAACAGAGAGTTTTGATGGCTTCTCAATATTGGTTTTGGACGCCAGAACCATGCAATGTATGAGGTATGTTCCAGCATTGGAAATGACCATGGGGACGTACACGATGACAGACCACTTCTTTGTGGTTGACATCCCAGATACTAATGTGGTATTGGGAGTGCAGTGGTTGATTACGCTGGGTAAGGTCACCACAGATTGGGAGACATTGGAGATGGAGTGGACAGACAAGAAGAGTGGGAAGCATGTGATGATCTGAGGCATGCACACATACCCTCCGCAGACAATTTTAGCACACCGGACGGAGGCAGACTTCCGAAAGGGGGCCATAGAGTGGGCAGTAGAACTACGTATTTTAGAGGCAGGAGCCACAGGGAAGTCAGTACACCCCAATGTGCAGTCGATATTGAACAAATACTCCACGGCTTTGGGGACATACCACCGAGGCAGCTGTCGGACCAGGGGTTTGAGCATACTATCAAGCTGGAGCAGGGGATCCAGGCAGTGATTGCCACCCCCTATAGGCACCCCAAGGCCTACAGGGATGAGATTGAGAGAGCTATCCATGAGCTCTTAGCACTGGGACACATCCGATCTAGTACTAGCCCGTTTGCTTCTTTTGTTGTTCTAGTGAAGAAGAAGGATGGCACATTGCGGATGTGCATCAACTACAAGGCACTCAACAAAAAGACCATTAAGAACCAATACCCCATCCCCAGGATTGACGAGTTGATGGATGAGCTGAGGAAATCGAAGTTCTTCTCCAAGATCGATCTAAGGTCAGGGTACCATCAGATCAAGGTGAGGGACTAGGATGTCCCCAAGACTCCATTCAAATGCCACTATGGCCACTTTGAGTTTTTGGTGATGCCCTTCGAGCTAACCAACGCACCGGCCACCTTTCATTCTTGCATGAACCACATCTTTCGTGGTCAGTTGAGGAAGTTTGTGTTGGTGTTCTTTAATGATATCCTCGTATACAGCCGCACTTGGAAGGAGCACTTGCAGCACATTGAGGTTGTACTGCGTATTTTGGAGGAGCAACATTTCTATGCTAAGCTCTCCAAGTGCGAGTTCGGGTTGACAGAGATGCTCTACTTGGGGCATATCATTGGTGTGGACGGAGTGAGAGTCCATGAGGAGAAGATCCGGGCCATCCGGGATTGGCCAGAACCAAAGAATGTGACAGAAGTCCAAGGATTTGTAGGCATCTGCACCTACTACCAAAAATTTGTCAAGGGATTTTCCCAACTTGTTGCACCCCTCACAGATCTCACCAAGAAGGGGGCATTTGGCTGGACTGATACTACACAGAGGGCCTTTGACTGGCTCAAAGAGGTGATGAGCAGCTGTCCGGTGTTGGCTTTGCCAGACTTCACGCAGCCTTTCATTCTGGAGTGTGATGCTTCGGGGGAGGGAGTAGGCGCAGTATTGATGCAGGGGGGGGCACCCTATAGTTTTCGAGAGCCGAAAGCTACTGCCGCATGAGAGGTTGTATCTAATATACGACAAGGAGATGCTAGCCATTATGCATGCATTGGCCAAGTTTCGACAGTATCTAGTAGGCAGCGAGTTTCGGGTGAGGACCGATCACAACAACCTCTGGTTTTTTCTTGAGCAGAAGCAGTTGCGGGAGAGGCAACAGAAGTAGGGTAGTAAGATTCAGGCCTACAACTTTGACATTGAGTATGTCAAAGGGAAGAACAATGTGGTGGCAGATGCTTTGTCACGCAGACCAGCAACGTTGTCCTTGATGAGCCTAGATGCAGACTGGAGGGCTCAACTGTTGGTGGAGTGCTCCAAGGACCACTTTGCTTGTGAGGTACTGGATGGCCAGATTTCAGATGACAGGTACAAGGTGATGGATGAGGTCATCTATTACAGGGACAAGATATTCTTGACTGGGGATTCTCAGCTCAAGGAGAAGATATTGCGTGCATCCACGATTTTTCGCTATCAGGCCATCAGGGAGAGGTTGTCTTGGAGAGGCCTCAAGGATGACGTACTCTGGCATGTCAGGGAGTACGAAGTATGTCAAAGGAACAAGGGGGAGATGAGCTACCCAGCCGGATTGCTACAGTTGTTTCCCATTCCGGAAGGAAAGTGGGAAAGCATCTCTATGGATTTCATTATTGGGTTGCCCGCAGTGCAGGGCAAGGATTGCATCTTTGTGGTTGTTGATCGACATCAAAGTATGCCCATTTCTTCGCCATATCATCACGGTACACAGCTGCACAGGTAGCCAAGTTGTTATTTCGTGATGTTTTCAGATTACATGGTCTTCCCAAGACCATTAGTCAGTGACAGAGACAGTTGTTTTATGGGCGGCTTTTGGCAGGAGCTCTTTCGTTTGGTGGGTACAGTGTTAACTCCTAGAACCAGCTATCACCCTCAGACGGATGGGTAGACGGAGATAGTGAACAAGTGGCTGGAAGGCTACTTGCCGAACTATGTCACGGGGAAGCAAAAGGCATGACTACGTTGGCTTCACCTGGGAGAATACTGCTATAACACAACTTTCCACATGTCTAACGGTATGTCTCCATTTTATGCTTTGTAGCTAGAAAGGCCCCCAAGGCCAAGGACTGGATCCAAGAGAGCCAAGATATACTCCGAGCTCTTAAGGACAACTTAGCCACGGCACAGAACCAGCAGAAGCTATATGCAGATAGAGAGACAGTTTGACGTAGGTGACTTGGTCTACCTCCGACTTCAGCCTTACAAGTAGTCTACGCTGAAGGAGAAGGGGTCGAGAAGCGCTTAAGCCCTGCTTCTATGGACCTTACAGGGTGATCCGTCGGGTAGGAGAGGTTGCTTATGAGTTGGAACTGCCAGCAGGCAGCAGGATACATGACATTTTCCATGTATCATGCCTGAAGAAGGCTCTGGGGCAGCAGGTAACTGCAATAGAGGAGCTTCCACCTACAGATGATGAGGGGCATTTGGTGTTACAACCAGAAGCCATTTTAGACACCCGGGAGAGACAGTTACGGAGCAGGACAGTCAAGGAGTATTTGGTGAGATGGAGGAATCTTCCGGATGAGGATGCCACTTGGGAGAGTGAGAAGATCCTGCAGCATCCATCTTTGTAGTTGGTTGAGGACAAGCAACATTTTGGCGGGGAGGACTGTAATATTCCCAATTAGCAGCAGCTAATTGGCAATATTAATTTTTGCTCAGATTTTGCTTTTCTAATGTTCAGCCATAAATAAAAGGGTTCTGGGACCCATAACCCAACTTAGGAGAAATAAACTCCTTAAAAACACTATGATTTTAGCGTGGGGCCCAGGGGGGACCAAGTGACAGCGCAGAGACAGTGTGGGCCAGGCAGCCCAGTGGCAGTGTGGGCCAAGACAGCACAGCGTAGGCAGGGCAGCGTGGCAAAGGAGGACAGTGCAGCACAGTGGGGCCCAAGGGAATGTTAGGGTCTCAAAGCATAAAAGGGAGTGAGGGCCTAGCTTCTCATTCATTCTATTATGCATCTTCAGAATTTTGTCTAACATATATTGAGCACGCTTAAGCTGTTTAGCTAAGTCTGCAAGTGTTGTTCAGCACACCGGTGTCTCCGAGCGGAGATCCCAACCTCAGCCTCGGGGGACTTCGAGTGCCCGCTCAGGTGAGGAGCTTTACCTTGAGTTTTCAGAGCAGATCATGCAGAGCTATCCATCCAGGAGTTACGCAGTTCCTTGGCAGCGCAGTCTCACCCAAAGGATACGCAGTTTTGGAGGAGGGCAGCTCCGAGAGTGAGGGATCTTTGGTAGTTTCAGTCTAGGAGAAGTGTGAGGGGATCAACCCTTCAAAAGTTGTCTTTTGGAGCAGATTGAGGCAAGCATTTCCAGCCATTCAGTTCAGAGGCCAGCGTACTCACCTGGAGTGCGTAATTTTCCCAAGGGGGTCAGATTCCGGGGTCAGCCTTTTCGAAATTCCTTCTTGGGGTTTTACGGGTTTTTGGAAGAGAGTTCATAGCTGGAGTTTCATAATTTTCTGAACAGGGGAACAGCCCCAAATAGCAACTCCATTCCAGCCAAAAGCAGCACTTTCCAGCAACAGCAGCAGCTCAAAGAGTTACGCAGTCCAAAGGGGAAGCAGCCATCCATAGCAGGGTTTGGAGAGTTATTTCAGCTTGCCTTGAGCAAGCCAAGGTGCCATCATTCTGATCACCTTCTTGTACTCATTCCCTATTTCCAAATTTATAACAAAATGGCTCAGTTTTTCTAAATGTTTGCAGTGATTTCCATTGTGTCTCTCTAGTAGTTGTAGTTTTTGTTTA
The DNA here is from genome assembly GCA_034641835.2 of Pinus albicaulis. Classification (NCBI taxonomy): domain Eukaryota; kingdom Viridiplantae; phylum Streptophyta; class Pinopsida; order Pinales; family Pinaceae; genus Pinus; species Pinus albicaulis. Next base: position 1,835,202,831 of record CM076575.1, on the reverse strand, counting down.
TGTTGCTTTGTATTGTTGTTTATTTCCTATTCGGAATATTACATCTAACCCGATTTAATATGATCACATCCTAAAATCCCTATAACTAAGGATTCTTGCAACCATTTTGTTCAAGATGAATTGAATAGCATCATAGATACCTCTATTGAGGTGAAACTCTCTATCCACCCCATTATTAATTTTGTCATTAAACACCTTTTTATATTGGAATCTATAAACTATGACCACATAATGTTATAGTGTTTACAGTCGAAAGAAAAAGTTGAAAAGAAGACTCCATAACTATAAAGATTTGCGAACTTAAATTTTCAGAATTAGTCAGACTTCCCTACATTCTTCACTACAATGATATACTATTCATCAGATACAATTATTGTTTAATTTTTTCAAATATTCAATGCATCAGCAAACCACTGAACAACCTGCAACAATGCTCAAGTCATCAAGGGGTTTAATCAAAACACTTTCACTACTCATACCAGGTTTCAAACCCCTCAAAGACATGCTCCCACGTCAATGTCACCAATTAATGTCATTCTCAATTTGATTCTAATATGTCCCAAAGATGATGCAAGTGCCAAAGGAAGTTAAAAGATGAACAAGCAAACAAACGGATTCAAATGGCAAGTATAAATGCAGACACACCTCTTCTTGTACAAGATCCAACTTGTTCAAAACAAATGTAAAGGGAATCTCTGTAGACTCAGCCTCCACCAAGAATCTGGTCAAACTAAAGGGCTCCAACATGGGCTGCTCCATGGAGAAAAGCACAAGCAAATGATCAACATTTGCAACACGAGGATCCATAAGCTCTGACTTCCGCTCAAATACATCTTCTATCATGCCTCTCTTGTCTACCCAATCAACTCCACCAACCAAGACCTTGTCCCCAACCAGAACTCTCCTCTTAATTTTCTTAAGCACAGCCCTCACCACGCATAGAAGCTCTGTTCCAGCTTTCCTATCCAAAGACTCTTCAGGATTTTCACATGTGCCATCCTGCATATTCTGATGAACAAGACTAGAAGATGTCATATCATTGCCGACATCATCTCTTCTACGACAGTCTGGGCTAGCAGCCATTGTAGCCCCACGTTCTCTGCTTGCACATGAAGATAAATTCCCATTCTCCCCTAAAGCCCCAGATGGCCTCTCTACCCCTACAGACGACACTGCCAACGGCATTCGACTGTATCCGTTACTGACATTCACAGTTTGCCCATTGCTACTACTACTCACTTCAGAATTTTCAGCCGAACCCACCTCGACCGCTGCCTCCACTCCCTCAAAGTTCCCAAAATTGTGAGTTACAACCTCAAAATTTCCATGCAGGTAATCATCCATTAGTAATCCAAACTCTCCTGAATGATTTTCATTACCATCAGTCTCCTGTTTAGCTTCCTCATCTCCTGCCTTCTCCACGATAACTCTCATAAAATTAGCCTGGGCAGCTACAACCAACCCAATTGCCTGCTTCTTTGTTAATAGCACGTCCTCTTCATCAACAATTTGATCAGATACAGTTGATATTTCATTGGATGAAAAGCCAGTTTTCTTGACAGAATCCTTGGCTTTGAACCAATTTTTATCAGGCTGAACTCTCCTAGGGCTTGACCCATGTCTAGTAGCCAAAATTCTGGACAAACATATAGTGTGCCTCTGATAAAACATGGAAGGTAACAGTTTACTAGATGGGTGTATTCCTCCTAATTCTGGACTAAATGTTCTGTTGAAATTGGGTTGTGAAGATTTCTGGAAGAAGGGAGTTGGGCAGTGGTGAACACCATTGAAGGATTGATTAACGCTCATTTTAGAGCGGATGGCAAATAGTGAAATATCAACCCGCATAATGCAGACACAAGTTTTCACATAGACATCAAGAATTGTTCCAGGACTGCAGCTCTCCACCCTGGGTGTAAGTGTATGCCCTGCCATGCCATCTTTCTCTTTCATTAGGCTCCTCCACCTCAACCTGTCTGAGACTTCCCTGAACCTATCAACTGTGTCCCTCCCAAATTCGTTCGAGTCTTTTCAAAGAATGTTTGCATGATGGTTGAACAACTGGACGTGCTGATATATCTAGAGGCGGCGAGAAATACATTTGTTTATTTGTTTGAACATTATCGAACTCGCATTTCTATTATTTATGTGATATCCATCCAGGTTAGAGTTTTCAACTAAATTCCGTTGGTGTTATCCGTTTTCCTTATGGTGATTTGGTTTTTGATTTTTATTAAAAAAAAAAAAAAAAATTATTAGAATTTTTAAAAATTATCTTATTATTTTATAAACATATAAATTGTTTTAAAATTGTTTTTCTTTGGCTAACAGTTCATTTTCTTAAAGAAATATATTAATGGCTCAACACTAAGTTATTTGTTAAGAGTGAAAGTCTACTCTCTTACAAATCACTAGTGGGTAATTATGGGTGGTGTGGTTTTCCTTAAATAACAGTGATGAGTTAGCCTGCATTCACTAATAGTAGTCAATGATGGTTGTCCTCGACAACTTAGTTATGATAGGTTTTCCCACTATTTAAAAATAAAAATAAAAAATATGTATAAATAGCCCATAGAGTTTTTCCTTGAATAACAGTGATGAGTTAGCCTGCATTCACGAATAATAGTCAATGATGGTTGTCCTTGACAACTTAGTTATGATAGGTTTTCCCACTATTTAAAAATAAAAATAAAAAATATGTATAAATAGCCCATATAGTTTTTAATTGATGGTGAATGAGAGTATTGTTAAGGCACTCCTTGCAAAAAGAAGTTGTTGGTTGAAATCCCCTTTGTATTAGCTGAACAATAAAAACATATAAATAATAATAAAATAAATGAAGGTTTTGCCTCATTCACTCTTGACACATGTGGCTTCTAGGTTTGGGAAGCATCATCTATTGAGAATTAAAGGCCAATAGTAGAAAACTCCCATCCACAACAAACCTACTTTACTTAGATGTTAATATTATCCTAATGTCGTATTCAACAAATAAGTAAGACTTTTGGTATAAAATGGCACAAAATCAGCAACTAACAAATGAAGATGTAGACTTGTTTTCGCTAGAGTTAGTTGAAAGAGGTTGCATATGCAACCTTAGAATATTAAGTGTCTTAGCCTCTTTTACAAGTCACCTAATCAACATTACAACCAAATCTAACAACTTGTATTGTTGTGATTTGACAAACAAAGGCTCACCTAGCCATCATAAGACTTAATGGGGGCAAATGGCCACCCAACCACTTTATATTGTTTTGCATGCATTATAGAGAAATATTATTGAAGGTTGTATTAGTGAAATTTTGGTGTTAGCAAAGGTCTCTCACAAGTTTTGTTTTGAAATTCTACCATGCGGTATTGAGATTCCTCCAAATGAAATTTCTAATGATATTTTTGTTAATCAATATGTTGTTTTTTATGATAGCCTTAAGTGTCAAACCTTCTTAGTTTAATATGTAGGTAGAGATCCTCCTAATTTTGTGATTAGGCCCTAGGTTGAAGAACCTTGGGAGCCCCATCATTGGACTTGTATAACCAATACAGGCATGATAAAATGTTTCTTTTAGTTTTCCTTCAAAGGAAGATCATCATGTTTCTAAGGTGGCCTTGCATCATGTATTTGTCATAATACCCTTTTAAGCTTATCCAAATGGCATCAAAGCTTCTCAATTGATGAAGCTACTAACTTGATTATCTTGTGCAGGTTGAATTATTAGGGCTCCCAAACAATACTAGGAGTTCCTCAAGTGCATTTTCACTCCCCTTAGGCAATTCATTTTTCATCAACCCTGGTGCTTTTTTAGCGTTTATACTTGAAATCATGGCTACATTGAAGTTAACCCACCCCAGGGTTGTTATGATCCAGTCCCAATACCATTTTTTTATCCAAATCAACCTAAAAATTGCCATCAAATTGTTAAGTATATCAACCTTTTAAAAACCTATTTTTGATGGTAGAGACCAAATCATAGGATAAGGGTTGTTCCTCGTTGAAAAACTCAATTCATTCAGTACTCTTTGGCTCTTTCCCTTATTAATCATGCTCAATATATTTTAAATTCAAAAGGAATAGCAAAAGAAAAGTGGCTTCCAAGGCTAGCATGAGCATTTATGGGTTGGTTCAATCCAAGCTTATACATTTGTAAGGAGGACACTACTAGTTCATTTGAAGGTTGTTCTTTTTGTTAGAGTGAGTATCCAAAGGTTTGGTGTCCTCCTCTAAATTTCAGTGCACAACTATTTATGACATTGAAGATGTGTCAAGAAGACCAAACAAAAGTTGCACCCTTGGTGGGTCAACAGTGCATGTGATTGAGAAGAAAGATGTCATTACATAAAACCCTTATCAAGCTTTAAATCATAAGCATGGTGAGGACATGGATTTTTTTATAAGTTTTTCAATGAAGGCTACGTCGTAGAATGTGAGGCATCTTACAAAATTGAATAAGAAGATTATGGTTTGTAGAGTTCAATTATTAGTTTTAGAGTTGGATATCCTATGTCTATAGGAAGATAAAGTGATCAATTTTGTATTGAGCATGGCCTTGAATTATATTTGTCTTGGGGCATGTTGTTGCTATGACAAACACCCTCCAAAATTTTGCCTACACTTGAATTTTGGAGCCTACTATGGATCTTGTGATTTGTCGTTTCATAATCACTTCATGGTCGATTAATGTTTTTCTAAGTACTCAAGTATTTTTCACAAATTATAAGTGTCAAGGTCACTTGCACTTATTTCCTCAATTCTCGAAGAATTCACAAGTGCACTTATTTCGATGCAATATTACATAGGCATTGCACAACCCCTTAAGGTAAGGGTTGTGTAATCACTATTGACAGTGATTGCGCAGTTCATCTGTATGATAAGTTGCGCAACCTATGTCAACAGTCAATGTGCACTCTCCATTGACAATCTCCCTCTCATGTTGGTCGCATTTGTACTTCTATTCCAGTGAGTTTTCTCAATTGTCACTTTTGCGCACCTTTGTTTTCACAAGTGTTGCTTTCACGTTCATGACTGTCATTTTGGCTTGCTTTCGCTTTAACAAGTGTCCTTTTCACTTTATCTTCACTCTATAATGTGTTTCTTTCACTTTCTTTAACCTTTGCAAGCGTCATTTTCACTTTTTCTTATTATTGTGAGTGTCGTCTTTTGGTAAGGGAAGTGTCGTATCTATTTAAAGGGGAGTCATTTTTACATTCTTGAAGGGAATATTTGATGCATTCTCTTGTACTAATATATTATATCTATCATAGAGACGTGAATTAGACTCATTCCCCAAGTCTTGAGCATTGTTTCTCTAGTGTCGTCACTTGTGTCACAAAGTATATCTTAAGCGTCGCACTTGGAGGTAAGTATTGTTATGTTGTCATTTTGATAAGAACAGGTTGGTTTTGGGTATTAAATGCTTCATTTCTTTGTGGTGATCATCTATAAGTGCATGATCATGTTCAATTTATGTTCTGGTCCCATATCTTGCCTCCTAGGTCCCACACTTACTCATTTTCCGAAGATGATCCTTCCCCGATCAACCTCCTTCTAATCTGCCTCCTTTAACTACGAATTGTTCAGCCTCGAGCATCAATCAGCTTGTCCTGCCTCTTGGAACTGTGCACTGTGCATTCTCTACCTCCAAGGACTATGCAATTTATAGTCACATTGCTCAACTAGCCTCTTGTCCTTAGAATTTGTGTAGCTTTCTTCTCCAGTCTGTCTCTTTTTGCGCATTCCACAGTTTCATTCAGCAATTTGGCCTCTCTATCTCACTGAGTTTCCCAATTGCACAATCACTAGCCTCCCAATAATGTGCATTGCGCAATCATAGTGAGTAATCCCTTCATATCTAGCTTCTTGAATTGCTCAACTACGCAATCCTGCACATTTCGCAATCACAGTGAGAAATCCTTCATCACTATCTCACTAACTTTCCCAACTACGTAGTCTTGTGCCTCCCTGTCTCCCATAAATGTGCATTATGCAGTTTCAGTGAGAAAACCCTCATTGTTGTCTCCTTAACTCCCTCAACTGTGCAATATTCTTCCTTTGACCGTCATATACTACGCATTACGCAGTCGGAGTCCCCAAAGATTTTCTCTTGCCTCTTATAATTACGCATTGTGCAATCCCTAAGCCTTATCCTCTGTACAACACTCAGTTTTGGGATGATTAGAGAATTGCATGAAGAATTAGATAGACTAATATATTTCGAGGGACTGATGTCATCATGTCATGTGTGAATTTCATCTGTAAGTACTAAATCTTGATATGACATGATGATGCTTAAGGAGGATGCTTAGGAGATCATGCAAAAAGAAACTTGTGAAGAAGGAACCACGAAGAGATCATCAAGAAAGAAGATGAAGGGACACAAGATCACGATAGAATATGAAAGATAAATATTTCATAAAGACTCTATATCAATCAACCTCCTGGAGGATGAAGATTAAGCACATGCAAGATCAGTCATGAAGATATCAAGTTAAAGCAACAAAAAGAGAAGCTTGGCAATGCCACATCATCATGAAGTTCCTTGTCATCACTTCTAAGATATGTCTTGTACAATTTTCATCATAATTTAATATGTGTCGATGGGTCTTGCAACATGATGTGGAGTGTAATTATGTATTTCCTAAAATGAACAAAATGTAAAATTGTGGAATTCAAAGGGTCACATGTGGAATAGGAAAAGTCACATGTAGACTAAAGAGTCACTAGGAGAAATCCAAGAGTTGTGTAGAAGTTCAAGAGTCACTTGGAAGTCAAAGAGTCATGGGAGAATCTTAAGAGTCATGGGAGAAGCTCAAGAGTCACAGGGATAATAAAGGTCATTCCTCTTGTTATAAATACACCCTCGTAACTCAAGCAAAGGGATTTTGGAGGCTTAACCTTTGGAGAGCTAACCATGGCTTCTCTAGCTTGGCATAAGAGAGAAGATCATTATTTGGAGAAGCAAGAATTTACTTAATGTTCCACTATTGGAGCTAGTGCATCACCATTGTAACCATGTACTTAGGTCTTTCACCTAATAATTAGAAGCATGTTGAGCCAACACATTTTCATGCATGTATTGTGAATATTGTAAGACTATTCTTTGGATGTTTGCGATATATGTTGTTTTCATATGTACTAAATAAATTGAACTACTTCATTAGATTTTGTGCTTATCTTATTGAATGTGTGTTGTACTTTCTTTAATGATCATTGTGTCTATGTGAACTACTTCACTAGATAATTAACATATCTTTCCTTGCTCTCATGTGCATCTCTTACGATAGAACCTTTACTTTCCTTCTAAAGACTCGCTCTTACTCCGCTCTCGTGAAAGCCTCTTTTTACACATTGTAATTGGTGTTTCACAATGTCAACTTTATTGTTGATTTCAAAGGTTTTGTACATACTCTCTTGTGTTATTCATTGTAGGCAAGGAAAACCTTAGAGTTATGGTGGCCAACCTGATACTCCGGATGGCGTTCCTACTCCAAATGGTGTGAGGTCTAATTGGGACTTCATACTGGGGAGACCCCCTTGGTTGACGTATTTCCAACACCATCAACAGGGCAACTTAGATTTATACTTTGTGTGATGAAGGCATGTATGTGTACATCCTAATCTTACCTCAATTATTGTTTTACATAGTTGACCACAAGGTAGATTTATCCAATAAAGTGGTGTGGATGCTTATGAATATTGATGATCGTATCCTTGGGCTTCCCAACTTGTATGCCCCAACGAAGCATAAGAGATAATATTTTTGGGATTGCTTAGTTAAATACCTACAAAAAGTTAATTGTTTTTTGTATGGAAACTTCACGAATAGGGAGTCACATGGTGATAGGATTGGGATTAGCCCTATTTTCATGCCTTAGAGGGAACATACAATTTTTTTGTTTTGTTTGATTTATTGCCATTATTTTTGGGCATATATATTTTTCTCAAAAGTTTAATTGATTGATTATGCTCATTTGTAAAACAATATTAGTCTTCTCCCCTCTTTAGATAAGGAAACTTCTCCTTATCGGAGTTTCAAACTATCACATTGGATACGCCATGGACTTTAACTCTCTTTTCTTTTTCCAAGGAAAAAATCATAATTTCATTAAAATTGAAATAAGGAACAAAATTACATTATTTATATTCTAAAAGCATTCAATAAGATAAGCCTTTTGACTTATGAAAAAAAAAAACTGTAAAAAAATACACAACAATTTTGAAGTTAAGTGTGATAATAATCACCTGACTTCTCTTTTTTGCCTTTCTTTTTTTGTACCTTTTTCCAACCCCCTAAATTTGGGTCAACTAGGACCATTTTCAATTCATTTTTTGATGTCTATGGTGGTGTTTCTTTGTCTCTAAGTCTAAGATATCGAAAACATGAGCTCTCTTTATACCTCTCGTCATGTTTTCATTGCATGCCTCCTTTTTTGTCGTTTTGGTTCTTGGATATCTTATGGTTCAATAGCCTTATGCATGTAGGTTGCATTGTCTTTTTGGTATAAATCACGCCCTTATGCTTGGTTTATAGTGATCTTCATGGTTTCTCTTCTGCCTCTTGTTAGAGGTAGGGATTTGAAGATTGTCATCCTTTTGTTTTTTTGGTTTGCCCCTTTTTCCTTTTTTGGTATCTTTTTTTTCTTTCTTGTGAGCATGTGTTCTACAAGTGTTTATTTTGGTAACATATATGACATTTGAATGTCATATTTTCATAATTTAACAATTATTTCCATTCGAAACTTTTGTGTTTTAGTTAAATGTGACCTAAGATACATGTGCTAAAGTCTATTTCAATGCATATTTTGGCAAAGGTGAAAAGACTTTTCTTTGTTCTTTCAAGGTCCTTTTTTTTAAAATTTTCCCAGGGTGTTCACGATTCCCTCTAGGACCTTGTGGTGCGAGAAAGGGAGGGGGAGGTTTGGTAGTATCACCCATATCAACATTGTTGAGACTACCATAGTTCTGGCATCAAAATATGGGAACTAGGGTGTGATGAAGAGCTCGAATCTTCCCCAAAACCATGACCCCTAATTCAATGCTCTCTCTAAATATTCATGGGTATCAAATTGTACTATATAGAAACCCTTAGAAAATTAGTAAATATCATAGTTTGGGGTCCAGATTCTGAAGGCCCATTGATACAAAGCCTCGGATCTTAACCAAAAACCATTGAACCTGCATATCACAACCCTAGATTGGATAATAGAAAAAGGTGGGTTACCTATGGTAGATTAACCTTCATGGAAAACACTCGTTTCATTTTTTTATACAATATAAGGTCCTTTCAATATCTGAGGAAAGTCCACAAGTTTTTAACCCATCCCTTGCACTACATCCTTCTAGGAGACAAATCCACTTGATTTTTTGGATCCTAGGGCACCTCCAGCTCCACCACGCAACCTCAACTTCAAAATAATGGTAGAATTCTATGTGATGCCATAGTCCTTTAGCTGAGAGGAGAACTGAAGTAAATTCCCTTCGAATAACAAGCATTGATGAATTATAGAGATGCCCAATGTGTTCTCGATGTGTTGTTTCAAATTTTCTACCAAATCTAACTCCCCAATCCAAAATAGGGAGGATTTCCCATTAGATGTTTTAATACAAATCTAAAGTTGATCCTTTTTCAGCTTTATCTGTCTTTTTTCCAAATCAGAGAGGGGACCCAACCTTTGGTGAGAAATAATTTTTTATTTTTTATTTTTTATTTTTATTTTTATTTATTTATTTTTTTAACCGCACTAATATTGGCCTCTATTTCGTAGCCTACATGAGAGCTAAATTTTAGCCTCTGAGGTGTCCAATAATTCAAAGCTATTAGAGTTCTACACATGGATCGGGTTTGGATTTATCTCGCAATAATCAGGGGTTGAAATGTTGGCAACGTAGGAGGAGTAGTGCATTGATACATGACCCATCTCTAGTTTTTGTGTTCAAGCCATAACATTCCTTTGGGGGTTGTCTTGTGTGTCAAATTACATGCATAAAAAAAATATTGGAGAGCAATACCAAATTCAGCTCCTCGAGTCACTTCTTATTCTCTTCTAGGCGTTGTTTGCAAGCTTCCTCGTAAAAATTTGGACCCATTGTTACCATTTCTACCACAATGTCTCTCGGTATATAATTGGCAGTGCTCCTCCATGGAATTTAATTATCTCCCAATAAGACTCTAGCTACATTTGAGCCCTTTAATAATATGTAGTAACAATGTTGAAGTGTACATATTTGGCCACCTTATCAACAATCACCATTATTGAGTCATTTCTTATATACATTGAAATGAGATCAATGATAAATTCATAAGTAATAGTCTCTTATTTCCATTCTATAATTTATAAATGTTTTAGTAATCTTACAAGGTATCCATAGTCTATCCCCTTGGTATTCCAAGTACCATGCTAATAATCAACAACTTTTTTATTCATGCCAAGACAAAGTCAAGTCTTCTTCAAATTAACACATGACCTCTCAAACCCTGAATTCCCCAAGTAGAGTGCATCATGAGCTTCATATTTTAAGGGTTTGAAATATTTTTCCCAATTGCTACCTCGTTCAATCTTGCACTTTCCTTTCGTAATGAAGTTATTGGGTTGTTTAACCTAGAAGGAATCATTATGAATTGTATATAATACTCCATAAATCCAATAAAGTCTTCAATAAAATTTTGCAAAGGTAGTCAATCCATCACCTCAATCTTACCAAACTCTAATTTGAGACCCTCATTTAAAATCATGTCCCAAATATCTCATCTCTCACTCGTAAAAGTACTTGTTCATCTTGATATGTAACTTGTATTTTCTAAGTGATTGCAAAACAAACCTCAAATTTTCATTGTTATCTTCCTTTGACTTGGGGTAGCAATTGAAAAGATATCGAAACACTTCCAAAAATCATCCTTCAAACTCATAAATGTATTTGGAGCACTAGTCGTCCCAAATCAAAGTACCACATACTCTTAGAATCATAACAATTATTATAATAATATTGTATGCATCTTCTTTGAGTCTAATATGATGATATATCAATATTTAATTGATCTTCGATATATTGTCTCCTCTCTATTTATTAAATAATTCATCAATTTAAGGCAATGTGTATCGACCTCTCTGCTATACGAAATCTACGACTACGGACAAAAGTATCTTCCATAGACTCGGTGGCTTAGCCTAGAACAATAGAAAAATAAATAAGCTATTGTTTTCCTTAAAGTGAATAGACAATGTGATGAAGCCTACATGTGATCTATTGTATGCTTCACTCCTTTCTTGGCTTGAACGCTCTAATCCTAGCTCTCGTTGCTATAATTAGAACCTGCACAATCATACAACACAAGCCAACGATCTACGGTATCTATGTAGCATCATATAAATGCTTCATTCAATGGATCAACATGGCACCGAAATACATGAAATCATAACATCATATATAGGAAAGCAAAGAACTTTTTTCATTAATATAAATGGAAGGAGTTACAACCAGAAATAGGAGTTGATATTATAGAATAGCTCCTCCAAGTTGACTTGTTCCTTCTTTGTCACAAAGTGCACCTCTAATCACCCATAATGCATGGAATGATAACTCTTCACAAAAACAACATAAGGGTAGAATTCTATCTCCAAAATCCAACCTCTAGCTTGTGGATGGCCACAAAAATATAGAATAGGAGGGTAAGTTGGGAGTTCTTATCCATTTACCAATATATGGATTGAGATCCATGCTTGTTTGGAGGATGGTATCAAAGAATAAGGGATGGAAACTACAAGGTAGGATAGGATAGGATCTGAATGTTTTATGTGAGGTAAATAGTTGTGACAAATTTTGGAATCTTCTGGAAAAAGAGGCTTTCAAAATCTCTCTATTTTTCCCAAATTTCTATAACCAACACATGTGCATAGTGGAGCAACTTGTAGGTGATCAACGCAAGCCACAATGGAGAAAACTGTAGGTGAACATTGTCCAGTAGGAGGCAGGGGAGTGTTGGTCTTTAAAATGACTGAAACAAGGTGTTTTCAGGGAGAAAATCTAGGATATGAGAGTGCCATGCATAGGGCTTTGTGCCATGATGATGTCAAGGGCTAAAAGGTTGTTGATTGATCCAGTTTTTAGGTTGAATGACCAAATGTGACAAAATGTCCTATTGCATATTCCCTCTAAAGTGCAAAGTCAATAATGATGATTAATGACTGAATTGCTTTACCTTGTGACAAGTCGGGATCAAGAACAATCGATGAGATCATCTTTTGTTATAATACATTTACATCATGATATCTTTGTTGAGGGAGGCATACCCATACTCACACACATAAGCTAACATTACATGTACAATGATCAAAATACATGTCCATTGATGAAAAACGGTGGACCCATGACTAGATGATTGTATGTATGACCATAGCCATCATACATTGTGATCTTGTATTTATCTTGAAACCGCAACCCAGGTGGATGAAACTAGATATGAGGTCTTCTATCTCGTTCACACAACTATCCAATGTACGAGTCTATCCATGTGAATCAATGAGATGGAGTCGAACATGGCAGACACCATTTGATTACTAACCAATGATGTAAGTCGTTAACATATGTGAGAGAAACCATAAATGAGGTTAATGGATCTCAAGGTACTACAGTACAATCCGTATGGTGTGAATAAATAAGTTGATTTCGAACATCACACAGAATATTTCAATCGAAGGCTAGTGGTGTAAACTTGTCACCGAGAGTAGGAAACTTGCCATTGATGTATGAAAACACCATGGTACCGAGGGGTGTTTCTAAGTCAACTTTCTAGATAATGAGTTGATGTCGGGAGGAAGCAACCCGTCGCAGGAGGGCCTTGATGTATCCCCCATCAACGAAATAAAACAAGTATGAGGATTTGAGACAAAATGATGTTTATACGGAACTCGATCAAGAATGGAATACATAGAATGAAGGCTTAAGAGTATTGTAGCAGATATCAACTGAATGACTTCTCTTGAACACAACGACGACATTGAATGGAGTTGGCAACATTTACACAAAACCAAAAATGGAGGATTTGAAAACAATATGATAAACCAAAATACAATCAAATGACCCTAACCAGCAACCACGAAGATGAAGTGGAAGAGTGTCGTGTTCTAGAGCGGCTCGCTGCCATTAGCAAATGGAGTACCATGTTTTCCAAATTTCCCCGACCATATTGGTCAGTACCTATTTATTTTTTAACAATCTCGAGGAGGATAACATATGCTTGATCTGTAAGTTCACCCTTTGGATGAATCCCTCCGAGTATATTTAACAAACCTTGAGAAGGAGTCGTTCGGTCTTGTCATGCTTGAAAATTCCACCATTGTTTGATGTTTTAATGAGTCCAGTGAAGGTAAAATTTGGCATCTTTTCAATGTTTAGATAGTTTAAAAAAGAGGTGAAAAAAGAAACTTCATATGTTCCTTTTCGTAGATAATCCCTTGAGTCTGAAAAGGCAGAAAACAATATCGAACAGAACCTCTTATTCATGTTCGACTACGGTATTCCTTTTTCTTAAATAGTCTATCTTAGTCCGGAAAAGGGTTAAACTTATACTGAGTAGATGTCTTTTCATTTAATTTATGATTTCGAAAAGACAAGTGCTCAACAATATTTTCATATTTTGGGAGTATGAAAAGAGTTGAAAGAGAACTCCAGGGGGTCCCTTTTTCGTAAGTTTATGGAGTCCAAAAAAGTGTTAAAATTCTACTCCTTGGTTAGGATGATCTATGAAAACATGAAAAAATTCGCTAAACAACTGTCGACCTACTGAAAACACCACAAAAAGGATCAAACATACTCGTTTCATGATAAAAATTGAATGTTTACTAGGCCAAAACATTAAATATGATAAAATAATGGAAAAGTGACCATAAGTAATGAAAATGACTATTCATTTTTTACCATTTGAAATTTACCTTCAATAGCGAGAGCTCTGAGCCCTTTTTTCCCTCAATCTTCTGCAGCTGATTACAGTCAATACGACAGATCATTTCTTGTGTCATCACTTCCAGGTAGGAGCTAAGACCTTTCTCTTTCAAATCATGGTCCCTTTTTGTGATTTCATGCAAATTTTATGGATTTTTGAGAGCCCTGTGGTTATAAAAATTCTCCCTAGGACCAACGCAGGCCCTCCATGTTGAAAATTGCGTTACACCAGGAAAATAGTATACTGCAGGGAGGGGTGCTATGCTCTATCATCCCTTTTGGGGCATTGTTGGGCACAATTCCTTAGTCAAAATTGCTAGTTTTTCTCAAAATTTGTCAGGCTTTTGCATGAAAAGGATTTTGATGAGTGTCTTATTGATGTTTCAGGTACTCATCAACACAAAATGGACTTTGTGTGGAGAGAAAGAGAACATGAAGAATAGGACTTGAATGAAACAAACGATCCTGCCACCATTGAGGCGCTCAAAAACTGTGGTTTGTTGAAATTATTCCGGTTACCCGACATGAGGCAACAGATGGAATTACATAAATTCCTAGTTCCTTCATGGCATGTACAAGCACATGCATTCAGGTTAGGGGAACATCTACATGAGATCAAAGTGGAAGACATATACATTCTGACAGGTTTGTCCATGAGGGGTGCCCCCATCTCTCTCCTAGGAGGGAGAAGTGGAGGAGAGTCAGTGATATATTACATTACCACTCATTGTAGACATCGAGCACAACCAACTAGATATGGGAAGATCAACATTAGAGATGTGACCCGTCTGCCTACGAGAACAATCCTTTTTGTCATCACTAGATTGGCTGGTAGCTCAACACATCACTTAGATAACATATCATACATGCAATACAATTTAAAGTGTCTAGAACCAACAATATTCAACTGGATCGAGGGGGTATTGGTCAACATGAAGGAACAATTGTCTAAAGAAAAATAAGGAAAACTGAGAAATTTTGGCTACAATTCAATTCAGATTTATTTTGCCCTAGAGCAGATTCCATTGTTACAGCCTCATCATATCACGCATGAGCCCATTGATGTGAGGGTTCCATGGATGAGGGGGTGGATAAACCTTATGACTCGACATGCAGGTTCATCAGCGGTCAATTTCACACCGACCTTCCTCATATGGTTGCGTAAACAATTGATTATGATTGATGATTATCTGTATGCAAGAGCGAATTTCCGTGATGAACCTGAGCTCGTACTTTGTGAGGGAGAGAAATGGGGTGCTATGGGTAAGATATTTTAACCATTTTAAAAGTTTGTAAGATTTTTTTTACAATTTTTTTGTGTTTTTTATGTTTTCGAGACTAAACTATTGATTTGTTTCATGTCGATGTTGGACCTAATCGACCTCTGGGAGCTTCATATCTCCGTCGTGCAGGAGAGCCACAAAAGGTTGCTCTACCAACACAACTTTATTTAGTAGAATTGGATGCACTACATGATATTGATGTAACAAAGACCTTAGCATAGGTTGAGCGTCGTTTGGAGGGGTTGTCACATGGGATTGATGAGACTGTGGTTGATCAAATCCCTATGCGACTCCAACGATACACTATCGTAGTGCCTAGTTGTATTGGTCGACTACTGCGTAAGATGGTTTGTGCAATAGCACATTATCATGAGAATTATTAGTCTATTGAGGTTCATAGTCTTATTTGCATATAGTTTTTGATATAGGTCGTGTGTCCATATGTGTCTGAGGCACAAATTTTGTAAAACCAAACCTTTATATCTATATATCTATCTTAAGTGTTTCTATTTTTTCTTTAAATTGATGTGATGTGTATTGAAACTTAATTGACATTCGTTACAAAATTCTATCTAAAACATGATTAACTAACACAACTGCCATTGTATTTATATTTTTGAAATTTGTTCATATTAGATGAAGTCGAGATGTTTTTTTAGAAGGCGAACCCTTAAATACATGCGAAGGATGGTGGGACTTATAACTGAATAGATATTGGCCAATTGTAGTATCACAAGTTGTGAGTCAAGTCTGATGACTAAACGACGGATACCATGTGTGACAGCATCAGAAAATAGCTTGACAATTGTGTTATACTCAACAATGTTTTTGGTGGAGCGACCGATACAAATCCCTTGTAGACTCACTAACTCGCCATTTGGAGAAAATATAGCCCACACTGCGGTGGATAGATTATGAGTACTATGACTAGAACCATCAGCATAACAAATGTATCGTTCAAGGGATGTCGATGTTTGCAAAAAAAATGTAAAAGGATAAAAAAAAACCGTAGGAAAATCTAAAGATACACACTCAACACACCTATAAATAATATGTACACAGTGCACTACACATGAGATCAAGCATAGCATTTTCTTAAGTACAACCCATTATTAGGTTGCGCCAAAGGGATTCCATCAAAATCAACTAACTTGTAGGGTCCCTTTGCAAGGAAACGCTTGAAAATATACGTGCCTAACCACATTGGTTGGAACTTTCCTAAACCTAACTTATCAACTTGTTGATCATACAAAATAACAAGGTCTCCTTCTGAGAAGATACAAGGCTTGAAACTTCGTATTGCGCCTTGATACGTCTTTTATGAGCTTCATTAGCTATAGCAGCATCGCTCTAGTCTAATCTAAACGAGTTAGATGAAAAAGGCGTTCTTCTTCTATAGAGCTTTGAAGCGTATTTGAAGTGTAGTATAAAGAACTTTGTTGATAACCTTAACCTGTTCATTGTCCCAAGGATAATATGGAGTGGAACTTTCATGGGAAATTCCTATCTTGGTAGTTAGTTCGGTCATCCTATGATTCTGGCAATTCTTTCTATGATCCGAAATTATGGATTGCGGAACACCAAACTGAAAGATAACGTGATTGAAAAAGAAATATACAGTCGCTTCGCCAGTGTTTTTAAATGTAGGCATCGCCTTAGCCTAATTGGTAAAATAATATACCGTGACAATGATATAATAATGCCCCCTGTATAAGAGAGGGTTACATGGCATAAATTCGACACCCCATTTCAAAAATGGTCCAACAACGATAACAAGATGCAACAGAGTAAGCAGAGCATGAGTATTTTGGCATGCAAGACACTTATAGACAAAGATATTATAGTCTTGAAAAATAGTGTGCCAGAAGTAACCAACACGTAATATCTTCTGCGCAATAGCGTAGCCAATGTGGCATTCGTATAGCAGTAGCATAGCCGAGTGGCATTCGTTAAGGATTTTCTTGGCCTCCTCATGTGTGAGGAAGCTTCATAGAATCATATCGATACTACGTTGATAAAGAGTGTCACCAATGATGATGTAATATTTGCCTTGGTATTGAATACGTTGCTGATCAAAGCAAGAGATATTAGACTAGAAATTTTGGAGATGAATCAAAATCTCTCCATACCACAGGTTAAATTACAAAATTAGAAACAACAACTCGTCAAGGATAGAATCGTTAGATGTCAATTCAGAATCAGGGGAAGAAAGGTTTCACATAAGCTCAACAAAATCCAAGGATTTCTTTTGGATTTGATATATTCTAGGTCAAACTATTGTAGGATGACGATCCTTTTAGATTATCACCCCCCCCCCCAAAAAAAAAAAAATGATGTGATAAAATGTGTGTCATAGGGTTGTAATCTGAAACAACCGTAGTTTTCTAGAGCAAGATGTAATGGAAAAACCTTTAGATGGCTTGAATGGCAGCCAAAGCCAAATTTTCTACATGAGTATACATGATCTTGGTATCATTGAGATTTCGAATCAAGAAAAATATGGGGTGTTTTGTCCCTAAATGGTCTTCTTGGACCAATACCATTTCTTTAGTAGAAATGGCAACAACGAGGTAGAGGAAATAGTCGCACTAGGAATAAGGGGGATACAATAGAGATGCCCAAACCATACACTTTTAGGGCATAAAACGCTTTCTGAGATACGTTATCGCAATGGAAGGGAACCCATTTCTTAAGCAGATGAGTGAATCCTTTAGTCAACTTGACATAATTAGTGACAAATCATCGCGGGAAGTTAGCTTTCCCTTGAAATCGTTGAAGCTGAACTAGTGAAAATGGTGCAGGCAAGTCGATGATTGTCTGTATTTTTAGAGGATCAATACAAATTTCGTGTTTTGAAAAAGAAAAAAAAATGAGAATTCAACCATAACTGATGCAGAACACACATTTGTGTGGATTCAATCGAATATTATAATATCTACATCGTAAGAAAATGGCCCTAAGATGCATCAGGTGATCATCCTGATACTTAGAATGAGCAGGGAGATTGTCTAAATAGGGTTGCACAATGTGTTTAATATGATGAAGGGTGTATTCCATGGCTCGCTAAAACATGGCCCCGACATTCTTCAAACCAAATGGGAGTTTCTGGTAGGAAAACATACCCCAAGGACAAATAAATGTAGTTTTAGGCTGATCTACTGGGAGAATTTTGATTTGATTATACCCAGAGAAACCATCCATGAATAGATTTCACAATCGACGCAGTCATCAACAATCTGGTCGATGAATGGGGTCGAGTAGTTGTCCTTAGGACAAGCGCGATTCAAATCCAGATAATAGATGCATACTCGAATAGTCCCATGTTTCTTCACGATAGGGACGACAATAGACACCTAATCAGTGAGAGGAATGGGGTAGATGAAACCAACACGAAGGAGTTTTTCAACTTCACTATTAATTGCAGAAGCATTCTTTGGATGGACTAGACATATGCATTGTGAGACTAGTTTAGCATCAAGATACATTTTAATTTTGTGCACTATTATATTTAGGTCGATACCTAACATCTCCTCATAGGTCCAGGCAAAGACATCATGACATTCCCAAAAAATGGTTTTACAGGTCTCAATCTCAGATTGAGAGCAAGACGCACCAATGCGTTGATTTCCAACAACACTTGGTTTAACAAAAATTTCAAGAGGTATCATCTTTTCTATATTCGAGATATTCTTATCAGAATTGAATTCATGGATAGAAATGAAACTCACGAAAGGTATGATGAAATTGGGTAGATAAACATCACTGAGATTACCCTCAATGAAATTTGGTGAGGAATGATGGTGATGATAGGCCCATGACACATCATCTGGCATCACGATCTCCATGATCCTCTCGTCAGTATAAAATACACGAGAGAATGGATCAGAAGACATTCCATAATCCAATGATCGATCAACCCAATTGATTAAGGAAAATGTATGAGTTTCACAAGCCGAATAGATAGCTTTGTAATAAAGTTCAATAAGGCTAGGCGACAATTGGTCGCCAAAAATGTTGATGTCAGTTTCATCTGGTATTATCCATGAATCAGTCTGGACAGTAGAAGATGATATCATGTTGATATAAGCAACCGAAGATGAGCATTCGGGAAGAGGAGGAGGAGGAGGAGGAAGTGAAAATGTCCCCGTGAATGAGTATTCCTTCAATATTCCAACCCTGAATGTTATAGTGTTATTTCTCACCTTCATGTACTTGATGATTTACACTTTGGCCTTGGGAACCCCTTCCCCTAGACTTGAACATTTTCTCAAAAAACTGTATCTTAAAAGCCATACGTGACTCTGCCCAGACTTTTCCGCGTATATATGTGAGTCCATTCATAGAGTTCTGCATATACCTTTTTAATTATTAAAAATATATATAAATTCCCTATATTTGAGGCGGGTTTGATGGTTATTCCAGTAATTCAACCACCCCAGCCCGTGGCCTAACTGCTCCTAACTGCATAAACTAATAATAGGGAGTATAAAAACCCCTCAAAGGAATGGCTTAAAGGGGAGAAAAAATATAGATATTATACTTTGTTTTAGCACTATTCAAGTTTGATATTCCCGTGTCTCCTGCACTTCCTAGGTATATTCAGGAAACCCTTGTTTCCTTGAGATGTTCATCATCCTATATGACATCTATTGTGCACACATCTTGGAAGAATTTTTGCGAGGCTAGGGCTGGACGGATCCAGAGGACAGTATGATCGAAGGTCGTGGTAGGATTCAGGTGATCTCTCCACATTTTGATTACTGTATGTGTCATTCATAATAATAAGATCCATCTTGTTCCCGATATTTACGTGTTAATGATGTTTTATACATGTGTGATAATCATTAATTGAACATTTCATATTGTTTTTATGATATTATACATGGTTTTCGCTAACATATAGGAACTATATATGCTGTACAACTAGGTTTTTGTGTCCGTTCTTTGTGGATTTACAGGTTTTAGAGCACAAAGTGTTGCAGGGGGTTTGCACCTCGCAGGATCTACATCAACTGAGGGAATTTCGGGTAAGTTCTGCAACCATCAGTGTCTAGTTTTCAGTGTAGAAGTTGGTTAAAGTGAGTCCTTCTTGAATGGCATGCCCCTGATTTGTGAAGGTTGTCAACCCAAGACCTTTAGGGTATTATTTCCTGAAATAGAAATGGCGACTCCACTGGGGATCACATTCTTGTGATTTCCCGTTTGGGTTGTTTCACCTGTCTTGTGGGTTCCCAATAGTTTTTATCACTTTTGTCAGTCTAGAAAGTCCTTTTTCAGTCAGACAGAAGACCTGGTCTTCTAACCAGGCTTGTTTCCTTTGTTACAGTTGCATATGCGAGTTTCCTTTGTTACAATTGCATATGCGCGCTTGTTTCCCTCTGAAAAAGCGAGTATGCCTAGGAAAATTTGAATTTTTTAGTTTCTAGCCCCTGTGGTCTTGTCTGTCTATGTTGAGCTATTCCTATAGTATCTTGAAGGTCTATGGACTTTGTTTGAAGTGATTTTGTATGTGTTTCTCTCTTTCTTGTATGAAAACCTAGCCATTTGGTGAAATCCTTGTTTTGTGTATTAGCAATTGCGGCTTGAGCACCAAGATCTTTCTCTGAGGATTCTTGGTTGTCCTGAACATT
The DNA here is from genome assembly GCA_034641835.2 of Pinus albicaulis. Classification (NCBI taxonomy): domain Eukaryota; kingdom Viridiplantae; phylum Streptophyta; class Pinopsida; order Pinales; family Pinaceae; genus Pinus; species Pinus albicaulis. Next base: position 1,835,181,985 of record CM076575.1, on the reverse strand, counting down.
CAGAACATCGAGCTCTTACTCGTTTGCTCTTCTTGGCCTTATGCGTTGCTTCACATTTGATTTTTGCCTTCTTGGTGTAGTTGGTTTTCTTGATTTCATAGACTTGTCTTGTTGCGATTTTTGAAAGATCTCTTTTTTATTTTTTGGAGTTGCTATTTACTGCAAGATTATGCTATTGTACTTAGTTGATTGATTGAGTTTCTTGCTTCTTTTTGCTCAGATAAGCCCCGCTACGAAATTTGCATAGTTGGCTTGAGTGCTTTGAAGCCTTTGATTGGAATTCATGTTTGCTTGATTCAGTTTCTGGATAGTTTCATTTTTCTTTTTGAAATCTCTTTTCTCTCTTTTATAAGTTGAAAAGCCCAAAAAACATTTTGCGTTTTCCGTTGCTTTTTGCATCTAGATTTGTTTGCGATTTCTTTTTCATCTTTTGAAGCTTTTGGTCAAGTTTCTTGTTTTCGATCCGTGGCTTGATTTGGAAGGAAGTCTGCTCTTGATTTTCCTCTTTTATGTCGAGTGATTATTTCCTAGAGACTCCCCTTTTGCTTCTTTAGAAGTAGCATCTTAGAATTTGAATTTCAATGGTAGTTTGAATTTAGGTGCATTCAAGCATTTTTTTTAGTCTCTTTCATAAATTTCTGAGTTGTGAGTGCCTGAAAAGAAAATAAAATTTTTGTTATTTTCATAGAACCTGAGTAGAAATCACTCTTCATCGAAAGGAAATCATTGCATTTGCATGTAGTTTTGTTTTCATTGGTTTCTTCTGTGTCTTACAAACACCATCAGTTTCACTTCCATGCACCTCTGACTTAAATAAACAACCCATAAAAAATAATCGATATAATTAAAAACAACTAGTAGTTTTTGTATCGTTGTCATTAATTATACACCAACTAGCTAGGTTGTAGGGCCTTGGATTAGGTGAGTGGAGAGTTAACTCTCCAAGGCCGCTTAAACTGTTAAACATAGAAGTTTATTAATGAGCGAAATCCAACACCGTTAAGTGGACCGGGAAAGCTCTCCTCCAGAGAGTCAAGTGCGAGGGATAGTGCAGGCAGAGAAGAGAGATACCCCCTCTCCTATTTGCTGAATCTTGACCTAAGATAGTTCCGCCTAGCTGCCAATACGGATTGGTGCCAATATTTGCTTATCCTAGAGATCACATAGGTGCCTGTGGGGGGGAATACCCATGGTACCTTAGGCAGACGTTGCATCACTTCCATTGGTACTTCTGGAGGGTGCCCTTGGGAAGCTTGGATACTTGCATCGGCAAAGGCTGTTGTTAGGAGGTCAATACAATTGTTTATGTTACCTTCGCTAGTAGATCTGGGTTGTAATTACCCCAGACTGCTTTTGGAAGGTCCTATTATTTCACTTTCTTGTATCTTGGTGTCTGGTCCTCATCACCTAGAGCAGAAATACTTGAGAGTTGCTTGTTTGGCTGGATCTTAGGAAATTTTTAGAGAGTGCTTTTTGCTCCTAGATTGCTTAGCTTCACATATTTTTTGAGTCTAAAATAAATATCTTAAAGTGGCTGACTGATCGCCTCGTCGATCGAAGAGGATTCGTGGGTTGTCTCCCGCGAGTGTTGAGACTTCTTCAAGAAGGCATAGGATTAATTTGGAGGGTGATTTTCACCAGGTGGTTTCAGATGCAGTGAAGAGAGATCCTCTGTCAGGGATTGTTGTTTCTGTGGGGAGTTCTGGTGTTGGTGTCAGTTCAGAGAGGAGTGCCTCACTCATATCGAGAGTTTTATTTCCTATAGAAGAGGTAGAAGTAGAAGAAGTTCCTCAGCCTGCTGAGTCTCTTCCATCTCCTCTTCCTGTTGATCATCCTTTCATCATTCAATACATCGGCCCTGAGCCTCAGAGACCCGCAAGTCCTTATCCATCATATTCGCACCTTTCGATGGCCACAACTGGGAACACAGCTTCGACTGTGAGTGCTGCAAATGTTTAGAGCCCTCTTTCGGTAGAAGGAGGGGGCACTATTGCTGTGTCTATGATCACTTATAGTACTGCTGCGTTTGGCTCTGGTCACACCCAAGCACATGCTTCACAATCTGGTCCCTTTTCTTTTGGAATGTCCACTAGTGGGATTCCTTCTTTCGCCTTTTCTGCTACTTCAGCTGCATTTGTGCCCATACCTTCTATGGCTAGTGGATCAACTTATTTTCAAGGGTTCCCCTTTGGGAGCGGGCATATACCTCATTCGACCCCTTCCTTAGGATCTCTACCTTTTGCTTCTCATACCCAGGGTTTCAATCCGTGGTCTAAAGGCCAAAGTTTTAATACCTTTATAGGTTGGAACCCTGTTTTTACAACGATGGGAGCGGGGAATTAGTTTCTTGCTGGTCAGCAAGGGAATGATCCTTTCTCTTCATCGAGTACTTCAGAGGCCTTTTCTCCATTTTCAAATTCTTGGAACCCTTATCAAGGGGTTTCCTATCCATTCTCTACCTCAGTGGGGGGAAATGGTCCTATTTATAGTAACTCCTTGATTGGGGGGGGGGGGGGGGGGGGGTCCTTCTCCGAATGTTGGGTCACAAGGATTTTCCTATGGCCCAAAATTCTCTACGAACAATTTTTGGCAGCTTGGTACCTCAACAAATCCAGGGTATTCTTTTCAAAATGTTGGGAATCCTTCCTTTGGAGGGTGGAATTTGAAGGATCCTCCTCGTTTACCATTTTTGGCAACGTTAAACTTGCCAGATTTGTCGAAATTGACTAACGATCCGATTCGATATAGTTCGAGATGGCCTGTGGTCCCCACTAAACTCCCCTCAGACATTCCAAAGTTTGAAGGGAATAATGGAGAGGATCCAGCAGATCACATCACCACTTTTCATTTATGATGTTCATCCAACTCCCTGATTGATGATTCGATTAGGTTGAGGTTATTTCAACGCACCTTAACTGGAAATGCAGCCAAGTGGTATATTGAGTTAACTGGGGGTAGTTTTTCCACTTTTGGAGATTTGTCTACTATGTTCTTAAACCACTTTCAGTTGCTTGTTCGTTATGACGTTGGGACTGACCTCCTAGCAAATTTTCAGCAAGATAAGGCAACTCACATTTCTGATCATATTCAGGAATGGCGCAAAAGGAAGAGGCTCATTAAAGCCCATATTCCGAATGAATTCCTTCTGGAATGGTTTTTGAGCAGCCAAATATTTCTAAAGATGTATCCCCATCAGAGGTATTTTCTGAAGAGCATGCTATTTTTCAGGGCTCAGCAGTTAGAATTGATTTATTCTCAATTTGGAGTCCTCAATAAAATCTTGCCGGATGCTCCTCACTCCAAATTGGACTTGTCCAAAACTAAACCCATTCCTCATGGTGATGGGCTTATCAGGTTGATCGATAGCGGTGCAGCTAACCTGCTTAGTCAATTGCAGCAGTTGTCTATACAATTTGCTTCTTCTAGTCAGGCTATGCCTTCAGTGTCTACCCCTTCTTAGTCCTTGGCAATTAATGTTGTCTAGAATTCTAACCCCAAAGAAAATTAACAATCCGATGGGAAGAAGAAAGGACAGAATAACAAAAAGAAAGGCAAGGATTGGAAGGGGAATGCGAACAAAACCAACGATAATGTTGGAGAGGGTCAAGAGGACAATAAGAGGAAAGTAAAATTTCCATGCAAATTGTGCACTGGAGACCATCTTACGCACCTTTGCCCTAAAATTCAGGATGCGCAGCACTTGTTAGCTCAACAGGGTTCTTCTAGTTCCCAGGCTGTGCTAACAAACCCTTTTCCCCAAGGGCAGCAATTGATTGCTGGTGCGAATCAAAATACTGGGGCTCCCTCTGGGGGCAAACAAGAAGGGGAAATTATGTCAAACATATATATGATGAGTGCTCACGCAGATATCGCTACGATATCTTGTGATTACGGTGAAGCCGAGTCTTCGAAAGCTAAGGGTACTCCTGATAGTACTGAACCACTTCATATTACGAAGCCTATTGTTGAGCCTATACCTCAAATGCTGAAGGCATCTTCAAAACGCACAACGATTAATCTAAATGCCAAGGCTTCTTAGAACTACTCCATTGTAGAAGATTTGGCCCAGAGTCCTTGTGTTATGTCTACATTAGAGGTGCTCCATTATTGTCCAGCTCAGCGAAGTGCTTTGCTCACTGCTATTGGGGATGTAGATCCAAAAAAATCTCTTATGATTACCTTTGATATGTCTAATTTTAAAAAGAGACTGCCTCATCATATGGCTTTCCATATTAGATCGAGTTATCGAAAATGTAATATCTTTTAAACTGTCATTGATGAAGGTGCTTCCACGTGTGTAATGTCTCTTGCATGCTAAAAGGCTATTGGATCTCCCACAGCTGTTCCTTCAGCTACTCTCCTGACTACATTTGACGGTCATTCTCACAGGCCGCATGGTATTGTTCCAGCTTTTCCCATTTGTGTTGGGGGAAAAACTGTTGATATTGAAGTTGAGATAGTCAATGCAAGCTTAGACTATAACCTTCTGTTGGGGCGAAACTGGATCTATGACATGGATGTTATTGCATCCTCTTTATTTCGTATTGTTTGTTTCCCTCACGAAGGGAGAATCATCACAGTTGACCAACTGGATTGTTCTCTTATAGATCAGAATGCATCTTTTGACTCAACCGTTCCTTTGGTGAATGATACTAAGGCACCTGTTGAGAATTTGGGGGTTGGAATGTATTCTTCTTTGATGGGTAATTTTGATATTCCACCTCCCTTGGTTCATATTAATGCAATTTCATCCTCCAGGACTCCCATTCGAAGAGAGTTCTTCATAACTCATTATTTTTCGGACCCTTGGACCTTACCTTCTCCTACCTCCACATTAGCAGAAGGTCAAGTGGGTGGAATGGCATTTCCAATGTCTGCAGCTGAGATTGCTTATAGCTATATTGTTGACTCTATATAGTCCATTCCAATTTCTCTTTCACCGGAGGAATTGGATGGAGATGTGGCTCTGACTTGGACTCTTAGTTCATCTTTAGCCCAAGATTGTCTTGATACCACTCTTCCATCTGAAGAGGCTATCCTGGAAGCAATGACTGGTGTAGAGAGGCTGTGGGATGAATTGCATCATCGGTCTTACTTTCTACCAGATTTGAGCAAAGTTGAATCAATTTTTCCTAGCCCTCAGTCTTCTGGTCCTATTCACCCAGTCTTCAACCCTTTAGCACCAGCACATGTTTTTGATGAAGGGAACATGGCTGTGATTTCTCCGACTATCCCAGTGAACATTTCCAGAAATACCAACGTTATCGAGAATGTTTTCATCGGAGCTGAATGTTCCCTTGAAGGGGTTCAAATTTATACCGATCTTTTTCGAGAGTTTAGGGATGTGTTCGCTTGGTCTTATGAGGAAATTTTGGGTATAGATCCATCTATTGTCCAGCATGAGATCAAGTTGTATGAAAATGATAAGCCTGTTAGGCAAAAGCTTCATCTGGTCAACCCTAGGAAGGCAGCAGCTATCAAAGCCGAGGTGGAGAAGCTGCTTAGGGCAAGGTTCATTTTTCCTATTCCTTTGACAAGATGGGTTTCGAATCCAGTTCCTGTGGACAAGAAATAAGGAACCATTCGAGTTTGCATTGATTTCAGGGACCTAAATAGAGCATGTCCTAAATATAACTACCCAACACCGTTTATAGATTAGATTATCGATGAGTGTGCGGGAAATGAGATTTTCTCCTTCATGGACGGTTTCTCCGGATATAATAAAATTACTATCTATCTTGAAGATCAACATAAGACTGCATTTATCTATCCCTGGGGTACCTTTGCTTACAAGAAGATGCCTTTTGGCCTTAAAAATGCTAGAGATACTTTTTAGCGGACTATGTCCTATGCCTTCCATGACATCAAGCATATTATCGAGGCGTACTTGGATGATTTATCTGCTTCGTTCTCATAAGAGAATTGATCATCCCTCTTACCTCCGTCAAGTATTTGAATGATGTTGATATTACAAAATCTGGTTGAATCCGAACAAGTGTGTTTTTGCGGTCACATTCGATCGGTTGTTGGGATTTATTGTGTCTACGGAAGGGATTCAGGTAGATCCCTTCAAGGTTGAGGCAATATTTCAGTTTCCTCCCCCGTCTTCAATTCTTCAACTTCAAAGTCTTCAAGGAAAATATAATTTTCTTCGGAGATTTATCGTAAATTATGCCGAGATTATGAAAGGGTTTATGAGATTATTAAAGAAAGGAGTTCCATTATTTTGGGATGACTTTTCCCAATGCTCATTCGATGCTTTGAAAAAAACATTGACCTCTGATCCTCTACTGAGTCCACCTGATTATAGCAGATATTTCCTTTTGTATCTCGCGACAGTAGAATCTACCATTAGTATGGTTCTAGTTCAGGAAGACATTGTTCTTTCAGAGCATGTTATATACTACCTGAGTCGAGGCTTGGTAGGACCTGAACTCTGGTGCTCTCCGATAGAAAATCTTGCTTTGGCAATTGTCCATGTTGTGCAGTGGCTTAGACATTATATTGTTCTTCGAAAAACCTATGTTTTGGAAACAATCAATCCATTTCAATTTGTTCTCAGTAGGCGAGTGATTGGGGGCAAATACAATCGAAGGATTTTGATTTTTCAGGAATTTGATCTTGAGTTTATGTCTGCCAAGTCCAAGAAATCATTGGTTTTTGCGGAATTGATTTCTGATTTGCCCTGTGGAGAAGAGATGGTTTATGATGAATCCTTCCCGGATGAACATCTTTTTCGCATTTCTTCACAGGATCCTTGGTATGGGGATCTCATAGTATATCTCCAGACTGCGCAGTTTCCCTCGACTTTTTCGAAAGATGAGCGCCGCAAGTTACGTCACCTAGCTAAAAGTTACTTGATCATTAATGACACTTTATATCGTCGCGGGTTTGATTCAATCCTTAGGCAGTGCTTAACTCTCAAAGAAGCTGAGGTTGTGTTGAATGATTGCCACAATGGAGCTTGTGGTGGTCATCTATCTGGGCTTGCTATAGCCCAAAAAATATTGCGTGCAGGATAATTTTGGCCTTCAATTTTCAAAGATTGTATGGAAGTGGTCAAAAAGTGTCATCCATGTCAGGTCAATACTTGAAAGATGCGCTCTCATCCAGCTCTGATCTTTCCTGTCATCACTGTCGACCCCTTTACAAAGTGGGGTATTGATTATACTACTTGTAACCTGCCTTCAACTAAAGGTCACAAGTACATTATTGTAGCCGTAGACTACTTTACAAAGTGGGTCGAGGCTATGCATACTTTTGGGAATGATGGTGAGACAACAACTCTTTTCCTTTTCAATCAAGTCATTCTCGCTTTGGTATTCCCAAAGAGATTGTCACTGATCATGGCAGTCATTTTCAGAACAACATGATGGCTGAATTGGCTCTAAAATTAGGTTTTCAGCAGGAGCGCTTGTCTCCATATTATCCTCAAGCCAATGGGCAGGTGGAAGTCGTGAACAAATCCTTGAAGACCATTCTTCAACGGAAAATTGATAAAGCTCGATCCAATTGGCACATTATGTTGTACCATGCGCTTTGGGCATACCGGATTTCAGTCAAAACTGCAACTGGTTTTACTCCGTTTCAACTAGCTTATGGGTTGGAATATATCTTTCCCATTGAATGTGAAATTCCTTCTCTTAAGTTAGATGTAGAGCTTCTTCCTGACACCTCTAGTCTTGAAGAACGTCTCCTTCATCTGGAACATCTCGATGAGCAGTGTCGGGATGATGCCACGATGAATGAAGCGCATAAGAAACGGATAAAAGTTCAGTGCCATAAAGTGGTGAAACCTAGGTTTTTTTTCCGAAGGAGACCTTGTCTTTGTTTATGCCCAGGAGAAGGATGCCCTAGGAGCAGGCATGTTCAAATCTATGTGGTATGTCCCCTTCATCGTTAACAAGGTCCTCAAGAAAGGAGCTTATGCCTTGGTTGATTTTGACGGGAATGAGTTGGCGGAGCCCAAAAAAGGGCTCTATTTGAAAAAGTATTTTTCCTAGGCTTTGGCCTAGCATATTTATTTTTGTATATATTTTGTTTTTGTACATCTGAGTTTATAGTTTTTGATGTGATTATGATGCATTTGTTATGCTTTGGCAGGTTGTGTTGGATGTCATGAGTCATTTTGGTTTCACTAATGGTGCTAGTAGACATACCCAGAACTTGGCTTCCGCGGCTTGGGTACTTCATTATCCATCCGGTTAGTTATTGGTTTCAAGAGGTGTCTGCATTGGTCCTGCTTCGAACAACGTAGCATAATACATTGCAGTATTTTATCTACTCTTGGAAGCAATATCTTCGGGTGTTGATTCGTTAGTAGTGTTCTTGGACTCCCAGCTGGTGGTTTCGTAGTTGAACAACACATATCGGGTTCGAGACCCATTTTTGCACCAATTGTTTTTGAGGGTTCATTTGTTACATAGATAATTTCAATTTATAACATTCATTCACATTCCTCGAGCTGATAATTGGATGGCAGACTTATTAGCTAATCATGAAATTGATTGGCGTATTCATCATTCAACATTTTAATCAATATATCAAATACATCATTCATTCTTCATACATTATATATATATATATATATATATATATATTATTTCTGACAAACTCAGAAAAGAATGTACAGCTAGTAGACCAGATGCTTTTTGGACAAGAGAAAAATATTTTGTAGCACTACCTTACAAAGAAGGGTATATCCATAAACCACAAAAAGCTAGTGCCAACCATATGTGTCCAAAAGAACAAGAACTATGCAAGGACGAAATTCGTCAGCTTCTACAGCAAAAGCTTATTGAGCCATGCAAAAGTCCTTGGGCTTGCCTTGCTTTTTATGTCAATAAGCATAGTGAGCAGAAAAGAGGTAAGAAAAGGCTTGTCATTAATTATAAAGCCTTGAATGATGCATTGTTACCTATCAGGTACCCTCTTCCCAATAAAGAGCTTCTGCTTGCTAAGATTGCTAATGCCAATGTTTTTAGCAAATTTGATCTCAAAAGTGGTTTCTGGCAGATTGGCATTATTCCTAATGATAGATATAAAAAAGCCTTTATAGTTCCGCATGGACAGTATCAATGGACTATCATGCCTTTTGGGTTGAAGAATGCTCCCTCCGAATTCCAAAAGCGGATGGAAGACATTTTTGGAGGGGTAGAATATATCATAGTATATATAGATGATCTACTTATTTTTAGTAAGGATGTGAATAGCCACAAATTGCATTTAGAAAAATTTTATGAGATGGTTTTTAGACATGGACTTGTACTATCAGATTCAGAGGAAAAGTTCCAAGTTGGAAAAGTCAGAATAGATTATCTGGGTTTGCATATAGAACAAGGTCATGTTGAGCTTCAACCACATGTTCTGACTCATTTGCAAAATTTTCCTGATGTTATTCCAGATACAAAGACTTTGCAGAGATTTCTTGGTTGCTTAAATTATATAAGACAGTTTTATGAAAAGCAATCAGATGATACAAAAATCCTGCAGAAAAGATTGGAGAAGCAAGCAAGTAATTGGACAGAAGAAATGACAAAAGCAGTCAGAAGTATTAAAAGTAAACTCAATGATTTGCCAAAACTAAAACTTCCAGATACTAATCTCCCTTTTATTCTTGAAACAGATGCATCAGATCACACTTGGGCTGCAGTTCTAATTCAGAAGCATGGAAGAAAAGAACTTGTTTGTGCTTATGCTTCTGGTACATTTGATGATACAGAAAAGAAGTATCCCTCTTCTCATAAGGAGATACTTGCAGTCAAAAGAGGTATCAAAAGGTTTCATTTATTCCTGAAAAGTGTTAGATTTATTGTGAGGACAGATTTGAAGCATATGAAAGGGATATTGGCAAATAAAAGACTGCTTGAACAAGGTAACACCAAAATTCTGAGATGGGCACTATGGCTTGAAGGTTTTGATTTTGACATAGTGTATAAATCTGGTGCTGAGAATTATCTTGCTGATATGCTTACAAGAGAAGGAGCTCAAGAAATCAAAGAAATAAAAATGTTCAGACCGCTTCAACAGAATGAAGCATCATCAAGTTTAGTCCAGTCTTGTCAAGTCAGTCCAGTCATAGTCTGTAGTAATTGCCATTATGTATTTTGCTGGGAATGTTTTGCAAAAAGAGTCATGTCTTTGCCTTTGTGTCTCAGGCAAATTGTGTTACAGAAATGGTTTGATTCTGAAGAAGCTATGTGGTCATATACTAGAGAGTTACCATATAGGTCTAGGCCATGGCGTGTATTCTATGGATTGTCTAGAGAATCAGAGCCAGTCTATTTTGGGTTTATTCAAAATACTGATTGGACATGGGTAGATTATTTTAGCATTCATCAGAGAGCTAGAATACATGGTTCAGTTAGAGTCATATTTTATGCCGTAGCAGTTAATAGTAGTAATAATTGGTGGAGTCCATGGTTCAAGTTGTTCATGTTCAGATATATGCCCAGAGCATGTCATATGCTTGATAAAAATTATTCCGAAAATATCAATAGTCTTAATTGGGAATTTCATGTTGCCACTCAGAATGACTACGTGGTGGAATTTACTTTTGTCCACCTAGATACAGTCATGGTCTCCAATGAAGAAGATGAATCATTCAATCTCTTTGTAAGTTTTCAAGGACAGATATTTGTGGATGAAGTATATAGACCTCCAAATCTATATGCTTTTCCTTTCTATTGTTGCTTTAGAGAAGATGCCCCACCATGGTTGGATGAATCAATTCCTCACGAGATTCTTGCTCCTGATCTAGATGAATTATTAGAACCAGACCAAGCTGCCAGATATGATCACGAGCACGACTATGAAGACAGAGCTAACAGTGATTGATTGTAAGGATCACTCATTTGAAATCCTTGCATATCTTTCTTTTTCTTGTACACATGTTACTTTCTCGGTTTCCGTGGGATTTAGTCCGAATAAAATCTCCACTGTGTAATTACTTTTGTAAAAGAGCCGATGTCCTAGATTCCGACCACGATTGTCACTTATTGTAATAATTAGATTGGGTCAGATTCGGTCCCCATATGGCCTAGCCTCCAAGGGACGATATAACAAGTGGGTGTACCCACTTGCTCGAATCTTTAGGACTGTTCATTCCTTTTTGTAAATTTTTACTTCTGTACTAGTCCTTTCGTGATAGGCATCTTGCAGGATGGCCTAGCCGAAAGCAGATTCTTTTGGTTTCCAGTCTCCGGTGAAAAATTCTAACCAGATGACCTGCTAGGATATTATAAATACTAGTATTGTAAGTTCATCAGGCATTCGGAAATTTTATGAGAGAGTTCTAGAGTCATTTGTGTTTTTGAGTCGAGTCTGAGTCTGAGCTCCCTGCTCTGCATCTGCGAGAAATTTCTCGATCTACTTGCATCATGGAGATCTAACTCTCAGTCCTTAGGAGATCTGAGCAAGCCTGCGCATTAGGACGTATGAGCCTAGTGTGAAGCTAAAGTGGCGGGATCTATAGCTCAAGTCTATCAATAAGTTTATTTGTGTGTTGTGTTTAAAGCTCTCTGAGACAGAGTCTGCAACTGGCCAGGAAGCCTGCAGAGAACACGCTCATTCAATGAGTTGCTTCATCTGGTAAATTCCAATGCAGTCAATCTCTGGAAAGAGACTTGAGATTCAGAAGACTTAATATCATTTTCATTCTAGACTATATATATATATATATATCGTCAAAGTGTTCCAAAATATACAAAATCTGGACCCATCTATCCTACAAAATTAGGGCTTATGCCCGATCATGTTCAGTATTAAAAATATATTACAGTCATCTGGTAAAATCTATATATCTAATCTTGTGGTCCCTGCCCAACATTCGTGTTCCTATAGAACACGATAACAGTCACTACACGGTGGAATAACCGCACCCAGTCTCGTGGTACTCTGACTAACAGTCTCTGGATAGCCTCTGGTAAGTCCTCTCTTTAGACATAGTAACTTGGCGAGTCAAACTCCACAATTTTCTCTGGACGACATGGAGGGTCCTACCCGGATCTTCAGCATCTACCTCACCTCTGCGGCGCTTATGCCTTGGGTATCCTTCAGGTCTGACTGGTCCCATATCTGTATCATAGTCATCAATAATCTTGTAAGTCATTTGAGTTCAATCAAAAATATTTCTTTCATTATTATATTTTGAAAAAATCCACAAAAAAATCATATAATAAAAAAAAAAAATTGCAGTCTCACCGATTGCACCCCATGCTGCACCGGGTGGAAGGACTAGATATGGATCACTGTGAAAATCCATCCAAGCATAGGGATAATCTTCCAAAGCGATCATTTGTTCCTCCCACCATTGGAAGAACTTGTCATCCCATGTGGTTCAGGGAACTTCACTTCCCCCCAATCTCTTCATCAAGTCAGCCCACCGGGCTATTCATGGATCTCTGGGGCTGCTGATGACAGAGATCAATTTGGGTCGAAGCCCTGGAATCCTCTTAAAGAAAAATGTCAGTAAAATGGTTCGATATCCCAAATTTTTAGTTTTTCCCTTTCGGATTGAAGTCAACTGTCTCTTCATGTTGCTCAACAATGTTGTGCACCAATCAAAGAGGTGAATCAAGCATTCTACCGCAATGCTCATCTGAGTCTTGGATGCCTGGTGTAGGGAAGCAGATCTTGCTACCTTGCCAATGGTAAAAAGGAGAATATTCATGTATAATTCTTTCAAATCTTTGATTGCAATCTGAGTCCCTATTTTTGAGACCCTTCTACGCAATAGACTTGGACATAGTCTTCCACAGTAAGCCCTCCCAAAGGATTTCCGTACAAATCTACTAGATCTCCTCTCCGAGAGAGTACATTAATGAAATATATGTCTTCCACCTCTATGCGTATAGGCATTTGATCTATCATGAAGCATTCTTCCTCCGTCTCCCAATGATCTACCAACATTTGGAGCAACCAGACATTACTTTTCAGATTTGGCATTTTGAAGAATTAAGCAATCCACAATTTTGAAGGATATCGAGCGAATTTTGATCCTCCATCACTTTATTATCGATGGCACTATGTTCACACTCCCTCCAGCTAATAGGCATCCTGCAAAAATTCATCAAATCATTCATTAGGTTCATATTTTAAATTCTTGCTCTGCGCATACGCGACTTCCTTTACACACAGTGGCGTATCATACACAGGTTCGTCCACATGAACCCGCGTATGCGTAGAGGGTTTCATCAAAACAAAGGTTTCCTACGGTCAAATTTCTAAATTTTTCTCTTAAAATGAAACGAAATTGATGGCAAAGATGAATTAAGAGCCTGCCCGACTGATTCATTGCGATTTGATGGCTAATTGATCTTGTTCTGAGAAGGGGAATTTTGCTCTAAAGGTTCCTCCTCCACTCCTGGAATGTGAAAATGATCCAAATATGAGGTAAATGGTATATTTATACCCATAATTTGAAAATTTGTTGCCAAATTTTTTCGAGCTTATTTTTCAAATCTATCTAAGGTTGTATAACCGTGTTGCATGTAAGAGTTGGGAAAGGTATTTTTTCAGGTACATTTTACTGAAGTTAAGATTTCTTCCGGCTTCTTCAGATCCATGACCGCTAACCTGTCATGACAGGTATATGATTATGAATTGGCATATAGGTTAGGGAATCCACTTTCCGTTGCATTCTGCATACTAGCCTCCATTCTGGTCACTTGCCATAGGGTCAATCCCATCTTGTCATGAGTACTTGACCCATTTCACTCGTTGATTTTTTAATCATGACTTGGTGGTAGAGCCTTCCTTTACATGGGCTTCCTAGTTAGTTCCTCGCTAGCATTTGTCGCCCATGCTACTATTTATGTAGGCTCGGGAGTCCTCTTTAGTTTCGCCATGACATATGCGTTGAAGCTTCATTCTTCTTCTTCTTCGCTATAATTTTTCTGGCCATTACCCTAGAGGCTCCCTTTTGGTTGTCAAGTTGTGTTTCTGCATTGCATATTGATTACTTATTTATCTTGGCCTTTAGCCGGCTTCATTTGGACCCAATGTTTAACCCATCTTTTGATCATGACTTTCTGTACAAATTAACCATGGAATCACTTAGCTACACTTGACACCCTGTTACCCATGGATGGAACACTCCTCTGAGTATCACTTACCAGTTTCCGCCACCTTGCATTGAGCATAGGATTGTTCCTATCCCCGGAACTAGTGCATCTGTTTTATGATACTCGTTCTATCCATTGTACTATAGCATTCTTTTATTCTTTTTTAGGCTTTTGAATATGAAAAAGACAAAAAAAATTAAATATGTGGAAAAGAGTGGGAACGGGATATTACTTCATATTTTGATGGTAGCTACAGTGTTATTTTTGTCGCCCTTGAACAAAGCACAAACAAATATGTCTTTCCTTCATTTGTGATGGTGTTTTGACTTAGGAGAAGCCATAACCTTGTCACATGCGTCAGTTCTCCCCCGGTTGGTTATCTTTTCCAATCATATGGAGGGTTTGTTCGTGCCTCCTGCATGACAAACTTATACAAAGTTAACATTTGCTACCATAGTCAACAAGAGTTGTGCTTTTCTTTAATGGAAGTTAACCTGAGTTGGCCTATCTGCGGTGTCTCTTGACTCATTTTTCAGTCGGCCTTCTCGGTCTTATCAGTATCTTGTTCTATCACATCAGATGTTTGGTCCTATGCTCATGCTGGTTTGAGAAGGTCTCCATTGAATTCTTGCTGGTGGGTTTGTCTCTTATCGACCACGACATATTGCTCTGAGAGCAAACCTAGAGTTGCACCCTGGCCCTATTTACATCATTGATAGGTGACCTTGTGCTCAACATTTGATCATCATCATGGGTCTTTGACTGAGTGGTTTCCCTTGTGTTCAACATCAGCTTCAATTATCACACCTGGGATTCGTGCAGTACCTTGATTTCCATTTGACCCTATCGGTGGATATCTCGCCTCTTTGTTAGCTTTCATTATTGGTTGGTTCAGAGGGTTTCTTCCATGCACTAGCTTCATCTTGTGCATGCCGGAAACGTACTTTGGGTTGGTTACTTCACTCTACTTCGTCCGATTCCTTCCAAATTTTGGCCTGCGGGTTAGGCTCGTGCTAGACTGATGTGGGATGCCTTAATGCCTTCCTTCCAACAGATCTTTTTCCATCGACTTCGACTCATTGCTCTGGGAATAAGGTCTAGAGTCCTTTTTTCAGTACCTTAGGGTTTGCAGTCATCAGTGGCAGATTATTCGCCATCGACAGTGAGGATACATCATTGCCTCCTGATTGGTGGATTATTTCAAGTGTTTGAATTCAACTCATTTATTCTCACTTGTTGGATTGTACTAGGGCACCTTGACACTCATTATAATTATCAGTGGGTTGTCTCGCATTTGTTAACGGTATACATCAATGACCGGTAATCAAACGATTTCTCACATGGTCGAATTCATCTCATTTATTCCCATTATGTAGAATTGTGCCATAGTGATCGGTGAAGACCTCGGGTTTTCATCAGCATGATTCGGTTCACTTAGACAGCTTCTTCAGTTTTTTTCCAGTGACACCATACACCCCTATATGTTGCAGTTTCACCATAGCAACATCTTATATGTTGGCTCCCGAGTTGTGTGTTGTACCATTTGTTCCACCACTTATGATTTGGTACTTGGAGATTCAGTTGTGACTTTTGTGATTAGATATCTATTGCAGCATCATTGATCAGTCTTCTATATGTGATACTTTGACCTGATTTTGACTTGTACTTTCGAGCAGTGATCAGATGATTCATTATGTACTTTACATTTCTTCACCTATACTTGTATGCATTTTGGATCCGCCCTATATTTCTTATGCGGACATGTTTTTCTTTCACTGAGCATGGGTATGCCCGCCTTAGACATGAGCTATCTCTTTGATTTTTCTCACTGGTTTTTTGGCAGGCTGAAATCTGGTGAAGTCCTCTCTAATCCTTGCAAGGTTCTTTCTATGTACATAATAAATTTCGGCCATCATGTACCCCTTCTAACCTCATATATTAGGGGGCATCTATTATAGTGTTATTTCTCACCTTCATGTACTTGATGATTTACACTTTGGCCTTGGGCACCCCTTCCCCCAGACTTGAACATTTTCTCAAAAAACAGTATCTTAAAACCCATACGCTACTCTACGCAGAATTTTCCGCGTATATACGCGATTCCATTCATAGAGTTCCATGTATACCTTTTTAATTATTAAAAAATATATAAATTCCCTATATTTGAGGCGGGTTTGATGGTTATTCCAGTAATTAAACCACCCCAGGCCTAACTGCTCCTAACTGTAGAAACTAATTTGAGGGAGTATAAAAGCCCCTCAAAGGAATGGCCAAAAGGGGAGAGAAAAAATATAGATATTATAATCTGTTGGAGCCCTATTCAAGTCTAATATTCCCGTGCCTCCTGCAGTTCCTAGGTATATTCAAAAAACCCTTGTTTCCTTGAGATGTTCATCATCATATATGACATCTATTGTGCACACATCTTGGAAGAATTCTTGCGAGGCTAGGGCTGGACAGATCCAGAGGATGGTATGCTCGAAGGTCGTGGTAGGATTCAGGTGATCTCTCCACGTTTTGATTACTGTACGTGTCATTCATAATAAGAAGAGCCATATTTTTCCCGATATTTACGTGTTAATGATGCTTTATACATGTGTGATAATAATTAATTGAACAATTCATATTGTTTCTATGATATTATACATGGTTTTCACTAACATATAGGAACTATATATGCTGCACAACTAGGTTTTTGTGTTCGTTCTTTGTGGATTTACAGGTTTCGGAGCACAAAATGTTGCACGGGGTTTGCACCCCGCGGGATCTACATCAACCGAGGGACTTTCGGATAAGTTTTGCAACCAGCAGTGTCTAGTTTTCAGTGTAGAAGTTGGTTAAAGTGAATCCTTCTTGATTGGCATGCCCCTGATCTGTGAAGGTTGTCAACCCAAGACCTTTAGGGTATTATTTCCCGAAGCACTAACATGATGATAAGAATGTAGAGCTTCCCCTACAAGCGAGACACTTCTAGTAACATGAGAATCAGAGGCAAAAAAGGTGAGCTGGTTGATGGCCATAATCGCGCCTTTATGAGGAAAGGCGATCATACAGAAATAAGTCGAAACAACTGCGATAATGGTGTAAACCCACATGTGACCCAGTAGAAGATTATAATCAAGAGGTCCATCGATACATTATACTTCTATAGATACAATCTTTCCCCCTAATTCCACTTGTAAATAATTCAAAATACCATAAGGCTTATATGTTCTTCCATTAAAATATTTTAGTGTGGTGGATGACTGACTAAGTTGAGGAAAACCGATCGCCTTCCAGAAAGACATAGACATGATGTAGTTTGAGGCTCCTTCGTTCACATTAGAATGATGAACATTCTTACCATGGACGACAACCTGGATCATAAAGGAAAATTGAGATGGAAATCGGGGTAAATAGTTATCATGATTGAAAATAACTAGGTTGGAATACGAAGGATCTACACATCTGTTATATGAAAGAAAGTCCTTTTTCTAGGCGGGGCATTTTTGCAACACCTCGAGGGTCAACATATATGATGGATATTGAACCAATTCCTCAACTACGTTGTAATTTTGAGTAGACCTAACATGAGGGTTGAAAGCTTAATTATGAATAACACTCTTCAGAGACTTATTAGTTAACTCCATAGGAATCAAAGGTGGAGGAGGATTGGATAGAGGTGATGTCAAACTGGCAGGTTGATCAATAGCCTGACCATTCATAAGATTCACATTACCATTTTCCTTATTCTGATTAGCCACCATAACATCATATTTATGCTTCGTGGAGTAAAGCATCAAAATTGTGTTAGAGGAAGATGGGTCTTGAGCAACCATATGGGTCTCCTGATTGGGAAATGGGTCAGTCAACATGGCGGGAGAAGTGGAGGTTTTCAGAAATTGATTCACTTTTGCGCGATGAGGATAGTCATGAGTAAAGTTATCCTCGTTGCAATTCAAGCATGGGTAGTTAGGCTTTTGTTTTTCATCAGAGGACTGATTTGTTTGTTTATGCTGCAGTGAAAAATATTTCTTCTTTTTTCCTTTCCATTTCCTCTTACTTCCTAGTTGTTATTGGGATTTTCCTTTATCAGATGAACCAAAATTTATCTTGAAAGAAGAATCTGCAAGAGGATTGGATGAATATTTTTGGGCAGAATCAGTGAGAGCAACACCAGATGGTTTGCTTACTGTCTGCGAACTGGCAGAACCAATGATTTCATCTGCAACATGAGATTATTTACCAAGAGTGGAAGGAACAATTTTTGAAGGTCTCATAGCATCTCGTATCTTTTCATAGAGCATGCCAGGTTGGGTATAAATGATTTCCAAATACTGAGCATGAGTAATTACTTTTTCTTCAGTAATGAATTCACCTTTGGCTACATCCTCTGTGATAGATGGAAACAAGGATTTAATAAACCATTCCACTAACAATTGATCCAGAAGAAAGGTCTTAACCAACCGAAGATGACATCGCCACTCATGAATGTGATCTGAAATAAGAGTGGCTTTAGATTTTTAAAAGCTAGTCAGCAGTTTCTTTCCAGTTTTATATTGAATGGGTAACTGGAAATGCGCAAGGAAGGTGGTAGTAAGGAACTGAAATCGTGAAATGAAACTCTAGGTAACTCAATGTACCATTTAATTACGGTACCTATAAGAGTACATTGGAAAAGAAGTAACTGTATGGAATCATCATTAAGGGAGTTTGAAGAACACCATAGATGATACATTGTGACATGAGTTGATGGGACTTCTCTAAGATTACCATTGAATTTTGGGATATTGGAAGGAAATTTGGTGGGAATTATTGACCACCAAGGCTAATGAGCAATGGGATCATTTGTAAGTCGAGTCAAATATGGAAATTAAAGAGTCACCACAAAAGGTAACTGTCGCATTAAATCCGGTGAAGGATATCCTGGATAAGAAGGAACAACTTGAGCAACATGTACTTATGTTCCAAATAAGGAGGGTTCTGAGAAAGAGGAACCTGGGAACCATAATAAGGAGGATTATGGTAACCAACATATGCATAAAATTGCTGATCAGATCTAGGATAACCTTGCAAAGGCTGGAATGGTTGGGTTTAGATGTATTGGCCTTGAAAAGGCACTTGAGGAATTCCTTGATGGGGTCTATACTATTGCCAAGCGGGATTTTGCATCATCCCAACATAAGGTGGGTTCGATTGGGACTGCCCCATACTATACACATTTTTTCCTGTTAGAATTTGAGGAGTACCTTACCCATGATGTTGAGATTGTAAGGTACCTTGTAAAGGTTGGGTAAGTGGAACCTAAGAGGCACCAGATACTGACGAAATAGGTTGTGATGCAACAACAACCTGTAAAGGTTGGCTTACATGTATTTGAGCTTGTTGAGGTATTAAAGGATGTATAGGAATTTGAGATGAAGATGGCACAGGTTGAGGATTCAACAATAAGTCCCAAAATGAACCAGGTTGGACGAGAAAATAAGGTTTCCAAATACTAGCAGCCATCCCAGGATAAGGAGGATTATAATAAAGCTTATTACCATCTTGAGTTATACCCACAATAGGTTTCCCCCTTGCCAAAGGAGGAGGGGATGATGGGGGCAAGTGTGATCCAAATGGAGGGTACCCAACATAAGGAGAGTTAGGATGCTGAAGATAACGCTGCCCACTAGCATAAGGGCCAAACTATTGTTCAATTGTAGGTGTAGGTGGAGGAGAAGGAGCAGGTTGAGTGGAATTCATAAGAGAAGTACCAAATGGAATTCCCGAATTAGATGACATGGGAGAGGTCCAAGGACTGGAAGCTTCACCAGAGAAGGTACCAGATAAAGATTGATAACCAGGTGGGACAGATGGGTCACCATACAGATGTGTTTCTGGTGACATCACAAACCTAGATGAGGAAGACACATTTGATGTCTCAACCATAGTGGTGGAAACAAGCTAAGAGGTCAGATCAGATCCAACCATGGTTAAAAATCCCACTAAAGATTACTTCGAGAGATCTGCGAGTGAGTCTAAAGAATAAGGTAAAAGAGTTTTTTCTAGAGTTTGAAGAGGACTAGTCTGATAAAAATGGAGTCAACCCCAATGAACATGAGTAGATGGATCTTCTTGCAATATCTCTTCAATACTCACAAGTTCGTATGGAAGAGGTTCACCGTCAGGTCAAGGATATATAGGTGGAGGTTATGTCTGAGATAAAGGAAGAGAAGGTGAAGGACCTGAAGTAACAGGTGAAGATGGCCGAGGTTCCTCAAGTTCAAAAACCTTTGGAAGTAAAGTATCTGACTCAAGAAAGTCAGGTTCAATAACCTCAGGCAATAAGGTTTCAAGGACTTATGTTTCGATTGTGTCAGATTCACCAACAAGAGTAGATGTAATCTCGTGGTCAGAACTCAAAGGGACAGATGATTATGGTGGATCAATTTCAGGAGGAGGACTAGAAGTGGTTCCTAAATTTCCAGATTCAGTATTTTTTGTCTTCTTATTCTTCTAACGATGACTAGGAGTAGCCTCTGGTGGAAGAGGATGCTTATTTTTCATTCTACGCGAACTATGAGGTGGGGGATTTTTCTCTTCCATGTTGGATTAAATGTTTTTATAAATTAATACAAAAATAAATAAAAAAGAGGGTAATCTAGGCATAAAGTATTACCAAGCAATCGTGAATTGCAGTATTCACCTTGGAGAACCAAGGACTTAACGTACGAAAACCAATCTCCCTAAATGTTGTGTTCAATGTATCACGATATACAAGACAGCCAACTCGGTTACCTATGGTGAGAATAGAAACCCATAGGGGACTCCAAAAATATACTCGACGATACGTGGGAGTGCAGTCTGTAGTAGTGTTGTCTAATGCATAATTGTTTCATGAGAACGTTCCCATATAATTTACGTGTGTGGAGCACCATATAATATACCCAAAGCTACGTGGAGAACATTTTTATACACTCACCTACGTGGAACGATATTTCACCCCCCAAGTTGTAATGCTGGAAAACAACGACAACTGCTACGTTTAACGACGTCGGAACACGTCTCTAGCCTAGACCTCTAAATGTTTGTGTTAATGTTACAAATTATCCTTAGGTTGATTCAATAATTTTTACTATTTACCTTTGATTAAGTTTCATTTTTGGGGCTCACCGCAAATGTCACTTGAATATCCCAAAATGAAAACTAGCATGAGGAAATGAAATCTTTCTTATTCAATGAAAATCTAACTAGGGAAGGGAAGAGAGAAAGTGTACGCAGTAAATAATATGCAACACACAATGTGCAAAATGAAATCCCTTTCCAATGCAATTGTTTCAGTTTCAATGCATACACAAAACCCTAAATGCCAATGTAAATATTTTTCTTTTCAAGTCTCTTAATTTTTTAAAATGAAGAAAACTAAGATGCAAAGTTTAACCACTAATTCAAATAAACTTTTTCGAATGAGGACTAGAACAACAATTCATCCAAGCAACCAATGATCAAACAAAATCAGTTTGAAAGCAACCTAATGATAAGAACAAATGAAATTATTTAAAAAAACCCTTGCCAAAGGTATCAAAACAAAATAAAACCAAATGGAGACTTCAAAGGGAACACAAGACACTCAGAGACTCGAGGAAAGACAACTGGAACAAGGCTAATCATAGAGAAAATCAAGATAAATGAAAATTCATGCATGAACATGGGCCAACACAAGTGCAGAAGATGCACTAGTGCCTTGCAATACAGACACAAATAGGGTTTTGCAGAGGTTCAATGCTCTTTCCCTAGACCAGAGGGAGCGTTGGTCAAGAATAGGAGAGTTCTGACACAAATTTTGCAACTGAGACTCATTGAAAGGTCTTTCTAGGTCTATTTTTGACTGAAGATGATAGTGAATGTCTGAAAAAGAGGTGAAACAAACACTAAGGACAAAGAAACCACCAAAGGAATATATCGTTCCCCAACAGGGTCGCCAATTTGTTATACAGAATCTATGACTTCAAATAGAAGTATCATCCCTAGATTGGGTGGCTTATCCTAGAACAAAAGAAAGACAAATAAGCTATTGTTTCCCTTAAAGTAAATACATAATGGGATGAATCCTACCTATGATCCGTCGTATGCTTAACTCATTTCTTGGCTTGAATGCTCCAATCCTAGCTCTCATTGCTATAATTAGAACCTGCACAATCATACAACACAAGCCAATGATCTACGATACCTATGTAGCATCATCTAAATAATTCGTTCGATGGATTGACATGGCATAGAAATACATGAAATCATAACATCATATATAGGAAAACAAATAACTATTTGCATTAATATAAATGGAAGGAGTTACAACCAGAAATATGAGTTGATATTGTAGAAGAGCTCCTCCAAGTTAACTTGTTCCTTATTTGTCACAAAGTGCACCTCTAATCACCCTAATGCATGGAATGATATCTCTTCACAACAACAACATGAGGGTGGAATTATATCTCCAAAAATCCAACCTATAGCTTGTGGATGGCCATAAATATATAGAATAGGAGAGTAAGTTGGGAGTTCTTATCCATTTACCAATCTAGGGCTTGAGATCCATTCTTGATAGGAGGATGGGATCAAGGGACAAGGGATGGAAAATCTAAGGTAGGATAGGATAAGATCTGATTTTTTTTTATCTGAGGTAAGTAGTTGTAACAAATTCTAGAAGCTTCTGGAAAAAAAGGCTTCCAAAATCTCTCTGTTTTTCTCGAATTTCTAGAACCAATGCAGGTGCATAGTGGAGCAACCTGTAGGTGATCAATGCAGACCACAATGGAGCAACATGTAGGCGAACGTTGACCAGTAGGAGCCCAGGGAGGGTTGGTCCTTAAAATGACTAAAACAAGGTGTTTTTAGGCAAAAAATTTGGGATATGAGAGTGTCATGCATAGGGATTTGTGCCATGATGATGTAAAGGGGTAAAAGTATGTTGATTGATCCAATTTGTAGGCCAATTGACTATATGTGACAAAATGGCCTATAAAACTCTTATTGTGATCTTGTTGCATTTTCAACAATCAATGCAAAACCTCCAAGTCCCATACTTATTCACGAAAAAAGTTCGGGCACTACATGAGGGAACACTCAATCAAATGAAACCCTTCTTCATAATGTTCATTTTTTAGGATCTCCTTTGGTTTTTAGGGATTCTTTTTAGTTCCATGCCTTGAGAAATTCATTGCACCATTTGACGTGGTCTAGGGATTTTGTCATTGTTTTGGCTTTAACTCTTTTCCTCTAAATTTTGATGAGATATTAATTCCATTAGTGAATTGAGATTAGTCTTCATCCTCTTAATGTAGTGTATTTTATTCTTATACTTGTTTGAGACTATTACCTCATATACATCAGAGAGTTTCACTTTCTTCCAAAAATACTCTAGCTACATTTGAGCATTTATAGGATGTTGTCATAAGGATGAAGTGAACATATGTGGTCACCTTATGAACAACCACCATGATTGAGTCAATTTTTCTATAGCTTGGAAGGACATGAATGAAAAATAAATGGTAACTGTTTATTATTTCCACTCATTACTTTATAAAGGTTGTAGAAAGATTGAAATTTATTCATAGTCTAGATTGATATTTGGCCTTTCAAGTATCATGCCACATAATTAATAGCTTTTTTCTTCATCCAAATCCAAAATTAATATTTCTACAAATTAGTACCGTCTTTTGATATCATGAATGGCTTGAGTGGGGTGCATCATAAACTTCAAACGTTAAAGTCATTTTGAGTTGTAAACATTTTAAGATGTGCCTCCATCCTTCGTATAACAAAACACCTTCTAGGGTTAGCTAATGCCCATCATGTATTGTCAAAAGCTTGACCACTTTTCTATATTTCTCATTGGTCTTCATAAAATATGACTTTACTTCTTTACATGAATCATCATTATATTCGTAGGAAAGTTTTGATAAGGGCTAAGACTAGAATAAATTTATCTAACATCTCCTTCTCTTGCTAAGGTTTCTGAAATCCCCTAATTTTATCCTTTATTTATTTGGTGTAAGTGTCAGGTGGCAAATTACCCTTCAACTTAACACAATTTACACTTTGTTTCTTTACTAACAATTTAGACATATTTGATGGCTTTAACGTTAGACAAGAGACTCATTTGGCGCTCTGGTTTTGTGGATATTGTGTTCTCGGCCTCCCGCTGAGGGCCTCAATCCTAGTGTGTTCCCACCGCTGGTTTGGCATGTTTGTCGGTTGGGATCATTTTTATTTTTGTGCTCCTCCCTTTGCGTGGTGGTTGAGATTTCTTTAAGTTTTTGGTGGCTGCACGTTCCCTCTGCGGGACTCTTCCTTGTTGGGGGATCCCTTTCCTTATGGTGTTTTTTTTTGTGCTGGGCAGGGTGGACTTGTTTGATCGGAACTATAATGGAGGTGCCAGCCCAGGTGGGCCTGGGGCTGGCTGATATTGCGACATTTAACTCCATGGTGGCTTCTGCTCCCAGGTTTCAAAAACAATTCCCTTCTAATTTTGTCAAGATGGTTGAGGAAATGCCAAAGATTGTGATAAGTCCCCCTTAAGCACGCTCTCGTTCCTTGCAACTGGCTGATCGGGGTCTGATAGGTCAGATCATGGGGCTTTGTCCTTCTTCTAAGTTGATTAAAGATTGGATAGAGAAGGAATAGAATCCTTTTATCATGGGTGAGGTGGTATCTTCTTTATGTGGTAAAGGATTCTATAACTTCTATTTTTAAAATCGGTTGGACAGAGATTTGGTGTTCAAGAGCGGCCCATACTTCATGGGCACTCAGGGTCTGTATTTAGACAGGTAGATCCCAATATTTAATCTGGAATGTGATGTCCTTTCTTTGGTCCCTGTTTTGGTGAAGTTTCCTTATCTCCTCCTGCACTGTTGGAAAGATGCAACCATTCGACAGATTGGGAAATATCTCAGAAATTATATTGATTGCTCTGAGTCTAAGGACGACCTATTCTATTGTGCAAGGATTTGTGTGGAGGTTGACTTGGAAAAGGGCCTTCTAGTGGCAGTCAATGTTTTTATGGATATTTGGATGCATGTGCAGAAGGTCGATTACAATCAACTCCCTTTTAAATGTAATTTGTGCCATGAATATGGAAACTTTACTAAAAGATGCCCAAAATTCTCAGAAAACAGGGAAAAATAACCAAGGGATACAAATGAACAATGGAAATATGTTAAAAAAAAGGGAAACCCTAAGCAGAATATTGTTCCAAATCACATTCCTACTTTCGCGGCAATGAGCCCAAGCAATAAAACCCCTCCCCCTACTGGGGCCTCGCCTTGGTGGGGGGATCGGGTCAAGAGGGGGTGAATCATTTTGCTGTCTTAGATTCCTATCTAGGGGCGGGTTGATCTCCCTCCCCTCTTCAAATAATACCTAAAGATGTGGTCGCTGAAGCTGCCATCATTTCCATAGCCTCAACAAAACAAAAGGAAGTTAGCTCTAGTCTTGAAACAACCAACAATACAGAAGAATCCTCATACGAAGAAGAAGAATAAGAAGGTTTCTTATCGTCAAAGGAAGTACCAGGAATGACTATTCCTCCGAGCTCTGCTAATGAGAACTCAAAAGGCACAAGGGCCAAGGAATTGGAAAGGAAGGTTAGAAGATTAGGTGGGAAATCAAACAAATAAATAAGGCGGGAAAAAACCGAAAAAGACAAAGAAATGGGATTTCAACATACAATCCCTCGCCAGCTTGCAGGATTAAGGAATAAAGGTGGGAAAAAAGGAAGTAACATTGGCCCATTCAAAGGGGTGGCATCCAATAAGAAGTAAGAAATGAATATAATCTCCTAGAATTGAAGGGGAATAGGGTGTGGAAAAAGAATGATGGAAGTCAAATCTCTAATCCAAAAGGAAATACCAGTAGTCTCTCTTCTTCAGGAGACAAAGTTGGGAGAGGCTAAAATTCTCTCAATTCAAAGTAAACTTTAGAGCCACAACAAATTGGTAGTAGTAAGCTCGATATGAGCTTTAGGAGGGCTCTATACTATGTGGAATCCAATGAATCTACATTTGGTAAGCTCTTTAAAAACCACTACTGGATAGCAACTACTTTCAACATATTAGAAGTGAAACATACCGTGATAAATGTGTATATTCCTGTCCATTTCCGAGAGAAACAAGAATGTTGTAAATCCTTGATGGAGTTATAACACTATGAATTTGGTAGAAATTGCATTTCAGGAGGATAGTTCAACACCATTATGGGAAGACATGAGAAAACGGGTGACAAAAAAGTAAGGGATGCCCTCCAGGAGAATATGGAGGATATTATTATATCCCTGAATCTATCTGATGTAAAGCCTAAAACATTTATATATACTTGGAATAACAAAATTGTAGGGTCGGGACACATAACAACCCGACTTGATAGGTTTTTTTGCCTTAGATAGTCTGCTTTCTTTGGACCGTTGTCCCATCCCATCAACCTTGGCCCTATCCCTTTTTGGTTCTCCCCCCTGTCGCTAGATTCTCCTGGATTTCTGGACGTGGTCTCCCTTTCATGGTTGGGCTAGGTGGAGGGAAGCCTTGTCACTATGTGGGAATCAAAGATCAAGAGATTGAAAGAAGATATTAAAAATTGGATAAAATAAAATAAATTAGTAAGACAATGTGAAATAAAGGAAGTGGAAGAGAATCTTGTCTCCATTCAGGGAAAAATGGAATCCTCCCAAGTAGTCCTATCATATTTTAAAAAGGAAACAAAAGCCTTCAAATCTATCCATGTTAATCTTAGAAGAGAAGAAGAGTATTGGAGACTGAAATCGAGAAACAACTGGCTAGTGGTCGGTGATAGAAGCAAAAATTTCTTCCACAATCAAGCCAAGTTCAGGGAAACAAAAAACAACACTGCTCAAATTATTCATGAGGGGCAGATATTAAAGAATTTTGAGAAAATAATGAGAGATGCAATGGATTCTTTCCTGGAAGATATTCCTACCTTGGTAACATTGGATATGAATAAAAAATTGACCTCTGCTCCTTCAGCTGAGGAGATAAAGGCAGTGGTTTTTTGTTTCTCCCCTGACAAGGCCCCTAGGCCAGATGGGTTCTTGGCCAGTTTATATAAAAAAATTTGGGGTGTCATCGCAAAGGACCTTTGTAGAATGGTGGGCTATTCTTTCAAGAGATGTGTAATGGGAGGGGGAATAAATACTTCCTTTCTGGCCTTAATTCCAAAAGAGTCAAATACCTCCTCTTTTTCTCAATTTTGTCCTATATTACTATGTAAAGTATCATATAAAATATTCTCGAAGTTGTTGGCCTCACGTCTCAAACCTCTTTAGCCTTTGTTGTTTTCGGTCAATCATGGTGGTTTTGTTCCTGGTTGGAATATATTTGATAATATCATCCTGATTCAGGAGGCCATTGACTCGAGATGGATAAGGGGAGATCACGGAATGATAATAAAGTTAGATATGGAAAATGCATTTGACCGGGTAAGACATGGCTTCTTGATGAAAGTTTTAAGGAAAATGTGGTTCGATGAAATCTTTATAATATCGAAGAAACTCTGTAACTTGTATCCTTGGAATGCTCCCTTGGTAAATGGAAGAGTGGCATGCCTCTTCAAAGCCTCAAGGGGGTTGTGGAAATTCTACCCTATCTCCCATTTTCTTTAGATTATTATGGCAGATGTATTGAGCAGAAAATTGGAGAAGGATCAGAATTCCCTTCTCCTTCCGAGAATAGGGAATAAAGAAGGAATCAGAATCGTTAATCATGGACAGTTTGTAGACCAACCAATATTGCTGGGAGGTGCCTCGGTGGTAATTTCCAGGCATTTCAAATGGAATCTTGACCGATTCCTTAATGCTTAGGGGGGAGCCATAAATGATTTCAAAATCCATATTTATGGCTTGAACATCTCTCCCCTTAAGGGAAAAAAAAATAGAAGAAGTTTTAGGCTTCAAAACAATAGGAGACTGGAAAGATTTCAATTATCTTGGGGTTCCTATATTCTTAAGAAGAACCGCTCCTTATGCCTGGTAGAAAGTCATGGACAAAATCAAAACAAAAATAGTTACTTGGGGAGGAATCTGGCTCAACAATGTTGGGAGGGCTATCCTGGTGAAGTCGACGTTGTCCGTGGTCCCTCTCTACTAGTTCTCCACCTTGCAAGCTCCAAAGTATGTTCTACACCAACTTGGGGTTTATATAAGGAAATTTATGTGGGAAGGAGGAAAGGCAGAAACCAACAAATATCATTTGGTGAACTGAAAAACTATAAGAGTGCCCAAACAATATGGAGGGTTAGGATTAAGAGATCCTATGTTCGTCAATAAGGTTATGGGGGCCAAGATATATTGGATCATGGTTGTGAAAAGGTATCTTTGGTTGTTGAAGGTGATGCAGGAAAAGTATATCACTCAGCACAATGACAGGTTGGTGCATTTGGAAGCCTCGCAAGGCTCTCCAATTTGGAAACTTGTGAGATTCTCCTCTGACATAATAGAGAGAAACGTTTGTAAAATCCCGAGGTGAGGAGATACAAAAAAAATATTTTCGGACTCGATTTTGGGAATGCAACCTCTGGGAGTGGAAATATCTCTCAACCCTCTCAAATATCATATGATTCAACATGGCTTTGATCACCTAGACCAAATTTTTTAATGGGACCTCTAGGGGCGTTGGTTGGGATAGAGGCTGGAAAATATCCTGACATAGTTGTTCCCTTTAAGAGATAAGTTGTTTAAGAAATTAAGAGGCTTCGCCCCTGTTGCATACTCAATGGAGGATAGCTGGGACTAGAAAAAGGTCGATTTAATGGTAAAATAATTATGCTCACACCTTTTGTTCAATGCCCAAATCTCTCCAAAATCTGCAATTTGGAATAAAATTTAGAACACAAATGCAATCCCAATGGAAAACTTTTCCTATTGGTAGCTAGGACATAAAAAATCTTCATAGCAGAAAATTTACTAAAAAGAGGCCACATTGGGCCATCGAGATGTCCTCTTTATGAAAATTTTGAAGAGTCCATTCCCCACCTCTTCCGTCATTTCCAGTACATAAAATAAGTTTGGGCAATTACTCTGGGCTCGCTACTCCTCAGAACTAGGTGGCCTTCGGATCTCCTTAAATTTTTTGACTCTTGGCCCAAATTTTACTTGGGCTCCCTTCAGGCCAAAAACATCCTTAAGGAGATTTTGATTGCTCTTCAAAAATATGTTTGCTGGCATATATGGCTATGAATAAATAAAGAAATCTTTAGAGTGTCTCACATGACCACTAGAATCACTTCCCTCAAAGGGTTATCGTCACGTATGGAGTTTCACCGCCCGAAAGTAGATCCTTCCTTGGATTTGGTCGAATTAGCATGGATCACCCCCCTGGGTCGGCTTGGTGGCATCTCCATCTCAAGTAAAAATTTCTCGTGCTCAACCTTCTTGGTTTCTCAGACTGTCTGCTGAAGGACGAATAAATTGGAGGCAAGCTACGAAAATATGGATATTTTAATTTGATGGGGCACCAAAAGGAAACCCTGGGGTGGAAAGAGGGGGAGGTATTCTCATTAATACCGAAGGAATCATAGAAGACATATTTGCATGAGGTCTGGGAAAAAATACGAGAAATCAAGCCGAGGATTATGGATTGTTCTTTGGGCTTACATTGGCTCTAGAAAAAGGGAATAAAATACATGTCTATCCTAGGGGACTCTCTAACTATTATAAAGCATATGAATTACAATACATTAGCACAAAAATAAAAATTGAACCAAACCATCAAGAGAATCTAGGGAATGAGGCCCCTCTTTGGTCAAATATAGTTCTATCATATTCTTAGAGGATAAAATAAGGAGGCGGATTAGCAAGCCAATCTGGCCCGCAAAATGGCAGAAGAGAATAGCAATGTGAATGGAACTTTACCAATGGTTACAATACCCTAATGGCTGATATGAAAAATAAAACTAACAAAATAATGGTCAAGGTTAACAAGAATAAGAGAAAATTGTGGAATGATTTTGGGGAGGGGGCTAATGCTTCCCCATTTAATTCTCCTCCTCCCCTCTGTCTCCTTCCCTCCTGCCCCTCCCCCTCTCCCTCCCATTCATTCGACATTTCCTCCCATCGTTAGATGCTTGGAATTCTATTCTCCCCGTTCCTGACCATCCTCTTCCCCATCCCATCAACCCTATTTCCCCATGCCCGTTTCCCCTGCCTCATGGAGCCTTATCTCAGCGGGCTACCAGATCAGTTCAGATGCGTGCCAAATGGATTTGGCCATGTGAAACACCTTATGGTTGTTCAAGTTTTTGGACAGAGGAAATGGTTTTTAATATTCAGATATTCCCCTGGTGCCAATGTATTCATGGTGAAGGCATGTGAAACATAGGAGAATTGGAGTGGAATTTAATCATCCTGTGCTAGTGTGGCCCGTTCGTGGAGGGGAATTCGATTCTATACAAGATGAAGGTCGCTTCAATGAGAAGAAGAGTAATGAATATTTGTGGATAATCTTGTGACATGACCTCAATCCATGACCCCTACTGCAATTCTAGGAAAAGTATTTTCTATGTATGCAGGTGTTTTAGTCTATGTCCTTGTCAGATGAATGGTTTAGTCTCTGCCCTGAGTTTTCTCTACTTCTCAACCAAGTGGAAAGGCTCGGGAGGTTTTGGTGGTCGGGGTCGAGGAAAGTTTTGGGTCCTCTGTTTGTTTGTGATTCAAAAGGGTAGTTGAGTGTTGTTGTAGTGTGTTAGTAAGGTGGTCTTTGCTTGTGTTCCTAGGTCCACTCTGGTTTCAGATTGTGTTGCGGCTGTGGGTGGTGTGGGGAATTGTGGTCGTTTGTCATTTGTGCGATCGTGGAATTGTTGGTTTGGTGTGACCTATCACAGGTGGTGGTTCTTGGTAGCTTTTTATCCTGTGTATCCGAGGTGTCTCATTCTTGGACCTATGAATGCAATGAGTCACTCGGAGGAAGGGAACTTTGTTTCAAGCTCTTAGGGCCACTGCAAGCCTTGAACTGGAATAATGTCGGGGAGTATGGGGAAATATTGTGGCCGACTCCTCGCCTATTGTGCTCATTGCATCAAATATCATTCAAAAATTGAAGATGGTATGACATTAATACAAATGTATTTGCACCAATAACAAAAGGAAACATTGGAGATGCAGGAGCAACAACTGAAGAAAAACGAAAGATCCGCCAAATGGAGGACGAAATTGATGCACTGCAGTGTGAAATTGAAGATATTCAGTTCAATTTGAAGGATAAAAGCATGAAAACAGAGGAAGAATAAACCAGAATCGATCTCAATGTTTCGACAACTATGGAGGATTGACTGGTTCAATGGGTCCCTTTTTTGTTTTTTTTGCTAGTTTTTTTATGCTACAATGTAAATGTAAAATGTCATTGCAATAGTTTTGTCGGATGTACAACAATAGACATGTAGTAAAGGAGAATTATGTAATTTTGGGAATGATAAGCCTGGATAGGTTAATAAGCAAGAATATTTTGTTGCCCATAGATGGATATGAATTGATACAGTAAAGATCCTGGGTTTTGGCCACATATGGTCGCAAATTAATACAATATTACTAATATTTCCTATAAAAACAAACAACGCAGACATTAAAAACAAGTCATACTCACTTAAAATTATATATATATATATATATATATATATATTTAAATTTTATAGTGACCAACCCTTAAATTTGAACCCAATAAACAATGTACTAATGTTGTCAAGGATTAAAACAACACTAGCCCAACTTCAAGTCATACGTGTGTAGTTCCCGAAGTAACTCTTTAACTTGTAGAATTCATAAGCCACAAACTTCCCATATTACATAAGTAACAAACTCCTGAAATTGATGCAAATCACAATTTCCTTATAAGTATTTGGCATGGTTAGAATCAAAGCATCAATGAAGTTATATTTAAGGCTTTGAAATATTTCTTCACATTTGTTGTCACATTCAAATTTGGCACTTTTCTTTTGTAATGAAGTGAGAATGTTGTTTAAGTTAGAAAAATCTTAATCAATTTTTTATAATACCTCATAATCCCATAATTTTGGATAGGTGGTGACTTCTTGATCTCCTTCATCTTATCAAACTCTACTAAAAGTCCCTCCTTAAAAATCACGTCGCAAAAATTTATTCTCACTCTTATAAATGTTATGCTTATTTAACTTTGTATATAACTTGTATTTCTTACTTAACTTTGTATAAAAGTTGAATTTTCTATGATATGAATCTTGTGGGATAAGATCTAGGAGGCCTGAATGTTGAGAGAGGAGGATAGAAAACATACAGATTTTCCATGAAACTAATCACAAGAACAATGAAAAACATGCAAGAAATGAATACATCACAAAAATATGGAGAGAGAGAGAGAGAGAGAGAGAGAGAGAGAGAGAGAGAGAGAGAGAGAGAGAGAGAGAGAGAGAGAGAGAGAGAGAGAGAGAGAGAGAGAGAGAGAGAAGCATAATTCCATTAAGAAGAACTAATACATGCAATGACCGCTCCTTCTCGACCTTCACTCTCTTTCTATTTCCATATTATAGGTGTATTTTTTATTAATTATGGTTTACTCCGTAAATTGCATAATTATCAAGTTCCTTTTTAAAAAATATGACTTTGTGACTTAGCTGGCATCAAAACTTAGACTGTAGTCTCCCTAAGATTCAGATAAATCCTCCCCTCTTGGAAAATTATGGTCCCCATCATTCACTCATGCTAAAAAAGAAGAGGAACCACATGATGTTTAATGTATCGTCATTATTACAATATGTTATGTGCTAGTGAAAATAAGGGTTTTGTGTTCTAACCAATAATTGTGGGATGTGGATTGCCCACTACCATCATGAGTACAATGTGCCAAGTTCCAATGTAGAGGAGGGTTTTTCGTGTTTAACCCATAACCATGGGTTTTGGGATGACCCATAACTCGGTTGGAAATGACAATATTGGAGAAAGGTTTTGTGTGGTTTACCCATAACCGTGGATTTGTGGATGACCCATAACCTTGTTTGTTTTTGAAATTTTCTAGCAATGGACCTTTCCTACAACTTTGTTGATAGGTGATGAAATGAAATTTTGTCAAAGATCCTTTTGAGGTATTTAAGATACCTTTCCTAATATTCTCACTTTGTAATGGCCCATGAAGTGAGAAAATCATCTTGAAACTAAAGATACGCACAATTGCACTGCTTTATATACATGTTTGACTTCAATCACTGATATTTCTTAAACCCGAAAATAAAATCAAATTCTATACCTATTGGAGCTAACAAAAAAATCCTTTAAAATGAGATATTGTGCACCCTTTGAAATTGTTTATAAATGTCATGGCACTTGCATGAAGTTCACTGGATATTGTTGCCCTACATTCCATCCATTATTGTGCTTCTATGGCAGCCATACCATTATGGGCAGGCCAAGAAATGGATGAAATGAGCTTTCCCAAGCTTCTAGATGCTTCATACACATTTTTTTAATCTATGGCATGGTTGTATAAATACACAATAACAATGAATGTGAAGAGACCAAGTGAAGAGGGCCATAAAAGATGTTAAGGGTGTGCATAGCAACCTGGGTTGCTACAAAGGGCATGAAACCTATGTGTTGCAGATCAATGGATGTAGTGAATCACTGCAAGAATTTTCTTGTAATGTGAATGAATATACATGAGTAGAAAACAATATAATTATTGTGGACCAACTATGATACTTATAGTGTATGGCCCAACAAATGGACTTCAAATGTGCCAAAAGGAGGTTGGAGATTGCTACAAAACTTTGAGATTGAAATATGCTTCAAATCATGGTTTCCATGGAGTGGTTACTTTCTATGATACTAATGATTTGAATCTTTGGGGCTAAGATCCTGGAGGCTTGAATTTTGAAAGAGGAGGAGAAGAAACATACAGATCTGTCATGAAACTAATCACAAGAATATTGATAAAAATATGAAAAATGAATACATCACAAAAATATGAAGAGAGAACGAGAATTGGAGAAGAAGAATTCCATTAAGAAGAACCACTACATGTAATAAGGACAATTTGGTACCCCTTGATCTAGGTGGATATTGGTGACCACCTGCCTATTCTACTAGCTCACAACATAATTTTCCTATTTTGGCAGTTTTTTATTTTGGTAGTTTCTAGGTCCTAAACTTTCAAAGCTATTTTGAGGCCCTAAATGGCATTTTTTGTTGTTGCAAAAATGGGACCATGCTACTATTTCCAATAGTTGAAAAATGTACTCCTTGGATAGACCTTTCCAATGGTCTATCGTGTGTGCCAAGCAATCATATGGAAAAGTTATAACCCCAGGAAGTTGACATTCCAACTTACCCCATCGAGGCCCATATGCCTTTGGCGCTTCATTTACTAGGGTTAGGTTTTTGGATGTTTAGTGTTTCTCATTTCTTCTTTAGGATAAAAAGGATGTTAAGCCTCGTTGTAACATAGTTTAACAAGGCACGTAGCCATCACATCTCTTCCCAGATATAAGCTACCATCGTTCGAGCTAGTTTGCTTTTCTTCTACATGTATAATAATTTCAACATTTTATATTTATTAATTGAAGTCAAGTTTCATTGCATCCATGTGTTTTAGTTATAAATTTATATTTTGTTCCCTTCATAAATTTGGACCAGTGCTATCAAAGTGTACTGCTCTTTCTTTAATTTTTTGTGCACGTCCCTAATGAGGTTGGGGTATAAGGAGTTGGGACCCAAACTACCTGAGCCCTTGAAAAACCATCCTCATGAACCTTGATGGCCTCCCATGGTGGAAGAAAAAAAATACAATGGAGCAGGATATCATATCAAATTGATGTAAGAAGAAGCCCTTGAGTGAATAGGGAATGAGACAATGGATGAATTTTCCCATATCCTTTGATGAATGCCAATAAGCGATGCATCTTCATCAAGTGGCAACCTTGGAGGTGTCACCCCATTTAATGATCCGAACTTAAAACAAGAACACAATAGAATACAAATGTAACAAAAAATACAGAGATGCAATAGAAATAACACTTCATTTCATTAATATCAAATAACTGAGATATGCTTACATACATAATGGAAATAAACTAGCTCAGGTGATGGTAAATTTTCTCTGAGAAGAGATGTGGCGGCTACATGCCTCTTAAATGTGTTACAATGAGGCTCAAGGGCATTTTTATTACTGAAAAACAAGGTAAAAATCTTAACAACCAAAACCCTAACCCCATGAGATGGAACACAAAGAGTTTGTGGGCCCCATTGGGTTAGTTGGGCATCCAACTTCTTAGGGTCGTAACTTGGTCATATTATCTCTATTTGGCGCGTACAATACCTCGGTTGAAATATCTCTTCGATTCATGGCAGGACTGTAGCTATGATGGCAGCAAGCTGCAACAGGCCTGTTGTGGACCTAAAAAAACATCGCTTAGGGGGTCAAAATTTCTCCGGAAGTTTAGGACCCGAAAAATTGCTAAAAATAGTAAATGATGATATAAACAAGGAAACCGATGAAACCGACTGGAGGTCTAGGTGGAATAGGAGGGTGGACACCAATATCCACTAGATCATTTAAGGTACAAGTTAATTTTGATATTACTACATTTGAAGGTCAGATATATGCATACGATCTAAGAAAATGGTCTGATAGAAGGATATTTTTCGGTCCATATTTTTTCTAATAGAGAAAATATTACCTTTACACTCTTTAAGGATACCCCCCATGTCAAGGAATAATGGGAAACTTATTGTGAGTAAAAGGCCTCAGAGGAATCCACACTATTTTCATTCGAAATCATGAGTCTTTTAGGGATGTTGTTAAGGAACAATATTACCTTGCTGGAAGCAGCAAAGACCAGTACATGCGATAGACCACACCACGGAAGAAAGGGACAAAGCAGTGCCAGAGTTCACAAATATATTTTATACCTTGCACACCAATATGGGTATCAAATACTCTTGAGTGACATATGGTGTTCAAGTATCGTGGTTTTCTACACATATACATCCAGACAGAAATGGAGCTCTTTGACACATCCTCACTTGGCACAACATACTGACATGTTGTCAAAATTGAGTAAAAACTTAAATAGAAGAAGTGATACTTTGGATATTTTAATCCTTCTTAGTAGAAGCAGAGTAAGGGCATACCTAAACTGTAGAATAAAGGATGGATCTAGGGTGGACCACCTTAGGACAACCCATTGAAGTTTCAAAGAAAGAATGATAATGGGAAGATGAAGAAAGACACGATAAAGTGGTGTGGGTTCCCCAAGAGGCCCACTCATAACACTAATGAATGTTGTGTAAATCCATGATTGGTGACCAAGCTAAAAGATTCATAGTTAGACATAGGTTTTGACTCTGAACTATACCTAGAAAAGGGAAAACAAATCATTGATGTGGAACCTAGTGTCACCGTTTCCACCACCAAGTTCCAACAAATTGAGCCCAAAGATCCAGTGGAAGGTGAGCGAATATTTCTCTCACAAATGTGGGTTAAGGGTACTCCACTATGTTTCATTGTTGATAGTGGGAGTAAAAAAAACAACATCTTAGCAGAGGTCATTAAGCGGTAGGGATTATTGACAACACTACACCCAAAACCATACACCCTCAGTTGGCCCCATGAATGACGAGATGTCCCCATCAGTAAATAGTGTTATCTACCCTACAACATCAAGCCTTTCAAGGACGAGGTAATGTGTGATGTTTCTCCCCTTGAATTTTATGATATTTTGTCAGGCCAACCATACTTATGGAAACGTTATGTTGTGTATGATTCTAGACCTTGTAGTGTTATTTATTATTTTGAGTAAAAACCTTCTAAGATACTAGAGGTAGTCCCCACTACTTTCATTTATTTGATCTCTATGAAGCAATGCAGTAAACTGGGAAATTTTTACTCTTCCTGATTCTCTCTCAAAGTAAGGAGAAGATTGTAGCCACATCCATGGCCTCAGGATAGGGCTCGTCCACGTAGTATAGACAAGTGGATAGATCATGGAAGAATATAAAGACAACTTCTCCTTACCTACAGGGGTATCTCTGCACTATCAGGTCAAGAATTCAATCTATCTGACCCCTAGCGCACCTCTACCCAATGGGATAATCTAGCACCACTCTCTTTGTAGAAATTATATAACATATGCATTATATATCCATATTCTCCTGATCTAACAATATTTTATCTTCTTGCTAAATACAGAATACTTCCACTGTTAATCTTTTGCGAAAATTATAAACTCAATTGCAAACACATGAAGCAATAAAAATAATCGCACATAACACAGTTGTTTAACGGGAAAGCATGAAGCTAAAAACCCCAACTATCATATATTATGTATCATGGAGATCATGTAAAAATCTCATACAAAGCTTAGTACATCAAGCTCTCAGTACAATCAATCGTCGCACACTAACAAGAAGAAATCTGCAAATCCATGCACTGATTTTTGCCACCTGATAGCCTGCCTCCACTGCGCAACCCCTACTAAAGAATAGCTATGAATGAATTCGAATTACCCTTGCCTTGACTGCACAATCCTCATTGGAAACTCCAATGTGTGTGTGATGCAATAAATGCATCACTATAGTCACAACAGATGGTCCATCTCACCCTTTAACCTACCTCTCCACTGGGTATCCACTAGAACTAACATGCACTATAGTTAACTGTTGTATTTGTTCAGTTGATTAGTGAGTTATTATTTGTGAATTAATTAACTAATTAATTCACTCCACTCTCACT
Organism: Pinus albicaulis; assembly: GCA_034641835.2. NCBI lineage: Eukaryota > Viridiplantae > Streptophyta > Pinopsida > Pinales > Pinaceae > Pinus > Pinus albicaulis. The sequence goes on along the minus strand of CM076575.1, from coordinate 1,835,144,205 downwards.
AGTGTATCATTCAGTTAGACTAGATACAACTATCTCAATTGAGTTAAACTGAATAACAACTCCATGAACTACTCTTCCAACTCTGTCATAACTTTGCCACTTCAGTTCTGACTGAGTCCTCCATGCATGAACCACCATTAAACCCTAGGAATTGCATAATTCCTTCAGCCCACTGATTTTCCAAATATGTATACTAAAATTAAGTGCTCCAAGAGAATAAGTCGATATTTAGAGTCTGATTATTATTAAGGGCTAATAATAATCGACACTTCTATTTTTAGATCGACCATCTATAAATAGACTTCACCCAATCTTCTAAAAATATAATTTCATCTATTTTTCCAACTTGACCAACCATCCACAAATAACATCTTACAACTTCTGAAATATGATCACCATGTATAAAAATAGACATAGTCTAAAAATAGACTTGCACCTAAAAATAGCTCGCGGGCCCACTTAGTGAAGGCGACTGATTTTCACTAGGCTCCATCATCTTGTTGAATCTCAACACTCCCTCTCAACAAGATAGGGATTATCCTTAACCATGATCCTACCTCTATGGTATTCGAATTTGCTCCTGGTGAGCGCCTTCGTCAGAATATCTGCATCTTGATCTTCCGTAGGAATGTACTGAAGCAACATGATCTTCCAATGCACACAATCTCTGATATGATGAGACCGGATATCAATATGTTTAGATCTATCATGAAACACAAGATTAATCGAGATTTTAATGCAACTCTGATTATCACAATGTATCACTGTAGGATCTAAATGTGAACTGAACAAACCGACCAGGATCTTCCTCATCCAGATAGCCTCACATGCAGATTGACTTGCTGCCATGTATTATGCTTCCGCCTCACTGAGTGCCACAGATCTTTGTTTCCTATTGTACCAAGAAATTGCTGTAGATTCTATATTGAAAATCCTTCCTGATGTGCTCTTTCTGTCTGTTGGGATGCCTGCCCAATCTGCATCCATGAAGCCATGCAAATTCACCTCATCCGTCTGTCTGTACCATAATCCATACTCAGATGTGCCCCTGAGATATCTTAGGACATGCTTTCCTGCCTTCCAAAAGATCTTGGTAGGCTTAACCATCACTTGTGAAAGCTGGTTCACCACATAGCATATGTCCGGTCTTGTATTAACTAAATACATGATCGAACCCACCAACTGTTGATACACAGTGGCATCCACTACCTCTGTCGATGTAGCATCCTCTTTCCTCCAATTTCCTGGAAGAGGAGTATCAACAGGCTTGCAACCTTGCATGTGAAACTTCTCAAGTATCTCCCAAGCATACTTGCCTTGAGACAGAAACAGTTCACCTTCCCGCTGCCATATTTCCAATCCAAGGAAATAATGAAGGAGGCCCAAATCCTTCATCTCGAACTCCTTTGCAAGATCTTCCTTGCATGAGTGTATAAACTACTCATCATCCATTAGTATTAAAGCATCAACATAAAGAAAAATTATTAAAAGCTTACCCTCCACCACAATTTGATACAGGTTTGCATCTGCCTCACTCTTGGTGAAGCCAAGTCTAGTGAAATAGCTGTCGATCCGTGTGTACCAAGCACGAGGTGCTTGCTTCAGCCCATACAACGCTCTTTTGAGCTTGCACATATGCGACTCGTTGCTGAAGATCTCAAATCCTTTAGGCTGCTCAATGTACACATCTTCCTCAATTATCCCATTAAGGAATGCAATCTTCACATCCATCTTGCCAACCCATCTGCGCTGAGAGAGCAAGGATGGTTCGTATGGAAGAATACCATGCGACAGGTGCAAAGGTTTCTTCATAGTCAATCCCCTCGATCTGTGAGAAGCCCCGGGCAACAAATCTTACCTTATACTTCTCGACGCTCCCATCAGTAGCTTGATTTACCTTGTAGATCCATCTTGATCCTACAACTAATTTACCCACAAGCTTGGAACAATCTCCCAAGCACTGTTTCTGACAATGGAGTCATACTCCTGCACCATGGCATCTACCCATGTGGGCTCCTACATTTCTTCTTCAAAATAAGATGGCTCTATCACGATACACTTGCTCATAAGAGTCATGTATCCAGTAAATCGGCCAGGTGGCTGTCTCTGTTTGCGTTGTGATGTAGGAACTCCTACATTCTGTGCCGCACCAAGCTTCAGTATCTCAGCTTCTGTGGTACATTGCTTGCCTATTTTGATGTTTGGCTCTGCGTGAGTGGACTCCTCCACTCCATGAATCTCCTCCTGTGGCTGATCCACATCTGGAGGCTCATGTTTCAGAACTACAAGTTCCTCCACTGCATGCAAGTCTAGATCCCTCTCAAGCATAACTCGCGTAACACCCACGATTATTCTGTTCTTCCTCTCTGCGACCCCATTCTGGTGTGGGTTATGAGGTGCTATGAGTTCTCTTCGAATTCCTTCTTTGCTATAGAAGCCTTTGAATTCGTTCGAGATATATTCACCACCATTATCGCTCCATAGAGCCTTCACTTGCTTCCCCGACTCCTTCTCCACCAATGCTTTAAACTCACAAAACTTTGAGAATGTTTTGCTCTTCTTCTGCATGAAGAAGATCCAGTATCTACGAGAACAGTCATACAAAAAAATAATATAATACCTGTGTTTTGCTGTTGAAGCAACCGAGAAAGGTCCACACATGTCTGTGTGAATTCTCTCAAGGATCACCGAAGCACGGTTCTCCTTCTCATGAAAGGTGGTCTTCAAAAACTTACCCATAGTACATCCCTTGCACTGATCTGACTGCACAAGAGTACCCTTGGGAAGTACAGTAGAAATCTGCTGCAAAATCTTCAAAGCGCCATGGTGAAGATGGCCCAATCTCCTGTGCCATAATTCGCCCTCATCCCGGCTCACCACTTCTTCTGCTTTGCCCACCATTGCAGCGCAACCATCTACCTCCAGCTTGTAGACATTCTTAACTCGAATCCCTATCTTCTTGGTTTGACCCATTTTTTTTATGTCTAAGGAAGGCTTTTCCCTCACTGAAAACAACATCATAACCTTTGTCTTCCAACATTGCGACCGAGACCAAGTTCTTCTTCAGACCTGGAACATGCATAACTTCTTTCAACATAAATGGATTACCTGAATCCCTCTCAAAGGCAATGGTCCCAATTCCAGTCGCACTGTATCGACCATTGTTTCCCATCTCTATATGCATTTGGAGGTCCTTCTCCTCCAGATCACTAAACAACTCCTTGTATCCCGTCATATGGAAAGACGCACCACTATCAAGATACCACACCGATCCCATTGCACTTGAAACCAAGCATGCGATCAAAGAGAAATAAAGTTCAAATTGCGAGGCTAAGGCCTCACCCACTGTAGCTCCAACAACCTTCTTGTTCTTCTTCTTCTGTGGGTAGTTAGTGGCGAAATGCCCATGTTCGTGACAGTGAAAACACTTCACTTTGGACAAATCCTGCTTCTTTCCTTTAGCCTCGAATTTTGAAGGGAATTTCTTCCCCTTCCCTTTCCTTGATTTGGCAGCCAAAGCGCAATTCTCTTCATCTTCATTCTTTGATGAAGAGCCATCCCTGGTACTTCGCCTTATCTCCTCCTACACAAGATCCGACCAAAGTCGCTCCCATCCTGGTAGTTTCTCCCGTCCATTGACAGAGTCTTCGTAGCTATGCCAACTCTTCGGAAGCCCACGGAGAGCCAAGCTCACCAAGTCTTCATCATCAAAAGTAGTCCCCACACTTCCCAGTTCTTCCTTACAGTGGACAAAATTCGTGAGATATTTTGGAATACTATCGCCCTTCTCCATTTTTATTTTTCTGAGCTTATCTTTAAGCGCCAACTTCCTCTGGTCACTTCTGCTTTGGAACAAATCTGTCAAAGCCTTGCAAATTGCAAATGGAGTGGCTTTTCCGTGAAGGCTGGACAGAATATGGTCCTTCACACCTTCCAACATAATTCTTCTTGTCTTTTCTACCTTCTTTTTCCATGCGTCAATTCCTGCAGCATCACTAGAATCCGGCTTAGGAACATTGCTATCGATGAACTCCTTCAGTCCATTATCCTCCAGCACCATCTCCATCGTGTCCTTCCAGGCTATGTAATTCGAGCTGCCATAAAGGGCATACTCCGATCGTAACCCATTGAAAATCATTTCAATGTATACTCAACTTTCGCACCAAGAATTTTCTACAGCAAATTCAAATTGTCCACCAGCACAAAATCAACAATTCTTCACAATTTCAATCTTCAAGAATTAACACTGGTCTGATACCATGTAGAAATTATATAACATATGCATTATATATCCAGATTCTCCTGATCTAACAATATTTTATCTTCTTGCTAAATACAGAATCCTTCCACTGTTAATATTTTGCAGAAATTATAAACTCAATTGCAAACACATGAAGCAATAAAAAAAATTGCACATAACACGGTTGTTTAACGAGAAAGCCTAAAGCTAAAAACCCCAACTATAATATATTATGTATCATGGAGATCATGTAACAATCTCATACAAATCTTAGTACATCAAGCTCTTAGTACAATCAATTGTCACACACTAACAAGAAGAAATCTGCAAGTCCATGCACTGATTTCTGCCACCTGATAGCCTACCTCCACTGCACAATCCCTGCTAAAGAATAGCTCTGAATGAATTCGAATTACCCTTGCCTTGACTGCGCAATCCTCATTGGCAACTCCAATGTGTGTGTGATGCAATAAATGCATCATTATAGTCACAACATATAGTCCATCTCACCCTTTCACCTACCTCTCCACTGGGTCTCCACAGGAACTGACATGCATTGTAGTTAACTGTTGTATTTGTTCAATTGATTAATGAGTTATTATTTGTGAATTAATTAACCAATTAATTCACTCCACTCTCACTAGTGTATCATTCAGTTAGACTAGATACAACTAGCTCAACTGAGTTTAACTCCATTAACTGAGTTAAACTGAATAATAACTCCATGAACTACTCTTCCAACTCTGTCATAAATTTTCCACTTCAGTTCTAACTGAGTCCTCCATGCATGAACCACCAGTAAACCCTAGGAATTGTGTAATTCCTTCAGCCCACTGATTTGCCAAATATGTATACTGAAATTAAGTGCTCCAAGAGAATAATTTGATATTTAGAGTTTGATTATTATTAAGGGCTAATAATAATCGACACTTCTATTTTTAGATTGACTATCTATAAATAGACTTAACCCAATCTTCTAAAAATAGAATTTCATCTATTTTTCCAACTTGACCAACCATCCACAAATAGCATCCTGCAACTTCTGAAATATGATCACCATGTCTAAAAATAGACATAGTCTAAAAATAGAATTGCACCTAAAAATAGCCTGCGAGCCCACTTAGTGAAGGCGACTGATTTTTACTAAGCTCCATAATCTTTTTGAATCTCAACACTCTTCTAGAAAATAAATAAGTCAAGTGGTAAAACCAAGAGTTGCTACATAAATGGAAATCCGATTAATTTCCTCACCCTATGGAATCCCAATTGTACTTGTGTTGACGAAATATGGGACCTGGAGACTTTGCATTGATTATCAGGCTCTGAAAAAAATCACAATCAGGAATAGGTACTTGATTCTCGTTTTGACAAACTTCTTGACTAGTTGAAGCAGGCTGAGTACTTCAGTAATATTGATTTGAATTTTGGCTATCACCAAGTACCAATAGAACCAACTGATGTCTGGAAGACTAATTTAAAATATAATGAGGGTATTTTTGAATGGTTGGTCATGCCCTTTGGTTTGAAAAACACCCCAAAAAATTTCATGAAGTCGATGGATGGAATCTTGCAGCCTTTGACCAAATATTTCATGGTTTCATATCTAGATGATATCCTCATTTTCAACAAGAGTTGCGCATAGGATTTGAATCAAATTAAGTGGGTCCTTCACACTTTTTGGTAGAACAAGCTATGTGCTAACTTGGAAAAATGCTCCTTTGACATGGACAAGGTCTAATATACATGTGACATTATTGATGAGCAAGGTGTGCATGTGGATCTAGCCAAGATCTCAGTCATTCGATATTTCCCATCCTCTACGACTCTAATAAAACTTCATAGATTCTTAGGCCTTGCTATTTTCTACAAAATATTTATGTTGGGGTTCTCTTATATTTCTTGGACCTTAATTCATGTGACTAAGGGCAAAGAAAAAGAATTTTTTTTTTGGCCTAAGTCACAACAAAGGTATTGGATGAACTGAAACATTGTCTTTTCTCTTCACAAGTCCTCACCCTTCCAAACCTGAAACAACCATTTGAGATTGAGACAAATGCCTCTGACTATGCTATTGGTGAAATCCTCATTTAGCAAGGAAATATAGTGGCCTATCATAGTGAGATACTCTATGACCACTGTAGCACTGACCACTATTCTCAACTCTTGTGGGAACAAGACCTCTAGATGGCCACAACTATACAACAATGGATTAGAATTCACTACCACATATCAAATGTTGATGAAAAGTAAGCAAGTTCCAGAATTCCGCTTCCAAGATGCATTGTTGTGCTACTTGGGACACCTTTGTGTTCCTTCAAGTGAGCATGCCAAGCTTATCTAGAGGCATATTAAAATCAGGTAGCATGGAACTTTGGTGTGGAGAAGATAGTGGCAAGATTGTGTAATTATTTTTATTGGTCGAAACTTCAACGAGATGTTTGCGAGTATATAGGGTCCTACACCACTTGTTCCATTGACAAACCATCCATTGATAATTAAGGCTTGTACACCACTCTACCTACTCCTAATGACCCTTTGGAATCCATATCGATGGATTATATGTATGGAATTCCTTCTACGAAGCATGGTAATGATTGTGTGTTTGTGGTTGTTGATATATTTTCTAGGATGGTTGTCCTGGATTACTGTAAGAAGAGCATCACAACATATGCCATGGACAAGATCTTCTTCAAATGTCAAGTGTGTTGATTTTGGGATCCTACAAACCATCATATCATATTAGGATAACAAGTTCCAAAGTGCATTATTTTCAAGCCTCTAGTCATTATTGGACACCAAGCTCACTAAATCAATTTTCTTCCATCCCCATACTGATGGCTAGACATAGGTCATCAACAATACGATCATGGGAAATTCACACATGTACAATTCCAAGAATACGCATACATGGGATGAGAGTCTTCCCTATGTTCATCATAACTACAACAAATCTCTCCATAACTCAACTAGCCATAAACCCTTTTAGGTGGCCCTGGATTTCAACCTTTAGATCCCATTGATGTCACATTGCCCTTTGCAACTACATAAGTAGAATCTACACATGTTCAATCTAAATATAAAAAAAACTACCAACTTGATTGAATGAATTCAACACATTTTCTAGCAGGTCCATGATATCTTGCAGAAAGCTAATACTAAGTATAAACAACACCATGATCAACGATGGGTGCCACACAAGTTTCAAGTGGGAGACAAGGTTTGATTGAATTTGTAGAAGGAATTCCTTGAAAGATCCCATTGGAAGCATTAGGCACTCTTCTATGGACCCTACACCATCACCAAGGTTGTGGGTGACAACAATTTTGAGCTAATCATCCCTCCCTTCATTGGCATGCATCCAATGTTTAATGTGGATTACCTTTTGCCATACTTTCCACCATTGTTGGAGACATAAAAAATCATGGAGCAACTGACATAGATAGAGATCAACCTATATTGGATTGAACATGCCACAACTAATCAGATCATGGAACAAAAATTAAGAGCACTCACCAATTTAGGATCCAACTGTATCAAGTTGTTAAAGCATGCTAGCTTTTGCACCAAGGCAAGTGGCTCACCAAGGCCCAAGTTCAACAGAAGTTTCCCCATCTCTTGGAGGCACTGAAATGAAATAGAGACCATTTCTTCCTAAGGGGGGAGGATTGGTCTAGGTATATATCAGTGGCCACCGACCTATTCCACTAGCTCACAACAAAATTTTCCAATTTTGGTAGTTTTTTTTTTTGGAATTTTTTAGGTCTCAAACTTCCAGACTTGTTTTGAGGCCCTAAACAACGTTTTTTAGGGAAATGGGTTGGTGCTAGTCATTGGCTGCCATCAAAAGTTATAAAATTCACTCCTCGGATAAGTATTTCCAATAGGATATCAAGCATATTAGACGCATATAGTATGTCAAATTTACGACATCGAGATGTTGATATTATAACTTGCCCCAACAGGGCTCATAAGTCTTTGTCACTTCATCTCCTAGGGTTAGGTTTTTGGGATTTTAGGATTTCTCATTACATATTCATGATAAAAAAGGCCCTTGATCCTCATTGTAACACAATTAAGGAAGGTGTGTATCCATCACATATCTTCTCAGAGGTAAGCTACCACCATTCGAGCTAGTTTTTTGTAATTTTGCATGTATACAATTTCAAAATTTTCCATTTTTTAATTGAATTCAAGTTTCATTGTATCCTTGTGTTTTGGTTAAAAACATGCATTTCATTTGTTCCCTTCATAAATTTAGATCAACTCTTCTTCTTGGCTTTCACTCTATTCCTATTTCGTTTTGATAAGGTTTCTTTTTTATGAAGTTAACTTTAATTAGGTTTTACTTTGTCAGTTAAATATCTATCAAATTCCCTTTAACATAAGGATGTGAATTTATGACTTATACATTGGAATTTAGACTACAATCCCCCAAGATTTATACCATTTTAAAACAATGTAGAAAATATCTCAATGTTTAACATACTCTTCCTTTGACTAAGCACATTTTTCAACATGAATGAAACTATTACAAATTCTTAGATCCCATAAGGAATTATAATAACATTCTTGCACATGGCTTCTTTGATTTTGATTTTGTGATATCCCAATCTAAATTTACCTTTGAAAATACTTGCTCTTATGTAAGGGTCAAATGAGAATAAACCTTTAAGTGTGATTTTATTTCATTGTTAGTAATAAATGTAGAACCTCTAAGTCCCATTGTTCTTCACAGACAAAGTTGGCGTACTACATTAGGATACGTTAGGTTTAATGAAACCATTCTTCATAAAGGTCATTTTATAGGGCCTTGTTGTGTTTTTAAAGCATTTAAAGTTCCATTATTGTATGTATTATTTGCATCGTTTCACCTTTTCCAAGTGAATTTCGTTGTTTTGGGGCCTATCTCTTGTCCTTAAAATTTTGATTGAGTGATTGAGCCCATCAATAGATTAATAATAGTCTTCTTATCCTTTTCATGCAGGGAATGTTCTTCTTAGCCTAATGTGATATTATCACCTTAGATACACCATGGAGTTTCACTCTCTTTCAAGAATACTCTAGATATATTTGAGGGCTTACATATGTCATCAAAAGTATCAAGTGCTTATGCTTGGTCACCTTTTCAATAAATGCCATGGTTGAATCAATTCTTTTGAAACTTGAAAGGATGCCAATGATAAAGTCAGTGGATTTTTTTTTTCCCCTCAAGAATTTCATAGTCTAGCTCAATCGTTTGGCATTCCAAGAATCATGCAACATAATCAACAACTTATTTATTCATCCAAAATAAGTTAATACTTATTAAAATTAACACATATTTTCATACTGTGGAAGCCTCAAATACATCGTGAAATTCCAACATCAAAGTCTTTTTTTAATGTTACACATTTTAAGATGTACATATGTACCTAACAGAATAGAATAATTTTTATGTTTAGTTAATACCAACCATAGTTTTTCAAAAACTTGACATCATTCCTATATTCCTCATTGGTACATTAAATATGACTTTATTTATTTACCCAAATCATCACTGTAGATGTGTATAAGAATATGATATCTACGAGATATTGAAATCTTACCATGGCGGGCCTTGTGGGGGGGACTTTGTAGGAAAGATGACTTGGTATAAAGTACTTCATCAAGGGTAATACTGGCCCACCATCTTCAAATATTCCAAGTAATATGTGAAGAGATGCGACAACTGTCAGTGCATGGAAAGGCATGCAAAATCAAACGAGATTTCATTGCAACAATAGTTGGTACTAAAACCCTTCAAAAAATGTACCCTTGATTTTGTTGGACTAATTAATACTCCTTCACGTTGTAACTCCTACATCATAGTATGTACAAATTATGTCACAAAATGGATCAGAGTGAAGGAATTCTCAACCACAATTGAGAGGGTAGTAATAAAATTTCTTCATGAAGAGACCCTCAGTAGGTTTGAGATACCTTAGGAAATAATTACTTGATAGAGGGGCTTAATTCACTTCAAGGCTCATTAAAGACCTAATGGATACATATAATATCAAGCAAATGTAAAAAACGCCATACCATCTATAGTCCAATGGATAGGTGGAAGGGACAAATAAAATTATTGAGGCTATTACCACCAAGACTACCAGATTAAACCTCAAGGATTGGGCTGACCAACTCCTTGAATCTCTACGGGCCTAATGGAAAACATGGAGGACTGCTATTGGTTGTGCTCCGTATGAATTGGTATACAAGAATAAAGTAATTTTTTCAATTGAGAAGGAGATACTTATAATTAGAATGGACTTGTTTGAAGCTCAAAAGTATTTAATCTAGAATAATGAGTTGGATGAACTTATTCAGGCTCCCTTACTTTAGAAAAAAATGATACAAGATCAGAGAGCTCGGTGGCATGTCATGTTCATCAAGAAGAAGAAATTCAAAGCCAAGGCCTTGTTATTTGATTTCAAGTTCAAGGATTTCAGAGGGAAGTTCAGCATTTGATATCTCAAACCTTATGAGATTGAAACTATGTATGATAATGGAGCCATCAAACTTCATACCATTAATGAATAGCGAATGCCTCTAATGGAAAACAAAGAGGCTTTAGTTATATCATAAACCCTTATGAAGGGAAGCCTTTTTGAGGAAATCAATTATGGATGGCTAGATAATGAATTTGATATCACACGCAAGGGATAAATACCTGTCAGATGAATAATTTTTACATACCATGTTAAAAAATAAAAAAATAATAAATACCATGTATGAAAAACCTTTGAGGCATAACCTCGTCGAATGTTATGTGAAAAACAACCTAGGTTGGCATGTGATGTGTTAAAATGATAATAATAAATTAAAATCAAAATGACTCATGTATAGAAGGGAACTTTAGGGTTTCATGATGGTTATGTTAGGATCCTTCTACTCATGAGACTCATACAATTTTTTGAATTGCTAATAATTTTTTTTCTAGGATATGCATGGGAAAATGTTGCCATTGTTTCAAATCCATTATTATAATCTGATTAACACAACTCCAATTTTGCAATTCAAGTTGTAACTTAGATGCTACAACTCTACTATTGCAATTTAATTTATTGATTTGGATAGAAAAATCACCCGCCATGAAGCCATGATCAAATGAAGCTACAACTCTGGCTCGACGGTTAAAGTGTTGCAGCTTCATATGTGTTAAGAATATGGAATGTTGCAGCTCTAGACGTATTGTAACTCTCACACCAACAAGGATTTCAAATGTATTTTGGGAGCCAACATTATAGCACGATAAAGGCATGAAACATAACGATTATTGTTGCCATTGTGGAAAGAAGTGAAAACTCACAATAAGTTAGAAAGGTACATATCTTGACTGTATAATGGAATTATTTTGCATAAATAGACTTGACCAAGGATTTGATCACATAAATCGAATGTTGCTGCCATCGAAATATGACATCAAATAATAATTCCCTTGTTGTAACTGGATACTGGAGTTTCCAACCTTCGAACGAGTTTTTCATTGCACCTTATAGCTACAAAACATTTTAAGTCAAATTAGAGAGAAAAAATGGGAGGCTCACTGACTTGAATGGATCCCACATGGACTCTATTTTTGCAGGCATATCACCACATTTGGGCTATTTTATTAGATGGAATATGGATAGAGTATGGTTGACTACAAGTGTATGATGACGACGTAGCATTGGAATTCACTTTGAATTTTAGGGATAAAAATTTCGTGCTAGAAGGGATGGTAGTGTAGGTGAAGGAGGAAATCACAGAAAAAGTAATAGGGATACCACAAACTAGAGAGTGATGGTACTACAAGAGGAGGCCAACGCCATAAATTATGGAGAAATTTCTTGAGCATAGAGAGGGTTTAGCCAAAAAAGGTATGGAGTTTGACCAAAATAATTTCCAACTCCTCAGAGAGATGTAGCCAGAGTAGAATAGAGGTATTTTACATGTGAGGGTTGCGATACGGTAGTTTACTTACAACAATTGAGGTTGTTGGATCACCCGAGGCATGACATATTGATCAACATGCCTTTCTTTCTCCAAATAATGCTTCAAATAATGACAACCCTTGTTCAAAAGTCCTTATGCCCCAAGTATGCCCTCTCACATCATGACCTCACAAAAATATTGGTTGAGCATGCATTGCACAAGGTCGGTCACGTCTAGAGTGACGTAGTAAGGGAACGGGTTGAAGAAGTAGTTATTATAACTCCAGCTAAAGCTACAATTACTGAAAAACCACCTGAAGAAGCCCCACTACAAATCTAGAAGTTGAAACTACTACATCACCCAAAGATACAACTGAGGAATACCCTACTACAACTCTTATAGAAGAGGAGGTCCCTATTGTAACTCTTGTGGTAGAAGAAAGCCTTGTTGTAACTCTGAAATAAGAAGAAAACAACCACAACAACAATGTGGAAATTATTGGGAGAAAATATCCGATGAAAATTTAGAGCCAGATGACAACGAGGCCTGCATATGTGGCAACACCAAGGAGAAAGAGGATGAGGTACACTAAAAATTAAGAGCTAACCCTAGCTTCTATAATTCAGGAAGAACATTAAGGAAACCCTACTGCCACATAAGAACTATTAGGGGTGGAAAAAGAAAGGGAACCTATTGCAACGCAAGAGGAAGAAACCCCTATTGTCACATAAGAACCAATAGGGGTAATAGAGGAAAAAACCGTTGCTATCACACAAAACCCTGTAGTGGAAGGACATGGATCTAAGGGACTAGAATTGGAGGAATACATGGAAGTTGAAAACCTTGTTGCAACATAAGAGCCAACAAAGGAAAACCAAACTTAAAACCTTGTTGTAACATAAGAAATAACAAGGGAAAACCAAGTTGAAAACCTTGTTGTAATATAAGAACTAACAAGGGGAAAACTAGAAGTAGGCCTCGCTACAACTCCAAAAATCGATATGGAACAATAGGCATAATAAGAGGGGTTTGTAACACCTAGCACACCAATAAAATTACAAGAAGTTGTTTCCACCCTAGATATGAAGAAAACCTCCAAGATTAGAAAGTATAGGAAAACAATATGTACTCATTCCCCTTATGCCTTTGTATACATCTCTTATGAGAAGAAATAAAATGCTTGAAAAAAAAAACAGAAAGCTTCAAACCTCAGACAAAATATTAAGGGGTGAACTAAGGGAAGATAGGCCCTTTGAAAACTTGGAATGCCTTACTTAGGAAACAAATTTCCTTGTTACAAAATAAATGAGGGAACCTCTTCCTGAGACAAGGGAAACAACCCATGCAAAATCACATAGGAGGGAAACCCAGGAAAGGGTTGTTCAAATAGACCATGAAGATCTTGAACTATTGGAACTTGTCACTTAGACAAGTATCGCTTTGATAAAGAATCAAGAAGTCCAGGTGAACCTCCCAAACCAATGGGAGAAAGCTAAAGAGGATAAGTGGAATGGAATACTAGTTGCCTATGAGGAAGGAGTAATTCCTACTAGGAAACACCAATATATTGTTAAAAATCTTTGAGATAGATCATAAGAACATATGGGAATCATCATATCCATACAGTATAAATGGAGGAGAGGAACGAATGAGGAGGTTGAGAAAACTATCAAACTCTAAAAGCAAACAGACACATTAGAAATTCAAAAGATACAAATTGGGCTATTGGTAAAATTTGTGCTTACCTGCATAACTCCTTCCCCTATGTACAACGTGTACTTACAAGACAAATACCCTATGTTCCAGAGGAATGCTATCATGACCCCCAAGCTATATGAGACAACCTTCCCAAGCATATTTTTGGAATATTATTATGCATTCAAAAATGAAGAAAATAACTTATTATGTGAGCTATACCAACATAATATTATGTTGCATCATTACATAATTTGGAACCTTAATCATTTTTTGGGAGATGTTCAACTAAGAGATTTTTCTTATTTCGTAAATAACCACACTGACTAGTCAATTTCTCATAAGGAGGCATAAAATAACATCAAATGAAGTTGTGGATCAAAGGGGAGTATTACAAGCCTAAATATGTCCTTCTTAAACACTACAATTTTGTGATCTCCCCAAGACATACAAAATTTATAGCCCTAAACAAGTAAGAGGCCATTGATAATTGTAGAACACATATTGAAATATGATTAAGGATAGTTGTAAAAGGGTGTACTCAACATTGCATAACATAGATTGAAATATGATTAAGGATAGTTGTAAAAGGGTGTACCCAACTTTGGGAACAAACCACAAAATACATATGCAAAAAAGTCCATTCAACCCCAGCAACCTTGCAGTGGCTCTAAAGTGAGTACACCAATATAATAAGTGTATGGATAGTTTTGGAAACCATTGGGCAAGCCTAAACTTTTATTACCCATTTATTTTATTGCCTTCCACAAGATACTATAAAGACTACAATGTGTCTAGCAAGGAAGAACTTGCTTGTTGGAAGGAGGTTGAAGAAAAAAGGGCTATTATCATGCCCATGAACCAAGGGAGGTTTATTGTAATATTAGTAACCTACATGGATGCCACACTAACTTAGAATCCAATTGGTTGCTTTATTTCATAAGGAGATGCAACATTTTTGGCTAGGGGGTAGATGATGGGTGCCCAATTTGGCATCTTTTTAGCACCCACTAAGACCTTTTTTCACATATTTTTTTCATTTTCATCTCATCCCAACACCCTTTTTGTCCATGACGATACATTTTGGTCAAGATACAATTATCTTCTTAATATACCATTTTAATGGTCATTATTATGCATTTAGGTATATAATTATCTTTCTATGCTAACTAGTGGTATTTAGGAGGAAATGTTGCATATGTACCTTCATACAGTGGTATTTAGGAGGCAATGTTGCATATGTACCTTCATACAGGAGGAAAACATAGGTGTTACAATTCACTATTGATAATTTTTGCAACTCATTTCTCGAATACAGGTGTTGCAACTCCATGTTATTGATTGTTGCAACTCCTTTCTCCAACACAGATGATGCAACTCCAAGTGTTAAAACTTGGAAGTATTTTCACTCATGTTGTGCCTCCTTATCGTTGCAATTCGCACAGTACCATTGTTGCACCTCACTCTAGAATCACTTCTGCAACTCTCAAATAGTTGACCCTTGGGGGCGAGAGTTGTAACTCTGGGACAAATAGTACAATGCATCATCCAAATTGCATAGTTGTTTCCAATAGATTTCCTAAAGTTGTAAATCGATCAATATCCTATAGAATAAATTGACAAAGTCAATTGGTCAATCATCAAAGAAAGACTAACCTGACTGCCCCTTGTCACATAGTTGAACAAGTTAGCATTTTCTTGATCTTTCTATCTTTTGGTAAATCATTGTAACTGGATGGAACAACCATATTTTCACGGCTTTCCGTTGAATCCATGGGTTAATTGAGATATTTGACGTCATGTATAAAATGCCATGCTCTATTTGAGGTTGGTAATAAATTTATCATGATAGAATCAACTAACTCAAGAAGACCGTAATTGTAGTTTGAGCTTCTCCAATACAAGTTTATATTATGTTCCAATTTGAATTAATTGTGTGTTGATTGATTAGTACCTTAATGTTTCCTTAACCAATGCCTTGCTTAAGGAGGAAGGACCCCCTCCTTAGCCAGGTATTGTTTGTAACTTTATAGTGTAGTTGTAGCTTCATTTATAGTTGTTTATTTCCAACAATATCTATTTATTATCTTGTTGCAACTATGATATTTTAATATTACTGCAATTTTTTTTTTATTTACGTAGTGATGCAACTCTCTATTGTATACATTTTTGCAAATCATATCAATATAACTTGAGAACTAACATTATTGCAATTCATATGTGATCATAGTTGTAACTCATAGTTTAGGTTATTGCCGCAACTATGTATTTAACACTATAGTGCTTTGTTTTACAAGTTTCACAAATTACTCTATTTTTGGGTTGATTTTTACTTTACCTTGTCTCTAGAAATTGCAATTGTCTTTGTGGTGTAATTCTTTGTAGCAGAGTGTGGTTCGAATCTCTTATAAATTTTTATTTATTGCATATTTATTAGCAATGCATTCCATGTGCATTCATATTACAAAATTCAAAATGATCTAAATACTTGAACAAGTCACACTTAATGTTAGTGTGATTTACTCTCTGCTTGTGTGGTGCATCTAGTTTTGTTGGGGGTTACAACATCAATCTTCCTAAGCCCATTAGGTAGACGTGTGCTCTTTAGTCTAATGCAACTATGGTTTTGATTGCAAGTGTTGTGTGGTTTTTGTTGTTGTTTCAAGTGCAATAGATACAAGCACATTATTCTTGAAAATTGATAATTAGTTCTAACGATGTTGATCTTCATTTTATTTTTTCTAGTATATAACTAGGACACTTCATAAATTCAACCATATAAAAGAAGTAGGAAAATAGAGATCACAATGCACAAAGAGAGCAGAAGATTTACCTTGGGAAAACCCACTTGGGGGGAAAACCCAATAAAATTTTCAAAAGAGAAATTATTATTTTCAACAAGAGACACTCCTAGACTTCTAAGTAAAACTAACCTTCAACAAATATATGTTCAAACCGGGTCAACGTTGTTATCACTAGAAAACCAGACAAGCAAAGATGACATTATTAAATGTCAGGGAGAAGGATATACAGGGATGAGGCACATTAGAGAATCTCAAAAATCTCTAAGGCACAGAAGAAAAATCAAATTGTGCACTCAAGACCATAGCAGAATGCACCTCCACACACATTTTCTTCAATAGGCGCGCCTTTGTGCGACTTTCCCTCAAAAAGCCGCGCTGACCTGAGAGTGGCGGAAGTTACTTTTCGGGACCACAAGGCACACTCTAGGAAATTGATCCCACACTTGAGGCTGCCTAAGGACAACCACCCAAGCCTCCTTAGGACCTCAAGGGAGCACACAATGTAATAATGTGGCACAAAATGGAATCATCCTCCTCTCTTGGGTCACCATCCATCAATGTACCAAGAGAGGGAAGGAGAGTTTGAATTCTTCTATAAAATGCCACCAAGAGATGACAAAGGGAGAACACATTATTATGCTGGCCAAAATTTCCCCAAGAAATCCAACAGTGTGTGATCCAAAGTAGAGATAGAGGGGATTCAGTTTTTGGCCATCCAACAATTCCAATCCTTCAGAGTAGAGAGAGGGACTTTGCACCAAGGTAGCTCGGAGGTAAATACATCCTTGCATTGAGTCTTATAACTCCCTAGTTCTAAGGGCCCCTTGGAAAGTGGGTAAATGTTTCATCCTTTATTCCTAATAGCACTCAATAAGAGGGGACGTAAGTGCCACCGTTTGGATTATTGTGTTGTTCGACTCTATTTAGAGATTTTGTATTATTTGTTTTAGTTTAGCTTTTATTTTCTCTCTATATATGCATGCTATTTTCTTATCTAGTATGTTTTATGTTTTGGCATGTTCACTAACTTGTTGACTCCCTTGATTATCTTCCTGTGACCGGGAACTTAAGAGGAAAAAACCACTCCTCGTAAGCAAGTGTGGATTGCCACACTCGTGCACCAAATCCACCAACACATTATTGGCGACTCCACTGATTTTACTTCTTAGTTAATGAGGTTGTGCCTTTTGCAGATACCTCTTTATTTGCTCTGAAATTTGGCTTGAACAACCCCTTTTATCTTCTTCTCTACCTGTTAACCCTCACTGAGAGACCGAAGCTCAGAAGCTCCAAAAATTTTATTGCAGGAAAATTGCGCGGTTTTTTCACAGACAGATGCACTTGACCATGCGCGTTCAGTAGTGACCTGTGCGCACACTTCACGTCTGTGTGAGCCTTTTGCGTAGGGAAACCAGAGGTAGAAAATTTCTGCTATTTCCCTTCATTTCCTGTTTGTAAAGTGATTGGCAGCCCATAAGAAATCTGCCAGCACTGTGTAAGGTGTCCCATGACTTTTTAAAACTCACTCTTGGTTGCATTTCAGTAGTTTAGGTGTTAGTTTTAAAATTTCAAAGTTTATTTTCACAAAGTGAACACATAGTTTAAGTAGGGGGAAATTAACTTGCATTATGAAATAATTTATGTTTTTCAATTTTAGACACCAAAAAACACATAGGTAATTAGCCAAAGTAAGTGGCCCTAGTCCACACATGCTAAATTTTTTTCATTTTCCTAGTTTAAAGTCATTAATTTTAGTTCAATTTTTGGCACTAGGATTTGAGACTAGGATTTAATTATCCTTAGAGAGAAAGTATTCTCTACTGCCTTTTCACCCTTTGGTGATCCTAGGCAAGCATATGAACACTCTCTGCTGATAATTTACCATCTCCCTATAGTTGATCATTTGGATTAACTAGGCAACATTGTAAGTGGCCCATCTCTGCACATGTTTTGCTTTTGAGCAAGGAACAACCAAAAGTAGTTTAATAGCGGATTTTGAAAAGGATCACCACATATCCACATGTTAAAAATATGCGATTTTTCACCTCTTTCTCACACACATTCACACCTTAAGTAAATCAAATCCACCTAAAACTAACTTAACTAAACTCATTAAACTCTCCCCATAGGGGCCACAAGAGAATTTATAGTTTAAGTCAGGACCAAGGGGATAGGCATCCAATAAGCTGCCTTGGTTAGTTTACATCTTGAAACATAGAAGTTGAATTTTTAGGGAACTTTTAAATCAGTCTATCCGCCCACGGAAAAGAAAAATTGAGTGCCACAGAGACTCGATTCAGAGGGGGTTAAGCTTAGGCCCAGTGCGTGCGGTATTATTCGAGGCTACCTGACCCGTCTAATACTCGGTACTGGTAGTTGAATTACCAAGAAGCTCAAGGCTCAAATGCTCACATGGGACAACAATACTTAGTGGCCAAAACTAGGGCATCGTTCCATATAGGTGACGGTGCAGGCAACACTAGATCCTCTACCCTTTCCTTGGTCGATTTTCTTCAGTTGACTAGGGGCGTCGCCACTTATTTTGGGATGTTGTGATAGAATTTTCAAGATATATTCTCAAGGCCCAATTACAATTGAGCATGTGAGGACGATTAGGTCTTCTAGGATTTGAGCATCAGACACAAAAACAACAAAAACCATATTTTTTGATTGACTGGTCACATGGAATGAATCTAAAGGGAAAATTTATCTTTGATTTTCGCTCTGTTTTATGTATGCGATTGAATTTTTTCTTTGATTATAATCTATATCCTCTCAAATATTTCCAAAACCATACCTAGTCGACATGAGAACGGACCCAACGGGACCTCGTTGATCTAGACGTCTTTGGGACCTCCCCCCATTATCAGGAGGGGTTCCAGGTCTTTCGCCATTTAGGCGTTAAAGACGGAACACTACCACCCTTATTGGTTCATCCTTTATTGAGGCATAATTAGTTGGGAACCCTCATCGGTCACCCAAAGCCACACCAGTGAACACCCCCACAGGGTCACCACATACCAGTCCTCCCACGACCCCTAGGGGTAGAGGATCACTACCCATTCGAGAAGCTAGGTGAATTCACAGCCGGGTACGTTGCAGAAAAAACCTAGACTTAACCAGAACATTGTGTCTTCACAGGGTGCAATGGCTACCAACTCGCAATCAACTTTTTTAGCTTCTTTAAACTTACCAGATTTAACCAAGTTAACAAACGACCCCATTGCACACAGCCCTACATGGCCAACCATGCCCACGAAGCTCCCTTCAGACATTCCAAAGTTCGAAGGGAAGCAAGTGGAAGACCCCAAAAATCATGTTATGACTTTCCACCTGTGGTGTTCGTCGAACAACATCACTGACGACACTATTCGACTGAGACTATTTCAACGCACCCTAACCAGAATAGCCGTGAAATGGTATGTGGAGCAACCATCTCTTACAAATGGAACTTTTAGCACCCTTAATACTGCGTTCCTGACCTATTTTCGGCTACCCATTCACCACGATTCCGGAATGGAATTACTGACCCACTTTAAGCAAACACCCGTTGTCCATATCTCAAACCATCTCCATGATTGGAAGTGACATCGTAGTTTATGCAAATCCAAAATCGATGATCGATTTTTGTTAGAATTGTTCCTAAAAACTCTCACCACAGAGATTTCAAAGGATGTGGCAACGCAAAACCCCATATCCGAAGAGGACGCCATCAGTAAGGCCCAACAGCTCGAGTTGATATATATGCAGTCAGGCTACATTTACAATATCCTGCCTAACGCCCCACACATGCAAAATTAGAAATAATTTCCAGGCGCGTCGAACTCCACAGACGGTTTGATCGAGTCACTGCCCCAAAATCACCTAGGCAGCAATGTTCAATACCCCGGTTACACATATGATTCTACCCAGAACATACCGCAACCCAGTTATTAGAGTCACCATGCACCTTCGCAAAACATGACTAATAGGGTGTCATATTACCACCATCAGCAAGGAGGTCCATTTCCTCTGGCTCAGGGAACCCGATACGCAGCTAGACATGCTGACGGAAGAGCTCCCCCCTAGTAGCCATTCATAAGCCAGGGAAAAGGACCGCAATACACCCAGTCCCCAGCACAAAAACCACCCATGTAAAATAATGCACAGGTCAAATTTGTGCAACCTTCTCAACCACAACTGCGCCAACCATACAATCAGGAGAGTCCAAAATACCCTCCTAACGCAAGAAGGAAAAAAGGAAAAAACAAGCCAAATAGGAATCCTAGACAGGGGGGCAACAACCAACAACACCCTCCACGATCTCAGGCTAGAGGAAACTCCAACCGAAATCAAAACCAAGAGCCAAGCAACCGCCAAGGTCAAAACTAGAGGGAAAATCTTTGGATGAAACACTCTTGTTCAATCTGTGGTGAGTATGGCCATTACACTCACCACTGTCCTGACCTCTGTGAGATAAAGAAGCTTCAAGGTAATTGCGGACAAGGGGGATCCTCACTGTAGACAATCGTCATGCAAGAGCCTTTCCCCCATCAAGGGATAGTTAGCACCCAGCAACAACAAAAAACTCCCAACGATTCTAAAAAAAAACAACCATGAAATCTACATGACTGGCAAAAACATGTTTTTTCAAACACAGAACCGAAACTACGATATCCCACCAGACACCAATCCGTCAGGGGCTAGTACAAGTGCACCAACAACACCTTTTACCATATCAAAGATGCCTATTGAACCTTTTCCAAATATGGATAAGGGACCAACTGGGCAGGTAAGAAACCATTTCAAAGCGGCTCATAACGAAAACATTGTGGAATATTTAGCCCAATATCCTGCCACCATGTCAACTTTGGAGGAATTACAATCATGCCCAAAGCAAATGAAAACCTTGCTTTCCGCATTACGTGCCATCGACCCAGTCGATTCGCGCCTAATGGCTTTCGATTTTGATAAAGACACCCCTAGGCTTCCTTCGATGGTCATCTTCTAGATACCGGTGTCAGTTCATAACATCACCATTCATCGATGTATCATTGATGAAGGTGCATCCACATGCATCATGTACAAGAACGTCTAGCAGAAGTTAGGGTCTCCTAAGCTAAATCCATCAAACATCACGCTTAGAGCATATGACAGATGCCCTTTAGACCTCTACCAAAATGTCCTAGTCTGCTTAGCCGGAAATATGGTCCTTATAGACATCAAAGTCTCGGATGTTCAACTGGATTACAATATACTCCTTGGCTGGAGTTATATGTATGCCATACCAGCCATAACCTCCTCCGTATTCTAAACTATGATTTCCCCCCATGAGGGTCGCATCATTACTGTCAACCAATTGACATACAACGAAAAGAAACCCCTAAAAAATATTGATGTCATTATACCATACGTAGACACAACTGCCGAGATTCTTACGTGGTACCAAGAATATGGCCCCAACCTATTCAAACCATCGTCCATCCTAGGGTCATTCCTAGGAGATCCCCCTGTTATACCTGAGTCTTCACCGACTGTCACAGAAGCTCTGGTGTGCATGATTTACACATCAAGCACCGAAGCTAGTGAAGACACGGAGACGAGAAGTAATGACACCGATTCCTCGGCCACGTAAACCTCTGTAGCCTACGCTGTCTCCCAAAATCCTATTCTCTACCCCCCAGTTGGTTTTGTGTCCCAATAGGTCGAGGTCACCGTGGTGTTACCAAACATATATTTTGCAATCCCAGTTTGGTACCTGGTCCCACCTACTAGGACGGGAGCCACACACATCACCTCTATGGGGTTAATCCCCCTCAGTCCTAAGGAGGCCCCACCCATTCAGGAGACTGTCGCAAACATCCTTGCACAGGAAAATCCTACTGCAAAACCGATGATTACCACTAAGAACACCAATAAAAGAGGAAATAAGGTAGAGAATCCCACCACGCAACAGGAGTCATTGCCCTGCGCCATATGCGACGTAGTAGGCCACCCTACCCACATCTTCCCAGAGATGGATGAATTAAAACCACTCCTTAGCTCTGTAGTAGACATCACACCAATGATGTTGAGATTGCAACAAGATGATGAGCTTAGTGGAAAGAAGTCACCTTCACTAAGTGGGCTCGCAGGCTATTTTTGGCGCAAAGTCTATTTTTAGACTATGTCTATTTTTAGACATATGGATCGTGTTCTATGAGTTGCAGGATGCTATTTGTGGATGGTTGGTCAAGTCGGAAAAAATAGATGGACTTCTATTTTTAGACATATTGGGCGGAATCTATTTTTAGATTTCCAATCTAAAAATAGATATGTCGAATATTATTAGCTCTTAATAATATTTGGACTCTAAACATTATCTTATTCTCTTGGAGCACTTCAGTTAAGTGCACAAATGTGGCACAGGAGCTGACAGAAGGAATTACGCTATTCCTGAGGGTTATGTGGAGCTATTGCATGAAGACTTCAGCTAGAACTCATGTGACAGAGTTTGGTGGAGTTGATTGAGGAAGTTAGTGGAGTTGTATTCAGTTTAACTAATCTAAACATAGTTGAGCTATTTGTATCTAGTTTAACTGATTGATACAATTAGTGAGAGTGGTGTGAATTAATTATTAATTAATTCACTAATTATAAACTCATTAATCAACTAAAGAATACATCGGTTAACTTCAGTGCATGGACAGTTTCAGTGGAGACCAGTGCAGAGATAGGTGAAAGAGCAGGTTAACTATCAGTTGTGACTATACTGTTGCATATTTGCAACAACCAGTGATTAGAGAAGCCAATGAGGATTTCACAGTACAAGCTAGGTGGTTCAAGTTATTTAATGAGCTATCCTACAACATTGATTACGCAATAGAGGTTGGCTATTAGGTGGCAGAGATTGGAGCATGTGTTTTGCTAGATCTAGCTTGATTAGTGTGTAGCAATTGGAGGTTGTGCTGAGAGATTGTGAGGAGCTTTGTACATTGATTGTTACATGATCTCTATGACATATAATGTATAGATAGTTGGGGGTTTTCAGCTTTAAGCTTTCCCATGAAATATTGTGTTCATATGTGTGATTGTTTATGGTTTTAATGTGCGCATGCGATTGTTTTTATTTCTGCAATTAATGATCAATGGTAGAAGAGATTATGTATTGTGCATGAAGTTAAAATAGTGTGTGATCAGGAGAATATCGATGAATAATATATCAGTTATTCAAATTTCTACAAACGAGTTCCCGTAAAAAGGAACATGCCACACAAAATCAAGGCAAGGAATTGCATACCAACCACACATGTGATATCTGCAATAACCATGGACACTACCCATCATTGCCCAGAAATTTCACGATACAGGGATGCCTTACATGCCATCGAGCAATCCTATCAAGAGGATCCCTCCATCCAGTTAGCTCGAGATGAACCTCGCATAATTTTATACCTACAGGAGGAACGAAAATCACCTAAAAGACTCCCATTCATATTCCCCCCTCCTATCATACATTTAACACTGTGTGAAGAACGTGCCCACTTCATCGAAGAGTGTGCAACCCTGGAACTCATCCATAGGTGGTATCCAGTAGAGCGCGTTTACTATGTTGGTTTGCGAGCGGTGCAATTTACATTTCCTTTATGTGCTGACAACCACACTTTAGAACAATGCCATTATATCCCTCGATTTCGCATAGCACTAGCTAGTTTGCGCTTAGCCATAGTTCACCTCTCCCGAGAATATGGATCCAACTTTGAATCCATGAATAACTTGACAACTCAAGAATATGTGATGAGTAGATCGATCCTCTTCCTGTCTGCTGAAAAGCAGTCAATTGGGGAACCCCTAGCCCCCCCCCCCCCCCCCCCCCCCCCCCCCCCCCCCCCCCCACCCTCCGCAAAGGAGACCAAAGCGTGCGTTATGTAGTACGCCCAATCATGTGGTCGCAACTTTCCCTGAGTTGGAAGCACTACGCTGTTGGTACACAATCACGCCATCAAGAGAGCAGGATAGAAAACCCATTTCTAGGATTTGTTTCCTAGTATGTCAAGGCAATCACCATGAACAAATTTGTACCTATATCCCGGGATTACACCCTCTAATCAACATGATACATCTATTAGAGACGAAACATCGAGACCTTATCAACCCAGAACCTAACAACCAACATGGAAGGAAGAATGCCCCAAGACACTCTACTCCATACCCATTGCGACATATGGGGCAAGTTAGGAAGGCACGCCAACAAAGCATGGCCCAGGTTCAACCTAGGATAACTTTTGGACTATGCGACATGATTGGCCACTAGGTAAATTAGTGTAAATAATTGAATCACATTGCAAATATATTTCGCATATTCTATTCCCTTCTAAAAAGACTTCTCTTTAAGTAAGAGAAGATTATGCACAACTATTACTCGATTTTCTCACACTTTCATCACACAATAAAATGTGATAATCTCCCGAAGCTTAGAGCAGCAATAGCAGCGTTAAATCTGCACTCACCAAGAGAGCTAGAGATACCTAAGCCAAAAAATCAGAAATGGAAGCAGAGGACCTCCTGTTATAAGTTTGATCCCTTCCGAGCGTACACTTCTGGGACGAAGAGTAGTGTTGATTCCCACACAATCTACTCAGTTGGCACAATGGTACCATGCACCATTTGCACAGGCCATAACCATGAACCAGACGCATGCCTGCTAATGGAAAAATTCAGGCACCTCTGTACCAGGCACAACTTCCACCTTCTGGAAAGTGCCCATCCTAACGAGGGTTCTAGTTTTGCACTCACGCAAGCTCCCATCATGGAAATTCTTCCTCCAACAAATGCCGACAACACGATACACCATATACGATTCATATCATCATATATTAGAACTATGACTCGGGATGTTTTCTCATCTGCCGTAGGTGTCGAGTAAGCTGCAAATACGAGAGAAACTGTACCTACGACAATGCAGACCCAATCCGTCTACACTCTTTCAACTGCATCTGGTTCTACCACGACGACGATGGAATCCTTCTCATGTCTGTCGATAAGCTCCGTTCAGACCAAACCTTTGCTGCACAACCATGCACAAAACCAATCCCCCTTAGGATCCCTATTTCACTTAGGTGAGGACATCCTGGAGGCCATGAAAGAGCCAGATTATACATGGGATGCAATTCATCACCGCTCACTTTTTCTCCCACGAAAAGTGTTCAGTCTTGATAAAACTGAAGAACATGATATTTATTCGATTGAGTCAAAATATTTCCTCCCCTTAGGAAAATTCGATTAGTTCAAGAACCCCATCTCGGCGCCCGATGCGTTCGAGGAAGGAAACATGTCAAACATTTCACCTACCATCAAGGTGAATATATCACAAAATCCTGGAAAGGTTGAAGAAATCTCACTGGGGCAGCATGTTCACCAGAAGAAATAACCTCTTATACACAATTGCTACAATATTATAGAGATATCTTTGCATGGGACTACTCAAAGATGCCTGGGCTTAGTCCCAGTATCGTAGAACACCATATTAACACCTGGCTTGACGTACCTCCAATACACCAGATACAACGTCAACTACACCCATCAAAGGCAGAATTAATAAAGCGAGAAATCGACAAGATTCACAAAGCTAGGTTTATCTACCCCATTGCTTACACATCTTGGATTTCCAACCCTGTTCCTGTCATGAGAAAATAGGGCACCATACGCATTTGCACCGATTTTCATGATTTGAAAAAAGCATGTGCCAAGGAAAATTACCCTACCCCATTCATCAACCAACTCATCGATGCTTGTGCGGGTCACGAGGCCCTCTCCTTCATGGATGGATTCTTTGGGTACAATCAAATTCAGATCCACCACACCAATCGGTACAAAACTGCGTTCACTACCCCTTGGGGCACATTTTCATACAAGGAAATGTAATTTGGCCTGAAAAATGCAGGAGCCACCTCCTAGAGAGCCATGAATTACATCTTTCATGACTTGGAAAACCTTATCCTTTCCTACTTGGACGACCTAACTATCTGATCCAAGAAGTGGTCAGACCATCTTGAGGACAATGATGCCGATAGTACAACCTATGCTTGAACCCCCTCAAGTGCATATTTGCGTCATAGCTAGAATAATTTTAGATTTTATCGTGTGCTAGCAAGGAATTCGAGTGGAACCCCTCAAGGTCCAAGCCATCAAAGAGGTACCTCCACCTAGAACCCTTAGGAAGCTACAAAGTTTGCAGGGGAAGGCCAATTTTTTGAGGATTTTCGTGCCGAATTACGCCACTTACGCTCAAGGGTTCCTGCGCCTCCTTCACCAAGACATCCCATTCAAATGGGATGACCACGCCCAATAAGCGTTTGACGCACTGAAAGACACATTGTCTTCAGCACCGCTGATTAGTCCCCCAGATTATAACAAATATTACATCCTATATCTATCAACATCTGAGACCGCTTTGGCTGGAGTATTGATCCAGGAGGGCCTAGATGGGAAGGATCATGTAATCTACTACATCAAAAAAACCTTATCAGGCCCGACATTAAGATATGAACCTGAAGAAAATACTGCCTTAGCATTGATTCCTGCAGTCCAAAAGATTCGCCACTACATCATCTTAAAGACCACAATGGTTGTCGCGGATATCAACCCCATCAAATATCTGCCACACGCCGCCTAATGAGCCACAAGTACGCCCATTGGATAGTCATTCTACAAGAATACAACTTATAGATTCACTCCCCCAAGAGAAAAAAGGCGCTAATAGAAGCAGAGTTCATTACGGACCTCCCAAGTTATACCAAAGGATCAACAATAAACGATTCGCTACCAGACGAACATCTCTTCTTCGTAGCAACCGATGACCCTTGGTACGGAGATATCATCCTCTTCTTACGTACTCAAAATTTCAAACCCCACCTCACTCGAGTTGACTGTCGGTGCATTCGCCATCAGGCCCCCCGATGCCTCCTTATGGGATATGTATTATACCGACGGGGCATCGACACCATTTTATGTCAATGCTTTAATCACGACCAAGTGGAACAAGCCCTTAATGCATGCAACGACGGAGCTTGCAGCGACCATCTCTCCGAAATGGCCACCACCCAAAAATTCCTACGAGTAGGTTATTTTTGGCCCAATTTGTTTCACGACTGTATTACGATAGTCAAGAGGTGTGAGCGATGTCAACGCTTCGTGCATAAATCAAGAGCCCCTCCTGCTCCCTTGCACCCTGTCATAGTCGCTAGTCCCTTTTTCAAATGGGGGATTGACTTCATGACTTGAAACCCTGCTTCATCGGGCAATCACAAATACATAATATTGCTTGTCTATTATTTCACCAAGTGGGCAGAGGCTATTCCCACATACAACAACACCGCAGAAACCTCCGCACAATTTTTGTTTAAAAATGTCATTGCCCGGTTCAGCATTCCCAAGGAGTTAGTATTTGACCATGGGAAACACTTCGAGAACGAAGTTTTCCAGGAGATATCTCACCATCTTAGATTCACCCATGAATTTGCATCACCATACTACCCCCAATCCAATGGACAGGTAGAAGCTGTGAATAAAGTCCTCAAAACTATGTTACAACGCATGGTGAATAACCACAAAACCAACTGGCACCAAATGCTTTTTTCCGCCCTATAGGCGTACCGCACGGCCGTTAAAACATCCACTGGTTTCACCCCCTTCCACTTGATATACGAAGTCAAAGCCATGATTCCCATAGAACGCGAGATCCTAAACTTACATGCTGCCATCGAACTCCTCGACGATACCCAACCTCTATAACAACCTTTATTACAACTAGAGTTCATCGACGAAAGTCAACAGCAGTCGCTACAACACAATGAGGCCCATAAGAGATGGGTAAAAGCATCATTCGACCACCACATCAACCCTCGTTCATTCACTGAGGAAGAGTTAGTCCTCTGGTACGATATCGCAAAATAAGCCCTAGGGCCAAGGAAGTTCGAAAATTTGTGGAAAGGACCCTACATCATAAAAAAATGTCTCCTCAAGGGGGCATACATCTTGATAGAGCCAGACGGAACATACCATAACAACCCCGTCAATGGCCTTTACGTCAAGAAATTCTACCCATAAGGGCCAAGAAGGCCCACCCTTAGAGTCAAAGCACACAGACCAAAAACTTTAAATTTTTGACCGAAAGACTCGTCACTAAGTACGCTCTAGTGTCCCAATGGATTATCAACCCAACCATTACATTGGATTTGCTGATGGAGCATCGCGATGGTCTCAAAGTTTAGCAGCAGCCACCTGACTCGTCTACCACCCTGACCGATCAACATTCTACAGCAATGGTGTATGCATCAATTCAACGACAAAAAATCAAGCAGAATATGACGTCGTCATCTGACATATCTGCGACGCCCTGAATCATGGAATACACCATATGCATATCTACCTTGATTCCCATTTATTGGTGTCACAATTAAACCAAGAATTTGAGATACAAGATCCAAATATGTTTAGAAAATACTTGTGTGCAAAAAGATTAAGCCGACAGTTTGATCACATTACATTCACACATGTACCACGAAATCAAAACCAAACATCTGATCGCATAGCTAACAATATTCTAAACTGGAATGCATCTCGGATAAAACATCATACAAAAAAAAAAAAAAAAAAAAAAAAAAAAAAAAAAACACATAGATTTCCATCAGCATAGCATAATCCATAAACAAAAACAGGGGGCACACCATGTAGAGCCCCAAAAAATATCTCTCATATATACCAAAAAATATATGTGTCTGAGTACAGAAAATAGTGTCTCTGACCCATAAATCAGCCCAAAAGATACAAATATACAAGTCGACAAAAATAAGGGAAGCATCCTCATAACAGGTGCTTTCTCTATGTAAAATATAGACTCTAGGGTAGTGCTCCCCCAGGTGGGGCACCTGGACCCATAGTCGCTCTCGGTACCAACACTGGAGCCGTAGTCAAAACGGAGATCGCCACCTGACTTAAATTCGGCCGATAGCCCCTCTCCTAGGCCATAAATGTCTCTAACCATGCATCATAGAGGTTGTGCATGAAGCCTCAAATATGCATCCCTTGGGTCAAGTGGTCCACTTGACCCCATGCATCCTCTAACACCTGAGCTCTGACCTCGAGAGCATCCACCTGCTCTGTTAACTCAGCAGCGCAAGCCTTTACTGCCTCAGCACGAGCCCACTCAGCAGCAGTCTCAACAGCAGCCGAGATGCTACCCTCCCTCGAGGGAACAACCTTCCCTCCAGGTGCTCCACCCTAAGGTTGTACTGGAGCTCCTCCCACTCCCCCGCCTACGCGAGGAACACCTCGAGGCTGCCGAATCGGCTGATGTCCCACCAACCGAGCAACGGGACGTCCAACCTCGCCAACATATGAAAGAGTAATAAAACTATGTCAGTGTCACCATAATACACCTAAAAAACATAAATACTCAAGTAAATGCAGAAAAAACACAAAAACATACCTGTTGGCCCCCATGCATACCCATCAGGAAAACCCATGTCTGGGTCTCCCCAGAAGCCCATCCCCGCATAAGGGAATGACAGAAACATCTAAGGATTGGCATCAAACCAAGCCTCCGTGGTGGCATTCCAACAATGCCCCACTCTACCTCCACCTCCAAAAGGCATAACAGGGGCCCGCCATCTGATGCGAGGATCCTGAGCGCCCCCAGCAGGCACAACCAATGTAGGTCTGAGCAACACTACCCGCTCATACATAATGCTGCATAGAATGTTGGCATATGAGAATAGATTTGATCCATCTTGGATTTGGAAAGCTGAGCCAACATCCCATCATAGAAAAAATGGGAAAAATCGAAAGTGTTAGGCCCTCAGCCAGCAAAAAACACCTATCTATGGCCCCGATGCTCGATGGGGCACAGATGACCCCACCAATCATACAATAGCAACCAGATCACACCGCTTGATGAGGTTCATCACAGAAGCGATCGATATTCACCCCTCCATAAGCTGCGCCCCACAACAATGGCCCCTTGAAAACCGATCAAGATCCAACCTCCCAAGGGGAAGTGGATAAGGAAGCACCTCTCCATGAGGCAACAACCCAGTCACAAATCAGATATCCATCTTGAGACGGATAGTAAGGTTGCACCCCCGTAACACCATAACCTTGCATCACATGTTCCAGCATTGGATCAGGTAACGTAGAAGACCATCCTGTGATCGTAGGAGGTCATTCTCCATAAATTTAAGAAGACCCCAGTGCACCAAATATTGGCGCGCATGAGAATCAATGGCCAAAGTGACCTATAGATCATGCCAATCCCTCTCCCTCCACAACATCCTGTCATCAAACAAGCACACATCAGTGAAACTGAAAGCACTAAGAAACTCACAAAATTTCCATTTTTTTTTTCAAAGAATGAGCTTTGGCCCTCTGCGCGCCTGTTCCTCAGACAGGCGCAAGGAGAGCGTGTCTTTTTTTCTCATAGACATGAAAAGGGCACACCCAAATCTAGTACAGGCATGATAGTTTCATGCAAAACTCTTATTTGTACGCAAAATTTGCACGCCTCTACCTTGATTGCCTACGCAGTCAAGGCAAAAGATGACTAGGGATCTGTACAAGCCCATCTCGTATGGACCCTAGCACCAACACACTAAAAAAATTAAAATGCAGGACATTATGGGGCCTACCTGGCTAATGAATCGCTAGCCCTGGGTACTTAGGGCTGACTGCAACGGAAATAACAGCTCTGCAAACACCTTTGAGCTCTCAAAACCTCAAACACTCAAATGAAACAAATGAACTGAATTGAGCCATATTATCCTATATGTCTCCCTTTTCGAAATATTTGGAGGACCATTAAGAGAGCTCAAAAGGCCCAATTGCAAGACCGAAAGCAACATTGTGCTCAACACTTCATAACGCCCAAAGGAGGTACCACACATTTGCACCTCCGAAAAAATAAATTTTCAGTGTCGATAGGTATTCCCCCTCTCATCTTATTTTTTAGCACATGTCTTTCAATAATATTTAACCGAAGAAGATGCTTTCACTTGGGGTATTTTTTGTAGGTATCATGAAAACCATCCGTTGTTCCATCCACTGAAAGTTCCAGAGTAGGTATCATTCTACCCTCAGCATGATAGAGTCTCAAAAGAACTTTGCATATCCTGACATCATTTCTCCATAAGAAGTTAACCATAGGTTCCAAGCACCCGACTGTGTTTATCATCACCCCACTCTGCACATGATAAACATACTCGTTGGTCGGTAGAGCCTCCTCTCCATTGCACTTTGATCAAATGATTTGAAGACCCATGCCTTTATAAGAATCAATTTTAGCCATGCTTACATGGGAAGGTCCTAGTCATACACCCATGCGTACAATGCGTATTTATATGCCATACCAAGCTTATGCATGTGGGTACCCCATTCCACCTATTTTCAAAGTAAAATGCCCCTCAGGGTGTCAGCAATTATCGTCATCAACCAGCAGGTCACTACAATTCTAGTGACACAGACAGAATCTATTTCTGTCAAATAGATTTGTTTAGCTAGCCAAAGCATCACGAGGATGGGACATGCCCATGTCGTAGAAAAATAGTATTTATTGTATTATACCATTGCTTTCAGGGTTCCCACAGGACATGGTCGCTCTTCGATCTGGTGTAAGGTGTTTCCAACTCTGTGTTACATGCAGGTTTCTATCTTTGTCCACACAGTACACACAAAAGAAACTACAATTTATTTCAACTATACAGTTCTTCCTAGACCTCACAAATTAGGGGTCAACTATTATCATTGGAAAATCAGACAAGCAAAGATGACATTATTAAATGTGTGGCAGAAGGATTTGCAGGGCTGAGGCACATTAGAGAATCTGAAGAATTTAAAAATCTCTAAGGTCTAGAAGAAAAATGAAATTGCGCACTCAATACCATAGCAGAATGCACCTCCACGTGCTTTTTTCTTCGATAGGTGCGCCTTTGCATGAATTTCCCTCAAAAATCCGTGTGGACCTGAGAATGACGGGATTCACTTTCCAGGACCACAAGGAAAACTCCAGGAAATTGATCCCACACTTGAGGCCGCCTAAGGACAGTCGCCCAAGCCTCCTTAGGACCTCAAGGGAGCACACAATGGAATCATCCTCCTCTCTTGGGTCACCATCCATCAACGTACCAAGAGAGGGAATGAGAGTTTGAATTCTTCTATAAAAGGCCACCGAGAGATGAACAAAGGGAGAACACATTGTTATGCTAGCCAAAATTGCCCCAAGCAATCCAACAGTGTGTGATCCAGAGCAGAGATAGAGGGGTTTCATTTTTTAGCCATCCAACAACTCCAATCCTTCGGAGCAGAGAGAGAGAATTTGCGCCAAGGTAGCTCAGAGGTAAAGACATCCTTGCATCTGGTCTTAGAACTCTATAGTTCTAAGGTCCCCTTGGCAAGTAGGTAAATGTTTCATCCTTTATTCCTAATAGCACTCAATAAGAGGGGACGTAAGTGCCACCGTTTGGATTATTGAAGTTGTTTGACTCTATTTAGAGATTTTGTGTTATGTGTTTTAATTTAGTTTTTATTTTCTCTCTATATATGCATGTTATTTTCTTATCTAGTATGTTTTATGTTTTGGCATGTTCACTAACTTGCTGACTCCCTTGATTATCTGCATGTGACCAGGAACTTAAGAGGAAACAACCACTCCTCTTAAGCAAGAGTGGATTGGTACACTCGTGCAGCAAATCCACCAACACAAACGCCCTCTAAGTAAAGCTTCCAATTGATCTATAAACTAGGCCTTCTAATTTGTCCTAAGTCAAATTTAGGCCTTCGAGTAAATGCCTAGAAACCTAGAATTTCGACCCCCTCTAACTGCGTAGAAAAATTATCCCTACAACTGCAACTTCCCAAAAAAATATTCGAACTGGAGAGAGAGAGAGAGAGAGAGAGAGAGAGAGAGAGAGAGAGAGATCCTCCACATGTGAAAGCTAGATAGAGATAGAAAGAGATGAATTCACCCTTCTTTTACACCCTCCTTGTTCTTTCTGTCTTCACTTGGATGCCCAAAATGTTCTTACTTGAGAGAGCACAAATTGTTGCCTTGAGGAGGAGGTCAAACTATCTTATATAGTGTTGAGATTGCAACAAGATGATGAGCTTAGTGAAAAGAGTCGCCTTCACTAAGTGGGCCCGCAGGCTATTTTTGGCGCAAAGTCTATTTTTAGACTAGGTCTATTTTTAGACATATGTATCATGTTCTATGAGTTGCAGGATGCTATTTTTGGATGGTTGGTCAAGTTGGAAAAAGTAGATGGACTTCTATTTTTAGACATACTGGGCGGAATCTATTTTTAGATTGCCAGTCTAAAAATAGATATGTCAAATATTATTAGCTCTTAATAATATTTGGACTCTAAACATTATCTTATTCTCTTGGAGCACTTCAGTTAAGTGCACAGATGTGGTACAGGAGCTGACATAAGGAATTATGCTATTCCTGAGGGTTAAGTGGAGCTATTCCATGGAGACTTCAGTTAGAACTCATGTGACAGAGTTTGGTGGAGTTGTAGAAGTAGTTGGTGGAGTTGTGTTCAGTTTAACTCAGTTAGACACAGTTGAGCTAGTTGTATCTAGTCTAACTGATTGATACACTAGTGAGAGTGGTGTGAATTAATTATTAATTAATTCACTAAATATTAACCCATTAATCAACTGGAGAATACATCAGTTAAATACAGTGCATGGACATTTTTAGTGGAGACCAGTGGAGAGATAGGTGAAAGGGCAAGTTGATTATCAGTTGTGACTATAGTGATGCATTGATTGCATCCAACACAGAGTAGAGATGCCAATGAGGATTGTGTGAGCAAGGCTGGACCAATTCGAGTTCATTCATAGCCATTCTTCAGCAGGGATTTCACAGTAGAGGCAGGCTAGCAGGTGGCAAATATTGGTGCATGGATTTGCAAGATCTAGCCTGATTAGTGTGTAGCGATTGGATTGTACTGAGAGTTTGTGAGAAGATTTGTATGAGGCTTGTTACATGATCTCTATGACATATATTATATACAGATAGTTGGGGTTTTTAGCTTCAGGCTTTCCCGTTAAAACACTGTGTTCATATGTGTGAATTTTTATGGTTTCAATGTGTGCATGCAATTAATTTAATTTCCACATATGATGATCAGTAGTAGAAGAGATTCTAGGCCCCTTCAAATTTGATCATTAGTTGGGAATAAAAAATGCCAAAGGAGTAAAAAATTGTCCGAAAAAATGATGCTTGACCTAGCCCCTGCTGCTGGTCTCCTCTACGTCTGAGGCCGCTGGCCTTCCTTGGCCCTCTGGTTTCGACGTAGGGCTCTGTATTCCTGGTGCAGGGTTTTCTTTCCAAGTTTTTGTGCCTCCTATCCTTGTGCGACGCTTTGGCCCTGTCGTGCGACGCTTTGATCTGCTGCGTGGCTCTTCCTTACACTTTCTCCGTTGCCCTCTTGTTTGTCATGTCGGAGGATTTCGTGCTATTTCTTGGTGCTGGGCCTTCTTCTCATAGATCTTGTGCTCCTCCTTGCGCGCTTTGAGATTGAGCGACTCTTTGACATGCGCGGCGCATAGAGCTGTTGCGCAGCGCTCAGTGCCTATTTCCGAATCTTTCTGCTTTCTGCCTCCTTTGAAGCCTAGGAATGCTGCGCGCTTAGCCTGTGCTTTTCTCCTAGCCTCTTTCGGCTGTTTCCCTCTCTCAAGGATCATCATGGGCCTTCCGGATGCTGCCTCGGAGGATACCATCGAACAATCTGCTGCAGACGCCTTCTCCGCTCTGGTTAAAACTCTATAGCCCCAACGACCTCGGCCTGCACTTTCAAAGTTTGTTAAGAAGCTTGATGGGTTACAAGAGGTCGAGCTACCTCCTACTCTTCCTCGGATGGTTGCGCTCGCTCTAGCTGATCGGGGACTCATCGGTCAATTCACTGGCTTATGGCCATCTCCGAAAATAGTTCAATGCTGGATAGAAAGGAATTGGGCAGGCAAGTTAACGGTAAAATATCCATTCGCTTCTGCGGAAAGGCTATTATACCTTCCATTTTGAATCAAGAGCAGACAAGGACTTAATCTTCAGAAATGGTCCTTATTTCATGGACTCTCGTGGATTATATCTGAACAAATGGACTTTAGATTTTGATCCCGAGCTGGATGTCCCTAATGCTGTCTTGGTTTGGGTACGGCTGCTGCATCTCCCGCTCCACTGTTGGGGGGATGACTCGGTTCGTGCCATTGGCAATGCTGTCGGGAAATACATTGATTGGAGCGAGCCCAAGGATAATATGCAGGCATGTGCACGTATATGTGTTGAAGTCGACCTCGGCAAGGGTCTTCCAGAGGCAATCAGGCTAAAGGTGGATGACTGGACGCACATTCAACATCTGGACTACGAACAAATTCCCTTTAAATGCAAGGTATGTCATGAATATGGCCATTTTTCCAATCGCTGCTCTAAATTAGTTAATGTTGAACCTGCTCAATCAGAAGAACAATGGGAAATCGTAAAAAAGAAGAAGACTGCAACTGGCATGAAAGCAAATCCTGAAGCTGCTCCTCCCAAAGCTGCACCTTCCAAACCATCCCCCACTTCTGAACCTCCCAAGACCTCTCCCTCAGCTGCTACTCCCTCCTCTTCTTCCCTAGGCCCTACCAATCCTAGCCCACCCTCTGACCCTCCTTTGAACTCCTTAAACCCCTTTAACGCCCTCTCTCTTCCTGAAAATGATCCCCCAATTTCCCTTGAAAACGACCCCCCCATCATATTTTCCCTTTCTCAATCCTCCCCCTCCCACTCCCTTAATCCCCTCTTATCCCGTTCTACCAGGGGCTCCTCGAAAGAGCATGGGGTTACTTCAGAATCTCAAAAAAAAGGACCTGGCAGAAAGACTAGCAAACAGCAAAGGGATGAGAATGCCCAAAAAGATATTGCTATGGGAACACAAAATCCCATAGAAACTTATATTTTGAGTCAAAATAGCAAAGAAACAGCACAAAAGGAGAAAGGGGGACGAGCATCCCTCCGAACCCCACATACTCAATGATAAAAGTTATATCATGGAATTGTAGGGGTTTGGGGAACCCCTCAAAAACTGTTGCCCTGAAGGATCTTATAGATCATGAGAAGCCAGGAATATTAATGATTCAGGAGACAAAACAAAGACTGCAAGAGATAAAAGGAACTATAGATCAACTTAGACATTATGATGGACATATTTGTGAAGCAAGAGGAGCCTCCGGTGGAATCACCACTATCTGGAACATAAATGTTTGGATATGCACATCCAACACTATCATTCAATTTTGGGTTAAAGTCACATTAGAAAAGCAAGCAGAGCACAAACAAATAGTCATCTATAATATTTATTCACCGAACCATTTTAGAGACAAAGAGCAGTGTTGGGCCACTCTAAAAGAAGACATCCAAGCTGAAAACAACAATAATATCATTCTTGGGGGAGATCTCAACCTCATATTACACTCCAATGAGAAAAGAGGAGGTATCTTTACATTTGATGCTTATAGAGAAAAGCTGGAGAACATCATGCAAGAACATGACCTAGTTGATATCATTCCAAAAAACCGGAGGTATACTTGGAATAACCACAGATTGGGAAAGGATAATATTATGGAGCGGCTTGACAGAATTCTGATAAACACCAACCTCCTCTCCAAATTCTCCACAGCTTATGCCGAAATTCTTCCTTATCTAGCTTCCGATCATTACCCCACCAGCATTTTCCTTGAGACTCACTGCCCCTTGGGGCCGCTGCCTTTTAAATATAGCTCTCTATGGCGCAACAACCCAACTGTGGATCAGATAGTTAAAGCAGCTTGGCAGCATCATGTAGAAGGATCACTGGGTTTCATTTGGGAATGTAAATTTAAAAATACAAAATATACCTTGAAGGAATGGGTGAAGCAGCATTATAAAGAACTAGAAAATATCAAAGCTGATATAAAAAACAAATTGAAAGAAAATCACAGAAAAATAGAGGATAATGGGCTCTCCCAAGAGGATAAAGCACTTGAAAGTGATTTATATTATCAGCTGTACCGTGCCAACCGAGAAGAAGATCAGAAATGGAGAATAAAGTCAAGGCAACTTTGGCTTCATGGAGGAGATAAAAACTCTGCTTTCTTCCATAAGCAAGCAACTGTCAGGAAAGTAAAAAATAATGTTACCATGATCAATGATGAGGAAGGCCTCCCTCAAAAAACCCAAGTAGCCATCAAACAAACAGCTTCAGCATACTACCACTCTATCTTAACAGAAACAAAGGAAACAGAGGATTACTCCAATCTCCTACAGCACATGCCCAGAGGAATCAGTGAGGAAATCAATGCAGATTTGACTAAAGAAATCACTGAAGTAGAAATACAAAGTGCCATTTGGACGCTTCAGCCAGATAAAGCCCCAGGTCCAGATGGTTTCCCGATCTGTTTCTACAGAACTTACTGGGGAACAATTAAAAAAGATATTATCAAGATGCTAAGATGGACTCAACGCAACTGCAAAATAGGAGGATATACCAATGCCACCCATCTTGCCCTCATTCCTAAAGAAAATCGACCCTTGTCCTTTTCTCGTTTTCGACCCATATCGCTGTGTAATTCATCTTACAAAATCCTGACAAAAAATTTGGCTACATGTCTTAAACCTCTCCTCCCTTCTCTCATTTCTGAAAATCAAGGGGTTTTTTTAGCCAATAGACAAATCTCGGACTCCATCCTTCTTGTCCAAGAGGCTATAGACTCCAGTCAAGCAAGAAATGAGAAAGGCTTCATCTTAAAGCTAGACTTAGCCAATGCTTTTGACCGTGTCCGACACTCCTTCCTATTTGCTGTTCTAGAAAAAATGGGATTTGCCACAACCTTCATCAATCTTATTAAAGTCTGCATTACTGGGCCATGGATCTCCCCTCTTATTAATGGTAGACCTGGACCTTCCTTCCAATCTTCTCGAGGACTAGGACAAGGCTGTCCTCTGTCCCCCTATCTATTTATTCTGATGTCTGAATCCTTCAGCAGAGCTCTGGAATTCAACCGTCGCATGGGCCTCATCACAGGAATTAAATTTGATAATGGAGTCAAGAACATCAACCATTCCTAGTTTGCTGATGATACTCTTCTAATGGGGGGAGCATCAACTATCATATCCAGCCGCTTCAAAGCTCTTCTAGACCAATTCATGAGCTATTCCGGAGGTTTGATAAACTACCACAAGAGCTATATATATGGATGGAACGCTTCGACACAAATTATTCACAGAATTGCTAATATTTTTGGAGTCCCATGTAAGCTAGATTGGGAGCATTTTACTTATCTGGGCATGCCAGTGAGTGCTGGCAACCTGAATGCTGCTTCCTGGGAAGTTATCATTGACAAGATGAAAAGGAAGATACAACAATGGGGCACCTCTTGGCTTAATCCAGCAGGGCGCCTCATCCTTCTTAAAGCAGGCCTCTCTTCCCTGCCCTTGTATTGTTTTACGCTCATGCAAGCCCCTGCCAGTTTTCATAATAAAATGGAATCTCTCCTTCGTCAATTTCTTTGGCAAGGAGGGAGAACTGAAACAAAAAAATATAACTTGGTTAGCTGGAAGCAGGTCATTCAACCGCATGAGAAAGGAGGGCTAGGAATCAAATCTCCTAAACTACTAAACCTTGCCTTTGCTGGAAAACTTGTTTGGAGACTCATTTCTGGCAAGAACGCCTGGTGGAAGACTGTTCTAGAAAAAAAATACCTCGGCTTCCCAAGGCATCATCTCTTGGACCTTGAACTCCCTAATAGAACATGCTCTAAAATCTGGAGGATGTGTAAGAAAGCCATTCCATTTCTTGAACAAAATACCTCCAAAGTGCCCAAAGGCGGTAGCCATATTAGG
The DNA here is from genome assembly GCA_034641835.2 of Pinus albicaulis. Taxonomy (NCBI): domain Eukaryota; kingdom Viridiplantae; phylum Streptophyta; class Pinopsida; order Pinales; family Pinaceae; genus Pinus; species Pinus albicaulis. The sequence goes on along the minus strand of CM076575.1, from coordinate 1,835,104,661 downwards.
ATTGGGGATGACAAAATAATGGGGCAATAGCCCATAAATCGATGGCATGGTGATCCAGGTGGATATCGGTGGCCACCCACCTATTCCATTTGGACCAGCACCATCAATTCTTGCAGATTTTCACATTCAGCACAACTTACTATTTTTAGCAGGTTTTCGGGTCCTCCACTCTCGGAGCCGTTTTGGGGGCTTAATGATCCAGGTGGATATTGGTGGCCACCCACCTATTCCACTTGGCCCCCCACCATTGTCTCTTTCAGTTTTTCAGTTTCGGCATAACTTGCTATTTTTAGCAGTTTCGGCATAACGAGCTATTGAACGCGTCAAACGGAGATCGGGTGCCAAAGTTATGCCCCCGGGAAGTTGAACCACCAATTTACCCAAACGGGCGCCCACAGTTTTGGCGCCTCATCTTCTACGGCTAGGTTTTTGGACGTTTCAAATTCTACATTGTTTCTCAACAATAAATAGGCCCTCGAGCCTCATTGTAACACAGTTCAGAGGTCGGTAGCCAACACATCTCTTCTCAGAGATTCGCTACCAGCACCCTAGCTATTTTATTTCCATTATGTCTGTAAGCATCTTTCTGTTATTTGATATTAATGAAATGAAGTGTTATTTCCGGTGCATCTCTGTATTTATGGTTATGTGTTTATTCTGTTGCGTTCCTGCATAAAATCCGGATCAGTGGTATCAGAGCGGGACTGCTCTTTCTTTGTTTTTCTTTGCATGTCCCCAACGCGGTCAGGGTATAAGGAGTTAGGGCTCGATCTGGTTGAACCCTTGCAAGATCGGCCTCGCAAACCCCGACGACCTCCCATGGCGGAAGAAAAGAAAGACGAGGGAGCAGGAGATCCTATCAAAATACTGCTCGAGGAGGCTCTCGAGAAACAAAGGAACGTGATGATGGATAACTTTGCTCAAATCCTTCAACGACTGCCCACATATGGCGCATCTGCATCCAACCGCCACTCTGGAGGCGCCACTCCCTTCAAGGTACAGGTAAACTTTGACATTCCTATATTTGAAGGAAAAATAGATGCAGACGCTGTAGACAGATGGTTAAATTTGTTGGAAGGGTATTTCTCGGTCCATGACTTCTCTGACCGAGAAAAGATTATTTTTGCACTCTGTTGCCCCCCATGTCAAAGGCGGTGGGAAGCCTACGTGAGCAAGAGGGGAGCGAGGAGGAGCCCTCTCTGTTCTCGGCCACACCCACTTGGAATTCGTTCCGAGACGGCATCAAGGAACAATATTACCCTGAGGGGAGCTATGAGGACAAATACATCCAATGGACCACGCTGCGGCAACAAAAGGATCAAGATGTGCACGAACTGACGAATCTGTTCCATACCCTGCGCACAAAGTTGGGTATTAAAGATTCAGAGAGACATTTGGTGCTCAAGTACCGCAGCTGTCTGCACAAACACATTCAGGAGGAAATGGAGTTCCTTGACATTACATCGCTTGGCACGGCATATCGCTATGCTGCCAAGATCGAGCAGAAATTTAAGCAAAAGAAGCGAGACTTTGGATCTGCGAATCCGAAAGGTGCCCCCGAACCGAAGAACAAGGGGCAAGGCCAAAGCAATGCGACTCAGAACAATACCACAAATCCAAAGAAGGACATAGGGAAGTGGTGTGAATTTCATAATAGCCCCACTCACAGCACAAACGAGTGTCGGGCCAAACAATCTTTGGTGGCTGAACTAAAGGCACCCGAATCAGATGCATTTTCTGATCCTGAGTTAGAACCAGACAAAGGCAATGAAAAAGGGAAGCAGATCATTGATGTGGATCCCAGTGCCATTGTTGCCACCACCAAGATCCAGAAGGAGGGTCCAGAGGATCCGGAGGAGGGGGAGCGCCTCTTCCAGTCGCAGATGTGGGTGAAGGGTTCTCCGCTGCAGTTTCTCGTCGATAGCGGAAGCCAAAAGAACCTCATTTCAGCAGACGTCGTGAAGCGGCTCGGCCTACCAACCATAGCACACCCGCAACCATATACCATTGGGTGGCTCCACCCAGGGAGAGATCTCCGCATCCGCCAGCAGTGCCGACTTCCATACAGTATCAAGCCATTCACGGATGAGGTATTGTGTGATGTTGCTCCTCTTGATGTAGCTGATGTATTATTGGGCCAACCACACTTATGGAGACGACATGCTGTGTATGAGTCTAGGCCTCGTGCTGTTATTATTACTTTGGGAAATAGCATGCAGGATCTGGGAGGTAATCTTCAGCCTCCTGCCATCTCTTTGACTACTTTTTACCAAAACAACGCGATAGATTGTTTCCCGCAGACGAAATTCATTTTCCCTTACGACTAAACTCACAGGGAAAGAAGAATATTGTGGCCACAACCTCGAAACAGGGCTCCCTTTCACGGCTGCAGCAGATGGACAAAGTCATGGAGGAATACGAGGACAATTTCTCCTCACTCATAGAGGTTCCTCTACACTGTCAGGACAAGCACTCCATTGATCTGACTCCCAATGCACCACCACCTGATGTTTCCATACATCCTGCAACTACACATACAGAATCCAAACATGTACTGTATGAGGCTGATAAAGAAACCAAATTTACTAAATGCATCCAGCATGTCCACCCGCAGGTCCATGGCATCTTCAACACATCTAATACTCAGTTCAATAGAATTTTCCTCATCTCATGGAGGATCTCAACGCAATGGGGACCATTGCTTCCTAAGGAGGGAGGAATGATCCAGGTGGATATCGGTGGCCCCCCACCTATTCCATTTGGACCAGCACCATCAATTCTTGCAGATTTTCACATTCAGCACAACTTACTATTTTTAGCAGGTTTTCGGGTCCTCCACTCTCGGAGCCGTTTTGGGGGCTTAATGATCCAGGTGGATATTGGTGGCCACCCACCTATTCCACTTGGCCCCCCACCATTGTCTCTTTCAGTTTTTCAGTTTCGGCATAACTTGCTATTTTTAGCAGTTTCGGCATAACGAGCTATTGAACGCGTCAAACGGAGATCGGGTGCCAAAGTTATGCCCCCGGGAAGTTGAACCACCAATTTACCCAAACGGACGCCCACAGTTTTGGCGCCTCATCTTCTACGGCTAGGTTTTTGGACGTTTCAAATTCTACATTGTTTCTCAACAATAAATAGGCCCTCGAGCCTCATTGTAACACAGTTCAGAGGTCGGTAGCCACCACATCTCTTCTCAGAGATTCGCTACCAGCACCCTAGCTATTTTATTTCCATTATGTCTGTAAGCATCTTTATGTTATTTGATATTAATGAAATGAAGTGTTATTTCCGCTGCATCTCTGTATTTATGGTTATGTGTTTATTCTGTTGCGTTCCTGCATAAAATCCGGATCACATGGAACGCAACAGATTCTAGAATTTTTTCACAGCACAGGAATCCAAACTCTGGACCAGATCTCTCATTGGGATGCCCAAACTCATATTTGGAAAGGCTGAACCTTCCCCTGCATACCGGCAGACATACAAACCAGCCTCAACAACCTGCAAACCCATCTCCATGGTATAGCTCCTTCAAATCGCTTCGCTGCTGATGACTTTCGATGGGATCCATCTGGCACTAATTACACCATAAAGGCTACCTACCATCAGATCTGCAATAATGTTTTCCCCTGTTCTATTTGGGTGCAGTGGAGATTGGTTTGGAAGGCAGAATCTCTTCCAAAAATCAAAATTTTTCTTTGGATCCTTCTAAGAGGGAAAGTTCTCACCTCTGAGAACCTTAGAAAGCGAGGAATAATTGGGCCTTCTCGCTGTCCAAATTTTCAATCTGATGAAGAGACAAGCCAACATCTTTTCATATAATGCCCTTTTGCTATAGCTTGCTGGAAGGAAGCCTTTCGAAGTCAAGATCTCCCTTGGGAGCCTAGCACAAGCATTATTGAAGCATTGCACATATGGAAAAAAAGCTACCCGTGGAGGAAAAAAAAGAACAACATTGATTGAAGGATTTGGAATTCCCTACCCTGCACCCTTCTATGGAACATCTGGTTGGCAAGAAACCGCGTGATCTTCAAAGGAAAAGAAACCAGCATCAGAAAGCTCTACAACAAAGCCTGGAGTCTCAATTTGGAAGCCCTATCTACGAAATGTCAAGGACATTTGAACACGTTGGACCTCCATGTAGAAGAAAGGAATTACATAGGGTATCTTCTAGATAGAAACAATATAGCCCAAAACGGAAGCAATCCCAGTAGTAGAAACAGTTCCAGGTAAAACTAGAAACTCAGGATGAAAGAAGAGGAATTTGCACGATGGCTAGGAAATTGCAATAAACATTATCTCTTCTTTGATGGGGCCTCCAAGTCCAACCCAGGAATGGCTGGGGCCGGAGGGCTCATCTGCAATGGCAATGGGGATGTTCTAATGGATTAAGAATGGGGCCTAGGCACCTTATACAATAACAGAGCAGAAGCCTTAGCTCTCTACCAAGGCCTACTTCAACTTCAAAAAATCGGCATCAACACAGCTGTTATCATTGGAGATTCAACCATTGTTATTAATTTGATGATACGCAACCGAAAAGCCCCCAACTTGACTCTTCAGAAAATCATAGGGCGCTGCCAAAACATCGATCAGCAGATGCAAGGGAATCTCTTTTATCATGTACTAAGAACCCTCAACAAAGAAGCTGATAAAAGGGCAAACAGAGCTTGTTCACTTTCTGTTGGAAACCTCCGGTGTAATGGCTCAGATCAGCTTTTCTTCTTGCCATGAACAGACTTCATCCTCTCTGTAATTTCTACCCACAGCAAATCTCTGCTCTTGGTCTCCGAAAACCCATGCTCAGACCCACTGCAAAGCCACAAACTACAATTACTTGTCCCTTCAGTAAGATGCCCACAGATATAATCTCTGCACTCTCAAAATCTCTCTTTCCTTGTGACAGTCCTTTAATTACTGCGCACCCTCCTGTGTATGGGTTTTCCCCTGATCCATCGAGCGCACTCACTCATCCTTTGATCTCTGTCATCTTCCACTTCTTCGATCCCTGTTCAAACCAGCCTGTGCACCATGCGTGTCGCAGCCCTTCTATTCTTGTTTTTATTGCGCCTCTGACTTCAGCGCCCCTGTCCGGCTTTCCTGCTCACGATGATCAGTCTTGTTTGGCACAACGCAATTATATGAATCAGATGAAGACTTCAACGGGCGGCAATCTCACCATCCATTTAAATTTCAATTATGAAATGCAAAGTTAGTCTTTTATTATTCCAGTTCATTAGAATCTACACCACCGCTCTCTTTCTCACTGTAAATCTAGTCAGATGTAAAAAAGGAATCGATACTAAAAACATCGACATTTGGCTTTCTTCCTTCCAATACCTCCTTGTAACTCTGGAGCTTCGTCTCCTCTTTTTTTGAATATTAATCAGCATCCGAATTTGTGAAAAAAAAAATAGTAGAAGAGATTCTGTATTGTGCATGAAGTTAAATAGTGTGTGATCAGGAGAATATTGGATGTATAACACATTAGTTATATAATTTCTACATATAGTGATATGCTGGGTTGAATGCGTGTGAATTCTGTGTGGGTCGACTTGACTGTTTTTGGAGCCAAAAATTAAATTTCAAAAATTCAAAATTTTCTCTTTTAAAAGTCCAAATGGACATGACTCAAAAACAAAATTTTATTTTGACTCTAGCATGAAGAAGATGCTTTACAATGATCAATATAAAATAGAATAAGGGCCAAAATACACATTATGAAGGCCGATCATATTTACAAAATTCAACACTCCCTCTTAACTAGGGAGGTATTTGTGACATCCCCTAGTTACTATTCCTTCATTGTAAATAATTGTAATTATTTAAAAGGCTGAGAGAAGGGGGACACAAATTCTAGTTGCTTGGCAAGGGATATTTCTTGAGGAAATGGTTGATTTTAATATACTAGTCATGGGTTGGATGAGTGGTTTAAATGGCATGAATGTGCCATAAATTATCTCGAAAAATGATGGACAAGCCTAGGTGTCCTTTATCTCTAACAATAGACAAGAAGAGGAAAAAATATTAAAGACAAGCATGGGTTGTGTTGTCTTAGGGGGAGGGACAACATGGAGCATTTGGAAAAGTTAGACGGTTAGCCCGTTGAAACAGAGTGCATGGAAAAATTCAAAAGGGGGGATTCATTCGAGGATACTCAAGAAGATACATGTGCTTGAGCATGAGAGAGAAGAGCCATAAAATAAATCTCTTCCAGAGAACTGCAAGTAAGATAGTATATAGAAGGTGAGATCTCTACAGAGTTAACCAGTTGAGGAACCATGAGAAGTCTTGTTGGATGAACATTATAGAGAGAAATATCTTATCAAGTTGATGAACCTTTCATTGAAGTGGAGTCCCTTCTCCTGACAGTGAGCTGTAATATCTGTATTGTAATATCCTAGCACGATGGTTAACCATATATGTAAAGTCTGGTAACGCTAGATGAAGGCCTGTGTAGCTAGTGGATGAAGTCATTGTGGCATTGTGTATCCTGCTTCAATCGTATTGTCAGTTAAAATTCCTCTCAAGGCACTCCACCTCAAGCATTGGAATCTCGCTCGGGGGTGACAAATACAAGTAAATGTGGTTGTAGCTTGTCTAAGGTTGGGTGGAGAGTTGAAGTCCCACCCTCAGTTGGTAAATTGTTTATTGCATAAGATAAGTATCTAATCATGTTCTTACACATCAATATTATGTACATTTGGTTTTTACTGGTTAAATATGTTGAGGCTTCATTCATAAATGAGGAATATTATTATTTTTCACAAATATTTATAAGTAAATATTTGTTTTCCTGTGATTAATTCTAAACTTAGCAATAGTCTTAATATATGGGGAAATATATGGGTGAAATATTGTTGTTAAAATCATGTATGTGTTTAATTTGAGCTAATTTTTTTTCCAGTGGTGCTTATGCAGGTTATATATGTATTTATGTATGTATATATATTTCTATCGAAGGCTTGAAATGCTGCCAAGTCTCTTGATCCTAAAACCTATAAGAGAAAAATAGTAAACCTGCTGGTATGAAAATATATGTAATTATGAATTTTGAAATCACGCTAATGTAGCTGTTAATGGTTTCTTGGTTGGGACATGTGATTGAATTTTTTTTGAGGATATTTGATCAGTTTTAGGGACCGTGCTTTGCTTAACAAGGAAAAATGGCAGCTGCTATATTTATTTATATTATTCCATTAATACACAAACAACTGAGTGTATGTGGCAGCACATAGCAAGACTTGGTGGCAACAAACAAAAACGTTTATCATGGTAGGGCACAATAGGATATGGACCAATCCCATCAAGGAACAAGAAACTTCAAGAACTTGGAGGCTGAGCTTTGGATCTTGAAGGCCAAACTAAATATCTGCAAGTCAAGAAACAAGCCAAGATGAACTCAAAGTTGCAAAAACACTTGTAGGAATTGACACAATGGGCCTTACCCTCAAAAGAGGGAAGTTGTGCTAGCATAAAGAAGTCTCGTGAGGTTGAGAAGGAAAATAATCCCATCTCATGTGGGTTTTGTATGGAGGAACCCTGGACAAAGGGGTGTGGAATTGAAATGCAAGATGCGAGAAGAGGATGGGGAGACTAGTCAGATCCACGATATATATATATATATATATATATATATATATATATATATATATATATATATTTATTTATTTATTGGAAAATATTTCCTTGTGTAATAACGTGAGGGAAATTGAGAATTCAAGGTTGTTGTGCATCCAGGGAAGACTCTTGGACTGATTTTTTTGTAGAAGTATATACATATATGTAAATACTTCTATATGCATTGCATAATGAAGGAAAGCGCCATGCAAGTTGGGGCATTGGGTCAATTTTTGGGAACCATTTTTTTTAGGCTAATATTGTATGCTTTTAAAATTTTTAACTGTGTGATTAACTATAATTTGATTGTTGATTTAGCATCATCATGTTGTTTTGTTTGCGGTTTTCCTTTATGGTTGTCATTTTGGATTTCATTTTTGCAATGTTGCCGTGTTATTTCCTCTTAAAATTGCGTTTTGATTTCATATTAATTTTCAATTTTTCTGCTTGGGGGCCTTGGGACAAGTTGATTGGGGTGGAGGGGAAGCCACGAGGCTCTAGTAAGAGTCTCAAGGAGGACCAACAAAACAATATGAATTGAGAGATCCCTATGCATAAACAATAAGCGTAAATGAAAATGAGAAAGGACAGAAAGGGGATGAGAATGATTGGAATGAAAAAAAACATGCTAATGTTGAAAAGATGGTTCAAAAAAAGGCCAACGCTAGAACATATGGGAGAGTTATTCCTAAAAATGAAAAAAATTCACAGATAAAAGTTAAGTGGCTAGAAATTTCTGCATAACAAACAACAACAAAAAAGTTAAAGGAAGGGGAAAAAGGGAGGAATTATGGAAAGAGAATTAGATTGACTAATGCATGATTTGCTTATATGCATGAAGTTATCTAACCTTAGTTTTAATTGACATAAGTCAATATTTTCCATGTCTTTGATTAAGTGGATAATGATATGATAACAAAATGAGCTAGTTGGATCCATGGGAATTATGGACAATTAAATGGCACAAAGGAAGTTATCTTAACCTTAACTCTAATTAAACATGTAATTATGTATTGTATACATGATAATGTTTATGAGTATATATATGAAAATTCCTTAACAAGGTTTGTCAGGGGTCATTTTTGTGGATGAATGATTATTTCAATTTATTTAATGCAGATGTGAATGGCATAAAAAGGTTCATGGTTTAACGAGGAGTCAATTGGAAAAAAGTAGCCTTGGTTGATCTATGATTTTAATATCATTTGAATATGATTATCATAGTGTGCCCATGCTTACATTATGAACAAGTAACACTAAAGGATATATGAACAAAATGAAAGTAGGATGATCTGTAACGTATGGGGAAAATCATGGACAAATGAAGGAGCCACAAACCCATGATTTGGGATATGGGTGCACATGGAAAAAAAACCATGGAAAAATGCAATGTACAGGTGAAGGAGCAAGGTCCTATAGATTCCCATTTTGGGTGGAGGCCTTGCATCCTTGGATTCCTAATTTATACGGGTGGAGATAGTATAGTCTCTGGATTCCCGATGGTATGTGACTACGAGCTTGTAGTTGGTTACAATGTTGTGTACATGTTGTATTATGGTATGTTTATATGTTGTGTTGTATATGTGTATATATGTATATGTTGTATTGTGCCACATGTTTATGTGTATGTGTCGTATAATGTGTTGGGACAGGAAGGTATGGTACTTTCTAGGTCCGTGTGATGTGTAATATGTCGAGTGGAGGCGAGTTAGCCTTTGGACTCTCAATGATAATGTGTTGGGTGGAGGTAGGTTAGCCTCTGGATTCCATCATTGCTCCAACAAGCGATCTAGCGTGTGGAAGTTGAAGAGAATATAAGTGGAAGTTGAAGATAATAGAAGATAAGGCACTAGGTGCTTTCCGAGTTAACAATTGATCCAGTATGTGTACGAGGTCGAAGAGAAGAAAAGGAAACATGAAGAGAAAATTCCACTAGATATAATGTCTGTACATGAAGAGAAAATTTCACTAGATGCTTGCTAGGTTGGGAAACTAATCCAGTGTGTGTAAAGAAAAAAACAAAGAGAAATTCAAGACAAGTATCGATATTTCATTTGATTTCATGAACATTTGTAACTAGGAACATTATGTGATATTATCATTTATGATGATTTGATATATGAGCTAATTTTACTTGTTGTGATAGGAACCAAAATAAAATTTGCAAATGTCACCTCATGAACAAGCTATTAATGAGGCATGATTTAAATTATTGTGATTTATTATGATGAAACTCATGGAAATTCACGTGCTATGATATAAGAAAGCATTGAATTTCCTAGGTTGGGTGGATGGACTTGGATCCAAGATGAATAAAAATAGTCGAAAAATAATTAAAACATGCAACAATATGTTGGTTAAATATTTTAGGAATATGGCCATTGTGGCACACTAGCATCCAATAATGTCCACTTATTGATCAGATTTGGATCATGGACCTAAATGATAGCTCAAAATTCAAATTGTTCAAAATTTTTCCGAACCTAAGCGACCGGTAGATCTCGTCTTCTTGATTTCGGTGCTACAAACGGTTCGAAAAACCAATACCGTATGAAGAAGTTATCGCAGTTTGAAAAGTCCAATAAACTGCAATTTTTGGACTTTGACCAAATTTGACTGGAATTTGGGAAATTTAAAAAGAGAATATTCTTAGAATATTCCTCAAAATATTCCCCATAATATTCCTTTTGGACCAGTAATATTGCGACAAGTGTCAAGATCTGATTGCTGTGTGGACTGTACGTTGGAAATTTTGGGCCAATTAGGAGCTGCCACGTGGCAGGCCTAGAGGCCGCCACGTGGCAGGCCCAGAGGCCGCCACGTGGCCCATGAATGGGGTGATAAATTTTTTGGGGAGCCGACTGGAGTCGACCCCATGACCTCTGCATGCACACACCCATGTCGTGCCAGTCGGGCTACGTTTCGTTCTTAATATCCATAGGAGAGCAACAATATTTATTGTTTCAAAACTTTGCATATGGGGGTCGAAGGGGGCCAGCCCGTGGGCCAACCCCCCCATGTGACCTTAGTGCTAGGAACCGTGGGCCAAAGCCACTAACCGCTAACATAAAATGTTTACCCCGACGGTTCTGCAGTTTCTGAAACGTGTTCACATGCCGTTTTAAATGCGCGGTATATGCAACAGTTTACACCGACATGTGCGGTTAGAAGACCGTGGGGCTTGGGGTATGTGCCTAGCCCTACCCAAATAATTAAACTTAATAGTCAAGTATGGCAGAATTTTAGTTGGAGCATAAATTTCCATGTTTTACTGCAGTTATGTGCACTTCCTCCAAATTTAGTGGAGGATTTCTAGGGGACACTAGATGGGTTGGATAGCTTGTTATGCTTTTCAAGAATTTCCCACTCAGTTAAACAAATAAAAGATCTAGCTTATACTTGACATTTGCAGAATTTTAAACTTTAAACAGGTGTATGATTTTTAAATGTTTAAGTGCTTTAAGTACATTTGTTTTTGTGGAAATTAAACATGTGTAACAACCGTATAATGCATCAAATAAACATCAACACATAACAACAAATTTAATCTAGGAGTTCACCTGAATATTGTGGGCTACATCTCCTTGAGCTCTTGTCATCTTGACTTGGTTCCTTGGGATTATGGAAAAATTTATTTTACAAGTTCCACACTTAACTCCAATAGTCAACTGAACTGAACCAATGGGTTTAGAATACCATTCCATCCCCGTCATGGCTGTCATCACTCTGAAAAAAGATCTAGGCTCCCTTAGACTTGATTCCTTCTATCGGTGCTCTTTATCTACACTGCGCTTCTCTATGGCACTAAATCCTTCATAATCCTTTTAATGTCCCTGAAACCTCACCTGCTGTCTCCAACACACATCAGACACCAAAAATAGACTGATCGTTTGCTCAAAATGAGCACTAGATCCCCAATCTAGGCCTTCTTCCACAGTTGGCCCTGGGCTGCCAAAAAATTCCTTGTAGTTTCTAAACCTTTAGAAGTCTTCAAATGGCTCTATAAATCCCTTCATTGGATTCAGAATGCCAAAAATAATCAGAATAGACTATTCACTTGCATAAATTTGCCTCTTGTTGCTCCGGTTTCGCCTCCAATAACTGGCGGCACCCCCTAGCTCTAGGGTCACTGAAAAACTCTCTGTGGGTTCTCTACCTCTAGAAGTCCTCAAAATCTTCTGCAAACTCCATCAATGGATTTAGAAGTATCAAAATAGTCATAAATGACTATTCGTTTGCTAAATAAGGCCTCTAGTTGCCATGGCTAGGCCTCAAATTGCTGTTGGCACTTGCTGGCCCTAGTGGTCCTTGGAAATTCATTGAAGCATATCAGCTTTCAAAAGTCCTCTACAGGCTCTGCAAACCACACCATTAGTTCTAGAATATCTGAAACATCCAAAATTGACTATTGGATTGTTGAGAAAGGCCTCTAGCTGCACTAGTTAGGCCTCTTTTTGTTGCTAGCCCCTGGTGGCCCCTTGACCTGATCTGAAAATGGGTTGGATAACTTTTTATGCTTTTCAAGAACCTCCCACTCAGTTAAACAAATAAAATATCTAGCTTATACTTGACATTTGCAGAATTTTATACTTGAAACAAGTGTATGATTTTTAACTATTTAAGTGCTTTAAGTCCATTTGTTTTTGCTGAAATTAAACATGTGTAACATCCATATAATGCAGCAAATAAACATCAACACATAACAATAAATTTAATCTAGGAGTTCACCCAAATATCGTGGGTTACGTCTCCTTGAGCTCTTGTCATCTTGTTTTGGCTCTATCTTGAGCTAGATTCGACCAATTTTGGAGTGCCAATAGTCAATTTCAACTATCTTAGACATTCCAGACTCATTGGTTAGGGTTTCAGAGCCATCAGAGGACTTTTGAGCTTTTTTCTTCAAAGAATTTCAAGTGGCCACTATGGCCACCAGGGGCTAGCAACAGAAAGAGGCCTAACCAGTGCAACTAGACGCATTTCTCAACAATCCAATAGTAAATTTTGGATTTTTTCAGATATTTTGGAACTATTGGTGTGGTTTATAGAGCTTGTATAGGACTTTTTAAAGCCGATATGCTTTAGTGAAGTTCCAAGGGCCACCAGGGCCAGCAAGTGCCAACAATAGTTTGAGGCCTAGCCAGGGAAGCTAGAGGTCTTATTCAGCAAAACAATATTCATTTATGACTATTTTGATACTTATGAATCCATTGATGGAGTTTTCAAAATGTTTTGAGGAATTCTAGAGGTCGAGAACCCACAGATAATTTTTCAGTGAACTCAGAGCCAAGGGGTGCTGCCAGGGGTTGGAGGCGAAACGGAGCAGTCAGAGGCCAATTTATGCAAGTGAACAGTCTATTCTGACTATTTTTTGCATTCTAAATCCAATGAAGGGATTTTCAGATTTGAAGACTTCTAAAGGTCGAGAACCTACAAGGAAGTTTTGGGCAGCCCAGGGCCAATTATTGAAGAAGGCATAGATTGGGGAGCCAATGCTCATTTTGAGAAAATGATTAGTCTATTTTTGGTGTTTGATGTGTGATGGAGACATTAGGTGATGTTTCAGGGATAGTAAAAGAATTCTGAAGGAATTAGTGCCATAGAGAAGCTCAGTGTAGCTCAAGAGCACCGACAGAAGGAATCAAGTCTAAGGGAGCCTAGATATGTTTTTAGAGTGATGAAAACCATGATAGGGATGTAATGGTATTCTAAACCCATTGGTTCAGTTCAGTTAACCATTGAAGTTAAGTGTGGAACTTGCAAAATAAAAATTTCCATAATCCCAAAGAGCCAAGTCAATATGGCAAGAGCTCAAGGAGACGTAGCCTAGGATATTCAGGTGAACTCCTAGATTAAATTTGCTGTTATGTGTTCATGCTTATTTTTTGCATTATATGGCTGTTACACATGTTTAATTTTAGAAAAAAAATGGACTTAAAGCACTTAAAAAGTTAAAAATCATACACCTGTTTCAAGTATTAAATTCCGCAAATGTCAAGTATAAACTAGATCTTTTTTTTGTTTAATTGAGTGGGAGGTTCTTGAAAATCATAACAAGTTATCAAAACCATTTTCAGATCACTTATTTCCATGAAGCATGTCATGACCGCTATAAAGGTGTTGAGGCAGTGATTTGCCTCTGTTATGAGACTCTTCTGATGCGAGGAAACCTTGCCAAGGAATGGATCACCCTAGGTATTGGGAAGAAGAGAAGGGAATGACTAAACTTGGAAGGTGAGTGACTATAGGTAAGGGAGGGGTGAGAGGATTTCCTAAGGGACTAGGAAGTAGAGAAGGGAAGGCTGGGAAACTAAATTGGCTATAAAGGGTCATGAGCATGGTTGATTGGAATCAAAAGTACATTGGGGGTGTGCCCATAAATAATGATCTGGTAATTACAAGAAGGGAAAGGATAGGCACGTTGGACATTGGAGGTAGGTAGCACTCCAGAGAAAATGAAAAAATCCAAGGTTTATTGAGCACATTAGAATCACAAAAGAATGAAAAAGGGTCATTGGGATATTGTTTAATTATTGAATTAATGTCTACCGAGTGGCTGCATAAACCATTGTGCATATAAGATTTGTTGTAAAATATAAAAAAAGCTGTATATATAAGGCTCCATATCAACAATCTAGAGCTTAAAGTATGTTTTGTTTGTATGTTTATTAAACACTGAGGATGGTGTTCCCCCCAAGGGGGAGGGGACTGTGACATCCCTGGTTAATATTCCTTCATTGTAAATAATTGTAATTACTTAAAAGGATGAGAGAATGGGGACACATATTCCAGTTTCTTGGGGAGGGATATTGCTTGAAGAAATGGTTGATTTAAATATATCAGTCATGGGTTGGATGAGTGGTTTAAATGGGTTGAATGTTCCATAATTAACTGGAAAAATGATGGACATTCCTAGGTGTCCTTTAGATATAACAACAAGTAAGAAGAGGATAAAATATTAAAGACAAGCATGGGTTGTGTTTTCCCAAGGATAGAGACTGCGTGGACCATTGGGAAAATCTGGATGGTTAGTCTGTTGAAAGAGAGCTCAAGGAAAAAAAAGCAGAAGGGGGGGATTCATTCAAGGATACTCGAGAAAATACATGCACTCGAGAAAGAGGGATAAAAGACAAAAAATAAATCTCTTGCAGAAGAGCGTAGGTAAGAGAGCAAAGAGTAGGTGACATCTCTATAGATTTAACTAGTTGAGGAACCATGAGAAGGCTTGCTAGGTGAACATTATAGAGAATAATAGATTATCTAGTTGATGAAACTTCAATTTAAGTGGACTCTCTTCTCCTGATAGTGAGCTATAATATCTGTATTGTAATATCCTGGCATGAATGTTAATCATATCTATAAAGTCGGGTAATGCTAGATAAAGGCCTGTGTACTTGGTGGATGGAGGAAGTGTGGCCTTATGCATCATGATTTAGCCTTATTTTCAATTTAAATTCCTCTCAAGGAACTCCACCTCAAGCACTGGAATTTGGCTCGGGGGTGAAAATTGCAAGTAAATGTGGTTGTAGCTTGTCTAAGGTTGGGTGGAGAGTTGAAGTCCCATTCTCAGTTGGAAAATCGTTTGCTACATAAGTATCTAATCATGTTCTCATGTTTCAATATTCCTTATATGTGGTTTGTATTGGTTAAATATGTTATTGCGATATGCATTTGGGGCTTCATTCATAAACGATGAATATTATTATTATTTTCTTAGATTTATAAGGAAATATTTGTTTTCCTATGGTTAGTTATGAACCTAGCAGTAGTCTTAATATCTGGGCAAACACATGGGTGGAATCATTTCGTCAAAATGATGTTTGTGTTTAATATAAGTTGAAATTTTGTCCAATGGCGTGTATGCACCATATATATATATATATATATGTATGTTTCTACCCAAGGCTTGAAATGCTACCTAAGTCTCCCGAGTTTTAAAATGCTAGTTAAGTTTCTTGTGAAATTGGAAATGGGTGGAATTCTGTCTTATGAGTGATTTTATCATAGACCTGTATATCAGGGTTTCATTTTTAACTAATTAATCTTAGGATATATATATATATATATATATATATATATATATATATATATATATATATATATATATATATATAGATATAGATATATATATAGGCTGAAAGGAGTTGTATTACCCTCATATATTCATTTTGACTAAGGTGAAACCTTAGTACCATGGAGGAAAACACTTGAATCCTTTGTAATCACGTGACCAAATGCTCAAATAGGATAAATTTGGGTCATCTATGGGTGAGCGCTCTTGGTGGTTGAATGGCCTTGGAGGTTCCTTGCCGAGGTTTTCAAATGGAGTGCAAGGGAAAAATCGTGGGATCAAATCCCTGGGATTATGTGGCATAGTGGGGCCGGTCAAAGCCTAGTGAAAAATGATGAAGGGAAAACCCACCCATTTAAATCATATGGGAAACCTATGTGGTGGATCATCAGTTCATGGTACATGAAGTGGAGGATGTAATAGGATTACAATTCCCCAACGTTTATAACTGGTGAAGACACCCAAGGACCCCAGGCCACGGAGGTTTTGGATGGGGAGCATGGTGGAACTCTTAGGAATTAAGTCCCTGGGTGACTTGGAATGTGGGACCCATTAAGTGCGCATGAGTGCCATGTGGCACATGTGTTTGTTTACAGGCCAAGGGGAAGGCTAAGTATTATTGCGAGGTGCGCAGTGCCATGCATTCTAGAGGGAATGTCTAGTAGTTTTAGTGGGGAGCAGTATGGAAACTCATCGAGGTTCTGTGCATCAGGGTGATGTGGCCATAGAGGTCTCGCACCCACATACACCAAATGTATATGTATATATATTGATATAGTTTGTTTTTTGGACCATAGAAATGGGGTTATACGTGACCTGGTATGAGTGGCTCGATAGTTGCTATGTGGTACATGACTTGGAAAACCACGTGGGAACCACGAGGGCGCCACATGGCAGGTAGAGGATGTGGTGCTAGCTAATTGGCCAAGTTTTTATTTGGTCATATATTTTGATCTAGGAGTCAGATCGAGGAAAATTTCATATCATGTGAAAGGTCTCGACAAGATGAAAGAAACAATGTTATCCAATCTAAGTTTTTAGATGGTTGAAAAAGATAAAAAAATTAGACCTGATTTCTATCGCGAGAATTTAGAGGTTGGGTCATTATAATAGAAACCTCCCTCTATCCTTAACAGGGGTTGGGGATAATAAGGGGTATGTTACAATATTCATAAGACTATATTAGATGTTCAAAAGTTGAAAAATTTCTCTATGAAATGGTTATAACAAATCATCATCAACCTTGTTAGCATCTCTGACATAAGGTAAATCATTAACATCATTTAGTCAACATCTATGACATGGGTAAATAAGATCAACATCAACCAATTTCCACAATTGGTTGGTACTATTGACCCATAATCCTGGTTAATATTCGTGACATATGCCATAATATTTAACATCAACTAGTCATCATAACTCTGTTTGGTACCACTGACCCATAATCTTGGTCGATACTCCTGACATAGACTATTCTTAGTTCACCATCCTGGTTAATCTCTTTGACTAGTGGTGAAAGTGACAAAATCCACAATCTACATGGGAAACTAGGCCCGATGCTAATTATCTCCTCATCCAATATGGAGAGACGAAGATTGATGTTCAAGGCTACACACTCGACTAAGTGATCCTAGGCCTCTACGACCATTTTCCCAAACTGGTCAAAATCTTTGACATAGGGAAAAATATTGTCCTCTGTTGGACCATTCTCCCGAAATGGTAAACATATTTGACACAGGGAGAATGACTGTCCATGTTTCTATCATATCAAAACTCCCTCTCAATGAGATGGGTAATCTCCACAAGCCCTATCTTGTCCCTTAAGTATATGAACTTCACTATGGACAAAGGATTTGTCAAAATATCAGTTGTCTTCTCATTAGTGGATATGTTCTCAAGCCTTACTGCTCCCTTCTACATAATGTGACAGATGTAGTGGTACTTGATTTTGATGTGCTTCGACCTATCATGGAACATGGGGTTCTCTGAAAGCTTCACATAGATTTGATTGTCACAATATATCACAATCCATTCTAGCTCCCGGTCGAACAATGTTGTAAACAACTTACAAAGCCACACTAATTCAATACAAGCTTCATTGGTTGTGATATACACTGATTCTTCAGTGTTGAGTGCGATATATTTCTGCTTCCTGCTCATCCAAGAAATCATAGCAGAGTTGAAATTGAAACATACTCCTTAAGTACTCTTCCTGTCATCTACACTCCCTGCCTAGTAAGAATTTGTATATATCTTCAGTTGTACATCACTATTTCAGACATATATCAAACCATAATTTACAGTACCATGTAGATATTTCAATATGTGCTTTGTTGCAATCCAATGCTCATGTCTTTGCTCCACCTGGAACTGGCTAAATGTGTTTACTACAAAGAAACTATCTAACCCGATGCTAACCAAATAAATTAATGGGCTATCAATCATTAATACATGAAAAAGTCTACCAAATGAGACTCAAAATATCTCAACTTATTCAAATTAGTTACCATGGGAGTTTCCATGGATTTACAGTCCATCATGCCAAAATTATGAAGGATCTCAATAACATACTTTCCTTAACCAAGAAATATTTCACCATGCTTCTGCCATATTTCTAGTCCCAAATAACAATGCATTAAGCCAAGATCCTTCATGCCAAAATTAGAGGCCAAATCCCTCATACACTGAATGACGAGAGCCTCAAAACATGTTGGAAATTAGTCATCAACATATAGCAATAAAATCACAAGCGCATTCTTAACAAACTTGAAATATAGGTTCATATCAACATCACTTTTAGAGAATCCAAGTCTCGTTAGGTAGCTATAAATTCAAGCATACCGAGCTCTTGGAGCTTGCTTGAGTCCATACAAGGCCTTCTTCAATCTGTAAACATGAGATTCCTTCCTAGCACCTCAAAACCTTGAGGTTTCTCTATGTACGCCTCTTCCTTAATTACACCATTAAGGAAAGAAACCTTTACATCCATATAATTTAAACACCAACCCAAAAAAGTAGCAAGATAAATAATAGATCTAATATAAGTGTACCTAGAAATTGGAGAAAAGGTCTCATCACGATCTTCTCCCTCCTTCTGGGAGAACCCTCTAACCACAAATCGCGCCTTGTATTTGTCAATACTTCCATCTGTTGCATGCTTTATCTTGTATATCAATTTGGAAGTCACCATTGACTTCCCTTCAGGTTTCGACACAATCTCCCATACATCATTCTTCATGATGGATTGATATTCTTCACTCATAACATCCTTCCATACTTGTTGGCTAGCTGCTTCTTTATAAGTGGAAGGTTCTGCACCAATAATATTAGTCATTAGAGATGCATAACTAGAGAAACTTTTAGGTTTCTGAATTTCTATGGATGTGACACGTGGATCTGCATGTCCTTCTGCTTCTTCCAATATATATCTAAGCCATGCCGGTCTCTTATTGATTTCAGGAACACAAGGCCCTTCTGGCTTTTTAGGATGTTCTGTATAACTTGAAATTTCCTCCTTATAAGCCTCATGATATTTTTCATCATTTGTAATATTCTAAACTAGGAAAATAACAATAATACTAGACACACGAACTAAGCTACAACAATAAAATCACAAATATGCACCATCAAAACACCAAGAAATTGGGAAAATAAGTTGATCCATTTTATTAATTCATATGGATAAATCAAGTACAATAGGATGAGTACCCTAGAAATTTAGGCTATCTACTATCGGCACGCCAATCCTAGGTGGAAGGATGTTGTCTCAAATGTTGGAAATGGCCCCAACTAGTAGCTCGCAAAACCCAGTAAATCGTTATTGCTACTGAAGTGGAACTAGTGTTTTGAGCCTCTAAAATGCTTAGAAAATTCCAATAAATTAATTGGAGCCTCCTCTCAAGGAACCCAAAATAACCCAGGAAAAAATCACTAACCCAAATGGCAAAATTATTCACCCAAACAATTGTGCCCTGCTATAGGGAAAGTGGTGTTGTTGGTTGGAGAAAATCCAGTGTTTTTCCCCTCAAACGCGCCCAAGAAATTATAAGAATTTAACTAGGGCCTCTCCTCATAAAAACCATAAAAATCTAGAAAGGGTTTGAGCTAGTCCCAACATGCCCATTTAACCCCAATTTGTGCATGGACCTATAACTGGTTGGAAAATTCACTGTATATGAAATATGCTACAAAATGCTCCAAGTCTCTCCTAGAAAATATCCTTCATACTAGGTTACTTCCTCCCAAAATTTCCCTTATTCATCCATAACCACATCACATATTCTCCTTGCCCAAGGGACTACACAATAATGCCCAGTGAGCCCCTGCGTAGGCCAAGAATTGGAGCAACTCATCTCTCCCAAACGCCTCACCAACATACCTGTAATTTGACAAGAAACTCCAACTCCCTTTGTGGAATATTTATTTACTAATTGGATGGCCTGAATTACTCTTTTGCTGGCCCTTCCAAAATCCACACATTTATCTCCTGTGCCTAGGGAAACTCGCTTTAACTGAAGGAAATGACTATAAATATTCTCAATGGAAACTCTGAATTGATCTCCCTAAGTTTCCTCACTAGGAGGACACTTGAATTTCTCCAAAATGAGGGTGGAATTCCCACTCAGGAAATCCTTATGCTAAACAATATGGGTTGTGTTGGCTTAACAAACCAAGAGAACTAGTGATTAAAGTTAAAATTATCCAAGATGTCCCCAAATAAGGGCCTCCTTGATGTATTTATAATTGATGGCATCTCTCTCCCTTGGTGGCCCCCACTCTCCACTAGTTCACCCCCACTTTTTTTTTCTCTCTCTTGCTCCATAAGTGCACATTCCATTTCTCTCTCTCTCTCTCTTATGGCCCCCACCCACCAAAGAGCTGCAATCTTTCCTTTTCACCTAAGCTCCTCAAGACGAATTCATCTCCAAAACTTGAAATACAAAATTGTGCTATGCCTAGCACCTCCCTAATAAAATTTTTTAATATCCTCCAAAATTGGGGATATTATAGTCCTCCCGACGAAAAATTTCCTGTCCTTAAGCAATGCCTTAACAAGCACCCTCTCTAGCTGTTGATCCACATTATCACTGCAAACTATGCCAAGGTCATAGATGTGCCAATGAATCGTCCCTGGCCTCTGCATTGTCCTATCACGAAGGAATCCCTCAATACCAGGATCCCAAGCTATCTCGTCGAACATGAAGCAAGACTTTCTCCACTCAATATCCTACCAAGTATAAGTACAAAAATCCCTTTGCATACCATCAATGTGTAGGGAATCATGATAATATGGCACTTTGTACAATTCCTCATGAATATTCCCTAACAAGCAATCCATCTCATACACTCCAAGAGTAAACTCCTGAATATACCACCCAATCCCTGTGGAGATAAAGTCTTGCTCGCATGAGCTTCCCCTTATATCTTCCTACTGACCAACCTACCATGTTGATGAAGTCCCCCACATGATCAACAAATCACTAAATCCTAATGGAAGGTCTGAAGGATCTCCCCCTGTAGTAGAAAATTCATCCCTAAGGGGAGTTGAGTTATCAAGTACTATGATGCCCGTATCCCATGCTAGTATCAAAAGGGTGCCACCATGTTATCATCACATCGCTTCGTCTCTAATAAAATACCCATCGAGTGCACACAATATCCTCCTCTCCTGAAACCGGGTGGTGACATATCGATGAAAACCAAGCTCATCCTGCCTAAGTATCTCCATGATTTCAACATCTACCCATCCATTGCTAATATTGGTCCTGAGAAGCAATTGGAAAAACATGTCTCTCCTTACAATGGAGGCCTCAACGATCCCCTATGTGTCAACCCCAAAGTGAGCTAGATCACCCCCTTCCATGAGCCTTCTCATCATGAAATGGAGTGACCTATCAGCAAACTGAATCCCTGGATCCCGTAACTAGTTCCACTGTGACATAGTCTTGATGACTGCTAGAACTCTCCTGTTCCACATATTTTCTCCTTGCATGTGATCAATATATAGACTCTGCATATCACGAATCTACCTGGTGTACTCAAAAATTCCCTACACTTGTCATACCACATTGTGAAATCTACGATCGTGCCTCTTGAAAGTGCACCTTGATACTTCTTGTAGTCTAAACATCTTCCTATAGACAAGGTCTACCATCCACTGCACCTCATGCTCATATAATGCCTTAGATTATCTCCCGGAAAGTGCACCATGCAACTCCCTTGTAATCACCTCCCCAAGTGTGAGTTGAGGGGTGGAACATATGCTACCTAAACAGTAAACCATGCCATCCCTAAGCTTGTATTCATAAACTCATGCACCCACCAAATGTATCAACTGGAGAGTCTCCCTCTTGCCCATGAGTCTCATCCAACTACCTAGGGTGAGCCTCCCATGTCCTGTTGCATGTTTTGAGAGCATAAAGGGACTACAACCAAATTGTCTAATACTGTAAGAAACACTGGACAATTATGGATGGGTAAATCCCCAAGGGTAATATTAAGAGTATGTAAGGATACTTAAGAGTAATCCTATTGATGTCCCTCTCTCTGCCTTGGATCTAATGTTAACCTAATCAAAGACCTATCCCTGTTGAACATGGTGTCCCTAGGTGCTCAAAAACATCCTCATCAATCTTAGGTGAGTTACACCCAATGGCACACCTAATTTCCTTGTCCATAAGTCTCCTATAGAATGTTGTGCCACACCATATGCTACTGCATTCCACCAAGTATCCCTGTACTCCTTGGCGTGCCACTGTAATCTGTGACCTGTCCCTGTAAACCACTGGATTCCCATGCCTACTGCTATATCACCCTGTATTGTTGGGTGTCCCATATACACCAATGCACCTGTTGGTGAGCCCTGGTATTGCACCAAGAGTGCTGCAACTCCCAGGGCCTACCCTACTTTACTTTATCAACCCAGGGTTCGTACAAACTTGGAGGTGATAGTGCTATATACACAATCGATGCATTTTACTCATGTCATCCTCTTCTAATCTACGAAAGGGTGCTACTTCTAGGTTTTCTCAGTGAATTCTATCACACTTCAATGAAACTGAAACAAATTGCAGAAAGGAAATGACAAAAAGGAAACTAAACTAAATTTCTAAAAAGAAATGATAGGAAAGGAAACTAATTTAACTTGCTGAAAATAAATGATAGAAAAGAAACTAATTTAAATCATACTTAACTTGGCCAATCAACTAAACATGCCCTACTTATATTATGCTCTATCTACCATGCTTCTATCCATGCAGCTAAGTTATCCATGAATTAATTCTAATTGAAAAAGTGTAGATTGCAGTTCGGAGGGAAAGGGCTAAAGATGCTAATGGAAGGCTTAACACACGAAACAAGGCTTAAAGGAGTGAAAAGGGGGGTTAGAATTTATTAAAACTTATAATACCGCAAATGAAAAGTCTGATGGTGGAATTGCGATGGCATAAGACGCTAAGAAATGAAAAATGCGGTAAGTCAAATGACGTGGTAGGAGGACAGGTGGAAAGGTGCTTTGAAAATATCACAATTGACGTCAGGAGTGATAAGTATTAACAGGAACCAAATAAAAACTATGATTTGTGATTTGTGATGTGGTGGAGTACGAAGAATATCACAATCGGCATTGGGAGCGGTAAGTATTAACGGGAACCAAATAAAAGTGCGATTATGAGTCGGATGACGTGGCGGTGAGACAAGTGGCAGAGTGCGATACCAATATCGCAATCGTTAGACATGTGTGGTAAGTGTTAACAGGGAGTAGATAAAGATTGCAAAATGAGATTTGTGACGGGATAAATATTGTGAAATGAGATTTGCGATTTGCAGTGTAACGGGGTACTGAGTGATATCGCAATCGACGTTTGGAGCGGCAAGTCTTAAAGGAAAAGGGAAAAAAGTTGCGAAATGCGAAATGTGATTTGTGAAAAGGGAAAAGGTTGCGATCTGTGATAGGATAAATATTGCGAAGTGCGGTTTGTGATGTACGGTAGCATTAAGTTTAAGGAGCAAGTGTGGAGGTCGAGTTCCAATGGTTTTCGAGCATTTTGCGTTAAAAAGGGTAAGGAAACCATGATGACTAAAAACAAAGGAATAAGGCTGGCTGAATGGTTTAAGTTTTTTTATGAGTAAAAGGTGGGTGCGGTAGTGACAGTAAGCGAGAAAAAGCGGAAATGGAGGGCGTAACAATAGTGCACAGATTGCAAAGACATAGATGGAGAATGAAGTGGGGAGGCACCACAGAGCTACTCTGGGGTTTTAACAATAATTCCTGAAGTCAACTTGCTAACTTGTGTGCAAGGAAACAAACAAATACCTAAAAATACAATGCAAAGGGAGACTAAAAAATGGTAATGCAACTCTACTTTTAATCTCAGAAATAGTGAACATAAATCAGTTTTTGGGTCTGTGGGAAGGTTTTCCCTCCTCGAGATCTATTGAAAAAGATGAGAAGGGGGTCTTGATCCACAAATTTTGGATTTTTCCTCTACTCTATTACCCTCGTAAGCAAATGAAGAACTACAACAACAAACTCAAGGAAAAAATAAACATCAATGAATCTATCATAAGCATAACTAACTAAATGACAGAAACAAAACTAGCTAAATAACATAGAGGAAAGAGTGAAAACAACAGAGAAGTTGAGGCCCATGGGTTGGGCCCTGACCCACAAGCCCATTTCTCTGGAACTAAATCAGTAAAATGTAGTCTGTCTGCTCATTTCGGGAAGAGAATAGCCTCGTAACATTTTTGAAAGTTTTATCACTAAGTACAATAATAAAAAGCTTAATAGCTTGCAACAAAAGTTCTGAATGGAATTGAATGGAATTCGACCCTAATTAGCTCTTTATCAACTTTATTTATACTAAAGGGTAGCTACCAACAACTCCCTAGAAAATAGGTAATAAGTACACTTGACTCCAGGTGAAGTATGACTTTGATAGCACTTGGTCTTTAGTTTTCTTGGTTGCCTTTTGATAGTTAAGGAGGGTGGACAACCCCTTGAATCTCTCCAAGATTTCTCAAGAATTTCCTGATATTGTGCTCATTTATTCTTCATCTTGATCTTCCAGTGGCTGGGAGCAAGTCCCTAAATTATTTCCTTCTCCAAATCTGCATAATCTGCCAAATATTCTCACAATATCCTACAAAAATAACCAATACTAGGCACAAATATGAAATTACTTTAAACCTTCCTAAGAAAATATTAAAGCATAAGAAAACATTATTAAGTGCAGAGGGAGATATTTAATATATATTTTCACATGAAGGAAGGTAGATGGGCCTAAGAAAGGTTAGATGGGCCTTAATTTATGTCTAATTTAGAGGCCCGTCATCACCCACCTACTGAAACTGTTGCTCATCCTTTGAGAAACATATTCAGCCTCCCTGCCTTATGGTTCTTCCTACACGCTGTCTTATTTCATTTTTTGTTTATTGGCCCATGTGCTGCTCCTCCTGATAATATTCTTTCTATTCTTCTCGTAGGTGCTTCACGGGGTCCTGAGATGCCTTAATCAATTCTGTTTTGCATGTCAAGAGGTGGTGGGTCCACATTTTATTTATTTTTTCTTTTCTTTTCTTTCTTTCTGTCTTTTATTTTTTATTTTATTTTTATTGCATGCAAAATAAACTCATAGTTCTTTTTCTGTTAATTGATTTTACCCTTGGTCACCCCTTTGGCACTGCTTGTCTTCCATTACATGAACTGCTTACTACCCACTTTCTCAAGTCCTTTTTAATTTGGTCTTGTTCCTCTTCTTGGTGGAAAAAGTTAACCTAGTTGCTAGATAAGGTTGGGGTTGCCCAGCTACTGATTTTGGTAGTATAAAAAAAATTTCCTTCTCACATTTTTTATTGTTTGATTAAGCTAAAATAGATTCGAAGAAAGGGTTAGATGATTGCATACCTGAGCCTTACCATTGATTTTTTTTTTGTAGGTGATATTGAAGTTGTTGATATGGATGTTGAAGCTATCTTCGGTGGTTCTGAAGCTGCATGTGATAATCTGCTTGAGGTCCTTTTGGAGCTTCTGAGCATAGGAGGAGGATGTCCAAGTTTGTCTACCTTAACCAGGGTGTTGACCGAATTTTATTTTTGTGCCAACTTGTTGTTTTTCTACTTGTAAAGGTTGGAGAGCACCTGCATTCATTAGAGAGAGATACATGGAGAAATGAATTTTTATTTATTTTTTATTTTTTTAGGGCCTACTAGCTGCCTCAATGAGGTTTTCCACTAATAGGTCCGCCTAGCTGCCTCAAAGGAGGTTTTCACCTAGGATTTTTTTTTTTTTTTTTTCAACCTAATGACTGCCTTATGGAGGTTTTCAATCAGTGGGCCAATCTCAGATGCCTCAAAAGATGTTTTCACCCGAGATTTTATTCTTATTCATATTTTTTTTCTTTTTCACTTTCATACTCTACTTGAAAATATAAAACCTTTTTCAAGTATAGGAATAATTCCAATGGAACCATGTACACATCAAGATGACAGATAAAATCAGGTGCACACTTGGAATACATGCTCTGACATGTACCTGAATATAAGAGATGAATTTCTTTGACTGGGATTGTATCAAGTACTATTGAAGAAGAGTGTGCTGTGGAAACTTAATGACTGTTTGGAACCATATGTCAATATAGTTGTGATTCCCCCGGTCCACTTGCTGAGTTGGATCACCTTGGAGGTCCTCTTCTATTATGACATTCAAATATTCCTCTTTTTGATGATTTTTTTCTTGTACACATGGAGGAAATGCTGGTAAACATGAGGAAAATTTCTCAATGTCTGATTCTGATGTCGGCTCTTCATCAAGTGCAACCCTTGATCTTTTGGTCTCCTCATTTGGATCTTATTATTCTTGATGTTGTCCTTTAATAACATTAAGAAAATATCTTCTTTGCAATACCTTTCTTGAACTAAGATGAATACCATCTAGATCAAGAGGAGATGTTTGGAAGTGTTATACCTCAACATTGTAAGTGAGTTGAGATACTTCATTGTATGGGTTTGGAAATGGTGCTACAGGTAGTTGAGTGGGGGTGGATATATGAGATGGATATGGTTGAGGTTGTTGTTGTGGTGGAGGTGGATGTTAGGGATAACATGGAGTTGGGTATGGAGGATATTGAGGATATTGTGGATTTTCCTAGTAAGGTCCTTTCCAACCATGTTGCCATGATTGGTTTTGGGGTTGAGATGAACGAGGTTTAAAAGGAGGAAGTGTGTCCCAATTAGTTTGAGATGGATGTGAATAAGCTTGAAATTGTGAAGTGGGCCCTTGCATCATATCAAGTTGACTAGGCTAACAGGGTATCCTTGGAGCTACATAACATAGCTTCTTTGGTGATTGCCTTGCTCCATTTTCTTCTTGATAAACTTCTTTAAACTTGGGGAATGATGGACAACATTTAGTACCATATGATTATGCAGGGATAAAAAAAATATCAACATCTTCTTTTTGCTCATTTTTCATTCTTAACATTTCTACTTGTTCACTTAGATTGCTAAGAATTTCTGTTTTAAAGTTGTCAAGAAAATTTCCAAGTTCATCTTGCCTTACCAATGT
Source organism: Pinus albicaulis (assembly GCA_034641835.2). Lineage (NCBI taxonomy): Eukaryota > Viridiplantae > Streptophyta > Pinopsida > Pinales > Pinaceae > Pinus > Pinus albicaulis. The sequence continues at coordinate 1,835,077,404 of CM076575.1, read as the reverse complement.
TGAGGAATATTTACTTACTCTTTCCCTTCCTCTTGATATGCACTTGCATGTTTCACAAATTTCTTCAAATGAAAATTGGTATAGTTCTCCTCTACTGATGATATTAAGGAGATCAATCCACTCATCCCTAATTATTCTAAGTAAGAGGGCTTTTAGTGTGTAAAATCCTAGATGATGCAATTCACCCTCTTAATATTATACATGAACCTCTTTTTTAGATACTCATGGCTATCATATTCTTCTTGGTTCATTCTAAAAATTTCTTCTCTAAGATCACGATCTTTATATTTTTCTAGAAATATATTTTGCATATCATGCGATTATCTTATTGAATTAGTACCTAGACTCATGAACCATTTAAGAGATTTATCCTTCAATATTCCAGGAAACGATCTCAATTTTTGAGTGTGTGATAAGTAGCCATAAGATCTACAAAGTATCTCAAATTCAAAGAGAAATGTTTCCGGATCCTTTGTCCTCATACCATGGAAGTTGGGAAGGAAAGTTGTAGGGATGTTCTTCATATGTACACTAATGTTCATATCTTGAATGGGAAACCCAATAAGATCTTCTTCATTGTCATCATATCCATCCATTTCTTCTACCTTCAAAAGTGTATGGTGATGTGGTTCTTACTGCACCACATGGTCAAGTGGGGGGGTTGGTATTGAAGAAGTATTTTAAAAAAACTTCTGAGTATCCCTACTCCTATGAGGCATGAAAATCATTTTTTTTTTGTAATTTTCAATATTTCGGAAACAACATGAAAAATGAAAGCATAAAATAATTTTAAAATAGAATCAAAGCATATACTAGACACATCGCCAGAAACAATGCCAAAAAGTGGTGAGCCTTGGTTTGCACCAAGAGTGCTGCAAATCCCAGGGGCTGCCCTACTTTACTTTATCAACTCGGGGTTCATACAAACTTGGAGGTGATAGTGCTATATACATAGCAGATGAATTTTACTCATGTGATCCTCTTCCGCTCTACGAAAGGGTGCTACTTCTAGGGATTCTCAGTGAAGTCTTTCACACTTCAATGAAACTAAAATAAATTGCAGAAAGAAAGGAAACTAAACTAAATTGCTGAAAATAAATGACAGGAAAGGAAACTAATTTAACTTGCTGAAAAGAAATGGCAGAAAAGAAACTAATTTAAATCACACTTAATTTGGCCAATCAGCTAAACATGCCCTACTTATCTTATGCTCCATCTACCATGCTTCTATCCATGTGGCTAAGTTATCCATGACTTAATTCTAATTGAAAAAGTGTTGATTGCAGTCTGGAGGGAAAGGGCTAAAGATGCTAATGGAAGGCTTAACACACGAAACAAGGCTCAAAGGAGTGAAAAGGGGGGTTAGACTTTATTAAAATGCATAATATCGCAAATGAAAAGTGTGATGGCAGAATTGCGATGGGATAGATGCTGCGAAATGCGAAATGCAATAAGTCAAATGACGTGGTGGCAGGACAGGTGGCAGGGTGCTTTGAAAACATCACAATCAGTGTCGAGAGTGATAAGTATTAATGAGAACCAAATAAAAAATGTGATTTGAGATTTGCGATGTGGTAAAGTACGAAGAATATTGCAATCGGCGTTGGGAGAGGTAAGTATTAATGGGAAGCAATTAAAAGTGTGATTTGCGATGAGCTGGATGACGTAGCGGTGGGACTAGTGGCAGAGCGCGGTACCAATATCACAATCGGCAGAAACGAGCGGTAAGTGTTAACAAGGAGCGGATAAAGATTGTATTTGCGATTTGCGGTGTGGCGGAGTACGAAGGGATATCACAATCGGAGTTTGGAGTAGTAAGTATTAAAGGAAAAGGGAAAAAGGTTGCGAAATGTGAAATGTGGTTTGTGAAAAGGGCAAAGGTTTCGATCTATGATAGGATAAATATTATGAATTGCAATTTGCAATGTACGGTAGCAGGAAGTTCGAGGAGCAAGGGTAGAGGTCGAGTTCCAATGGTTTTCGAGCGTTTTTCATTAAAAAGGGTAAGGCAACCGTGACGAATAAAAACAAAGGAATAAGGCTGGCTGAATGGTTTAAGTTTTTTTATGAATAAAAAGGTGGGTGCGATAGTGAGAGTAAGCGGGAAAAAGCGGAAATGGAGGGTGTAATAGCAGTGCACAGATTGCGAAGACAGGGATGGAGAATGAAGCGGGGAGGCACCACAGAGCTTCTCTGTGGTTTTAACAATAATTATTGTAGTCAACCTGCGAACTTAGGCACAAGGAAACATATAAATGCGTAAACATACAATGTAAAGGGAGACTAAAAAATGGTAATGCAACTCTACTTTTAATCTCAGAAACAATGAACATAAATTAGTTTTTGGGTCTGTGGGAAGGTTCACCCTCCTCGAGCTCTATTGATAGAGATGAGAAGGGGGTATTGATCCATAGCTTTTGGATTTTACTCTACTCTATTACCCTCGTAAGCAAATGAATAACTATAACAACAATGAAACTATCAGAAGCATAACTAACTAAATGAAAAAAACAAAACTAGCTAAATGACAGACAAGAAAGAATGAAAACAACAGAGAAGCTGGGGCACATGGGTTGGGCCCTAACCCACGAGCCCAACTCTCTAGAACTAAATCAGTAAAATGGATTCTGTTTGCTCATTTCGGGAAGAGAATAGCCTCATTACATTCTGAAAGTTTTATCACTAAGTACAATAATAAAAAGCTTAATAGCTTGCAACAAAAATTCTGAATGGAATCGAATGGAGTCGACCCTAATTAGCTCTTTATCAGCTTTATTTATACTAAAGGGTAGCTACCAAAAACTCCCTAGAAAATAGGTAATGAGTCCACTTGACTCCAAGTGAAGTATGGCTTTGAGTGCACTTGGTCTTCAGTTTGCTTGGCTGCCTTTAATAGTTAAGGAGGGTGGACAACCCCTTGAACCTCTCCAAGATTTCTCAAGAATTTCTTGATATTGTGCTCATTTATTATTCAATCTTGATCTTCCAATGCAAGGAACAAGTCCCTAAATTATCTCCTTCTCCAAATCTGCATAATCTGCCAAATATTCTCACAATATTCTACAAAAATAACCAATATTAGGCACAAATATACAATTACCTTTAAACCTTCCTAAGAAAATATTAAAGCATAAGAAAACATTATTAAGTGCAGAAGGAGAGATTTAATATATCTTTTCATGCGCATAAGGAAGGTATATGGGCCTAAGAAAGGTTAGATGGGCCTTAATTTATGTCTAATTTAGAGGCTCATCACCTGTCACTCCAATAACAAACCCAATGTGGTGTTATTCATTCAACCTACTCCATGTTGTAAATCCATACACCAAAACACACTGCCGTGCACCTCCATGCTCACCTGCAAACCATTGCTCCACATTTTATTCTCTTACATGCCACTATATTCTGTGATCTAAAGTGGAAACAGTATGTGTTTGCTCACACCCTATCGATATCACCACCTCCACTAATGCATCACCATACCCTTTGATGCATGTGCCTCACCTCCAAATCCTCACTGAGAGACATGAGAGGTGAATCCCCCTATGTAACAGTGGCGATGCCACCTCTATGCTGCTCCATGACCACTATGCCACTGGGGAGAACCCTCGACCCTAGACAAAGCACTGTCTAGTGGCCTGCCAATGCCACCTCCTTTGAAAAACTCCTGCTAGAGTATCTTGATCATCCTGTGATCCCATGTACAACCATAATACCAAGAAAACTCATGGAATTTACCCGCTTCCCTGCTAATCCAAATCGTCACTAATGCTATTGGAGATCTGAAAGTGTGTGGAACCTTGGTCGCTAGACCCATGACACCGCTAATACCCTTAATGACCAAGCCAATGTTGTGTCTGGGAATTCCACCTAGATCCCAACAATAGTCTAGTTCTTAGACTCCCCTGGTAACGCACTACCCCTGCTGGAAAATTCTTCTGGCCATGGATATACCTAGGCACCTAGCTGACTCCACCAGATACCAACTCAATTTCTCCCATCATCCAACCCTAAGAGAGGAATCAAATGCACAAACTCTTATACATAGAATAAGCCCTCCATCCTGTGACTGTTGAACCCTACGCAACTCACCTTGCCTCATCTTGCTGGTTTAGCTAACACCTATAATCTGTCTAGGTGACATGGCCTCTCTCTCACCAACATGCATATATAACCCCACAATGCCATAAGCCCCATCGTTTTATGCCTGAAGAGGGTTGCTATGGTGCTCCAACATACACCCCTCTAGCTACATGATTAGGGACATCAACCATTCCCCAATGCATGTCATCTTGGCCACTGACTTGGCACAAAATTCTCTCATATCCTCTAACTCACCATTCGTTATAGAATGGTCTCCATGAATGTCTAGTCCTTCTTTCCAAATGTTAGAATTCCGTTCTAGAGTTTATGAAACTGATTTGGGTGGCTAACATCTGTAAACTCAGTCACATATTTGGGTACCTTTATGTCTCCTGGCACCTCATTAACTGGTGTATGCGCAATTGTGTCCACCAATGTGTCAATCAGGGCTACCAAAGGAAACTCCAATAAGGGTGACTCTAGTATCACACTGGGTGTAACTCCATGCTTCTCCTGCTTTCCATTAGCCTCATGCTCAACTGGTTGGAATTATCTAGATGAAATCCCTCCTCAATGGGTATGTCTCCTCTTATCTTGTCACTATCTTCACTTTCAATCTTTGCTTTTGTAGTATTGATACTAGCATTTTGTTCAACAATCATGCTCTCCTAATTTTCTTCACCTGCATGTCTGTGACTGATTTTTATTATTTACACCCTTACTAATGCCCACTCTTTGAACTTCTCTACCATTTTTGTGAATTTCCTATTATAATTTTAAAAATTCACAAGGAATTTAGCTTGTTGAGACATCTTCATGCAAAGTAAATATGAAGATTAATGTTGGACTAGAGTTTCAGTCTTTGGAATTTTTTCCCAAATTAACATATTTGGCATTACCATGATTTAGACCCAAAACTTGCCAAAATCATGCTATGATACCATGGTAATATTCCAAACTGGGAAAACAATAATAATTCTATACACATGAACTAAAATACAACAATAAAATCACAAATACACATGCACCATCAAAACACCAGGAAACTAGGCAAATAAGCTGAGCCATTTTATTAATTCATATGGATAAATTAATAACATTAGGATGAGGACCATAGAACACATGGCTTGCTACTACAATCACGCCAAACCCAGGTGGAAATATGTAGTCTCAAATGCTGGAAATGGTCCCAAATGATAGCTCGCACGACCTCGTAAACTGTTACTGCTGATAAAGTAGAACTGGTGTTTCAAGTCTCTAAACTGCTTAGAAAATTTTAGGAAATTAACTAGAGCCTCCTCCCAAGGAACCTAAATAATACCATTTTTATCCATAAGTGAACATTCCCTTTTTCTCCTGTCTTATGGCCCCCACCCGCCAATGAGATACAATCTTGCATTTTCACATAAGCTCCTCAAGATGAATTCATCTCCAAAAATTGAACTACAAAATTGTGCTATGCCTAGCACCTCCCCAATAAAATTTGTTAATCTCCTCAAATGAAAATAAAAATTGGGGATATTACATCATTGGAGTCCATGAAACTTCCTTAGACTTCCAATATGCAACCTTCTCATCAAATTTAATGTCTCGATTAACCTCAACCTTTCATTGTTCTAGAATTTAGATTCTATAAGCCTTTGATGATTCACTATAACCAACAAATATTCCTTTCTTTCCTGAAGGTTCTATATTCTTCCTCTTATCCTTAGGAACATGGATGTAAATCGGATAACCAAATATTATCAAATTCCAAACCTTTGGATTTTTCCAGTGACTGCTTCTTCAGGAGTGATGTATTCCAAAATTTGATGAGGACTTCTATTCTGACTGTATACAACTATTAATGATGCTTCCCCCCATAAGAACATAACCAACTCTTGATCACGCACCATAGCCTTGACATATTCTTCAATGGACTTGATTTTTCTTTATTCTACTCCATTTTTTTGAGGATTATAGGGGAAAATCATCTCCCTCTTAATTTAAACTTATTTACTAAATGCAACAAGTTCTTTTGAAGTTTATTTCAGATCTTAATATCTTGATCTTCTTTCCTATCAATGTTTATACTTCAGCCTTGAATTCTTGAAACTTGGTGAAGACTTTATCCTTAGTATTCATGATATGGATCCACATCTTACGATGGAAGTCATTAATAAAATTTACATAATATAATGAACCTCCAAGTGATCTTACTGAAATATGTCCACATACATCATAATGAATCAAATCCAAAATTTCTTTGAATCTATTATCACAGTTTGGAAATACCTTTTTAATATTCTTTCCAAATTCACAAACTTTACATACACCTTCATGTTCTATCTGCAATTTAGGAACACCTAAAATAATTTGAATTAAAGTAGGAAAGGCTCTATAATGAAGGTGAGAATGTATCCTATGCCATAGTTCACATGGATTGATTTCCTCATGTACTAAAGCTTGAGCCCATTGACCCAAGAGTCTATACAATCTTCCTTCACGAATTCCAATAACTATATCATCATCTATATTATATCCCTTGGGCGATACAAGTACTTTTCCATCAACCAATGCTACTCTATCTCCTTTATCTTCCAAACATGAAATATAGACTAAATTCTTTTTCAAACCTAGCACATATAAGACATCGTTGAGACAAACATTGTTACTAGATTCTAACTCAATGAATGTTTTCCCAATTCATTTGATTGCATAGTTGTGGTTGTACCCAACCTCTGCCCTTTGTCATAATATTCTTTCCATAATTATAGTGAGAATGCTATGATCTCTTGGCATATGTCTTCAAGAACCACTATCTACTAGCCACATATCCTCATCATTTGCAATAGAACCTATTAGAACATAAAATTAAAAGAAATTTTTGTCACCTTTGGATTTCTTTGGATGTTAATCTATGTTGGTTGTTGAAGCATGTTGCTTTCCTTTCCTCTCTCTATCATTATCTCCTTCAATACATTGGATCAACTAGTGAACAAATCTGCGACAAAGATAACATTAAAACTTTTTAAAATATTTCTTTCCTTGTGGAGTAGGTCTTGCTTTTGGTTTTCTATTTTGGAAACAAAATTTCTTCTTTCCTCCATTATTCCTTTTGAAACGTGTTGCAAACACCTGAGAGTATTCTTCCTTTCTATCTCTTGATATAAGCCTTGATTCTTCTTGAGCACAAGAGGTCCACAGTTCTTCAAAAGGGGGAATTTCCTTCCTGCTACTTATACCAACTGAAAATGCATCCCATGATCTAGGTAGTCCATTTCACAAGCTCCTTCTCAGAGACCATTTCATCAATTGATTGAATTTTATATCTTATTTGAGAGATTTTTATGAAATATGAGGCCACAGTGTCATCATTTATCGTCCTTATATCACAAAGATCATTATTCAAACTCATGACTTGACCAATGTTGTTGACTGTAAATAAATTATGTAGGGCATCATACATCTTCTTTGACATGTCAAGTTTTGAGATATAGGTGATAAAATTATATCTAATAGAATTCAGAATAAGACTCATGGGAGTGATTTCATCTTCCTTGAACTTTTCCTTCCCCCATTATCTGTTGATTCTACAATCTTACCATTCACAATATCCAAAAATTTGTTCTTTGCAAGAATAAGATCAATCCTAGTTTTCCAAGCTCTGAAATGTGAAGTCCCTTGTAACTTGTTCTCTGAATTCATATAGGGAGACATAGATGTAGATCAACAATAACGACTTAACAATAATGATCTCAATGTAGGGTTTCTTCAATAGTGATCTCAGTGTCCCTTCCTTCACCAAAGCTCTGATACCATGTTGAATTTTCAAGTGCAATAGATACACGCACAATATTTCTAAAAACTTATACTTACTTATAATGATGTTGATATTCTTTTTAATTTTTACAGTATATCATTAAGCAACTATACTTCAGAAATTCAATGATATAAAAGTGTTAGGGTAGTAGAAATATTATTTGAATGGGAATATTAGTTTTGCTATGCTAAGATCCAATTAAGAATATAAACAAAGGGCTTGAGGATTGAGAGGTTAATTGCAAGTTTAAAATGAGTTTTTATGTGGATTTCATGAGAAAATTAACTTAAAAAAAACACTAAACAACAACATCTAATAGACACAAACATCACCATAAATAGTAACACAATAGCACATGATGAAGGAGTTCACCCCGCCTGGGCTACATCTGCTTGGTCTGGCTTCCAATGGTTTAACCCTCTTCTATTATGCTAAAAGGTGTGATTACATGTGTTTAAAATGCTCAAACATCTCTGAAACATGTTCCATCAACTCTAGAATGCCCAAAAAATCCTGTGTAGCCTCTTTCTGCATCAAATTCAGCCAAAAACTGACTTAGTTATGACTTCCCCAAGTTTTGGCACTAACCGCTCCATAAACTCCATAAAATCCAAACTAGTCCTACAAATTTTCCCTGAATTTCGCTAAAAGAACAACAATTTAGCGAAATTTCGGGAAAAATTATCGGACCATTAGTTTGTCCACTAACCCCATAAATCTGCATTTTCAACCATATGATATGGTTTTGAATTAGAAATTTTTAATTAAAAAAAATGGCATTTATGAAATTTGCAGAATTAAAGTTGGGCGGTGAAAATAAATTTTTAAATAAAATATTTGTGGGCCGCCTTCACACCCTTGGTTCCAGCCGTGGCCTTGTGGTATGTAAATCGGGGGGGGGGGTGTGGCAGGGCTAAGCCTTGCCTCCTTACCCCTGAACTCTACCATAATAAAAAACATATATGGTTTTTCCCATATTATTTAACAAGAGATAAGGTAGAGCCGTTGGTAATGCATGTCGCTGTTATGTGGGAGGTCTTGAAATTGAATCCATGAAGGTGTAGTTTGGACTTAACCAATTTTGGCGCCCTTGTGTTTCCACGTCGTAGCCTCTGGTTCAGCCACGTGGCAACATGTGGTTGGCCACCATCCTTTCCAATGAAATTAAACCAACCGACACCCAATGAACAAAAAACGAGTGGTGAAGCTTGACAAGCTAAAAAAAATTACATTTTGAGAAAGTAGAAGAGGCCATGTGGCAGCCTGCCACTAGCCCAAATTTTTGCCCTATCAGTTGCCATTTTTTGAAAATTTCCTATTTGGGAAAACAAACAGATATCGTTTCTGGGATCATACGGTGTCGGTTTTCCGTGAAACGAGTTGCACCAGATTCAGAACGATGAGATCTACACAGTCGATCAGGTTCCACACCATTTTGACAAATTTCTTTTTTTAGCATAATTTTGAGCACCTGATCAACATCACAATTCACAAAGAGAGCACAATATTTACCTTAGGAAAATCCACTTCAGGGAAATCCCAAACAACCTTTTCAATAGATAAATTCTTCTTTTCAACAAGAGATACAACTAGAATTCTAGTCAACAACTATGTTAAACTGAACTTCAAAAAATCTATGGCCAAACCTTATCAACATCCTCCAAGTCAAGCCTCTAATCTGATCCAATAACTAGGCCTTCTGATCTTCCCTAGGATGAATTTCAACCTCCCAATAAATGCCTATAAACTCATAATTTTGGCCCCTTGCAACTGCCCAGAAAATTCAACCATGCAGCTACAACTTCCCAAAAAAATATGCAAACTGGAGAGAGAGATCCTCCACACGTGCAAGCTATATAGATAGAGAAAGAGATGAATTCAAACTATCTTTATATAGTGATATGTTGGGTCGAATGGCGTGACTTCTTCCTAGGCTAACTAGACTTGGAGGGAGGCCGATTTGACTAATTTGGAGCCAAAAATTCAATTTCGAAAATTCAAAATTTTCTCTTTTAAAAGTCCAAATGGACATGACTCAAAAATATATATATATTTTTTCTTTTGACTCTAGCATGAAGAAAATGCTTTACAATGATCAATATAAAATACAACAAGGGCTAAAATATACATTATGAATACTAACAATAGTTACAAAATTCAACAGTTTTCCAGGTGACTTGTGAAAGCATCTTAATATCTTGCTCTATAACCATTATTTAGAGCACTACAACTTCAATAACACATAACATATTATACAAGCATATACAATTCACAACAATTCACAAGCTCCCTACAAACGTTGTATTGAAAATTAAATGTATAACTCTTCAATTGTCTGTTGAAGTAATTAAGATGTAATTGAAAGGCTCATCAAACACCAACCCCTGAAAGTGCTTATCACCTGCATTGTCATTTTTGCCATGCTCTAGGTTGTTTGTAGAGTATTAGAATGCATATAGGAGCAATGAAGTGATCAAATATACATGTGTAGTCACTTCAGTGTTTTCGTTCCCATATGACTTGGAAATAAACATGAATCAACTTGTCATTCCACTACCATTCCCATACCATCCCTTTGGAATTGTTTGTTGTGCATACTATAATGAGTGAATATAATGACATAAAAAACTCTAAGTGAATTCCTTATGTGTCATGTTTTTCTCTTGAGATGGCATCCATCATTATTGCATATAATATATATGAACATCTTCCTAGCCTCGACCACCTGGTATATCAATGGGATCCAAGATTCCTTATATTGTGTTACATCCTTCTCACTATATAACCTACTCATCAGTACAACCACATCCATATATGGGGGTATAACATAGGTGGTATGACACGTGGCCTTTTTTTTGTGACTTGAATACTTTTTCTTTTATACACCATTTCTTAATAATCACACAATAATTGAAACTTGTGTCACCCATTCATATTTCATACTTTATGTTTGGGAAACTTGTAGTAAAAGTCTAGTTTCTAGCGCCAAAATAGTGCAATATCCTTCCCATCATCATCCTTTATTATTTTTTTTACGCATTAGAATCACTAATTAACCATGAAATAACATCTACACATGACATAAGAGCTGACCTAATTTCAACTTTGTAAAAGCAAAATATTTTAATATTGTGGAATACTACCAAATTACAATGAAGTTCCCTTAAAGTGTGGAATAGATTCTAGATAAGTCTCTCTCTCACACACATCTAAATTTGATAATGGGTTTTGGAATCACTTGTGTGACACTCAATATCTCCATAAAAGGATCTAGAGAATTCTCTAGCATTAAGTTCTATTGATGTTTCCCTTATTGGATAACCTATGCGGTTGAGGCGCCCACTCTGTGTCTCCATAAAAGGATGTAGATAATTTTTCAATCTCAAGTTCCATTGATGTTTTCCCTTCTTGGATGATTTGTTGAAGTTGAGTTTTCTCTTTGTTTCTTGGATTATACCTTTTAGGAGGCATGATCCAGTGCTTTGAATGGATGGTAGGGAAATGCCACTTAAGTTGATTAAAACTGTTAAATTTCTTCTTCTCTAATCATTTGCATAGTTGTCGCAAGTGAAACAAGAAATTAGGGTTACAAATGTGGAAGTGTTTAACCATCAATTCACATATTTAAAAGAAATTTACCCTTTTATTATTTGCAAATACTTAGCACAAATATTGAAAAGTGATTATATTCTTATTTGTGAAAAGTGTGCTATCTCTGTGAGGAATGACTTTTAGGCTCATATGAAAAACTACTGAAAATGTTTGGGTGGATGTCATGGCCTTTGCAAACACGTGCTTCATGAAAAATAGTGATGGATCACAATCACAAAGGTCAAGCCCCATTGAAAAATAAATATTAATGATATTTGCAATAACATCACATATCAAAGAATGATAACTTGTTTAATGGAAACATCAAGAGATTTAATCTTTAAGGATCTCTCACAAAAATCACAAGTTTTTGGAGACACATAAAAAAACATTACTTTGGAGGAATGACGATGCTATTGCTAGGTAGAGAAAAATATAGTTTTTATAGTCTTGCAAAAGGACCAATAAAAAAAACGTGGAATATGGATCCCTCTATAGAGGAGTATATCTTCCTAAAAGATGGGTGATTCAAGAATGCAAAAATATGAAACTTTTTGAATTTTTGTATAAATAATTTAGAGGTATAGTTTCCATCGAGTTTCATGTTTAAATTTTATGGGATAGGTTGAGGATGGAATTTTTCTTTAGGGAAATTATGTTGGAGAATGTAACTAGTTTTTTTCTTCATATTGACCTTTGTAAACATGAGATTGTATATTTTTTATATAAAAAGAAATACTATTTGTAAAAGCATGGGCTTCATGCTCAAGTCTAGGTTAAAGCATGTGCTTCATGCTTCTAGGAATTTTAGGGTCAAAGAAGAATTTTTTTCATGTATTATAGTCCCATGTTGACTCGTTGTAACAAAATAAAAATATTATTTTTGAGTCAAGAAAGCAAAATTATCCTCCAATACCAAGTCGTCCCCAACAAGGACAAGTTAACCTAGAGAGGCCTATTTGACCCCTCAAAAAACTATTTCGATCTGCAATAATGAAGGAGAAGGAAGAGCGAAAAAAGACAAGAAGAAGAAGAAGTCAAAAAAGGAAGGTATGTTGAGAAAAACATATTTTTCCTTCCACACGTGCGAAGCTATTTAGGGTTTTTGTGTGAGTTGTAGGGGGAAAAATTGTAGCTCGAAATTGCAGACCTTGTTGGAGGGCCAAAAATATGACGTGAAGCTTATTTGATCTTCAGTCTTTGGAAGGACCTGGTTTGTTTCAAGAGATCTTGTTGGTGGATTGCATTTGTGCTTGGGAGGAATTTCAGCTTTGATCTGGGGTATTGGAAGTCTCATTTTGAGTAGATTCTATAAGAATATAAGTATTATTTCTAGGTTTTCCCCTTGGAGGGGTTTTTCCCTGACTTGGAGCCTATATCTTGTGTACTTTGATAATTGCTTGACGCAAAAGAAATAAAAGTAATAAAAGGCCAACTAACATCTGAAGTAATTATCAAGTAAGGAAAGTCAAACATAATATACAAGATTATTGATTTTCCAACATGGTATTAGAGCTAAGGTGTAAGAAGGATACTGAAGATCACATCTTAGTTGGGGCTCTCTCAATGGAAAGGATTATGAAGAAGGGTTTCAAGTTTCTTGGGAACCTCGTTGTGACTATCAATGAAAGCATCTTGAAGATCATCTCCAAGCTAGTAAACGAAGTAATGGATGGAAGTTTCATCTCCGGTCTCTCAGGAAATTTCAAGCATGATAATGTATGGGTTATAGAAAGTGGAGCTTCTAGACATATTATAGGTGAATGCAGTCAACTCCAAACTGTATCAAAAGGAATATCTTCTCATTCATTTGAACTTGGAGACAAAAATAGCTATCCAGTGAAGTGAATTGGATCTACCTCGTTGTAGCTAGAGATTAGTGCGAGCATTCATCTCAATAATATTCTATATTTTTTAGGTTTGAAGACAAATCTACTTTCTATTTCTTTTCTATAAGATAAAGGTGACATAATTTCCTTTGTTGATGACAAATTTTGGTTTGGAGAAAGGACTCTAGTATTGATCATGCAAAAATAATTGGGAATTGTGAGGGAACTCTGTATAGGTTACTTACTCCTCTCCCTCAAGCCCTAGTTCACTTAGATGTGATCCCTTCTGAGCTATGGCATAGAAGGTGTTAGCATTGCAATTTTTTAGAGATTTTCAAAGTCCGCTCATCATTCTACAAGGAATCAATCTGCCTTTTCAGTTCAGTTGTAAGATGAAAGTGTCGCTGTCAAATGGTAGTGGCGAGAAAATTTCATTTCTACCATCATTCATTTCATTTTCCCTCTTTTACCTTTCATTTTTCCAAAAAAACTCAAATTCCAGCATTTAATTTCTTTCAAAACCCCTTTTTAACTATTAAAATTCAATTTTTATAGTTGAAAAGCAGCTCCGCACACCCACTAACAGCCATATCATATTAGATCCATCTTACCTTACCTTCTATCACATATTCAAACCTTATACATGTAACCATTTCCGAATCCTACAAAATTTCTAATATGCGATATTGCTGGGACCCATCATTTCTTTTTGATCTGTTTCATAACATTCAAAATGTAAAATGTTTTAGAAAATTCCTTTATATTATGATTCAAATGAATTTTACCATATTCATTGACTTAACGAAGTTTTTACTTATCCGCTTTTAAAATCTGTTTAATGGGCCCCACCTAGCTTTTCACATCACATTTTTGCAAAGTTCACTTACCGCATTCACTTCCGCTTCCTCATTTCCCTGATTGCGATATTGAGTGGGACCTTTCCCTGCCACATCACCCTTTCCCCATCGCACATCGCAAGCTCTAGAGGATAGACACTCGGGATCATGTTATAAACGCCAAAGTGCGATGTGCGATAATTGTGGGACAAGCTCAGGAGGATAGGCACTCAGGAATTCGTTATAAATGCCGAAATGCGATTGTGATTTCCACCGGCTGTTACACCTCATGATCTTCTCCACCCTTTGATCCACGGTTCTCATGGCTTTTCGACCCCCCTTCTCCATTCTTCTTTTAACACTGTGTGGGGGGGGTCGTTCGAAAATCCGTTTTCTCCGTTGCTCCTCCTGCTACGTGTCCTCCTCTGCACATTTTACAAACCCCTCGGTCCAAACCTCCTTGCCACGACATCACCCCCATCACAAATCAAATTCCCTCTCGCTTATGTCTTATGATTAAACATTTCCGACCCCAACCTGCAATTTTGATATATGTATAAGAGGTTTTCTCCTCCCACTCATCATTTATTTAATACTATCTCCCACTAATAAAATGAAACCCCACTATCTCTTTCAATCCGCCTCCATAACCTGTTTAACCTCCATATTTCCCACTCCTCTTTTATTTCTCCCGTTGGCCCATAATTCAACGCGTCTTCTTCTCATATATTTCACATTGCCGGTCCTTTTGTTTGAAAACTATATATACAGGTTTTTCCACTCCAACAATCTTTCCACGTTTATTTCGAAACCCTATCATGACAAACAAGAAACCAAAGGAAAGGAACACCAATAGAGTTTATATGAAACAAATTTTTACCATTACTCTTAGCACCAGCACGTTTCCACAAGGCAGTAGGCAACATTCATGAAACAATCACATGTTGACAGAAAATCTGGCAACAAAGGCTTTAAATATTCGACGCCTATCAACAAATAAAAATATATTATTAAAGCTCAAAGACAGTTTGTCAATATGATTAATTCCATCAGAGTTCTGTGAGGATTGTAAATGGTTAAAACTAGCAGACAATATAATTTTTCTCCTTCTTATTTGTTTTTTGTTAAGTTTTTATGAAAGGAATCCTAAGGTCTAAGCCTTGCTCGCAGATCTATTGTAAAACTATAAATAGAAAGAAGAAAAAGGAAGAAAAGGGGGGTTGGTTGTTCAACTTATTGTATAATGTGTTGAATATTTCTGAGTTGATAATATATGCATATGCACTCTTGAGGACTCACGAACCGTGTGGTGTGTGTATTGTTTTCCCTTGTGTTTTTACACACTTTATCTGTTTTTCCAGATTTATCATAAAATTTCTATCTTATGATTTTATAAGTCTTGTGAACCTCCAAGACATATGGATCTATTTTTGTAAGTCTTGTTCCAAGCTTTCCCGACTCATTATGAATTGAAGATTTTTCATAAGCATTCCTTGAGGTGGAATTAAACCCTGTTTCATGTTTTTATAAGTCTTTTGATCTAGCGTGCATGTTAATATGTTTTTTTTCAGTCTGGATTCGCCAAGCATTCTTGATTCTTGAGGTCATGTTAGTCAGAATCATTCCTTGTAATGGGATTATTTAAATGTAAAGTGAGAATCTTGTAAGTATTTTAAAAGCATTCTTTCACTATACATTTAGATCTAGAATTTGTGCCACCCTTTCCTCTTAGCAGTGGGCTTCTGTTTTACATATCCAATGTTTATCTTCCATTCTTCTAACCATTAGGATACAAAATTATTTTTTCTACCACATCATACACCAGTGCCCTCATATGTGTGAGACATCCTTATTCACTCAAAATCATTTTCAGTGTGTGTGAGTTTCAACCACTTTCCAAAAAACTTAATCAAAATATAAGAAAATCCCTTAAGCTTAAGATGTGTCTGGTTAGGCGCTTGTCACAATCCAAGTGTTGATTCCAACGCTAACATATTTTGGTGCGTCTACCAGGAGACAAAGACCTTGAAATGAAGTATTCCCCTAAGTATCTTGTTTTAAATTTCTAATGATCAATTCTTGATGGTGAACAAGAATTGGCGACTTGAAGAAGAATGTGATATTTCACCTGACGACTCCATGACAAAGAATCCAGAGGTGACTCCACTTTTTTTAGATCCAACACTCTGATGGAAGTGATCGTCACTAAAAGGTACGCCTTCTGCAATTTTTCAAAGATAGATGGTTTTCCTAATCCTTTGCCAGATAGAAGTGAATGGGAATTTTCTCTTCCAAGGTTTAGTGGACATGATTGGGAAGTATCAGCTGAGTTTTTATGGGGTTTTCATGACTGGATTCATAGGCTACATTTTGTTCATGAAGACATAAATATTAAGTTATTTAGATATTCTTTGGAGGGTGCAACCCTTGATTGGTGTATAGATCTTCCTAAAAATAACATCACTTGTTTGAAAGAGTTTCACGATGCTTTTAATTCCTTTTATAAAGATAGGTATCCAGTCGAATGTTTCACTACAGAATGTTGCTATCAGTTTGATAAGCAAGTTGAAAGTGATGGTGAACAACATAAATGTAAAGAAAACATGGTTATACATGAAGTTTACAGTGATGATCCAATCTATGAAAATTAAGAATTTGAATTTGAGGAAGAAGATGATGCTCAGCTCATACAAATTGCCGAGGAATTATCACCTTTGCTAAGAATTGATGATAAGAAAAACAATTATGAGCCTATGTTTGAAATGTATAAATATGAGTTGCAGGAATACAATGTCGAAGAAGAAATTTGGGAGAAAAATGAAGAACAAGCTCTTCATCAAAGCATTGTTCTATCAGAGGAAAGTATGGGTCAGCCTATCCTTGAACTCAAAGTTGTTTTGAGTAAGTCTCCTTGTCGATTTGGTGATCCTATTGCTGATTATATGGAGTTTAGTTTTCTGAAAGTATCTCTTTTTATTAGTCTTGGAGTGCTTCTCGTCCGTAGCAGCAAGTATGAGTCACATTTAGAGATTATACTCCATAATTTTCAGCCTTTCAGTAGTGGATGCAAAGACATGTCAAGAAATTAGTTGTTAAAAAATTACTTTTGGAAGTTTGTATACACTTGATCAAGTGAATTTAAGCTGATTAGAAGTAGGAAGATGAATAAGCTCGCCACTCGAGCATTTATTTTCAGTTTTAGGTTGTAGTTTGATTTTCGTATTTCAGTCATGTTGAAATAAGTTGTAGAATATTGAAATCTAGCTTGTGAATCCATTACCCAATGGATAGGCATGCTGGTCTTTTTGAGTTAATGAGCAAAATTGTTGGTTGGAGAAATAAGGGTTGGACAAGGCACTGGAATTACGATCCTTTTTAGTTCGGTTGTAAGATGAAAGTGTCACTATCAAAGTGTAGTGGTGAGAAAATTTCATTTCTACCATCATTCATTTCATTTTCCCTCTTTTACCTTTCATTTTTCCAAAAAAACCCAAAGTCCAACGTTTCATTTCTTTCAAAACCCCTTTTTAACTATTAAAATTTAATTTTTATAGTTAAAAATCAACTCCACACACCCAATAACGGCCATATCATATTATACCCTTTTTACCTTACCTTCTATCGCATATTCAAACCTTATACATGTAACCATTGCCAAATCCTACAAATTTTTTGATATGCGATATTGCTGGGACCCATCATTTCTTTTTGATATGTTTCATAACATTAGAAATGTTTTTAGAAAAATCCTTTATATTATGATTCAAATGAATTTTACCATATTCATTGAATTAACGAAGTTTTCACTTATCCGCTTTTAAAATCTGTTTAATGGGCCCCACCTACCTTTTCACATCGCATTTTCGCAAAGTTCACTTACCGCATTCACTTCCGCTTCCTCATTTCCCCGATTGTGATATTGAGTGGGACATTTCGCTGCCACATCACCCTTTCCCCATCACACATCGCAAACTCTAGAGGATAGGCACTCGAGATCATGTTATAAACGCGAAAGTACGATGTGCGATATTTGTGGGATCCAATCGCATATCGAAATTCGCAAGTTCAGGAGGATAGGCACTCAGGAATCCGTTATAAATGCTGAAATGTGATTGTGATTTCCACTGGCTGTTACACCTTGTGATCTTCTCCGCTCTTTGATCCACGATTCTCATGCCTTTTCGGCCCCCCTTCTCCATTCTGCTTTTAACACTGTGGGGGGGAGGGGGGGGTTCGAAAAGTTGTTTTCTCCGTCGCTCCTCTAGCTACATGTCCTCATCTCCACATTTCGCACCCCCCTCGGTCTAAACCTCCTTTCCATGTCATCAAACCCATCACAAATCACATTCCCTCTCGCTTATGTCTTATTCTTAAACGTTTTCGACCCTGATCTGCAATTGCGATATATGTATAAAAGGTTTTCTCCTCCCACTCATCATTTATTTAATAATCTCTCCTGATAATAAAATGAAACCCCATTATCTCTTTCAATCCGCCTCCATAACCTGTTTAACCTCCATATTTTCTGCTCCTCTTTTATTTCTCCTGTTGGCCCACAATTCAATGTGTCTCCTTCTCATATCTTTCACATGCCTAGTCCTTTTGTTTGAAACCTATCTATACGGGGTTTTCCAGTCCAACACTCTTTTAGTGTTTATTTCGAAACCATATCACGATAAACAAGAAACCAAAGGAAATGAACAACAATAGAGTTTCTTTGTAACAGATTTCTACCATTACTCTCAGCACTAGCACATTTCCACAAGGAACTAGACAACATTCAAGAAACAGTCATGGGTTTACAGAAATTTCGGCAGCAAAGGCTTTAAAGATTCGAAACCTATCAAAAAATAACAATATATTCTTAAATCTCAAAGATATTTTGTCAATATGATTAATTCCATCAGAATTCTGTTAGATTTGTAAATGGCTAAAAATAACAGACAATCTACTTTTTCTCCTTCTTATCTGTTTTCTGTTAAGTTGTTATGAAAGGAATCCAAAGGTTTAAGCCTTGTTGACAGATCTATTGTAAAACTATAAATAAACAGAAGACAGAGGAAGAAAAGGGGGGTTGGTTGTTCAACTTATTGTATACTGTGTTGAATATTACTGAGTTGATAATATATCCAAATGCACTCTTACGGACTCACGAATTGTGTGGTGTGTGTATTGTTTTCCCTTCTGTTTTTACATACTTTATTTGTCTTTCCAGATTTATCATAAAATTTCTATCTTATGCTTTTACAAGTCTTGTGAACCTCCAAGACATATGGATCTGTTTTTTTAAGTCTTGTTCCAAGATTTCTTGATTTTTTATGAATTGAATATTGTTCATAAGAATTCCTTGAGGTGGAATTAAACCCTGTTTCATGTTTTTATAAGTCTTTTGATCTATCATGCATGTTAATATATTTTTTTCAGTCTTGATTCACCAAGAATTCTTGATTCATGAGTTCATGTTAGTCAAAAGAATTCCTTGTAATGGGATTCTTTAAATGTAAAGTGACTCTCTTGTAAGTCTTTTAAAATAATTCTTTCACTATACATTTCAGATATGGAATTTTTGTCACCCTTTCCTCTTAGTAGTGGGCTTCTGTTTTACATATCCACTGTTTATCTTCCATTCTTCTAACCATCAAGCTACAAACTTAATTTTTCTACCACATCATACGCCAATGCCCTCATATGTGTGACATATCCTTATTCACTCAAAATCCTTTTCAGTGTGTGTGAGTTTCAACCAATTCCCAAAAAACTTAATCAAATTATAAGAAAAACCCTTGAGCTTAAGATGTGTCTAGTCAGACACTTGTCACAATCCAAGTGCTGATTCCGACACTAACAAAAGGTATGGACACCTTCACTACAAATTTTTTCCATCTCTAAAGCAAATGATCAGTAGTGTCCCCAAATTGAAAGAATAACATGAAGGAATTTGTAAGGGATGTGCTATAGAAAAGAATGTAAAGAAAACCTTTTCAAGAAGTGATATCAGATCAAAGGAAATTTTAGATCTAATACACTTTGATGTATGTGGTTCTATGGTAGTGAAATCCTTTGGAGGTCATCAATATTATGTGACATCCATCGATGATTTCTCAAGGAAAACATGGTTATACCTTCTCAAGAAAAAAAATGAGGAATTCAAGAAGTTTCAATAATTAAAGAATGAAGTAGAAATTATAGCATAAATTAAGTTCAAGAGCCTAGTGATAAAAATGGCGGAGAATATACCTCGAAAGAGATCATAGCATTTTGCAAGAAAGTAGGGAATAAGAGGGAGCTTATTGTTCCTTATAATCTTGAACATAATGTTGTGGCTAAAAGAAAGACCAGAAAATGTGTCAAGGCCATGCTACATGATCAAGGTATACCTCAATTATTATGGGGAGAAGCATGTGTAACAACTACCTACTTGCAGAATCAAAGTCCTCATAAGATTCTCAACAATATGACTCCAGAAGAAGCATTTATAGGAAAGAAGCCTAGTGTGGATCCTACAAGAGGACGAATTTGGATCCTACCAGTATGAAAAGAATATTTGTTAGCTATAGTGCTTCATCAAAGGCATACAAAATATAAATTAAAGAGGATCGTCATATTTAAGTACACAGGGATGTAATATTTGATGAAAATGTGGCTTACAAGAAATCTAAAGATATTCTAGTCGATTTTGATGAAGAATACATACCCATTTTTGAGGATATATCGAGGTACAACAATGGTCAAGATCCTACATAAAGTCAATAATATGTTTAAGGTATTAGCGAGACTGTGCAACAAGTAATTTTTCCTGAAATTCGAAAGAGGGATACTTGGTTGAGAAAAAATCTAAAAGAAGCAAAAGGACACACAACTAAAGGGACCTTTAGAGAAAGTAAAAGATCGAAGAGGTATTCTGGTTATGTATCATATATGACTGAGCTCCTCAAAGCTGAAACCTCCTCCTATGAAGATGAAACTAAACATCAAGAGTGGAGGGATGCAATGCAGGAAGAATACCAATCAATCATGAAGAATGATGTTTGGGAAATTGTCCCTGGACCATGTAACATAGTATATAGTCACATCAAAATGGATATGTAAAATAAAGCATGTTTTTTATGGGAGCATTTATAAGTACACATATACATTTGTAGCTAGAGGTTTCTCACAAAAGAAGGTATAAATTATGAAGAATCCTTTGCTCCTACAACTAGATATACAAAAATTAGATTGTTCATCTCTTTGGATGCTAATATGGGATGGAACATTTGTCAAATGGATGTTAAATTTTTTTTTTTTGAATGGGAACATTGAAGAAGAGGTTTACATCGAACAACCTCAAGGATTTGAAGTCAACCAGAGGGAGACACATGTATGCAGATTGAAGAAGGATATATATGGCCTAAAGGAAGAACATATAGCATGGTATGCTAGGATGGATGCATACATTTTGAGACTTGGATTTGTTAAGAGTTTTGCAGATCCTAAACTCTACATTAAAGTTGTGAAGGATGAACCAATTATCATTCTTTTATATGTGGATGATCAACTTGTTAATAGTGTGGAGCATCAAATTCAGGAATGCAAGAAGAAATTAACAACAAAATTTGACATGAAGGATATTGGGATCATGAATTACTATCTAGGACTAGAAGTTTGGAAGAAACCAAGTGAAATATATCTTAGTCAAGGAAAATATGTAATCAATATTCTACAAAATTTTGGCATGATGGATAGCAAGCCAATGAAAAATACCATGATTACTAATCTAAAGAAGTTGAGGAGTTCAGTTTCTTGTCCAGTGGATCCTTCTTGCTACAAATAGTTGATTGGTTCCTTGATGTATTTGGTAAATACTATACTTGACATTTGTTTTGCAGTAAATGTTCTTAGTTAATTTCAGATGGATCCAAGGCATGACCATTGGATAACAAGAAAACACATCCTGAGATATCTATGTGGGACCATACATAATTACCCTTAATATTCTGGTAATGAAATCCAGATCATAGGATATACTGATTCTGATTGGGATGGTAGTGATATAGATGGAAGAAGCACTACAGGTGGATGCTTTAGTTTGGGATCTTCCATGATCTCATGGATGAGAAAGAAGCAGGATATTGTTTCTTTGAGTAGTGTTGAAGTCGAGTACATTGGTGCAAGTGAAGTTTGCAGAGAATTTGTTTGGCTCAGGAAGTTGCTATCATATTTATTTGAAGGACCACTTAGCCCTACATGTATACAATGTGACAACGAAAGCTAAATAAAGTTGACAGAGGAACTGATGTTTCATGCTAGTACAAAGCATATAAATAATAAGGACCACTACATTAGTAGTCTAGTATGTGATGGGGTCATGAAGCTACACTATATTCCTACAGATGAATAGGTAGTCGATATTATGAAAAAAGCATTACCAAACAAGAATCTTGAGTACCTAAGAGGGAAGCTTGGTTTGGTATATATCTCTTTTCTAATTGAGAGGGAGGGATGATGGACAATATATTCTTCTTCTTTTTTGTGTCATACACTAGGCCAGGACTGACAATCACAAGTATTAGTGAAGGCCATAAAGAAAGAATGGGGTCTGTAGGATTGGATAAGCATATGAGATTGGAACTTCTTGAGGATGATAAAATCCAATATAGAAAAGAAATTATAGACTGATATTATTTGAGGATGAGGTAGGGCATCCAAGATAGAAGTGAACCTATAGATCAATATTATTTGATGAAGAGGTGGAGAATCCAAGATAAGAGTAGTCAAAGAGGTGTTTGAGGATTGGAAATCCAGGATAAGAATAGTCCTAAAAGTACATACCTGGTGTTCATCTAGATGGTGTATGTGCCTTTAGAGGTAGCGTGGTATCTCATGTAAAGCCTCCCAACATGATGCTCTCATATAAGTTGAGCTTTTCAAGTTAAGGCCTTGTTGACAATTTTGGTTATAATATGGAATTTGTTTAAAATATGGCTTATCAATCTGACTCTTCTTATGAAAATACTTCAAGTTTGAGATTTCTTGTCCTTCGTGATGGGATTATGAATACCTCCCTAGTTAAGAGGGAGTGTTGGAGAATGTAACTAGTTCTGATATTCATAATGGCCCTTTTAAACAAGAAATTGTATATTTTTTATATAAAAGGAAAAAAAAATTATTTGTAAAAGCATGGGTTTCATGCTCAAGTCTAGGTCAAATCATGTTCTTCATGCTTCTAGGACTTTCTAGGTCAAAGAATTTTTTTTCATGCATTATAGTCCCATTTGGAATCATTGTAACAAAAGAAAATAATTATTTTTGGGTCAAGAAAGAAAAATTATCCTCCAATACCAAGTCAGCCACAACAAGGAAAAATAGGCCTAAAGGGGCATATTCGACCCCTCCAAAAGTCTATAGATAAGAAGGAATTTGACTCATTTGGATCACTCACTTAGGAAAGTCCGATCTTCAATAGTGAAGGAGAAGGAAGAGTTAAAAAGACAAGAAGAATAAGAAGAATTCAAAGAAGGAAGGTCTCTTGAGAAAAATAATTTTTTTTTTATCCACACGTGTGAAGTTGTCTAGGGTTTTTTTGCGAGTTGCAGGGGCTGAAATTGTAGGTATAAGTTGTAGACCTGTTTGCAGCGCCGAAACTCTGAGGTGAATATGCTTTGATCTTCGTTGTATTTGAAAGGACCTAGTTTGTTTGAAGAGATATTGTTGGTGGGTTGGCTTGGCGCTTGGGAGGAATTTTGGATTTGGTATTGGGCCTTGGAAGTCTCATTTTGAATAGATTCTATAAGAAGAGAGTTATTATTTATGGGTTTTTCCCTTTGTTTTACAGAAATACAAACCTACGGATAAGTATGCTTTCCCTAAGTGTGGTGGTGCACTTAGAACAACATAAAAAAATATATCTGACCTTTTCCTTAAAATGAGTAGATAAAGCGAGGAAAACCTACTTTTAATCTGTTCGCTTTTCCTCGCCTCCCTTCGTCGCTTTCGTTGCTCTCAATCCAACTTAAATCGCTTGATTGATACCTCCCATGGAAAACAAAAGATAGAAAACAAAATTAAGGAAATACAATCTATTCAAGTTAAACAAATTGAATCGATTAAATTCATAAATACACATATAACATCATTGACATGTGCATGAGGAAAGGAAAAAATGTCTTTATTATGAGGTAGAAGGAAGAGTACAACCAATTGATTGATTCACTGTCACTCATCCAGCTTGAGTCCCATCCTCATCACATCCAACATAAACAATCCAGTAGTATCAAAATACATGCACAATACCTCCAAGAGTTGTGATCTCACCAACATAACTCTACTTAACACAAATTATTGCTCTCTTGTGCACTATGTTCAGTGATCTTTTTATAAGTAGATCAAGGTAGTTTTACATAAATAAATCATTGAATGGATTTCCTAAAAATGTATGAAGAGGTTTCCTTGTTCACGGGAATATGAGGATAAGAGGTTTAATGACTTCACGGGTTCCAAATTCGAAGCTATCATATCAGGTGAAAGCTTGAACAACTTCTAGAAGTCAGTAGAGGTTGGGAAGATTCCCGAAATCTAATGAAAAATTCGCTCCCAGTCGACCAATGCACTCTAAAGTGAGCCTAGATCCTCTACAACGTAGCCTTGCATGGGAGTAGATGCTCTGAAAAGCAGTTACAACTGTTTAGGGGTGCATTGATGGCTCAATGGGGTACTTCAACTTGCATCTAAGTAGTGAAACTTTCATGAAGGAAAACCACCACTGGAATGACTTGTTTAGGGCACGCAACAACTAATTTAGAGTATGATAGACCCTAATAGATACTGATCTATGTTTTGGGATGATTCCCAAATTGAATTGTAACATCTGCCCCCTAAAGAATGAAGTCGAAAATGATAATGTTGAGTGATTTTATTTACGGCGTTATGAGGAGGAACTGAAGTGGATGACGACCTGCATTAATTACAATACATTACATCATGGTATATGTTCATCTTGGACATGAATTTCTAAGGGAGGCATATCCCATTCTCAACACATAAACTATCATAACATCAGAAATTCGTCTACAGATAAAGACTTGTCTACAGATATATACCCATAATAGTATGACCATCTAAATAATGACCATCGTACGGATGATTTAGTACTTCTCTTGAAATCACTACCCGAATGGATGAAATTAGATCTGAGGTCTTTTATGTCGTTCACTCGATCTCTTAAAGTACGAGTATAACCATGCGAATATATGATCTGAAGTTGAACATGGGAAGACACCATCTGATTACCGGCTAATGATGTGAGCCGTTAACATACATGATAGAAACCACCATTGGTGACAATGGCTCTCAAGGTAATACATTCTGCATGGTGTGAATAGATGATTTGATGTCGAACACCATACATATTTCTGTCGAAGGCTTGTGATGTCAACCTATCACTGGAAGTGAGAAACCTGTCATTAATGTAAGCAAGCTCCAAGGTACTGAAAGGTTGTATCTAAGTCAAATTCCTGGATGATGATCTGGCGTCGACAGGAGGTGACTCGTCGTAGGAGGGCACTGATGCTTCCCTCATCAATGAAACGAAACGAGAGTAATGATTTTGGACACAGAATATGACTGATGAAGCAATGTCAAGGATAAGGTCATGAAATGAAGGTTTATGAGTATTGCAAAGGATGAGGAATAACCGAGTGACTTCTCTTGAACATATCGATGACACTGAATGAATTGGAAGCATTTGAACCAAAACTGAAGTGATGGATGGTATGATAGACCATAGGTATGATATACCATCAAGCAGATTACCCATTCAAAAACCACAAAGATGAAGTGAATAAGTGTCATGTTCAAGGGAGAATTTCTACCATAAAGTGTTTTATCCCTTTCCAATTTTCCCCAGTCATTGCTGACTAGTACCTCTTTATTTTTTAACAAGCTTGAGGAGGATAACATATGCTTGATGTATAATTCCACCCTTTGGGTGAATCCATCACTCTTTGATGCTTTAAAGAGTCCAGCGAAGGTGAAACTCGATATTTTCATGATGGAAAAGTCCGTCGCTATTTGATGTTTAATGAGTCTAACGACAGTGAGAAATCTGTCCTTTTTCATGTTTAGAGAGTTTGAAAAAAGGACTAAAAGAAAACTCCACAAGTTATTTTTCGTATAATGGTCCCTCATATCCGAAAAAGCGTAAAATAATACCTGAGAGAACCTCATAGCCATGTTCGAATAGGGTTTTCCTTTTTCATAATCATAATCTATCTCAGTCCAGAAAAGGGTTAAACTTATATTGAGTAGATGTCGTTTCAATTCCTTTAACGAGCTCGAAAGGACAAGTGCTCAACAATTGTTTCATATTTTGAGAGTGTGAAAATAGATGAAAGATAACTCTAGGAGGGTTCCTTTTTCTTGTTTAACACAGCTCGAAAAAGAGATAAAAGTGTGCTTTGAGTTCCTTTTTCATGTTTAACAAAGCTCGAAAAAGAGATAAAATTGTGCTTTTTAGTCAAAATTGCATTTCACAATCATGCACAACTAACTTACTGTAATCAGTTGTAAACCTGCTCAAAGAACCATCAAATGGATTAAAATACCTATTAAAATAGTAAAAATGGGTAAAAACCATAGTCATTTCATTAAAACTGCATAAATTAATCAAAAATACTATTAAAATAAGAAATTACCATATCATTTTGACCATTTCACCTTTACCATTCGAATTTTAGTGCTCTGAGCCTGTTTTAACCTCGAACTTCGGCGACTGATTGCGACTGATTTTGTGGATAATTTCTCATGCCGTCTAGACCCGGTAGAAGATATTACCCTCCTCTTTCTATTAATTACATTCTTGTTTAGTTTCATGCACATTTTTTAGGGTTTTGGGGCTCTTAGGGTAAATATACAACACCCTAGGGAAAAAACACCGTTGGATGTCAAAAAGTGCGTTGCAGAGAGGCTGGAAAGAGGCCTAGTTCCTCTGCAACACTCTATCTTCCACTCAGGGGTGTGTTGGGTACAATTCAGAAACTTGCATCTTATTTTCTGCCCAAAATTTCTCTAGTTTTTTGCATGGAATGGATCCTAACTAAGCCTATGGTGTGATTTTAGAATTAGATCATATCAAAATGTTGATTACATGGCGAGAAAGAGAACATAAAGAGCATGATATGGTTTCCCTAAATGATCTTGGCATTGTGAAAGCCCTCAGAGACTGTGGGTTTCTCAAGTACTTCAAATTTTCAGGGATAAGGCAACACATGGAACTATTGCAGTTGTTGATCCGTTCATGGGACCCGACACTACATGCATTTCACATTGGGGAAAAAGTGCTCCCAATATTGGTTGATGACATTTAATTTCTGACAGGTTTGTTGAGATGTGGTTCCGCCATTTCCCTTGCGGGCTCCATCCGTGGAGGTGAAACAGTGAAGGACTGCATTTGACAGTTTTGTCGACCAGGAAGTGAGCCTAGAAAAGATGGAAATATAAATATCAAATATGTTCGTGATATGCCTTTGAGAACGCTCATATTCACTATTGCAAAGCTACCTGGCAGTGTGACACTACATGTCGTGAACAACTCATACATGCAGTATGCGCTTGAGTGTATCGAGGAAACCATGTTCAATTGGGCTGAAGAAGTACTCATTCAGATGAAACAACAACTGACCAAGGTAAAAAGTGGAAATACCAAAAATTTCAGCTATGGGTCGATTTTGATCACTTTTGTTTTGGAGTGATTTACATTGATGGTGCCATAATATGTGACACTTGGATTAGTTGGTCCTAAAGATCCACGGATGCAACGATGGGTTGAGCTGATGGCTAGACATAGTGGTTAGTCATCGATCTCGTTTTCGACTGCATTCTTCAGTTGGCTCCGAAGATAGAATATATTCATAGAGGAGCATCCATATGCAGGGATGGATTTCCGTGGAGATCTAGATTTTATTTTACCAGCCAACACTCAATGAGGTGCTATAGGTAAAAATTTTACCATGATTTTGATTTTTTGGGGCTTTTTATATATTTTTGTGATTTTTGATGTTTCCAAGACTAAACCAAAGATGTTTAATGTATGCAGATGTAGGTACTGTTCGACTAGTGGCTCGTGCACATCAGACGAGAGAACCAGTTGAGAGGACTGTTGGGAGAGAAATCCTACAGGGTTTGGATTTAGCCTAAACTCTTTTTGAGTTGCAACAACATGTTGAGGGATTGACTCTTGGGATACCTGATGCTTGGATTCAGGAGTTACCTATGAGGTTGCAGCGCCATACCATTGGTATGCCTAGCCGTTGGATCAAGGTATTGCACATGATAGCCCAAGTAGTGACATGCTATCATGAGAATCATAGGTTTACTTAGATTATGCTATGTATGTATACATTTTGAGGTCAGATGACCAACGTGTCTTGGACACAATTTTGTAAAAAAATAAATATAATTCTATTTTACTTTAAGTGTTTTTCTATGATAATGTGCAATCCTATTCAATTGTATGATGTGAATTGAAAATATTTCTTTACATATGTTGCAAATATATTTAACACATAATTCACCAATGAATCAACCAAAGTGTTAAATTTTATGGAAACATGTTGATATTGAATGTAATCAAAATTTCTTTCCAAAAGATGAACATTAAGGAAAATGAGATGAATTGCTGGATCTCAGACAGAATAAACGCCAGTAAGATGTAGTATGACAAATTGTGAGTCCAGCTTGATGTGGATGCGGCGAATTCCAAGTGAAATGGCATCATATAGTAGTTCAATAAACCCTCTATACTCAACGATATTTTTGGTCTATCGACCAATACAAATCCCTTGGAAACTCAAAGATGGCCCATGTTGCAGAGGATAAATTTTGAGTACTACGACTAGCACCATAGGCATATCCAACAAATGGTTCTGAATATTCTGACATCTGCAAAAAAATGCAAAGAGGATTACTAACCACATGAAAAACACTAAAAGACACACTGCTACACACACGCAATCATATAGTGTTTACTATGCAAAATCAGGCATAGTAACGTTTAAAATACAACCCATTTCGAGGCTGTGACAATGGAATCCCATCATAATCTACCAAATCATAGGCACCCTTATCCAGAATGTGCTTGACAATGTAGGGGCTGTGCCATAATAGTTCAAATTTACCTGTTCATATCTTATCAACTTCCTGATCATAAAGCAAGACGAGGTCTCCTTCTAAGAAGGTGTGAGGCTTGACATTGTAGTCGTATTGCGCCTTAATTTGTCTCTTATGTGCTTCATTGGCCAATGCGGCTTCACGATGCATTTCATCTAGATGTATGAGATCTAAAAGACGTGTTGCTTCTTCATAAGTGTCAGGTAGCAGGTCAATCGCGAGTTTCAACGATGGTATTTCACATTGTATCGGTAATATAGCTTCTAGACCATAAACCAGCTGAAAGGGAGTGGATTTGGTAGCATTTATCACCGAGGTTCGATATGCCCACAAAGATGAGTACAAGATCAAATTCAAATTTCATTTATGAACCCCAATCATACATTGAAGCATATGCTTAGGAATCTTGTTGATAGCTTCAACTTGTCCATTATCTTGTGGATAATAAGGGGTAGAACTATCATGTGATAGTCCTAACTTGGCAGTCAACTCATCCATCATGTGATTGCGAAAATATTTTCCATGATTTGTGAATATGGCTTGCGGTACACCAAACTGTGAAACCACATGGTTAAAAAAGAACAATGCAATTATCCGTCCCATGTTGTTGAATGTAGGCATCGCCTCAACCCACTTAGTAAAATAGTCAACGATGACAATAATATACCTATTCCCCCCGATCGAGCAGGGGTTACATGTCATGAAGTCAATGCCCCATTTTTCAAATGGTCCAATAGTGACGACAAAATGCATTGGTGCTGGTGGCAAGAGGGTTTTACGATCAAATATCTGGCAAGCATGACAAATTATAACCGTGATAATGCATTCACGAAATATGGCAGTCTAGAAGTAACCAACGCGGAGAATATTTTGCGTGGTAGCATAACTAGACAAATGTCCACCACATGCACCATAATGGAAATCATTTATAACTTTTACGGCCTCCTCATGCATGAGGCACCTACGTAAAATCGTATTGACACCATGACGATAAAGCATAGGTATTAAATAATATTTAGCTTGGTATCAAATACGTCGTTGTTGCGAGTAAGGGGTATTGGGCCGAAAAATTTGGTTTTGGAGATAGATGATGAAATATCCATACCACGGGTCAGATGACTCAATCAGAAACAAAGACTCATCCAGAATTGATGGTTCCATAGTAGGATCGGTACTGCTCGACGAAAGGTCACATATAAGCTCAAAAAACACTAAATACTTCTTTGACTTGGATTTGATGAATTCTAAATCAAAATCCTGCAAAATGAGGATTCATTTTGAATATTCCCCCCCCAGCAATTGACATGACAGAATGTATGTCATAGGTTTGCAATCCAAAATGACAATGGTCTTTCGAAGCAGGATATAATGGCGAAATATTTGTACATCTTGAACAACTTCCAAAGAGAGCTTCTCAATGTATGTGTACTTAACTTATGTATCATTGATATTAGTAATCAAATAATATATCAGATGTTAAATCCCATCTTCTTCTTGGACTAAAACCACAATGATGGTTGTATCTGCAGTGACGAGATACATGAAATAGTCACTATGATAATTTGGGGGATATATTAATGATGCTCGAATCAAGGTATATTTAAGAACATCAAAGGAAGCTTGCAAAAACTCATCCCAATGGAAGGGTACCCCATTTTTCAAGAGTCGACTAAATCCTTTAGCCATTTCGGCGTAGTTAGCAATGAACCTCCTTAGCAAGTTAGCCTTCCCTTGGAGTCTTTGTAATTGAAGTAGATTAGAAGGAGCAGGCAAATAAAGAATGGCCTAGACCTTCAATGGATCAAGCTGAATTCCGTATTTCGGCACGACGAATCCAAGCAAACAACCAGAACCAACACCAAACACACATTTGTGCAGATTGAGGCATATTTTATAGTTACAATATCGTAAAAATATCGCTCTCAGATGTAGCAGGTGGTCAACCCTTTTCTTTGAATGTGGAGATAAGTCATCTAGATACGGTTGAACTAATGTGATTGATGTCATGAATGTGGCCCCAAAGTTATTTAAACCAAAAGGGAGCTTGTGATAAGCGAATGTGCCCCAGGGACAGATAAAAACAGTTTTATATTGGTCCTCTAGGCGAATATTAATCTGATTGTAATCGGAGAATCCATCCATGAAAGAAAATATTTCACATCCAACACATTCATCAATAATTTGGTCGATAAATGGTGTTAGATAGTTGTCTTTAAGACAAGCATGATTAAAACCCCTATAATCAACACACACTCTAATTGTCCACTGTTTCTTCATGACAAGAACAATGTTAGATACTCGATTGGTAAGCGGAATAGGGTAAATGAATCCAGCACACAAAATTTTTTCAACCTCTGCTTTAATGGCAACAAATTTATTAGGGTGAACATGATGAAGGCGATATCGCACTGACTTAACATCAGGATACATTTTAATCTCATGTTCAACAATGCTGGAGTCATTACTTAGCATCTCCTCATATGACCAAGCGAATACATCTTAGAATTCACGAAAAAGAGCACGGTAAGTGTCAAGTTTAGACGGAGAACAAGACGCACCGACATGAATGTTTTCTACAATACCTGGTTTGGTCAAAATATCGATAGAAATAGTTTCTTCGATATTTGATGAGTTTCGCTCATAATAAATGGTGTGGATAGGAATAAAATTCGTCAAGAAATCAATGACAGTAGGGTGATATAGTTCAGATGGATTATGTTCATTGTAATCTGGAAGATGGGATCGTTGATGTGATGATTCTCATGGTTATTCTTCCGGCATCATGGATTCCATAACACTCTCATCAGTCGAGAATACGTGTGAAAATGGATCAGAAGAAGTACCAAAATCCAATGAAATATCAACCCAAACGATCGAAGACAATGGATTTGGATTGGCCGCATAAGCCAAGAAAATTGATTGCTATGCTAGCTCAATTAGACTTAGCGACATGATGTTGCCCAACCTAAATACTTCAGAATCATTGGGTATCTTCCTTAAGTTAGATGAAGTGGAAGATATCATGTTGCAGGTTTCTATATGTGTGATTTCTACCGATGTCACAGGCGACAGTAACGAAAAGGTGCCCATTAGGGAAGGATCCTTAAAGAGTCCTACACCAATGTTCTGAAGAGAAGGTGGGGGTCCATGAACAAATGGAATGCTTCCAGTTGCCTAGGAACTAGAGGCAAAGAAATAGAGTTGATTAATGGCTGTGATACATCCTTTATGGGGGAATATGATCATACAAAAGTAAGTAGATACTACCGTAGCCATAAAGTAAAACTACGGTATTCCTAGTAATATATTGTAGTAAAGGGGTCCTTCAATGACCTTAAATTCAATAGTAACTGATTTTCCCCCTATTTCTACTTGCACATTACTAATAATTCCACAAGGCTTATATGTACGACTCTCAAAATCTTTCAACGTCTTAGGTGATTGTGACAAAGTTGGCGAGCCAAGTGACTTCCAACAATTCATTGAAATGATACAAGTAGATGCACCTTCATCAATGATAGTGCGATGAATGAGGAAATTGAGGACATGAACTTGAATCAAGAATGCTAACTATGCTTTTAATTGTGGCACGTAGACCGTGTGATTAAATACTACAATATTTGAATCCGTCGGGTCGATTCCACCAATTGCGGATAACAAAGCCTGCTTCTAGGAGGGACAATTCTGAAGAACCTCAAGCATTGACATAGCAGAAGGTGAATGAGCCAGGTCTTCTACTACATTATAATTTTGAGCTGCACGAGCTCGAGGGTTGAATGTCAATTTATGAACTACTCCCTTCGGCGGATTTATTGTTAATTCTGGAAGGATAGGTGGTAGAGACGAGTGAGATGACGTCAAATTCGAAGTGGTAGGTTGATTTGTAGCCTGACGATTTGATGACGAAAACAGATTACTATAATATTTACTTCGAGTCGACACCAAAACATCAGTTTTGGGCTTCGTGGAGGATAGCATAAGCACTTGCGAACTAGATGCAGGATCCATAGAAATCATATGTGTTTTCGGGTTCAGAAAAGGATTTGTCAACACTGCAGATGCGACATAAGTCTTAAGAAGCTTTGGGACTTCTGAGTGGTGAGGAAAATCTTGTGTAAAATGATCCTCATTACATATCAAGCAAGGGTAATGAGGTTTTTGAAAAGAACTAGACGAATCAGATGATTTTTCTTGCGGGGGTGAATTTGATTTATTCTTATCTTTCCCCTTCTTCCTATTTCCAGGTTGCTTATCACTTTTTCCTTTGTTATATGACACGACATGGATTTCAGAAGAATACGCGGGATCATATGCAATAGGGTTTTTATTGTAAACAACAAGTGTAGGACCATATAGTCGAATTGCTGTCAGAGCGCTTACAAAACCAATCACACCATCATCAGCATGAATATCCGGACCAGATGGAGCAGCAGGAACAATAAAATTTGGTCGCAACGCATTTGGAATATTTTCATAGAGCATGCCATACTGAGTGTAAATCAGATCTAGATATTGGGCACAAGAAATTAATTTATCTTCAGTGACAACACCGCCTTTGGTCACATCCTCAGTGATAGATGGCAACAAGGACTTAATAAACCACTCAGCTAAAAGCTGATCAGGAACAAATGTTTTAACCATTCGATGACGACGACGCCACTCATGCATATTATCTGATATATGAGTAGGAGTGGTCTGTTTAAAGCTGCTCAAAAGTTCCGTTCTAGTTTCATATATGATGGGTAACTTAAAGTGGGTTAAAAAAGTAGTGGCTAAAGCCGTAAAGTTATAAAACGAATCTTGTGGAAATTCAATGTACCACTTTGCAGTCGGACCGGTAAGCGTTTGTTGGAAAAGACACAATCTAACATAATCATCATTTAAGGAATTATATGAATACCATAAATTACAAGTCATGACATGCGTAGAGGGGTATTCTCCAGAATTTCCATTAAATTTTGGAATTTCCGAGCAGAATCACTGACCACCAAGGTAAATAATGAATGGGATCATTGGTGAGCCGATTTAAATCAGGTAACTCTAACGTTGCAACAAATGGAAACTGTCGATTAAGGTCAGGTTGAGCATAACCAGGATAGGAAGGAATCACCTGAGCAGTAGGCCTTTTCATACCAACAAATGGATTATGTTGTTGGTAACCGAGATAGGGGTAGGCTTTTTGAACAGGACCTGGATAAGCCTGATACTGTGGGAATGGTTACTGTGGCTACCATGGTATCTAATAAAACAGTTTCCCTCCAGGATAATTTCGACTTGGTTGTGAATAAATAGGGCCAGTAGAAGCTTGTGGCAAAGGTAAACTAGTCTGCAGTTGTGAAATTCCTGATACAAATGGTGTTGAATACCAGCCTGGGAAGACAGAGACTGTAGACCCAAAACTTGAGGGTTAGGGGTGGAAGGACGCGCTTGATTAGACTGACCAACAACCATAAAATAAATGACAGGCATAGTGGGTACAAATGCAATAGGTTGAATTGGTTGATATTGATACACAAGCATTTGCGGCTGAATAGGAAAAGTAGGTTGTCATTGGAAAACAGTCATTCTAGCATATGATTGACCTAAAGATGATGGAGTACTACCATATGGACTGAACATCTGTGCCCCCCCAGCATATGGAGTATAGGGACATTGCACATACTGACTTTCATATGATGGGTATCCAATAGATATTGGATAAAATGGACGATAATTGGATGGACAAGCCTAATATTGAGTGTCAAACTGCTCAGTACTTGTAAGAGATGAACCAGATATAATTCTAGATGATGACATGTGTGAATTCCATGGGCTAGAGGAGACACCAAAGTAGCTTCCATTTAAAGCCTAGTAACCCAGTGGGACATACGAACCACCATAAAGATGAGACTTGGGTGTCGTTGAAAACATCGAAGATGAAGAAATAGTAGATGCTGTCACTGCTATAACAGATGGTACAGTCTGGGATGATGTCTCTACCATGGTTAAATAACCCAACAAATACTCTAACGAATCTACGAGTACTTGAGAGTGAAAAGGATCAACAGGAGCAGAGTAGTTCAAACGAGGAAAAGACTGATATAAATGAAGCCCTGACCCAAAATGAGTGGAAATTGAAGGGGTTGTCTCTTCCTGAATTTATTCCTCTATCGAAATCAAACCAGGTGGAATAAATTCACCATTAGGCCCAAGATAAATTTTAGGTGGTAAACTTTGTGGTAAAGAGGAAGACTCGATGGTTACAGATGGATGAGGATCAGATGGTTGCACTGAAACAACTTCTTGTTGTTCGACTTCAGGATCAATATTTTCTAGTAAAATAACAATGGGTTCTAGATCAATTTCCAGTTGAACAATCTTGGGTTTTGGATTTACTGTTTCACTGGATTGAATTTCAGTGTCATCAGGTAATTGTGAAGGTTCTGTCTTGATAGTAGCAGATAAAATGGGATCAGTCGAAACGACTCGAGGCTCGGTACTCAAAGGATCATATGTCTCTGGTATATCAGATGATGTAGTACCAAGAGTTCGAGAGGTACCGGACATGGTAGGATGAGCACACCTTCGTCTACTAGGTGTAGCTTCTAGCGGTAACAAAGGCTTATTAGCTTTCCAACGCGAATGATGGGGAAATGGTTGCTCTTCTTCCACAATTTCTGATTGATTTTATACAAAAAGAAGAAGAAGAAGAGGGTGATGCTAGGCAAAAGGTTTACCAAGCAACTGTGAACTGCAATATACCGCCCCAGTAAACCAAGGACTTATGTACATGCAGGAAATCTCCTCGAATGTTGTGTTTGGTGTATCACAAGTACAAGGAAGTCGACTCGGTTACCTATGGATGGTACGTAACCTAAAGTTGTCCTCCCAAATATACGTGAAGGTACATGGGGGACCAATCTATATTAACATTGTCTAATGCGAAACCGCACAGTGAGAGAATTCCCTAATACTTTTCGTACTAGAGCACCACCTGATATACCCAAAAGTACGTGGACGAGATCTGATATACTTACGTACGTGGAACGAGGTATCACACTCGGAATGTATCACAGACAATTAATGACAACTGCTATGTTTAACGACGCCAGAACACGTCTTCTAGCCTAGACCTCTAAATGTTAACGTTAATTTTACAATGATTCCTTAGATAAATTCAAATAAATTTTATGTTGATCTTGCTTATCAGTTTGTCTTTCAGGTTCACATTGAGATGTATTGAACATTCCTAGAATGCAACTAGAATGATAAGCATTCATTTCAAATTGATTTTCGACAATGAAAAAATAGCTACAAAGGATAGAGAAATCAGATTGTATGCAATCAACAATGGGCACATCTAAATGAAATTTCCCTAAACTGTTCCTAAGCAGCCCTCACAATCCCTATATGAAAATGCATGTTTTTTTTTTCAATTTCCTTTAAGTTTAGATGAAGGAAAAAGAAACTAATGCACAAACAATCACTCAAAACTTTCAAGAGAAACAAAGACTGAAACGACAATTCCTCTTTTCGAAAATAATGAATTAATAAAATGTAAAATTTTCCTTTGGAATTATTCGAAAATGACAAAGAAAACACAAAGAAACATTGATCAAACAAATCCAAAGTGAGGCAAGAAGAGTAGAGGAAAACTAGTCTCCAGAGGGAATCAATCACTAAAAAATTCAGCAAGCAAACACTGACACGAATTGGAAAAAGAAAAAATATGATAGATTTTGGTTGGTCACAGGGGCAATGCACCCTTGAGTGTTAGAAAGTGCATTGCAGAGCACTGTCCCTAATCCAACAGTGCATTGCAGAGCACTGTCCCTAATCCAACAGTGCTATGCAGTGCACTGTGTCAAGACGAACAATGCGTTGGTGCTATAGGACTCTTTGAAAAAGAAATCAAACACACTAATTTATAAGACACATTCAAATGACTGAAAATAAGTAGGTAAAGTCTACTAGATATTGATGGACAAGGAAAAAACCACCAGGGACGATCCGTCGATCCCCAGTATGGTCGCCAATTTTTTCTACAGAAATACAAACCTACGGATAAGTATGCTTTCCCCAAGTGTGGTGATGCACTTAGAACAAAATAAAAAATATATCTGACCTTTTCCTTAAAATGAATAGATAAAGGGAGGAAAACCTACTTGTAATCTGTTCGATTTTCCTCGCCTCCCTTCATCGCTTTCGTCACTCTCATTCTTTTTTTAATCCAACTTAACTTGCTTGATTGATACCTCCCATGGAAAACAGAAGATAAAAAACAACATAAAGGAAATACGATCTATTCAAGTTAAACAAATTGAATCGATTAAATTCATAAATACACATATAACATCATTGACACATGCATTAGGAAAGGAACAAATGTCTTTATTATGAAGTAGAAGGAAGAGTACAACCAGTTGATCGATTTGAAATCACTCATCCAGCTTGACTCCCATCCTCATCACATCCAACATCAATAATCTAGTAGCATCACTGTACATGAACAATACCTCCAAGAGTTGTGATCTCACCAGCATAACTCTACTTAACACAAATTATTGCTCTCTTGTGCACCATGTTGAGTGCTATATTTATAAGTAGATGAAGGTAGTTTGACATAAATGAATCATTGAATGGATTTCCTAAAAATGGATGAAGAGGTTTCCTTGTTCATGGGAATAGGAGGATAAGAGGTTTAATGAATTCATGGGTTCCAAATTAGAAGCTATCAGATCAGGTGAAAGCTGGAACAGCTTCTAGAAGTCACTAGAGGTTGGGAAGATTCCCGGAATCCAATGAACAATTTGCTCCCAGTCGACCAATGCACTCTAAAGTGATCCTAGATCCTCTGCTACACAACCTTGCATGGGAGTAGATTCTCTGCAAAGCAGTTACATTTTTCTAGGGGTGCGTTGATGGCTCAATGGGGCACTTCAACTGGCATCTAAGTAGTGAAACTTTCATGAAGGAAAACCACCAATGCAATTACTTATTTAGGGCATGTAGCAACTAATTTAGAGTATGATATACCCTAATAGATATTGATATGTGATTTGGGATGATGCCCAAATTGACCTATAACACCCTTGGAGGGGTTTTTCCCTAGCTTGGAGCCTATTTCTTGTGTACTTTGTCTGTTTGTGATCTTCATTGTTTTGGTAATTTATTTATGAATAAGAAATTAAAGTAATAAAAGGCCAAATAACATCACAAGTAATTATCAAGTAAGGAAAGTCAAACATAATATTGAAGATTCTTGATTTTCCAACAGATTAAATTATCCCGAGGGGTTTCCAAGCTCGATTGAGATTCACATAATATTGGCGATAACATTCCATTAGTGGGTAGATCATTCTCCCATCCAATAATGGGGTTGGAAGGCTTAACATAGTTATCAGAAAAAAAAATGTATAAAGACTTTGGAAAAACATTAATCTTTCCAATAGAGGCCTAGATCAATTATCAATTTTTTTTGGGGGGAAACATAAACAATAAGAAAAGTTAAGGGGGAAAAATAACATATATTGAGAAAGTGTACAAAATCACAAATGGTGAAAATAAGGATCATAAGAATATGCACAATAACATCGTAATCCTAAGTGAAATTTAAAAAGCGATGGATGGATGTGATAAAGATAAGAATGGTTTGAAAAACTTTATCTTAATAGTGTTTGGATGAGTTCAAAGAAATATAAAAATTAAAGAACAAAAAAATATTCATCACATCTACACCATTCTCAAGATAAGCACAAAGGAAACCTAGAAAACAAAAAAGAATTCATCACATCAATACCATTCTCAATATAAGCACAAAGAAAACTTGGAGAACAAAACATAATTTATCACATCAACACAATTCTCAAGGTAAGTACAAAGGGCTCTTCCATCCAATGGTTATTAATTGAATTGTAAAAATACATAAACAATGAAATCCTTCCCAATTATAGAAAAAAATAAAATACACTCACCATTAAATTGTAAAGTATTTAGAATTAGGAAGGGTCCCAAAATTCCAAAACTCGGGGGAAGTCGTTGAGATCAAGACTATTAAGCAATGAAATTAGATACAATGAGTTACCTTATGGAATTTGTTTGAATAATGTTAGCACTATTATACATCCAACATAAAAAGTTATTTTTACAAACAACATCCATTAATGCCTTATGTGAAAACAAAACAAAAACTATATAGAATGATATAGTATATAATTTTAGTATCATTGTAAGTGAAGTCATACAAATACCACACTTAGAATTTTTCACAAATCATCTTCCATAGTGATATTTAGGTCCAAGCATATAAATATGTTCCTCTAATGCTCACTTCATTTGGAAAATTTCAAGGAAATATTTCCTTCTAAAAAATAAATGGGTAGCACAAAAAGAAGATACTTTTCCCACATTCATTAAATCGATCTTGGGTGATGATCACATTGAGAACATAGTACAAGCACATTAAAGTAAATCCAAGGTGTACTAATACCATTTATAAAAGAGTAAGGGTATGTACAAATCACTTCATGCTCTGTTTTATCACAGTTTTTTTGGAAATCATAAATATGCAACTTGAGAAACCACTTGGTTTTGATTCACTATGTCACAACTCATACTGTATGAGGTCCCACATTGTGATTTTCATCACATTGAGGGAGATTTTTCATTCGTACTCTTGGAGCATTAGACCAGCTTGAGGGATACATTTTCATGGAGCCCCTTCATTTCATGGCATTAGATCATCTGAAGTAAGTCCTTGGTTAAGGGAGTCTCATTTCTTCTTGGTTGGATGATTGTTCTTTCCAGTTTAGTAATGTCCTCACATGTGTTTTCCTTGTTGATCACCCTTTGGTTGCATATTTGATGGTTTTTGAGCATGTTATCTCATTATATTATGGTATATTATAGATGTATAATGATTCTATCCCTGTAAGAGGTAAGGATGGTGATACCAAAAGATAGATGTATGTTGTTGATTTTTTCTAAAGACTTGGTGTGTTGATGTATAATTTTAATGCCAATAGAGGGGGTGTTCTATATGGTCCTTGTCTTGGATGTGCGATGAGGAAAAAAAATTGATAATTGGATGGGTTAGCACTTTGATATGTCCCCTTCTAATGATATTTCTATGTTGGAATGATTCATATTTACTTTGCGGTATTTTCATCCTAGTAGGTGATCTAACTTCATAATGTAACATTTTTTAGAAATCACCTAGAGGGAAATGTGTTTGATGATGTTAGTGTGACAACCCTAGGTTAATTCCCATTCATTGTAAATATTTAATATACTTTTATTTTAATTAAAAAGGCCCAAGAATTGGAACATAGATTCTAGAGTTTGAGGAAGGAGATTGCTTGGGATTTGGAGGAAGCTTGAATTGTTTTGTGACAACCTTGAATGGCTTATAGGTATTATTTAAATGGGACTGATAATATTAGTTAATGGAGCTGGAAAATAGGAAAAGGAATCATGCTATCTTTGGATAAATTCACAAGTATGAAAGTAAAAAATTAAGAGGTATCATGGGCTATACAGGTAGGAATAACAACCTGAAGTCAACAAACAGGAAGTGGAAGGGAGAGCTGGCACAAAAAAATCCCCAAAAAAATGTAAAGACATAACCATCGTATCCAAGTTGAATGAAAAGGGAAACCAGAGTGTCGACCCATGAAACAGAGATGATTGCAGAACGTTAGTGGGAAGATTAACAGAGGGAGGAATTTTCTTGACAAAGGGAGCATTTCCTCTAATCACATTCTCACACACAAAGAGAAGATTGAGGGGGATGAAAGGAAAAAAAGAAAATAACATATAAGAGCACTATTATATAATAAAAAGAGAAGAAATTATTGCACGAAAAATGAAGGAAAATCCATAATGTAGGAGGGGAAATAAGGAGCATAAAGCTATATGGTTCTATGGGAGGGAAAGGAGCCCCTAGGTTCCCTGTTAGAAATTGACTACATGAAAAAATTGGTGGGAGGAGGTGGAATGTCCTTTGGAGTCCCTGTCTCAGCTAATAGAATTGGTTTAACCCCTTAAGCACTCATTCTAAAGCTTTGGAATCTGGCTCTTGGGTGACTACTACAAGAAAGGCTTGATTTCAATGTGTGTAAGGTTGGGTTGAGAGTTGAAGTCCCAATCTCAATTTTGAGGCTTCTCCTTAGAAAATAATTACTCATGTAGCTTTGTATGCATGTAAAAATCATAACCTTACATATTGTGCTATTTATATACATTATGAGCATGCATAATAATTCTTGCATGATCGCGAGAATGGCTTAGTTCTATGTGATTAATGTAGAATGGCTTAGTTCTCTATATTTTTATTTACTTTGAGCTTAAGACTTAGTAGAGTGATTGGGTATAGGAGTTGGTTGAACGTATGCATCTCAGTTAATAAAGTATGCATAGAATATATAGTATTAGTGGCCATGTGCTATGTGATTACTATGTGAAGCATGGTTATTAATAAATGTGGTGTGCATGAAAACATCATGTTTCTATTTAATGTGTTATTACTGTGCTAAGAAGAATTGCTAAGGGATGTTGTTTCCTGCATAATGAGGACTGCTAATGTCTTGTATAAATGTTTACATTTATGTGTTTAATTATTGAACCTAAGCTTACTATCAAACTACTTGAATGTAGCAACTATATATATTTGTGATCTGGAAGTGAGACTCCACTCATGAAAGAGGAATGCTAACGATCCTTATAATTATTTTCAATAAATAATTTGTGTCTATGATAAATTATGGATTGTAGTGTAACCCTAATAATTGATTAACTACATAGGTTAAATCTCTGGTTGAAAGACTTATGTATTTATTCTAATATTGGAAATTTAGCTAGTGGCGTGTGTACAAAACTTATGTATCAATAAATCGGTAACAATATGCATTGGGATATAATTTTTCCCATTTAATCTTAGAAGTGATAGCGTAGCATATGCACACAGTCGATGGCCATGAAAAAGTTTCGTTTAAGCTCAAGATGGATAGGCCAGGAAAGCCTCTGTATACCTTTTTATTCCATTGATTATGTATCAGATGTCTCAGTGAAGGTCTTGTATATTTATCAAGTGGTCGCTAAGCATGGGGCTAGGATTCATTTAAGTCCAAAGAACAAGATGTAAGGAGGAAATGGATTAACCCTCTTAAAAATTGTGACCAACTGTAGTGAACAAGTGAAAAGTAAGGAGGATCTGGGTAGTTGATGGAGATGTTCCCAAGGCCATTAGATGACCTCAGAGGTTTGGTACCCTAGACATTTCAAGTAGAGCACCAAGAGGAACTCCCGGGGTTGAATATATTAGATGAGGTGTTAGTGGGGCCATTTTCAATGCTTAGTGGAACCCTCATACATGGGAAAATTGGTAAGGAAGGTGTGATGTAGGAAGAAATCATCCCAGTGTTAGGAATTGGCGACGTCACCCCGAACCCCAGAGATTTTGAGTGAAGGGTGTTATCACTCTAATAATTCTCAAATTTGTGAGATTTTTTATTATAGTTTAAAGAATATCAGAGGTAACCACAAACCTACTTTCAAGCTTTAGGGTCTAGCCTTCCTAAGGCTCAGAGAGGGGTCTCTCTATAAGATTTAACTTTGTTTTTATATTTGATTTTAGGCTAGTTGTATAGGGAAAATTGGTTTTGAGGTTTTGATTTGGTTTCATGGGAAAATCACTTAATGAGATGGATAGTAATAGATCTATTTTCCATTGGTAAAATGGAGTCAATGTGTCAAGCAAATAGATC
The DNA here is from genome assembly GCA_034641835.2 of Pinus albicaulis. Taxonomy (NCBI): domain Eukaryota; kingdom Viridiplantae; phylum Streptophyta; class Pinopsida; order Pinales; family Pinaceae; genus Pinus; species Pinus albicaulis. The sequence continues at coordinate 1,835,034,377 of CM076575.1, read as the reverse complement.
AAGATCAAGGTCTAAAGGCAAATTTTCATAGGGCAAGATAATAGAGTCACTCAAGATCTTTAGAGGCTGATTGGCGAAGTGGTTTTAATCAGGATAAAGAGAAATTAAGGGTTCTTTGATCTGGATAGGGAATGAAAAGGTAGAGGTCAATCGAAATCAAGGAGAAATTAAGGGTTCCCTAGTTTGGATATCAATAGAAAACATTTAAATGAAAACCAGTCAATAACAGAGTGATTTTAACAAATTCTGAAATAACAATCCCTAATTTCACATAAAATTTAGAACACCTTCATGAATGGATGAAAAAAATAAGAATATTGACAAATAACATGAGAAAATACTTCAGTTAAGTAGCCCAACACATGAATCTTGAAATATTATGCTTTATTGCTTTGATCTAGCCTGCTGACTTGAAATTGATACAAAACCCTTCAGGTTCAAAAATATGACTATAGAAATATTCAGCAATTAATCCACCCTCAATACTTCAAATGATGAAGTATTTATACAAAAATTAGTACAAAATATCCTAGAACAATCTAAGGAAAATTTCTTGGAAAATAAAATATCTTTTACAAAAATATAGTGACAACTGCTTAACAAATTGCAAGCCGTACTTATTTATTGAAATTAAATAGTCTTCTATTTGGATTTGTGCTGCAGTTGGGTAGTTGAGGTGTCCCTCACGCTGGCAATTTGATATTTAATCATTTTTTAACTTCTTCTTTCAACTGATACTCTTTGACTGCTGATACTCTTTAACCTGATACACTTTGATTGTTGATACTCTTTTACTGTTTAGAAATCTGTTTACTGTGTAGTAAAAATAGAAGCTCAGTTTTTTCATCTTTTCTTACTGCAAAATGATTTTACAACAAATCTGTTAGCTTCTCCCAGAATTCTGCCTCTGGTAATTTGATCTTCTTTAAATTTCTGAAGTTTTCATCTGCCCTGTGTATCTTACAAAAGTTGGCTTGATCACAAAAATATGCTTTATTTCATGTTGTAAATAAAACAGATTCTCAATACTTTTATGCAAGACTTTACCTGTTGGAATCCCTTGCCAATTTTTTTTGTTCACCCGTTCTTTGGCAAAGTCCCTTATCTTTTTATTATAATCTTCTTGTTTCATTAACTTATCATTTATTACTAGGAGATTAGGAAGTCATTTTTTCCTCAAAATGTCAAATTTCACCATGAATCTTGTGATGGCTACATCCGTATTTTTACATTTTTCTTCCAACTATTTCATTAGGTTCTTCTTGGAAATAACTTTTCTTACCTCTAGTATAGTTTCAGTTCTATCTGTTATCCCAATGTCATCCAATTCCTACTTATTTTTAGAGTTGAGGAATTTGATAATTTCAAATGCTTCTTTAGGTTTGGTGCCCAATTCATCTTTTGTTTTCTGAATTTCTTCTCTAGCTGCTTTTAGCAAATCCTTTTGTTCATATATCACCCGTATTGATGGCCAAGTATCATTGACTGATTCAATGATATTTGTCCATAACTGATTTTTGATATGTGCCATAGGATATTTTAAGGTCAACTCAGTTTCTAACTTTTTGAGTTGTTCACTTAACCTTTTAGCCTTTTGTTCTTTATTTTTAGCATTGATCTATGCTAGCTTCTTGGCATCTTCTAGATTTTTGATTTTCTCTTTCAACCTGTTGATTTCATTGGTTTGTATTGTCATGTCCTCCATTGCCTTTATCAATTTTCTAGCCTCATCTAAACGCTGAACTGCTGAAGTAGAAGACTCAGTGGCAGAAGTGGTAGATGAAGTTACAGGCACTTCTGTAGCCAATGGAACTTTTGGGGTTAGTTCTTCTGCTAGAGTTGATGGTACTGCTGTGGTCACCATAGCAATTACAGTTGAAGGAACTTCTTTTGCTTTAATGGCTTCTTTCTCTTGGACTAACTTGTCCATCTCAATTTCCATCTCCTTGATTTGTGCTGTCATTTGTAATATCAGATTCATCATCTCATCCCTTTGATTTGATTCTTGTACAATTTCGTTGGCTTGTGGATGCTCTGTAGGGGGTAATTTCAGCTGTTTTCTGAGTGCTGCAATATTAGCATTTTTCTTCTTTACTATTTCTTCTGCACCTTTCACATTAGAAGGGTCATAACCCACTTCAATTAATAACTCCTCCAAATATTTAATTCTGGAATCTTTGGCATATGAAGAAGCTTTTTAAACTTTAATTTGGTCTCTCACATTTATCAAAGTATTCTGGAGTTTTTGAGCACTCATTTATTTTGTTGTCATTGTGGAGTAAAGCATTTTTGAACTCTTCTTGTGGAATTCAATCTGGTCCAAGGTATGAATGTATTCTATTGGAACTTCAATATCAGCCCTTTTATAATATGATGCTGTTGTAGGTTTTGGCACTTTAGGATGCAACACTTTCATCAAAAATTTCTTGCTTTTATAATCAAAGGCTGATAGCAACCTATTTTGTATGACAGGAGTCCGCTTCAAGTACTGTGAATAAATTTCATTTTTTATTTCTTCATTTCTAGCTTTAATCTCTTTATACTTTTCCTTGATATCCATGTCTTTATCCTCTGGCTGTTTTGATGATGATACTTCCACATTGTTCTATTTTTGGATTAACTGTGTGTTGGAAGTAGTAGGTTGTTGCTCATTTTCAATCTCTGTTAGTGGCACATTGTATTTATCTGGAACCTCCGTATCTATAACCTCAATAGTTTCCTTTTCTTTATCTACTGCATTTTTCTTTGGCTTCTTGGTATACCTTAGTTCAAACTTGGTTTTTATGGTAGTTTCAACAATGTATGAGCCTTCTTCCCTATTTATTTTTATACCTCTGTCTTCTTGAATTGAAGTTTGTAGAATGTGACTAGTATCAGTCTGCTGATCAGCTTCTACCAATGTGTTTTCTAACCATTCAGATTGGTTAGAAAATTTCTCAATCTCAACCTTCTTCTCATGAAAATAGGGAGTTAACTTACACTTCACTCTCATTTTTCTAATTATTCCATAAGGATCATAGTTCCTATTATCACAAAAACAGAGCTTATAGGCTGCTAATCAAATAAATCTCATGTAATTGTTTCAAAGCAACCTTTTGATTGAGGCTTAGCCTCCTCAACCTGAGAGGGCTCTCTCAAGAGTTAATGATTTTTGATAGAAATATAGATGGCTAAATCTATGTGGGGTAATAATCAGATAAATGATAAAAGTAGATTGAAAATCACATCAGCAAGTACACATTGGGCTTATGGAGTCAAAATAGTTTCAGTAAAACCAAAAAATCTACTTAGCATGGAAGTTGAGGCATATTAGAGTTTTATTCAAGAGATACACATGTGAAACTATAAAAAACACAGTCATTTTGTCTATGTAGGAAGTCAGAGCATCAAAGGTGAATTATGAGTAACATAAGAAAAAACCACTGCGATAGGATAATAAAAAGATGCAATTAGAACAAGAGCACACTAGAACTCTTTATGAATCTCAAGTTGGCTAAGTAGAAATCTCTGTATTAAGCTAAAAACCAGTCACTTACAATAAACAAAGTCTTTTTCTAAAAATGTCCAACCCCTAGCATATTCAACTTCTTGATCTTTTATAGATCATTTACAACATAAGATAATCTTATCTGATGCTAGATACATCGAACTCCTGACTCTTGACAACTTGCCTAACCATATGACATGGTATTTATTACAAAAGGACAACTAATCTACTAAACGATCCTTTTAGAAATAGGATTCAAACTCTTAATCACCTATCTATAACAACCTTATCTTAATTAAATTACATCCTTTACCAAATGTATTAACACCTGGTCGAATCTAGATGACCATAATGCTGACCTTCATGAAAGTAGGAAACAGTCCCCTATTTTCTAGGCATAGGGTCCTTTGCTGTTTTGAAATGTTCTGACCATCATGAATTCTTCCTTTCAAGGTCCTTTGCTGTTAGGAACTGAAATAACACCTGCAAAAAATCCTCCCTAAGCTCCAACTATCCCAAACCACCTTTACACTGTTTAAATGAGCTGTAGTAAACTTTGCTACGAAAACAACACAGTTTCGTAGCGTAGCTCTTTTACCTTTTTTCCTTCAAAATTTTGATTGATTTCCTTCAGGATTATCTTCATTATCATTTAATAGAAATTTCAAGTCATAATTCATACTTTTTCCCTTCAAAAATCTATGAGGAAGAGTGAAAAATGTTGCTACAACAGTTCGTAGCGCTTTTCACTCTTTTTACATTGTTTGCACTATGAAACTGCTGAGTGAGCAGTTTTGTCCAAATTTCTTCAAGGTGAAAACTATAAATGTGCCAAAACTCAAAATAACATTTATTTCATCAAATCAAAAATCCATATGAACGGAAAAACACAGTTTTCATGAAGTTCCTTCTTAATTTTCACTTGATTTAGCTTTTGAATTTTTAAATGATTGTCATTTTGCACCTTTGTTCTTTAACTCATCCTAAGTCAATTTCAGCTGCTGCTCCAAGTCCTCCACTTGATCTCTAAGTATTCTATTACTAGATCTCAAGTGAGTATTTATTACTCTGACAAATTTGGCTTCCTTGATGGCTGGAACTGTCCATGTGAAAAACTATTCTACACTGCTTGGGGTTTCAGAAATAAAACCAGTTTGACCCTCCCACAGTGCCTTCATTCTTTTGAATTCTGATTTTTCAATACTGTGCTTCCTAGCCCTCTTTCTCATCACAAAAATTTCTTGGTTTGCTAACCTCAATTTCTCCTCAAGATGTTGACACTCTGTCATTTATTCTTTTCCATTCTTTGTTCTGCTGACTGCATGCTCTACTGTTGGTGATGAGAGATCAACCAATTCTTTAGGGGCTTTAGCTATTTCAATAGGTTCTTGAAATTCCTTGCTCCCTTCCTTAAGTTTATTAGCATGCCTAGTTAAAGGTTTCCTTGCTTGAAAGATAAAGGCTGCATTTTCACCCTCAAACTCAAGCTTCTTTGCAGACTTAGCCTTTTTCTGTTTGTGTTCATCTTCTCCAATGAAGTCAGCTTGCACAATGGGTGTCTCCTCTATATTAATTGCATGAAGGATGTCATCTAAATTTCCCTTAATTACTGGGCTATCCTCTGTAACTGAAACAATTGTATTTCCTTTTGATGCCACTGCTTGGATTCTTGTCACTCTTTTGATTTCCTGCTTGCTGGAAATTTGTTTCTGTTTAGCCTCTTTGATACTCTTTGGCTTCTGTTTTGCAGGTGATGGAGTTTATGTGTCAATCATTTGTGTCTTCTTTGTCCTTCTCTCAACTTGTTTCCTTGGCTTCAGTTTTATAAATTCCTTTGGTTTTGTAGCCATAGGTTGACTAGACTCTGCTACTGGTGGTGAAGGAGTTCCTTTAGTTTTAGGGTTTCTAGCAGGAGTTAGGGTTTCCAGCTCAAAACCATTTATAAACGAAAAGGATGACCAATCCCTGCCTATCTTCTGAAGCTCATTCAAAATCAATAACTTCATCAAACCATGATGAAACAAGGATGTTTCACAACCATAAGATTTGGCTTGTACTTTATCAGCCATTTTGGAAAGACTCCTATGCAGATAAAAGGGAAAATCAAGTGAGATCTTACCAGTGAAATGCAGAAGCAGCTTAAAATGATATGTGTAGACCTTATGATATTTGCCTTCACATTTAAGATGCCTCTGAATGTTGAGCAACAACTTTTCATAAGTTTCTTTGATGCAGTTTCTAGGGATTGCATTATTGAGGTCCATATCCGCATGCTCAGGTTTCATGAATTCCTTGCATGGATCCATATCAAATTTAAAACCTTTGAACCAAGTTTCTTGCCCCCTTGGTATTTCTATCACAAAATAAATAATCTCTAGTGTAATTGGTACACTTAACATCCCAACTTTGGTAGTTGTTCCATTGAAGTGCAAGGAAAATTCTTTAGACACCTGTGTGTGGCAACCCTGCAACTTTTCACAAAACCGAGACAACCTACTCTGATGAGTGCCTCCATCACTGCTGGCTCTTCAGTTATGGCCTTCATATTTTCAGGCTCATATCTTAAGCAATGTCCCCCTCTGTGGACTTTCTTTTCCTTTGCCATGCTTCTCATAAAAACTTGTCAGCCTTGCTTGAATATATGAAACAACCTCGATTGAAAATATGAAACTGCCTCGCTTGAATAGTTTATATCAGCCTCGCTTGATTAGGATGAGGAAATTTTTTTTATGAAACAACCACAGGTTTGGCTTGACACTTCATAGATTAGACATTCAAATGGAGGCAAGAAAAATGAGTATGACCAATTAAGCAAGATTTTGAATTTGAAATGTCATCTCATAACTGAATTGTGCCTCATTCATGCCCTATCATGACAATGATGACTGCAGCATGGGTAAGTACATCGAATCTCATCGTTAACTGACCTATCATACCATTAACTTACGAATTCCCAACGAATTTTGACAATTTCCAGCTCAAATGACGAGACGGTTAAGAAACCACGCTTTCGTAGCTCCTGTAGTGTATTTTTCCCAATTTGTGCTACGAAACTATTAGCGCTTTCATAGCGCAAATCAACTTTTTTGAACTAGTGGCACTACGAAAACGAGGATTCTTGTTTAATTGTAGAGTTTTGACCCGAAACCTTATGGAATGACTCCTAAATGGAAAATATGGGTATTTGACAATGAATGGACCTTTAAAAGAATTTATTTGAACTTAATGATGACCTTAAAACTTGTAAAAATATAACCTACCCTTAAAGAAATCCTAAAATGACTTCTAAACCCATTTTGAAACCATGACAAAAAACAGAGTTGACGCAATGATGTTTTGAATTTTTTTTGGGTGATAACAGTTCCAAAGAAAGCTTTTGCTGAATTTATACTCTAACAATTTATTTTCTTCTTCTTTGTTGTTGCATATAAATGGTCCTACTTGGTTCTTCAATTTAAACTGAGTTTTATTTTTAGCAGCCAAGAAATTTACTGAATCTGATTTCAGAATCTGTCTTATATATTCTAGGGAAAACAACCTCATTGGTAAATATTTTGGCAACTTATAAGGGATAAGGGTTGTGCCAAAAAAATTGATCTCACTGTGATTTTTGTATAGATACCAATCACCTGTCCTGCTCTGTTCTGATAATTGTAAAACCCTCTTGATTTCATCACTTATTCTAGGTTTCACACTATTTTTAAGTATATTTACCAATGGGTGAATGAAACAATCTGTAAAGTCTGCATATGTGAACTCTTTTGACTCATTTCTGATTAAGGAGGTTCAGAAAATAACTGACAGTGGATTTCCTTCCACATCCATCTTTTGAAAAGTTATGGGGAACTTTTCTGAATGAAAGAAGATGAACATATGGAAGAGAAATTAGGTATACCTAAAGACACCTTCAGTTGGTAGTTTAAAAATTTGTTCATGTATACTATCAGTAATATACCCAGCAAAATTATAGATGACTGCAGGGGGTTGACCAGGTAAAAAGATGGATAGAAAACCAAGTATAGATGCATCAATATGCTCATCTATAAAGTAACCAGGTTTTATGAGAAAAAAGAGCAACAGAGAGCTTGAAACGCATACATTTTGGTGTTTTTATAAAGATTTTGATTGAACAGTGTTCATAATAACTACCTGTCAATTCAAATTGTGAATGGTTTAGGCGCAGTGGATGATTTACCACTGAGCAATTATCTCATGGTTGAAAAGATGTAAATGGTTTTCATGAAATGGATGCGATCCAATATAAAGCTAGCGCGTGGAGGAGAGAGAATGGGATGAAACAACTTATATTACAAATCTTATTTTGTCTAACAATCGCGCTATTAAATTTTCAATGGGAGATTTGGACCTTTGGATCTGGCGGGTAGATGCGAACGGTCAGGATGGAAAGACTAAGCTGATGGGTAATGGGCGTGGGGCCCGGGATTTATTTGTGCGGCGGGATTAAAATTTATACATTAAAACAAGTTTTTAACATAAAGTTTTAATGTTAAAAAGAGATAAGTGGATAGGCAAGTTTTAATGTTTTACATAGCAAATGTAATGCGAGCGGGTGTAATGTAAACATTAGGTGGGTTAATATTAAAAGGATAGTTTAAACCTATGGGGAGTGGGAAATATATCACATGGGGATAATATACATAGGTTTAAACATAAAACATGGGTTTGGATTTATTTAATATAAATGAATTAATATACTACGGGGTAGAGCTACATAGTGGAATTAATACATTAGGTTAATGTTAATATGAAATGAATGTGTGGGAATGTAAAATACACTAGGCATAGTGTAAAATATGATTTTTTAGCGGAATTTCTTCATTGTGATGCCCAACATAATCATTTAACACTTATACTTAGGATAAAGCATTTTTGTGGGTTTTTTGGATATTTTTGTATGAAAAAGGGAATTAGTTAAGGGGTTTTTACTTTTTAAATATGCGTTTTTAAACTTAGGGAAAAGGGGATTTTTGCAAAGGAAAATGGATGATGAAAGGGAAAAGGTATTTTTATGTAGGAGAAGGTTTTCTATCAAGGGGGTTCCAATATTTTAGTACCAATCAGTCTTTAAGTCGTGGGTCTGGTCCCACCAAAAGTTAGAGAAATTCTTTGAGCCTTTATAGCTGAAGGGTTTAGTATTGGAATGCATTGTAGGGAGGGAAATTAGTACTATGCCAGATAATGTTTATCCATTCCTTATAAAACTACTTTCTTCCTACCCATCATTTATTCTGCCATTTTTTCCTTTATTTGTATGGGTGGATTTGAGCTTGCAAACCCTAATGCATTTTTCTTTTTAAAACAAGAAACTATCTAATTCCAACCTTATTTCATCCAAGGGATCATATTAAACTATTGAGCTCCTCATTTATTCTTTATCTAAATACTGGATTTCCAAGATTAAACTGTTTGAAAAGATATTTATTCTCTATCTATCAACATGAAAAAGTTAAGATTAAACTATTTAACTCATCATGGATTATGGAATTTTGAAAAAGCTGCACATAATCATTTATTTTGTAGTAAAAAGTAACTAGTAGTGGAATTTTGACTTGCATCACTTTCATGTCTTATTCTTATCTCTGTTTTGTTTGGCGTTCATTTTTTCTATTCTTTTGATATTTTTATTTTCAAGTCCTTTGATTTTGTTTTAGGACTTTTACCCTTTTTACATTTTTATTCTATTATATGGGAAAACAATTTGTAGAAAGAAAAGTATGTACATATTTACAATACTATCAAAGTCAATTCAAAAATTATGAATCCTATTATTATAGGACCCTAACAAAGGGAATAGTAAAATGTTGGGATACAAGTCCCGGGGTGAGTTGGCACAATGGGAAAATTATGAAGTGTCGGTGCATTGTCAGAGTGGAAAAACTCCCAAACCTTTATAATGTGAAGATGTGGTTACACGGTGCGTCAAAGGCCTAGGTGGTGACCTAAGGAAGTACACATAAGCTCGACAATGTTTCCTTGATAGTATTCCATGGATCTAGGTAGAAAAGACGTGGGATTTTTATATCAGGGTAGACATGGTGCAATAGGCCAGTATTTATGTTGTCGCAGAGTAGGGAAATGTGTTGTGTCATATGTCCATGCCACCTCATAGGTTGAATGGAGGTTGGGTCATCCTTGCAGCATGGAAAGTTTCGAAGAGAGTCTTGATTGGGGTGAAGTGGAGTTGAGCTTGCAACAGGGGCATAGGTATTGGGCCACATTGGTGGTGGGGTATATAGAGTTCCACGTATTGTATAAAATCCACATAGATTCAAATGATCTTGTAATGTACTAACAAAAAAATACTGAATCAACTCTACAAATTGTGGAAACCAATTATGATCGCACAATCACATGAACAAGAAAGAGAAAGAATTATCATTCGCACAAAATAATATGTATATGGGGAAAGCCTCATCTAAAAACCCCACTACTGGTATATTTCATAAATTCAAGAACATGAAACAATAAAATGTTATTTCCCTTCTCGAGAAACCTTTGCACTCTCTCGACTGTCTCACTCTGATCCCAACAAGATTGGTCTGATACTTACCCAATTTCCTACCTATGGGTTGCTCAACCTTGCTTACGCATTCTTGGAGGAATTGAGCCCCTATTAATTGGGAAATTCCAAATAATTGATTGCGTAATACATCCAATGTGCCCTAATGACCTCATGCATGACCTGTACAATTTTCTAATGGTAAAAATGATATTCTTCTTCCCTTTAACTAAAAATATCAACTGGGTCACTCTTAGAACTGACATGCAAAAACTATTTATAGTGAATTATCAGTTATATGATTGATCACTCCATGTGAATTAAATAATATTTAATTCACTGGACCTCTCACTAGTTCATATCTCAATTAGAACTAGTTAAATTGATTTTAACTCAAATAATTGAGTTACCAAATTACAACTCAAAATAAACTGTAACTGGACCCATAAAACTTAGAGAGAACTATAAATGCCTCTAGTTTGACCCTCAACTCAAATTTACTGAGCTAACCAAGTCTTCCTGACTCAGTTAAATCGTGCAAGTTGTCATGTGGTGGAATTACAATTTCCTTCTAATTTACTTAAGGGAAAATTAAATTAGGATCCATTTTTTTGTGCCATTTTCAATATTTCTTGTTTCCGATTTCAACATTCCCTCTCAACAAGAAAGGAGTTCAAATCTATCCCAATCTGGTATGTTTGGAATGATCTGCATGCAACACTTCTCTCTAGTGTTGTTACTACTACAACTTTTGAAACTAAAATGCATCCAACCTGAATCAGTATGATGCATCTATCACCAGAGTTTCTGACTGCTACTAGCTATTGCACTCTCAACTAAAAACTCTGTGTTTCTACCAACTCTCTGCATCTATGTCATCTGCTCTATTTCCAACTCTTCTCTGCGTTCCAATATCCGATTGTTGCTAGTCTCTGCATCTGTCACTCTGACATATGACTACATCAACTGCCACTAATCCATCCTGCTACTGTGTACTGTGGGCCCCCGTAGCAAGGTAATGATCCATGAGATAAGGCATCTCAATGGACCCTGCCCAAAATTCTGCACTCTTGGGACTATGACTTCACATCGCCCCACCTCTTGCCTAGAGGTATGGTTTCATGTGATCCCTCTACTCACATGGCTTAAAATTTCACCCTGCTAGAGGTCTCTGCTTGAGTGGATGCATCCACTTGCTATCCTTTGTGCTTCTCCAATTGTGGCTGCTCCACAACCTTTTGAGGCTTCTTTTGAGACTACATGTTGAGAGGTAATTTATGCTCCCTCTCAACCACCAAGTCTCTAACCTTTTATTTTATCCTCAAGTATTTGCATGCATATTTTACCTTAAGTGCATATAGGTTCTTGACTCACACACCGATTTGTTTCATCTGTCTCGTGGTGATGTGTCTAAGGAAGACCTTTCCTTTTCTAAATATCACAGAATAGACATGGTCTTCCAATACCGCTACAGAAACAAGATTCTTATTTAGTCCTAGAACAAAAAAACATATGTCATTCTGAGAGGGGATCTAGACTCCCTTGAAAGGTAATTGTACCTATGTCAGTCATGCTATACCTCCCATCATCTCCAAACTTTATGTTATGCTGGAGGTCCTTCTCGTCCAATTCACTGAAGAGATATTTATTCCCCATCATATGGAATGAGGCATTGCTGTTGAGATACTAGATGCATCCCATTACAATGTTTTCCATGCATGAAATGAGAGTAAAATCAAGCTCGAACTGTGAAGCTAGAGCTTCACTTTCTTCTGCAACTGCAGGCTCCTTCTTGTTTGCCTTATGTGGAAATTTTGCGGCATCATGCCCATACTCGTGACAATGAAAACACTTAATATTGGACAAGTCTCTCTTGCCCTCTTCGCCTTAGGACTTATTTACCTTGGTCTTATTTCATTTTCTAACTAATTCCAAATATTATTCTTTGTCTTTGGGTCTTGTCTTTGGTGCTCCACCTTATCTCTTCTTGTACCAAGTCGGACCAGAATCGCTCCCACTCTGGTAACTTCCCCCTCATTTTTATCGAATCCTGGTAGATGTTCCAGCTCTTGGGAAGGACTAGAAGTGCTATGCTCACTAAATCATCCTGGGCTACTGTCATGCCAACACTTCCAAGCTCATCTCGAAATTGAGTGAACTTCGCCAAGTATTTTGGTATCGTCTCACCCTCCTCCATGTTGATATTTCTGAGCTTGTCCTTCAATGCCAACTTCATGCAGTCGCTACGATTTTGAAACATATATGTTAAGGCCTTCCACATAGCATATGGAGTTTTCTTTCCATGGAGGTTCGAGACAATATGATCTCAAAATCCTTCTAACAGAACCCTTCTCGCCTTTTCTACATTCTTCTTCCATGGATTAATATTTTGAGCATATGTTGTTGTAGGCTTGGGAATATCATTGTCTATGAATTCCTTCAAACTATTGTCCTCCAACACTGCCTCCATCCTTTCCTTCCATGCTATGATTTTTAACTATCCTCAAGAGAATATTTGAGTCTTAATCCATAGAAATACATATTGATCTGTTGCTGGTCCTGAAGAATAAATATGAAAATTCGATTCACCTATTCAAAAAAACTCTGGTTCTTCTCTTCTATAGTGATTCCTACTCTGATACCATTTAGAAAATCCACATATATTCAACTGACCTTTTAATGTACTAAAAATAAATAATTAATCAATTCTACAAATTGCAGAAAACAATTACGATTTCACCATCACATGGACAATAAATATAAAGAATTATCAATCACACAACACAAGATGTATCTAGGGAAAGCCTCAACTAAAAACCACACTATCTGTATATTGCATAAAGTCAAGAACATGAAACAATACAATGCTAATTCCCTTCCTGAGAAACCTCTGCACTTTGATGGTTGTCTCACTCTGATCCCAACAAGAATGGTCTGACACTTAACCAATTTCCTGCATGTGGGTTGCTCAGTGTTGGCGAGTGATCAGGTCTCGTGGGCAAGACCCAGGTTCAGGAGTTGTGGCCAACACAGGAATCCGCTGTAGTCTAGGATCACGCCGGCATTATCACCCTACTCTGGAGAGTAGAGAGTCTCACCCGAGGCGTGCCGCGACCACATGCAGGAGGGGAATAGACCAATGGTAAGGAACGGATCCGCAATTCATTCTTATCAGTGATTAGATTGCATAAATAGAATCACATATGCAACAACATTCAGAGAGCATATAGATATTAGACAAATGAAATTTTAAAGCATCTCAACCAACACACATGCATGTGAATCACACAAATAGACAGTAACCTGCAATTATATTAAGCTCTCGGCCAAATCCCTAGTTACATAGCTTTGCAATGGCCTTACAAATCTTATACATATGCCTTGCGAAACAGATATGTACATCAATAGAACCCTATGAAATACAAAGACCTCATCCATAATCTGGGTTCCTGCTGCAACATGCGTTTCTTCTCCTTCAGTCGCTCTCTTCTCTCCTGCTTTCTTCCGGGTGACGGCTATTTATTCACCTGCTGTCGCGACTGTTAGTTCTTCTTATGTCCTTCTTCAGCTGCTTCTGGATTTTCTCTGATTATCTGTATGTTCCACTTGCGTTCTTCTGCTGTATCTTCTTCTTATCTGTACTTATGCGTCTAGTTTCCTCCGCTATGTGCATGTTCCTTCGCAACCTTGGTAGCTCCGCCGTTTGATGTGGTTGCGACTTGGTTGTGGCTACCATGTGCCCTCGTTCCGCAACCCCAAAATCTGGCCGTTGTTTCAATTGAAAACGTTCAAAACAAGGTTTTTCAAAACAAGGGCCCCAACAGGCCCCGACCACAGTTCCTTGACTCGTCCCCGAGTCAATAAAAAATCACGGTTTCTACCTCCATTTCCCTGCTTGACCCCGTGCCCTGTTCGCCCTGTGTGCCTTCATCTTGTGCTCATTCCTGCTGTGTGCCTCCAACTTGTTCCTGTCCTTGCTGTGCATCTTCAGGCGGCTGGTCAAACAAGGGCCCCAACTCCGGGACCCTTTGGAACGCTGTAGCTCGAAGCTCAGTAAAAGCTGACACAGCTTGCTGCCACCCCTAGATGAGCGAGTCTATTTCCTCAATGAGCTTGGTGATAGCAGCCTCCTCGATGGGCGTTGGGACAACTTTGAACATTGTGCTGATCTGGGTCTCGGCTGCCGCTGCGAGCTGTTGTATGGTCCAGGTGCTAGATTGAAGGGGCGGCCGAAGCTCACGAATGACGCGTTTGGCCTCCGCCGAGCAAGCCTCTGTGTGTTGGAGCTGTGCCTCAAGTTCATCAGCCTGGGCGTATAATTGATCCAGCCTGGCGGGGTCCGTAGCCTCTTGAATTTCCCTTGAAACCTGCTGGAGTTGGGTTGAAATCGGCTGGGTCTTGACGGTGAGGGCCAGGGAGCATTCCTGAAGGCCCTTCAGGAGGTCACGAGCCTCTCGTGCCGTGGAATGAAGTGCTTCCTGCATCTGAGTTGCCTGGCCCTGCTTGGCGGCCACCTGGGCTGAATAGTCGACCTCGGGCTCGGGTGGCATGGGACGGGTTGCTAATGCCGCACGAAGCTCGTGATTCTCCCGGTATAAGTCCTGAACGACGATGCAGAGGTGGGTAGCTTGCTCGGAGAGGCTGGCCGCAGCGATTTCGGGAGGCAGCAGGGGGTAATGAGGCTCTAGGGAGGGACAGAACTCGGAGGACATCCGGGTGACATTGGTGATCATTGCTTCCATCTGCACCCGTGCTGTTCGGAGTTGGCCGCGCTGTTCAGTAAGCGCGGAAATTTGATGTTGTTGCTCGGCACACTGTTGCTGGAGTCCCAAATGTAATCTTTCGGCCTGCTGGGCCACCCTTTGAATCAGTAGGTACAGCTGAGCTGGATTTTCCGGCTAGAAGGTGATGGTCCCAGAAGCGCTCTGCGTCGGCATTCGCTTTGGCAACGGTTGCCCACCGGCAACTGTTCGAGTGACATGCTCAGGAGGTGAGAAGGGCATGGCCTCTGGATGTGCAGAGTCAACCATATTCAGATTCGGCGGTTCTTGCTGATCAATGTGGGCCGACTGTGGAGGTACAGTGGCTTTAGGCATAACCTTAGCAGAATCAGACCCGGTGCGCAGCTGCTGTGTGAATATATCAGTGAAAGGAGGGTGGGGTTCGACTGCTGGGTCGATCGGTGGTATGATTGTGGCAGCACCGGAGTCAACCTCAGCCCCGCGGTCCCCACCCATGATTTCTTGGATAATGGGGTCGGACACCGTAGCCGAGGAATTAGACGGGGCAGATGAAGTAGCAGGCGGATGAACGGTGGATGGAGCGATGGAAAATGTGGTGGGGGTATGTGGCAAGCGAATGTTGATGAATTCAGATGGGTCGATGAGGGGTTCCTCTTGAATCAGTACCCCTGTGCTTGGGGGCAGTGGTGGATCATCAGCAGTGAGGTCCACCACCGGACTTGCCTCGGTGGTGCGGGCCCTCTTAGCTTGAGGGGCCTCGGGTGGATCCCTAGGCCCGCTTGTCTCGGCCATGGGGGTCGTGAGTGGATCAGCAGAGGTAAACATGATAGTGGGGATGGGGGAGGTGAGCGGAGTGGTACGGGGGTGCGAAGTGGAGTGAGTGAGCTGAAATTCAGAAAATAAAGGAAACGGGGTAGCACCGCTAGAAATAACCTGGGCCGCCACATTGAAATTTCGTACCTGGTTGTTGAAGTGGTGGACGACGGGGATGAGCGGTTCGGGGATTTCTTGTGATGGCACTGCCACCTCCGTCTCGGCAGGCTATTGCACTGGTGCCATCCTGTCAAAATTGTATCTAGGGAGCCCGTCCCGCATGTGCTTCGTTACCCCCGGCCATGAACAGACTTCACGATGGAAGGTAGCATCGTCCAACTGAAATTTCAGCGGCATCATTCAGAAGGTCTCTGTCGGAATGTAAGCGGGTCGGAGGTAAGTATGCTTGTGACTTACCCCAAACCACACTTGCTCGCTATATTCATCCAACAGGTTCTTGGGCACCCATTTCTGGCATGCCACCACATCCGTCATTAGCCGATACCACGACCGAAACGCATCTGCATTCACCAGTTTGGTACTGGGGTCATTTGAGACCTGCCATGGAGTGAATTTCATCGCGAGGGGCTGGCCCTCGGGGATCTCTGCTGGGAACCGGATGTGTGGAGTGTGCCATTTCCACATGGAAAAAGCAATAATCAAATAGCCATAAATAAAAGTAGTTGCGCGCTTATAATTCTCCTTGCACGCATCGAACAAATATTTTAACAAGAAGGAAAACCAATTCAGTTTGGTTCCTTGGACACAATGTTCAGCAATAGAAATAGTATCAAGAGTGCATTCGCCCTTGGTGTAATGCCTCATTGTCTTGCTGGCAATGAGGTAACAGGAGAATCGAATCTCAGGCTTGTTAATGAGGTCGATCTTGGCTCCTTTCCCCCCCTGCGAGTGCCATATTTCGCATAGAGGTCCGCATTGCCCGACATTCGTGCGCGCTTGGAGGAGTTCTGGCAGGCCGTTGAGACGTCTGCGCCCGTCTGCGAAAGCCCTGTGAGGCGATGAATATCTTCGGCGTGAATGGGAATTTCCTGGGTCAGCCACAAGGACCCATTCTGAATTCGGCTGAGGAGGAAGCGTGTACACTGCAGAATTGGTCCGGTGGTGCCAAAGACTGGAAGATTTCTCAAGTTCATCAGGGACGAGTTCTGAAGGCCCCTAAACTATGGTAACAGGCGGCTGGCGGGGTTGCCGGCTGCAATGCAGTAGTGCTCCATATATGCCTACCGCTGGAGGGATGGAAATTCGGCAGCATTTGAGAGGTTGGCATCAATCAAGGTTGCATTATCATATTTTCCCACAAGGGACTCGTTCTTGTGAATCCGAGTGTCAAGCTCTGGTTCAATGATGGCTGGGACGACCTTCGGAATTTTGGCCCGGTGCTGATAGACCTGTAGAATCTGCCTTGGTCGCCTTTCCTGGTGCAATGCGTTCTGAGAATTCAACGGCTCTGGTGCAGCTGCAATTGCTAATTCGAACAGGTCCGGCATTCTTGTGCTTTTGGTGTCCATGCAAGTTATGTCAGCACCTGGCACGAGTGGAGTTGATGAGACCCCCTAATGAGTTAATTCCTGCTGGCATTCTGTCTGAGATAATCGTGTGATCAATCACATGCCAATGAGTGTTGTGACAGTTGCTGACGGTGGCATGGGGAAATGGGTAGACGCGAAGGCTGAGGTTACTGCGGGTGATGGCCAAATGATGACAACGCGGTTACTACCAAGTATGGTAATTAATGATGCTGATCTAGGTGATCCTATGGACTGACACAAGTACGTGGGTGGACTGAGCTGGACTGACGTGGAGACTGGTACGGATCTGACAGGGATGACACGCGGGACCGGCGCCGCTCCGATCACAGTCGGTTGCGGTGCGGCCCCCGCAACTGAGCGGTTATTGACACACTACCTATGAACAGAGAAGACCTCCTACGCTCATCCCGGTTGCGGGAGAGTTATTCAACTATGCTACGCTCTGGGTGCTCTCGGGTGCGAGAGTTATTGATGAGAAATGAAAGGTACTTACTCCTGGTAGGGTTTCAGGAGTGCGCCATTCACCCACCCAGGAAGAACCGTACCGTCCAGCTGTGCCAACCGAACAGCTCCGGAGTCGTGAATTGCGATAACAAAGTAGGGTCCCAGCCAGTGCATCTGGAGCTTTCCTGGGAACTTCTGGAACCTGTTGTTGTATAAAATAACTTTGCCGCCAACCTGGAAGGTTTTGTTCTTAATGTGGCAGTCGTTCCACGCTTTCTGTCGGTCCTTCTGAATCTTCTGGTGGAATTCGGCCAGGAAGCGGGCCTCATCCAGTTCTTGTAATTCATGGAGGCGCTCCTGGAGGGAGGTCTCTTCCGAAAACTTCAGAGACGTGGAGATCAACAGGCTTGGTACAATAAACTCGGCGGGGATCACAGCCTCTCAGCCGTACATGAGCTGGAACGACGTTTGATTGGTCAAGCGCTTCACTGTAGTCCGATAGGCCCATAAGGCCGCTGATAGGCGCTCGTCCCAATCATCCCGCTAGGCATTGCAAATCTTAGTCAAGCCTTTCTCAAGAATCTTATTGAAGGCTTCCACCGTACCATTAGCCTGTGGGTGATACGGGCTACTCTTGTGATGCTGAACCATGAAGGTGTCCAGCAGTGTCTTGACCATGTCATTAATGAAGTACGTACCCTGATCACTGGTTAAAATTCGCGGGCAGCCAAACCGGCAAATGATGTGCTCAAAAATGAACTGGGCAGCAGTATCCGCTGTGCAGTCGCGTACCGCGGCTGCCTCAGCCCACCTGGTGAGGTAATCCGTGGCGGTAATGATGTACCGGGCCTTGGAGTGTCTGGAAACTGGGGCTATGGGGCCCACGAAATCGACAGCCCACTTCTCGAACGGCCGCAACATATGCACTGGGTGTAACGGACGCTCGTCCTGGTGAGAGGGCCTTCCCGTCCACTGGCAGACGTCGCATTGCTTCACATAGGCCTTACAATCGGTATGTACTGTCGGCCACCACAGGCCAGCTTGGAGCACCTTTATTGCGGTGGGTTTCACACCCACATGCCCTCCCGCAACACCGCCGTGACATTCCCACATTACCGCTTCCCATTCGTGGTCAAGGAAGCATCTGCGCAAAACCTCATCGAGGCCCAGTTTGTATAGCTGCCCTGCGATCAACTGGTAGTCAGCGGTGCAGATGACCAAATGCCATTTCTGGAGAGGGGTATAATCCTGAGGGCATTGCCTCGTGGTCAGATAGGCGGCAATGTTGGCCAAGTAATCTGGTACAACTTCGACTTGGAAGAGGTCAACGTCTAGCAGCTGATCATCGAGGGAGCTGTCATTCTCCCCCGTCTCCAACCTGGATAGGTGATCGGGCCCGACATTCAACCTCCCGAGCTTGACGATTACTTCGAACGTGAATTCTTGAAATAACAGAAGCCATCAGCAAATCTGTCCTTCCAGAACAGGCTTATTGACCAGGTACTTCAGGGCAGAGTGGTCCGTGAAGAACTTGAGCTTGCCCCCTAGAAGATAGTGGCGGAACTTCTGAAGAGAGTACACCATCGCCAGCGCCTCCCTCTCGGTCGTGGTTTAATTCTTCTCCGCATTGGACAGTTTGCGGCTGGTGAAGTAGACCGGGTGGTCAACTGTTGTATCGCCAGGTTGTGCCAAGACAACCCCAAGTGCAACATTGGAAGCATCGATATGCACATGGAATTGCTTATCCCAGTTTGGATGAACTAGGATAGGCGTCGACGCCAGCTTTTCCTTCAGGGTGTCCAGGGCTACCCGACACTCCTCCGTCCACTGAAAGACTGCGGACTTCTGCAGAAGTTGTTCTAACGGAGCAGTGATCTTGGCATAGTTGCGGATAAACCTCCTGTAGTATCCCGTGTGCCCGAGCAATGCCCGCAAATGTTTCACCGTCTCGGGGGCTTCCATGTGTACGATCACCGCAACCTTGGCGGGGTCGACGCAGACTCCTTACTTGCATACCACATGTCCCAACCACGTGCCGAACGGAACGAAAAAAATACATTTCTTTAAGTTCAAGGAAATCTGCAGCTAGCGACACCGATCAAACATGACCCGCAACAGGGTAGCGTGTTTCTTTAATAAATTGTAGACAGTCCAGTCATCCATGTAGACTTCCAGGAACTTGTGAATGTACTCCCGGAAGGCGGCGATGACAATCTGGGAAAACACGGCCGGAGCGTTCTTCAAGCTAAACGGCATGACGTGGTATGCGAACGACCCCCATTCGGTGGTGAATGTTGTCTTTGCCTTATCTTCTTCCGCAATACGCACCTGATGGTAGCCCGAAAAGCCATCAGTGAAAGAGTAGGCTTCGTTCCCCGCAACATGGTCCAACACTTCGTTGCTGAAAGGGGTGGGAAACGGATCATGAATGCAGGCATTGTTCAGACTGCGATAATCGACACAAACCCGTATCTCCGCCTTTTCCTTCTTATTCTGGATGACGATAGGGCTCACCCACTCTACTTCCTCCATGGGAAAGATTAGACCCGCGACCATCATCTTATCGATTTCCATCTTAACCTTCTCTTTAACCCACGGGTTCAACCGGTAGGGTCGGTGCTTCACAGGCCTGGCACCCGGTTTCAGCACGATGCGCATTTCGCCAAGGTCACCTTTGATGCCCTTCAGATTTGCTACCGACGAAGGTAACAAGTCCTCATATTCCTGGAGGAGGCTGAAAATCTCGTTGGTCGTCTTGTCGTCCCAGTAATCGCCCACTATGGCCAACTTAGGCTTTTCCTCCATACCGATGTTTAGCTTCTTTGTCTTCAGCGGCCGTAAATGGACCCCTTCGGTGGCCGACTCTTCGTTAACGTTTCGCTCGCCTTCCTTCTCTTCGAAATACAGGTGCCTCAGGTCCTCCAGACCATCGTCCTCCGGATCGCCATCAATCATTTGGAAAACCAACTCTCGCACGGCCTCAGGACGGGCGGGAAGCGTGCAGCCGTCGGTCTGCGGATCGCGGAAAAAAAGTACCGCCTTGATAGCGTGCAATGCCTGAGATTCCAACTCTGTGTCTCCTACGAAAGAGAAGCACCGCGCAAATTTGCGCGCGACTTTCGTCCAAGAACTAGTCCCTCGTTTCCGTTATTCCTCCAAGTACCATGCGTGGGGAATGGTGTCTAAAGAGTGGACAAAACGATGAACCCACAGCTCTTCCGGGTATCCTATACTTCGCCACTGCTCCTCACAGGTCCGCAAGTGGTCCTGCGGATTGGAAGTCCCAGAGTACTGCTACCTGCTTCGAGGGCCTTCATCTTCTTTGAACCGTGCCCGCAACGCGTCCGCCACACTACTCCATCGCGATAAGGTATTGCGGTGATTTTTCCACCACCGGGCTGCTGTAGACTGTAGTGCGACGTCCAAAAGGGGTAGTCTGCTCCCTTCCGATACGATGTCCTCAACCTTGGTAATAAAAGTATTGACAGCTTGCATGTTTGACAGGGTGGGGTATTCCCAGAACTCAGCACCAATCCAACTGACGCGGCCAACATGAGCACATCTCCGCGTGCTGGTCTCATACCCCCCCTGCTGTCATTCTTCCCACACGAGTTCGAATCCCAGCTCCGAGCTCTGGACACTCCGCCAACTGACAGAGCCAGTCACGGTTGGGTTAATATAGTCTTCCCGCTTCCCTGCAGTCATCTGGTAAAGGTGGTCCATCATCTGAGCATCCTCCCGGTTATCCACCGTCTCGGTATACCTCAGGCCTTGATATGGGTCGAGAGGCTGAGTGACCTAGACCTCCCCATCTTCAAAGATCATCAGCTCCTTCTTGAGGTCGATGATAGCATAATTCCCAAAATCCCAATCAATGCCTAACAGGGCGGTGTAAGGATCCTTGTCTCCCATAATATCAATAACCTCAAAATCGGTGTAAGTCTTTACCCCCGCAATGTCGACCTCGACACCTTCGAGTCGGCCAATCGGTAGAATGCAGTACTGGTTCACCATTCTGAGTTGGATGGGCGAGTAGGCCAGCCGTGGCTTTCCGAGAGCCTCCCACGTATTGCGTGGCAGGATGTTGACGTCAGACCCTAAATCAAGCATGGTGTCGCTGATTTGGAATCCCCCAACCTGCGTATTGAGCCGAAACTCTTTACCCATTCATCGCTTATTTTTCTTGATGCGCTGCATCGATTAGGGGGCTTTGTCCACCGTTTCCCCCAATCCTGTCCTCCCCTACAGTGCCCCTTCCACAGTACACTTGAGCTGCTGCCGCAGAGCAGCACTGTCAACAATCTTGAGGAATAGGTGGAGCCACTCTTCAATCAGGGTTCCTGGGGCGTACTATGGCCCAGGATTTGTCGGGAGGGGTGCCTCCAGGCCTCCCGCTTCGCGCATCTGAGAAAATGCCTCAACCGCCTCCCGAACATACTTCTTCTGTGCCTCGGGCCTGATTACCCAGTGCGGGGATGCTGGCCTGACAACTGGTGCCGGCTCCTTTCCGCGAGCGTCCTCCCCCGTTTTCTTACCGCCCCTCGTCACAATAGTGACGTTTTGCATGGTCGGAGTCGCGGCCTCCCGCGGCTCGGCGTTTACCAAATTCGTGCCCCTCTGCCGTGCACTTTCTTCCCACTTTTTGATGAGCTCGGGACAGTCTTTTGTCGCATGGGTGTTTATGCGGCACTGGGAACACCATGGACGGCGAGGGAGGGGACATTCGTGAGCCACATGGCCCTCCTAGTCACAGTTATAGCATTTCACCGGTCCGCGCCCCCCAGCGCGGCCTCCGCGCGCCCCGCCCCCTCTACCTCTAGGAGCCTCATTCACCCTATAGGAGGGTCGGTCCAACCGGTCCGCGAGTGCATCGAGAGCCTGACATTGCTCAGTGTTGTGAGTCGTGGAAGCGCAAAACTCATAATATACATTGTTTGGCACGTTGGAATACCTCTGTAGGATCGGGCACATCCGAGGTGGATGTCTCACCCTCCGACAAATCTCACAATACTCTGTGGCGACTGGGTTGAGTTGGGAGGGGAACCCCGCATAAGGCTGTTGCGGTTGGTATACCCCCTGCAGATTCAGTGTCGCGCCACCCCCCGTGGGTGGCCCCCCTTGAACTGCCGTGACCGAGGGTCCCACCCCCGCGCCACGCAACCGAGGACACTCAGTTGCGACATGGCCTTCGACCAGGCAGTGAGTGCACCAAATGTTCGGCCTGGCTGGTCTGACCGGTTGTATCTCCTTGAGATTTTCGATCAAGCTAGCTATCTGATGCTGCAATCCCACCAAGGAGGGATCCTGCGGCCCCGGCCCTCCCCGATATTCCTGAGGGTAGCCTGCCATGCCCTCGATCTTCATGGCCTGCTCCAAAGCATCCTGCAGATTGTCAATCTTCTGTTGGGTGAGAGGGGTTCGCGTCAAGGGAAGCAAAGCCTTGATGAACCAATCCCTCTGATGGTTCGGATCGATCGGGTAACTGAGTTTCCCGATCGCGTCCTTGAATCGCCGCATTAGCTCCCATGCGGTTTCTCCTTCCTTATGTTTAATTTCCCAGAGCTCGGACAGACCCTGTTGGTCCGTCTGGGGAAGCTTAAATTCCTAGAAAAAATCTCGCTTCACGTCCGCAATGACGGGATTCGGGTGGGCCTCGGACCACTTGATGAACCATCGAAGATCCCTCTCTCTGAGCGTGGTTTGGAACTCTATTAGTTTCCTTGCGTCCAGCGTCTGCCGAGCCCTCCAAATGGCTTCGCACAGATACCAGTGTTGCTCTACATCATCATTACCCCGGCCCGAGAACTTGGGATACCGGGTAAAATACCCAGCCATGTTCACTTGCGGCGGGTTGACCAGGATAAATCCTCCGGGTCCTGGTTGCGTGACTGTTCCACTCGGGAATGCAATACTACTAGTGCTGCTGCTACTAACGGGTGTCGATGGCCGTCGACACTGAACTACTGTGCAATTGACTCAATGCTTGAAATTTAACAAAAATATTACTCAAAGGTTGATAAAGTACCAGGGGAAGGTAGGGATCCTGGCCATGCAGATTGGGGGGAGTATGGCAGCCTGGAGAACTGAATGTCGTCCGCTCTTGAAACAACTGCTGCATCACAACACACCATTCACCATCAGAACTTCCCTCGGGCTGCATACCTTCATCATATTCGTCAGTCACCGTCTCCCTTGCTCGCTTGGCTGGGCTCCCATGCACCCATCGCACTCCCACAGTGGTCCCTTCTCGTCCCTGGGTATCCACGTCCATAATTCCTACCCTCTGAGGCGCCTCATTCTGATTCTTCCTCTCGATCTCTCGTCTTTTCAAATCTCGCATCACCCTTCTTCGCCACCTATCGGCAATCTGTGCCCGCCGATGTGCACATCGCTCCCTCAACGTCCTTGCGGCCTCAAAATCCATTCCCCACTCCCCGCGTCACATTCTACGTGGCATCGATCCCTTCAACCCTTCCCCCAGCACCGGTGGTTTACGCTTCCATACTCGTCTTGTGGAATTCTATCAACCCTTCATCCACCATCAGAGCTTTAATCCACAGCGGAATCTCCTTAAGCAGCTTCCCTCTGAGCCCGAAGCGGAAGATAGCCTCGGCCTTCGAGAAGGATTGATAACACTCAGCAGCAAACTCCACAATGTATCCTTACAACGTGGTCTCCACCCAAAAATCCACTGCGCGGGTCAACTCGGTGTTCAACCGATGCAGAGCCACCAGATCTCCGTGCGCCCACCTGCGGTTTATCTCCCACGAGCCATCTCGAGGCACCTTCGTCTGTAACCTCCGCAACCAATTGTAAAGGTCGGTAGGGAACTTTCCCCAAAAAATTTCGTACGTATCACCGGCTAAATCTGAGAAAAGGACGAGTTCCTTGATCCCTGCCTCCGCCTTCTTAGTCAACTCCGCTTGCTGAGCAATGAAATGGTCTAAATGATTATCCCACCATCACAATATCTCCCCTTCGAAGATTTGCGATACCATGGTCTAGATCCCCTCATATCATGCGGGTCTCGGCAACGGAACCATTGTTGGC
The DNA here is from genome assembly GCA_034641835.2 of Pinus albicaulis. NCBI lineage: Eukaryota > Viridiplantae > Streptophyta > Pinopsida > Pinales > Pinaceae > Pinus > Pinus albicaulis. The sequence goes on along the minus strand of CM076575.1, from coordinate 1,835,009,771 downwards.
GAGTGATCAGGTCTCACGGGCAAGACCCAGGTTCAGGAGTTGTGGCCAACACAGGAATCCGCTATAGTCTAGGATCACGCCGGCATTATCACCCTACTCTGGAGAGTAGAGAGTCTCACCCGAGGCATGTCGTGACCACATGCAGGAGGGGAATAGACCAATGGCAAGGAACGGATCCACAATTCATTCTTATCAGTGATTAGATTGCATAAATAGAATCACATACGCAACAGCATTCAGAGAGCATCCAGATATTAGACAAATGAAATTTTAAAACATCTCAACCAACACACATGCATATGAATCACACAAATAGATAGTAACCTGCAATTATATTAAGCTCTCGGCCAAATCCCCAGTTACATAGCTTTGCAATGGGCTTACAAATCTGATACATATGCCTTGCGAAACAGAGATGTACATCAATAGAACCCTATGAACTACAAAGACCTCATCCATAATCTGGGTTCCTGCTGCAGCATGCATTTCTTCTCCTTCAGTCACTCTCTTCTCTCCGGCTTTCCTCCAGGTGACGGATATTTATTCACCTGCTGTCGCGACTGTTAGTTCTTCTTATGTCCTTCTTCAGCTGCTTCTGGCTTTTCTCTGATTATCTGTGTGTTCCACTTGCGTTCTTCTGTTGTATCTTCTCCTTATCTGTACTTATGCATCTAGTTTCCTCCGCTATGTGCCTGTTCCTTCGCAACCTTGGTAGCTCCATCGTTTGATGTGGTTGCGACTTGGTTGCTGCTGCCATGTGCCCTCGTTCCGCAACCCCAAAATATGGCCGTTGTTTCAATTCAAAATGTTCAAAACAAGGTTTTTCAAAACAAGGGCCCCAACACTCAGCCTTGCTTAATCATTATTGGAGGAATTGATCCCCCTATTAATTATGAAATTCCCAAGAATTGATTGCGCAATACATCCAAGGCGCCTTGATGACCTCATGCATGACCTGTACAATTTTCTAGTAGTACAATTTTCTAGTATTCTTCCATTTAACTCCAATCTCAAATGGGTCACTCTTAGAAATAACGCACAACAACTATTTATAGCGAATTATCAGTTATCCGATTGATTACTGAATGTGAATTAAATCATATTTAATTCACTGGACCTCTCACTAGTTCATCTCTCAGTTAGAACTAGTTAAACTAATTTTAACTCAAATAATCGAGTTAACTAATTACAAAATAAATTGTAACTGGACCCCCTAAAACTTAGAGAGAACTCTACATCCCTCCAGTTTGACCCTCAACTCTAATTGACTGAGCTAACTAAGTCTTCCTGACTTATTTAACTCATACAAGCTGTCATGTGATGGGGAATTACAATTTCCTTCTAATTTAATTAAGGGAAAATTAAATTAGAATTATTTTTTGATGTCATTTTCAATATTTGTTTTTGCCAATTTCAACATATATACCTAGAAGTATCGTCCCTAGAAGGAGTGATGAAGGCAGTAACAGTTACCTCTGGGGAGACTAGTTCTAGGGTGATGTGGTCTTTGATGGGCCCACACCTGTAATACCTTTCATATAGCGTGTCTGTGTTATGAGTTGGGTCACACTCACAGTATAGTGGGTATTACGTGACCAGTATGAGTGGGTAAAAAACCAGGGTAACATTTCCATGTGGCAGAGAGGGGTTGAATGGGATTTCCAAGTGGGCACCACTTGGGGACCACATGGCAGGTTGGTGAGGTGGCACTAATTAAATGGCTAAACTTCGGATGGCCATATCTTTGGGTCCGTAAGTCGGATCAAAGCAAAAATCATACCATCGAAACCGTCTCGACGAGAAGAACACAATGGCATCCTTCGTTTTGATTTTCTCTAGAATAAATGAAATTGAAAATTTGGACCCAATTTCCATAATTAAACCATGGTTATTGGGTCAACATAGTAATTTCATTCTAACCTTAGGGATAGATTGAAGGGTTAGGGATAGGAAGGGGTATGTTACAGCTAGTACCCTCACATGTATAATATTTCTTAAGCTTGAGTTAGACACAATGTACTACATATGATTTGATATTGATATAACCTTTCACTAAGGTTGGATAATTAATTTTTATGTAATAACCCCTTGGTGGTGGTGCACCGTAGGTTCACATTATGTTTTATTGTTATCATGGTGGGGTTTTTCTAGAGAGGATATCTTTTATTTACCTGGTACAACACTAAATTATTAGAGTGCACCTTCATTGGCACACTTGATTATGGTAATTTAATAAATTGGTGACTATTAGATGGGGTTAATAGTTTTATTTTAGAATAAACCTTTGTGTATGAATGATGAGGTTGATTTATTTGTTCAATAGCTACATTGATCTATTTATTTGGATTAAGGTTGATAGCTTAGGAATCATACTCCATTGGCATCCTTTATACACTCGAAGGGGTGAATTTGAGATGGTTGAGGCTTTATAGTGGTGCATCCCACTTCTTGGGCATAGTTTCCAAGGAATGCAATATTTATTTGTTTCTTGGATAGGTTTTCATACTTCTCTAGGGTACACTCTCTTGGGTTGGTTGGACATATTTATGACATGGAACATGGAAGAGTATTTTATTGAGGAGTTCTAACCACATTGGTACAATATCCACATTGAAGAGTATTTTTTTGTTTATGGGTGGTTTAAGTAGTTGTATAGCAACACTTTTGTAGGGCACATATATCCTAAGTGTTCTCTCATATTTAGTGCGTGGATATTTCAACTACATTTGGCATCCTTAGATCTTCTTGGATTTTTCCCTCACATCTTTGGTTAGGAACACATATTGTTTTATTGGGGGTGTTTATGCAATTTTTTTATTAGGAGATGCATGCCATACTTTGAAGGCCCCATATGTACTTGGTTTTCTTTATATTCTTAGATATTCTTCTTGAAGGGTGCACATATGGAAGGCTTCTCCTATATATTTTTGGATATTGTCTTGGAGGGAACACTAGTGGAGACTTATAGTGTTATGAAACCAGCTCCAAAAATAGAAGAAAGAGAGATCAACGCCTTAGAAATAAACCACTTCGATGGGGAAACCTCCTTTACATTACCTAAATGAAAAAAATTTGGATGATACAAATGACAAAACCTCCTTCTATATATAGGAGTCTGTGGGGTCATAATATAATCCTAGCCAACCTAACAATAATAATGTAAGGGCACAATAATAACAATATGAGGGTTACAGGCCGGGTACAACAATAACAATCAGTGGGCTGCACTAACAACAATAAGGGACTACACTAGTAATATAGGGACCTAACATGCCCCTCTCCTTCAAAAAATTGTTGTCGTCAACGCTTGAGTAGCTCCGGATGCCTCTGTATAAATTTCTCATCCTCCCATGTAGAATATTCAGTGGGTAAGTTCTTCCATTTGATGAGATACTTTGAAATTGATTGATTTCGTAGCTATCGAATTCTTGTTTCCGTGACTAATTCAGGTTCCAATATGATTTTTCCTTCCTCATCAAGTTCTGGCAATATTTTTTGAACTGGAAGTGTGTCACCTATAACCTTATTTAAGCATGAAAAATGGAAAACTGGATGCACTCACGAAGAAGCAGGAAGCTCCAATTTGTATGCAATAGTACCAACCTTTTGCAACACCTTGTAAGTACCATAGTACTTTGGCGATAATTTATTATCCTTATTCGCTTGCTTGGGGGACATTTTTTTGTATGGTTGTAGTCGTAAAAATACCCAGTCTCCTACATTAAAACTTCTTTCGCTGCGATGTTGATATGCTTGTTGTTTCATTTGATTTTGTGCCAAGTTTAGGTTATCCTTTAAGATTTGGAGAACTTTTTTTTGATGCTCGATGTGATATTCCACTGCTTGAACCTTATAATTTTCTCTTAAATATGATCTGATGGACGGTGGATGATATCCATAAAGTGCCATAAATGGGGTCATTTTTGCTGCAGTATGGAAGGAAGTGTTATACCACCATTCAGCCAGAGGTAACCACTTGATCCATTGTGTTTGTTTATCAGATACAAAACAACGAAGATATCCTTCCAAACATTTTTTCACTATCTTAGTTTGACCATCAGATTGAGGATGATAAGATGAGCTATGAGCTATTTAAGTACCCAAACAAGAAAATAATTCTGTCCAAAAAATTCCAGTAAAAATGAGATCTTTGTCGCTTACAATAATATTTGGGTTTCCATGTGGCTTTTGAATTGTTTCCATAAATGTAGTAGCAACCGTTCTTGGTTTAAATGCATGAGATAATCCACAAAAGTGTGCATACTTGGTAAGTCTATCAACTACCACCATGATGACATTACTTCCTTCGGACTTAGGTAAAATTGTGATAAAATCCATTGAAATCTCCTCCCAATGTTGACTTGGAATGGATAAAGGTTGTAGAAGACCTGGGGTCTTAATTGTCTCAACTTTATTTTGCTGGAAAACCAAACATTCCACCAAAAAATTTTGAATATCAAATTTAAGACCATCCCCAAAAATTTATTTCTTCACCCTGTGGTAAGTTCAAAAAAATCTTGAGTGCCCTCCTAAAGGAGAAGTATGCAATTCCAAAAGAATCTTTTGTTTTAGTTGGTAATTCTTACAAAAATATAAGCGATATTTGTACCATAAGGAATCATTTTCCAAACTAAAAGTATCATATTTACTAGGATATGGCTGCAACTTTTGAATGAGTGTCCACACTTCTTCATCCTTCTTCCATTCATCCCTTGATTTAGTTATCCAATCTAGTTGGATAATAAATGGCACAAAGCAATGCTTCCACCTCTTCATCCTTTCTTGAGAGTGCATATGCAACAACATTTAGCTTCCCTTTTTTGTATATGATTTCAAAGTCATAACCCAACATCTTTGTGACCCATTTTTGTTGCTCTTCTAAAGATAGTCTTTGTTCCAAAAAGTGTTTAAGACTATCATGATCACTTTTTACCTTGAAGTGTCTTCCCATTAGGTAAGGTCGCCATTTCTTTAGTGCATGTAGTATTTCCAATATTTCCTTCTCATAAATAGCTTTCTATAAATACTTTCCTTTGATTGGACGACTTTCAAAAGCAATGGGTCTTCCTTCTTGCATTGAAAAAACACCAATTCCATTTCCTAAGGCATCACATTCCACAATAAAGGTTTTTGTGAAGTCTGGCATAGATAAGAACAGTGCTAGGCATTGCCTCTTTAAGATGTTCAAAGGCCTTAGTTGCTTCAAGAGTCCATGAAAATGAATCTTTCTTCAATAATGTTGTTAGAGGTGTTGCTATTCTCCCATAATTATTAAAAAACTTGCGATAATACCCTGTTAACCTGAGAAATCCTTGGAACTTCTTTATGGTTGTGGGAACTTTCCATTCCTTAATGGCTTTAATTTTGTTAGGGTCTACCTTAACACCATCATGAGATACAATATGACCCAGATATTCCACCTCTTGTACTCAAAAGAAACATTTGGAGGCTTTTGGATATATTTGTTTCTCCTCCAATAGTTTGAGCACCCTGTCAACATGTTGAACATGATCCTTCTAAGACCTGTTGTATATTAGTATATCATCAAAAATACTAACACTATTTTTCTAAGGAAGGGTTTGAAAATGGAATTCATCAACCCTTGAAATGTAGAAGGTGCATTGGTAAGGCCAAAAGGCATGACCAAAAATTCATAATGACCCTCATGAGTTCGAAATGCTATTTTTGGAATATCGTGAGTCTTCATTCTAATTTGATGATATCATGAACGAATATACAACTTTGTAAAATAAATTGGTACATGTAATTCATCCAATAATTCATCAATCATAGGAATGGGAAATTTATCTTTAATAGTGAGCTTATTGAGCTCCTTATAATCTGGACACATGCGCCATGATCCATCCTTCTTGTGCACCAATAATACTAGAGCTGAGAAAGAACTTTGACTCGGTTGAATTATACCAGCCTCTAACATTTATACAATCATACATTAAATTTCGCTTTTTTGGAAGTAAGGATATCTGTAAGGCCTTATGTTTGGAGGAAAACTTCCTGGAATCAAATGAATATCATGATTATGATTACGAATAGGTTTGTGTCCTTTGGGATTTTCAAACAACTTGGAATGATTGTCCAAGACATTTTGGAGATCTGCAGAAATAGATGATTTTGATGTTGGAACTTCTAGTGAGCATAATTGTGCAATTACGGCTTGTTGTTCTTTCTTTATAAGCTTTGTTATGAAATTAGAGGTTATTATCTTTCCCGACTTCCCTACGACACCTAGTAATTCGACTTCCTTTCCTTCTGAAAAAAATTTCAAGAAAAGTTCTTGAAAATTAAAAGCTACCGTCCCCAAACATTGTAACCATTGTACTCCTAGTACAACATCAACACCTCCCATCGGAATGGAAAGCATTGGACTATTCAATACATATTTTCCCATGGTTAGCTTGATATTATGTCATTTTCTAGAGAAATTTATAGTTCCTCCATTTGCAGCCATCACTTGACATTTTGGTGCTGGGTATAGGAAGCAATTCAATTCCTTGGCTACCTTACAATGAATAAAATTATGGGTACTACCCGAATCAATCAACACTATTTCCTTTTTCTTCTTGATATGTCCTTCTATCTTGAGAGTTTGAGGATTGGTAATTCCTGCCAATGCATTACACGATATGGTCGGACTCATTTCTTCTTTCTCTAGGGTTGGTTCCTAGTGTATATCCTCTTCCTTTGAAGTTTCTTCTTCATTTTCTTCCTCCTCTTCACAATCTATGTAAAATAATTTCTTCTTAGCACACTTATGACCTTTAGTGTATTTTCTATCACAACTGTAGCATTGGTTCCTTTAGTGTATTCATCACTATTTTCCTCTACTCTCTTTTCACCATTAGGAATCATTTCTTGTATCAACTTTGTTAAACTTCCTTCAAACCTTCCATGTCTTCCTTCAAACCTTCCATTTTTTCTTCCATACCATTCTTCAAACCATCCATTGTAGCTTCCACTCATTTCTTCAAACCATCCATATTAGCTTCCATGCCCTTCTTCAAACCATCCATCTTAGCTTCCATGCCTTTCTTTAAAACATCCATTTCATTTTTTGCTTCTCTTTGTGAGAGCGAAATTTGGTGCACTTGGTCTTGTAATTTTGATATACCATGTTGCAATTCTTCATCTTCATGAGTCATAGTAGAGTATTATAAGGGCTTAATGGGTGTTGAATTCTTTTTAGGGGGGATTTTTGAACCCAATACTGATATCTATGCTTCAATATGCCCTTGGAATCAATTTAAACTTCTTTTTCAGACAATAATTATGCAATTTGAAAAAAAATACACACATTTTTGTTGATTTTGAGGAGCTCGATATTGAATCTTCTTTCCAATGCCATAGGTCTGACCTGCTTTGGGTACTTCAAGGAAAATTTATGCTCAATATCCCACAATGGCCTAATTATGGACTGGTTCAGTAGAGTGAACTTTTATGGCGTGCCACGTGTCATTTTTTCCTCCTTCGGCCCTAAACTTGATACACAGGAAACTGCAGTTCATTTGGTTTCGGCCACTTTTTACAGAATCTCAACCCGATGCTCATAAAGAGAGTTATGATGATTTTCCCACGGTCACTTCTTTGAGATGAAATTCGTAAGCCTGAAAAATGCTAACTTCCACATATCATATCTCTGAAATTATTGCAAACCAAGATCTGAAATTTTTACACAAATTTCCTCAAGATTTAGGCTTCGCGTGCTAAAAATTTCAGCTTCTGAGCCTTCATAGAAAATATTTTATAGAAAAAATTCGATGATGACCTGTTTGGAGTAGCAAAACCTTAGAATCCAAAGCTCTGATACCAAATTTTATGAAAGAAGCTCCAAAAAATAGAAGAAAAGAGAGATCGACGCCTTAGAAATAAGCCACTTCAAGGGGGAAACCTCATTTACATTACATAAATGAACAATTATTGAATGATACAAATTACAAAACCTCCTTCTATATATAGGAGTCCATGAGGTCAGAATATAATCCTAGCCGACCTAACAATAATAATGTAAGGGCACAATAATAAGAATATGGGGGTTATAGGGGTACAACAATAACAATAATAAGGGACTACACTAGTAATATAGGACCTAACATATAGTTTTTATTTTGGGGTTGGAACACATCCTTTCTTGTGGATCACACTAATTACTTGGAATTTTGCACATTCATCCATGGAGTTGGTTGCCTTGGGATTTACATGTGGATTGATTGCAAGGATATTGTGGAACTCTTGTTATTTTTTGGAGGAGGTTATTGTGTAGAATATCCTAGGAATTTTATATTGTTATTCTATCATGCCTTTTGGAGGGAAAACTAGGTCAATTATCCTAGGTATACCTTGGAGCACATTGTTGGTTCTCCATTTTTAGTCTCTTTCCACTTACATTTTCCATCTATCCATCATCCTTTTCTATCATATCATGGTCATTTTCCCACATTTTTGCCTCTTATTACACTTTAAAGGTAAAAATAGTTATGTCTTTTAAAATTTAGAGTTCTTAGTAAAAATTTGGTATTAAAAGTTATTTTGACTAGAACATAATTTCTCGTAATGGCTCCTTTGAAGTCGAATGTGCAGGACACCTAGGTGGACGCTAAAGCTATATTCAAGAAGCTTGGGAACCAAGGATGAACACAATCCTATTGGTTTGCTCCAAATCAGTCGGAATAGGCCCAATCAACATTGGTCAAACCTAACCAATCATTTAGAAAATCCCCTGAATCAGGGGCAGATTTATGATTTCATGGGATTCATCTTTATTTTGTGTAAAAAATAGATAATTTAGACCTCATGAGATGGAGTAGGTGTATTGATAGTTGTTGCAACTTTTTAGCTTATATTGTTATGATCTTTTCCAATTTAAACAAGACATTCATAATTAAAGAGAGGAGAAAAACTTGAGACTTTGAGATTATTATTTTCTGAAGATAATTGAAGACATAATTTATCATTTTCTTATGCATATGATTTGAATGGATTGATGTAGCTGAGTGTTTTTAAAGGTCTACCGGGCAAGGCTGGAGGGCCCCCAACTGAGCTAAGTACACTTTGTTGTAGAGTAATGCTCATAATTGTGCATATGCTAGTTTTTATTATTTATGGTTATCATATTATTTGTTGTATATACTTGTAGATATTTTCATTATGAATTCATGTTATGGCCATTTTTTTGTTATGTGAATATTGATTTCTTTTCAGTAGCTAGTTTTTATGAGAAAGGACAACCAGGACTCTTAGAAAAGAGCCTCTTCTCCATGAGCTAGGACTAAACTAAAAACAATATTTACTTTATTATGTGCTTTCCTAGATTAGGCCATGTTTTGTTATGTGAAGATTGATTTCCTTTTAGTAGCTAATTTTTATGTGAAAGGACAACCAGGACTCTTAGAAAAGAGCCTCTTCTCCATGAGCCAGACTAAACTGAAACAAGATTTTCTTTCTTATATGCTTTCCTAGATTAAATTTATGTGCTTTCATAGTTATACTATTTCCTACTTTCTTAGATGTTGGCAATGTTATTATAGAAATATCGTGGAAGGACAACTCATGACTCTTAAACAAGAGCCTCTTCTCTATCTTCTAAAATAAACTAATCTCATTGACCAATCATCTTTGTGCTTTCATAAAATAGATATGAATATTTTCTTTTCCAAAATTATTTAGATTTTTAATATGCATTTCCATTATTTTCATCTAAACGACTAATTCCTGCACTAGTTTAATCTAAGATTCCATATACTTTGGTTTGCTTCTAAGTTTACCAACCCGGATTGATAAATAAATAGATGCTCTAATTCACCTCCATAAATTAGACCAAAATTTTGGTGTCGTTGTTGGGGAAGCACGCTTAGATAGAGCTAGTTAGAAATATTGTTTAGAAAACATATAAAAAAAAAAGAAAAAAAACAACAAAACATAAAAAAAAGACCCTTTTCATTATGGTTATTCATGATGTTAAAGAAGTCATTTAGAGAAGGAGGGTATTCCACCACAAGGGTCTTCCTAAATCATTGTCCAAAATTTAGAATGGTCACTAGAGATGAATCTTCATTTCAAAATATAGAAAAGGAACAAAGTATTCGTGAAGAGGATCCACAAGAAGAGAACCTAGAAGCTTCTAGTTATCTTTGTAAGGAGATCAATGAGTTATGGATCACATGCAATCAAGTTCAAACAATAGATCTATAAATTGAATAATATATAGAATATGTATCACAATATCCCTTGTGCATTCATGATTTTTACTTTTAGTGTTGTGGCTCATTTGCAATATCCTTTACTTTTAATTTTCAAAAATACAAAAAAATAGAAAATTATCAAAAGATATGTTAGAGTATAAAGTTTTATATACTTTAGAATAAAAATGTATCTGCTTTTTATATTAAAGTTTAAAGTTTAAATACTTTAAGTCTTTATGAAGCGGGTCCTAGTTCACAGATTAAATATCGAGCATTTTATGGAGTGGGATTCAATGATTTATCAAACGGTGAGTAAAAGGCTCAACCTGCGGGCACTTTCATCATGTGGGTTAACAAGGAGGGTGCCTCCACAGTTGACCCTGTTGACTGCAGGGCCGATCCAGATCAATGGTCGAGATTCACTGCGGAGGCATTGGCCCGACAAGCTCTCTGTACCTTGAGACCTCCCACAGTGACGTATGCAGCCAAGTTGGTGACATTTTCAGTCCACGTCGGGTATTCCTAACGGTCTTTTGGCGCATCTTATCAACATTTAATTTTAAAGCTCGTGCCACCTATTTAAGAGGGATTCTCATTTTTCTGAGGTTATTATTATTGTTTGTGTTTGAAGTTTGTCTGTGCCATGTCTTTCTTAGTTATCTGTCATCCTGTCAATTATTTTTCACCCTCTCGATTGCCTGATATCCTAATTTGAATTATGGCTAAGTGCTCATCCCTGTTAGGTTCTTCTAGTCACATCCCTCTCATGGACACCGAGAGGGATATCCAGGACATATTTTGTTTCCTTGACCACCTTTATTTTTATCGGCAGGTCTACCTAAACGCTAAGACTTCCCCAATTTACACCGCCATGGCTAACACTGGTGTGTTGTCTGCATGTATCCCAAGAACTCACCTTTTTCCCTAATTTTTGTATTGGATAGTGTCTGTTATGTACCCAGAAAAATGTTTCGTAATGAATTGTCAAGGGGGAAATGTTCTGCAGTTCTCAGCCCAATTAATTCGTCAAGCTCAGTGTTACCTTGATTCAGAGGCGTATGTCCAATTCACCGATGATTCCTTGATGGCACATTATGACAGTGGTGCAGGTTAGGAGTTTAACCAGTTCATTTATTTTCTGAAGCCAGATACACAACAGTTTGCACCTGACAGTAAAGAATTCCCCATGGAGGTTTTTGATACAGAAGTCAGATAAGTGCTGAGGTGCATTGCAAAGATTTTGGGAAAGGATGATGACAGTACAATGGACAATTCAGTCCTGGGAATGTTTTCCATGATGATGAAGCCAGGAGTGGTGCTGGATATTCCATCTTATTGACAAGAAGTTGTTAACTCTCAGCTCATGATCTTATCATTGACAAGTTCATTCAAGTTTCCCTCTCTTATTGTTTACCTCTTTTTATATCAAAATGTAGAAGAATCCATGCATTTGGGGTTAAAAATTATGGATGCGAATAAGAAAAGACAACCAGTAGTATTTTGGATAGAAATAGTGAGAAAAGAATAGAATGAGGGTGGTCTGCTTGATTTTGCTAGTCATTTTATGTCTACTGCATACAAAGTTTTGAATGGAATTTCTCCCCCCCGCTTTTTGCCAAAAGCTCAAGAGTTCTTGCATATGGGGACAAATTGGAAGTTTGGTGATTGGTTTGCCTTTGAAGATTATTCTGAAATTAGACTTTATGGAGCTACTGTAGAACCTTATAGGCTTCTTGTATTTGTGCGTATGATATTATTCACTTTGGATTTCATTAGGCAAAGTTTAAACGTTGATCAAATACACTTTGTGCCTATGAAGAAAGGTCATATGTTCAAATTTCCAATGACTGTGGGTCCTTTTATAATTAATATGAGACAAGAAATTGATGAAGCCACTAAGATGTTAGATGAAATGCACCTATTGTTAGGAGAGAAGTGGGCTTATGACCCTCACGGTGTGATTTCTAATAGGAGAATTGAAAATGGATATTCAACATTCATTCATGAAAACATTCCTAATGTAGAAGAAGTGGCAAGTAAAGGTTTTGTAGGTTCATTAAGCTCAAATGTACAGACCCCTGTCATATCAGAGAAGTCAAATAAGAGAGGTAAAGAGGCAGTGATTGACTCAGAGGATGAAGAACAAAGGACTGAAAAAAGGACAAAGCTCAGTGAGGATTTTGCAGATGCTCAACCTGGTTTCTCATTACAATTGGGAGATGAAAAAATGTCCCTGCTTCACCAAGGAGACATGAAAGAAATCAGGAAAATGTGCCTTTAATTAAGCAAATGTTTGCCCAAATTTTAGAAAGAAATCAAAAAATGAAGGCAAGAATGGAGGCTCAAGTTGAGTACTAGATCACCCCAGATCAAACAAGACTTCTAAATGCAATGGATCTTGAAAAAGATCAATTTAAGATTTCCCTTTCACATCCTTCTGATATGTCAATTGGTTCATCCAATACTTTTAATAATGTAAATCTGACTGTAGATGTAAATAAAATTCCATTGCTTGACAAAGTAAATCTACATATGCAAATAGGTCAACTGATTTTGAATGACCTAACCAAAACTAATGCAATGGCACTGAAGGCTGAAAATATGCTTGGAAAATTGATCAAGCAGTTGAAGTTAGAAAAAGCCAATTCCAGTGCTTTAACAATCCAGAACGAAGAACTCAAAAAGATTATAGTGAAGATTGGAGTAGATCCCAATGACAGGTCTTTTGTACAGAAGCTTCTGCAAAGTGCTGAATTGGAAATATCTGTACTGAAGAAAAAACTGAAATTTGCTACAGGAGAACACCCCATGGTAGCAGAGGTTGCAGAGGCGGAAAATGAGAAAGAGAAACTTCTTCAGCATCTCTTGCAAAAGGAAGAAGAAATCACTAAATTAAAGCAAACTACATTTTCATTGCAGAACCATATTGAATCTCATACTTCCACTTTTGTTTTTCCATCAGGTAATGAAGATCCATTAGCAAAAATATCTCAATTAACTACTGAATTGCAGATGGCAGAGAGAGATCGGAAAAAGGCACAAGCTGACTTAGAAATCGCAACAAAGATTATCCAAGCCACAAAAGGTGAAGTCAGTAAATACAAAATAGACTGCCAGAATGTTGATGCTGAGATTAAAAATATCAAAGAAAAAATGAAGGGAAACATATATTTAATTCAGGCTAAGGATATCATTTGGAATTATATCATTGCAGAAATGAAAGAAATTTGGGGTTTTTTGACTGTTTTTGCAGAGGAAAGAAGTATTATCATGGATTTTGAACAAGAAGTCATGATAGATAAGAAAAAGACAATTAATAGGGACATTTGGGCAAGAAAATTCATTGATTTCATTGATTCCAAAACAGATCAAGAGTTGGAAGAAAATGAAATTAAAGATAGGATTTTATATGAAGTGGAAATCAATAAGATGATTGTCAAGAATGATTACAGGAAGTCCACAAAAAAGAAGTTGATTGAGCTTAAGGAAGCAGTGAGCCAGTTTGATAATTTATTTGAAAAAATTGCAAGAGCAGGTTTGCCATCATGTTGGGGTCTTGGAGGTAGTCTTTTGTCATGGGATTATTATGAACCCTTATTTGTGCTAGAAAAAATTAAGGTAGACAATACTCACGAAAAGACTTAGGTTCTTAAAGGAGCAACAATGATCAATTTCCTTCAAAGACATTTTCAGCTGCTGTGGTTAGTGAAAAATTTGTTTGTAGAAAGGCCATCTTTCAACAGAATCACCGCTTTCATATTGGAATATCACAAGTTGGTTCATTCACCCAAGACAAACATCGAGATATGGAATAAATGCAGAGCCTAGATGGCAGATTTACCAAAGGACCCCTTGACTTCAAAGAAGGATAAACCATCCAGTCAAGGAAATGTAGCAACATCGTCATCAATTCACATTCAACATATAGATTAGGATTTTAATTTCATGTTATTTTCTTCTTTTAAAGAGAATGTAATTGTAATAAGACTTTTTGAGGACATGTAATAGATAGTTGATGAATTCCTAAGTATTTGAAGTAGTTAGGATCAGTTTTTTTTTTTTTTTTTTTTTTTTTCACAGAAAAAATCGAACTTTCTATTAATAATAGATAGTCACAAAGCATATGCATAGCATTTTAGGTCAGCTCTGTTTCTCCTTTTTTTTTCCAAAAAGAGAAAAAGTGGACTCAACTGCCTTTGTTTACCTACTGATAAACCATAAGCAACCTGTGCTAAAAAAAAAAACCCGAAAAGATAGCACTTTCTCTCGGCCAACATCTTCTGGATAATAACCGAAACAGAGATAGGCAAGAGAGGGAATAAGTGCCATACAAAAGCAAAAGCTTCCGAGCTCAAACAAAGAAAGGCCGACAGTAAAGACTATCCCGGCCTCCTGTCAAAGTTTTTAAGACAATTAACATGGGTCCTAGAACCTCCTTACATAAGGAAAACAGTTCTGGGAGACCAAAAATTTAGGAGTAATAGTAAGAGTTTTTAACGGTACAAAAAGAAGAACCATAGCATACTAAATATAAACATGGAAAATAAACAGTTTTTAAGGCATTCAACCAAAAACTGCTTGTTCCACAGCGCGAACAACCCCACTGTCCAGCTCTGTTACTGACCAGGTCCCTAGAATCTGATGAGAACCTTCTTTAGATAATTTGTCTGCATCCTGGTTCCTTTCGCTGTAAATGTGGCAAACAGTGATCTCAGTGAAAAAACATTTTATCCGATAAATCTCTTTAAGCAAAGGTAGAAAAATGTAGTTCATGCACTGTTGAGTCCTATTGAACCAGTTCACGATATTTTTTGAGTCACCAAAAATCTGAATCATCCTCATTTGCCTTGAGATCAGCCAGCAAAGTAGAGAGTGTAAAGCTTTGAGTTCAGCAAAGTTGTTCATCCCTTGCCCCAGTCCCACTGAAGCCCGAAGAGATTTACTTGTGGATAAATGAATGACCAGGCCCGCTCCACACCGCCCATTGATATCCGAAGCGCCATCAAAGAAGGCCCACGGAACATAATCCCTGATGACTTCAGGTTGGATGTTGTGAGGGGGGCCCGGACCAGAAGGAGGGGGAATACTGTCGAAGATGGCTGCACCTTCCGCAACCAGTCTGCCTATTGGAAAGCACTGATCTTGAAATATTTCCCGGTTCCTAGCGATCCAAATGCCCCAAGCAATCAAAAGGGGAACTGTTCTAACTTTATCATCAGGAGCCTCCTACCACCAACGAGACCAAGCCTGTTGTAAATCATCTCCGTCCCATCAGAGAGGAATTTTAAGCAGCCTAAGGGATTCAACCCAAAGACTGGCACTAAAAGGGCATTGCAGAAAGATGTGAGGATAAGTTTCCTCCCATGACTTGCATAGGGAACACCAGCCAGGTCCGATTTTTCCTCTTCTTTGAAGAAAGTCCCAGGTTGGCACTTTATTCTACAGGAGGCACCAGAAAAAGAGTCTGGTCTTAGCCGGGCTTTTCAGCTTCCAAATCAGTTTGCACCACCAGGCTGGAGCCTCCCACCCCTGCT
This sequence comes from Pinus albicaulis, assembly GCA_034641835.2. Lineage (NCBI taxonomy): Eukaryota > Viridiplantae > Streptophyta > Pinopsida > Pinales > Pinaceae > Pinus > Pinus albicaulis. Next base: position 1,834,994,041 of record CM076575.1, on the reverse strand, counting down.
GAGACATCATCCATTTATAGCCCATATTTGGAGAGTAAGTACCTGTCTGTGCGTGGACCCACCGAAGTACATCCTTGGAGTCTGAGATTCTCACGGAGGAATTTTTCAACTCTGCAACATAAAGTCTCCAATCTTCCATCCATCATTCTTCAAGATGAAGATCGGTTCCAGAGAGCCATCCCTGTCTAAGGAGGGAGGAAGACTGCCAATCAGCTACCTGGCTTAGATGGAGAAAACCTCTATCGCTTAGGAAGGTTACCAGGTCCTGAGGGAGAGTAAAAATGGTTGAGCATCCTACCCAGGGGTCACGACCCAGACGTACCTAAGCCCCATCTCCCACATTCCATGCTAAACCTTGTTCGATGATTTGTACAGAAGCAACCACCGCTTTCTAGACAACTGATGCATTTTTTGAGGATTTGATGGGAGAGCGAATCCATTCAAGAACTGATCCCTGTATGAGATATTTCCTTTTGATGACAGAGGACCAGAGAGATTCTATCGTCAGAAGCCTCCAGGCTAGTTTTGTTGCAAGAGATTTTGAAAAGGATACCAAATTCTTAATACCCCATCCGCCCCATTCCTTTGGTCTTCTGATTTTGTCCCATGCTACCCACTGGGTAACATGATCCACTTTGGAACCAGCCCATAAGAACCTACTGCACAGCTTGTCAATAGAAACAAGGATACTTTTGGGTACCCAAGAGAGGCTAGCCCAATACACCAGAATAGCCATTAAGACTGACTTGATAAGCACCAGCCTTCCAGCCCTTGAGAGCCATTTATGACTCCAATGATTAAGATGTTTTTCAATTTTAGCTAGGAGCCATTTCTAGTCCTGAATTCGATAAGTATCAGGCTTAAGGTGGAAGCCCAAATATTTAAAATCATCCTGGAGGGATTTGACTTCAAAAGGCAGCATAGATGCAACTCCACCCACTTCTCCAATGGACAGTCCTGATGTAGAGAGAGTCGACTTCTACTCATTGATTTGAGGCCGGTGGCCTTCAGAAAAAGGTCCAAAATACATTTAAGGGAATGACAGTCCTCCAGGCTCCCATTACTAAACAAAAGGATGCCATCCACAAAGAGCAAGTGAGTGATCCAGAGATTTGAAGCAACTTCAATACCTTTAAGTTGACCAAGCCTCTTGGCTTTGTGTTTCATTAAGATAATTCCTTCCGTAGCCAGGAGGAAAAGAAGAGGTGAAAGAGGTCACCCTTGTCTAAGGCCTCTTTCTGGATTGAAGAACGAGGTAGCAGCTCCATTGATCAAAATAGAAATAGAAGACGAGGTGACACAACTCATAACCCATCTGACAAAATCAAATCTAAACCCGAGGTGAGTTAGCAGGAGGCACAAGTACATCCAACTAATTCTATGAAGAGTTTCTTGTGCTACTCCCACGACTTCATGAATCTATCTTCCATCCAGAAAGCCAAATTGTTCAGGGGAGATGTGGCGGGATAAAAAAGGCTTAATTCTTGAGGCTATGACTTTGGCTATGATTTTGTAGACACAGGTGCAGAGCGAAATGGGTCGAAAGGCTGCAAAGGATTCAGGATGATCAGATTTAGGAATCAGGGTTAGAAAGGTGGCATTAAAAGGCTGAAAGATGGAGCCGGAGTTCCTAGACTCTTCCACCACTGCAACGAGTTCATCCCCCAAAAATTCAGAAAAGTGCTGGAAAAATTCCACAGTCCAACCATCGGGGCCAAGACTCTTGTCTTTCTGCATAGCTTTGAGAATATCTTCCACTTCCTGCTTGGACATAGGCTCCATGATTGCCTCATTACCTTCATCATCTATATAATTGGGGATATATTACGCAACTCTGATTACCTCAGCAATTGAGACCTCAGTCAGAGCTTTGAATAGAGATTTAAAGTGTTTTATGCCCAGGGATGCCAAATCTTAAAAGGATTTAGCCGTCTCTCCATTTTCTTTTGGAAGTTCCCAAATGGTATTAGTATTTTTCCGACCTTTTGCAAAGTTCTGGAAGAATTTAGTATTTTCATCACCTGCTAGCAACCATATTGCTCGACTTTTCAACCGCCAGCTTTCTTCCCTGATTTGGAGGATTTTCCTCCGAGATGCCTATAGCTCCTTGATAATGGCTTTGGACTCATCAGAGGTATAGCCTCCTCCGTCAGGAGCTTCCAACCTTTCCAGCTCCCTATTGATCAATTTGAGTTCCTCCTCCTCCTGAAGTTTCTTCTGGAGGGCCCAATGCTTGGAAGCAGCTTTCAAAGTCTTAAGGTTATTCATGAATAAAGAGCTTCTGGAGGCTTCAGAGCAAAAGGTGTCTTTTACCCAAGTAGAATGGAACAACGTATTGTAAGATTCATCCTTCAGCCATGCAGAGTTAAATTTAAAAGGGATGCCTGGTTTGTTGCCATCACCTTTCAAGTCCAGAAGAATTGGGAAGTGATATGAGATACCCCCCTCCCCAACCCAGTGTCTGTAGGCCTGAAGCTTTTCCGTGAAGTCTTCCCCCAGCAGGAATCGATCCAAATTTTTTCCCACCCAATCTGGCCCAACTCTTCGATTTCTCCAAGTAGGGCGCATTTTAAGAGGGGGAACATCCACAAGGTGGGCAATAGCCAAGCTGTTTCGAAAAAAATCCTGGAGGGGGTCCGGCCTGGCAGAGTCTCCCCATGATTCAGGTTCCCCCAAGGAGAAATTAAGGTCTCCTCCGATGAGTAAGTTGGGGTAGGAAAACCAGGAAGATCTGAAGAAGGAAGTCCAAAAGCGTTCTCTTTCCACACAGGGGCCATAGATATTTAAAGAGAGAAAGGTGAGGTTCAGATTAGACGAGTAGAGTTCCAAGGCTAGGAAGTTCTCCGAACCCCAAGAAGAGAGTTCTCTCAGCTTTTTAGGATTATAACCAGAAACCACTCCACCAGATCTATCCACCGCATCAAGAGCGTGAAAGTGCCACCCTGGAAACATTTTTAAGAGAAAATTAATCACCTCGTCCCCTTTACCCAGAGTTTCCTGCAGCAAGATAACATCTAGGTTTTGTGACCACACAAGTTCTCGAAAGGATAGCTTTTTCGGCTGGCTAGCTAAGCCTCTATAGTTGAAGGAGAGGAGGATCATTGGATACCTTCAGGGGGTGGCCGCTCTGCTCTAAGCACCTCGGGAATAGACAGTTGCTTTCCTTCAGCTATATCAACTACTGCTTTCAGTTGGGCTTTCGAGAGATTTGAATTTCTTCCTCTCAAATTTCTAGGACCAAAGGCCACAGGGTCCGAAGCAAGCCCTCCAACAGCCACCCCTTTCCCCTTACGGGTAGCCAAAGGTCTGAGGTTATAAGGCGGAAGATCAAGGACAGAGGCCTGAGGCATTAGGGAGACAGGGCTACTGACAACAGGGGGTGGGTCAGAAGCAGGGGGATCCGGGATAGAAAGGATCACACTGTCAAGCGAGGAGTTTGAAATGTTTAAAGAAGATAAATCATTAAGGATTTTCCTGGAGGGACCAGGCTCATCAAATTCAGACAACGAAAAGCAGAAAGAGGGGCGCAAAGCAGGAGAAGAGCACATACCCGCCTGAGACGCCCCAACATGATCTGAGACTGGGATGGAGGCCTTGGGCGTCGTCAGATCAACTGGAGGAGGCGGGAGAGGGACGACTTCCACGACAGGAATCTGTGGCTGAACTTCCTCTATGACGGGAGTCATCTTTGGCTCAGCGGAGAAAGAAACCTCTGCCAGAATGTCACCATCCACACCCTGAGCAGGAAACCCCCCTTTCTTATCAAAATTCTTCTGTCTCCGCCTACGCCTATGACCCAAGGGGCATTCCTTCACCAAATGCCCATATTTATGGCATCGGTTGCATCGAAAAGGGAGATTCTCGTAATCGAGGGTCTGCAAGAAGACCATATCTCTATATTGCAGAGTCATTTCATCTGCCAGACCCTCCCTTGGATTTAAGCTGACAAGGATATGAGCCACACTCCAATATCTGGATTGTATATATGATTTATCTGCTTCCAAAAAAGTGCCCAGCGTGTTACCAATGGAAATAAAAACTGAATTTGTCCAGAACTGCATGGGAAGGCCTGGAAGTTTAACCCACACCGGGGACTCCGCCATTTTTTCCTTCTGAGCATCGAAAAGAGGAGTCCATTGATGAAAAAGGATTGGTCTCTTACCAAAAAACCAATTTTTTCCAAGCACCCAGTCCACATGTTCCTTGCTGATGAACTTAATACTGAACTAGCCCCTTGCCAATATTTTGATCTCCGAGGGCTGACCTGGGGCTTCCTTCCATTCCTGAAGGACCCAATCGGCAATATAGTCCGCCGAGTACTTCCTACCTCGAAATCTTCCCACCAGGATGGTTTCAGATGCCTCCATGGCTTGTTCAATACTTATGTCAACTCCCAGAAGATAGTTAGGTCTGACCTCTCTCTTCTTGATAGCTTTCGCTTTTTTTCGTTTTCCGCCCACTTCTTCCTTAAGCCCTTCCCACTCACCATAAACTTTGATTGTGGGCACATCCGTCCCGGCAGGCACAAACGACCCTGGTCATCCTCCTTCAGATGCCTTTGGAGGGTTGGAAATCTCCCTTTCTTCCTGAGAAACGCTAGACCCTTTAACAGCCCCTTTGCTCAGGAGGAAACCTTGAATATCAGAAGTCCCTGACCTTGAAGGTCTGGCTATGGCCTCGTTCGAAGAAACTCTAGACTGGTTTAGACTTAGGTAACCCCCAAGGGGCACGGCCTGGGCCAACCCTCCCCCACCTTGAGAGACCAAGCCACGAGCCACACCAGGCACACAGACTCCTGTGGGTGGAAGACCTTGACCCAATACAAGATCACACAACCCCACCATAGAATCCTTTAAAATCTCCTCATGAGGGTTACAAGCAAAAGACGGGCCTTCTCCCTGTGATCTATAGCCTTCGACACCTTGAAACCCAGCACTGCCTATTAAATCAGTAAGACCTCCAGTAAAAGCATGGTGAAACAAATTACCTTGAAGACCAGCCGGAGTAGGAGGATAGGGAGAAAACGCCGCCGCTCCTTTGTTGACTCTAGCCACGGAGGGGTGCTCTCGGACCAGTTCAGACGGGACCCCTGCCTTCCAACCGCCGTTGCGAATGCTTTGCAGGGTTTCTTCTAGCAGGTCCCCCCCACTCGAGAGACCTCCCAAACCCACTTCATTGCTGAGTACTTGCAGATCATTGTTACTTGGAAAATACAGATCGAGGTTATTCTCGGAGATCTCATGCCCCCAGCAGGTAAGGAGGTCTTCCGGAGCGGGCTCTAAATCCACAGATTCGTTGTCAAACCCCATTGTTTGCATCGACAGAAAATCTAAAACCGACACCGAGAAAGCCCGAAAACTGCTCCCAAACGGAAACCCTAGCTGCTAAACACCGTCAAGGATACCAGAAACAAATAAGAAAAAATGACTCCATTCTTTTTCGCTGAAACGCTAAAACCCGTACGCTTGGCCACGTACCGGATTCTTTGAGAGAAGTGCCAAGGAGATCAGGAGTGAAAACCGTAGCAGATGGAGGAAGACCCTTGTCACATCGATCAGACCTTGTACAGAGCTGGAGGGGTCAGGGCCGAGGCCTGCGAAACTTAGGTTTTCCTCAGTCATCGCCAACCCAACCTCACACCAACTTAATCAAAACTTCAGTAGTTAAGATCAGTTACAACAGTTACAAACTTATTTTTATTGTATTTAATGAAATAGACAAGAAAGAGAAAGGTTCTGAGTTTTGGACCTTTAGATTGCAATTTTGTACTCAGATTTCAAATGATTAATGAATGAAAAGAAAATTTCTGGCATTTTTTGATATCGATTTGGCTGCTGGTTTAGATGGTGTGTTTTTTGTCTTTGAATAAAATGAAGTAATGAAGCTGCAGGTCTCTATTTACTTGTGTGAATAAGAGTTAAAACCCTTAATAGGAGCTCCTTCATTTTAATTTTTTCTTTTCCTATAATTCTTCTGGAGTTTGAGGTGATATATTCTATACAGCAGCATATCAGTTTGGGCTTCTTTCTTTCATGTTTTTCTAATCATTCCATTCTATATCAACAAATAATAGCTTTGTGGGACATTCATTGTATTTTATCTTTGAGGGTCTAATGATAAATACTTGAAGGTGATTAAACAAAGACCAATATTTATGTGACATAATTATACAAATGTCTTAAGCACGGATTCCTTATCACAGCTAAGGGATTGTCTCTTAAGGTACAACACCTAGCAAACAAGGATCATTTCAAAACATGGTTTCAACTAGTCATTAGGCCACAACACCATTCCATTTTTCAAAACTCTTTAGCATCAAATATTTATGATAAACTATTTTTTCATGTACAAGCATTCATTAAAGTATATTTTTCAAACTTGGATGTGAGTTTACTTATGATCTTATTACACAAATGGATGCATTGGAAATTCTCTTATACTTAAGAGAGTGATTTATTTTTATACAATACATTAGGATATAATAACATAAATAAATAAATATGTAGAATGATTTCATAATAAGACTTTTGGTTTAAACTCTCATGAATAAATCTTCACATCATTGTTCAATACTCATTTGAAAGGATTTAATGACAAAATGCATTCAGGACAATCCTAATTTGGGTAGCCATATAAGATCATTTTTAAAGCACGTTTTTAAACAAGGTATCTCTTGAAATTTAGTTTTTAAATGCATTTTGAATTTTTCAATTTGGATCACAAATCAAAAAATAATTATCAAAATAAATACTAGGACTCAAGTGAATTTTTTTAGGACAGAGTTAGTACAAAATTGATTTTAGAATTCTAATGGAAACATTTTTACACGATATTTATAGAGAGGATATCCCTTGGAATCTAGTTTCCAAATCAATTTGAATCATCTAAATCCGACACCATATGAAAAAGTTATTCTATAAATATTAACTTCTTGTCAAAAAAATTTGCACGGTGACAATTTTAGGTCTTGATTGTTCATTGGCATATTTTGTAGGAATTTATAGGGTAAGTTCCTTAGATCAAACACCAAAGGTCACTGCTCACAAATAGATCACATATCATTACACCAGTATTGGGCATGGTTAAAAAACTCGAAGAGGGAAACAATCCATGACCTTGGCCAACACAGCCACCTCAGGAAATTGTTAGCCTTACTCTCCTATGAGTAAAACAATTATAAGTCCAAAATTATTAAATTAATGATTATTATGAAATTTGGGATTTAATCCTACCTTTATAGATTGGGTTTGTTCCTCATAGTTAGGAGTCAGTTTAGGCCAAGTTGGTTGAGATATTCTCTCTAACTAGTTAGGCTCATAGATTAGTGTACAGTTGAGATATTTTCTCAACGAAAGTGTCCAAGATAGATGCACTATATTGAGAGACATTATCCTAATGTATTTATGTATCATAAACATTATTTTAATTAATGAGAATGTGAGGAATACATTAAGGCTGTGGCATTTTCCGCCATATCTAGTTTTTCTATGTCTTTGATGTTTTTTTATGACTTGATTAATTCTCTTCATGTGGTATCAGAGCTGATGGCTCTGAGTAACTCCCTTAAAGGAAGGCATGTGTATTTGTGTGAAATATATGAGAGATAGTAAAACATTTATTTTTTAATATATATTCATTTTTTGTTTTTTGTTGAGAGAGACTGACGTTGTGTGTGAGTGTTTTCTGAGTGTTTGGTGGTTTCGTATACAATAAAAGCTGCGGGCCATTGCATAGAAGATTCATATTATTGACTGCCTATTCATCTACAAACCTGAAAATCGACTTTGAAGGAATTTTTGGTATAGTTAATAGTGCACTCTCTCACAGTTGCATGGCAGGATAAAGGAGAAAAGTGTAAAGCATAGATTTGCGAGAGACGGTCTGTCTATCGATATACCAAGGTGATATCTCATGCACAATGTTTGAATTAACAAATTTATTTTGGCATTTCTCAACACATTTTAATAAATTAGATTCTATATTCGAGCATGATGAATATGGTCTTTCCATGTTAATATTTTAAAAAAAAAAGTGCATACATCACCATATCGATTTGTGAAGGTGGTATTATTGAGAAAAGGCAAATACAACCCCTTAGACCGTGGAGAGAAATTATGCAAATGGTGTTTGATCTAGTTAAAGGAACCTACAGATTTACATTCCTTATTTTATAAGGATTGGTACACCTTCATATATTAAATTATGCAGTTGGTATTTCCTTTTAATGATCTATATTGTGATATTTGATGGTGAAACAATCTAGTGTAGGAGAATCTAGAGAAGTCCCTTTAATTGATCAATCTATGGAATAATTTTCGACTGCGCCATATACAATATTTCGACACAAGGGCGATTCAGCTACAACATTGACCGTAGTAGGATAAAGGGTAATTACGCTGCTCCTACGATAATTTTTAATGTAGGATAGCATTGGAAGAACCTCTATTACAGCATCACCCTCCATTATTTATTTCGCAGCGAGGTCTCAACATCCTTTCTTGTAGCATCATCCTCATATGAAGAATCAATTGAAGAATACCTTGAGCTAACATCGCACAGGAGCTTGCAGGACCAATTTTGAGGAGCCAGTGTCGTGAACTCCCTCGAACCCTTTATCTTGAATTGTGCTTGCACTACGCCCAAATTTTTTCTAAAATATTTCATAAGTATGGTGCATTCTTTATAATTTTAATTCTCCTATGGTGCATTCTTTCTAAGTTTGAGCACAAAGTGATTTTTCCCCTTTTTTATAAAGTGATTTAAGCGAAAAAATAAAAATAATAATTATCACATTTTTAAACTAAAATGAATGGAGAGATAAGGTATGGAGGAATAAAGTGTAGCTTCTATTTGGATATTTCTAAATTTTGAGTTATTTTTTTTTAGCTTACTAAATTTTTGGAGTGATAAGTGTGAAATTTTTTGTATTTAGTTTTGGGAGAGATAAGGAGTGGATAAAATATTTTTTATTTGGGAGTCATAAGGGTGAAGATTGCGATTAAGTTTGTATTAAGGTGTATTGAAAATTTTCTTTTGGAGTGACAAGTGGGATTTTTATAAAGTGAGGGTTTATTCTCTTGTAATGGAGTGATAAGGTGTATTTTTTTAAAGAGGTCATTTTAATATTTTGTTGAAGAAATTTTTACTTCTAGGTGGTTGAATAAGTTTTGAAAACAATTTGTTTCCAAGGAGTTCTGGAACTTTGAGAAGATCACATGATGATAGTGTAAAGGTGATGTACCTCACCATTTAATAAAAAATATATATTTTTGGTGGTGATTGTGTCCTAGATCCGCCCGCAAGTGAATAAGGGGATCTTAGGTACACCATGTGTAGTGAATGCTTGTGCATGACTTGTGTCTCGTTTTTGACACCCTGTTTGTAATATGATACATAACAAATTAAACAAATGCATGCACATAATCAATTCAATTCAAGCTCATGTAATCAAATAAAGCATACAAACAATCAAGAAGCTGCAAACTCAAGTTGCACCCACATAATCAAAGATATAAAATTCATAACATTAGCATTCTATAAATGATTCCACATCATTCAATAAAAGAAATCAAGTTAATGAAGCTACAAACTCAAGCATTTCAAGACACGTCTACATCAACATCAAAAACAATTTTTGTATAACTTGCAAATAAATTTATTTTTTGTAAGTCACCTTGTAATCAAAATTGAGTTGAATTGTAAAGGTGCATTCTCGGTTGAAACTGACACCCAAGTTTTAAATTGATAAGATGACAAGTGAGTAAATTCTTTTCAACCGAGTCATCAATATTATTTGAAATTTCCATTGTAAGCATTTTCTCTGGGGTGCATTTATGACAGTGTTTGACACCCTTCTTTTACAAATAAGCACAATCAAGTGAGTAAATTCAAGGAAGTGCAAATTTCACAACATCAAGTGAGCCAACGTGAAGTTAATTAAAGAAACACTCAATAAAGCGAGTTAGTACAAGAGAGCGTGACAAAATGGGCAAAGGTGGTAAATGTATTCAAAGTGTAGAGATGGAAATTAAAGAGCTAAAAGAGTGCAATCACGAGTTACATAATACAATTAAATTATTGGAATGAAATTTGAAGCAAAATCAAAACTTAATTGATCAAATGACCAACACATTAGAAGCAGCAAAATACTTTCAAATTGAGCTTGAGATGAAATAAAAACTCATTAGTGCACTCCAAATTAAGTTAAGTGAAAATCAAGATTTACTAGATGCAAAATTTACAGAGAAGTTAGATCCAAGTTGTGACACTGAAGACCTCATCTAACAAGTTGTTGAAAGTTGTGATACATTTAATCTCAACCACCAAGTTTATGTCACTTGCAACACAAGTGATCTTATCCAGCCAATTGTACTACTTAAGTATGAAACGAGTAGTACCAAAGATAAAATTGATTAGTTTGATGCAACATGCCAAACCAATAACCTATTAATGATTGATTCCCAGTGTGATACAGAAGATTTAATAAATCAAGGACAAAATGTTAGTAGCAACAGAAGGTGTGAAGAAAAAAACACAATGACCTTTCCAATAAATTGATCAGACATTGGGAATAATTTTCCTTCAACAAATATCTACATGGCCTAGGTTACACCAAAGACAACTGTTTGCATATTCCAGATTACTCAAAACTAATGTAGTTTGTAAGCGTAGTATTTCTAGAAAATTCTCATAATAAGTGTAACCATTGTAGGCGAAATGTACATATGGAGAGTACATGTTTTGACCTCCATAATTGCCACCATTGTGGCAAGAAAAATCATTCATCGGAAAGACATAGTAAGCAAAATAAACCACCCAGAGTGAAGATCAATTATGCATGGATTGATCCTTGGAAGTGGTCATCCACAATGAAACAATTGTTTATTTATCAATGGATTCATTCTCACATGAAGATAAATTTTCCAGTACAATGAATATGGTACTCTCATGTAATTGAACGGGGGATTACACCAGTGAAACTCTCCTACAGCTGAAGGGAGGGGAGTTCAGAAATCAAATGCAGATGATTATCTCTCCTTTCAGTTGATAAATGTGGGAAATTATAATGAAATTGAAGGTGGTTTTTAGACTAAATTTTTTGACAACATCAACAAAATCAGTCAGTGGGCATCTTCATCAGCCAGCAGGCATCAACGAATTCTCCAGTGGGCGATCAACAACAAAAGGAATAGTGAGAAATTTCCGAAAACATCAGAAAAGAAAAAGTGAGTTGTTTTTGACATTATCAGCATTTTTCCAGTGGACAAGAAAATTCACCAGTGGGTGTAATCAACATTTTGACATTGGAAAAGAAAATTTTCCAGTGGTCATCATCAACATTTTATTAGTGGAGAAAGGAAGCTGATTGCAATCAAAGGACATATGGATCCTTTTTCCGCTTGGCACATGATATAATTTTCAATAAAATTTAGATATGAAACAAACTTGCAACCGACTTATGTTCTCTTCAGATTGAATTTTTTTCGGCATCCAACTTTGGTGGTTTTTCAGGCAATGTTTTTTGAGGATCAACAGTTTCAACATGAGAACTTGGAAGATGGTTCCTAGTTCTTATTTTGGACTTATCATTGAGGGGGGGAATGTTAGCCTTACTCTCATCTGAATAAAACAATTCTAAGTCCAAAATTATTAAATTAATTATTATTATGAAATTTTGGATTTAATCCTACCTTTCTAGATTGGATTTGTTCCTCATGGTTAGGAGCCAATTTACGCCTAGTTGGTTGAGAGATTCTCTCCAACTAGTTAGGCTCCTAGATTGGTGTATGGTTGAGAAATTTTCTCAACTAAAGTTTCCAAGATAGACACACTATCTTGAGATACGTTCTCCTCATGTATTTATATGTATCATAAACATTATTTTAATTAATGAGAATGTGAGGAGTACATTAAGGCCTTTTCCGCCATGTTTTGTTTTTCTATGTCTCTAGTATTTTTTTAAGAGTTGATTAATTCTCTTCAGAAATTTATTAATATAAAGAAATAAAATTTACATAATATTCTCTCATAAACGGTCACCAGAAAAATGACCCTCCATGCTCTTTAAATAGAGATCATGGACCAATTGGGTGTTAATCCATAGATCAAGTGTCAGTAATACCGAGGAGAGAATGAAACGCCAGATCACTACATATTGTGATTGTCGAATTATAAGTTACAAAAATACATAGTAAAGAAACACACTTTACCTAACTCTACACTAGACCAAGTTATACTTAACTATTTCCTGTGTCAGAATATCCTCACATCCCCCCTTAAGAACAAATTGAGATAGGACTGAAGGATTTACAAAGTTGATGCAATAGGAGAAGGAAGGGGGCATTAGAGCATATCCCCCCTTAATGATAACTTTCCTGAACTCCAAGCATAGATCGAAGTTTGGTAAACTTCGCTTCTATGAGAGCCTTTGTAAATATATCTACAACCTGATCATTGATTGAACAATATTGCACTTCAAGAACACGATAATTAATGAGCTTTCTGATGAAGTGTATGTGAAGCTCAATGTGTTTCAAACACTAACGTTGAACGAGATATTTTATTATCTGAATGAAACTTTGATTATCATAGCAATGTGTAGTTGGATGTTGCTGATGAAGACCAAATTTAGACATGATTTGATGAAGCCACAAGGCTTCCTTACTGGCTTCAACATCACCATGATACTTTGCTTTTGCCGAAGAAATATATATGGCACTTAGTTTCTTTCAAGACCATGTAATGGGTCCTAAACCAAGAGTGAATACATAACCTGCGGTAGACTTTCGATCATCAGGGTCACCAGCCAAATCAAAATCAAACCAATCAACAATGGAGATGTTCCTGCACTGTAATGAATCCAGAACAAAATTGTACCTCAAATATATCAAAGTTTTCATTTAGCTGCTTTCCAGTGAATTTCATAAGGTTTGTGTGCATAAACTGAGCAATAAGGCCAACGACAAAGGAAAGGTCAGGACAGGTATGGGTTAGATACAAAATTTTACCAATAATTTGACGGTATAAGGTAGAGTCAACTTCAGGGGAAGTATAAGTGACTAAAAGCTTGACTCTAGACTGAAAGGTAGAAGGGGTTAGCTTACAGTCTTACATGTGAAAGTGGCGTAGAAGATCTTAGGCATACTTGGACTGAGAAAGGGTAATACCTTCTTTGGATTGCAAGACTTGAAGACCAAGGAAATAATGCAAGTGTCCCAAGTCTGTCATTTCAAACTTCTTTTTGAGACTAGACTTCACATGGTTTATATTTTTAGGATCACTATCAGTAAGAATAATATCATCAACATAAAGAACAAGGATGATTAAGGACTTACCCACTTTCTTGGTGTAGACAGTGTTGTCATAGTGACATCTAGCAAAGCCATTATCTAAGATAAAGCTATCCATTTTGGCATACCAAGCCCGAGGGGATTTTTTGAGCCCATAAAGATACTTCCTAAGGTGACAAACAAGGCTATATTTGTTTTGGATAAAGATAGGGGGTTGTTCCATGTATATTTCTTCATGCAAGTCCCCACGTAGGAAGGCGGATTTAACATCCATCTAATGGACTTCCCATTTAAAGGAGGCGACAAGGGAAAGAACAAGGCAGATAGAATTCATTTTTGCAGCAGGGGAGAAGGTTTTAGTATAGTCAATGCCTTAAACTTGGGAAAATCCTTTAGCAACAAAACGAGCTTTAGGTTTATCCACTTTTCCATATGATCCAAACTTTGTTGTGTAAACCCATTTGCATCTAACAAGTTTTACTCCCTTTGGATCAAGAGGAAAAATATCCCAAGTATCGTTTTCCAATTTAAGGAACGATATTCTTCATTCATATCTACATCCCAACCTGAATGACCTGAAGCTTCTTCAAAGGTATCTAGATTATTGTTTTCTGGAACTTGAGCCGATAAGGAAGAGGCTATGTCGAACTGAAAACGTGTACGTCGTTGATATGCAGGGTCACCTGCAAGAGAACATGCTACATCCCGAGTAGAGCAGACACATTTTGGAAGTTTTAGAGCTGAAGGAAGATCCTGAGGAGGTGGAGGAGGATTGTCATCTTCACTGTCATCATTTGAACTAGAAGGAATGCTGTCAAAAGTAGAAGAGACAGAGAGAGGTGGCACATATACCGAATTGGGCTCGCAGGAAAAAGGTGGCACACCCGCCGAACTAGGCTTGCAGGACAATACATTTTCATCAAATTTTACATCTCTTCTAATGATTACATTTTTGGATTTGGGTTGAAGAATTATATATCCTTTGACATCTTTAGAATATCCAACGAAAATGCATTTTGCACTCTTAGGTTCTAAGGCTTTATGTTTCTCATCTGGAATATGGGCTCAAGCTTCACTTCCAAAAACATGAAAGTCTTACATCTAATTTGATTGAGCTCCAGCCTTTACTATGTAATTTTCATAGTTAATTGCTTCCGCCCAAAAATTGAGACTAATTCCTTTAGATTGAAGCATACAATTAGCCATTTCTTTTAGAGTGTGATTCTTCCTTTCAGCTACACCTTTTTTGTGTGGAGTATACAGAACAATATGTTGCAATTGAATGCCATGCTCAGTGCAAAAGTTGATAAATTTGTTGTTAACATATTATCCTCCATTGTCAGATATTAACTTAAGAATTTGATGTCCAGATTGTTTCTCAACAAAGGTCTTAAAGGCAAAGAACATGTTAAAAAATTCAATCTTGAGTTTTAAGAAATATACCCAAGTGTGTCTGGAAAAATCATCAATGAAAGTTAAGAACTACTTGTAACCAGATAAATAAAGAACTGGAAGTGGACCACATAAATCATTGTGCACAAGCTACAAAGGGGTTGAAGCGTGCCAAGAGGCACGTTTGGCAAAACTATCTTGATGATGCTTTCTGAGTACACAACTGGAACAAACATCATCTCGACAAGATACCATAGGAAGACATGTCACCATGATTTATTTACATAGAGTTTGAAGAGAGTGATATTTTAAGTGACGAAATCACTCATGCCAAATTTTTCTCACTTCATCATTATGAGCAACAAAAATGGAGGGAAGACATGATGACCCAAAGTTGTCAAACTTATACAACCTTGTGGAATGATTAGCAATGCCAGTAGCTAAAATATGACTAGGATCATGAGGTGATAATTCTACGGTTTTCCCTTCACCTAAATGAGTTATCTGATAAATAGATAGAAGGTCATAGGAAAATGTAGGAACACATAATACATCATTAAACTTACCTTTATCTATATGAATAGTTCCAGACCCTACAACACTAAGAGATCTATCATCACCAAAATAAATTTATCATTAAGGGGGGATAGACTCAAATGCTTCCTTCCTTCTCCTCTTGTATCACCTTTGTAAATAGTTCAATCCTATCCCAAGTTGTTCTTAAGGGGGGATGTTAGGATATTCCAGCACATAGGAAAAAATTAAGTATAACTTGGTCTAGCGTAGAGTTAGGGAAAGTGTGTTTCTTTACTATGTGCTTTTGTAACTTCTAATCTGACGGTCATGATATGTAGTGATCTGAAGATTCATTCTCTCCTCGGTATTACCGACACTTGATTCATGGCTTAACACTCGATTGGTCCATGATCTCTATTTAAAGAGCATGGAGGGTCATTTTTCCGGTGAACATTTATGAGAGAAGCTTATGTAATTTTTCTTTCTTTATATTAATAAAATGCCAGAAGTGGTCGCATTGGCTCAGGCCATGGATTGTTTCCATCTTCGAGGATTTTAACCACGTCAAATACTGGTGTATTGATCCGTGATATGTTTGTTTAGGCCTAGACCTTTGGTGTTTGATCTTGTTTATTTTCCCATTTAGCCTTTTTATCTGCATCAGTAGGTTTAGATTCTTGTCCTAAGGCTATGTTATAAATCCCTTTACTTCTAAGTAAGTCTACTATTAGCACTGGAATCAACACTTGGATTGTGAAAAGTGCTTGACCAGATACATCTCAAGCTCAGGGCTATTTATGATTTGGATTGGATAGTGGAAAGTGTTTGAATCTTACATCTGTTGAAAATGTTTCAAATATATAACTATCTCAAACACATATGAGGGTATTAAGGCTTAATTTGGTAGCAAGAGTAATTGGTAATCTCAGGTTAGGAAGACATGTAGATGGATAGTGGGTCTATCACATAGAAATCCACTGTTTTGATAGAAAAATAACTCTGAGTTTAGACTGACAATATATCAATGAAAGAAAGTTCCTAGAAGTCTTACAATAATATCATTGCACATTTTAAAACTGTATACCACAAGGAATGCTCACATTTAATTTACCACACACATTTGATCAAGAATTATTGCAAATAAATACTAACAAGATTTGATAATTATGTATAAGTATAACATGAGATTGATAAAAACATGTAACAGAGATCACACTACAATCTAGAACTAAAGAATTCAAGTATGGAGACACAAGAGATAAGGGAAAACAATACACATAACAAACTGTCATATGTCCTCAAGAGTATTGTTGATATATTATATATATGAAAATGTGTAACACAATAGGCTCAGCAAGATACAATAATCGAACCCCTCTGTCTTTGTATTACATCATATTTATACAAAATTAAGAACTCTGTATAGGACTCTCCCCAAAAAGTAGAACTCTGTTTTAGGAATTTATTACAATTCTCCACATAAGGTAGAGTTCATCTAAAAACATAAAAGGAAAAACTGAAAATAGAAACGAGATGAAGAGTAGCATCATGGATCCAAATTGGCTGAATAAATGTGGCTGAGTGCCCTCGTTGCTCATCAAAATTGTTTACCAAAAAAGGGTGAAATTCGGCAACTGAAAGAAGTACATGTGAACACATGTTTGCATATCTGTTGAAATATAGGAATGATAAACCACCCTGAAGTTTATCTAACACCTGGAAACATCCACCATAACAGAAATCTCCTCCACTTTACCTATTTTGATTTCATTAATGTGATAATAAACCAAAAAGAAACTTCTTTCCATCATATACTAATATTCGAGAATAATAGCTACCCCTACTAAACAAAATAGCTATATCCGAAAATATAGAAAATAAACCCAAGAATGAGAAGCTTCTTTAAAGGCCCTATTTCTTCATCCTTCAAAAGTCCAAAATAGAGGCAAAAATTCTGATAGCCTCAGCTTTGGTCACTCTCTTTTCTGAAATTTTCCTTTGTGTTTGACTCTTTAGTTGAGTCTTTTTCTTCTTGGTTTTGTCTCCTGGACTATCATCAACATTTATAATCTCATCTCTCAATGCAGGGTTAGCAATTAGCTTGCTGGTTAATCTAATTTTTTTTTAGGCCTAGTATGAGGTCTTTGGATGTAGGGATTTGGGATATAATTGTGCATTTTTCCTCCATGTATGAATCTGCTAGATTCTCCCTCTTCAAAATCTGATTCTGTATACTCAGTGTTGCTGCTATATTCATAAGAGGAGTGTGAATGTATCAAAACCTTCTTCCTCTTCTTGACTGAAGAGCCAATGGAGGAGAAGAGTTGAGCTAAAGTAGGCTCTTCCTTTGTAACATGCTCTGACATTTTTTTTTTCCTTTCTTAAGAGATAGCAAAACTTGTGAGAGACTAGATTTTGTGAATGAAGTATCACTACTTGGTTTGAGTCTCCTGAGTTTTTTTAGAAACATGGCTTGATCTCTTTGCTCCAGGGTTGACTTCCTCTGGAGGAAAAACAATATTAGAAGTTAGAACTTCAGGGTTGAATTCCTGTGGAATTTCTTCTGTCATGATGAGCCTTTTCCTAGGTTTGCCTTTTGAAGATGGAGTTTTTTCCTCCTTACCCTTTAACACAGTATTTTTATGAGACATGGTATCTTTCTGATTCAATATATTTTTATATTTCTCCATGAATGACCTTAAGGTTTGAGGTTCTTTTGGTGAACTGTTGATATGGGCTTCATTAGTTGGTTCTAATGTCAGCATAGATATAGGGTCTCTATCCATCTTAGTCGAGCTTCTAGTTTTCCTTCTAACTGACATGGAAGGGGGATAAGCCTGCAAGAAAGTTGATGAATGAATAGGGTTAGGCTGCTAATTTTATGATTCTCTTAGTTTTCTAGGTCTCCCTACCCTCCTTCTAGAATAGGAAGTGTTAAACCCTTCCTCTGTTATGAAATTCTCCCAGGTTGTCCTCTTCCTTTTCAAATGATAAGATATCAATATCTTAATCATACCTCTATGGTATAGGTTATGTAATGAGTAACCCGGGGTCTTCTGTAATCTTTGAGACATTGACAACAAAGATCTGTGGAGAAAAAAGGGTAATTTCATTGGTCTAGCACCTGAAATGTGGATTAAGAACCTCATTTGATACTTATGAACGGTCGATAATATCCCTTCACGGGTTATGTAACGTTGTACAATAGTGATAACATGTTTTCATTTGGGTTTGAAGTAAGAGATGTGTATGGTAGGAGTCCACCCGATTTTCTCATGTTGAGGCTTCAAATAAACATTTGCATCAACTTTAAGAATAGTTTTATTTTTTTTGTGCCAAGACTCACCTGTTGTAGAATTCTGAGTTACTCTTGCTGTTGGGCCGGGGAGAAGGTACACTTTACCCCTATCTTTACCACAATTTGTCATTTAATTTTATATATTTTTCCTTCATCTTAGAAATAAAGTAAAGGGAAATGATTCAAAATTAAGGTAGAATGAATTGTATATAAAAGATGTGTTTAATAGCATAAAAACTGATTTTTTGTTGTCTTTATTGACAGGGAAGCGAAACAGCCAAACTGCTGACCAGGATGACCAAATGACAATAGACAAGGAAAGCGAACGGAATCGTATCGGCTCCTATGAATCATCGGAATATGTAGAGGCACACCTACTCTTGGAGTGATCAGTCGATAGCCACGAAGTGGCAGGATCTCATAATGGGAAGGATCCGTTACTCTGTTTGAATTCGCCTTTAAGCTATAAAAGGCTGAAGGTGAACGAGATGAAGGACAGTTCACGTATTGTAATTTTCCTATAATAAACATATTCAGAAAAAAAAAAAATCAAGTTCGTGCTAATGTATTTCTCCATTGCTTAATGAAGAAATTGGTGTTTTTAGTATAAACAAATTCTGAGTATTCCTTAGCAGAAGGCTTCTAGAGGCTTCAGGCCCAACCCTGGGGGTTCTCCTCCTATTCTGTGCTATATGTTTATTTACGGAACTTTCATTTTTAGTTATCCTTTGTGTTTCATAGCATTATCATTTAATTGGTTAATCGCAGGCATGATACGTTATAACTTCCTTTTCACCAGAGTAGATTTACCATTCATGTTATTTTATCAGGTGTTGACGCTTTTACATATGTTAGACTAGTTTCAGCGCAGTTGTTGTTCAATTCTGCATATAGTTAATTATTGAATCTTTTCATCATAATTGTGAATGTTTGGTTTGATGTTTAATTCTGAATGATGCTATTAGTGGATTAATAGATAATTCCATTGCAAAATCTAGAATAATTAATTATTGTTCAATTCATTAGGATTGTTGTTCAATTCATTAAGGTAGTTGTTCAGTTCATCAAAGCATGATGTTCAATTGCAATCTATTATTTTCAGTCTTGAGTGGTTATTTTTGCATAAGCTTAGAACATAATTATATCCTTTGATTGGTTTGAAGTATTTCATCGTTCACTTTCAAATTGGTTTGATTGAACTTCGAGAATTAGACAATCTTTCTTACAACAATCTAGAGTAGTTAACCTCTGATGTCGCTTTCATATATTTTTCTTACACCCTTGAAATAAAAATACTTGCCCTGGGTTAATAATTAATGTAAAGCATTAAGGTTACCTTTAAAACAGTCACTTGACCCAACATTTTGGCACCGTTGCCAGGGAGAGTATTTAAGAGTGATGTCTTTTATTTCTATTTTTTCTTTTGTTGTGAAAGAATTGGGTATTGAAAACGAGAGGTAAGAACCTGCGTACTAGCAAGAAAAACACTTTCTCT
Organism: Pinus albicaulis; assembly: GCA_034641835.2. Lineage (NCBI taxonomy): Eukaryota > Viridiplantae > Streptophyta > Pinopsida > Pinales > Pinaceae > Pinus > Pinus albicaulis. The sequence continues at coordinate 1,834,974,051 of CM076575.1, read as the reverse complement.
CCAGTTCGCTTCTCATCAATTGTGTAGAGGTTAATAGGATAGGTGTTCCTTTTTTTTTATAACTAGGAAGAAAAGTATAGAATTAGATTAAAATGCCCCACTTAAATCCACAAAACCCAAAGGATCGGTGGTCCTTGACATAACAACATATATAGACGAAATCATTAAGAAGGTTGAATCCCAAGCATCTGTAGGACCTAGAACCATTCCTACATAGAGTCCTACTATATTCCCTCAGGCAGCAGCCTCACCATCTCCGGCCTACGCCGAGATTCACAGGGAAATAGAAGGGTTCGAACAAATCCTTTAGACCATAGAGAACTTAAGTCCCGACCCTTCGAGAGAGGGAAATTCTTGCAATTTGCAGGAAGGAGAGGGAGAAACCAGCAGTGCAGTACAGGTAAAAACTCCAGAGCCTGGATCCCCTGAGAGAGTGGTTGAGACAGAGACACTCAGTATCCCAGATCGAGGAAGTGTTGCAAGGTCTCCTCTAAATCCACTCCCTAATTCCACTCAAATTATCCTCCCAGATCAAGAAATCCCTGAATATTATTGGCACATATTTGATCAGATGGTGAACAACCAAAACCAGAGATAGACATCAACATTGGAGTATCCCATTGTTGATCCGACTGTAAATTCCCCTATGAAAGCGATTCAGTTACAAAAAATTCCCACCTTCCATGGGTTGACCTCGAAAGATCCGGATGCATTTTTATTTGAATTTGATGTCTTATGGAGGGGAGATGACTACACCACTGACCCTCAAAAACTGAAACTATTTCCCTCTACTTTGAAGGGGACAACATTACGTTGGCTTATGGGGCTCGGTGGAGGAACTATTAATAGTTGGGATCATATGAAAAACTCTTTTATTAACAAATATCAAGACTACTGCCGGACTCGAGAAGTAAAAGACGAAATCTTCAATATGTCTACAAAAGACAATGAGACATTAGAAGAATACGTTGAAAGATTTCAATACATGTAAAGATCCCCATATACTACATTGTCTAAACATATTTTAAAAGCAACAATGATTAAATGAATGAAAGAATAATGGGTCGAAACACTCAATATAATGGGAAAAGGGGACATCTATCAAGAAGATTATGATGAAATTATTTCATTTTGCATCAGGTTTTCTCGATATAGTACGCGAAGTAGGCCAACCAGATAGGATTCAGCTACAATGAATTATAAACAGTCAGGTGGCAACGTGATTAGAGCAAAATTCGGTAATCTGTTAGAATATTTTAAGACCGATATCTTAGGCAACCTCACAACGCAACTAGATGTCCTACAAGCCAAGCAAAAGCAAGCTTTAGCAGAATAGAACTTGGTTTTTTTTTTTCCCACGCTGTCAGAAGAAGCACAACTAGCGGGAGTTTCCATTAGACATGGTCCAGACATGTGCTATTTGTTCCAAGGACCACACCACTAACCATTTCCCTTCACTCCCAGGGTTGAAAGAGGTTTTTAAAGAGGTAGAAGTAATGAATCAACGTCGACAGTGGAAATCACAACCAGGTATTCCACAAGACCTGACTCAGTTCTTTTCTCCTCCACAATTTAATCAAAAGAACCTTGGAACAGCATGGCAGGGCCAACCACCTTTTTTTGTTTGGCCATCCCAATCATTTTCCAAGCCTCCTTGGCCAACACAATCCCCTTCGGGAAATAGTTGGTCAAGTTTCTCTTTTTCTGCCCCTTATTAGCAAAACAATCCATATCAGTCCCAGTGGCCTGCCTCCACTTCACAGAATAAAAATTGGTCTTAAAACTAGCACCGACCCTTGGGAATGGCCAATTTACCTATGGGAACAGGGACCCATAATCAACCCACATTACCAGCTCCATACCCATTCTAACACAATCCTCAGCCTATTATGCGTCCTCAACTGCCAGCTCAACCCAATCCTAATCCCAATAATAAACTGGTTCAGCTAATCCAGATTATTGAGAACCCAAACCCCGAAACTAAACAGAAGAAATGCAATGAAATTAGGCTGAGATCGGGGCGTGTTATTTCACCTGAAGAAGATACAACCCTGCCACAACTTGATTCTAAAATTCCAACAATACCTAAAAAATCAACTGTGACAGAAACAAAGATAGAGCAGGGGAGGGATACAGTTGACCAAAAAGATCCTGGAAACCTAATTATTTCCTCCCCTCCATTCCCTGAGAAATTCACATTAGCTAAACCAATAGTCTCTTCAGATTTTGATCTCCTAGGGGAATTAAAAAATATTTGCATTAAAATTCCTCTCCAATAGGCTATACAAGACATTCCTATCTATGTCAAAACAATTAAAGAATTGTGTGAAAAAAAAAGGGGCGAGGAAAGCAAAGACTGTACCAACTATTCATGTAGTGGGAGCACTGTCAGACTTACTCTAGGGTAAAGAAACACTAGTAAAATATGAGGATCCAGGAAACCCCATAGTCATAGTACTAATATCTTGCCACTCCTTTTCAAACACATTAGTTGATTTGGGGGCGGCGATCAACATCTTAACTACAGAAACCTATGAAAAGTTAGGTATAACAACTTTGGAACCCACATCTACCTTGCTGGAACTTGCTAACATATATGTTGTCAAACCAAAAGGTAGATTACAGGACATCCTGGTTTCTATGGACTCATGGGAGTACCCAGCAGAATTTTTAGTTATTAACCCAAAAATTAGGTTAGATGGACATCCCCTGATATTGGGACGACCTTAGTTAGCAACGACTGATGCTTACATAGGCTGTCGAATAGGAAACATGACCATTGCTAGAGGAGATGCCATAAAGAATATTTTCATATACCCCCCTACTAAACCAAGTATTCCCACTGTAAATATTCACAAAATACCGCATACATACTGGGAACAAAACATTCGTTCTCCGCTGACAATAGTTGAAGCACACGAATTCAAAGATCAAACTGAAGACGATGTAATCAACAACTTCATGAACCAAGCATCCACTTTAGAAAATTTAAAGTGCCAAATGTTAAAATAATTTATTGATAAAAAAGCACAGTAGGACCCCTTAGCATACATTGATGACCATCACATACCCACGACTTTTGTTCACAACAACATGCCAATTGAAATTGAGCCAAGAAAATTTTTAAATATTAATGGCAGCCTGGATAGTAACTAGCAACAAAAGCTCATTAAAGTTTTACAAAAATATAAGGGAGCCTTTGCTTGGGACTACCCAGACATGAAGGGTATATATCCTCAACTATGCACACATCACATTTATAGTGAAAAGGATGCTCGTCCTATTTGGCAGCCTCAACGGAGGTTAAACCTGCATCTGAAAGACATTTTAAAAGATGAATTACAAAAGCTGCTAGATGTAAACTTCATTTATCCTATTTCAGACAGAAAATTGGTCTCTCCTCTAGTAGTCATTCCTAAGAAGAATGGTAAGTGGTGAATCTGTGTAGATTACATAGAACTGAACAAAGCAACATAAAAAGACCACTTCCCTCTCCCTTTTATTGATCAGGTCCTTGATACATTGGAAGGAAAGCGGTTCTTCTCTTTTCTTGATGGTTTTAGTGGTTACAATCAAATCTAGATAGCCTTTGAAGACCAAGATAAAACGACCTTTAATTTCCCCTGGGATACATTTTCCCATAGGGTATTTCCGTTCGGACTATGCAATGCCCCAACAACATTTCAAAGCGCCATACCCAGCATTTTTTATGATTTAATAAATGAAAGGCTCGATGTTTACATGGATGATTTTACTCCATATGGAGATGACTTTGATCAGGCACTGCAAACACTAGAAAAAGTATTGAAACGATGTATTGCTACCGGATTGTGTTTGAGCAACGAAAAATGTCACATGATGATGGCCGAAGGAGTAATCCTAGGACACTACATCTCTGCAGCTGGAATACAGGTATATCCGGAAAAAATAGAGGTAATTCTTTTATTCGCCACACCTTGTACTCAGACAGAGGTACGTAGTTTCCTTGGATATGCAAGGTACTACCATAGTTTTATAAAGAATTTCTCACAAATTGCTACACCCTTGTATGCATTAACTAGAGATGTTGAATTCCATTGATCTGATAAATGTGACACTGCTTTTTCAGATTCGAAGAAACTGGTCTCAACTGCACCAATATTATACGGCCCCAATTGGGAGCTGCATTTTCACATTTCCTTAGATGCATCTAACACAACGATATGGGTGGTTCTCAGTCAAGAAGAGGACAATAAGCCCTACATTATTTACTATATCAATAAGAATCTCACTCCTGCCGAATTAAACTATACAGTGACCGAAAAGGATTTCTTAGCTGTCATTTATGATATTAATAAATTTAGACATTATATAATTGGCTATGAAGTATTCATGTATATCGATCACTTCACCATTATATACTTAGCTAATAAACCTATTACAAATGGAAGGGTGACTCATTGGTTGTTGCTTTTACAGGAGTTTGATATAACTATTAAGGACCGACCAGGAAAAGAGAACGTAGTTGCATATTTCCTGTCTAGAGTTCCAAAGTCAGATAACCCACTAGCAATGGATGATCAGTTCCCTAATGATCATTTGTTCGTTGTAGTAGTAAAAATGCCATGGTACGCAGATGTAGTGAATTATTTGGCAGTAGGAAAGTTTCCAAGACACTTGACATCAAAGGAACGGAAGTTGATTGTTCAAGATAGTACTATATTCTCCTCGATTGGTGGATATCCTTTTCATACAGGAGTTGATATGCATATACGCAGATGCATTCGAGAAGACAAGATTTATCACATCCTAAGGGCCTGTCACGATGAACCATGTGGCGACCACTTTGAATATCGCAGGATGGGGCACAAAGTATTACAAATGGGCTATTATTGGCCTAAAATTTTTAAATATGCCAAGAAATATGTCCAAGCCTGCGATAGTTTCCAAAGAATGGGATGCCCTGGCCAATCTAAAGAAATTCCATTACAGCCAGAGTTGGTAGTGGAACCTTTCGAATGGTGGGCACTGGATTTTGTTGGACCATTAAACCCACCATCAAATCAGAATACCTACATACTGGTGACCAAAAATTACGTGATGAAGTGGGTAGAAACAATGGCTTTATCAAGATCTACAGAAGAATCTGTGATCAATTTTCTTTTTGAGATATTTGTGCGGTATGGCTTACCTAGGGAAGTGATAACTGATGGAGGGGCACAATTTGTGGGAAATAAAATCACGCCCACTCTAAAGAGTCACCCTGTCACCCATAGAGTCACCTGTCCCTACCACCCACAGGCGAACGGGCAGGTTGAAAGCACCAATAAAGTCCTTGAGGCAATTCTCACTAAAACAATTTCAATACACCGTCGGGATTGGGCTACTAGAATTCCATAGGCCTTGTCGGATTATCCCACAATGGCCAACACACCAGGGTAGTGAACTTCTCGACAGCCAAAGCTTCTTGAAGGACAGGAGGTCTCATCACGAGCCGACCTGATCACTCTGTTACTGTTGAGATTCAACAAGATGATTATCCTAGTGAAAATTAAGAACCTACACTAGGTGGGGCGTGCAGGTTATTTTTAGGTGTATGTCTATTTTTAGAATGTTGAGAATATTCTATTTATAGCAGGAATTTATTTTTAGAATGGTAAGAAAATTCTATTTATAGATGGGTTTATATTTTTAGATGCATGGGAGAAGTTTATTTATAGATCACATGTCTAAAAATAGAATCCATGTCGGTTATTATCTCCTCTTAATAATAATTGGACAATAAATAATAATCTATTCTCTTGAAGCACTTGATTTCAGTTAACTGATGTGGAAAACTAGTTGAATGAATGAATTACGAGTTCTAAGGTTGGTTGGTGGGACATACAAGTGGACTTCGTTGTAACTAAGTGATTTGAAGTTGTAACAGAGTTGGATGTGTAGTTATGTGAGTTGTAAAGTAGTTTAACTCAGTTGAGTTAAACTCAACTGTGCTAGTTGTAACTAAAGATACACTAGTGAGATATCAGTGAATTAAATATTAAATTAATTCACATGGAGTGATCTCACATGCAACTGAATATTTACTACTGTTAACTACATGCATGTCATATCCTGTGGAGACCCAGTTGAGAGATAGGTGAAAGAGACAGTTTGACTATCTGTAGTGACATTAGTGGGTGCACTCATGTACCACACACACATTGGAGATTCCAATGAGGATTGTGCAATCAAGTTAAGGCAGTATATCTTTCATTAAGGGATTGTGATCAGTATAGATTGCGCAGTGGAGGCAGGCTGTTAGGAGGCAGTAAATTGGCGCATGTATTTTCCAATTTTTGTATGCTAGTGTGAGATTATTGTAATTGTACTGAGAGCTCTTGGATTAGAGTTTTGTATGAGATTGTTTCATGATCCATGATATATACATAATATATGATAGTGGGGTTTATATATTTATGCTTTCCCGATAAAAACATCTGTGTTATGTGTGATTGATATTTCTTCATGTGTTTGCAATTGGAGATTAAATTTCCACAAAGATTTTAGTAGAAGGATTATGTATTTAACAATGGCATATAATTTTTAGATCAGTAGAATCCAGGAAATACATAATTTTATTAAAATTTATACATGGTATCGGATCAAAGAATATTTCAATATTGAAGCAGTAGCTGATTTTGTTGGTGGAAACAATTCGAATTTGCTGCAAGAATTTCTTGGTGCGACAGTTGAGTAAACATCGAAATGGCATTCAATGGTTTGCTTCTAGAGTATGCACTTGAGGGCATCTCGAACTACATTGCATGGAAGGATAGGATGGAGGAAGTGCTTGAAGATAATGGCTTGAAGGAATTCATCGACAGTGATGTTCCTAAGCCCACTTCGACAGATGTTGCACTACTTGACGCATGGAAAAAGAAATTAGCGAAAACGAGAAGGATTCTGTTGGAAGGTGTGCGAGACCATATTTCCTCAAGAATTCATGGGAAATCCACTCCATATTCTATGTGGAAGGTTTTGACTGATATTTCCCAAAGAAGCAACGACCATAGGAAATTGGCGCTGAAGGATAAACTCAGAAAGATCAAGATGGAGAAGGGCGACAATATTCCTAAGTATCTCACAAATTTTTTCCAATATCGGGATGAACTGGGGAGTGTGGGAATCACGATGATGAATCCCAAGGGGAGTGTGGGACTTCCTAAGAGTTGGCACGGCTATAAAGACTCTCTCAACAGATGGGAAAAACTATCAGATTGGGAATGACTCTAGTCGGATCTAATGTAGGAGGAGTTCAGGCAGAACACCAGATATGGATCTTTATAAAAGCATGATGATGAAGAGGATTGTGCTTTGGCTGCCAAGGAAAGGAAGGGGAAGGGGAAGAAATTCCACTCAAAATCTGAGGCTAAAGGAAAGAATATGGATTTGTCCAAGGTGAAGTGTTTTCACTGTCACGAACATGGGCATCTCACCACTAACTACCCACATAAAAAGAAGAACAAGAAGGTTGTTGGAGCTGCAGCTGGTGAGGACCCTACCTCACAATTTGAACTTGATTTCTCTTTGATCACATGCTTGGTTTCAATCACATTAGGATCAGTGTGGTATCTTGATAGTGGTGATTCCTTCCATGTGATGGGAGATAAGGAGATTTTCAGTGACTTTGAGGAGAAAGATCTCCAGATGCATATAGATATGGGCGACGATTGACAATACAGTGCGACTGGCATTGGAACCATTACCTTTGAGAGGGATTCAGGTAAACCATTTATATTGAAAGATGTTATGCATGTTCCAGGTTTGAAGAAAAACTTGGTCTTGGTCGCGATGTTGGAGGACAGAGGCTATGACGTTATTTTTAGCGATGGAAAATCTTTCCAGTGACATAAAACAACGGTTTAAGCCAAGAGGATATGGATTCGAGTCAAGAATATCTACATGTTGGAGGTAGAAGGTTGCGCTGCGATGATGGGCAAAGCGGAAAATTGGTGAGCCGGGATGAGGGAAAATTATGGCACAGGTGATTGGGCCATCTTTATCATGGAGCTTTGAAAGTCATGCAGCAAATATCTACTGGACTTCCAATGGGAACATTTTCTCAGTTAGATTAGTGCAAGTGTTGCACTATGGGGAAGTATGCAAATTCCACCTTTCATGAAAAGGAGAATCGTGCTTTGGTGATCCTGGAGATAGTTCACACAGACTTGTGTGGACCATTCTCAGTTGCTTCAACAAAAAAACACAGGTATTATGTTATTTTTTTTAATGATTTTTCTCGTAAATGTTGGATCTTCTTCATGCAAAAGAAGGATCAAACATTCTCATAGTTCTGTGAGTGTAAGGCATTGGTTGAGAAGGAGTCGGGGAAGAAAGTGAAGGCTCTGCGGAGCGATAATGGTGGAGAATACATCTCGAACAAATTCAAAGACTTCTGTAGCAAAGAAGGAATTTGAAGAGAACTCATGGTGCCTCATAACCCATAGAAAAATGGGGTCACGGAGAGGAAGAACAGAACGATCGTGGGTGTTTCACAAGTGATGCTCCATGATCAGAGCCTACCAATGCACTTGTGGGTAGAAGCATGAAACACTACGGTTTATGTGCAAAACCATTGTCCTCATAGAGTACTTGGAATGAGTACACCTGAAGAAGCTTTTACTGGTAAGAAACCAAATGTTTCTCACTTTAAGATTTTTTTCTCATATGTTTATGTGCATGTGACCAAGAATGCCAGGAAGAAGCTGGAGCCGACTACTAAAGTTGGGATATTTGTGGGGTACACAAAAAAATCCCATAATTATCATGTGTATTTTCCAAACAGTCGAATGAATGTGGTGCTACGGGATATAAAATTCAATGAGGAGAAAGCCATGAAGTTGTCGCTTGAGAGGGAGCTAGACTTACATGCAGAGGAGGAACTTTTGGTTCCAAAAGATGAGTCTCTAGATGTGGATCAACCACAGGAGGAGGTTCATGGAGTGGAGGAGTCCACTCACGTAGAGCCAAACATCAGAACTGGCAGAAGGCGTACCACAGAAGATGAGAGGATGAAGCTTGATGCAGCACAGAATGTAGGAGTCCCTACTTCATAGTGCAGACAGAGACAGTCTCCTAACCAATTCACTTGATACATGGATCTCATGAGAAAATGTATTGTGACTGAGCCATTTTCCTTTTAGGAAACAGTGTAGGAGCCCACATGGGTAGCTGCAATGGTGGAGGAGTATGACTCCATTGTCAGGAACAATGCTTGGGAAATTGTTCCAAGGCCTATTGATAAATCAGTGGTAGGTTCAAGATGGATCTAAAAGGTAAAGCAAGTTGCTGATGGGAGAGTTGAGAAATACAAGGACATATTTGTGGCCTAAGGCTTCTCACAGATCGAGGGGATTGATTATGAAGAAACCTTTGTACCTGTCGCATGGTATTCTTCCATAAGGACCATCCTTTCTCTCTCAGCGCAGATGGATTGGCACATTCATCAAATCGATGTGAAGACTATGTTCCTTAATGGGATCATTGAGGAAGAAGTGTACATTGAGAAGCCTGAAGGATTTGAGATCTCCAATAGCGATTCGCATGTGTGCAGACTCAAAAGAGCATTGTATGGGCTAAAGCAAGCACCCCGTGCTTGGTACACTCAGATTGACAGCTATTTCACTGGACTTGGCTTCACCAAGAGTGAGGCAGATGTAAACCTATACCAAATTGTGGTGGAGGGTAAGATTTTAATCATTGTTCTTTATGTTGATGATTTAATACTAACTGGTGATGAGAAGCTGATACACTCATGCAAGGAGGACCTTGCAAATGAGTTTAAGATGAAGGATATGGGCCTCCTTCACTATTTCCTTGGATTGGAAATATGGCAATGAGATGGTGAACTTTTTGTGTCTCAAGGCAAGAATGCAAGGGAGTTACTGGGTAAGTTTCACATGGAGGGTTGCAAACCCATGGATACTTCTCTTCCAGGAAATAGGAGGAAAGAGGACGCTACATCTGGAGAGGTAGTGGATGCTATTGTCTATCAACAGTTAGTGGGTTCGTGCGCTAATGTATTTAGTAAATACAAGACCGGACATATGCTATGTGGTGAAATAGCTTAGTTAAGCGATGGTTAAGCCTACCAAGCTCCTTTGGAAGTTGGGCAAGCATGTCCTAAGATATCTCAGGGGAACATCTGAGTATGTCTTATGGTACAGACAGATGGATGAGGTGAAGTTGAACGGCTTTACGGATGCAGATTGGGCGGGCAACCCAACGGACAGAAAGAGAACATCGGGAGGGGTATTTAGTATCAGACCTATAGTTGTTTCTTGGTACAACAAGAAACAGAGATCAGTGGAACTCAGTTCAACGGAAGCGGAATACACGAAAACAAGTCAAGTTGCATGTGAGGCTATCTAGATGAGAAATATCCTAGTTGGTTTGTTTGGTTCTCATTTAGATCCTACAATGATTCATTGTGGTAATCAGAGTTGCATTAAACTCTCGATTAATCTCGTGTTTCATGACAGTTCTAGGCATATAGATATAAGGTATCATCATATCAGAGATTGTGTGCAGTGGAAGATCATGTTTCTTCAGTACATTCCTATGGAGGATCGGGATGCATATATTCTGACAAAGGTGCTCACCAGGAGTAAATTCGAATACCATAGAGGCAGGATCGGGGTGAAATATAATCCCTTTCTTGTTGAGAGGGAGTGTTGAGATTCAACAAGATGATGATCCTAGTGAAAATTAAGCACCTACACTAGGTGAGGCTCGCAGGCTATTTTTAGGTGTATGTCTATTTTTAGAATGTTGAGAAAATTCTATTTATAGATGAGTTTCTATTTTTAGATGCATGGGTGAAGTCTATCTACAGATCGCATGTCTAAAAATAAAATGCATGTCGATTATTATTATCTCTTAATAATAATTAGACAATAAATAATAATCTATTCTCTTGAAGCACTTGATTTCAGTCAACTGATGTGGCAAACCAGTTGATTGAAGGAATTACGAGTTCTAAGGTTGTTTGGTGGGACATGCAAGTGGAATTCATTGTAACTGAGTGATTCGAAGTTGTAACAGAGTTGGATGTGTAGTTATGTGAGTTGTAAAGTAGTTTAACTCAGTTAAGTGAGTTAAACTCAGTTGTGCTAGTTGTAACTACTTGTAACTAAAGATACACTAGTGAAAGATCAGTGAATTAAATATTAAATTAATTCACATGGAGTGATCTCACATGCAACTGAAGATTAACTATTGTTAACTACATGCTTGTCAGATCCAGTGGAGACCTAGTTGAGAGATAGGTGAAAGGGACGGTTTGACTATTTGTTGTGACATTAGTGGGTGCACTCATGCAACCACACACACATTGGAAATGCCAATGAGGATTGCGCAGTCAAGGCAAGGGAGTATCTCATTCATTTAGGGATTTTGATCAGCAAATATTACGTAGTGGAGGTAGGCTGACAGGAGGCAGTAAATTGGCGCATGTATTTGCCAATTTTTGTATAACAGTGTGAGACTATTGTAATTGTACTGAGAGCTCTTGGATTAAATTTTTGTATGAGATTGTTTCATGATCCATAATATATACATAATGTATGATAGTGGGGTTTTTAGCTTTATTCTTTCCTGGTAAAAACATCTGTGTTATGTGTTATTGATCTTTCTTCATGTGTTTGCAATTAGCGATTAAATTTCAGCAAAGATTTTAGTAGAAGGATTATGTATTTAATAATGGCATATAATTGTTAGATCAGGAGAATCCAGACAATACATAATTGTTAAAATTTCTACAGTTACAATCCCCATGAATGGCACTATGACTATCTGGCGACCACACCAGCACAATGGTCTCTCCATAAAACAAGTAAAATGTCTATGTGCAAATTTTTAAGAGAGTATAGGGGGTATCATCACGAGCCAACGTACCATGATAATAAGGGTTTAACAGGTGACATTCCCACAATGGCCAGCACACCAGGGTAGTGACCTTATCAACAGCCACAACTGCTTGAAGGACAGGAGTTCTCATCACGAGCCGACCTGATCACTCTGTTACAATCCCTGTGAATGGCACTATGACTATCTGGCCACCACTCCAACACAGTGGTCTCTCCATAAAACAAGCAAGATGTCTAATTTTAAATAGAGGATTATGGCTCATTTATAGGTTTAAATAGAAACCATGTCGAGCCTATGAACGACTGTTGGCAGCAGTGGCTCTGCTTGTGGTATCGAAGTATTCTTTATAACAATAGCCAATTAATTTTATATACCCTATTTCCTATTGATCCATTCTTGAAATAAACACACTGCTTATATAAGTGTTATCACTACCTACCTTCATAATTAACTATGAGTGAATTGTATTTTCATGCTGAATTAAGGGATGACAACATCGATCATAATCGGCCACCTGTCACGCTTTCGTCATATTATGTCGTCAAGATAAGACATCCCTTCATAATAATTACTACTCCGCTTTTCTCCCCTTCTTCGGTCATTTCCACCTGATGTAAAGTTGTCATGATTACCAACTTTTGACCTTCACTTCATGTGCATGCATGATTGTTACCACCTTTTCTCTTTTCTTAAACTTCAAGGTCGTGGACGCCCTTCTCTCATTAAAGGGGGTACAAATATTCATAATGAATAAGCATGCGAATTAACCACGTGACTCCCTTTAGATATGTTGATTGGACTAAAGAATCATTTCATTTACATCATGAAGTTTCATTTTTAATAATACATTTTAAAAAAAAAGTCACATGTAGTGTTTATGATGTTTTAACCAACAAAGTCAGAAGAAACGCATACAGAAGAAGAAACCAGTTCTGATAACACAGTAGCCATGGATGGAAATTCTCTCCGCAATGAACCCACAATTTTTCAAGCTTTAGAATCAGCTCACATTTTTCTCCAGCAAGCTGGATGGATTCCATATCTACATAGACTACAAGGGTTTAATACAGAGACAACAGTTGAATTCTTGCAAAATCTGCGGGAAGGGCATACCATAGTCAAAGGAAGAATCATACTTTTCTCCAAAGAAATCATCACTGAAGTCTCCAGACTTCCAATAGAAGGATAAATATGGATTGAAAAACATGTCCTTCTACAAGAAGAAATCTTAGTGTACCATGGCCCAGGTGAGCCACTGGAACGAAAAGGGAAAGGTATTAATCCTGTGTCCTTGTAGCATCCTTAGCAAGAATTTGCAATCTTCATTCAAAGATATATCACATGTGATGGATGCCAGCATGTGGTAAAGTCCAGTCAACTTAAACTATTAGGTGTTATCAAGAAAAAAAATTCAATTAATTTTCCCTTTTTCCTAAATTCTGTATTGCATAATATTGTTGTTCGAATTAGAAGAGCTAAAAACCCTCAAGCATTTTTCAGTCACCATGGATTGATTAAATTGATCATCATTCATGAGTTAAACAAACATCATATAATGTGGGACAAATTTTTTAATCCTTCCCTGCCTGCCCCTGAAGAACACCTTGACAGAGCAGAGATTGAACTCCCTAGAATTTCCATACCCAGGAGAGTAAGAGGGAAAATAACCCATTTTCGACCATAGAACCAGGAAAACGGAGACAGTCTGAAAGGTTACAACTATGGAAAAACACCTCTTTATTTCCAAATGAGGAAGGACCATCCCATACACCACCTTTGAGCCCTAAAAATATGTCCTTACAAGACTACGAGGAAGAAATGGCTCAAGTACTAGAGAAAATGGGAACATCTCGCAAAATTGGAAGCCCATCTGAACAATTTGAGGAACAGAGGGACCTTTTGAACTAGTCTGCCTCTGCTAGCAGCTTTGGCCATACTAAAATCCTACCTCCCCATGATGAATTGCAGGCCTTGAGGGTTCTATTTCCCTCTGATAATGAATGGGTGAATAGGGAAGACTAGACAGAGAGAATATCTTAATCTGGAAACCAGTTAGGGGATATTGTTCTATTAGAACAGGACACAAGTATTGAGACATTTCCCCTGATGCCTGAAGAAAATGTTATTCCACCCATTCAGGACATTAATATTGAAATAACCTCCTGGACACCTGAAGAAAACATCAATTATGATAACCTTAGAACTGGCACAACTGTTCCTGAAACCGAAGCCACTGCTACTCCTTCTCCTACCAAAACCCTCCTAAAATAAAAATCGGTTGAGATTAATTTAAGGAAAATGAACAGGAAATGCAGGAAATTGAGTAAAACAGCTAAGGAAATGGTTGGAAGAAGCAGAGAAGGCTTGGAAGCCTTAGAAGGAATTAGCTACCATGGGAACCCAAACATATTTTGTTACCCAAATGGTAGATACTGCTGAAATTTCTGTACAGACTGATGTAATTGATACTGCTAAAGTTTTTATATAGACTGATGTAATAAATACTGTTGAAGTTCATGTACAGACTGATTTAATAGATAATGTTGAAGCCTCTGTAAAAAAGGATTTGATACACACTGCTGAAGTCTATGTGCAGACTAATTTGATATTTACAGGAGACAAGGGAACTCAAACAGGTAACACCTGCCTACACTCCCCTGATAAAAAAAATTGCCAATCAGAAGCTTCACAATGAATTAATTCAAGTCTAGTATAAGAATGAAGTAGTACCCTTACAGGAAAATCAGGCACTCCTAAAGTGGTTCAAAGACCTTTCTTCAACTGAAGAAAAAACGTTTGCCCAACTTAGGGAATAAAGGGAAAAAGTGAAGAAGGCACAGGATCAATTGGAACATGCTAAGAAGAAAACTAGTATGGTTTGTTCTCTTTACTCAGATGTATTAACTTGCAGGGCACCAGCCACTAATTATGCTTTATTCTTAGTAGAAATATATTTATGGTTGAAAATCAAAGATGTCAGGGCAGGGAAGCCCACTACTTTTAAAACCATTGAATAATTTGTCCAATGTTGCAATGAGCAGGATGAGCAGGTCCAACATATTTTGTGTGAATTGTATTTGTAAAATTTCTTTCTATAAGAGGATAGAGACAGTAACCCCAGTCCCTTCATAGGGGACGTTCAGTTCCAAGCTTTTTTGTCCTTTGCCAAAAATCAGACTAGATGGGCTAAGGCCTATAATACCTTTCAAAAAGGTGAACATGGCCTAGATCTATGGCTCAGAGGGGAACCTACTAAACCCCTATACTTATTTACTCAACATAAGAGATTCATGTAGCGGAAAGGAGTGATATCCAAATTGGGACCTATTCACAAGGATATTGTGCAAAATGGGCAGGCATACTTCCAATACATTCAAGAAGAAGCATTATCAGTAGCCAAACAGAGATGGCTAGCCTCCACAAATAATGTTAAGAACAGAGAACCATTTGGGTATAGGAACTTTCAAGTTGCTTCTTCCCGTTTCCTTTTGTACATCAACCCAATTTTGAACATGGGTCCTACGTGGATAGGGTGCAGATACAGATGCCCCATAATATGGTAACCTCCTGAAGGCTATCATCATGATTATGAGTTACCAAAGGGGCACACAAACTCAGAATTTGCAAAGATAAAAAAGAAATGTGGTTTTAGACTTTACAAGGAAGAAGTACATCCTGCATATTATTTAACCCAGCTACACCTCAACCATTTGTTTTCACGAGGACCTGCAAAAAGGTAAGGAAGGGAGTATGTTGGGCCGAGGAGAAGGTACAATTTACCCTTATCTTTACCACCATTTGTCATTTACTTTTATGTATTTTTCCTTCATCTTATCAATAAAGTAAAGGGAAATAATGAAAAAGTAAGGTAGAATGAATTATTGATAAAATATGTGTATAATAGCATAAAAATAGATTTTTTGTTGCCTTTATTGATAGGGAAGCGAAACAGCCGAAGCTGCTGATCAGGATGACTAAACAATAGCAGAGAAGGAAAGTGAACGGAATCGTATCGGCTCCTATGAATCAGGAGAAGATGTAGAGGCACGCCTACTCTTGGAGTGATTAGTCGATAGCCACGAAGTAGCAGGATCTCATAATGGGAAGGATCCGTTACTCTGTTTGAATTCGCCTTTAAGCTATAAAAGGCCGAAGGTGAACGAGACAAAGGACAATTCACGTATTGTAATTTTCCTGTATTAAACGTATTCAAACAGAATCGTCAAGTTCATGCTAATGTATTGCTATATTGCTTAATGAATAAATTTGCGTTTTCAGTATAAACAACTTCTGAGTGTTCCTTAGCAGAAGGCTTCTAGAGGCTTCGAGCGCAGCCCTGGGGGTTCTCCTGCTATTTTGTGCTATATGTTTATTTACAGAACTTGCATTTTCAGTTATCCTTTGTGTTTCATAGCATTATCATTTAATTGGTTAATCACAGGCATGATATTTTATAACTTCCTTTTTACCAGAGTAGATTTACCTTCATGTTATTTTATCAGGAATTGACGCTTTTACATACGTTAGACTAGTTTCAGCGCAGTTGTTGTTCAATTCTGCATATAGTTAATTCTTGATTCTTTTCGTCATAATTGTGAACGTTTGGTTTTGCGTTTAATTCCGAATGATGCTATTAGCAGATTAATAGAGAATTCCATTTCAAAATCTAGAATAATAGATTCTTGTTCAATTCATTAGGATTGTTGTTCAATTCATTAAGGTAGTTTTTCAATTCATCAAAGCATGTTGTTCAATTGAAATCTATTCTTTTTAGCCTTGAGTGGTTATTTTTGCATAAGCTTAGAATAGACTTAGCTCATTTGATTGGTCTGAAGTATTTCATATTTCACTTTCAAGTTGGTTTGATTGAACTTTGAGAATTAAATAATATTTCTTACAACGATCTAGAGTAGTTAACCTCTTATGTCACTTGCATATATTTTTCTTACACTCTTGAAATAACGAGACATGCCATGGGTTGATAATTAATGTAAAGCATTAAGGTTACCTTTAAAACAGTCA
Organism: Pinus albicaulis; assembly: GCA_034641835.2. Taxonomy (NCBI): domain Eukaryota; kingdom Viridiplantae; phylum Streptophyta; class Pinopsida; order Pinales; family Pinaceae; genus Pinus; species Pinus albicaulis. The sequence continues at coordinate 1,834,957,140 of CM076575.1, read as the reverse complement.
CCTTCTTGACCCAACACTGGCAATGATATTTTATATGATGTTGAAGGTTTGAGATCCAATCTTAACCTTCTCACCATCAAAGGTCTTTGCAAAGGCTTGAGCAACAACCACATTCTCACCAGAGAATTTCTTTAAAAAATTATACCAACTAGCTGCCTTGAACTCAGCTTTATCTCGACTATCCACGAAGCGGGTGTTTGTTGGCTCTGGCCTATTTACCTTGCCTCCTTTGCCCATATTTCACTTGCTAACCCTAACCTCCAAAATAGTTATAAAAACAAAGATTAACCTTCAAATCGTACTTACTGACTTACTGGAACCTTTTTACCTTAACCTTCGACACAGTTGTGAAACAAGGGCTAATTCACCAAGAAACCCTACCTTTTGGCAACTGTAACGAATGATTTGAAATGAAAAATGAAGATCTGTCAATGCAGTTGTCACAGAAGCAGATGAAAACGGGTGATACATGCCATATGACTCGGTAAACAAGAATGACATGAATCACAGTAATAATTTAAAACTACTGCCACATACTTCACCAAATTTATCTCTTATTTCCATTATTTCTACTCTTACTTATGCTCGTGACACCTATTCCTTTTAGTACGTAGCAATATAGTGGCATAACCTTGGCATAAAATGATCACCTTTTAATTCATCTCTCAAATGAAAAATGAATACTCTTTGGATATGCAACACATTATAATTCAACATTTTCTTAATGTTCATATAGCAATGCTATCTTCAATTAAATAATATTTCCTCTAATCCTTTGTATAAATTTGTAGGAAATTACTACCCTCCTGAAAAATTCTGCTTTCGTGTGGAACCATAAATTTTGAAAATGATATTTGTCTTTCATGGAAAGAAAAACTAATGTTTTATGTTATTCTTGACTGGACTCATGAACTTAACACTCTGCTTCTGACCTTGGAAAGAAATAATGGTGAAAGAATAAGACCTTTTTTTTCAGATGAAAACCTATGACTTCAACCATTAAAGAAGTTAAAAGACCTATTTCGAAGTGACTCTACCCTATCAACTTTATAACAGAAATAGTGTGTTAGACATAGAAATCCTTTGGAATTGTATTACAAAGTAACAAATACTTTTACAGTTTAATCCTCTAAAGTTATTCACCATTAGTTAGGGGGCGGAAGAGGATCAAAGACGGAACTTTTCAATGATGACTAGACTTAGAAATTTTTTTGAAAAATTTGCACTGTTAACAGTGGCTCCTATTGGGGATGGAGTCCTCCCTACGAGGCTTCAAGGACTGTAGATTCAGTGCCTTTAACTTCCAGGACTTTTCAAATTTTATAAGCTAATGAAATAAACTGACTTTTATTGGCTGAAATGAAACTGACTCTATTTACAAACATAAACACCATTGGGCATGGAGTCTAATGAAAAAAATCACTCCAGGTATTTACAATGGAGGGACTAACTGACTCAATGGACAAATTTTTTTTTGAGATAATGACCATTAACTGGATCTCCAGCTAATTGATCATCATCTAAATGTTTGAGAAGAAATTTATTGTTTTCCAAAACTTGAGAAACCTTGAATGGCCCAAACCACAAATTATCAAACTTACCATGCTTGCCATGGTCTTATCTCCTTGAATCCCAGTGAAATACCAAACCATCTTCTTGAAAAAAAATTTGTTTCGCCCTCTTATCAAAGAAAAATTTTACATTTGCCTTGTATTTTTCTGTTTTTTTTATCAGAGATTCCCGACTTTGCTGAACTTATATCAACTACAGCATCCTTCTTTGCATGGGATTTTAATTATCAGATTCATATTGTAGAAACTTCATGACAGGTAGAGCTAAATGTAATGGCATGACAGCATCAACACCATAGACAAGTTGAAACAGAGAAGCTTCAATTGATCTTTTAACACTCACCCTATCTGCCCAAAGAGCATGAACCGACTGAGTATCCCAATTCCTTCTGTTTTCATTCATCATCTTTTTAATAATTCTCACCAGACTTTTATTTGATGACTCAGCTAGCCCATTACCTTGGGGGTAATAAGGAGTCGAATGAGTCAAGTCAACATTATACTTCTGACAAAAACTATTCATCTTGGCAGGTTTGAAAGCCATTTCATTGTCAGTCACTAACCTTTGAGGACAACCAAATCTAGACATAAGATTTTCCAACATAAATTTGATGATTCCCGTGTCGGTGGCATTTCTTGTTGGGATGGCCTCAATCCACTTAGTGAAATAATTTGTGGCTGTAAGAATCCACATGTGTTGTCCTGATGATGGTGGATGAATTTCGCCAGTGAAATCCAGCCCCCACTGTTGGAAAGGAGCATCTGCTAAAATGGGAACCAGAGGTAGTGGGAGTAGATTTTTCTTACCAACGAACTTTTGAAATTTGGTGCAAGCTCTAACCTTGGCAAAAACATCAAAAAAAAGGGTTGGATGGTAATAACCATCTCTTAAAATCTTATTTGCAGTGGCCTTCCAGTACAAATGTCCGCCACATACTCCTGCATGTATTTCTACTATAACTTCTTGGGATTCAGCCTCATCTAGACATCTCAACAAAAATCCTACAGGGTCTTTCCAATAAAGTTGATTTTCCAAAATGCAATATTTAACAACCTTCAACTTAAAATCTCTCTTCTTCGAATTTTCCATTTCTGGAGGACAGCTAAAATTTAACAAGAAATACAATATATCCTTGTACCAATTGGAATAAAATATGTCAGGATAATCAGTAGTACCTTCCTTATTTGTTTCTTTAGCTACCTCCATATTCAGATTCAGAGCTTTGCAATTTGATTCTTCCATTAAACGGGAAAAACCATGTCCTTTTATCAACTTAGTAGGCCTGATTTCAATGTCCAACTCCAGCATTTTTGTCAACTATCTTCCTCTCTGACCATCTGTGTCAAGTTGTAACAATACATCTTTGACAATAATATCTGGTACAAAATCAATAATCTTGGAATGCAGCACATAAATTCGAAAAGACTTAAGAGCCTTCACTAATGCATATTCTTGTTTTTCAACCAAGTTGTATTTCAATTCATCATCCCTCAATGCACGACTGAAAAAGGAAATTGGTTGCTCCAAGCATTCCTTGTTCTTTTGAAGGAAGATTGTTGCAATGGTTTCTTCAGAAGCATATGAAAAAGTCAGAAAATCCTTTTCAAAATCAAGGTTGATTAATATTGGGGCTTCAGTAAAAGCATATTTGATTGCCAAGAAATATTCTTTTGCTTCATCTTGCCACTTAAACTCCACATCTTTCTTTAACAAAAAATTTATGTGCTGGGAGCGAAAATGGAGGACGGCAGCAAGGCTAGGGTTTTCCGCATATGTTTCTTGGCGCACGTGGAGGTTGTTGAGGTGGCGGGGTCTCTTTATTGGCTTCCTACCGAGACAAACAAGCAGCCATCTATGACCCTTGGTCCTACACTAGTGCAGGCTGGGCGCCTACTATGGCACCGTTTTCACACCAGAAACATGGTGGTCAAACTAAAACTCACTGTCGCCTGTGTTGGCCTCTGTCTCAGCGGCGATACAATGGCCTTTCAATTGTGCCGAATTCCGGAGATTCTGCACAACACAAGTATCCAGCACTTAGTCAGAGATGGTTTTTATGGGAGGACCTGCACCAGACCAGTGTTGATTTCTCAATGCGGGGTATGGCGGTTGCCTCCTCGACTGGACACGATCTGCTTGCTTGGGCTTGGAGATGGTAGTATACCCGACATTCCTATTCGAGGATATAGCTCGATGGGCACTCTCTTCTTTTTGCCCTAAATTCCTGAGCAATGGGACAAAGGCTACCACAGGGCTACCACAGAAATCGAAAACAAGTTATACTCTGTCCCTTTCCAAATTTTCATAAAGCTCCTAGGGGGGAATATCTGTTTAGTTTGGGTACAGGAAAATGACAAGGTTTCAAAACTGAAGCAAATAATCAGGGCTGGTACAGGCTTTCCCTGCCAATATCATTCATTGATTTATGGAGGAAAATACTTACAATACCCATGCTCTGTCAAGGCATACTCCATTGGAACTGGATCTACCATCTACCTCAACCTTCGACTGAGGGGTGGCAAAGCTGATCAGCACAAAACCCATGGACCCACTAGAGGAGCTAGTACTTCCAAACTAGAAACTCCATCAAGAACCTCATATAGGAACATTCTGCAAGGGAAAAATAGAGCAACAACAACAGCTGGACCAACAGAGAGTAGCCCCAAGCCATACATTGTGGAGCAACAAAACTGTGTGCCTGAATTAAAAATAGAAACTCCTGAGATAGAAAAGCATCGATCCACATATGAATCCCAAGAAATAATATGCAAATTCAATTGCTTTTGGCCTAAGCCTATGGAGATTTTTCATTGGATCTTCACCAAATGGACCATGGATTGTGAAATCCATCTATGTTCTAAAGGCTTCTTCATAGTCAAGTTCTCAGGACCGGAAGTGAGAGATGCCATTATGAGGGATCGACCATGGTTCTGGGGCTCTACTGGATTGTTCATCACCCCATGGTTCCCCAATTTTTGACGCAAATACAATGGAAGTAACTATAATTCTAGTTTGGGTTCGGCTCTACAACCTTCCACTTCATTTTTGGGAGGAATGTGTGCTTGAAGTCATAGGAAACATCATTGGAAGATATATAAAAACAGATACTCAACGTCTGGAGGAACGCATCTACACTTTCGCACGAATCTGTGTGGAAGTGGGCCTTAGAAAAGGTCTACCGGAGAGCAGTCAAATGCTTCACAAACAACAAATATGGACACAACATTTGGATTATGAAAACACATCATTCAGATGCAGAATATGTAGGAATACTGGGCATTTACAAAACATTTTCCTGGAGGCCAAACGAGACAACAAAAAAAGAAAAAAAAGACAGGGAAAGCTACCAAAGGATGTAAATTTCCATCAGACAACACAGAGCAGGAGACAAATGAAGAAGAGGAAGCCCCCACCCCAAATGAGAGAAATCATACAGCTACCCCACCGGGTGCACAAGAACAAGAGATGCAAGATTCATTAGACATCACCGCCACGATACAACCGACATTGGATCCAGGTGCACCAGAGAGTGGAGGAAATAAAAGACAGCACACATCAGATACTTTAGACTCGAATAAGGAAAATGGAGCACTCACAGAAGAAAATCAGCTCGCTCTTATTATAGCCACACCTACACAAGGTGGATGGTGAAAAGTTGAAAAGAAAAAAGGGAGAAAATCTTAGGTTTTCTCTCCATGTACTATAGTTTTTATTTGACGTCTCCTTGTTTGTCTTAACCGACAATTACCAGCACATGTAACATGTAATTTTGTTTTAACTAATAAAATTGCGAATTTTTCCTTGGAAAAAAAAAACATTTATGTGCTTAATCAATTCAGCAAAATTCGGAACAAAACGCCTCAGAAAATTAATCTTACCCAAGAATGATTGCAACTCTTTCTTATTTCTGGGTAAACCAATTTTCTGAATGGCTTCAAATCTCCCTGGGTCAATGCAAATGCCATTTTTAGTTACTACATGCCTTATCATTTTTCCTTCTTGGACAGCAAAGCATTATTTCTTTGGGTTTATAGATAAGCCAAATTTTCTGCACTTATTGAACACTTGTTGCAAATGTTTGAGATTATCATAACCATATTTTGAAAAAAAAATTATATCATCTAATTAAATGACAAAAAATCTGTCTTTTTCTCCTGCAAAGGAAATATCCATTGCCCGTTGAAATGTTGCACCTGCATTCATCAAACCGAACGACATATTTTTGTACATGAAATTTCCCCAAGGTGTAGTAAAGGACGTTTTCTCCTTGTCCTGCTTGTCAACTAAAATCTGATTATATCCTAAAAATCCATCTATCATTGACATCCTCTTTGAACCTACAAATTTCTGCAAAATATGATCCATTTTGGGTAAAGGATAATTATCCTTTAGTGAACACCGATTTAGATTTCAAAAATCAACACAAATTCGGATTTCACCATTCTTCTTTCGAACGGGACTATATTAGCTACCCAATTTAAAATATTAAAGGAAAAATTATGTTAGCTTCCCACATTTTTCTGATCTCTTTCTCAATAATAGGGAGCAACAAAGGATTAAGGTGCCTTATCTTCTGTGCCACAGGTTTATATTCTGATTTGAGAGGGATTTTATGCTCCATTATGCTTTTATCATATGTTTTCAAATCATTGTATGACCAAGAAAAAATATCTGCATACTGCTTTAGAAACTTGACATATTCAGTTCTAGTTTCTTCACGAAGAAATTTAGAAACTTTTACATATTTAGGTTGACTTTTGATACCAATGTTACAATCAACTATACTTTCTCCATCCATCTTGCTGACAGGCTTCAAAAAGACGTCATTATTATCAAACGACCTTTCTAAATGGACCAAGCATTTATGAATGAAATTTGTTTTCAGCTCAATAATGTCTTTTCTAGCCAAAGTCTTTTTGAAAGACTTAATGTCTTGACCTTCAGCTGTGACTTTTTCATTGTCAAATTGAATCTCTGAAAACTCCTCCATACATTCCAAAAATTTCTGAATTTATTTAACATCTTCAAACACTTGCTAGTGTTTGATATTGTTCGTAATGGAAGGTCTATTTTTAATCTGAATATCATAAGTAGCTTTGACAGCAAGAGGTACCTTGAAATTAATTGCAGCAATGGCCAATGAATCTGCCATTTTGTTTTCTTCTATGGAAATAAAATTCAAATTGAATGCTGAAAAATGATGTTCAATCAAATCCCAGACTTCATTTCTGTAATTTTTTAGCTTTTAATTATTTACTTAATAGTTATATCTTACCTGTTGTACCACCAACTCCGAATCACCAAAAAAACTCAACAGCACTACTCCCAAATATTTTGCAGCCTTCATTCCCGGGATTAGTGCTTCATATTTAGTAGTATTATTAGTAGTGACAAATTGCAATTTGTATGATAAATTCACTACCTGCTGAGTGGGAGAAATAATTACTATACCAGCCCTTGATCTTTCTCTTGACGAGGCTCCATCAAAATACAATTTCCATATTTTCTCAACTTCTAAATTTTGTTGTTTTGAAGAGAGTAATTATTGTTTTTTATTAATTTCAGGCTACAACTAATTATCGTTAGCAGCAAGATGCAAAATAGAAGACCCCAACTCCTTTTCTTCTGCATATATAGGAATATTTGATGGATTTTGTTGATCACTTATGATATAAGCCATCTGTGTTTCTCTATACAACCTTCTAAATTCTCCTCCAAAAATTGGGATGGTGGCATATTGTCCATTTGAAGAGTTACTCTCATATTTTTGGACCAAGATCTGGAAAGAAGCATCCCAAGTCTTGATGGTATATCAGCAACTACTATGTCCATCACCAGACTCTTCATAGGAAGTTGGGTAAGAGAAATCACCAAGTCTTTAATTACCCCTAAACACTTGACCCTTTTGGAATCAAAAGTATAGAGTTCATGATATTGTTTCGTAATTTCCACTCCTAACTCATCCATTAATTTCTTGGGCATCAAATTGTGAGAGGCCTCAGAATCCAAGAGACAATTATGCAACAATTTGTTATGAATGTTGAGAGCAAAGGTAAAAAGGCAGGAAATTTTCATCATTTTGTTCTTACGCATGGCTGCCTAGAAATATAGTAGGATGTTCATCTTCAATATTGACAGAGTCAGGAGAAAGGGATGGTTGAAGCTAATTTTGAATGATTCTCTGTAATATGGATTTTTTAATAATTCTAAGAGTGGGATTGGAATCTTGATATTTTTCAATTCAGTTTAAAACTAGAATTGATCAGGGTTGAATATTTATTTTTTGAGGTATTTTTAATGATTGGAGCGGGGTTAGATGATGAAGGAACATCATTCACCTTTGCTTTTTTCTTGGCATCAATTTTTTCATCATCTTGTTTTTGTTGAGGCTTTGGGACAACCCCTTTTGAACTCGAAGGATAATTTTTGATCTGATTTTCAAGCTGCCTTTTCTCACTCTGAGCATGAATATGAGCTTCCTGAATTTGAAAATAAGTTTATTCTTGATTGGTCTTCATATTCCTGTAAATTCAAACAAGTTGACTGTGATGTCTCTCCGACAAGGTTTATCTCTTCATCCTCTGCTTCTTCTTCTTCTTGATTTTCTTCAGCAAAATTGTTCAATGGAGGCTGAACATTTTGATCATCGAGATTTCTCCTTGGGTATTGTAAAAAAATTTGGGGATGAAAAGGCCTCCTAAAAGGAGCCTGATTCTTGTTTCCTTCATTTTGGATAGGCCTAGCAACATGCCTTCTTTCTAACTCCATTTTTGTCATTTTAGAAGCAATATCTTTTATAAAGTTAGACATTTGATTTAGCTTTTCTTCAACTGTGAAGGTTTTAGATGAGGAAGATGGTTTCTTCTATTTCACTTTCTTTTTATCTTCTTCCCCCTTTCCTTCTTCAATTTTCAGCTAGTTAGAGGCCATAAGATTGGATCATACTCCAATGGCAACTTCCTGCATACCCACCAATGTTTGAGGCTTATTAGATCTCAACCATAGTGCAAATTTGGAGTCTAGAGAATTGGAAAATGTAATCATGGTTGTGGTTTCAGGGGGTTTAACTTCTACAGGAATCTTCTGATAAAACTTATTAAACCTCTTGGTGAAATCTACCAATGATTCATCAGTTTGTTTCTTAAAAGCCCCAAATTTTGTGAGATAATACAAATAATCTTTTCTTTCCCCCCATTTTTTTGTAAACACTTGTTCCAAGTATTATATTCCTGTTATTGAATTGGGTGGAAAATTTTTGAACCACTTCCTAGCTTCACCATCTAAACTTTGCACAAAAAGTCTAGACCAAACATCGTCATGCTCAACATTTTGGTTATCAGCATAATTGTAGAAGGCAACTAGGTGTTATTCAACAGACACTCCTTCTCCCTCTCCTGTGTAATTAGGAAAATATTTCATGTAATCCCCTTGTGGAAGAGGATGCAAAGGTTGAGGAAGCACAAGTGGTGCATATCTTGCAACAACAATTTGTTGCATCCTTGTAGAAACAGGATGAGCCATGAATTTTTGAGGTACAAATGGTAAGCTTGCTGACACTGAAGTTTGACTGCTGGAAATTTCAGCTTGTGGAGCAGAAAATAAGCGATTTTCAAAGAGATGGACAACAGAAGGTTTTATCTCAATTTTTCAAGAGAATAAGTGTCAGATGTTGATTCTTGCAATATTGGGGCGGTTTCAAGCCTATTTTACTGGGCTAAAAAGTCAGAAAGACTAAAAGTAAAATTTTTAGGAGGGTCACCTCCTTTTTGGTGAGAAAAAGATGAGCCAACAACTAGGTTTTCAGATAGAAGAAAATACTCTTGATGTGGACTAAAAGAAGACTGATATTTTGGGTGAGTTTGGAGAAATCTCGAAATTGTTTTTATGTCTTCCTTAGTTAATATAGCTCTATCTAGAAAGGGCACAATTTCCAGCACATGTTCTAATTCCCATTATGTCAGTTCAAAAGTTTATGATTTATGGTTTTCTTCATTGATACCTAAAGCTTCTTCTTTCACTAGAGTATTATTTGTTTCTGATATACTAAGTGATATCTGAGAGATATTTTCAATTGAGCCTAAACTAGCATCATCTATTTTTCCTTCAACAGAAATAGTTTCAACTTGAAATTTTTCAGGAGATTGCTTTGAAACTGAAATTTCTTTAGGTTTTAAAGCAGATGATGGTACCTTTTCTTTTGGAATGTATTTTTCACATAGCTTTTTCATTGAATGAGGTGCAACTTCAGCTGATTTTTATTTCCCTCTAGCATCCTTTATTATCTTCTCTTGATCGGAAACTAGGATCACAGGAGGTGATCTCTGACTTCTTCTTCTAATAGGTGGTCTTGAAACCCCTCGTCCTCTTTGTGGATTTCCCAGGTGAGCTTTTACAATTATAATCAGTGACTAGTTTTTTATTTACCTTTAAAAACCAGTACTAAGCATTCATGCAATAATTTCGGGAGAATACAAAAATTCCGAATCTCCGTCTCCCGGAAGACGCCCCAAAATATGTTAGCGCTGGAATCAGCACTTGGATTGTGAAAAGTGCTTGACTAGACACTTCTTAAGCTTGGGGCTATTTGTGATTTGGATTGGATAGTGGAAAGTGACTGAATCTTACATCTGCTGAAAATGTTTCAAATATATAACTATCTCAAACACATATGATGGTATTAAGGCTTGATATGCTAACAAGAGTAATTGGTAATCTGAGGTTAGGAAGACATGCAGATGGACAGTGGGTCTATCACATAGAAATCCATTGTTTGGACATAAAAATAACATAGAGTTTACACTGATAGTATATCAATGAAAGAAATATCCTAGAAGTCTTACAATAATATCATTGCACACTTTAAAATTATCTGCCACAAGGAATGCTCACATTTAATTTACCACACATATTTCATCAAGAATGCTTGCAAATAAATACTAACAATATTTGATAATTATGTATAATTATAACATGATACTGATAAAAACATGTAAGAGAGATCACACTACAATCTGGAATTGAAGAATCCAAGTATGGAGACACAAGAGATAAGGGAAAACAATACACATAACTAATTGTCATATGTCCTCAAGAGTACTGTTGATATATTACATATATGAAAATGTCTAACACAATAGGCTCAAAAGGATACAATCATCGAACCCCTCTGTCTTCGTATTACAACATATTTATACAAAATTAAGAACTCTGTATAGGACTCTCCCCAAAAAGTAGAACTCTGTTTTAGGAATTTATTACAATTCTCCACATAAGGTAGAGTTCATCTAAAAACATTAAAGGAAAAACTGAAACTAGAAACGAGATGAACAGTAGCATCATGGAGCTAAATTGGCTGAATAAATGTGGTTGAGTGCCCTCGTAGCTCATCAAAAATGTTTCCCAAAAAAGGGTGGAATTCAACAACTGAAAGAAGTACCTGTGAACACCTGTTTGGATATCTACTTAAATATAGGAATGATTAACCACCCTGAAGTTTATCTGACACCTGGAAACATCCACCATAACATAAATCTCCTCCACTTTACCTATTTTGATGTCATCAATGTGATAATAAACCAAAAAGCATCTTCTTTCCATCATATACTAATATTCGAAAATAATAGCTACCCCTCCTAAACAAAGTAGCTATATCTGAAAATATAAAAAATAAACCCAAAAATGAAAATCTTCTTCAAAGGCCATGTTTCTTCATCCTTCAAAGGTCCAAAATAGAGGCAAAAATTCTAATAGCCTCAACTTTGGTCACTCTCTTATCTGACCTTTTCCTCTATGTTTGACTCTTTGGCTGAGTCTTTTTCTTCTTGGTTTTATCTTCTGGACTATCATCAACATTTATAATCTCATCTCTCAATGCAGGGTTAGCAATTAGCTTGCTGGTTAATCTGAGTTTGTTTTTAGGCCTGGTATGAGGTCTTTGGATGTAGGGATTTGGGATATACTTATGCCTTTTTCCTCCATGTATGAATCTGCTAGATTCTCCCTCTTCAAACTTTGATTTTGTATACTCAGTGTCATTGTTATCTTCATAAGAGGAGTATGAATGTATCAAAGTCTTCTTCCTCTTCTTGACTGAAGAGCCAATGTAGGAGAAGAGTTGAGCTAAAGTAGGCTCTTCCTCTGTAACAACCTCTGACATTTTATTTTTTCCTTTCTTAAGAGATAGCAAAACCTGTGAGAGAGTAGATTTTATGAATGAAGTATCACTTCTTGGTTGAGTCTCCTGAGTTTTTTTAGAAACATGGCTTGATCTCTTTGCTCCAGGGTTGACTTCCTCTGGAGGAAAAATAGGATTAGAAGTTATAAATTCAGGGTTGAATTCCTCTATAAGTTCTTCTATCATGATGAGCCTTTTCCAAGGTTTGCCTCTTTAAGAGGAAGTTGTCTCCTCCTTACCCTTTAACATGGTATTTTTATGAGACATGGTATCTTTCTGCTTCAATTTATTTTTATATTGCTCCATGAATGACCTTAAGGTCTGAGGTTTTTTGGGTGAACTTTTGGTTGGTGAACTGTTGATATGGGCTTCATTAGCTGGTTGTGATGTCGGCATAGATATAGGATCTCTAGCCTTCTTAGTCGAGCTTCTAGTTTGCCTTATAACTAACATGGAAGGGGGATCAACTTGCAATAAATTTGATGAATGAATAGGGTTAGGCTACTGATTTTCTGAGTCTCTTAGTTTTCTAAGTCTCCCTACCCTCCTTCTAGAATAGGTAGTGTTAAACCCTTTCTCTGTTATGAACTTCTCCCAAGTAGTCCTCTTCCTTTTCAAATGATAAGATATCAATATCTTAATCAGACCTCTATGGTATAGGTTATGTAATGAGTAACCTGGGGTCTTATGTAATCTCTGAGACATTGACAACAAATATCTATGGATAAAAAAGGGTAATTTCATTGGTCTAGCACTTGAAATGTGGACTAAGAACCTCATTTGATACTTATGAATAGTCCCTTCACAAGTTATGTAGCATTGGATAGTAGGGATAACATGTTTCCATTCGGGTTTGAATTAAGATATGTGTATGGTAGGAGTCCACCCAATTTTCTCATGTTTAGGCTTTAAAAAACATTTGCAGCAACTTTAAGAATATTTTAATTATTTTTGTGCCAATAATCACCTGTTGCAGAAGTCTGAGTTGCTTTGGAAATAATGTTTTCCGTGATGCTGAAGGTTTGAGATCCAATCTTAACTTTCTCGCCATCAAAGGTCTCTGCAAAGGCTTGAACAACGACTGTTAAGCAGGTAAATCCTCTCTGCGGACAGAGACGATCCCTCTAGCCCTAGAGTGGGTCTAGAAACAAAGGGATATGCTAGAGTGTTGCTTCCTAGCTATTGAATGAACAAAGGAAACGGTAGATCGACCTACTTGGAGTCCAATTCTATCATTTTTGTTGTTGTAGTGATGGCCTCTGGCTTCTACCTTGGAAAATCACAATCCTTCCATCGTTATGCTCGGATAGCTGCACATAGAACAAGAAACAAGAACACCATACTACATAATGGTTTCACTCATAACTACTAGCCAGTCAAAGAGGGCTAAGCATGTTGCATTAAGAATTTAACATAATACAAAATGGGAACCAAACAATAGTCATGTATATAAATGAATAGAAGGAAGAGTTACAACCAATGCTTTGTTGTCGCAGTCTCCTCCAGCGGGGTTCAGCCGAAGCGCATCTCAGATTCTTGTCATGGAATTCAGACGTGATGAAGGCATGGACTCAAGCTCTCTCAAAATTCATGGACTCAAGCTTCCCCAACGTAAATCCTTCTTATTCTATCTCCTCTAGTAATTCAGCTATAATATGTTTAATTCTCCAAGTTTAGCTAACTTGTTCTAAGAGAGATAGTTTCTTTTATAGAGGAAAAGGAGGAGGTTAGGATCCCTACAAAGGTGGGAGGGAGGCCTATCCTTTAGGGCGTTCCCATAAGAAGTGGGAACCATAAACCTCAAGGAGGAAGTTTGTGGTTTTTCAGTTCAACTACTCCCAATGACTCATCCTCGAGGTGGTTGGAGTGGAATCTCCGCCTCTATTTTTAAAAAACATTCCATAAACAGCTTGGCACGGGTGTCTAACTGGCACAGAGCACCAACTAGCATGGGCCTAGTGTTAATTTTCCCAATCGACGTGGGGGGTGTAACTGGCTACTCGTGCCAAGGCAAAGCAAGAGTTTTTACAGCTCTACTCAGGGAATTGTCAACAGAAGGAATATTGCTCTCATGTAAAGGGATGCGATGATGGCATTTGCAAGGCTTGACACTTCTTATTGGTCACAGAAACGACCCTCCAATCTGTGAGTTGGGGATTACAGGGACAGTGACAAAATGTTGTGTAACAGATGCCCCCTAAAGCATGAGGTCTAAGAGAGGGGGAGGGGCGAAATTATTTATGAGAACGCGTTCGAACCAAACACCGTTGTTAGAAAACTTGCAATTACAAATACAACTGATATCTCTAGTACATGAATATGTGGCATGGGCGCAACCATCCATAATAGAGTACATAAAAACTAAGATCCAAGGTATGGACGCATCCATCTGGTAGTAAGGATCAAAAAATAGACTTAGGTATGGTCACAACCATCCAATCAAGAAATTCATGCAATAAGTCATGATAATCCACAAAAATCCGTAGCCTGGATTTTATCGAACAAAACCCAGGGTCAATAGAAGGAAGAGTTACAACCAATGCTTGGACGTCGCAGTCTCCTCCAGCGGGGTTCAGCCGAAGCGCGTCTCAGATGCTCGTTAGGGAATTCAGATGGGATGAAGGCATGGACTCAAGCTCTCTCAGAAGTCATGGACTCAAGCTTTCTCAATGTAATTCCTTCTTATTCTATCTCCTCTAGTAATTCAGCTATAATATGTTTAATTCTCCAAGTTCAAATAGCTTATTCTAAGAGAGATAGTTTCTTTTATAGAGGAAAAGGTGGAGTTTAGGATCCCTAAAAATGTGGGAGGGAGGCCTATCCTTTAGGGAGTTCCCATAAGAGGTGGAAACCATAAACCTAAAGGAGGGAGTCCGTGTTTTTTCAGTTCAACCACTCCCAATGACTCATCCTCAAGGTGGTTGGAGTGGAATCTTCACTTCTATTTTTAAAAAACATTCCATAAACAGCTTGGCGTGGGTGTCTAGCTGGCACAGAGCGCCAACTTGCACGGGCCCAGTGTTAATTTTCCCAATCACTGCGGGGGTGTAACTGGCTACTCACACCAAGGAAAAACAAGGGTTTTTACAGCTCTGCTTAGGGAATTATCAACAGAAGGAATATTGTGCTCATGTAAAGGGATGCAATCATGGTCTTTGCAAGGCATGAAATTTCTTATTGGTCACAAAAACAACCCTCTAATGTATGAGTTGGGGATTGCAGGGATAGTGACAAAATGTTGTTTAACAACGACCACATTCTCACCAGAGAATTTCTTTAAAAAATTATACTAACCAGCTGCCTTGAACTCATATTTAGGTCGAATATCCACAAAGCAGGTGTTTGCTGGCTCTAACCTATTTACCTTGCCTCCTTTGCCCATATTTCACTTGCTAGCCCTAACCTCCAAAACAACTATAAAAATGAAGATTATCCTTCAAACCTTACTTATTGACTTAATGGCACCTGTTTACTTTAACCTTCGACAAAGTTGTGAAACAAGGGCTAATTTACCAAGAAACCCTACCTGCTGGCAACTGTAACGAATGATTTGAAACGAAAAATGAAGATCTGTCAATGCAGTTGTCACGGAAGCAAATGAAAATGGGTGATACATGCCATATGACTTGGTAAACAAGAATGATATGAATCACAGTAATAGTTTAAAACTAATGCCACTTACTTCACCAACTCTATCACTTATTTCCATTATTGCTACTCGTACTTATGCTCGTGACACCTATTCCTTTTCGTACGTAGAAATATAGTTGCATAACCTTGGCATAAAATGATCACCTTTTAATTCATCTCTCAAATGAAAAATGAATACTCTTTGGATATGCAACACCTTATACTTCAACATTTTCTTAATGTTCATATAGCAATGCTATCTTCAGTTAAATAATATTTCCTCTGCTCCTTTGTATAAATTTGCAGGAAATTACTACCCTCCTGAAAAAGACTACTTCCCGGCAGAACCATAACTTTTGAAAATGATAATTGTCTTTCATGGAAAGAACAACTAATGTTTTGTGTTATTCTTGACTGGACTCATGAACTTAACACTCTGCTTCCCACCTTGGAAATAAATGATGGTGGAAGACCTATGACTTCAACCATTAAAGAAGTTAAAAGACCTATTTCTAAGTGACTCTACCCTATCAACTTTGTAATAGAAACAGAGTATTAGACTTAGAACTCCTTTGAAATTTTATTACAAAGTAACAAATACTTGTACAATTTAATCCTCTAAAGTTCTTCACCATGAGTTAGGGGACGGAAGAGGATCAAAGATAGAACTTTTCAATGACGACCAGACAAATGTTTTAGTGCTAACAC
Organism: Pinus albicaulis; assembly: GCA_034641835.2. NCBI lineage: Eukaryota > Viridiplantae > Streptophyta > Pinopsida > Pinales > Pinaceae > Pinus > Pinus albicaulis. The sequence continues at coordinate 1,834,941,056 of CM076575.1, read as the reverse complement.
CTACCATGTAGGATATCCATTGAAAATAATAGGTGATGTTAATAATAATCGGGCATGCACTTTTCATTTTTAAGAACTTCAGCTGAAAAGGTTGAAACTAACTGCTCCAATGGAAATATCTCGAAAAATTAGGCTGGTTAAAAAAAGGGCTCTGAAAACGGATTTTGGATGAAGAATTTATGCACTTTTTAAGAAAATTTGTAGTAAATGTTGAATAGTCACGTGATAGGTTGAAAGTTGATGATGAAGTTGTACTTAAAAAAAAATGCCCCTCCCTTTTCCAAATTTATAAGCTCACTTTTAAAAAAAGACTACTTTATGTGACCCACTTTTACAAATAAGTGAGAGTCACTTTTACAATGTTACTTTTACATGTGTTTTTTAAATAGAACCATTATATATATATATATAATAAAAAAACTGTTGAAAATGCAACAAGATGATGGAGCTTAGTGAAATGAAGTCGCCTTCACTAAGTGGGCCTGCAGGCTATTTTTGGTGCAAAGTCTATTTTTAGACATTGGGCGGTTTCTATTTTTAGACTGCCGGGATAAAAATAGAACAGTCAAATATTATTAACCCTTAATAATATTTAGACTATAAACATTATCTTTTCCTCTTGGAGCACTTCAGTTTGATGCTTGGATGTGGCACATGCAGCTGACAGAAGGAAATACGCTTTTCCTATGGGTTAGCTGAGCTATTGCATGGTTGACTTCAGTTAGAACTCATGTGGCAGAGTTTGGTGGAGTTGATGAGACAGTTGGTGGAGTTGTGTTCGGTTTAACTTAGTTGCACTAGTTGTATTTAGTCTAATTGATAAATACACTAGTGATGAGTGGTGTGAATTAATTATTAATTAATTCACTAATTATTAACTCATAAATCAACTAAAGAATACATCAGTTGACTGCAGTGCATGGACAGTTCAGTGGAGACCAGTGTTAGAGGTGGGTGAAAGGGTGAGTCTACTATCAGTTATGACTATAGCTGTGCATGAGATTTGCACACACATTGATTGATATTTCCAATGAGAATTGCACAGTACAAGCCAATGGGATTTGAACTTGGATCTCACAATTAACCATCTTGGATTACGCGATGACGGACTTGTGGAGAATTTGAACTTTGTGACACTAGTTCATCTTCCGTGCTAGTTTTGTGTGTAGCATTGAGATAGTGCTGAGAAGTACAGCGAGCTTTGTATTATGTATTGTTACATTTTCTCTATCATTATAATATACGGATAGTTGGGGTTTTTAGATATTAGCTTTCCCCATTACATACTGTGTTGATATGTGTGCTTGATTATGTTTTTATGTGCGCATGCGACTACTTCTATTTCCGCATATTGATGATCAATTGTAGAAGAGGTTATGTATTATGCATGAAGCTTAAATAGTGTGTAATCAGGATAATCTCGGTGAATAATTCAGCTATTATTCAATTTTCTACATGGTATCAGAGCGAGAATTGATCATCGGATCTATTACAGTGATTACAATTTATTTTGGTAGACAAAGTCTGTAAGCGGGCCAGGTAGCCTCTGGCCATCCTTTCATTGAAAGGTGATATATCCAGTAAATGCCCCTACAGTCGATCTCTATGCTAGAAATAATTTTTTCTCACAGATCGGAAGTGGTTGAGTTTTGAGCTGGTGGAATTCGAATTTACGTGATGTTGTTTTCTTGGTTCCAGAGTTGAAATGTCTTTCAACGGATTGCGACTGGAATACGCCCCTGAGGGCAGTTCGAATTATTTTGCATGGAAGGACCGGATGGAGGCGGTATTAGATGATAACGGGCTAAAGGAGTTCATAGATGCTGAGATCCCAAAGCCTACTGATGTTGCTCAAGTTGAAGCTTGGCAAAAGAAGATGGCCAAATGTCGAAGGATTCTATTGCAGGGCATGAAGGATCACATTGTATCCAGCTTGCATGGAAAGGCTTCTCCATACTTGATGTGGAAATCGTTGACAGATCTATTCCAAAGCAAGAGCAACTAGAGGAAGTTGGCGCTCAAGGATAAACTCAGAAACATTAAGATGGAGAAAGGCGACAGTATCGCCAAATACCTCACGAAGTTCACCCAATGTAGGGATGAGCTGGGAAGTGTGGGGGTGATTGTCAATGAGGAGGACTTGGTGGACCTGGATCTCCTTGGTCTTCTGAAGAGTTTGCATTCCTATTAGGACTCTGTCAATGGTCGGGAGAAATTGCCGGGATGGGAGCGACTTTGGTCGGATCTCATGCAAGAGGAGATAAGGCGGACTACCAGGGATGGACCTTCATCAAAGGCATCTGATGAAGAAAATTGTGCTTTGGCTACCAAAGAAAAGAAGGGGAAGAGCAAGAAAGCTTCTCATTCTGGTGCGAAAGGCAAGAAGCAAGACATGTCCAAGGTGAAGTGCTTTCACTGTCACCAGCACGGACATTATGCCACAAATTGTCCACAGAAGAAGAAAAATAAACGGATGGCTGGATGCAGCGGGAGAGGCCTTAGCCTCACAATTTGAGCTGGATTTTTCACTGATCACATGCTTGGTCTCAAGTGTGATGGGATCAGTATGGTTCTTGGACAGTGGTGCGTCTTTTCACATGACTGGAGATCGGGATTTGTTTTCAGATCTGGATAAGAAAGATCTTGGAGTGCACATCGAGATGGGCGATGATGGTAGATACAGTGCGACCGGTATTGGTACCATTTCCTTTGAGAGGGAGTCTGGTAAACCCTTCGTATTGAAGGAAGTGATGCATGTTCCAGGATTGAAGAAGAATCTTATCTTTGTGGCGATGTTAGAAGACAAGGGATATGATGTTGTCTTTAGCAAGGGAAAGGCTTTCCTACACAGTAAGGAAACTGGTGAGACCCGGAGGATAGGGGTTCGAGTTAAGAACCTTTATCAATTGCAGGTAGATGCCTGCATAGCAATGGCTGGCAAGGAGGAAGGAGTGGTGAGCCGGGATGATGGCGAGCTGTGGCACCGGAGATTGGGCCACCTTCACCATGGAGCTTTGAAGATACTGCAGCAGATTTCTACTGGGCTTCCTAAGGGCACTCTTGCGCAGTCAGATCAATGCAAAGGGTGTACCTTGGGAAAATTTGTGAAAGCCACCTTTCACAAGAAGGATAGTCACGCCATGATGATCCTTGAGAGAATCCACACAGACGTGTGTGGACCTTTCTCAGTAGCTTTGACAGCAAAGCACAAGTATTATGTGATCTTTGTTGATGATTTTTCTCGGAAGTGCTGGATTTTCTTCATGCAGAAGAAGAGCGAGACATACTCAAAGTTCTGTGAGTTCAAGGCGCTGGTTGAGAAGGAATTGGGGAAGCATGTGAAGGCTCTTAGGAGTGACAATGGTGGTGAATTCATCTACGCACAACGTTCAAGGACTTTTGCAGCGCAGAAGGAATTCGGAGAGAGCTCATTGCACCTCATAACCCACAGTAGAACGGGGTTGCTGAGCAGAAGAACAGACCGATCGTGGGTGTTGCACGGGCGATGTTGCATGATCGGGGCCTTCCCATACACTTGTGGGCTGAGGCATGCAACATTGCGATTTATGTGCAAAACTGTTGTCTTCATAGAGTACTTAGCATGAGTACACCCGAAGAGGCATTTTCTGGTAAGAAGCTTGATATTTCTCATTTGAACATTTTTGGCTCACCTGTTTACATTCATGTGATGAAGGATGCTAGGAAGAAGCTGGAGCCGACCGTAGAGGTTGGGATATTTTGGGGTATGATCGCCCCACAACTATCGTGTGTATTTTCCAGACAGTCGCAAGACTGTTGTGCGACGGGATATCAAATTTCAGGAGGAGAAAGCCATGAAGTGTTCGCTTGAGAGGGAGCTACACTTGCATGCAGAGGAGGAGCTATTAGTTCCTAAGGATGAGCCTCAGGATGTGGATCAGCCACAAGAGGAGGTTCATGGAGTGGAAGAAACCACTCATGCAGTGCCAACCATCGGAGGGCGGAAGCGCACTACAAAAATTTGAACGGCCCCGGCTCAAGATGCAGAGAAGGTTGTAGGAGCACCTACATCACAGCGTAGACAGAGACAGTCACCTGATCGGTATACTGGATACATGGCTCTTATGAGCAAGTGTATCATGACAAAGCCATCCTCTTTCGAGGAAGGTGTGGAGGATCCCGCATGGGTAGATGCCACGGTGGAAGGGTATGATTCGATTGTCAGAAACATTGCATGGGAGACTGTCCTAAGGCCGGAAGGGAAATCAGTGGTAGGTTCAAGATGGATCTACAAAGTGAAGCAAGAAGCTGATGGGAGTGTGGAGAAGTAAAAGGCAAGATTTGTTGCCCGAGGCTTCTCACAGATAGAGGGGATTGATTATGAGGAAACCTTTGCACCTGTCGCAAGGTATTCTTCCATACGTATGATCCTAGCTCTCTTAGTGCAGATGGGGTGGCACATTCATTAGATGGATGTGAAGACTACATTCCTGAACCGAGTGATTGAGGATGAGGTGTACATAGAGCAGCCCGAAGGTTTCGAGATCTTCAACAGTGAGTCGCATGTGTGCAGGCTTAAGAGAGCGCTGTATGGGTTGAAACAAACACCTCGTGCTTGGTACACATGGATAACGGTTATTTCACCTTGACTTGGATTCTCCAAGAGTGAGGCGGATCCTAACCTATACCAGATTGTGGTGGAGAGTAAGTTGCTGATCATTGTACTTTATGTAATTGATTTGATTTTGACGAGTGATGAAATTTTGATACACTCATGCAAGGCTGATCTTGCAAAGGAGTTTGTGATGGACTTGGGCCTCCTTCATTATTTCCTGGGATTGGAAATTTGGCAGCGCAGTGGTGGACTATTTGTTTCTCAGGGTAAGTATGCTCGGGAGATACTGGAGAAGTTCAACATACCCGATATACCCGATATATGCTATGCTATTAACCAACTTTCATAAGCTATGGTTAAGCCTACCAAGCTCTTCTGGAAGGCAGGCAAGCATGTATTGCGTTATCTTAGAGGCACATCGAGATATGGCTTGTGGTACAGATAGGAGGCTGGGGTGAAGCTATGTGGCTTCACGAATGCAGATTGGGCAGGGAGCCCAACGAATAGAAAGAGTACATCTGGAGGGATCTTTAGTATCAGGTCGACAACAGTTTCTTGGTACAGCAGGAAGCAGAGATCCGTGGCACTCAGTTCAGCAGAGGCTGAGTATATGGCAGCAAGCTTGGCTACATGCGAGTCCATATGGATGAGGAAGATCCTGGTTGGGTTGTTTGGGTCACACTTGGAGCCGACTGTGATTTATTGTGATAACCAGACTTGCATTAAACTCTCAGCTAATCCATTATTTCATGATAGATCCAAACACATCGACATTAGGTACCATCATATCAGAGATTGTGTGCAGCGGAAAATCATGTTACTTTCATACATTCCCACGGAGGATCGGGATGCTGACATCTTGACGAAGGCGCTCACCAGGAGCAAATTCGAATACCACAGAGGCAGGATAGGGGTTGCAGATAATCCATATCTTGTTGAGAGGGAGTTTTGAAAATGCAACAAGATGATGGAGCTTAGTGAAATGAAGTCGCCTTCACTAAGTGGGCCCATGAAGCTATTTTGGCGCAAGTCTATTTTTAGACATTGGGCGGTTTCTATTTTTAGACTGCCGGGCTAAAAATAGAACAGTCCAATATTATTAACCCTTAATAATATTTAGACTATAAACATTATCTTATCCTCTTGGAGCACTTCAGTTTGATGCTTGGATGTGGCACATGCAGCTGATAGAAGGAATTACGCTTTTCCTAAGGGTTAGTTGAGCTATTGCATGGTTGACTTCGGTTAGAACTCATGTGGCAGAGTTTGGTGGAGTTGATGAGACAGTTGGTGGAGTTGTGTTCGGTTTAACTTAGTTGAACTAGTTGTATTTAGTCTAACTGACAAATACACTAGTGATGAGTGGTGTGAATTAATTATTAATTTATTCACTAATTATTAACTCATAAATCAACTAAAGAACACATCAGTTAACTGCAATGCATGGACAGTTCAGTGGAGACCAGTGTTAGAGGTGGGTGAAAGGGTGAGTCTACTATCAGTTGTGACTATGGTTGTGCATGAGATTTGCACACACATTGATTGAGATTGCCAATGAGGATTGCGCAGTTGAAGCTAGTGGGATTCGAACTTGGATCTCATCATTATTCATCTTGGATTTCACAGTAGAGGCAGGCAGACTTGTGGAGGAGATTTGAACCTGTGACTTGTTCATCTTCCGTGCTAGTTTGTGTGTAGCATGTGAGATAGTGCTGAGAGCTATGAGAGCTTTGTGCTATGTATTGTTACATGTTCTCTATCATTATAATATACAGATAGTTTGGGGTTTTCAACTGTATGCTTTCCCCATTACATATTGTGTTGATATGTGTGCTTGATTATGTTTTAATGTGCGCATGTGACTGCTTCTATTTCCGCATATTGATGATCAATTGTAGAAGAGGTTATGTATTATGCATGAAGCTTAAATAGTGTGTAATTAGGATAATCTCGGTGAATAATTCAGCTATTATTCAAATTTCTACAAAAACTTGCTAAAAAACTTTTTTAAGAAAAAATAACTTGACAAATAGAATTGAATCCAAGACCTCTATTCTCATAAAGTAACTTTACACCAAGTGAGCTACTAAAATAATTTTGTAAATGTTTGAAAGGAGGAAGGTTTTTTTTTTTTTTGGGAGGGGAAGGGGGGGGGGGGGGTTGAGTGTCTTTTTCCTGCAAGAAAAAATCGTGCAAACAAAAAAAAAAAATACAAGCTTTACGGCAAAGCATTAGATTTCTGGTTAGTTCGTCCGACAACTATATATTTTTCTCGCTATTTCGGATTTCCCGAGATCGCACAAAGTCGCGGGGAAAGAGAATACATGGCAGAAAAATCTTGTCTTTTGTTTCTGGTTTGCTAGATCGCACACAACACAGAGCAAAGAGCATATACAGAGAAGAGGGTATAAATCTGGTGATAAAAAAATACTATAAACCGAAATAAACAGATAGATAAATAAATATAACTACCAAAAAAAATTTACTTCATACCTTCATATTTAAAATTACATAACGTTGACAATCGGAAACCTTTTCACATGAAAGGAAAGGGGTTCTTCATTGTAACAAAGGCTTTGGACAGAACAAAGCATTTCTCCTGGCCTGAAAGTGGTCAGAAACATTAGATTTGGAAACCGGAAGTCGCATGCAGTCAAATCGGCTTCGGATTTGGATCAGCAACGGATGCATCCCTTTAAACAACTCTGATACCATGTAGGAATTTACAGGGTAAGTTCCTTAGATCATACACCAATGGTCACCAGTCACAAACAGATCATAGATCAGTACACCAGTATTTGATGTGGTTAAGACCCTCTAAGTGGAAAACAGTCCACAGCCTGAGCCAACGTGGCCACTTTAGACAATTTATTAATATAAATAAAGAAAATTTACATAAGCTTATCTCATAAATGGTCATCGGAAAAATGACCCTCCATGCTCTTTAAATAAAGATCATTGACCAATCAGGTGTTAAGCCAGAAATAAAGTGTCGATAATACCGGGGAGAGAATGAACCATTGGATCACTACATATCGTGATCGTCGGATTATAAGTTACAAAAGTACATAGTAAAGAAACACACTTTACCTAACTCTACGCTAGACCAAGTTATACTTAACTATTTCCTATGTGTCGTAATATCCTAACATATTTCACATACTAAATAATATTCTTTTCAAAACATGTTTCAAAGGGAGATATATATTGAAGTCTAGCTTATGACACAACTTTGAAGACCAAGGGAAAAATTTATTCCACATTTAGTGACTGCATGTCTTAAAATTAACATAATCAAACTCTGCCTCCTAGGTTTGTTCATCACCAAGTTTGCGATATCAAAACTAATGATTTTAAAAACTTGTTTCTATTGGATAAACAAAATGAATCTACTTTAAGCTCTAAGTGGAATCACATCAATCTGATATTCAACGAAACAATTACACTACAAATAATGGTTGTTGGTCTAGTAAACAAAATTCACAAGAAGCTCTATCAAACATGGTACTTTTCATCATTTTTAGCATATAATTTTAAAACATTTTAAAATTATATTTATACTAGAGGTATTCATATGAATTCAATTCAACTTGTCTTTAGAATCATTATAATTTCACATAAAAAAAATATTTTGTGAACAAAACACCACTAGGATGTCTAGGTTGGCCACCATTCGCCAAGGGGTAAATAAATGCATTTTCCTTGTATATCATATTTGGACTTGTTTTTCAAGTATTGCTTGTAATTATTTTACATATTTCTTGGAAGAAGAGAGACTGTACACCTCTCTTCATTCATCATTTAATATTGTATTGCAGGAAAATGTTATGTTTTTACAGGTCATAGGACAAAGAACTCCATGGACAAAGAACTTTTCAAAGTTAATTTTTAAAAAATTCATATTTCAGAATATGAATAAAAATTTTCAAGTAAAATCAAAGTGAAAATTCACCTGATGTTGCGTTCATCCAATGAAACTCAAACTCTTGTAGCTTGTCTTTAGTTACTGACCAACAACATCGACCACCCTACAAGATGATCGAGATCGAGGCAAAAGACATCAAGCTAATAATCAGAAAAATAAGTCAAGTTTTGTACCATTTCAAGTCACATCCATTGCCAAAGAAGCCTTTCATAATCCATATTTCTCATGACGTCATTCATTTACCATATTATATGTTAAGTTCCGCAATCATGAATGTTGAAGTCCAGATATATTATCTATCTATCTATCCATTTACTCCTAGATCATGACTTCAACCTATCTTACTTTCATAAGCTTTCCATACTTCTCGACTCCATTACACCCCGCCTCCATCTAGAAAAGAAAAGATAAAAAATAGAAAAAGATAAAATAAAAAATAAAAAGGTTTGGGTGTGAAAATCAAGGTTCTTGGCACAGTACAAACCCGAATTCATAATAGAAAACCAACTTGCTTGGCTAATATGAATTCCATTTTCCTTTTATGTTTTCAATTTTACAGAAGTGTTGTAGAATATATTCTCCAAATTCCAGACTTTGAGACAAGTCTCCAAATAAAAAAGGGGGGAAGATAGAATAAAACAAGAGCATTTGTTTTAAAAAGTTGAAGCAACTCAACATGATAGAACAAATATGTTCATATGGAAGCAACTCAGAATATGAAGAATCTGTGGAAATTGCAAATTTTACTTCAAAGAGACCTGGAAATTCAAGCATTCAATTTGTCAAAAGGGGCCTGAATCATAGCAACGTCACATGAACAACATACAAAAGGACCTGAGAATCAACATAGAATTTTTTTGTCATAATGGACTTATATACAAAGTCCAACATCATAAGGGATTTGTATTCATTCAAATTCATCACCAGAAGGAACCTGCACTCAATCAAGTTCAAGATCGACATCAGAAGGGACATGTATTCATTCAATTTCATCAAGAAACCTATACTAAGACTACATCAACTAAAAGAGCTATTCAATCAAGTAAAGTACTGTAAGTTACAAATTATTTTTAATACCATATGATTTTGAAAGAAATCTTAATTTAGAAGACTAACTAAATCTTAAAAGTGTAAAGAGATAAAAACTCTTCATTCTATATACATTCTTCCATAAAAACTCTTCATTCCGTGTACATCCTCTTTATCATAAAAAACCTTATATACCTCTTTCATAAAATAAAAATCATAAACCCTATGACCATATTCACAGTCTTATATCTTTACCTACAAAACAACCAATCAAACATAGGTTAGTATGGAGAATAAAAGTAAATCATATATATATAAAATAAAAATAAAATAAAAAATTCTCTACTCTATTTATGGATTTGAAATGGTCATTTCAACAAGATTCATCTTAAAATAGCAACAAATGCATCATGCAAGGAAAAATAGTTTGACACAAAGAATTTGAAAAAAAACCATTGAATAAATATGAAATGGAAGAACATAAAAATAAAATGATGAGAATCTGAGGGACCTTAAAAGAACACCATGAAAAAGGAATATACATTAAAGAGAAAAAACAAAATGATGACAAAGATTTAAGGAGGAAAAACAAAATGATGACAAGGATTTAAAGAGAAAGAAATTGCATTCATAAAAGAAATGAGGAAACAATGAATAGGGAAAGTGGATTATATGGATTCCGCATATATGATGGCACATAAACAAACCCAATTGGAAAATATGAAACCTTTGAAAAATCAATTTCAAAATTGATTTGGAAGTTAATGGCGCATTTCAAAATCATTTCAAATGTGGTTGTGCATATAATAAAAAAATGGTGCATAAGGCGACATATGGAAATCAATATCAAAATTGATTTGAGACCTGTACATAATGAGATAATGAGGAAAGATGGTCACTCATAAACGACAAAACAGTTGTACCAACCATGGGTGAAACGCAGAGAGTTAAGCCAAGGATGAAAGGAAATTCAAACGATATTGGTCAAGTGTTCAATTTTTTTGCCCAATGCAGAATATGTTCCCATAACAACTAAAACACCGAAGACATTGATTTCAGAGGTTGATAGCAGCATTTTCACCCCCAGATAAGGGAAGAATTCAACCACATGGAGAGGCAACTGGTTAACACCTTCCTGCAGAGAATTTGATAGAATTTGCACACGATTTAGGTAGGAATGTAAACCCTTTTGAAATGGAAACATAAGAATGAGAAATGCGTAGATTTTATGTTTAAAATCTTGACAAGGATTAAAGGAAAAGTTGAGTTTCAATTATGATAATCCCGCCAGCTAAAAAAACCTAAAAATCTTCGCTCCAAATCCAGGAAATTTCGTAGATTAAGTTGAATAGGAATGGAATCTTTCTTTTTCTTTTCTTTTTTTGTGAAATAGAAGCCTGAGATCTGTACATAATTGTTAATGTGGGTGACCACACTTCAATTTACATTCACATCTGCGTTTAATTATACTGTAGTTCACATTGGCAAGTCAGAGTTTCCAAGTGCGTAGTGACTCCAAAAGACAGCTTTAAAGTTACAGGTGTGTAAAATATACAGTTATTGTTTCATTCCAGAATTATATTTCCAAGATGTGAGTGGTAGCATTATTAAAAAGCAGTGATTGTTGCCTTTCAGAATTCGATTGCCAAGCTGTGAGTGGTAGTGTTATTAAAAAGTAGTGATTGTTGCCTTCCAGAATTCTATTTGCTGATTAGTTAAATTTCTAATTTTGAATTAAAATCGGTGTTTAAATTGCAATTGACAGAGACCTGTAAGTTTTCATTTTCAAAACTCAAATTCCAAGCAAACATTGCATGCAGAGTTTGAATTCAGAGGGGATAGAAAGGGTAATTTTTTTTCATTCCCAAAATTCGTTTTTTAGGAGACAATGTAATTGTTTTCATTCCTAGAATTCATTTTTTGGGAGACAATGTAATTGTTTTCATTTCCAGAAAAAAAAATTTAGGAGACAGTTTTCAAAGTCTGAAGGAACAGAGTAATTCAGAAAATCAATTTTTGAAAAGACATATTGGGTAATTCACTTCAGAAAATCGATTTTTGAAAAGACACACTAGTTTATTCATTCTTAGAAAATCGATTTCAATTTTTAAAAAAAGAAGTCTGGGTAAATTCGGAAAATCGATTTCAATTTTTGAAAAAGGCATTGTGGGAAAATTGATTTTAAGGAAAAGTGGATAGAAATCATTTGTAGAAAAATGACTTCAAGAAAGAAAAGAAAAAGGTAATTCATTTCCAGAAAATCAATTTCAATTATTTTAAAAGAAACAGAGAGGGGTAATGAAAATGAATTTGTTATTTTCAGAATTTATTTTTTTGTGGTATTGATTTTAAGAGTTTAAGGCAAAGAAGGTTAAAATAAACCCTGTAGGTGTTCATAACTCATTTATAAAAAAGAGTAGTGATAAGAAGATTGTTCTCAAAGGAATTTTGATAGAGTATTTTCCAGAAAGGAAATTTTCAAAGCATTAAAATTTCATAGGTGAAATTTTAGAGAGTGTCCAACAAATTTTGGATATAAATTGCAAAGTCTTGGTAAGCAAACACTTGTGCAGTCAAAAATAGAAGGAACCGAACCAACTAGAAGTGGAAGAAGGAGGTAAGGATTCGGGCACCACATCTTCTAGAAAACATTGAATTAAACTACAGTTTTAAAAATTCGAAATTTTTAAGGGGCCACTATTTTCCATTGCTTTTTTTAGAAAGCTAAAATGAAATTTAAAAAATTAAAACATGGATTTTCTTCAGAACAAGCCCAATTAAGCTTATCATGGAAAAGTTTCTCAAATTCATTGTCGTTTGAGATATTTTCTTGGTTCTTTTGACCCTTATTTTATAGATTGCGTGGGTAAAACATTGGCTAAGTTGAAAGTGAACTCCTAGTCATAAAAAGGATTGGCACAAGTTATTTTATAGTGGATTTATGGAAAGAAGAAAACCCCCTCCAAAAGTGAAAGAAGATTTGATGTGTTTGATTGGTGTTTTCTCTGTGACTATGCGACATTGCAATATTGGCACAATGATGCGGGAGCATTAAGGTAGATCCAATATTGTGGCAAGTTGGTCACATGTTGTGGCTTGGGAAGAGAACCAAAAGTCCTAATAATTTGAAGACTTTAGTTTTAAATTATTTTGTTTAAAGTTAATTTGGGCTAACATAGCCATTGTAATATGTAGGTTAAAAGAATAGTTAGGTTAGGATTAGTTAGGCATTTAGTTGAATAAATTGTTCTGAAATTGAATAATAGTTTCTCAACCATGTGGAGATTTTGGGAAAGGTATAAAACAAAACCAAATCCACCATTGTGGGGTTCTGTCTTCCATAGAGAGAAAGAGAGAACGAGAGGGAAATAGGTGTGAAAGAGGGTTGAACAGAGAGTAGGAACAAATGTAAAAACCATCCATCCCAGGGCTTGGTTCTGTGTACTTTCATTTAGAAATTAATTCCAAGTGTTTTGGATTTTGATCAGGCTATCTGTTCTAACCCATTAGTTTTATTCCCTATAAAATTCAAGTATGGTACTTCATTGGTATTTGTCTTATTATATATGCATATTATTTTATGTTAATGAATAGACAGACTAAGCGATTAATGAATAGACAGACTAAGCGAGAAGACAAAGTTTCGGTGAACTTCGTGTAGGCAAAACTATGGCAGAGACCGAGGGAAGACGAGAAGAAGAACAAGCTCAGGAGGGATCCGCGCATTTGCAGACTGGAAAAAGCTCAAGAGAGATAGTGTTGAAATATTCCAAATAAGATAGAAGGAGTAGCATGGAAGAAGCAGTATCACAGAGCGACGATAGCTGGAAGAAGAGAAAATCGACTAAAGGCAGGAATACTTAGAAGAATTCTAAGTGAGGAACCAACGGCAAGCATCAAAGTGCAGAACCAAAGGTTTAAGGTTTGATGGCAGAGATGAGTGCTGGCAGAGGAGGTGAAGCAGATCCGTGAGAAAGTGAATGGATGATCGTGATTAAATTGCAAATCCGAGGGCGAAAGGTGAACGGTTGAGATGATTTCATAATTCAACCAATATAATGGGCGATGAGTTGGCAGAGACAGAGGTGAGGACAGTTGGATCTATAATCATATCAACGGTGGAAGACGATTCGCTATTTCGCAAATCGCAGATGTTAACAGATATCGTTAAGAGATTTTGCAAGTTAAAGTATTTGGTTTGCGATGCGAAGTGGTATAGCGGAGGTATAGCGCGGGCCATCAGATCCAACCGAGATCAAACGGCAGAAATTGAAAGCGCGTAGGGGCGATTTCGCAAAGCGCAAAATTTAAGAGTTAACGTTAAGAACCATCACAATGTAAGTTAAGAGATTTGCGATGCAAAGTGTAGGAAGACACATGGCAGCATGGCGCAACTTCACAAATCGTAGGAAATAGAACTTAACGTTTAAGAGTTATATTGCGGAGTATGTGATCAACGTTGATTGTTGGAGTTGATGTGGGACCCTCCGATAATAAACCCACGTAATTGCATTAGTTGGGTTATTTGTATGGTCTGTGTGTGTTATAATAATCTCGTTTTTAAATTCGCACACGTATGTATGTTACGGAACTCTAAGGTTGACCTCTGTTGTGGGTAAAAGGATTTTTGTGTTGAGTCTTAAAAACTCCATTCTGCAATGTATTCTGATATTTTGTAGTTACGACTGCATCAATTAGTATGAGAGCAACAAGATATGAGAGGCAATGTGAAGGACTTTGAACTAAGGAAAGTTGAGAAATATTTATCATCGATTATAATCGAGTGAAACTTAAGAGATAAGGTTGTGGACTGAAGGCTTATGAAAAAGCATAAAAGCTACAACAGCATGGATGAAGTAGTAGCACAGAAAATAAGGTAAGAATGTTTTGTTTCAGTTTTATTTTGTATTATGGAACTAACAAATAAATGCTCACACACAGAAGAGGAGCATAAGAGTTTAATAGTAGCAGCATGAGTGAAAACATCTCAGCAAGAAGATTACATCCTTCAAGGGTAGTGATGAAGGAAGCTGGCAAGGGTTTCTAGGAGGAAAAAGAAGTGTGTTCAGAACCTAATGTTTTAGTTGAGGTTGAAATATAAGAGGATAGTAGTGTTCTCAAGTGTAGATGAGTTGTGAGGGTGGGCCTAGAAGAAGCATAGAGGAGTTTTCAAGGAGGGTTCTAGATTGAGGACCAGTACTTGCCAAAAGACCAATCATAAAGGAAGTTTGGTGAGGTAAGTTGTAGTAGGAGGAACTGTTACTGTAGGGGCTAGTGCAGCTCATAGAGGGTGGAAGAACTCAAGAAGATGACTATTGAAATTCATAGCAGAGGTTCAGGAGACAACCAAAAAGTGAAGAAGGAAGATGCCAAGACAAATGGCATATGGAAGCAGATGAATGATGAATAATATAAGAGAGAAATAGTTGAGATGAGAACCCATATTGATCTATTGATGGAACTGCTATGAAGGAGTGGTGAATACCAGAGGTGTGGATGATTTACGAGGAATAAATTGAAATGGCATGGGCTGCAAATGAAGAGGGAGCATAGGTTGAATGCTCAAAAAGAATAAGAGTCACCAAGAGATGACTTGGGACTAGAGAGAAGTACTACACTTGTTTCAAAGATAAAATAGGTTTTTTTCAGCTCACAAAGTCGATCAAGATGATTCCAAAGGGGGAAGAATAAGAGATGACCCCTGATGGTTATCTGAAAGGTTCAAAGAGGAGTCACAATCAGGAGAAAGAAATCAGCAGAGATGCCAATAAAAGACTAAGCATGGAAAATCTTGGTGTGGTATCTACAGACAGGTTGGTCGAGTCAGCTTGTATAGATGGATTGTTTGTAATTCCATGATGAACAAAGAGGAGTTCATAAAGGAAAGAAGACTATGGCTATTGATGGTCATAGTAAAGGTTCCAAGGGAGATTATGAAAGATCAAGTAAGAATAAACTTGATAGATAATTAGCTGAGATAAAAGTACAACTAGAAGTGTTGAGAGAATTCATACAAGGGAGTATGGAACACCAAATGTATGATTGGGTTCTATGGAATAAAAGAGGCAAGTGGAGTCAGTTACAGAGCAGGCTAAGATCTGACACAATAATTCAGCTAGAAGAAGAACTAAGAGGAGCTGAGTTACATCATAGGATGTGTGTTGAGGAATAGGTTTACTTATGTGAACTTGAGCAAGGTTCTATTCTTGGTGATACTAGTAATGAAGATGAAGACATGAGACCAGCTGATCGTTTCATGGATCCTTGGAAGGATGGGAACCAGCGGAAAGAGATGATGTTTTAGACAACAAGAGAGGCTATGGATCCTTATGGTTTTGAAACAATTGATTATTGTATGTTTGCAGGTGAAATCGGTAAAGAAAGACTATTTGATGATGTTGTCATAAAGGATGAAGGGGGTGAACATAATCGAAATTTTGTTCAAGAAGAAAATGAGACAGTTGAGTCCCATATACATGCACATGCACAACTAAGTGAAAGAAATGATTTCCAGCCTACTGTGAAATTTAAAAACAAGGAGGACTTGGCTTTTGATGATAGCCAAGCACAGAAAGAGGCGAAAGATGATATCAAGCATTCATATGTTATGCTTGAGAAGGATGAAAAGAAGACTAGTGAAGACTTTCTGAGTCCTGAAAGAGACTTAGAATAGCAAGAGAAATATTTGGTGATTGAGTCATCAAATAAGACCACTGGGTCTTGTGAGTTTAATGTTGAAAATTTGAATGCGTTTACAGGTTATGTAGAAGACAATCTATCTCTTGGAATTGT
Organism: Pinus albicaulis; assembly: GCA_034641835.2. Classification (NCBI taxonomy): domain Eukaryota; kingdom Viridiplantae; phylum Streptophyta; class Pinopsida; order Pinales; family Pinaceae; genus Pinus; species Pinus albicaulis. Next base: position 1,834,924,716 of record CM076575.1, on the reverse strand, counting down.
CTCAAGTAAAGCTGAAGTATATCTAGTAAATCATAATGAAAAAGAAAATTGTTAAGCATGGTATGATGAAGACCAAGTTAAGTTGTTATAGTAGAAGGAATTCGTAAGTTCCTTATTTAATGAAGGGAGTAACTTTAATGGAGATGAAGTAGTAATGCCTCATGAGATGAAACTTGTTCTTGACGAGGACAAAGAGGAATTGGCTTGCTTAAATAGCCAAAGGAAGATTGTTGGATGGACATTTAGGACTGTCATAGAAATCGAGAATTAGAATTTTATAATGGTTAAAGATGAAGAAGCAGTGTCACAACACGGTTGGCTTAGTAACAAGGAAGAATAAATCCATAAAGATGAAAGTGAGGCAATTATGTCTCAAGCTAAATGAAAGTCAGTCCTAGAAGTGGAAAATACTGAATTGACTATTGTTATGAAGGTAAATCCTCTATGCAGACAGAGAAGATCCCTCTAGCCCTAGGGTGGGTATAGAAACAAAAGGACTCACTAAAGTGTTAGATTGACCTACCTGGAATCCAACGCTGTCGTCGTTGCAGAAAGAGTAGTAACCTCTCGCTCCTGTCTCGGCAAACTACAATCCGTTCACTGTTACGCTCAGATACCTTCACTTAGGACAAAGAAAAAGAACAACATACGACATAATGGTTTCACTCATAACTATTATCCATTCAAAGAGGGCTAAACATATCGCATCAAGTAAACATCATAACACAATAGTGGAACCAAACAGTAGTCATGTATATAAATGAATAGAAGGAAGAGAACAACCGATGCTTTGACGTCGCAGTCTCCTCCAACGAGGTTTAGGTGAAGCACGTCTCAAATGTTCGTCAGGGAATTCATACGGGATGAAGGCATGGACTCAAGCTCTCTTAAAAGTCATGGACTCAAGCTTCCTCAACGTAATTCCTTCTTATTCTATCTTCTCTAGTAATTCAACTATAGTATGTCTAATTCTCCAAGTTCAGCTAGCTTGTACTAAGAGAGATAGTTTTTTATAGAGGAAGAGGAGGTTGGGATCCCTACAAAGGTGGGAGGGACTCATATTCTTTAGGAGAGTTCCAAGGGAGGTGGAAACTACTAACTAAAGGAAGGAGTCCGTGGTTGTTTCAGTTCAACCACTCCCAATGACTCATCCTCGAGGTGGTTGGAGTGGAACCTCTGCCTATATTTTTAAAAAACATTCCATAAACATCTTGGCGCGGGTTTCTAACTGGCACATAGCGCCAACTGGTGTGGGATCAGTGTTAAATTTCCCAGTCGGTGCGAGGGTGAAACTGGCTACTCGCGCCAAGGAAAAAATAGGGGTTTTTACAGCTCTGCTCAGGGAATTGTCAACATAAGGAATATTTTTCTCATGTAAAGGGATGCAATGATGGTATTTTCAAAGCATGACACTGCTTATTGGTCATATAAATGACCCTCCAATGTGCGAGTTGGGGATTGCAGGGACAGGGAAAAAATGTTGTGTAACAGATGCTCCCTAAAGCACGAAGTCCGAGGGAGAGGGAGGGGTGAAATGCTTTATGAGAACACGTTCGAACCGAACACCACTGTCGGAAGACCTGCAATTATAAATACAACTGATATCTGTGATACATGAATCATGTGGCATGGGCGCAGCCATCCATAATAGAGTATATAAAAATTGAGATTCGAGGTATGGACGCAGCCATCTAGCAGTAATGATCAATAAATAGACTCAGGTATGGTTGCAGCCATCCAATCAAAAGAGTCATGCAATAAGTCATGATAATCCGCAAAAATCTGCAGCCTAGATTTTATCAGACAAAACCCAGGGTCTTGCACTCCATCTTGAACTGAACAAGTACAGTTTTGAGCATGCAAATATATGAGCTGAAGTCAAACATGCAGGAAAATCGTCTGATTACCAGCCAATGATGAAATCCATTAATAGACGCGAGAGAAACCACCAATAATGATGATGGCCCTCAAGGTACAAAATGTACAATCTACGAAATGTGAACAATGACCTGACGTCGAACACCCGCAGAATCACTCGATCGAAGGCCAATGATGTGAACCTTGCGTCGAATGCGAAAAACCTACCATTGAGGCATGTAGGCTCCAAGGTACCAGAAGGGAGTCTCTAGATCAAATTCCTAGATAATGAGCTGAAATTGACAGGAAGTGACCTGGTTGAAGGAGGGCCATAATGTTTCCCACATCATCGACATGAGACAGAGGAACATGATGAAAGTGAATCACGACCAACAGAGAATCAGAGGAAGGTTGACAACTACAGAGGCAAGACTTCTCTTGAACATATCAGCGACACGACATTGGATTTGGCAGTATTGGACATCAAAGGATCTGAGGTCATGATGATGTGGCAAAGAGCATATGAGAGGTCAAAAGGATTATCCAAACCCATGAAGGCAAAAAATTATGAAATGAGATGTCCCCAACCTGACACGAATGCAGACAATTGTCATGTTCAGGAGCGACATACTGCCAACATTAATAAAACTTGGTTCCATTTTCCCCCACCATTTCTGGCGAGTACCCCAATTATTTTTTTAAAACAAGCTTGAAGGGGATAGCATATGCTTGAAATATAAGTTTGGTTAAAACAAGCTTGAAGGGGATAGCATATGCCTGAAATATAAGTTTGCCCTTAAGAAAAATTCAACCTAGTACATTTTACAAGCCCTAGGAAGGAGGAACTCGAATAACGTCATGGTGACAAAGTCCGATGTCATCAGGGTTTAACAAGTCTAACAGAGGGAGAACTCGACATCTTTTCATGCTTAGAAATTTTGAAAAGAAGGCAGAAAAGAAAACTCCAACATGGCCCTTTTCGTAAATAGTCTCTTAGATCCGAAAATGTAGAAAACAATGTCTGAAATAACCTCTTATTTGCGATAGGCTAAGGTATTCCTTTTTCGTAAATAATCTATCCCAGCCCGAAAAATGGATAAATGTATACTGGGTAGATATTGTTTCACAGCCAATTAATGAGTTCAAAACGACAAGAATCTTGGCAATCTTTTCAATTTTAGAGAGTCAGAAAAGAGCTAAAAGATGACTCCAGTAGTGACTTTTTCGTGCTTTTACTGAGTCCAAAAAAGTATAAAATATAACTCATTACTTCATCACTGTTGCATGAAAAACCTGTTAGTGCACAAGAGACACATGTAAAACCCATTTCTCGAGAATAATACAATAAAATAATTGAAAAAATGTCTTAAAACCTAATTAGGGTTGTGAAAATGTTATAAAATGCCAAAAATGGTAAAAATAATTATTTTTCATTTTTTACCTCTTGTGGAGCAATAGTTACCCATTTTATTGTGCAATCTTGCGGTGAGGATAGTGGCTAATCCAGCAGACAAAACTCAAATCCATCAGTTCCAGTTAAGAGCTGAGATCTCTCCCGTTATTTTAAGTCATTTCTTACTATCTGCAATTTCCAATTTTGAATTCTAGGGGGGGAATGTAAATATTAGGGCACGCCGGTTGGAGCCGATTTTAGGCATAGATTCACGCCAACCGCCCAATTTTTAACACCAGGGTGCGCCCATTAGCGCGACTATTGGGGAAACAGTCATGCCAATGGCACAAACCATTTTTTGTGCAAAATGCTAATCAAATACCCCAATCATTCACAAATTTAAGGTTCAAAAATTGGCTAATACCACTTATATAAATGTGTTTGCAGGCAGAAAGAGGAAAAATGGTCATAGAATGGAAAGAACGGGAACATAGTGAAGAAGACGAGTTGGCCATGGAAAATGAGATTGTCATGGAAGCTCTTAGAAACTGTGGTCTGAAAAAAATTCTTCCTAATGCCATGTCTCCGAGCCCAACCAGAGTTATTACAATATCTGGTCAGCATATGGGACGAAAAGCAAGAGAAGTTCATCCTTCGGGATCAAGAACTTGAGATTGAAACCTCTAACGTCTATTTCATAACAGGATTATCGCGGAGGGGAGAAACACCAATCCTAACCGGCACCTGGCCTTGCATGGAAAACATGAGCATGGTAATAGACAGGGTATGTCCAGGAGCATGGAAAGGATCAGGCAGTGGGAAAGTTGATATCCAAACTATCCCAGATTTGACATTGAGAGTAGTGCTACATACCATCACACGAGCTATGGAGTCACAAGTACCGCACGAAGCAACAAAGACATAGTTGCTTCTTTCTGTAGACTGCTTGGCACCGACCATCTACAACTGGGCAGAGGTCATGACAACAAACATGAAGCACCAGCTAACAAAATGCAAGAATACCAAACTGAAACAATTTGGTTATGGATCTATTCTGGTATCATTCTTCTTGGAACGATTACCCATTTTTCAGCGATAGGAGGTTATAGTCCTGACACCACCAGAAAGAGAACCACGGATGGCCCGATGGGCAGCTCTAATGTGAATGCCAGGGGGCGGTCAACAGATGTCACGAAGACTAAAATTCTTTGATTGGATCCGCCGACAACTGATTGTCATGGAGGAATGACCCTACTCTGGTACAGATTTCACTGATGATCCGAACCTCCCACTCCCGGAGGGAGAGGATTGGGATGAAGATTTGGGTGAGACTCATTTTTAAATTTTTATGAGTATTATGATTTTTTTTTATTTATGCATTTTTTGACATTAAATCCATGTGATTGCAGATGTTGGCCCAGAGAGACCTACCGGCATGTCACCGATAGCGATGTGAATCCCTTGCGATTTCGACCCTCAAGGTGAGGGCGGCGAGGAAGATGAGATAGTGCGCAATCTGGAGGGAATCACACAAGGAGTCCTGGATTATGCACGATTTGACGATATTCCTCGTGCCTACCAGAGACATACCGTAGGGGTGTCTAGACGAATTCATTGCTTATTGAGGCGGCTTGTACGGGAAGTGACATGTTACCATGATCACCATGCTGATTAGACACCTAGGTTTTATCTGCATACTTTTGAGAGACATGATGTCTCAGGATGTAACAGAAACACACATATATTTTTTGAATTTATGATGCACACAGCTGCAAACATGCGATATATATATATATATATATTTTTTTTATTTTTTTTTATTTTTTTTCCTACATGGATCTTTTACATATGGTGGTGCTTTTACAAATTACGCAAATGTATATCTAATACAATGTTAGCCATTGTATCAGTTAATGTGTTCATTCGTCAAGGAATATGTTGATATGTGATGAAATCAAAATGTCTTTCCAACAAGCGAATATGTAAATACAATCTCAGAATGTACGGATTTCTAACTGAATAATGACCATTGAGTTGCAGAACGACAAGCTATGAATCTAGATTTACAAGCAATGCACATATGCTGAGGTTGATTGCCTCGGTTAATAGCTCAATGACAGCGTTATATTCAACGACATTGTTTGTAGTTCGTCCTAGAAAATTACCTTGCAAATCTATCAACTCACCAGCAGGATCATAAATTACCCAGGATGCCGAAGAAAAACTCCTGGTACTGCGAGAAGCACCATCCGTGAAACCGACATAAGGGGTGATAGACATCTACACAATAAGCCAGACCCAATAAGTAGAAAAACGCTCACAAAGCACACCAAATCAAAAACATGTACAAAATTTAAAACAACACCTATGTACACCTATTACGCATGAATGACTCACGCATAATATTTTTTGAGATACAACCCATTTCAAGGTTGTTCAAGAGGATGACCTTCGTATTCAATTAGCTCATAGGCCCCATTCTGCAATACACGTTTAATGATGTAGGGCCCATGCCACATAGGTTGAAATTCACCGGCCCCCAGCTTATCATGAGCTTGGTCATACAGGAGGATGAGATCTCCTTCAACGAAAGAACGAGGGGAAAATGACTGATCAAAATGAGCTTTGACCCGCTTTTTTTGTGCTTCAATAATGAGATAAGCAAAGTGGTGGGTTTCATCTAGCCTTTCTAAATAAAGGAGACGCTCTTCTTCTGGCGAAGTGTTGGCAGTAATTCAACAGCCAACTTAAGCGAAGGTATTTCACATTCAATCGGAAGAGTAGCTTCGAGACCATATACCAACTGGAAAGGAGTGAATCCAGTCGTGTTCTTAGCTGAGGTTCGGTACGCCCAAAGAGCCGAAATTAACATGAGATGCCAATTGGATTTGTGGATCCCATTTGTACGTTGAAGCATTGTGACAAGAACTTTGTTCACAGCTTCAACCTAGTACAACGTTGAGCTGTCGTGATGCAGACCCAACCTAGAATTCAACTCTGCCACCATATAATGCCGAAAATGAAAACCACGATCGGTAACGATGGCTTGAGGGACACCAAACCTAGCAATAATGTGATTGAATATGAACTGAGTAGATGTCTTACCATCGGCGGCAAGTGTAGGCATTGCTTTGGCCCATTTGGTGAAGTAGTCCATGGCTACGATAATATAGGCATGCCCCCTGGCCGAGTGAGGGTTACACGTCATAAAATCGATGCCCCACTTTGCAAAGGGACCAACGGTAATGACAGGATGAAGAGGAACGGATGGTGCACGCATCTTGCGTTGATAAATCTGGAAATCATGGCATTTACGAACCACGACAATGCAGTCTTTGAAAATAGAAGGCAAAAAATAACCAGCACGAAGAATCTTCTGTGCAATAGCATAACTAGACATGTGACTACCACAGGCGCCACTGTGACAATAATTCAGAGCTTTCTCATCTTCCTCGAGATTCAAACATTGTCGGAGTATGGAATCGACTCCAACACGATAGAGAGTATCTCCAACTATACGATAAGGTTGCGACTGATGGCGGATGCGTCGGCAGGCATCCTTTGTAAACTCAGATCTAAAAGATGAAGTATGGAGATAGACGATGATATCACCGTACCAAGGATCAAGGGTGCTAATCACGAAAAGTGAATCGTCTGGAATGGATTCCTCAGTACGAGAAGGTGCGGAGTAGGAAGGGAGAGAATAGAGTAAATCATCAAAGACCAATGATTTCTTAGACTTGGCAACAGTAAATTCCAAATCAAAATCTTAGAGGATAACAATCCACTTTGAGTATTTTCCCCCCGGCAATTGTTGAGACAATATGTAGGTCATGGGGTTGCATTCATAAATTACTGTCACTGTGCGCAAAAGAATATAATGACGAAAACGTTGAACAGCTTGAACCGGAGCCAATGCTAACTTCTCGACATGATCATAACGCGTTTCGGTGTCGAGAAGGTTACGAGATAAGTAATAAATAACATGCTCATGACCGTCATCATCGTCTTGTACCAAAACCATGGCAATCGTGTTGAAAGTGGTAGCTAAATAAAGGGAAAAATCACGATTATAATTTGGAGGGTGGAGGAGAGAAGCATTAACAAGTAATTTTTTCAATGCATCAAAAGATTTTTGAGCGATTTCATCCCAAAAAAAAGGAACGCCCTGCTTCAACAATCGTGTGAATCCTTTATCTACTTCAGCATAGTTAGGTATAAAATGGCATAAAAAATTAGCTTTCCCTTGTAAAATCTGCAACTGATGCAATGAGGAAGGAGAGGGGAGATTGATAATATCCTCAACCTTGAGAGGATCAAGGCAAATTCCGTCTTTGGACACGATAAACCCTAAGAGTCTACTGGAATCAACGCAGAAGACACACTTGTGCTGATTAAGCCGAATGTTATAGTGTCTGCAATGAAGAAAAATTTGACAAAGATGGTCAGGATGATCTCTACGCTTAGCCGAATGATCCAGAAGGTCATCCAAATAAGGTTGAACGATGTGGATAATATCATGAAAGGCATAAGACATCGTGTGCTAAAATGTGGCCCCAGCATTCTTTAAACCAAAAGGAAGCTTCGTATATGCGAAGGTGCCCTAAGGACAGATGAAGGCAGTCTTGTGTTGATCAGTCGGGAGAATCTTGATCTGATTATAATCAGAAAAACCGTCCATAAGAGAAAAAATCTCGCTCCCGGCACAATCGTCAATGATTTGATCGATGAAGGGAGTAGGATAATTATCCTTGGGACAAGCTCGATTGGTATCACGATAATCAACACAAACATGAATAGTGCCATGTTTCTTATCTATAGGAACAATATTAGAGACCCATTCTGTCAACGGAATCGGATAAACGAAACCAACTTTGAGAAGCTTTTCCACTTCGGCCTTAATGGCAGCAGCTTTCCTAGGATGCACCGGACAAAGACGTTGACGAACAGGTTTCGAACTAGGGTAAGTAGGAATCTCATGTACCATGATGCTAGGATCAAATCTGGGCATTTCTTCGCAGGACCATGCAAAGACATCACGGAATTTGCAAAAAAGGCTAGTATAGACTTTTACTTCATCAGAAGAACAAGTGACCCCAATATGGATGTTCTCGACGATTCTCGATTTAACGGAAATGTCAATAGGCATCGTCTGTGTAATGTTACTCAAGTTACCTTCCAAAAAAACTTCATGGATCTAAACCAGCGTTTGAAGCAGAGGAGAAGGAACCTGAGAAGCAAAACACTCAAGACAAGTAGACATGGCCCCGAAACTTGGTAGAAACGAGGAACGATGATGACCATCATCCCACGGTAGTTTCCACAATGGCTTCATCGGAAGGAAACACTTATTTCAAAGGATCAGGTGAATCAAGATCACCAAGCCAAGGGGATTGAGAATAAATGTCAAGAGTCATGCTCGAAGGAGAAAAATCAAAGGACAGAGTGTATGATGCGGTAATGAGTTCACAATAATCAATTTATTTCAGAATCAACGGCATCGAATCTCCGAAAAAATCAATATGTTTAGGAGAAGGGATAACCCATGGGTCATCGGTGCGAGAAATTATATTGACCTGAATAGTATTTGGTGGTGGAAGGGGAAAAACACCCATGAGGACAGGATCCTTGAAAAGGCCTAGCCCGACGCTCTCGTAGGGAGTAGGAATCTATTCACATACAAAACGTTGTTCTCGGAAGAAGAAGTGAAGAAAGAGAATTGATCGACAATAATAATCTTTCATTTGTGTGGAAACATCAAAACACAAAAGAGAGTGGACGGAATGCATAGCATGGCGTGAGTCCAACTACATCTAAGGAGAAGATTGTAATTGAGTTTAGCATCAACGACTTCGACCTCGACATTAACTGTTTTCCCTTTTAAAGTAATCGGTAAACTAGCGAGAACACCAAGAGGTTTATATTCCCTTCCATCAAATGCTTCAAGGGCATTGGGTGAAGAAGTAAGAGCTAGAGAACCAATGGCTTTCCAACAAGTAGATGACATAACACAGGTAGATGCACCCTCGTCCACAACCACCCGGTGAATATTCAATCCATTAATACCAACCTGGACGATGAGCGTAATTTGGTGCGGAAGTCGCAGGATGAAATTCTCTAAATCGAAAGCGAGAAGGCTAGTTTCAGCAGGATCGACCCCACCTATTGCAGATAGCAAAGCCTTCCATTGCGACGAACAACTCTGAAGTACTTCTAACGCAGACATAGCAGATGGCGCCTGAGCCAAATCCTTAACAATATTGTAATGTTGAGCAGCACGAGCATTGGGATTGTAAGAATACTTACAGAGCATGCCTTTGGAAGGTGGTTTTACAATGGATTTAGGGCTAGGTCGCTCAATCTCAAGAGAGCCAGAAGTAGGCGGAGGAGGAGGACCATTAGCGATCTCCTTCCCCTTTGCCTGACACGAACCAGAATAATCTTTCGATCGAGTAGCAATAGAAATGGGTGCAGAACCATTCATCATAAACACCTAAGAGCCAAATGGGGCAAAGGACTGAGGCTGCTCTACCATCTGGGTCTGCTGAGGGAAAGGTTCTTTAAGGACGGTCGGAGCTCCTTGGGTGCCTTTGAGCAATCGATCACTTCAGAACATCGAGGACAGTCTTTGGTGAAGTGCTCTTCATCACAAATCATACAAGGATACTTTGGTTTACGTTGAGAACTATCAACAGAACGAGGTTTCTGAGAATCCTGTTTCGAGGTATTGGCTTTGGCCTTACCTTTACCCTTCTTCTTACCTTTATAAGTGTTATCCATAGCATTAGCTTGAACAGCATTCACTTCTGTGGGTTTGCCAGAATTCGAAGTTGACTAAGAAGCTACATTATTGGAAGAAGTAGACTTCTGCTTCCCAGAGTTGGAGAAAGGAGACTTCTGAGAAGTCTGAGATACGGAACCAATAATACCATCAACGGATGGAGTCGCTGGTAGTTTATAAGTTCTAGGTCGAGGAGCATCAGGAAAGATATCATATAATGTGTCGGATTGAGAGTACACAAGATCAAGGTACTAGGCGTAAGAAATGGCTTGTTCCTCGCTTACACATGCCCCCATAGCTATGTCTTTGCAATATGATTGACAAAGGAGGTGGTGAACCAATGAGTCAGAAATTGATCAAGTATCTCAAATTTGATCATGCGATGACGGTGCCACCACTCATGAATATGATCCAAGATATGAGTAGCTCGGTCTTGTTTCAATGAAGTGAGGAGATGCGTCCCAGTTTCATAGTGGATCGGTAAAAATGTGTAAGGAATGCCATGGCTAAAGAATTGAAATCTTGAAAGACTCCAAGAGACAACTCAATGTACCACTTTGCAGCGGCACCAGTAAGAGTTCGCTGGAAAAGACGGAGACGAATAGAATCACCAACCTAAGAATTAGAATAACACCACAAGTGGTAAGTCATAACATGCGTTTGGGGGTCTTCACCAGGTTTACCCTCAAATTTGGGACAATCACCAGGAATCTTGGTTGGAACCAGAGGCCAATATGGGTTATGAAGAATAGGATCATTTTTTAACTTTGACACTTCGAGTAATTCCAACATAGCAAGAAACGGTAATTGAGTATTAAAATTCATTGGAGGTCTTTGGTAAGGACATGTGTGTACATTCCACCCAGTCCGAACGCGATTCTGTCCCCATACATTCTGTCCCGAAGGATTCGGATCATAGGGATTATAAGTAGGATAATTCAGTTGATACTGGGGTTGAGGACCAAGATTTTGAGTCGAAGTAGACCACTGAGGCCCTAGCCGAGTAGCATAAGGATTCCGTTGTGGAATGTAAGCATGACTTTGAGGTTGCTGATACACAGGTTTATTTTGAGGGTAAGTAATCTGAGGCGCACTATATATCGGTTAATATGAATCTTGAGGGTAGTAAGCGCCCTGCGGTTGAACAGCTTGACCTTGCGGAGCAGGTTGAGTAGGCTGCTGAGCAGGGTAAACAGGTAAAACCGGCTGCGAAAACGAAGGAATCTACTGATGGGTAGGTTGCAACAGTTGCTGAGCCGGTTGAACCAGTTGTTGAAATCGTATTTGGGGGCCACTAGGTTGACCTTGCGAGAAAGGTTGTCCTGATGGTTGTGATAGTCTAGGCTATCCCTGATGACCAGGTTGACTCGGAGAAGGACCATAGAGTTGTCCTAGTTGCACAATATTTGGGCCATACTGAACGTGTAGCTGTGATTGCAGTGCAACAGGTTGTGCATGTGGTGGATAAACTTGCCCCCCGGGACCAAAAGATGATGCGGGTTGATTCATAGGTTGACCCGAGAGACCAGAGGATTGTCCATGTTGGACCAAAGGTTGGCCTTGTGGACCGTATGGTTGTCTCTGTGGACCAAAAGCAGGGCCCTACTGAGCTAAAGGTTGTCCCTGAGAGGGTTTTCCTTGTAAGCCAGAGGGTTGCACAGGCAAGGTAGGTCCCAAATGAGTAATAGACTTAGAAGGATCATAAACAGCCTAAAAAGGATCAATAGGAGGCAAATAACCTGGATTCCCATACACATCATAATGGTGCGGATATACATATACGAGATTACCATATACATATACGAGATTACCAACAGCATCATAATGGTGGAAATGAGGATCTCTAGGAGTTTGGGACTGCTGAGAACCCTGAGAACTCTGTTTCTGAATAGCTAACATATATTCTTCAAAATTAATACTACGAAGAATCCAAGAGTAGTGGAAACTGAACTAGAAGCCACACAGACCGTTGGTTGAACTGGAACAGATGTAACAGTAACCAACGAACCAGGAGTCAACGGTGATAGCCCTAACGAAGGTAGGACCAAACTCTGAGGAGGAGTTACTGTACTGGATTTCACAATGGAGGCAACACCGGACATAATCTGACTTAAAGACCTATAGCCAGCCGGGAGTGATACCGAAGGTGGAGAATATTGGACAGAGGCATGAGAGAGATCTTCAGGAAAGAGCTGATATTCTCCTGTGGAAATAGGCATTCCTTCACTACCAACAGGACTGCAGGAATCCATATCCGAGTCTACCGTAAGATCTTTGAAAAGACTAAGGGGACTAGGAGGTACCGTAGTAGCAACAAAAGTTGATCCTGATGTAAGAGGAGGAAATTCTCCTTCTTCCCCAAAACCAGGCCAAGCACTTGAAGGAGGCCAATTGAACTCAACCGGCTCGTCAAGCGGAGATCGAGTAGCAAGGGGTTGGATAGACGAAATAATAGGCTGCCAAAACTCAACAGACCTAGTGGACTGAGGGGTTTCAAAAGAAACGTCCAGAAAAGAACCACCACTAGGAGTTAGTGAGGACGACGAAACTGGAAGTTCCACCACTTTGACCGTATATCAGAACACGAAGGAAAAAAGAGAACCAATCGAAGGTTCCAAGATCAAAACTAAGGAAATCAATCAGACCAATTAACAAAACTTCTAAATAGGTGTGTGAACGTAGGTGATTAATTTTATAACACTGAAACCAAAATTTGTTGTTTCATGTTTTAAGAGTCGAGAAACAGGTAAAAGATGACTCTAGTCACTTTCAATTTGAAACGAGCGTGAAAGGACAAGGGCTCGATGATATTTTCCTTGTTTAAAGAGACACGAAAAGATTGAAACGACTATTCAGGTATTCTAAGCAAGAGGGTATATCAGGTTTCCGTGAATTGCCATATACACCTTAGTAATCAAATGAAAGAGAAATGACCAAGGACTTAACGTACGTGCAGGTAGTCTCCCTGAATGTTGTGTTCGGTGTATCACAATTACATTGTGGCAGACTCGGCTTCCTATGGATAAAGGATTGCAACCTAGAGGGGTCTCCCTTTATATACATGATGGTAGGGGGAGCACAAGTACGTACTACCATTGTCTGAAGCCAAAAGGCGAGCGACAGCTACTAGGTTTTAAGACGTCAAAACACGTCTCTAACCTAGACCACTAGAAATTTTTAGTTAGGTTTCAATGTTGCCTTAGATTCATTAAATGAATTTTACAATTGACCTTGGATTATGTTTCAATTTTAAGGCCCTATCAAATTTTGCAAGTTAAAGTTTTTGGTTTGCGATGCAAAGTGGTATAGCACAGGTATAGTGCGGATCGTCAGATCCAGCCAAGATCAAACGATGAAAATTGAAAGCGTGTCGAGGAAATTTTGCAAAGCGCAAAATTTAAGAGTTAATGTTAAGAACCATCGCAAGGTAAGTTATGGAGTGCAGGAAGACACATGGCAGCACGGCGCAACTTCACAAATCACAAGAAATAAAACTTAATGTTTAAGAGTTATATTGCAGAGTATGTGATCATCGTTGATTGGTTAGAATTGTTGTGGGACCCTCTAGTAAGAAACCCACATAATTGCATTATTTGGGTTATTTGTATGGTATGTGTGTGTTATAATAATCTCGTTGTTGAATTCACATGCTTATGTATGTTACGGAACTCTAAGGTTGACCTCTGTTGTGGGTAAAAGGATTTTTGTGTTGAGTCTTAAAAACTCCATTTCGCAGTGTATTATGATATTTTGCGGCTACGGTTGCATCACACAAGAAGATGTTGAGGGTACGTGAAGAATATAACTTATTTGTTGAAAATGAGAAATTCAGAGTTACAAGTTTCGAAACCATGAAGGTACCCTGCATATAAATAAAATCATCATTGATTATGAAAATAACCATATTGATAATTTCATATTAATTCTATGTGATTTTGGGCACTGGAAGAATCTACACACTCTTGTTGATCGCCAAGGATTTCATCATGTATAAATTGTGCCTATAGTTTTCATCACATGGTCATAGTTAATACTGATTGTTGGAATTCCATAGTACAATGTAAAGAATTTCAAAGCTAATTGTTACTATCATTTATAAACGATGAGAATTTAAGTATGAGAAACAAAAGGTGAAAACAAAGATTTATAAAAGAGCAGAAAAAGGACATGAGGGCATTGACATCCTTTTGTAGGAATCTCAGTAGGAAGCTTCAACATCAGGGGCTAGAGTCACAAGTACATTAACAGGGCAGTCATCATATAGAGGCAAAAGGTCAAAGAGATAGAGGCAAGCATGAGGACATGCTTGAGACTAAGCGAGGGGGAGATGTTGGCTCTCCATTTTTGGTCTTTTTCCACTTACATTTTCCATATATCCATCATCCTTTTCTATCATATCGTGGTCATTTTCCCACATTTTTTCCTCTTATTACACTTTAAAGGTAAAAATAGTTATGTCTTTTAAATTTTAGAGTTTTTAGTAAAAATTTGGTATTAAAAAATTTTTTGACCAGACCAGAATTTGTTGAAAATGGCAACAAGAAACAGTGAAGGAGGCCTCCTGAAACATCTTTCCTGATCCTAGTTGGAAAGTGATCACCAAAACTAGGTGGGGGCCACATAGGTGATTTTTGTCGCAAAGTCTATTTTTAGACTATGTCTATTTTTAGACATGTCGATCATATTATATGAGTTGCAGGATGCTATTTGTGGATGGTTGGTCAAGTTGGAAAAATATATGGACTTCTATTTTTAGACATATTGGGCAGAATCTATTTTTAGATTGCAAGTCTAAAAATAGATATGTCGAATATTATTAGCTCTTAATAATATTTGGACTCTAAACATTATCTTATTCTCTTGGAGCACTTCAGTTAAGTGCACAGATGTGGCACAACAGTTGACAGAAGGAATTATTCTATTCCTAAGGGTTTAGTGGAGCTATTGCATGGAGACTTCAGTTAGAACTCAGGTGACAGAGTTTGGTGGAATTGATTGAGGAAGTTAGTGGAGTTGTATTCAGTTTAACTCAGTTAAACATAGTTGAGCTAGTTGTATCTAGTCTAACTGATTGATACACTAGTGAGAGTGGTGTGAATTAATTATTAATTAATTCACTAATTGTTAACTCATAAATCAACTAAAGAATACATCAGTTAACTTCAGTGCATGGACAGTTTCAGTGGAGACCGATACAGACCAGTGAAAACGATTTCAACTATCGGTTGTGACTATACTATTGCTATTTGCAACACACAGATGGGTGGAGTAACCCATGAGGATTGCGTAGTTCAGGCTGGGTGGTTTATCTAGATAAAGAGGCCATCCCATAGCTTGAAAACGCAATTCAGGTTAGCTATCAAGTGGCTAAAGGTTGGAGCATGAGTTTTGCTAGATCTAGCTTGATAATGTGTAGCAAGGGAGGTAGTGCATGAGAGATTGCAAAGAGCTTTGTACTATGATTGTTACATGATCTCCATGACATGTATAATATACGGATAGTTGGGGGGGTTTTCAGCTTTAAGCTTTCCCATTAAATACTGTGTTCATATGTGTGATTGTTTGTGGTTTTAATGTATGCATGCAATTGATTTTATTTCCACATGTGATGATCAATGGTAGAAGAGATTACGTATTATGCATAAAGCTAAAATAGTGTGTGATCAGGAGAATCTCGGTGAATAATATCTCAGTTATTCAAATTTATACATGGTATCAGAGCGATATTGATCATTGGAGCAATTGCAAAACATTGAAGCGGTTGAGTTTTAGGATAAACTCAAGAAACATAAAGATGGAGAAAGCCGGAAATATACATGCATATTGTATATAGATTTTCTACATGGAATGAGAGAGGGAATTTTTGGGTGCGCGAGTTTGCAAAGAATATCTGAAATTTTTGGTGAAATTTTTTCAGAAAAAAATAACATATTTGGATTCCTTGTGAAAAAATACCCAAATTGAAAAAAAAAATCGGTCGAATCGGAGCTCGGATGAGGGAGATATCATCGATTTAAAATCAACTCTTTTGTTAGAAAATTTTTGCAACGGCGGGACAATTGCAATGTGCGTGAGCCAAGAATCTACATGCAATGAGGTACAAGATGCATGCAAAGCTTTGAGGAGCAAGGTAGAGGTTAGTGACTTGGTGGTTGATAGGGATCCTCTCAACATGCAGTGTGAGAAGCAGTCTCAGAAGGTTGTGGAGCAGCCACAACTGGAGATGGAGAAGAATCTTTATAGATTTGAAGTAGATGGGATTTCTACGGAGCTTCCTACTGTTGGGAAGCGGAAGGAAGACATGCAACTGAATCTTGAGAGGGAGCAAGTGTTGCATGCAGGCGAGAAAGACATGCAATTGAAGCTTGAGAGGGAGCGGGTTTTGCATGCAGGCGATAGTGAACCTCAGGATGTGGAGCAGCCACAAGAGGATCATGGAGTGGAAGAAACCACTCATGCGGATAAATTTCATGCCAGACGGGCGAGGAGGTGCATGCGGCTATACCCACCGGGTGGGTGGGGCGACATGCATGATTAATCCCATGAGGGAGATTTGGGCGATTCATGAGATGGTGTGGATCTCGTGGGTTGAACACTGGCTACGAGGTGCCCACGGCGCGGCGGTGGCAAGATCAGTTGGAGTGATGCAGGCAGATCAAAGTGACAGTGTCGGATACTGGAGCGCGGATCAGAGTTGACAGCAAGTGCAAGAGTGCATGGGTGCAAGAGTTCAACAACACAGTGGTTCCTGATGACATGTGCAGTTGGCCAAGCAGAAGTTGAAGAATTTGATGATAGATGCTAGATGCATCAAGACTGATTGAGTTTTTTGGAGCCTATTCAGTTTCAAAGGAGTTGCAGAGCATATGCATGGAGTTGCATGGCGCTTGTGAAGGTTGCGGGGCGAATGCATGGAGTTGCATGTCGCATGCAATGACAGTCCTTTCTTGTTGAGAGGGAGTGTTGAAAATGGAAACAAGAAACAGTGAAGGAGGCCTCCTGAAACATCTTTCTTGATCCTAGTTGGAAAGTGATCACCTAAACAGACATGGGGCCACATAGGTGATTTTTGTCATAAAGTCTATTTTTAGACTATGTCTATTTTAGACATATAGACATATTCTATGAGTTGCAGGATGCTATTTGTGGATGGTTGGTCAAGTTGGAAAAAATAGATGGAATTCTATTTTTAGACATATTGGGTGGAATCTATTTTTATATTTCCAGTCTAAAAATAGATATGTCGAATATTATTAGCTCTTAACAATATTTGGACTATAAACATTATCTTATTCTCTAGGAGCACTTCAGTTAAGTGCATAGATGTGGAACAGGAGCTGACATAAGGAATTACGCTATTCCTGAGGGTTAAGTGGAGCTATTGCATGGATACTTCAGTTAGAACTCATGTGAGAGAGTTTGGTGGAGTTGATTGAGGAAGTTAATGGAGTTGTGTTCGGTTTAACTAATCTAAACATAGTTGAGCTATTTGTATCTAGTTTAACTGATTGATACAATTAGTGAGAGTGGTGTGAATTAATTATTAATTAATTCACTAATTATAAACTCATAAATCAACTAAAGAATACATCAGTTAACTTTAGTGCATGGACAGTTTCAGTGGAGACCAGTGCAGAAATAGGTGAAAGAGCAGATTAACTATCGGTTGTGACTATACTATTGCTATTTGCAACACACAGATGGGTGGAGTAACCCATGAGGATTACACAATTCAGGCTGGGTGGTTTATCTATATAAAGAGGCCATCCCATAGCTTGAAAACAATTTAGGTTGGCTATCAAGTGGCTAAAGGTTGGAGCATGAGTTTTGCTAGATCTAGCTTGATAGTGTGTAGCAAGGGAGGTAGTGCATGAGAGCTTGCAAAGAGCTTTGTACTATGATTGTTACATGCTCTCCATGACATGTATAATATACAGATAGTTGGGGGTTTTCAGCTTTAAGCTTTCCCATGAAATCTTGTGTTCATATGTGTGAATTTTTATGGCTTTAATGTGTGCATGCAATTGATTTTATTTCCGCATGTGATGATCAATGGTAGAAGAGATTCTGTATTATGCATGAAGCTAAAATAGTGTGTGATCAGGAGAATCTCGGTGGATAACATATCAGTTATTCAAATTTCTACAGAATTTCCCGTAATGGCTCATTTGAAGTCGTATGTGTAGGACACCTAGGTGGAAGCTCAAGCTATATTCGAGAAGCTAGGAAGCAAGGATTAAAAAAATCCTATTGGTTCGCTCCAAATCTATTGAATACGCCCGGTCAACACTGGTCAAACCTGACGAGTCATTCAGAAAAGCCCCTAAATGAAGGGAAGATTTATGATTTCATGGGATTCATCCTTTTTTTTGTAACAAACAAAAAATTTCGACCTCATGAGATGGAGTATGGATATTGATAGTTTTTGCAACTTTTTAGCTTATATTGTTATGATTTTAGCCTATTTAAACAAGACATTCATAATTAGAGAGAGGAGAAAAACTTGAGACTTTGATATTATTATTTTCTGAAGATAATTGAAGACATAATTTATAATTTTCTTGTGCATATGAGTTGAATGGATTGTTGTAACTGAGTTTTTTTAAAGGTGTACCAGGCAAGGTTGGAGGGCCCCCACACTGAGCTAAGTGCACTTTGTTCTAGAGTAATGTTCATAATTGTGCATATGCTAGTTTTTATTCTTTGTGGTTATCATATTTATTTGTTGTAGATACTTGTATATATTTTCATTATCAATTCATGTTATGGCCATGTTTTTGTTATGTGAAGGTTGATTTCTTTTCAGTAGCTAGTTGTTATATGAAAGGACAACCAGGACCCTTAGAAAAGAGCCTCTTCTCCATGAGCTAGGACTGAACTGAAAAGAAGATTTACTTTCTTATATGCTTTCCTAGATTAGGCCATGTTTTGTTATGTGAAGATTGATTTCCTTTCAGTGGCTAGTTTGTATGTGAAAGGACAACCAAGACTCTTAGAAAAGAGCCTCTTCTCTATGAGCTAGATTGAATTGAAAAAAGATTTACTTTCTTATATGCTTTCCTAGATTAAATATATGTGCTTTCATAGTTACACTCTTTCTTGCTTTCTTAGATGTTTGGCAATGTTATTATAGAAAGATTGTGGAAGGACAAATCAAGACTCGTAGAAAAGAGCCTCTTCTCTATCTTCTAAACTTAACTAATCTCATTGTCCAATCATTTTTATGCTTTCATAAAATAGATCTAAATATTTTCTTTTCCAAAATTATTTATATTTGTAATATGCATTTCCATTATTTTCATCCAAACAACTACTTCCTACACTAGTTTAATCTAAGATTCCATATACTTTGGTTTGCTTCTAAGTTTACCAACCCAGATTGATAAATAAATAGATGTTCTAATTCACCTCCATAAATTATACCAACACACATCCTCCTATGTCAAGAATTATTTTATTATATTTTGCATGCATGCATTCTTGGAGGACAAATTTCATGTGGATTTTTTCACATTGACTTGGTTCTCATTTCTAGTTTTAGTTATATGCCATCTTAGAGACTTTTAATGTAACTTCACTACAATTTTTGGATTAAGTTAAGTTTCCCCTTGAAAGGATTTTGTCCACATGATGGGACATTCAACCATGGATTAAAGAGAATTACTCCAATAATTTACTATTTGCTTGACTTGTGATAGAGTTAGTTATAAGGATAATGATTTTTTTATTGTATGAGAGAAGAAGCTCACTTTATTAAAAATGAGCTCTCTCTCCATTGTAATGGATCTTGGGATTTTGGGATTAAGTAGCTCTCCCCTTGGGCATCATTTTTATTTCATGCTTGGTTCCTAATGTAAACTTTTAGGTGTTAATTTTATGTGAGGTTTTCTTTTATGTAATTGTCTTTTCATGTGTTGATTGTCATTGTGTCGAGAGTCACTCTACAACCCATTATGTAGGAGATATCGTAGTGAAGTATTACATGAAATTTTTTCGTGAAACATTAGATCAAAAAATAATACTATTAAAACATAATGTCAGCTCAATTAAAAAATAATAATAAAAATAAGAAGTCTTTTTTTGTAAATTTCTTCAATGTATATATTACATTAGAATCTCTCCATATCATCAGATGGCCTGGAAGATCATGAGTGTCCACCAGGATAAACAAAGACACAACAGAAACTACCTTTTGCAAAATTTTGCGAAATGGTACTACCCTATTTCACGATACGAGGGTTGTGGACTAAAACATCGTGAACCAATATCCTCTAAATTCCTTAGATACCTAACTAAGTCATGTTGGATGTGTATTATATTATTTCCATGCATCATGGGGTCCAATAATAGTTGGGAAGACCCAAGGATGGGGGGTAGACCCAAAGATTGTGGGCGGACCCAGAGATGGTGGGAAGACCTACCCATGGTTTTGTACATGGTTTTTGGGCACGATGGTCTTTTCCCATGATATTTGTAGATATGGTCAAGGGAAATGTGGTTATGTTATAATATAGGGCTAGTGAACTGTGGTGTATGAATGCTTTGACATGTATATATATGTATTGTAACATTGAAAGAAACGTAATGAAAAATAAATCTGGTATTCCCAGTTTTGGGATCCAGGGGAAAATATCTTTGTATTTGTTTTATGTTCTTGCCATCGTATATTTTTTTGTTTTAAGAATTTTCTTGCAGGTAATTTTTGTATAAGGTTAAAACCTAAATTTGAAATCAAATTTGTTTAAAATTCAAGGGGAATCGATAATTCCACTAGTGATGGAATTTAAAGCTTTGGCATTAGCAATGTAGGCTCTTATTTCATCTTGATCAGTTGGAAGACTAGCGGGAGCTTTGTACCCATCCAAAACAGAGTGCCATACTTTAGGAACAAGAGACATTAGATAGTAGGACATCCTATTTTTCAAAAAACTAAAGTTTGTTCCATCAAAGATAGGCAGTTTCCCTATTGCTTCCATGTTCTTCATTGTGCCTAAGAATTCTTCTTCCAGCTATTAAGCTGATAATGAAGAAGTTGGCTCTGATGCCAATTGTTGGAAATACTGAGAGGGGGGTGAATCAGCATTTCTTTCCAATTGTTAATTAATGTCAGTTAGATTCTTCACAATTAAAGACAGAGAGGTGTATAATGATAATATCAAGGATTAATAAGAATTTAAATTTCCTTTCTAATAATAGTATACAATAGATAAGTGAGGGCACCAACCCTTTTAATGAAACAGGCACCAACCTGTTGCCAAGCACCGACTTGGACTTTGATGAGGCTCCGACCTCTAGGGCTTTGACCCTATCTGCTCAAGGCACCAACCTTGTGTTTAGGAGATCCTACTCCAAGGACACCAATCCTTCTTTGCTTGGTTTAATAGAGAATGTGAATAGTGCTTACTTGAATGTTCTTGAAAAATTCATCACTGTATTCTTTCTTCCAAAATTCTTCACTGACTTCACTGTCCAATGTCTTCACTTGTCCAAAACTCCAAATGTTCCATTGTCCAAAGCCTTCAAATTTTGACTTGTATTAGTCTCCAACTATCATCGTTTCAGGCTTTCAATGTTAATTGCTTACTAGCATCAACCCTTCCACAATTGTATTACTAATCTTCCACAGATCCTTCAAGACCTTATCCAGGCCAAAGTCTTGTAGTTGGTCCGAAGCTGCAATAGGTGAGGATATTGTAGCTTGGTCTGAGGCCTCAACTCCACAGTCCTAGATTTAGATTAGTAGCCCAGTCCGAATATATCTCTGTCCTTCAACAATTACACTTCTTATCACATTCAAGGAAATAGGTCACAGATCTCAGGTTTATCGAGATGAGATACACAGTTCTGAGCCCTTAT
The DNA here is from genome assembly GCA_034641835.2 of Pinus albicaulis. NCBI lineage: Eukaryota > Viridiplantae > Streptophyta > Pinopsida > Pinales > Pinaceae > Pinus > Pinus albicaulis. Next base: position 1,834,902,829 of record CM076575.1, on the reverse strand, counting down.
ATATACACACACACTACTGTTCGAGCTAGTTCCGAACTGCTATAAGTATTTTCCACACCAAAAATCCTTCAACAACACCATTGTATGCACCACTGTCGAGCTGGTGTAGGTATTTTCTACGCCACAAATCCTTCAAAAAAACACCACTGTATATACCACTGTCTGAGCTAGATCTAAGCTATCCAAGGATGTTCAAATTTTATTGCTTTCCAACGGTGAGGGTCTGTCACAGATTTATCCGAGCTTCAATTCAGTGATGAGCCTTGAAGAGGGATCTGAGACAGCTACAAGTCCAAGTTGTATAGATGATCAATTCATAATTTTAACCCAGGAAAATATTTCTTAAAAGAATCCTCCTCGGTGCTTCTAATTTCACGAATTGTGAACTTTTTATATCTCTGCAATCTCTTCTGTATTAACTCTAAATTGCTTAACCGAAATTAATGTCTAGAAATGAAGGTTTGACGTTGTATTTATACGATTTTGACTTTAAAATGAAGGGACGCGTCTTTTTGGAGGTACGCCAACATGAAGGACAAGGATAGGTCGGCTCATTGCTAAAGTTAATTTTTCTTGATTTAAAAATTGATATCTCATCAACCGCTTGGATTTTCCGGTCAAGTGAGAGCTCGTTAGAAAGATAAAATTATGCTCTAAAAGGTAGTGTAGGTGTCATAGTGAAATTCTACCTTCAACGTAGCAAAATTTATTCTTCTTTATAATTGTCCTTGAATATTTATGTGCAGAAAGTGAAATTATACCTCCAAGGTCATCTTCATTGTTAGGCTTATCCATCATAGGGTCATAGTCTGGCTTCTCCTTCATCAACCTGTTGCCATCAATGACAACTTGGATTAACACGCAGGTGCCTCTTCACAAAAGGTCATGTCTCATCAGACATGGCCTGTCAACCCAATTACTAATTAACTAATTAATCATTATTTATATTATTTTATTCATTACATTGCCTTCCTCCTCAAAAATATTTGTCCTCAAAGCTTATTGGTGAAAGGCCTCGATTTCGTTTGCTGCTACGAATTTCCTCTCGTCTCAGGGCAATCATCCTTGACGATACAAGTCGATATGATCCTCTAAGTGACAAACAAAATTTTCGCACTAAGAAGGGATCAGACCATCCGAGATCAATCTTCTATGGAAGCTTGCGATGACTAGCAATTTGTGACGACTGGTAATCACATGAGTGGACTGCACCAACATTAGTATTCTTTAGAATATCAGCTTGTTGATTCTATTTTGAACACATAGCTTGGTTGAGCTGTCTGCTCCCATGATTTGGATGTCGATAGGGAACTTTTTTGGTTTGAATTCTTTAATTTTCTTCTGGCGAGGACGTTATTGAGTTGGTTATAGAACCTTCACTTATAATGTTCCTCTTCTGAACTACAACATCTAAGTTTGCATCTTATGCAACTTTCTTGTATGTTTCTTGAGTTGTGACATTTACTGGATTAATGTTCATTTTTTCTTCAACTTGAACTTCTACATTTGAAAGTTTCGATGATTCTTTTTCGACAAGTTGTTGCACCTTGTTTTGTAATGACTTCTTGTCTTTATTTTTCTTCTTAATTTGCGTTAGTAAATTTTCATTGTGGTCCTTGAAGCGAGCAACTTCTTCATTCTTGTTAGTGGTGATTTTGTCAATTTCCTTTTGCATATTTTGGATCACCTTTTTACCTTCTTGAAAAACTATTTTTGAAATATCTAACATGTCTTCCGGTGCTACTGAATTCAAGTTCACTGTGACATATTGTAGTGTTATTTTTTCCTTTTTGTAAGAAAATGTCACAAACTTCTTTTTCATATTAAGGATGAATGACCCTAGTTATTCCATTCATAGCGAACCTAGAACTATATCACTATTGTTACAAAATAACTTTTTAACAGTGAATTGTGATACAAAGGAATACTCCCCAATACTTAGGTGTAAATTCTCTATGTCGTATTGTTTGTCATTTTTCGTGAAATGAATTTGTTTCAGTTATATTTGATTCAGGGATCACTAATTGGTTAGCACATTCAGTACTAACATAATTATTCTTTTGATTAAGATCGATAGATATGAGAACTTCCTTTCCCGCAAGTGACCCTTTTATTTAAATTAACGCATAGACACACATACTATAATTTTTAGGAAATATTCCATACTAGTTTCCATTTCACTTCGCTGATAATTTCATCCAAAATACTTTAACTGCGGGGTTTATATATATAAAAAAAATTTGGAATATGATATTGTATTCCCCTTTTTATATATCAATACTTTTTGAATATTTATTTATTTAAATAATCCCTTTCTAAAATATTACTCCCTTTTTTCTTTTCTTTTTCTTTTTCTTTTTAAATAGCCCTTCTAAACTTAATATCCTACTTTTGTGATGAGTTTTTGACTATGTAAATTCTTTTTTATTTATTTATTTATTTTTATAATTTTTATTCTTCACGAAAGGTCATGTCTCATTATACATGGCCTTTCAACCTAATTACTAATTAACTAACTAATCATTATTTATATTATTTTATTCAGTACAAGGTATGATGGAAATGTAGAAAAGAAGGACACTGCAAAAAGGATTGTAGATCTAAAACTCCTATGGAAGGAAATGGATATGACGATTCTCCTTATGCAGAGGTGAAAACCACCTCAGATGAAGGTGGGGATGTGTACTTGGATTCTTCTTCAAGTACACATGTAGATCATGAGGCATGGTTGATTGACTCAAGTGCATCCTTTCACTTCACTCCCTATAGGGAGTGGTTTTGTGAGTACGAGAAATATGATGGTGGTGTTGTCTTCCTAGGGGATACCAGGAAGTCTAGAATCATAGGATATGGAAAATTCAAGTTGAATTTTCAAGGTGGAAGGATTAGAACACTTCATGGTGTTTTGCACATTTCTACACTGGCCAAAAATCTGATTTTTGTAAGCAAGATGGATGATGCAGGTGTAAAAATAGTGTTTGAAAAAGATACCCGTAAGATGGTTCAGGGAGCACTAGTATTTATGCGTGGAGTTCAGATTGGAACTCTGTACAAGCTTCTGGGTAGCATTATTATTTATGGGTGCAACAATTTTGTGGTTCCTGAAGGTGGAGCAAAAAATATAATGGTCTCTGGAGAAAATACTATGTTATGGAATCAAATATTGGGACACGTTGGAAAGAAGGGTCTTCGAATATTACATGGTAATGGTATGGTAGAAGGTATGTCTAATTTATCTTTAGATTTTGATTTTTTGAACATTGTGTATATGGGAAGCATAATCGGGTGAGCTTCCCCTAAAGTGATAAGAGGGCGAAAGGGATATTAGAACTTGTGCACAGTGGTATTTGGACCTATGTCAGTTCCATCACTGGGTAAATTTGTGTACAATGTCTCATTTATAGATGACTTCTCGAGAAATATATGGATATATTTCCTCAGGAAGAAATCTAGAGTCTTTAATAAGTTTAGAGAATTTAAGGCTCTAGTGGAAAATCACATAGAGAAGAAGATCAAGGTGTTGAGGAAAGATAATGGTGGGGAGTTCTGCAAGAAGGAATTTGAACAGTTCTATAAGAAGTGTGATATACAATGAAAAAATACTACTCCATACACACCTTAGCAAAATGGAGTTCCAAAAAGAATGAACAAGACGTTGATGGAAAAGGCAAGAAGCATGCTCAGTGGCGCTCAATTAGGGCAAGAATTCTAGGCAGAGGCAGTGGATATTGCATGTTATATGTTTAATAGATCACCTTCATCAACGTTGGAGGATAAGAATCCATATGAGTTGTGGACTGGTAAGAAACCCTCTCTTTCACATATGAGGGTATTTTTTTGTGATGCATATGTCCATGTTCCAAAGGAGAAAAGAACCAAGGTGGATATTAAATATGAAAGGTGCATATTTATTAGGTATAAGGGTGGTTTAAGAGGTTACAAGCTTTGGAACCCATAAACAAGGAAGGTTTTGTACAACCAAGATATGGTGTTTAGTGAGGTGAAATATCTTATTAAACACGAATTCCTACCAAAGGAACCCGCGAAAAAATACTACTCCATACACACCTTAGCAAAATGGAGTTCCAAAAAGAATGAACAAGACGTTGATGGAAAAGGCAAGAAGCATGCTCAGTGGCGCTCAATTAGGGCAAGAATTCTAGGCAGAGGCAGTGGATATTGCATGTTATATGTTTAATAGATCACCTTCATCAACGTTGGAGGATAAGAATCCATATGAGTTGTGGACTGGTAAGAAACCCTCTCTTTCACATATGAGGGTATTTTTTTGTGATGCATATGTCCATGTTCCAAAGGAGAAAAGAACCAAGGTGGATATTAAATATGAAAGGTGCATATTTATTAGGTATAAGGATGGTTTAAGAGGTTACAAGCTTTGGAACCCATAAACAAGGAAGGTTTTGTACAACCAAGATATGGTGTTTAGTGAGGTGAAATATCTTATTAAACACGAATTCCTACCAAAGGAACCCGCGAAGATAAAGTTTGAACTACATGAGGAAGAATATGACTCTACAGTAGAACAAGAATCAACAGAGGAAGAGTCGCACACTCCAGTTTTGAGAAGATCAGTTCTAGAGAGAAGGAAACCAGAGAGGTATAGTCCATCTATTTTTTTGTTCAAAATTTTCTTTATCTATTACTGATTACTATCCCAAAAATATCAAGGAGGCAGTGGATTCATAATATGGAAAACTCTGGAAGGAGGCCATGGTTGATGAAATGGCATCTTTGAAAAAAATGAGGCTTGGGATTTGGTGGAGTTGTCAGCTAGAAGGGAACCCATTGGTAGAAAATGGGTGTTCAAGAAGAATATGAATGTAGAAGGCAAGGTGGAGAAATACAAATCTCAGTCGGCAGAAAAAGTTTATTCCCAGGTGCCGAGAATTGATTTTGGTGATATTTTTTCTCTTATTACCAAGTTAGCTTTCGTTAGATTAATTTTATAGGTTGTTTTTCATTTTGATTTTTTGATAGAACATATAGATGTGAAGACAAAATTTATTCATGAGGATAAAGAAGAAGATATCTACATGAAGCAACTAGAAGGATTTGCAGTGAAGGCAATAAAGAACTGGTATGCAGATTAAAAAAGTCTTTGTACGGGTTAAAGAAGTCACCGAGGATATGGTATCAAAAATTTGATACATATGTACGGGGACTTGGCTTCACAAGGAGAAAAGTGTATCACTATTTTTTTATTGAATTAATTGGTTATTATGTTATTTATTTGGTCTTGTATGTGGATGATATGTTGCTTATTAGAAATGAAAAATAAATTATCCACAATTTGAAGACCCAGTTGTCCTCTAAATTCGACATGAAGGATCTTGGTGTTGCAAACTATAATTTGGGCAAGGAAATTAAACGAGATTGGGAAAAGAGGAAGCTCTAATTAAACTAGAGGAAGTATGTTGAGACAATATTGCAGAGGTTTAATATGTAGGATAGCAAACCGGCGAAGGTTCATATTCCTGTAGGTGTAAATTTATTTTCCAAATAGTGTCCCAGGAGATAGGAAAAGGAAGAGGACATGTCCCGTGTTCCATATGCGAGTGTAGTTGGTAGCTTGAAGTATGCAATGGTCTATACCATACCATGCATTTCACATGCAGTCGGAGTACTGAGAAGGTTTATGTCAAAACCATGGAAGGAGCATTAGACCACATTGAAGCGGATTTTCGGGTATTTGTGTGGCACTAGTGATTATGGTCTATGCTACCAGGGAATACTAGTATTGGATATAGTTTTGGACATACATGGATTTGTTGATGCAAACTGGGCTGGAGATTTGGATCAGAGAATATCTACAAGTGGGTATGTTTCTAACCTGTTTGGAGTAGAAGTTAGCTGGGTGAGAAAGAGACAGTCTGTAGTGGAACTTTCAACTACAAAGGCTAAATACATGGCAACCACTCATGCAAGCAAGGAATTAGTTTGGTTGTAATTTTTTTTTTTCAAGTATGGGGTTGGTACAATGAGCTATAAAGATAGATTGTAATATCCAAAGTGAAATTTTCTTAGCAAAGAACCATGCTTATCATTCAAAGACAAAGCACATTTATCTTCAACATCACTTTGTGAGGGCCAGGCCATTGTTGAAGATAAAAATGTGTTGCTAGTAAATGTGGAGACTATGAATAATGTTGCAGATGCATTAACAAATTTTGTGAGCACTGAGAAGTTTTCGTGGTGTAGAGAAACAATGGAATTATAGCCCTAAACCAAATAATAATCTCTCTTGTGACCCCCAATGTGGAAAGAAAACAAGTGGGATAATTTTGGATGCATGTTATACTCTTTCCACACATCATGGGTTCGAGGCAACACCCTAGAAAATTTTTGTATTTTATGCGGACCCAAGGATGGGGGGCAGACAAAAATATGGTGGGCGAACCTACCCATGGTTTTTTCAATGGCTTTCACTCATGGTTTTTGGGCATGATGGTTTTTTCCCATGGTATTTGTAGATTTAGTCAAAAGAACTATGTTATGTTCTAATACAGAGTTAGTGTATTGGGGTTTATGAATGCTACGATATATATATATATATATATATATATATATATATATATATTGTAACATTGAAAGTAACATAATGAAAAATCAATCTGGTATTCCCGATTTTGGGGTCTAGAGTAAAATCTCTATGTATATTTGTTGTGTTCTTGCGATTGTATATTTTTTCTGTTTTAAAAATTCGTTTACAGGTTTTCTGTATAAGGTTAAAACTACATGTCATGTAAAAATACAGATTTTTAGTAACATAAGAGATAAGCATTAACCTCTTGAAATATTGAAAAAAAAAACTAATATTACTAAACAAAAAACAAGTTCCTTCCAACATAAAAGACTAGAACATATTGCTTGATGGAATTATTAGTCCAAAATGATTATTGACGAATTATGAGAAGAGTTTGCATGGATAGTGTTCAGAGGTGGAGTGTTGATGACTGATCCTTCCTCATGATGATTATTGGAATTATTCTATGATTCTGAGACCACAAAACATTCCACATGATTCAATCATACCACTATATCACCCAAATTATACATGATGTCCCTAAACATTCTCTTAATCTCCTCCTAACTGCAAAGAGTTTGTAGTTTTCCACCTGCTTGTCGTGAATTACCATGTTGAATAACATTTCCATTTGACGGTGCAAGGTGATAGAGTGAAGGAAATGTAGTCTTCTTCTCGAAAACTTCCCTAGATCGGGAACCCATTTGAGGCTAGTGCCATTGATCTCTGAATTAGAGAAATATTTACGATCCCTGAAGTCCCTGTCTTCTGAGTGTTGAATTTCCTTTTTAACCTCGAGATGAGATGAATAAAAAAAAATCTATCGATTCCCACCCAAAAATATGTTTGTGCCTTGACGAGGATGCCCTAGGTAAACCACGCCTACAGTTGGGTAATCGTTGGCATAGGATAAATTTCTGGTGTTCTCCGTCCTGGGCTACGAATGGGTGAGATAACAGTGGGTGATGGAACCCTTAGTTCTTCTTCTAAATCAACATATTTTTTACTCTCTGAAGACGGTTCTTTTATTGCTTGGCTGAGCCTAGCACTTCTTCATACTGATGGAGGAGGGATTTGAATTTTTTTCCCTGTTCTTACATGTTTTGGGCTCCTCTATTTTCTTGGATGTATTTCCTTCTTTTGTGATGTATTTCTCCCTTCTAACACTTTGTTTCTTAATATTTCCTAAAATTTCTACAATGGGAACCTCATCTTTTGACTGTTTTTGTGGTGGTTGTTGTACATTTTCAACAGGGTTTTCAATTTTTCTTTTTCTCCCTCTTTTTGTTTTGCAACTATTGGGCTTCTCTTGGTCTCCCTCTTTGAAATGATTCCTAATTAGGAAGTTATCCCAATTATCTCCTAGAATTTCAAGGTGAAACTCTATGAGAATTTTAATAAAACCATGGTGATACATAGTGTTCTCTATAAATTGGATTCTCCTTTGAATATTCCCTGACATATTTCTTAAACTATTCAACAAGAATTATGAAATATTTAACTCATTTCCTTCGATAAAATTCATTAAAATTCGAACATGATAAAAGAACATGCACCCAAATCTCCCTTCACAAGTGACAAATTTTTGAATTACTAGTAGCAAATTTCTCCATTTACCTTTAAGTGTTGTGCTTAGAATTCCTTTCTTAAAAATGGTGGTGTCCATACCTGGATTTTTCAGGAAACTTTTCCATTCTTCACCTTCAATTCCTTTTCTCTTAACCCATCTCTCTCCATTTCTCAGCAATATGGTGGCTTCAACAATAAAAGACTCTGCCACTGCAAATTTGACATCTACAATTTTGAGCTCCATTCCATCGAAAGCCCTAGCAAATGAATTAGTTACTTCCATGTTAAAGCCTTCGAATTTCTCCACGAAATTGAGCCATTGTGCTTTTTGCGACACCTCTTTCACCTGTGAGTACCCCTCCATGAAATTCCTCCCTTCTGGTTCTGTTCTCACTATGACTCCCATGGCTGATAAGCTTCGCCTCAAGACTGCTTCTTGACAGGGTATGAGTGAGGGTTTCAAATGATGGTATGAATGAGGGATTTGAAATTAACGAGAGTGTGAGTGAGGTCGAGATGAACTGACAATTAGAGTATGAGTTGGGCGATCTTAACAATGAAATCCGGATTTGTTGTTGGTGTGTTTATGTAATGATGAAGAGTGAATGGAATATTTGGTTTGATTTGATTTGACACAATAAAATATAAGCAATAATGTTTTTGAATTGGTGGTATAATGCCCATATGATTCATATACTAATTTTTAAACCCTTATTATTAAATTAATTTTTTGCATTTTCATACCTTTGGATTGATGTTACTAACCCTTGGTTGTTCCTTTTTTTCTTGTTTGTCTTCAGGTGTCTTCAGTGGTGGATCACCTTAATTCTTTCATTGTTTCAGTCAAAAAGGTTATTGTCAAACATTAGCTGCATAAATCTATCAAAGCTACAAAATCTCAATAATTTTGTAGTTGTCTTTATTCTTAGAACATAAAGAAAGGGAAGCAAAGAAAACGGGATTTTTACAACAGGTAAGGAGAAAATTTAAGGTGACAAAAGAAAATTCTTGGTTTTCACCTTAGATTTTTTGTATAAACATGCCAACAATTGTTGGTTTTCATGAGTATAATACATACATATATATATGTATGTATATATGTATGTATGCATGTATGTATGTATGTATGTATGTATGTATTTTCTCTCTCTCTCTCTCTCTTTTATAGGAAAAATAAAAGCAAAAGAACGCTTTAAGTTGGAGGAGAAGAATTCTTCTCAACCAACTTTAAATCAGAATTATTTTGAAATATCTCAAAAAATTCCTCCTTTGTTAATGGCTTGTGATATATCCTTGGTCAATGTCCATTTACAAGGAGAGGGACTTTTTCTTCATCAATGGTCCTGAACCTAACTGCTCAGTTACCAAAGAATTTCTCAATCTCATAACGCCCAAGCCAATGAGTCTGAAATTTTCCTTGAAAATATTTGAACTTTGAATCAAAGAGTAATACCCAATCTCCAACTTGAAATTTTATTTCTTTGATATATTTATCATGCCAATTGGATCTTTTTTGTTGAAATAGGCTCTAAGTCTTTTAAATAGCATCGCGTCAGAATTCATCAAGCTCATTGAGTTGTTCCGTTCTTTTCTTTTGTGATTATGATAGATTAAGTCCCCATTTAACTGATGTCTTGAAAGTTTTTATTTGGAACTCAATCAGAAATAGGACTTGTTTCCCATAAACAAGTTTGTAGGGAGTATATCATGTAGTGCTTCTCCATATACTTCAGTAGGCCCATAAAGCTTCTAGAAGCTTTTCTAGTGCCCAATCCCATCTATACAAATGTACAGTCTTGGTAAGGATTGCTTCAATTGCTTTGTTAGTAGATTCTACCTATCCATTTTTTGTGGATGATATGGAGTAGACTTTCTATGCTTTATTTTGAATTCCTCTACTATCTTCTACACCATCTTGGATGTGAATTGAGTACCCTGATCTGTCACAATTTCCCTTGGGACACCAAATCGAGTAAAAATATCCTTTAAAATAAATGAAATTGCAACATTTTCAGTAGCAAAATAAAGTGATTTAGCTTCTACCCGTTTAGTAACATAATTAATGCACACAAGAATATACTTCTTTTGTCTTAATGGTGGATTGATTGGTCCAAAAAAATATAGAGCCCACTTTTCAAAAGGCTCAATAAGTACCTAAGGTTGTAGAGGCATTTCAATTGAAGAAACATGTTTCCCCATTCTTTGACAACTATCACATCTCTTAACATATTATTTGGCATCCTTAAAAAGGGAATTCCAATAATATCCCAAGAGAATGACTTTATAGGCAATTATTTTATCAGAAAAATTTCCTCCACATGGTTCATCATGACATGCTTTTAGTATCTCAAGTATTTCATCATCTCTTACACGTCTTCAAATAATTAGATCTAGACCTATCGTGTACAATTCCTCATTTGTCCATGAATAATATGCACTCATTTGAACTATTTTTCTCCTCTCTCTAAGAAAAAAATATGATGGTAATTTCCATGTAGCCAAATAGTTAGCAATATATGCAAACCATGGAGATTTAATGGATATTGCAAAGAGATATTCATCAGGAAAATTATCTTCTATGAGTATATCATTGTTATCATTTTGAATTCTAGATAAAAAGTTAACAACTATATTTTTTTTCCAGGTCGATCCAAAATAGTGATATTAAATTCCTATAACAATAATAACCATCTTGTGACTCTACCATTAGTGATTGATTTATTCATTAGATATCTAACTATGGAATGGTCTGTATAAATGAAAGTTTCATAGCCAGTAACAGTATAATTTAACTATGCAGGAGTCAAAATTTTTCTTATATAGTACATGGCATAAGGAGTCAAGTATTTTTGTCCTAATATAGCTCCCAAAGATGTATCTGAAGCATCATTTGAAATATGAAAAGGAAATTTCCATTTTGGTCCTCTTATAATAGGTGCTTCATAAATCTTCTCTTTCAAATTTTCAAAGGCTTTTTGGAAATTATGATTCCAACTGAATTCACAATCTTTTGTAAGCAATTTGAAGAGTGGAGATGCAATTTTTATGAGTTTTTCTATAAATCTTATAAAGTATCCAGTGAAACCAAGAAAACTCCTAACATCTCTTTGAAAAGTTGGAACTGCTAATTTAGAAATAACTTCTACTTCATATGAGTCCAACTTAATTCCATTTCCTGAAGTGTGGTGTCCTAAAACAATCCCCTCTATAAACATCATAAAAAAAAATTCATGACTTAATGAGAGATTTTCTTCTTTACATATTATGAGAACTTTTTATAAATTATTAAGAGATTCTTCAAAATAATTTCCATATACTGTAAAATCGTCCATATAAACTTCCACGCAATCATGAATTCGATCGGAAAAAATATCCAATATTAATATTTGGAATATTTCTGGTGCATTACATAATCCAAAAGGAAGTACTCGATAAAGCATAATATCCCCATGGAAAGGTAAAAGTGGTTTTATCTTGATCTTCTGGTGCAACCTGAATCTGGTTATACCAACTAAAACCATCCAAAAATGAGAAATATTTCTTCCTTGCTAATGTATCTAACACCTAATCTATGAAAGGGAGTGGAAAATTATCTTTCAAAGTGGCCTTATCGAGCTCCCTATAATCAATACGTACTCTCCATTTTCCATTATTTTTAGGAACAATTACTAAAGGTGAAACACATTGACTGTCTGATATTGGATAAATAAAATTTACATTTAATAGTTTATGTAATTCCTACTTAACAATTTCCCTTAAGCTTGGATTCATTCTTCTTTGAGGTTTTCAGATTGGTTTGGCAATCTCTTCAATATATATGTGATGCATGCAAGTTTTAGTATTAGTCCCTTTCATGTCAATGTATTCCCATGCATATGTAGAAGAGTGTTTTTGCAAAGTTACTATTAATTTCTTTCCTTGAAATTCTTCCATATTTTTGTTTATATTTAAAGTTTTTCCTGGAAAGATTTCTATTGAAGAATTGCCAAATTCTTCCATGGAATATAAAGACATCTATCTGGATGATAAATATTCAATGTTGCACTGTTCTTGGAAATTTTGACTAACCTCACAGTATGAAGATGATTCATTATTTTCTATTGAATTTAAAATTTTATCTTTTTCACTAACCTATGAGATAATAAAAATAGGTTGTATATCATTATCATCCATCCATTCTTCATTTTGTGCCTATATCATTATTTTTCAGGTGGATATAGTGTGAATTTCTATGTTGAGCTTCCATCTGAGCTAAACATATCACTGGGTCTACCACTGATAAAATCATCGACTATAGCTAACTAAGGTCTCCCTAAGATTAATGGATGTCCCCTTAAGTTATTCTTGGGTGTCAAGATCATAAAATCAACTAGATATTCCCAATAATCTAAGGATACAAAAATTTCCTTTAACACACCATCATGTTTGATTACATATCTATTTGCTAGTTGTAACAATGTTGGTGTATATTGGAGATTAGGAAGTTTTATTTGATCCATAGTTTGTTTACTCATGATGTTTATAGTTGATCCTAAATCAATCAATGTGTTTGGTATTTCAATGCCATTGATGTGTGTTTTCACAATGGGAATTCCTCGATCCAAAAAATTATGAATTGCTTTTTTTCCCATATGATATTTGCAATTTTTCCAACTAACTGAAATATTTTGATTTCTTTTCTTTTTCTTCTTGGTTTTTTAATACTTAAATCCCTAATTGTTTTTTCCAGAATTGAAATTTCTTTGATAGCTTGTAGCAAAGGAATTTATATGCAAACATTCTTCAACTCATCTAACATATCATAATTAGGCATTATGATTTTTTTCCTACCCCTTTATCAATTTGTAATCTTTCACGGAAAGGTGGTTTTGAGACAGATACTGAAGGTTATTCCATAATGGGAGTTGAGTTTATTATAGTTTTATGTGTAGGAGTGGCTTGTTTCGAAGATTTTATTTCTAATGAAGAGATGTCTCTTCTTCGGAATAATTATTTTTCTTTTGAGGATTTTCATTTTGAAGAAGAAATATCTCTTCGTAATGATCATACTTTTCTTTTTCCTGAATAACAACAGATGGTGACTTCTTTTCTAATATTCTACCACATCTAAGTTGAACATTGTTAAGGTCTATTGAATTTATCATATAAGTATGGATATTTTGTCCCTCCATGTTGTAAACAGGTTTTGAATTTTATTATTTGGGTTTGGAAGTGGTTTAGCATGAAATTGAATTGGTCGTTGTGGAAATGGTAATGAAAGTTGTGGATTTTGATTTTGAAATTGAGTTTGAAGTAGTTGACTAGATTAAGGAAAATTTTTTGATGGGAAGTTTGGATAAGGTTGTGGATATTGGTGATATTGATAATATCTACCATAAGGATTTTTCCATCCTTGTGTACAAGGTTGAGATTGAGACCAAGGCTACCATGTCATTGGTGTAGTCCAGTTATTCTGTGGGGGTTGAGTATACATTTGAGTGTTGAATCCTTGAGTTTTTTATGCTTGCCATGGTCTTATAGAAACAAAACAAAGAGGATCCATTTGATTTGGAACCAATTCCTCTTGGTAGACAGCTTTAAGACTTGGTATTGAAGGAAATTTTTTGTATCGTGATTTTTTGTACATATAACACAAGTTTCTACACTTTTTAAATCAAGAGGGCATTCTCTCCAAGTGTGCTCCTTTCTGCACTTATGACAAAATATAGATAAGGAATCACTTTCAACTTTTTTCTCATTTTGTAATTTCAAGGTGTCTATTTGTTCACTAAGACTCCCCAAAATGTTTGTTTTAAATTGACCAAGAAAATTGACTATTTCAGCCCTACTTACTGTTCCAGTTGTAGATTTATTAATTCTAGAGATAACAAAGTCTCTTGAATTCTTTCCAACTCTTGACTTACCTCTTGAAAGATGTATGCATAATTCAGAAATTTTAGGTAATGATAACAGATAAATATCTCATTTTCCCATCAAGTTAAGGATATCTATCCATTCATCTCTAATGGATTTTAGTAGGAGAGATTTCGACATATCTTGATCCAAATTTTCCATTTTATCCCTTTTAAGATTATAACTGAATCCTTCAATTAAGTCCTCAATATTTTCATATTCTCTCTGCATCATTTTAAATACTTCGTCCTTTCGTTTATGAGGCATGCAGTAATCCTTGTATTTTAATAAGAATGAATTTTTTATTTCCTCCCATGTTCTAATAGAGTGTGTTATTAAACCCATGAACGATTTTATTGTTGCATCCTTAAGATTTGTCTGAAACAATTTCAAGTTTTGAGAATCGAGTAAGTAGTCATATGATCTACATAAAACTTCAAATTCAAAAAGAAATGTTTCAGGATCCTCATTTCTTAATCCATGGAAGTTACGAAGGATAGAGGGCGAGATATTTTCCATTGTGGTTGTAGTATCTTCATCGAGGATAGGAAATCCAACAGGATCTAGTTCTACTATATCTTCTCCTCCTCTTTCCCTTCCTCTACCTCCACCTCTTCCTCTAGGTCCATCTCCTCCAATTCTTAAATGTTCATCATTCACATTGTGCACTTCCGATTCTCCTTCCTCGTCCATTGTAGAATCCTCAGAACTAATATAAGGTTCCAAAATTGGATTTGCTTGTTCTTCTTCTAATTCTTTTGGTTCCTCTATCAATGGTATATTATAATAGATTTCTTACTCATTTTATTTAATAGGTACTTGTAGTTCTTGAGCTGAAATTCGTTCCCAAGTTATAGTTAGGAAGATTACTCCTTTTGTTGGGGATGTAGGATCTTGTTCTTCCACAACTGCTTTGGTTGATGAATTTAGTAAATTTCTAGGTTGAATTTCAGATCTTAATACCTCAAGAAGTATATATCTTCCTGCAAAGGATGGTATACTAGTTTGGGTGGATGGTTTTGCACTACGAGGTCTTGATGGGGTGACTGGTGTTGTTGGAATTGAGCTTCTACCTCTAGCTACAAATCTACCCCTAGAATATCTTTCTCCTATTTACACTTCCCTATAAAAGACGCCAAAATGATTAGTCAAATTAATGTTCTTAAATTGCTTACATAAATTATCGACCTCAATTGGTAAACTTGTGAAGTGCAAGTGCACTATATATGCTAGAAGAATTTTTAATTTATTGGTGTGATGATATAATTTGTAGAGATTGCTTCTAAGGATTTTTTTATTCTTATGTCCTTAATGAGATTGATGGATTAAACTAAAACTAAGTTCTAAGAATCAACTTTGCAAAAATCAACTAAATTCTATAATTCAACTAAGTTTCTACTCTGCAAAAAATTAAACAAATATTTCTCTATCTTATGAAGAAGTCTCAACTAATTTACTTGTTAGTCTCTAAGAATTCTAACAGTCTAATGTATGAAAACAAAATCAAATTCTAGAAAAACGAATTTGGATATTTTTGTGCTTTTAAAATGAAATTTTATGTAAATGAAACTGAGTAAAGAAATGAATAATTCATTATTATTCTGGACAAAAATCATTCTTAAACTAGAAATCGTTCACTCATGTACCAAAATTAAATCACTAAATCACTATTGCTTGGAAATAAATCATTCAATGCTCTTTGAAATAAACCTATCTACAAACTGGAAAATAAATCTTTCAGTTTTCTTGAAATAAATCACACATGAATCTATAAAACTACTCTATAATAAAATACTACTGCTTGGAAAGAAAACTATGAATCACTTATGCATTTTAACAATTTAAAAGGGAGATGAATCTACATCAAATGAAAAAGGAAAACAATGTAACATCTACATCAAATGACGAAATAGAATTATGGAAATAGAATTATGGAAATAACTACATCATTTGGCTAAATAAAAACATGAACTAAAACTACATCAAATGACAAAAAAAAAGCTATGAAAACATCTATATGAAAAACATGAAATATAGAACCTTCTCTATTTGCAGTGGCTCTCCATATACAGGTGGTTTCAACAATCTACTCCAACAACTAGCTACGCATCAAATCTCGAAGATGTTTCTTCATTAAAAAGAAATAAAAATAGAGTTTTAAAAGTTTCACAGTCACGTCACAATTTCGCATTGTTTAGGTATTTTTTTAACCTATATTTATAAAAACTTGCTTATAATTGTTTCAAGGCTTTTACACCTATTTGGACTAAACAAATATTATCTCAATATTTTAACAGGAATCAAAATAATGTTTCTTCACAGTTTGATATTTGGCAAAGCAAAGCATGAAGTTGTGATTGTCTTGGTCTCTCGCTCGCTTGTACAGCAGTGTGTTTGACCATGCATTTGACTACGTAACTGGAAGGTTCCTTGCATGATTTGGCTCAAATAGAAAGGAGGAATTCCATGAGGGGATCATTCTCCACATGTCCACATATTTCTTTGCTCATTTGGCACCTCAGAACCTGACGAACCATGGAGATGGCTACAGAAACGCAGACCAGCTGCAGAACTACATCAATTCTATAGCTAATACAAATTTTAATCTAATAATAAGGAAAATTACTAAAATATGAAATATTTGTCATTTAAATACCTTACCATGTCAAAAACTTGTATTTTAATTCTTATTTGAGATTATGATGTTGACAAAAAGGAGGAAAAGTAGTAGAAAGGAAGTGTCAAAATGAAACAGTCATGAGGCTCTACATTCCCCCACACGGAGGTCATTTCATGTCCTCATGAAAAAATGAAAAATTGATAATCCTTGTTATCTACTGCATTTTCCCTGAGACTTCTTCCAGAACATCTAGTTTTATCTTCTTCTCCTTCTTTCTAGTCACTTCCATCCTTGATTTTCTCATCAAGATTTTGTATTTCAGACTTATGACCTATCTTTTGAGGCTTTTATTATTTTTCCTTAACTCATTATTTTTCTTATACCATAGTCCCAAATGAAAAATAATATTGTCATTCTTGGTTTTCTCAATTTTTTTATGCAACCTTAAGGCCTCATGCTCTTGTTGTTTGTGTCTATTTAGTGTATTTAGTTCAAATATTTATTGTTTTAAAGTGGTTACAACTGGAGGTTCTTGTCGACTATTAGACAAAACTTCTTCCCTCTAGTTTAAGACTGATGTTTTCCTTGTATCTCTCTTCTCCATAGATTCAATGTAATCATAAATTTGTTGTTTCACAGGATCAATTTATGGTGTTCTCCGGTTTGGTCTATGAATGAGTGAGATAACAGTGGGTGATGGAACCCTTAGTTCCTCTTCTATATCAACGTATTTTGTACTCTCTAAAGATGGTTCTTTTATTTCTTGGCTGAGCCTGACACTTCTTCTTACTGATGGAGGAGGGTTTTGAATTTTTTCCCTGTTCTTCCCTGTTTTGGGCCTCTCTATTTTCTTGGATGTATTTCCTTCGTTTTTGCTATCTTTCTTCCTTCTAACACTTTGTTTCTTAATATTTTCTAAAAATTTTGCAATGGGAACCTCATCTTCTGACTCTTTTTGTGGTGATTGTCGTACGTTTTCAACGGGGTTTTTAATTTTTCTTTTTCTCCCTCTTTTTGTTTTGCTACTGCTGGGTTGCTATTGGTCTCCCTCTTTGAAATGATTCCTAATTAGGAAGCTATACAAATTATCTCCTAGACTTTCTAGGTGGAACTCTATGAGAATTTTAATAAATCCATGGTGATACATGGTGTTTTCTATAAATTGGATTCTCCTTTTAACATTCTCTAACATCTTTCTTAAACTATTGAAAAAGAAGTATGGAAGAATTAACTCATTTCCTTCAAGAAAATTCATTCACAGTCGAACATGATAAAATAGCATGCACCCAAATCTCCCTTCACAAGTGACAAATTTTTTAATTACTAGCAGCAAATTTCTCCATTTACCTTTAAGTGTTGTGCTTGGAATTCCTTTCTTAAAAATGGTGATGTCCATACCTAAATTTTTCAGGAAAACTTTCCATTCTTCACCTTCAATGCCTTTGTTCTTGAACCATATCTCTCCATTTCTCGACAATCCAGTGGCTTCAGCAATAAAATACTATGCCACTGCAAATTTTACATCTCCAATGTTGACCTTTGTTCCATCGAAAGCCCTAGTGAATGACTTAGCTACTTCCTTGTTAAAGCCTTCGAATTTCTCCATGAAATTGAGCCATTGTGCTTTCTGCAAAACCTCTTTCACCTGTGGGTACCCCTCCATGCACTTCCTCCCTTTTGGTTATGTTCTCATTATGACTCCCATGGTTGAGAATTTTTGCCTCGAGACTCCTTCTTGATAGGGTATGAGTGAGGGTTTCGAATGACGGTATGAATGAGGACTTCGGAATTAACGAGAGCATGAGCGAGGTCGAGAGGAACTGGCCGTTAGAGTATGAATCGGGTGATCTTAACAATGAAATCAAGATTTGTTATTGGTGTGTTTATATAATGATGAGGAGTGAATGGTGGATTTGGTTTTGATTTGATTTGACACGATGAACTCTTAGCAATAATGTTTTTGAATTGGTGGTATAATTCCCATATCATTCATACACTAATGTTTAAACCATAATTTTTAAATTAATTTTTTGCATTTGCACACCTTTGAATTGATGTTACTAACTCTTGGTTGTTCCTTTTTTTCTTCTTTTTATTTAGGTGTTTTCAGTGGTGGATCACCTTAATTCTTCCATTTCTTCAGTCAAAAAAGTTCCAATCAAACATTAGCTATAGAAATATATCAGAGCTACAGAATCTCAGTAATTTTGTAGCTATCTTTATTCTTAGAACAAAAATAAAGGGAAGCAAAGAAAATGGGATTTTTATAACAAGATGAAAATTTAAGGTGCCAAAAGAAAATTCTTGGTTTTCACCTTAGATTTTCTATATAAACATGCCAACAATTGTTCGTTTTCATGTTTATATATATATTCTCTCTCCTTTTTAATTTTTGTGAAAAATAAAAGAAAAAGAATGCTTTAAGTTGGAGCAGAAGAATTCTTCTCAACCAACTTTAAATCAGAATTATTTTGAAATATCTCAACAAATTCCTCCTTTGTTAATCTCTTGTGATAAATCCTTACTAGATGTCCATTTACAAGGAGAGGGACTTTTTCTTCATCAATATTCCTGATCCTGATTGCTCTGTTATCAAAGAATTTTTCAATCTCATTAGGCCCAAGCCAATGAGTCTGAAATTTTCCTTGAAAATATTTAAACTTTGAATCAAAGAGTGATGCAAAATCTCCAGCTTGAAATTTTCTTTCTTTGATATATTTATCATGCCACTTGGATCTTTGTTGTTAAACTATACTGGTCTTTTGAATAGCATCTTGTCTTAATTCATCAAGCTCATTGAGTTGTTCCATTCTATAATTTTGTGCTTTTGATAGATCAAGTCCCAATTTAACTGTTATCTTGAAAGTTTTTATTTCGAACTCAGTAGGAAATAGTACTTGCTTCCCATAAACAAGTTCACAGGGAGTATGTCTTGTAGTGCTTCTCCATGTAGTTTGGTAGGCCCATAAATCTTCTAGAAGATTGTTTTCTCAGTCCCTTCTATGAAAATGTACAGTCTTGGTAATGATCCTTCAATCACTTTGTTAGTAGATTCTACTTGTATATTTTCTTGTATAGGGATAGACTTTCTATGCTTGAAGTTGTATTCCTCTACTATCGTTTTCACTATCTTAGATGTGAATTGAGTACCCTGATCTGTCACAATTTCCATTGGGACACCAAAACAAGTAAAAATGTCCTAAAAATGAAATGAAACTACAACATTTTCAGTAGCAAAAGAAAGTGCTTTCGCTTCTACTCATTTAGTAACATAATTATTGCGCACAATAATATACATATTTTGTCTTGATGATGGATTGATTGGTCTGACAAAATCTAGAGCCCATTTTTCAAAAGGTTCAATAAGTACCTAAGGTTGTAGAGGCATTTCATCTGAAGGAATAGGTTTCCCCATTCTTTGAAAACTATCACATCTCTTAACATATTCTTTGGCATCCTTAAAAAGGGAAGGACAAAAATATCCCAAGAGAAGGACTTTATAGGCAGTTCCTTTATCAACAAAATGTCCTCCACATGGTTCATCATGACATGCTTTTAGTATGTCAGGTGTTTCATCCTCTCTTACACATCTTCAAATGATGACATCTGGACCTGTCTTGTATAATTCCTCATTTATCCATGAATAAGATGCACTCATTTTAATTGTCTTTCTTCTCTCTCTAGGAAACAAATGTGATGGTAATTTCCCTATAGCCAAATAATTATCAATATCTGCAAACCATGGAAATTTAATGGGTATTGCAAAGAGTTATTCATCAAGAAAATTATCTTTTACACGTATATCATTGTTATCATTTGGAATTCTAGATAAAAAGTCAGCAACTATAACAATAATGATATTAAATTCTTAGAACTATAATAACCATCTTGTGACTTGCCATTAGTGATTGGTTTATTCATTATATATCTAATTGCATAATGGTTTGTATAAATGAAAGTTTCATAGCCAGTGATGTAATATCTAAATTTGTTAATGGCATGGAAAACAAATAAAAATCCCTTGTCAGTAACAGTATAATTTAACTTCGCAAGAGTCAAATTTTTACTTGTATAGTAAATGGCATAAGGATTCAAGTTTTTTTGTCCTAATACAACTCTCAAAGTTGTATCTGAAGCATCGGTTGAAATATTAAAAGGAAATTTCCAATTTGGTCCTCTTATATTAGGTGCTTCATAAATATTCTCTTTCAAAGTTTCAAAGACTATTGTGTCAGGTTATTTGAATTCACAATATTTTGTAGTAATTTTTGTGAATTTTTCGATAAATCTTCTATAGTATCCATTGAAACCAAGAAAACTCCTAACATCACTTTGAAAATTTGGAATTGCTAATTTAGAAATAAATTCTACTTTAGATGAGTCCAACTTAATTCCATTTCCTGAAATGTGGTGTCCTAAAACAATCCCCTCGGTAAACATCATAAAACAATTTTCATGACTTAATGAGAGATTTGCTTCTTTACATCGTATGAGAACTTTTTATAAATTATTAAGAGCTTCTTCAAAATAATTTCCATATACTATAAAATCATCCATATAAACTTCCACACAATCATGAATTAGATCAAATAAAATACCCAATACTGCTCTTTGGAATGTTGTTGGTGCATTACATGATCCAAAAGGAAGTACTCAATAAGCATAATTTCCCCATGGATAGGTAAAATTGGTTTTATCTTGATATTTTGGTGCAACCTGAATTTGGTTATACCCATTAAAACCATCCAAAAATGAGAAATATTTCTTCCCTGCTAATGTATTTAACACTTAATATATGAAATGGAGTGGAAAATGATCTTTCATAGTGGAATTATTCAATGCCCTATAATCAATACATACTCTCCATTTTCCATTCCTTTTAGGAACAATTACTAAAGGTGAAACCCATTGACAGTCTGATATTGGATAAATAAAATTTACATTTAACAATTTTTGTAGTTCCTCCTCAACAATTTCGCTTAAGTTTGGATTCATTATTCTTTGAGGTTGACGGATTATTTTGGCATTCTCTTTAATATATATGTGATGCATGCAAATTTTAGGATTAATTCCTTTCATGTCAGTGTATTCACATGCATATGCAAAAGAGTGTTTTTGCAATGTTTCTATTAATTTATTTCTTTGAAATTCTTCCAAATTTTTGTTAATATTTAAAAATTTTCCTGGAAATATTTCTATTGAAGAATTGCCAAATTATTCCATAGAATATAAAAAAATATCCTTGGATGATAAATATTCAATGTTGCACTGTTCTTGGAAATTTTGACTAACCTCACAGTATGAAGATGATTCATTATTTTATATTGAGTTTAAAATTTGATCTTCTTCACTAATGTGTGAGATAGTAAAAATAGGTTGTATATCATTATCATCATCCATCCATTCTTCGTTTTCTACCTCTATCATTGTTTTTGTAGGTGGATATAGTGTGAATTTATTTTTTGAGCTTCCATCTGAGATAAACATATCACCGGATCTACAACTGATAAAAGCATCGGTTTTAGCTAACTAAGGTATCCCTAAGATTAATGGATGTCCCCCTAAGTTATACTTAGGTGTCAAGATCATAAAATCAACTAGATATTCCCAAGAATCTAAGGATACATAAATTTAATCTAAAACACCATCAAGTTTGATTACAGATCTATCTACCAGTTGTAACAATGTTGGTGTATATTGGAGATTAGGATGTTTAAGCTGATTCGTAGTTCGTTTACTCTTGATGTTTATAACTGCTCCTAAATCAATCAATGTGTTTGGCATTTCAATGCCATTGATGTGTGTTTTCACAATGGGACTTCCTCAATCAAAATATTTATGAATTGTTGTTTTTCCCATCATGATATCTGCAATTTTTCCAACTAACTGAAATATTTTGACTTATTTTCTTTTTCTTCCTGGTTTTTTAATACTTAAATCCCTAAATTTTTTTGCAAGAATTGAAATTTCTTTGATAGCTTGTAGCAAAGGAATTTTTATGCAATTATTCTTCAGCTCATCTAACATATCATAATCAGGGATTATGATATGTTTTTATACCCCTTTATCAATTTGTAATCTTTCAGGGAAAGGTGATTTTGAGACAGATATTGAAGGTTGTTCCATAATGGAGGTTGAGTTTATTGGAGTTTTATGTGTAGGAGTGGCTTGTTTTTTGAGATTGTATTTCTGATAAAGAGAACTCTCTTCTTCAAAATAATTATTTTTCTTTTGAGGATTTTCATTTTGATGAAGAGATATGTCTTCTTCAGAATGATCATCCTTTGCTTTTTCCTGAATAACAACATATGGTGACTTCTTTTCTAATATTCTACCAGATATAAGTTGAACATTGTTAATATATATTGGAGTTATCATGTCCCTCCATGTTGTAAACATATTGTGAATTTTTATTATTTGGGTTTGGAAGTGGTTGAGTGGGAAATTGATTTGGTCGTTGTGGAAATGGTAATGAAAGTTGTGGATTTTGATTTTGAAATTGAGTTTGAGGTAGTTGACTAGATTGAGGAAAATGTTGTGGTGGGAAGTTTGGATAAGGTTGTGGATATTGGTGATATTGATAATATCTACCATAAGGACTTTTCCATCCTTGTGTACAAGGTTGAGATTGAGACATGCATCATTTTAAAAAAAATTCTCTACATCATTTTAAAAACCTCATCCTTTCATTTATGAGGCATGCAATAATAC
This sequence comes from Pinus albicaulis, assembly GCA_034641835.2. NCBI lineage: Eukaryota > Viridiplantae > Streptophyta > Pinopsida > Pinales > Pinaceae > Pinus > Pinus albicaulis. The sequence continues at coordinate 1,834,879,493 of CM076575.1, read as the reverse complement.
TTGTATTTTAATAAGAATGCATTTTACATTTCCATCCATGTTCTAATAGAGTGTGTTATCAAACCTAGCGAACCATTTTAATGTTGCATCTTTAAGAGTTGCTGGAAACAATTTCAACTTTTGAGAATCAAGTAAGTAGTCATATAATCTACATAAAACTTCAAATTCAAAAAGAAATGTTTCAGGATCCTCATTTATTAATCCATGGATGTTAGGAAGGATAGAGGGTGGTTTCAACGATCTACTCCAACAACTAGTTGTGCATCAAATCTCGAAGATGTTTCTTCATTAAAAAGAAATAAAAACAGAGTTTTAAAAGTTTCACAGACGCATCACAATTTTTCATTGTTCAGGTATTTGTTTGCCCTGTATTTATAAAAGCCTACATATAAATGTTTTAAGGCTTTTATGCCTATTTAGACTAAATAAATCTTATCTTAATATTTTAACAGGAATCAAAATAACGTTTATTCACGATTTTTTATTTGGAAAAGAAAGTTGTGAAGTCCTGATTGTGTTGGTCTCTCGCTCACTTGTACAACATTGTGTTTGACTGCGCATGACTACGTAATTTGGACGGTTGCTTGCATGATTTGGCTCGGATAGATAGGAGGAAATCCATGGGGGGATCATTCTCCACCTATCCACATATTTCATGTTAGGATATTCCGACACATAGTAAATAGTTAAGAATAACTTAGTCTAGTGTAGAGTTGGGTAAAGTGTGTTTCTTTACCATGTACATTTGTAACTTATAATCTGACGATCACGATTTGTAGTGATCCGACGGTTATCTCTCTCCTTGGTATTAACGACACTTGATCCATGGCTTAACACCGATTGGTCCATGATCTATATTTAAAGAGCATGAAGGGTCATTTGTCCGGTAACCGTTTACGAGAGAAACATATGTAACTTTTCTTTTTATATTAAGAAATTGCCTGAAGTGGCCCCATTGGCTCAAGTCGTGGATTGTTTCCCTCTTTGAGGGTTTTAACCACATGATTATACTGGTGTACTGATTTGTGATATGTTTGTGAGCGGTGACCTTTGGTTCTTGATCTAAGGAACTTACCCTGTAAATTCCTACATGGTATCAGAGCTATTTTGAGGGTCGTGTCCATTGTTGATCAAAATGCGAAGCCAGTTTGACTACATGCAGATGTCGTTTTGTAGATCTACTATTTCTGAACATTTTTGGGCTTGGAGACCTGGTCGGTTGTGTCCAAAGCGTTTGTTATAGTGAGGAACGCCTTTCGTTTCATGTGAAAATCTTTCCGGCTGCCCAAGTTATGACAGTTTAGATCTAGAGGTATAAAGCATCTGTTTTGCAGTTATATTTGTTAATAGTTCTGTTTATTTTGGTTCCCTTTGTTTATTTTCGGTTTTTAGGTTTTATTCATTTGTCGGATCTATACCCTCTTCTATGTGTATGCTCTTTTTTGTGCATTTTGTGCAATCTCGACAAATCAAGAACAGGAAAAGGGATTTTTTTTGCTACGTATCCTCTTTCCTCGCGTCTTTGTGCGATCTCGAGAAATCATAAATAGTGAAAAAAATTGATAGTTGCCGGTAAAGTTAACCAAAAATCTAACATTTTGTCATAAGGTTTGCATTTCATTTTATTTTTTTTGGCTTGGTTTTTTGTGTTTTGGTGTGCAAGAAAAGGCACGCACACCGAAGAGTAGATTAAAAAAAAAAATGCTTTCCTCCTTTCAAACAATAACAGAATCCTTTTACTATCTCACTTGGTGAGGAGTTAGTTTATGAGAATAGAGATCTTGGGTTCAAATCTCTTTCTCAAGCTTATTTTTGTAAAAAAAAATTGTTAAAAGTGGCAGGATTTTTTTTTTAAAGTTGAACTTTATCACCAAATTTCAAACCGTTCCCGTAACTATTCAGCATCTACAACTCGGTTTTTTTTAAAAAGCCATAACTTCTTCATCTGGAAGTCGTTTCTCGAGCCGTTTTTTTTTAAACCGCCTAATTTTTCGATACCTTTCCATTGGAGCAGTTATTTTCAGCTTTTCTCAGCTTCAGTTCTTTTTTTTAATGGAAATTGCATGCCTGATTATTCTTAACAACACCAATTATTTCCAATGGCTACCTCACATGGTAGATATACTTAGAAGTAAAGGGCTTTATAGAATAGCCACAGGGCTAGAAACTAAACCTTATGATGATGATAGTGTCGTTAAATGGGAAAATAAACAAGATCAAGCACGAGGGTTGATAGGAATGTCCATTGCTCAATATCTTCAATTTCATATCCTTAACATTGACACCCCTCATGAAGCCCTGGACAAGCTAAATATTGTCTTTTGCATTCAAAATCAAATCAGGGCCCATCAGCTTGAAAATGAGTTGCTTACTTTGGACCCCAATAATTTCTCCTCTATTGAGGATTTTTTGTCCAAATTCAAGACCCTTAGAATTCTTTTAGAAGGTTGTACGGTCAAAAAGGAAGATAGTAGCCTCATTTATTTCATTCTTGCTAAGCTTGGCCCTGCATACTCTGTATTTGTTTCTGCCTTCCATTCCACTAGAGAAGCCATCATTTCTTTAGGAACTACCTACAAGAATCCCTCTTTTGATTCCTTTTGTGATGCTTTGATAAGAGAAGAAGAAAAACTCTTACACCTTGGTCTTATCACTTCTGGAAACGCTTCTAAGAAAGCCTTATCAGCCCAACATCAATCATATCAAAAGAATCCCAAGAAGCAGTATCCTAAAAAGTATGGTCCGAAATCAAACAAGGGTCCTAAGCCATTTCAGCCACAAACTGAAAAAGCAACTCACCAAAATGATAAGGCATATAAAAACAAAGGAAAGAAGGCAGATAGACATTGCAACTTTTGCAATCATGATGGCCATTTAGAGTCCAAATGTTTTAAGAATATGGAAGCCTTAGAAGTAGCAATGAAGAAGCACAACATCAATTTGGAGCACTCTTCACCTTCATCTTCAGGAATGGCACTTTCTGCCTGTGGTTTTCAAGTATCAAGATCTGGTTATGCATTAAATGTATCTTCTTCTCATTCTCATGAGTGGCTCATTGATTCTGGAGCTTCTTACCACATTGCCAAAAATCACGCCATGTTTTCTTCTTTAAATTATTGTAACACCAAACATATTTATGTTGGTGATGATAGATCTCTTAGTGTTGTAGGATCTGGAACCATTCATCTAGATAATGGTCAGTTTAATGATGTGCTATGTGTTCCTACCTTATCATGCAACCTTCTCTTTTTTTATCAGATAACTCATTCAGGTGAATGGAAAATAATAGAATTCTCACCTCATGATGTTGTAATCAAGGACCTCAAAGATCCTCAACATATTTTAGCTACTGGCATTGTTGATGATTCCACAAGGTTGTATAAGCTTGACAACTTTGGGTCATCATGTCTTCCCTCCATTTTTGTTGCTCATAATGATGATGTGAGGAAACTTTGGCATGAGCGATTTGGTCACTTAAACTATCGCTCTCTTCAAACTCTATGTAAGGAAAATATGGTGGCGGGCCTTCTTATGGTATCTTGCAGAGATGGTGTTTGCTCCGGATGTGTACTTGGAAAACATCATCGGGATAATTTTGACAAACATGCCTCTTGGCACGCTTCAGCCCCGTTGCAGCTTGTGCACAGTGATTTATGTGGTCCACTTCCTGTTGTTTCTTTCTCTGGTTGCAAGTACTTCTTAACTTTCATTGATGATTTTTCCAGACGCCCTTGGGTATACTTCTTAAAACTCAAGAGTGAATTTTTTAACATGTTCTTGGCCTTTAAGGCCTTTGTTGAGAAACAATCTGGACATCAAATTCTTAAGTTAAGATCAGGGAATGGAGGAGAATATGTTAACAACAAGTTTATCAACTTCTGCACTGAGCATGGCATTCAATTGCAACATATTGTTCCATATACTCCATAAAACAATGGTGTAGCTAAAAGGAATAATCGAACCTTAAAAGAAATGGCTAATTGTATGCTTCAATCTAAAGGACTTGGTCTCAATTTTTGGGCAGAAGCCATTAACTGTGCAAATTACATAGTAAATCGCACTCCTACTAAGGTTTTAAAGAATATAACTCCAGAAGAAGCTTGGAACTCAATCAAACCAGATGTAATTCACTTTCGTGTTTTTGGAAGTGATGCTTGTACACATATTCCAAATGCGAAACATAAAGCCTTAGACCCTAAGAGTGAAAAATGCATTTTTGTTGGATATTTTGAAGATGTCATAGGATATAGACTTCTTCAACCAAAATCCAAAAATATAATCATTAGAAGAGATGTAAAATTTGATGAAAATATATTGGCCTGTGAGCCTAGTTCGGTGTGTGTGCTACCCTTGGCCTATGAGCCTGATTCAGCATATGTACCACCTATCTCTCTCTCTCTTCTATTTTTAATAGCATTCCTTCTAGTTCATATGATGACAGTGAGGATGAAAATCCTCCTCCACCTCTTGAAATTATTCCTTTTACTCCACCACTTCCAAGATGGGTCCGCTCTACTCGAGATGCAACAGTTTCTCTTGTAGGTGACCCTACCGATCGACGACGTACACGTTCTCAGTTCGAAAGAGATTCTTCCTTATTGGCTCAAGTTCCAGAAAATCCTGATCTAGAAACCTTTGAAGAAGCCTTCGGTCATCCATCTTGGGATGAAGCTATGAATGAAGAATATCGTTCCTTATTGGCGAATGATACTTGGGATCATATTCCTCTTCCAAAAGGAAGAAAACTTGTTGGATGCAGATGGGTTTACAAAACAAAGTTTGGACCATATGGAAAAGTGGATAGACATAAAGTTTGTCTTGTCGATAAAGGATTTTCACAAGTTGAAGGCATTGACTATACTGAAACCTTCTCCCCAATTGCCAAAATGAATTCTATCAACCTTGTTCTTTCCCTTGTTGCCTCCTTTAAATGGGAAGTCCATCAGATGGATGTTAAATATGCCTTCTTACATGGAGATTTACATGAAGAAACCTACATGGAACAACCCCCTGGCTTTATCCAAAACGACTCTAGCCTTGTTTGTTGCCTTAGGAAGTCTCTCTATGGTCTAAAACGAGCTCCTCGGGCTTGGTATGCCAAAATGGATAGATTTCTATTAGATAATGACTTTTCTAGGTGTCATTCTGACAACACTGTCTACACCAAGAAAGTGGGTAAGTCCTTCACCATCCTTATTCTTTATGTTGATGATCTTATCCTTACTGGTAGTGATCCAAACCATATAAACCATGTGAATTCTAGCCTCAAAAAGAAATTTGAAATGACAGACTTAGGACACTTGCATTGTTTCCTTGGTCTTCAAGTCTTGTAATCCAAGGAAGGCATTACCCTCTCTTAGTTCAAGTATGCATGTGATCTTCTACACCACTTTCACTTGGAAGACTGTAAGCCAGCCCCTTCTCCCTTTCAGTCTGGAGTCAAACTTTCAGTCACTTGTACTACCCCTGAAGTTGATGCTACCTTATATCGTCAACTTGTTGGTAAACTTCTATATCTAACCCATACTCGTCCTGACCTTTCCTTTGACGTAGGTCTTGTCACTCGGTTTATGCACCAACCTCATGAAAGTCACTGGAAAGCAGCTAAAAGAATACTTTGATATATTCGAGGTATAGTTCAATTCGGGATTCATTACAGTGAAGGAGCATCTCCATTGTTGATTTTTTCACTAATTTTGACTGGGCTGGTGACCCTAATGATCGAAAGTCTGCTGCAGGATATGTATTCACTCTTAGTTCAGGACCTATTACTTGGTCTTGTAAGAAACAAAGTGTCATTTCTCTTTCTTCAATAGAAGAAGAGTGTCGTGTTGCAGTTGAAGACAGAAAAGAAGCCATGTGGCTTTGTCAGATCCTGTCTAAATTTGGCCTTCATCAGCAGCATCCAACTACACTTTGGTGTGATAATTAGAGTGCCATTCAGCTATGTAAAGATCCAATTCAGCATTAGCGTATGACACACATTGAACTCCACATACACTTCATCATAAAGCTCATTCATGATCGTGTTCTTTAAGTGCAGTACTGTTCAACCAATGATCAAGTAGCTGATATCTTTACAAAGGCTCTCACAAAAGTGAAGTTTACCAAACTTTGATCCATGCTTGGATTTCAAGAAAGTTGTCATTAAGGGGGGATAGGCTCTAATGCCTCCTTCCTTATCCTATTGTTTCACTTTTGTAAATCCTTCAATCTTATCCCAATTTGTTCTTAAGGGATGATGTTAGGATATTTCGACACATAGGAAATAGGCTCCTTTTGTGTCACCTTTGTAAATCCTTAAATCCTATCCCAAGTTGTTCTTAAGAGGGGATGTTAAGATATTCTGACACATAAGAAATAGTTAAGAATAACTTAGTCTAGTGTAGAGTTAGGTAAAGTGTGTTTCTTTACCATGTACATTTGTAACTTATAATCTGACAGTCATGATTTGTAGTGATTCGACAGTTATCTCTCTCCTCAGTATTATACAATTGATCTGTGGCTTAACACTCGATTGGTCCATGATCTCTTTAAAAAGAGCATGGAGGGTCATTTGTCCGGTACCGTTTATGAGAGAAACATATGTAACTTTTCTTTTTATATTAATAAATTGCCTGAAGTGGCCGCACTAGCTTGAGCCATGGACTGTTTCCCTCTTTGAGGGTTTTAACCACATGATTATACTGGTGTACTGATTTTTGATCTGTTTGTGAGCGGTGACCTTTGGTTCTTGATCTAAGGAACTTACCCTCTAAATTCCTACATTTCATTGCTCAGTTGGTGCCTCGGAACCTAGCAAACCATGGAGATGGTTACATAAACGCAAACCGGCTACAGAATTACGTCAATTCTATAGCTATTACAAATTTAAATCTAATAATAAGGAACATTACTAAAATATGAAATATAGATCATTTAAATACCTTACCATGTCAAAAACTTGCAGTTTAATGCTTATTTCAGCTAATGATGTTGACAAAAAGGAGGAAAATAAGAGAAAGGAAGTTTCAAAATGAAATAGTAATGAGGGTCTACACCTATATTTCCATTCAAATATTCTTAGATTCCTCTCTTTCCACAAATTCCATAGAGAAAATCCCAAAGCTAGATACTAGGCTAGTGAGAACACTGGGTGTTTAAACTTTTGCCCAAGCCATTCCTCTGACAATGTTTTAATGGTTTTTATACTCCGAAGAGCACACTTGAACATTTTGTGAACAAAACCCCACATTTAAGAGCATAAGGGCACATGATCAAGAGATGATCTACCAACTCCACTTCTTGAGAACATAGCATACAAATTGATGGTCCCTCAAATCCTTTCCATCATAACTAATCCCATGTTAACAAATGCCCCCGAGCTATAAACCATACAAAAAAAATGATTTTTGGCCAACCACATTCCCTCCACAGATGATTCCAAATATTAGTCTCCTCATGTGACTAAAAACCTACTAACAAAGAGTAAGTGTATCTTAACGTAAAAGTTCTCGATGATTGCCTTTGCCATCAAAGTATATCCTGCTTTGGGAAACTCAAATCATTCTATTTTGGAGAGTCTATTGAAATTCCTCCCACGACTGAGAATCCCTTTATTTTCCCCAGACTACTTTTGTTTTCCACTGTCTCCAACAATTATCTTTCTATGGAGTCTTCCAAAATTCCACCATCTTGAAAGCTCCTTGGGATTGTGATAGTATATTTATAAATTGTAGCTTCTCATTCTCTTATAATGGTGGATACTTTTGCTAGGATTCCTCCCAGAAAGATTTCATCATCACCCTTCTGACCTCCCAAAATTCATATTATTTCACAAGATCCTATTCCTCGTATGCCTAGTTTTAAACACCCGAACCTTTGATTCTTCCTTCAAAACACAATCTCTCGGCATATGTGTGCAAAGACAAATATTTTCGAGACCGGATTTTTTTCCAGACTTAAGTGCCACCTTGCATCCAAAGCCACCATAGCTTCATAACATACGAATTATTGATTATTAGAAGGTCATGAAGGCCTAATCCACCCTTTAGTTTTTGGGTATACAACTTATTTCAACCAACCAACTCCCACTTACGTGTTGTAGCAGATCCTCTCCATAAAAATTTACTCCGGATTGATCTCAATTGATGACGTATTATAATTGGGATAGGCATTACAAATAATAGGTAATTTGGTAATGGTTGTAAAACTATTTTTGTCAATACTAGATGACTTGGGAAGCTTAGTGCCCTTAAGGCTGAATTTTTGACTGTGCAACGAGTCCTTTCTAAGAGGTCTTCCCATGTGGTGACCATGTAATATAATAAAAGTGGTACTCCTAAATACTTGGAGGGTAGGTGACCTATGTTAAAACCCAGAATTTGACCTAACCTGAGTTGAACCATCTCTGGACAATTGAAGAAATAAATATGTGTTTTATCATTATTCACTATTTTTTCTTAGTCTTCCATAAATATTTACAAGATTCTACTCATTCTTTTCACCTCTTTATAGGTAGGCAATCCAAATAATATAATTTCTTCAACAAATTGCTAATGAAAGATAGGAATATCGGCAAGATACAAGCAAAGACCATAAATATGTCCTGATTCGCTTTCTTTCTGAAACATTCGACTAAGTCATTCCATGGCTAAAATAAAGAGAAATGGTGACAAAGTATCACCTTGCCTCAATCCTCTTGAAGGATTAAAAGTATGAGGAGAGTCATTAATCAAGATAGAGAAGAAAATTGATGAGATAAGAGACGTCACCCATGCTAGCCATTGTTCTAAAAATACATAATCTTGTAGTGTCTGGATTAAATACTTCCAACTTTTTCGATCATAAGCCTTAGATAAGTCAAGTTTGATAATCATACATGTGCGTTTTGACACCCTCAAATAATGGATAATGCCTTACACCGCAATAACGCCATCTACAATTTGTCGCCCTTCTAAAAAACCAGTTTGGCTTTGGGATACTAATAACAAGAGAAGAGGTTTCAATCTATTAACTATTATAGATGAAATGATTTTATATAGCACATAGCAAAGATCAATAGGTTGCAATCCCTCAAGGATCTCTAAACGACCTGTTTTTGGATTTAATGAAAGAAACATTGTGTTTAGAGTTGGATGTAGAGATATATTATGTCTTGATTCCTATGTTACTTACTGAATTTCCTTACCAAGAATTCCCAACACGTCTGAAAGAAATCCATCGTAAATATATCTGGACTAGGGGCGTTATTCTTCGACGTGTTCATTACCACCATTTCAATCTCATACAAGGCAATTGGTTGAATTAACGTTTTTTTTTTTCATTGTTGAGCATCCTTGGAATATGTCGGAGTACTGCATTTATAATTGATTGTCTTCATGTGCACTTCTCAGTTAATATATCATTAAAATAATTTACTAATTCACTTTCTATTTCCTGGTGTTGTAGTTTCCTTTCCCCATCCTGACCTATGAGAGAAAAATATATATTTTGGTGGTCTTTGAATCATAGCGTTGTGAAAGAACTTAGAGTTAATATCTCCATCCTTGAGCCATTATATCCTCGACTTTTATTTCCAAAGTGTCTCTTCTTGTTTCATTTTGTGTTCTAAATTTTTAAGATTATCTGCCTCTACAATTGCCAACTCTGTAGATCTGCCTTCAAGAATAATTTGTTAAATACTTGTCATTTGTCTTTCCAACGCCTTCTTACCTTCAAAAATGTTTCCAAATACATGCTTATTAATTGTTTTATCTTTTGTTTCAATGCTTTTAGTTTGAGTTGGAAAGTGTTCATTTCATTAATACCTCGTATATCCTGTTCCTTCCACTATTTGTCTAACAACTCTACAAAACATGTAGATTGAAGCCAAAAACTTTCAAAATGGAAAGGATGATTTGATGGAGATTCTTTCAAATTTATTTCCAATTGAATGGGTCAATTATATGACCCCATACACAAAAAAAAATTGAGGCTTCTAAAACTATGTCAGTTTTTAAAACTTCCTCAGATAATAGAAAGCGGTCCAATCGACAAGCTATATGATTGCGGCCTCCATGACAATTATTCTAGGTGAAAAGCCTATTGTTTGTTTGAAAGTCTACAAGGCACAAATTTATTATATACCCTTTAAAATTAGTTGATACTAGGCATGACCTATGTGCCCCCACACTTTTCTCCTCTAATGATATGATAAGATTAAAATATCCTCCAACCACCCATAGGGAATTCCATATTATTTGTTTTATCTCCTGTAATTGCTGCAAAAAAACCTTCCTATCCCTTACACCAGGAGGGCCATAGACTGTTGATAGGAAAACGAGGTCTTTTGTCCCTACATACCTAAATCTAAATATGAGAGTTCGAGCGGTGGCCCATCGGTCTTGAAAAACTTCATTTGGATTCCACCAAACAGCTAGGCCTCCCGCACTACAATCACATCAAGAGACATCAACTTGTAACCTTTTTAACGAATTCCTAAAATTCGGATCATTTTCTCCCCTGTTAATTTTGTTTCTTCTAATATGAAATTAGTTGGTTTTTCCTTTCTAATTTAATTTCTAATATGACGTTCTTTCCCCCTACTATTAAGCCCTCATATATTCCATGAAATTATCTTCATGATGAGAGGTTGCATAGAGATGAAAAAATATCTACCAAAGTTGTTGCTTGATCCTGACTTGCCTAGTTTGCTCTAATGTTTTGCCTCACTTCCTTCTTCAGTTTATTGACTTTATTATTTGATTTATTTACCCTTCTCCTTAAAGGCTTGGAAATTTTGTGCTACTTGGTCACTCGTTAAGTTGAGTCGCTTCATTTTCCACCAAAGATAAGCATTTACGTAGAGATATTTATTCTCCTTACTCAAGTCTCCCAAGTATTGTTGAGCCCAATCATTCACCAATACTCATCTGAGAGGATTGACGACTTCTGCTTCTACAGAGGAGCCACTTCCTCAAAACCTTGCAGTGCATAAAAATTGAAACTCGCTAGTGTATTGTCCCCCTCTAATTTGTGTTTTAGCGCACTTTTGTCTTGGGTTGGTTCTGTAGGCAACACATCCATTTGAGTGTCCTCCATGTTTTTAGAACCTTCCTACATGGCATCCAATGTCAAAAAGGGGTTCTTCTCCTCCTGCACCTTTGAGTTAGGAGAGTTCCAGTTCCTTTTGTTGCGTCTCCTTGTTAAAAACTTAGTGAAGCCATCATTTGAAGTCTAACCTCCTATAACTTGTTCCTTTCTTCTCATTGGACATTCTCTTATCAGGTGGCCATTCTCATAACAAATTCAACATCTAAACAAGACATGTTTGTAATATAAAAGTTGTTACCATACCTCTCCCTGATAATATAGCTCAATGGATTCTGGTAATGACTGAGAGATATTCATATACACACATAACCTAGCATATGACATATTTTTCCCTCTTTTGGTGATCTTTGAGACTTTAATGAAGCACCCTAGCGCTTGTCCTATTCCTTCTAAAATTTATGGTATCCAAAACTCTACTGGAAGTGAATATAATCTTACCAATATCGACGCTTCTGTGAACTCCTCATTATCAGGGTTGAAACAAGTTTCCCAATGTTTGATGTAGAGGCCTGCACTACTGAAGAAATGTGGCCCTCCTTCAAAGATTTGAGCTTTATCTTCGATGTTGGATAAAATAATTATGAAGAAGCCTTTCGACCCCAATCTCAAATCCACCTCTCCCTTTGTTTTCCAATTATACTAGACCCAATGTTCTAGTTCCTTCTCCGTAAGCCAGATCCCTATAAATTTACAGAGAAACGCATTGTCTCTCATGTTCCTCCCGTGGTCATCCATACATTTTGAAGGGATGATAAATCTAGGGTTTTGATGGGCCTTAAGTATACATTGAACCCATAGTCCCATTTGCCACTTATTTCCCATAATAGGCATATATGAATAATTTGAGGATCCCCCTTCTGGACCCCATTTTCCTCCAATAAAATACCTATCAGTAAGAACATTCCCGAAGGATGGGGAACCCCCTCATTCTCTAGAATTCATGTCCTTTAAATATTCGATCTGCGGTCTCTGTATGTATGTAAAATTGAACACAGGACTGAAAGAGAAATATACCCTAATCCTTTGAACAAACTCTCAGTGATTCAAAAGCAAAACCATCGCTCATACATAAGTAATAAAAATAACAAGTCAACCCAATTCAATTTGTTATATTGCATTTTTTTATTTATAAAATCATGACACTTTCTTTGAAAAGTCATTCATATTATGCATATCATATTAAAAAAATATTTAAATAATGATGATTCATATTGATAACCATGATATTTCATATTTTCGTGTTTAAATTTACTTAATAATCATATAAATACTAAATACTTGCAACATACTCATTTTTTAAACTTAGATATATAATCTATGTTATGCAATTGTCTCTGTGTGTCTTATGCAACTATATGTATTATCAGAGTTTTAATAAAACTATAAATTGTGAAGTCCATGGGGTCTTGGATAGACGATGATCGGGTGCTATGTTAAGGAACTCCTTGATGTGAAGTCACTGGTTCAATTCTCTACCCCAATCGGGGTGATATATTAGACATGATGAAGATGTAGTCTTGTTGGAGCAGGGTCCCTTAGGACTGCAATTTTGGATAAAAATATAGTATTTTTTGTAAGTTAAGTCATGCGCACTAAGAAAAGCATAATTCAAGGGGCTTTGGGGTGGGTCAAATCCCCTCATGAGTTGTAATGGGAAAAAGGTTAGAACTAGGGGGCACAAACCACAGTTTGCAAACCTTAGATGAGCGCAGGCTAAAGCTATAAATAGGAGTCTAGATCGAGTTGAGTTGTTAAGTGGTAAGCCTGAAATAAGTTTTTGTATGATGTTCTGAGCTGAAAAGCGAACTTTTCTGGGTTTAGGAGGCTCTTGCTGACTATGTGCGCAGAGACCTTAGCCCTGCTGTGTGCGGACCCCGCTGGCTATGTGCGCGGGTAGAATGGAAGTAGTGTAAGGATGATATGAACTGTGAATGAGTAAAGGAATGTTTTGGGATAAATCTGAGTATCAAATGCATCTTTGTTATGCTTTATGATCTATTTGTGTAGGTTATTTCTATTCACTGCATTGTCTGTGTTTGGATCGGTTGCGTAACTGTCTTCCACCTTATATGAATGTTGAATGAATAGATCTATTACTCAAACCTGAATGTGAAGTTCGCTTTTCAGCTCAAAACATCATACCAAAACTTATTTCAGACTTACCACTTAACAACTCAACTCGATCTAGACTCCTATTTATATCTTTACCCTGTGCTCATCTAAGGTCCACAAACTGTGGTTTGCGGCCCCTAGTTCTACCCTTTTTCCCATTACAACTCATGAGGGGCTTTGACCTGCCCCAAAGCACCTTAACCTGTGCTTTGCTTAGCACGCACAACTTAACTTACAAAAAATACTACATTTTTATCCAAAATTGTGGTCCTAAGGGACCTCGCTCCAATAAGTCCTACTAAGCATACAAAAAAAACTATAAATTGTGAAATATGTATAAAATATAAATAGTAGCTATGACTATAAATTATGTTTTACCATATCAATTAAGTTAGTGATGATTCATATATGTAATCATAATCTTTTAAAACTTCATGTTTAAATTCAATTAACACACATAAAATTCTCTCTCTCTCTCTCTCTCTCTCTCTCTCTCTCTCTCTCTCTCTCTCTCTATATATATATATATATATATATATATAACACAAAAAAAAAAAAAAAAAATTATAAAACATGTCAAAGAAAAAATCCATGTGCATATGTACGTAGGTATATGTATTATGATGGTTTTAATATAATTAAAATTAAGAATATTTCTATATATAGAGATGTGAAATTTGTATCTATTTTTTAAAATTAAATAATAAAAAAATTATAAAACATGTCAAAGAAAAATGTTATGTGCATACATGTGTAGCTATGCGCATTTTTAACATGTGCATATGTACGTAGGTATATGTATTATGATGGTTTTAATATAATTAAAATTAAGAATATTTCTATATATAGAGATGTGAAATTTGTATCTATTTTTTTAAATTAAATAATAAAAAAAGTATAAAACATGTCAAAGAAAAATGTTATGTGCATATATGTGTAGCTATGCGCATTAATGATGGTTTTAACAGAATTAAAATTAAGAATATTTCTATATATAGAGATGTGAAATTGGTATTTTTTTTTTCAAGATAAGCATCCTCTCTCTCATCCTAAGGGCGAGACTGAAATTCAATGCAACAATATTCATAGGCTCGCATCCATTACAAAACTATTTCTCATTGTCATGCCACTCATATGGAATTGAACTTGTGTACACCCGAGGTAACACCAATTGACAAAATGTGATATATATATATATATAGCATAGATCCATCTTAACTCTAAATCTATAAGTGTTGAGAGGGATCAAATCTCTTGAGGTGCAAATCTTTATATTTTTCACTCTAAACGAGGTTCACGTCTTGAAATATTTGATCTGTCTCATATATCTATGTTGGTTGTAGAAAAAACTTTTATTTTTGTCAATTAATGAACTGTAATTCGTTGAGATAATGTAATGTGAGCATCTAACACTTCTTACCATTGTTGTTATCTACATCTAACTAATTCAAATTGTAGTTAACATGGATATGATATCATCTTCATACCAATGTTTTGAATAGCACACCTAACGTTAAAAGGACATTTTTCTACAATATAAATCAACAAGCTAAGTTTGAGTTATGGTATGCATAGCAACCCTCATTAACTTACATTTTCACACACTTTCTCTCTTTAATGTGCTCCCTTAACTCCAATTTCCCAAGGAATAATTAGGCACTCGGTCTGGAAGTTTTCTTTCATATTTATTTTCTCACACCACTCATTAATCCATTATACTACTACCACCTATTTTTCTTAGGCTAACTCTTCATTAAATCATCTTGTTCCCCCACTCTTTAGCCTAAAAATCCTATGTTTTAAGAAATTCCCTCTTGAGTTGGAGAAGAAAAAACCAAGAGAGAGAGAGTGATCTATTGAAATAATAATGGATAGTCTTCCTGAATCACACCAAACTAGCCTTTTGATGTTTGGAATTTTACATCATGTGGAGAGACTATATTTTGTTATAAAATTTGGGTGTTGTTTTTTGGGATAAAGACTATTTTCTATATTGTGCAGATTTGCCACATTGGTTTTATGAGAACTTGTCTTGAGGATATTTTGTTCATATGACGACTCCATGAAAGAACAAAGCCCTTATTCCTTAAATAACTTTGGAGATATTGTTGTATGGATCTTTGACAATTCTAAAGACATTTGAATACTTACGTTAATGATCCGAATGGAGTATGTTAGTGTTGCTATGCTAATGATCTGAACGGAGTATGTATGTGTTCTTAAGGGTTCAGGTTCTCTTGTAAATTATCAAGTCTCATGAGTGCTTTTAATGTCAATTTAGTGAGAAATTTAACATAAAAACAATAGCTGAACAGTAGCAAATAAAGTACAGAATATCACCATATATAACATTAACACAGGTATTATGCTCAAATTGTTAAATTGACCTATTTAAAATTCTCATTTGCTCTTATAACCTACTCCAACGAGTCCAGAATGACTCAAAATGGTGATCTAGGCTCTTTCTAAGCCTGAATTGGTCGAAAATTGCAAAAGTTATAGCATTTTCAATTTTCCCCACTATTTTAAGCCATAAACTAGCTAACTGTAGCTAAAATTGGCAATTTTCACGAATATGGAGGTCCGCCAATTAAAATGTCATTAATTTCTAAGTGGTGATTAGAGCTAGTTAAGCGTATTTTAAGCGCTAACTACACGCTTAACTAAATCCACATTTAACTTTGGATTAGTGCATATTAATATGGATTAACCGTTGATAAAACATGGTTAAGGTCTAACCCCGCATTATGGTCTGGAGCTCTCCCGGTGGTCACGACATAACGGTTCTATGGTCTGGGGGCTGGCCCCCTCCTTCCCCCTTTGTAATACAAACCTTAATTCAAATATAAATGAACTCCATAGATAGTTAAGAACTATGGTGTAGACATAATGGTAAGTTGTGGCTTTATGTGGCGGGAGGTCGCGGGGTCGAATCCCGGTGCCTCCACTCGGAATTTGACCAAAAATTTTATACCACATTTCGATCTTGGGGGGGCACGTGACGGCCCTAGGCTACACCACATGTCCTCACCCGGTTGGCCCCCAAAACGAACCAATAACACTTCGACTCGTCACCCAAAATACGGACCAATGCCATGTTGCCACTTGGTATCTTACCATTCACTTGAAAATTGTCAAACAAAATGACTTGCATAGTCATCATGCCACGTAAGCAGTACACACTGCTGACTGGGCATCTGACTGCCATTTTTATCAAAATTTACATGTTTATCAAAGCGGATAGAAGTCGTTTCCAGGAGCATACGGCGACCATTTTTCATGAAACGAAGTGCGTCAGATTCAAAACGACGAGCACTACACAATCATTCAAGTTTTGAGCCAATCTGAGAACTTTGATTTTTGAGCATAAAACTGAGCCCTTGATCAGTTAACTACTCTACATCATTGGTATGAAGTATGATAATCATGTATAATTCAAATTTTATTATAATGTTATATATGATATTTCATATTGATGTATGTTTGAAGACTTATCTTAACTACTCTAAATCATTGGTTTGAAGTATGACGATCATGTATAATTCATATTTTATGATAATCGTATATATGATATTTCATATTGATGTATGGTGAAGAAAAAAGGCATGGCCCCATCTTGCAAAGAGATGGAAACAAAGTTGGTTGGTCCTTTAGAGTTCTCACGTGTTCATGAATAGCCACATAACTTCCATTATGAGTTATAAAAGAAGCATGCTCCAAGATTTTATGTAGATCGTAATGCTCTCTCGCTTGTGTTGCATCTTCCATGGATTTAATTGAAAACATTAATTTGTTCACATTTTTCATGAAAAGTGGTGCAAGATAATAATATTGTAAGCTCAATCTAAATGAGATATCAAGTTTCCTATCTCATCATAGTTTTTCAAGAAATTTGGATTAATATAAAGGATTGCATAGATATATTAAATGATGTTTTCCTTTGAAGTAAAATTTGCAGATACATGATATAAAACTTAACAATATTATACATGTATAAAATAAAAACTTTTAAAAACTTTCTTGAGCAAAAGAAATGATAAGAGAAACCATAAATGTTTATAATTAAATATATTAAAAAATATCATGTAAAAGAATTTGTGAATTAATTCCATGTGATTCTATTGGAATGACCCAAAGAAAATGAAATCCAAGAGAATGAGGCTACTATTGCAGATTTTAGGCTATCTTGTGCCACAACATAAACTGGATTTTTTTTTTAAATAAAAATCAATTATATGTGACAAACAGATATTGTATATTTTTTTTTGGAACATGTGGAATATATTTTTTATATAATAAATGATGTTTTCCTTTTAAGTAAAATTTGCAGATACATGATATAAAACTTAACGATATTATACATGTATAAAAGAAAAACTTTTAAAAACTTTCTTGAGCAAAAGAAATGATAAGAGAAACCATAAATGTTTATAATTAAATATATTAAAAAAATATGATGTAAAAGAATTTGTGAATTAATTCCATGTGATTCTATTGGAATGACCCAAAGAAAATGAAATCCAAGAGAATGAGGCTACTATTGCAGATTTTAGGCTATCTTGTGACACAACATAATCTGGAATTTTTTTAAATAAAAATCAATTATATGTGACAAATAGATATTGTATATTTTTATGGAACATGTAGAATATATATTTTGATACAATTTGGAAGATTTATTTTAGTGATATATGCATTCATCTCACATTTTTCATACATAAATTATGAGTTAAAAAATATACTTTAAGCATTGTTTTCGTTTAAGGCAACATATTTTTAAAATTCTCATATTTTGGAAAGATTTCCAACCCTCTTTTATAATGAAAATTGTTTTCTTTCTGTATTTTGTGACAATCTTGTATGTATGAAACATACTGGAAATTTTCAGCCATCTACTTCTTTCAATATGTATGATTTTACTTGTGAACTTTCAAGTTGAAGATCATGTTTTTTGTGCTGAAAATGATATGGAGCTACGAGATATTGAATACAGATTTTATGACAATGATTTCCAACATGTAAGATTTCATTTCCTATCTCATCCTTGTGCTTAGTTGGAAATATTTTATTGTTGAATCAACCCACATCATCTTTGCTTGAAAGTGTTGATAATGTTTTAATTACAAATTTACATATTAAGAGGCTCATATTTGGAGGTTGATGATGAGCTATTATATTCATATTCCAACCTTCTTCAACATGGAATTGAATTAAGTGATGAAACATGGTATTCACTGTTATATTTGTGATGTGATTTCATTTTTGCAGCACGTTGTAAATATTTCAACATATATTCATGTAACTATTGATGTTACCTTGGTTTGAATCATTACCAAACCCGATGGTAGAATCCATAGCAATGAAATGATGCTTGAATGGTTGCACTAGCTCTTTGATTTTACTTAACATCTTGTTTCATCCTAGGTTAAAGAGTATGATGCTTGAATGGTTGCACTAGCTATTTGATTTCACTTAACATATTGTTTCATCCTAGGTTAGAGAGTATAAGATAGATAAGTTCAAGACATGTGAGTATTAATTCACTTCCATGATTCTTGTCAACATTGTTGTATCCAAATTTTGAACTCTTAATGACGTATTAAAAAATCAATAAATAAAATAAACGTGTTGATTGTGGATGTTCACTTGTATCTACCTTGCCACATGGTTTTGTCTCTTCTTTCTTCATGACAAGTTGGACTAGTAAATTGTGGGGTCTTGATGCACTCCCAATAATAGTGCATCCCGAAGTTGGAGTCTATCGGTACACCTCATTATATGATGCTCTTGATTATGATTTTCATCACATTGACATATATTTTTTACTAGTACTTGTGAAACATTACACTGACATGGGGAGATACATTTTCATTGTATCAAATCATTTGATGGAAGCCTTTGGTTGGGAAAATCTCACTTCTCCTTTTTTTAATGATTGATTTTGGTGGTTTGATGGTTTTCTCACATGTGCTTGCATTGTGGATCGCCATTAGTTTACATGTTTGATGGTTGTGGAGCTTGTTATCTCATCATGGTATGGTAGAATGCTTATTTTGGATAAATTCCAACCATCCAAGTGGTTAGATGTTGGTGTAAGGAAATAAACATTTCATAATTGTTAATGTTTCTTAGTGACTTGATGTGTTGATGTTTGTGTCACTAAACGGAGGTGTTCTATATGGTAATTTTGTTAGATGTGTGATGGGGATCACACTTGATGATTGGAAGGATTAACACCCTTCTCTTATGATGTTTCCTTGGTGGAATGATTCATGTTGCCCTTGTAGAATATTGTGTACATGATATAGCTTAATAATGTAACATTTCTTAGACATCACCTAGGGATAAAACGTGTTTGATGATATTAATACCCTCAATGATATGTTATTTCACAAGTTTGAGTTAACTGGTAATTTTTTCACAACTTCTTGGTTGAACAAAACTTCCCAAACCCCATCAGTTGCAAGCACGATAAACTGATCTCCGCTTGCTAGATGTCTGTCTATTCAAATGATCTTATTCAACAGTCTGAATGGAGTCTCCTTTTTTGCAATGGATATGTTTCACAAAGTTACAACGGTTATGTTTTCACACCTAACATGTTGAACAGTGTGACACATTTCTTGCATGTATATCTCTAGAGTTGCAAGTTATTTTTTGAGAATGGAGATGGCACATTTTCAACATTGTAAGCCGGTAAGTTCTCGTGGTGGCTCTCCCTTCATTTCGTGCTTTCAACTAGTGGATTTTTTATTCTTGCTCCACCATATGTGGGTGATTGGAATAGTGGATTCTACATGTGTTTATTGCTTCCACTTGGGGTTTTTTTACTCAATCGGGTGTTAAAATCTGAAAGTTCTATACATAAATTTAAAAATTATTTGCAAAAACTTGAAAGTTCTATGGATAAAACTGAATGTACTTGCAGAAAATTGAATGTACTTTGCAGAAAACTAAATGAAACAGAAGGTACTTTATAGAAAGCTTAATGTACCTTGTAGAAAATTGAATGTACTATGCAAAAAGTTGAATGTACTTTGCAGAAAACTTAATGTACTTTGCATAAAGTTGAATGTACTTTGCATAAAATTGAATGTACTTTGCAAAAAACTGAATGTACTACTTTGTTACAAATACTTAGAATGCAGATTTCTTCTTCACAACTTTTCAGATCAGCAATTGTAGATAAAACATAAACTTAAGGATCATATGAAGACGTCCAAGCACAAATATGAGACACTGAGAGTTAAGTCCAATGACCAGGGAAAAACCCACATGGGAAAAACCCAAATGATTCTTCTTCTATTAGATTTCTTCAATTGTTCATGTTATGAATATAATTCATAATAAAATAATAAGTAATTAACTAATGCTTAGTTAGTTAGTAATGAAGAGGCATGTCTTAGAGACAGCCATTCGTGAAGGGGCACCTTCCTAGGATATATAAGCAGGCCTTCATTCTCATTTGTAATCATTCTATCAGCAATTTTTATACAATATACAATTTACAATTACTATCTTACAATAGATGTCTTTGTCTACGAAGTATTTTAAATATTTTCATTGCGTATACAACTGTTAGTCATTACATTGGTATCAGAACTACGTTCTCCAATCACTGGCCTTTGGCTTTCAACTCGTCGTCAAATTGGGTGTCGTCATAATCGAAGCATCTCGCTACATACTTCGAGTTTCTCCATTCTGTTGAATTCCCTCTCAGGCCATTGACCATTTAAAATAATAATAATAATAATAATTTAATTAATTAAATTACCAAAAAAAGGTCTATAAAAAATAATAATAATAATAAAATAAAAGGGAAAAAGAAAAGGACTATAAAAAACAAAAAACAAAAAGTATTTAATTAGAGGAAATTTATGCCTAAAAGTGGCCTCCCAAGGAAAAATAATAAAATAATAGTTATAAAATTTGGAGGGAAATGAAGAAAACTACTTTTTTAAATTGTATTTTTAACTTATCTCATTATTGTTTTTCTTAAATTTCAAGTGTAGACACTCGTTGGATGCGGAATTGCGGAATTAAATTCCACATCCAACGAGTACCCATTATGCATACTTTCGAAAAGAGCCACATTGATAAAAATTGCATATACATTAAAAATGTGTGCTAAACGCGCATTTTTAATATATCTACAATTTTTATCAATGCGGGTCTTCTCGAAAGTATGCATAACGGATACTCATTGGATCTGCAATTCGATTCCACCTCCAACGAGTGTCTACACATGAAATTTGAGTAAACCTATAAGGAGATAAGCCAAAAATACAATTAAAATTTTAGTTTTTCTTCTTTTCCCTCCAAAATATTTACATGTACCTCTTTTTAAATTTAAAAGATTTTGATTGGTTTACATATTATTACATGGAAATTACATGAAAATTTCATGGGAACTTTTAAGATGAAATTTCCTCTAATGAAGAATAAATAAATATCTAAATAAAAATATATATAAAAAATATATATAAAAAATATAAAAATTACATAGAAAAAAAAAAAAATATATATATATATATATATCAAGGAAAAACTTTATTTAAAAAAAAAAACATAAAAGAGAGGATATTTTAATAAAAATACAATAAATAGCAGTTTTGTCCGCTTGGAGCCTAATGCCGCCATTCCCTCTGACAACTAACTACGAAAATTCTTGTATGTTGTTCAAGACATCGAGCTGTTCCACTTCAATGTTGTTGACCTACGCTCTGCTCCCCACAACACACCCTCATGTGCGTACTCATAGTCTGTTACCACACCTCTATCGTTGGTGTCGTTGTCCACAACGCAGGCCACAACACACATACGCATTTGCCTCACACGCGTCCCCCTCTACATCCTTTACATTGTTGCCATCCATATGCAACCTATCGTCATCGTGCCATATTCGACCAAACTATACTGCTAATTCCTTCCACTGCCCTTCTTACTCCTCTGCCATCCATCATTCGTAGTTGTCGTCTGCAATAATCAGTGATAGCCCTATCCCCATTATTGTTGAGACCGCACAGCCGTCAACCGACTGTACTCTACCTGCCAAACACCGCCTTCGACGTTGTCGTGCCCATCACATTTGCCTCCGCCCACAGCAATCCGACAGCTCAGACAACACACCATCATGCCAACAACCAAAAAAAAAATTCTACAACTCAAGTCTATAACCATATAGCACGTACAAACTGTGATTGTGTTGCTTTCTAACATAGTTGACCACACACATTCGATCCACCGTCAATCATCTTGCTTGTGACCTCCCCTTCGCTAATTTCTGGACCTGCTACATCATTCCCCACTTTCCACCATACCATAAATTAATACAATAATAATTATAACGCCATTGCATCCACTGGTACCATTGTGCCCATACGACCTTCCATGTTAATTAAACCTTTAAATTAACAAATCAGTAAAAAGATTAATTATATATGAAGTGAAGAATACTAAGTATCAATACTAAGTAAGGTACTTTGAAAAAAATAAAAAATATTTATAAGGATAAAATACTACCAAGAGAAATTGTTTATAAAGTCAAATTATTATACTCCTAAGATCATAAAGGGGTATTTGTGAGAATAGGAGGAATATTTTTAATCAAAATTAAAATATTTATAAAAGAAATCCTTTATCAAGTCACTCATTCGAAGAAAAAAAAAGGGAGAGAAAAAACGAATGGAGCCTAATTCGAAAATGATGAAGGACGGGCGATTTTCCTATAAGGGTATTTTTATCACGCATCGCAAGTTAATTACATTAAGAGGAACTATCCAATGGAAAAAATTTAATATCGCTATCAGTACAAGCAACGACGAAAATTACATAAATATTAATCTAGCAAATCGACTGCTAATTTCAGATACCAATGTAGGCGAAAGAACAAATCTTTTTGAAAAGGAATATGAAATTAATGATTTACAAATAATAATAGATCATTATGAGTACATATCCCGATTTAGTGTTGTAAAAATGTATGACACAGAAGTTGACAATATTCTTGGTCAACCTTGGTTTAGAGAATTAGGTGGGTTCATGTTAAACATCGAAAAAAAAAATCTTGAAGTTTTCTTATAAGGGAAAGATGATCACATTTCGAGACGTGACAATGGAGTCAAAATCGATAATGTCTGCATCAGAAGACTTTAAGGATATCTCAGACTTGATGTTTCAAGTTAACAAAAAAACTATATCAAAGAAGCAAAAAGAACTTGAAGAAGTCATCTCCAGCAAAGACAAAGAAATTTCACGCCTCAGAGATCACCAAGAAAAATTACTCGAACAAGTCGAGAAATCTAAAGCATCAAAGAAGAAACTCAAGAAGTGTTTATAAGAACAAGAAGAAAATTTACATTTAAAAAGCCTTAACCAAACATCAGTAGAACAAATCAAAATTTTAAAAGATGATGAAGCTACTAAGAATAAGGTCAACAATTCAAAAAAGGATGAACTTGTACGTTTAAGGAATCATACCCAAACCCTACTTATGCAAATAAAAAATCTTTAAAATGACAAGACATCATTGAATGACAAGTTAGAACAACTTCAAAATGAAGTATTGAAGTCGTCAGTCGTTTCAGTCCAAGTTGAAGATAAGAGAATAAATATTGATCCAGTGAATATCACAAGTAAGGAAGAAGAGGAGTCTAGAGAAGTTAAAACATATGCAGAAGTTGCAATTCAAACGATAGACATTCCAAATGATGATTCAGTCGCCTACTCAACAATAACAATGCCTGAAGAAAATTAGGAAACAACCACTAACATGATAAAGGAAATCCAAACCAAAGGAGATATGTATCAACATCTGAATCACAAGAGCAAACTTTCCAGTCAACCTACGTACTAGTATCTCTCATAAAATAAACGAAAAAATTATGTTCCCAAGGATAATGAAATTTGTAGTATCCAGTCCTATGATATCTATTCATCACAAAGTTTGATCCATGGAAGAGCAATCTAGGATGGTTCGATTCGTTCTTAGTACAACAATTTTTTCTATCACTTTGAGTATCATATCGTCTTGTATCGACAGATATTAAAGCACAAAGACAAGAAGTTGTTCTTAAGTAAGCTTTGAGGACAAAGCTTCTTGAAGGAAGAGGCTACATTATGAATATAATTCATAATAAAATATGATAAATATAAATATAAATGTAATAACAAATAATAAGTAATTAACTAATGATTAATTAGTTAATGATGAAGAGGCATGTCTTAGAGACATAATCATTCGAGAAAGGGCACCTTCCTACGATATATAAGCGGGCCCTCATTCTTATTTGTAATCATTATATCATCAATTTTTAAACACTATATAATTTACAATTACTATCCTACAATGAATGACTTTGTTTGCGTAGTATTTTAAAGATTTCCGCTGTGTATACGACTGTTGGTCGTTACAGTTCAACAGAGTACAAAGAGAGAGAGAGAGAATGAGAATGAATAAAGTCACCAATGTTTGATAAACTAGCAACTGAAGTTCTTTTGCTCTTTGTTTGAAGATCTCCTCCTCTTGATTAGACCTTGTCCTACACACTTGCTCCAACTCTTCCCTTGCTCTTACTCTTGATTAGATCTTGTCCTACACTTTTCTTGCACACACTCAACCCTAGCTCTCCTTCTTCATAATAAACATGTTACACTCAACTCTCACTTGATCTTGCTTAAATATATGAGAAATGAGAGAGAAGTTACAAAATGAATTCATTCATTGAGCTAATAATGGGAGAATTGAATTCCACGAGGGAGGGGTTATTTGAGGAGAAGTGTAACTCATCTCAAGAATAGAGAGAGAGGTACACTTGTCTTCAGGAGTTACAATTTTAATTAAGGAGTGAGAGAGTTACACTTAAATATGAGAGAATATTTGGGGAGAGTTACAAATTGAATTGAATGTGGAAGTTGTAAGTGCATTTAATGAAGCGGAGTTACATTTTTTCCATACATTGAATTAGTGAAGGAGAGTTACATTCTCTTAAGTGTGTAGTTACTATTTTATTCCAAGAGAGAGGTTCAATTTGCCAAGTAAGAGATTCTCAATTTAATTTACTTATTTTATGAGAGAATTCATTTTTATTAATCCATTAAAGGTGAATGGCTTTAGACTATTTTACGAATAATAGTATCATAATAATAATAATACTAGTAAGGATAAAATATTAATTCTTGAGTTGTATAATCATGATTGATTTAATTTTAAAGTTGATTCCATATGTCGAAGTCATCCTTGATCATTTAGCCATGAATTTCTATTTCTGGAAAGTCACTTCCAAATTGAGATGTGACTTACTATTTTTGGAAAGTCATATTAGAATTGTTAGAAATGAAATTTTATTATAGGTGGTTCAAACAGAACTTAAAAATACGATTTCTTCTAGGAGAAATTCATCCCGGGCTGTCAAATTTTAACACTCCCTCTCAGCTAGGGAGGAATTTATTTCTGCATCAAATATCTCGAGTTCCTCTTATCTCTTTCATTAATTTCAGTTCAACTCTGCTATGTAACAATGAAGTCGCAATCTAATGAAGAATCATCCACTTGACACAAATTTGGAAAGGAAAGAACCATCACATGTCACATAGACCAAATTTCATCTCAAAAATTAGGTGATAGAACACAAGGATCACATAGGCAAGACTGTTATGAAACCAACTATCAAATATCTCGAGTTCCTCTTATCTCTTTCATTCATTTCAGTTCAACTCTGCTATGTAACAATGAAGTCGCAATCTAATGAAGAATCATCCACTTGACACAAATTTGGAAAGGAAAGAACCATCACATGTCACAGAGACCAAATTTCATCTCAAAAATTAGGTGATAGAACACAGGCATCACATAGGCAAGACTGTTATGAAACCAACTCCAAAAATAGAAGAAAAGAGAGATCAACACCTTAGAATTTAGTCACTTCGAAGGGGCAACCTCCTTTACAATGTATAAATGAGCAATTCTTGGATGATATGAATGACAAAATCTCCTTCTATATATAGGATTCCATGGGGTCACAATATCGTCCTAGCCAACCTAACAAAAATAATGTGAGGGCACAATAATAACAATATGGGGGTTACAGGGGTACAACAATAACAATAAGGGAGTTACACTAACAACAATAAGGGGCTACACTAGTAATCTAGGGACCTAACATGCCCCTTCCCATCAAAAAAGTGTTGTCCTCAACGCTTGAGTAGCTTTGGATGCTTTTGTATAAAATTCGCATCCTCCCATGTAGAATCTTCAGTGAGTAAGTTCTTCCACTTGATGAGATACTCTGAAATTAATCGATTTCGTAGCTGTCGAGTTCTTGGTTCCGTGACTGCTTCAGGTTCCAATATGATTTTTCCTTCCTCATCAAGTTCTAGCAATATTGTTTGAAATGGAAGTTTGTCACCTATAACCTTCTTTAAGCCTGAAACATGGAAAACTGGATGCACTCGCGAAGTAGCAGGAAACTCCAATTTGTATGCCATAGTACCAATCTTTTGCAACACCTTGTAAGGACCATAGTACTTTGGCAATAATTTATTATCCTTCTTATCTTGCTTGAGGGACATTTGTTTATATGGTTGTAGCCTTAGAAATACCCAGTCTCCTACATCAAAAATTCTCTCACTGCGATGTTGATCTGCCTGTTGTTTCATTCGATTTTGTGCCAAATTTACGTTATCCTTTAATATTTGGAGAACTTGTTGATGCCTGATGTGATCTTCCACTGCTTGAATCTTAGAATTTTCTCTTAAATATGATGTGATGGACTGTGGATGATATCCATAAAGTGCCATAAATGGGGTCATTTTTGCTACAGTATGGAAGGAAATGTTATACCACCATTCAGCCAGAGGTAACCACTTGACCCATTGTGTTTGTTTATCAAATACAAAACAAAGAAGATATATTTCCAAACATTTGTTCACTATCTCAGTTCGACCATCAGATTGAGGATGATAAGATGAGCTATGAGCTAGTTGAGTACCCAAACAAGAAAATAATTATGTCCAAAAAATTCCAGTAAAAATGGGATCTATATCGCTTACAATAATCTTTGGATTTCCATGTAGCTTTTGAATTGTTTCCATAAATACAATAGCAATTGTACTCAAAAATTCTCTCACTGCGATGTTGATCTGCCTGTTGTTTCATTCGATTTTGTGCCAAATTTACGTTATCCTTTAATATTTGGAGAACTTGTTGATGCCTGATGTGATCTTCCACTGCTTGAATCTTAGAATTTTCTCTTAAATATGATGTGATGGACTGTGGATGATATCCATAAAGTGCCATAAATGGGGTCATTTTTGCTACAGTATGGAAGGAAATGTTATACCACCATTCAGCCAGAGGTAACCACTTGACCCATTGTGTTTGTTTATCAAATACAAAACAAAGAAGATATATTTCCAAACATTTGTTCACTATCTCAGTTCGACCATCAGATTGAGGATGATAAGATGAGCTATGAGCTAGTTGAGTACCCAAACAAGAAAATAATTATGTCCAAAAAATTCCAGTAAAAATGGGATCTATATCGCTTACAATAATCTTTGGATTTCCATGTAGCTTTTGAATTGTTTCCATAAATACAATAGCAATTGTACTTTCTTTAAATGGATGAGATAATGCACAAAATTGTGCATACTTGGTAAGTCTATCAACTACCATCATGATGACACTCTTTCCTTTGGACTTAGGTAAACCTATGATAAAATCCATTGAAATATCCTCCTAGCATTGACTTGGAATAGATAAGGGTTGTAGAAAACCCGGGGTCTTAATTGTCTCAACTTTATTTTGCTGGCAAACCAAACATTCCACCACAAAATTTTGAATATCAGATTTAAGGCCATCCCAAAAAAATCTTTCTTCACCCTGTGGTAAGTTTTTAAAAATCCTGAGTGTCCTCCTAAAGGAGAAGTGTGCAATTCCAAAAGAATCTTTGGTTTTAGTTGGGAATTTTTACAAAGATATAAGTGATATTTGTACCATAAGGAATCATTTTTCCAACTAAATGTATCAGATGTATTAGGATCTTACTGCAACTTTTGAATGAGTGTCCACACTTCTTCGTCCTTCTTCCATTCATCCCTTGCTTCGATTATCCAATCTGGTTGGATAATACAAATGGCACAACTTTCACCTCTTCATCCTTTCTTGAGAGTGCATTTGCAACAACATTTAGCTTCCCTTTTTTGTAGATGATTTCAAAGGCATAACCTAACATCTTTGTGACCCATTTTTGCTGCTCTTCTAAAGATAGTCTTTGTTCCAAAAAGTGTTTAAGACTATCATGATCAGTTTTTACCTTGAAGTGTCTTCCCATTAGGTAAGGTCGTCATTTCTTTAGTGCATGTAATATTGCCAACATTTCCTTCTCATAAATATCTTTCTGTAAATACTTTACTTTGATTGGATGACTTTCAAAAGCAATGGGTCTTCCTTCTTGGATTAAAACAACACCAATTCCATTTCCGAAGGCATCACATTCCACAATAAAGGTTTTTGTGAAGTCGGGCGTAGCTAAGACCGGTGTTAGGCACGTTGCCTCTTTAAGATGTTCAAAGTTCTTAGTTGCTTCAGGAGTCCATGAAAATGCATCTTTCTTCAATAATATTGTTAGAGGTGTTGCTATTCTACCATATTTCTTAACAAACTTGCGATAATACCCTGTTAACCCGAGAAATCCTCGCAACTGCTTTATGGTTGTGGGGACTTTCCATTCCTTAATGGCTTTAATTTTGTTAGGGTCTACCTTAACACCCTCGTGAGATACAATATGACCCAAATATTCCACCTCTTGTACTTCAAATAAACATTTGGAGGTTTTTCATATAATTGTTTCTCCTCCAATAGTTTGAGCACATTGTCAACATGTTGAACATGATCCTTCCAAGACCTGTTGTAGATTAGTATATCATCAAAAAGTACTAACACAAATTTTCTAAGGAAGGGTTTGAAAATGGAATTCAGCAACCCTTGAAATGTAGAAGGTGCATTGGTAAGGCCAAAAGGCGTGACCAAAAATTCATAATGACCCTCATGAGTTTGAAATGTTGTTTTTGGAATATATTCAGTCTTCATTCTAATTTGATGATATCCTGAATGAAGATCCAACTTGGTAAAATAAACTTATCCATGTAATTCATCCAATAATTCATCAATCACATTAATGGGCAATTTATCTTTAATGGTGAGCTTATTGAGCTCCCTATAATTCGGACACATGCGCCATGATCCATCCTTCTTGTGCACGAATACTACTGAAGCAGAGAAAGAACTTTGACTATGATGAATTATACCAGCCTCTAACATTTCTACAATCATACGTTCTATTTTGCTCTTTTGGACATAAGGATATCTGTAAGGCCTAATGTTTGGAGGAACAATTCTTGGAATCAAATGAATATCATGATCATGATCACGAATAGGTGGGAGTCCTTTGGGAGTTTCAAACACCTTAGAATGATTGTCAAAAACATTT
Organism: Pinus albicaulis; assembly: GCA_034641835.2. Classification (NCBI taxonomy): domain Eukaryota; kingdom Viridiplantae; phylum Streptophyta; class Pinopsida; order Pinales; family Pinaceae; genus Pinus; species Pinus albicaulis. The sequence continues at coordinate 1,834,849,818 of CM076575.1, read as the reverse complement.
TTGAGATCTGGATAAATAGATTATTTTGATGTTGGAACTTCTAGTGAGCATAATTGTGCAATTACACCTCATTGTTCTTTCTTAAAAAGCTTTTTCATGACATTAGAGCTTATTGTCTTTCTCGGCTTCCCTGCAATACCCCATAATTCGACTTCCTTTCCTTCCGAAAAAATAAAAAATTTCAAGAAAATTTCTTGAAAATTAAAATCTACCATCCGCAATTATTGTAACCATTGTACTCCTAATACAACATCAGCACCTCCCATTGGAATGGAAAGCATTGGACTATTCTATACATATTCCCCCATGGTTATCTTGATATTATGGCATTTTCTAGAGCAATTTATAGTTCCTCCATTTGCAACCATCACTTGACATTCTGGAGTTGGGTATATGAAGCAATTCAATTCCTTCGCTACCTTACAATGAATAAAATTATGGGTACTACCCGAATCAATCAACATTATTACCTTTTTCTTCTTGATATGTCCTTCTCTCTTGAGAGTTTGAGGAGTGGTAATGCCTGCCAATGCATTACACGATATGGCCGGACTCATTTCTTCTTTCTCTAGGGTTGGTTCCTAACGTATATCCTCTTCTTTTGAAGTTTCTTGTTCATTTTCTTCCTCCTCTTCACAATCTATGTAAAATAATTTCTTCTCAACACACTTATGAACTTTAGTGTATTTGCTATCACAATTGTAGCGAAGCCCTTTTGCTCTTTTTTCTTCCAGTTGTTGTGGTGTCAACCTTGCAGGTTGTGGAATTCTGGGAATAGCAACACTTCCATCTTTATAGATGTGAGTGGTAGGCTTCCTTGTCGCCACAATTTTACATTCAATTTTTCTTGCCAACCTAAATGCCTTCTCCAATGAATCAGGTTCCCAAACGTGAATCTCGTGTTGGATGTTATCTTTTAAATTCTCTATGAAGACATCAATCTTATGTTCCTCTGGAATATCAATTACCCTTATATTCAATTTTTGGAAGTCTTTAATGTGTTCCACCACTGAATTCTTTTGTTTGATATTTATCAATTGGCTAAAGAAGGTGTTGCTCTTTGTATCCTCAAAATGTGTTATCATTTCCTCTGTAAAAATTGACCAAGTGACAATAGTTTTACGGGAGAAAAGTCATCGATACCATACAAATGTATTTTGTTCTAAATATAAAGTTGCAATGCATATCTTTTGTGTGTTTTGCACATTATTGAGATCAAAATATTTCTCCATCTGTAGTACCCATGTTACGGGATCCTTGCCATCAAACTTCGTCATATCGATCTTTGGAATATGGTGGGTCTTTCATCCAACATTCGAGTTTATGAAATCATGATTAAAATTTATTTTGTTCTCATCATGAGTTTCCTCTACTATCTTTTCGCCATTAGGAACCATTTCTTATATCAACTTTTTCAAACCTTCCATGTATGCTTTTAGATAATTCTTCATGTCTTCCATGTTGTATTTCATTTTTTCTTCGATCTTAGCTTCCATGTCTTCCATGTCATTATTCAAACCATCCATCACACCTTTCTTCAAACCATCCATATTAGCTTCCATGCCCTTCTTCAAACCATCCATCTTAGCTTCCACATTTTTCTTCAAAACTTGCATTTTATTTTTATTGCTCTTTGCGAGAGCAAAATTTGTTGCACATGCTCTTGTAATTTTGATATATCATGTTGCACTTCTTCATCTTCATGAGTCATAGTAGAATATTCTGAGGGCTTGATGGGTGTTGAATTCTTTTTAGGGGGCATTTTAAAAACCAATACTGGTATCTATGCTTCAATATTCCCTTGGAATCACTTCAAACTGATTTTTCAAACAAGACTTATGCAATTTGAAAAAACAATACACATTTTTTTTCTTACTTTTGAGGATCTAGATATTGAAACTGAATTATCTCTGTGATTTCGAATCTTCAATATCTGAAATTCAGTCATGTAGTAGCCCTTTGAATCTTCTTTTGAATGCCATAGGTTTGGCCTGATTTGGATGCTTCAAGGAAAAGTTATGCCCAATCTCCCACAATGACCTAATTATGGATTGGTTCAGTAGAGTGAACTTGTACGGCGTGCCATGTGTCACTATTTCCTCCTTCGGCTCTAAATTGATACACAGAAAACTACAATTCGTGCACTTTCGGCCACCTTTTACAAAATTCAAATTCGATGCTCAGAGAGAGAGTTATAACAAATTTCCCATGGTCACCTCTTTGCGAACCATGATCTGAAATTTTTACACGAAATTCCTCAGGATTTCGACTTCATGTGTTAAAAATTTCAGCCTTTGAATCTTCGTAGAATTAAACAAAACAAAAAAGTAAGTTATAGCAATAATTCCACGATGACCTGTTTGGAGCAGCGAAACCCTAGAATCCAAAGCTATGATACCAATTGTCATGAAACCAACTCCAAAAATAGAAGAAAAGAACAATGAACAACCTCCTTTACACTACATAAATGAACAATTCTTGGATGATACAAATCACAAAACCTCCTTCTATATCTAGTCCATGGGGTCACAATATAATCCTAGCCGACCTAACAATAATAATGTAAGAGCACAATAATAACAATATGGGGGTTAAAAGGGTACAATATTAACAATAAGGGTGTTACACTAACAACAATAAGGGACTGCACTAGTAATCTAGGGACATAACAAAGACTCAAACAAGTCACACAGACAAGAATCAAACACAACCAAGTGTCAAGTGGTGGAACACCTACATCCTCGACAAGTCACACACACAAATCTCATTACACCTATTGGCCAGATAGGTTGTTCTTCCCATGTCCCTAACTGTGGGTCAGATGCATACTGAGGCCTACTCTTGTGACACACACTACACAAGAGGTCCCTCATCCTCGGGAGCTTTCCAACATCATTCCCTAATCATGTGATCTCTGACAGGGGGGAAAGGCAGCTCAGTGTTCTCGATCAGTTGTGACCACCTCCCGGAAGGGTCACATCTGTAAGTCCAAGTTGTTCTCTAAAAACCAAGAACTTCCCTTTCGGTAAAGGCTTGGTAAGAATCACAGCGATATGATCATCAATGGAAATGTGATGGAGCCTCACTACTCCTTTTTGCATCATATCTCAGATATAGTGATACTTGATCTCAATATGCTTGGACTTGTCATGAAACACAGGATTATTGCAAAATGAATCCCACTCTTATTGTCACAATATATAACTTTTGTGTCTGGAACTTGCTCAAATAGTTTCCCAAAAATCTTTCTCAGCCAAACTGCCTCACAGCTAGCCATGTTAGCAGCGACGTACTCAACTTCGATTGTACTTAGTGCAACAGACTTCTGATTTATACTCATCCAAGAGATCATGGCAGATTCCAAGCTAAAGCAGCACCCAGAACTGCTCTTTCTATCAGCAAAATTACCTACCCAATGAACATCAGTATATCCATGAAGTCTTACATTTTGAGCATTATATTTCAATCCTAGATTTATAGTTTCATGCAAGTATCTGAGTACATGTTTTGCAGCAATCCATTGGGCATAAAAGGGATCAATCATACGCTGACTTCAATTGTTTACAGCAAAGCATATATCAGACCTAGTGTTTACCAAAAACATTAAAGCACAAATGAGTTGTTTATACTCTGGGATTTGCTAGAATAGGTCTTGCAGCTTTGCCACATAATTTCTTAAAGTTCATTTCCACAGGAGTATGCATGGACTTACATTCTACCATAACAAATCTTTCAAGAATCTTAAAAACATATTTTCCATGAAAAAGATAAATTTCGCCAAGTCTTTGCCAAACCTCTAGACCCAAAAAGTAATGCATCAAACCAAGGTCTTCCATTTCAAATTCAAAAGCTAACTCCCTCTTACACTAGAGGATAAGAGGTTGTCCTCCTGTCAAGAATAAATCATCAACATACAATACCAAAATCAAAGGTCTACCTTGGACTATCTAAAAGTAGAGCTTTGGGCCTTGTGAAACCAAACTTTATTAGGTAGATATCAATGGGAGCATACCAAGCTCTTGGAGCTTGCTTCAACCTATATAAGACTTTCTTCAGTCTGCATACATGAGTTTCGTTGTCATACTCTTCAAATCCTTGTGGTTGTTCCACAAATACCTCTTCCTTGAGGAAGTCATGCAAGAAAGCAGTTTTCACGTCTATTTGGTGAAGAATCCATCCCTAGCTAGTAGGTAAGGCAACAACAGATCGAATATTAGTATATCGAGCTACAGTTGAAAAAATATCATCATAATCTATTCCTTCTTTCTGAGAGAATCCTCAAGCTACAAATCTAGCCTTGTATTTTTCAATACTAACATTTGCACCATGTTTAATCTTAAATAACCATTTGGAAGTGACAACAGATTTACCTTGAGGTCTAGGAACCACTTTCCAGACATCATTTTGGATGATGGGCTTGTATTCTTCACTCATGGCATCTTTCTAGACTTGTTCTTTTGTAGCTTCTTCAAAGGTGCATGGTTCTGCCTGAATGATGTTTCTCGTGGCAGCAACGCACCCTTGAAACTGAATTGGCTTCTTACTTTCTTTGAACGTTCCTCTTGGGGCAACATGTTATTCAGCATCTTGCAAGGTATCTCGCGGCCATAGTGTTCTCTTTCTGGAAGGAGTATCATGTGGTGGAGGATCTAGAGGATCCACAAAACCCATTGGATTATCAGCAAGTTCAGGTTCCGGATCAGACTCAGATGCAGGCTCTTTTTTATTAACAGCTTGTCTTTCAACAATGGCAGGAGGAGGAGAGTCTCTTTCTTTTCTAAGAGCTGCATCTTCATAAAATGTTATGTATCTGCTAAACTCAATAGTTCTTTGACCAGGTATATAAATTCTATAAGCTTTTGAATTATCGCAATATCCATCAAACGTACATTTATTACCTGAAGCTTCTAGTTTGTTCCTTTTCTCTTTCGGCACATGGAAGTACACAGAACAATAAAAGATTCTCAAGTGACTCCCGTCACGCCTTTACCAGTGAAAACTTATTCAAGAATATTAGTCCAAGGCTTGATGAGAAGTTCTGTTTTGCACATAAACAGCAGTATTTGCAGCTTCTCCCCACATAAACTTCAGTATATTTTGATCATGGAGCATGGATCTAACTACTTCCATAATGGTTCTATTCTTCCTCTCGGCCACACCATTTTGTTGTGGATTGTACGGCAGGGTGGTTTCTTTCTTTATTCCAGTGTCTTTGCATAGATCATTAAACTCATTGGAGGTTAACTCTCCCCCATTTATCAAATCGGAAAGCTTTGATCAAATTTCCCGTTTGATTTTCAATCAAAGCCTTGAAATCTCTGAACATGTCAAATATTTCCCCTTTCTTTTTCAAAAACAATATCCACGTCTTGTGAGGAAAATAATCAAAAAAAAATCATGAAATACAGGTAGCCACCAAGAGAAGTAACAGGATAGGTTCACATAAATTAGAATGTATGAGTTGAAGTACCTAACTAGTTTTTGTTCTACTTGAAGGGAATGGTCCCTTTATATGTTTTCCACTTGCACATCTTGGGCAAACTCCATAATCCATTCTAATCTCAGGGATTCCAGAAAGCATCTTCTTTACATGAGGTAAGGCTTTGTAGTGTAGGTGAGCAAATCTTTTGTGTCATACCTCACACTAAAGATCAATATCATGGACCAATGCATTAATTGGTTTACCATTGTTTTTGTAAAGCCCTTCACATCTTTATCCAAGAGTGAGGGTTTCTCTCATACTTGAGCTCCAATTCAAAGTTAGAATTTTTCCATCAATAAAAGCAACTCTCATTCATTTGTCTTCTATAGAAGATATGGATACAAGATTCTTTTTCAAACCAGGTACATACGAAACTTCTTGTAGAAAAATAAATTTGTCATCATCTAACTGAAATGAAACTAAACCATAACCTGTAACTTGGTGAGTAGAATTATCTCCAAGGATAACATTTAAATTAGTCTCTCTCTCAATTAGATTAGGGAGTGTCTCTTTGTAATCAGTAAAAATTTTGGAAGCACCACTATCAACTAGCCAGTTATCAAATGAATCTGCCCAAAAAAAAAATTAAAAATAAAATAATAAAAATAAAAATTGGAAAGAGCATAAACAAAAAAAATATTATGATTGAGTTTCCATTGCATTATTTGTATATGTTGGATTTCTTGTTTTCTTAGGATGCATTTTTCTTTGATTTTCAGAAGAGTCTTTTCAATAGTCATATTTGTTTTTGAATCTAGAAGCTCTTCTTCTTTCTTTATTGTCACGAGCAAAATGACCATGTTTTTAACAGTTAAAACATCTAAATTTTGACATGTCTAGATTCCCTTCATTTGATTAGAAAGCATATTTATTTTTATTACCCTTATTTCTCTTGTCATAAGTTGAAAATGTTGTAAGTTCTCCTTCTTCATGATGTAAAATTCTCCCTCTGGAGATCATTCTGGCCTCCTCTTGGATACACTTTCCCAGGATCTCATCAAATGTCGGAATAGTGTTTATGCTGTTGATTGTGGTGATAAAAATCTCTCAAACAGGAGAAAGGCCTCCAAGCGAGCCCATTTTTTTGTCGAGTACAACTTCACCCACTGTTGACAGTTGATTGTTGATTTTAGTCAGTCTCAAGAATTATGCTTGAAACGCCTCTCCTACATTCATCTCGATGTCCTTCAACTGATTCTTCACAACAATAATTTGGTTTAAGTTACTAATTGCAAACATGTCAATTAGTTTGTCATGCAGTTTTTTAGCTTTCTTCAAACTAGAAACATAAGTAATGAGATGATCATTAAGAGACTCAACGATAATTTTTCTAGCTTTAATTTCACCATTTTTATCATCAAACCCTCGGGGTACCCGTTACACCACTCATTATTGCATTTTAGCTCAATATTGCAGTTGCATGAGTATCCCTCGACTTGATGGGAGCTTTGGGCTCGGATTTCTATTTAATTCTAAAGGCTTACCACGATTTGATGACTGCAGCACTTGCATTCTCTAGTGGATCAGCGATTGTGTCTTCAACATACTCCAGAACTTTGTGTTCTTCAAGAGTGATATTTATCATTTCCATTAGGGGAATTTTGAAGTCTAAAATGGGCCTCCTAAGGAAATTATAAAATAATAGTGGAAATAATAGAATAAGATTTTATTACATCATCAAATTTTAGAGGGAAAGAATAAAAAACTACTTTTTCAACTCGTATTTCAACTTATCTCCCAAATTTTTTACTCAAGTTTCAAGCAGGAGTACTCATTGGATGCAAAATTTAATTCTTCATCCAAGGAGTAACCATGTTGCATACTTCCGATGAATCCTACTACACAAAAAATGAGAAATACTTTGCATCAGTGTCATTATACAACTGAGGATAGGTGGGATTCATCCATTAGTGGGTATTTCGATGGTTGCGCCCTCATAAATTTTGGATGCACGCTTTCTTGGAATTCTACCTAACATCTATTTGTTAGGTGGCTTTATTCTTTGTACTCAAGTTGTGCTTCTCAAGGTTTAGTTAGGGTGGATCTACATTCTTTACTCTTATGGGGTGATGGGACGATCACTACACAGGTGGCCTTCCATTGGATGTTTCTCATTCTGACCTTATTTATGATTGTCATGGTGGCATGCACTAGCTATTCTCGGATTGTTAATGTTTCCATTTTCGGTAGCATATTATAGTATTTTCGTGGAATCTCTTTCACAGTTTGGGCTAGCAGATTTCGGTGTGATTGGACGTCCTATGTTGCTAAACATTTAAAATCCTTTGGTAGGTGGCTTTTTCTCGGATTACTAGACGACCGCTATGAGCGCGATGGACACATCAGCCCGGGTGGGGGCGCTCTCTAGTCACTCATTGGATGTTGATGTGTCCCTTCGGGAGGCTTTCATTCATGCCACATTGGAGGCGAAACGAAGCTTCTCACATCTCCCCGATGCCAGTTTGGATGGCTCACATGGCGTTGACTCAGACCTAGTTCTTGGTGGTATGCGACCATTTGGCGTACATGCAGCTTCAGTCCCTTTCTCGCGACACATGTCTGATTCATCGAACACAAATGGTCGCCGGCACAAACCCATCTGAAGCCATGCATTGACAAAATTCCTTAGTTTTGGGCATGGTGTTTTATGGGACAAGGTTACTAACTTGCATAACTGTGCTTTAGTTGGGCATTGGCACTGCTCTGAAACCAGAGATCTGGATATGGCTAGTTGGGTGTCTGCTTAGTGGACTTTGCTTCTTGGGTATACTGCGAAGATTAATCGTTTATTCAACCACTGGTTCTCATTTCATTTTCTACACTGGGAAGACGTTGAGCGCATTTTATCATGTCCTTAGGTCTGAGGGCGAGGTTTCCTACAGCTTAGTTAGTGGTATGTGGGTTTCAACCCGCTGCTGGACACCCCACAAAATAAATTGTTCTGGGTGAAGCTACCAGGTTTGCCTCTCGAATAATGGACTAGTTAGACACTGATGGCGATCGAGAATGTTGTAGGTAAATTTTGGTACATGGATCCCCATATCTTGGGGGCTCAAGGTAAAAGGGTAGCATGGATTCTGGTGGAGGTCAATTTTACTAGAGGAATCCAAGAGAATATTGAATTGGAATGGGATTCTCATTGTTTTTGTCAGTGGTTAGACTATTGGGGCATTCCATTCTAGTGCTTATTGTGCCATATGTAGGTTTCAACCCTGTACAGAAATTATCTGCAAACAAATCTTAAAGACGGAAAATAAACAATAGCGAGAGCATAAAACATAAAACATATATACACAAATATTTTCCCCTGAATCCCAAATCGGGACTACCAGCTTGATTTTTACAACACATATATATATGTGTCGAAGCATACATAAACCCCAATCCATTAACCCTGGATTAGAACATAACCATAGTTCCCTTAACCGAATCTACAAAATACCAAGGGTCGAAAACCATCATGCCCCAAAACCATGTGCAAACCCACGCACAAAACCATGGGAGAGTCCGCCCACCGAAAAATAGGGTCCAAAAAAAACATTCCCGAGGCGCTGCCCCGGACCCCGAACAAGGGGGTCTACTGGGCCCAGCCAAATACACATCCCCACCTTCATCCAAGGTGGTTTTTGCCTCTGCAAAAGGAGCATCATCAGATCTCTTTCCTTTCTCATGAGCTTTAGATCTGTAGTCCTTTTTGTAGTGCCCTTCCTTTCCGCATTTCCAGCACATCTTTACAAACTTTCCTAGAGATTTAGCTCTCCCACTCGAAACCTTATTCTTGTTTCTATTCTGGGACCTTCCTCGTACAAATAAGGCATCTCCATTCTGGCCCTCCATATTTCTCCGTCTCATTTCCTCGGATAGCAAGGCTGAGACAATGTCATCAAAATTCAAGGTAGTTGTATTGCTACCTATTGCAATAACCAAACTGTCCCACGAATCTGGTAGAGAACACAACAAACTGATACACTTATCTTCGTCTAAGATTTTAATATCAACAGATAACAACTGACTTACCACGATATTGAAGACGTCCAGATGCTCTGTCACCGAATCTCCATCCTTCATCCTTAGGTTATACAGCTTTTTCCGCAGAAACAATTTATTCACCAGAGACTTAGATTGGTACAAAGTTCCTAGCTTGTCCCACAAAGTCTTCGTCGTAACCTCCCCAGATACATTCAACAATACTGAATCTGAGACACACAATCGTATTATGCTCTTTGCCTTCTTATCCAACTTCTTCCAGTCTTCCTCTGACATTTTCATTGGTTTAGTACCCGGATCTACTGCAATTCACTGATCTTTATCCACCAGCATATCCTCCATCTTGAGCTTCCACAACTCAAAACTCTGACCATTAAATTTATTGATCTCTATCTTTCCACTGCTGGCATCTTCTTTCACCACAAGAATCGATCCCGCAGATCTCCCACTAAACAGGGTTTACCATAGGCCCGAGCAAAAAAACCCCGCAATAGCAAAGGCGTCCCCTTGAAGCTGAAACAACTCTTATACCAAATGTAGGTTTTAACCCTGTACAAAAATTATCTGCAATCGAATCTTAAAGACAGAAAATAAACAATAGCGAGAGCATAAAACATAAAACAGATATACACAGAGATTTTCCCCTAGATCCCAAATCGAGACTACCAACTTGATTTTTCATTATATTCCTTTTAGTGTTACAACACATATATATACATGCCGAAGCATACATAAACCCCAATCCATTAAGCCTGGATTAGAACATAACCATAGTTCCCTTGACCGGATCTACAAAATACCAGGGGCCAAAAACCATCATGCCCCAAAACCATGTGCAAAACCATGGGGGTGTCCGCCCACTGAAAAATAGAGTCCAAAAAAAAAAAAATCCTGACCCCCTTGCTGCACTCCGCGCAACGTACAGGGCGAGCTTTCGCCCCCCTCGCACTTGCAACTAATCATGGAAAGAATATAACACATACCCAACACCATCGCAAGGGACAATTATTGGATCAATGCCTGCGACATTTTCTTCGCATACACAGGACTCTCGTCGACAAACAATTCATTTCTGCAAGCCAAAAGTTTTAACGAGGCCCTACGGGCCAGGGTCCAGGTAACACTTCCTCCTCTGCTGATATTTTCCTGCATAAACAATTGTCTCAATCTGAACCTTATTCATTGTCTCCTTCTTCACCGCACCATTCATTGTCTTCATACATGGGGGCTCATGTGATTTCACCGCTCCGAACTTCTCTCTTGCCCCAATCGATCCTCCCCTAACATCCTTACATGATCTCGACACATTATCGACTCGCCCACCCTCATCATCTGTGGACACATTGTTTATCCCTGCTATGCCCTCTAGCCCACTTCCTTTGACACTATCCCCGTAAATTGACCCTCCCCCTCAACCTCTATATCGCATCCTCCTCGCCCCGTTCCTGAGTCGCCTCCCCCTACATCCCCACATAATTTTGTCGACAGTGACTTGGAATTTCTTCTTCTTAACCCCGTTATGAACCTTTCTTCTCTTACGGTTCATAAGGGGAAAGTCCCTACAACATCTCTATTCATTAGCCCAAATTTTTCTTGAAACATTAACACCCGCCGGGGGGTGGGAAGGGTGGTCATCGCCATCAGGGAAAACACTCAGGTAAAAAATGCTTGAAGATTTGATTTGTTTACAAGATGTGCCTATCATGGACACTATTTCATCTGCGTCCCTTAGAGCATCTGTGCCCCTAGGTAACGATCCTAAATGAATATTATTTGTCTGAATATGTGTGGCCTGGGAGATGCCACGAAAAAGCTCTCCCTTCGTTTTTTGGTAAACTTATTTCATCCAATCATGATTCTTATAAAGGAGATGATGTTTGATGTTGCTCGATCCATCTCCTACTTTCAATCCATTGCCCCATCTTGGTTCATTGTTGCGGTTGATTCATGTGGTTTATCCAGGGACTTATTACTCTGTGGGATCCATACTGGGCAAATTTCAAAGCACACAAATTCTTTGATGGGATTCTTTTGTCCAGTCATTTTCGGGGCATGGAGGAGCGGATTCACATTTGCAACATCTATGTGCCTTATGAGGGTCATCAGCTATTTTGGGATAGGATGGAGGCCTCAGATTTGATGAAGATTGGTTCTGTAATTATTGGGGGGGTTTAATGACATCCTGAACAAATAAGAGGTTTTGGGTAAGGGTGGACGCAGAGATCCCTTGGCAGCAAGGCTAAATAAACTTTTTGATGAGAACCAATTGATTGAAATATGCCCAGATTTGGTGATGCCCACCTAGCGTAATGGTAGAAGCGGTGATTCATATATTGGAAGGTGGCTTAACAGATTTTTGGTTCTCCAAGGTTTGTGCAGAGTTTTAGGAAACCTCAGATCACATGTGGAACAGTCCTATTTCTTGAACCATTGTCTAATTGTACTAAAATGGCGGACGAAGTCGGTCAAAAAAAGTATGTCATTCAAGTTTAATCGAACTTGGCTTCAAGATCCCTCCTTCAACAACATGGTCATGGATGTCTGGAACTTTGTTGGACACTCCGAGAACAAGTCAGCAATGGATTACATCTCACAAAAACTAAAACTACTTAAAAGTTGGGCTAGAATATGGGAGCGACATAAGGAGGAGGCTTTATTACAAGAATTGAAATCCCTAATGGTGGAGATTCGTGTGATTGGGATACAATTTTCCACTCAGCACCCAGTTGAACACCTTTTAGATCGGTTAAAACAATTGGAGGCCAGGAGGAAATATTGGAGATTCCAGAATCATCATGGAGACTAAAAAGTAGGGCTATATGGATCCAAGAAGGGGATCATAATACTAAATTCTCTCACCACTATGAAAACAAATGGAGGAATCGCAATGCTATATGGCATATCATGGGGGCCGATGGAGAAATTGTATACTCTGATATTGAGATTCGTAGGGAAGCGGTTACATACTTCCAAAATATATTCAAGGCTAGGGAGGGGATTCAGATTGAAGATCTACTATGGGGGGCGAAGAACTATCTCAATATGTTTGATGTCGAGGCAAATGAGACATTATACAGACATGTCTCGATGGATGAGCTCCATTCTGTATTAAACTCTTTTTCCAGAGACAAGTGTTCGGGCCCGAATGGCTGGACGGTGGAGATTTTCTTACACTTTTTGATCTTATGAAACTTGATTTGTTGGTGATGGTGGAAGAATCCCAAATTCGTCGCTCCATTTTGGGTTCTATTAATTCCACCTTTATTGACCTTGTCCCAAAGGTCTTTGCCCCCTCCACCTTCTCAGAATTCCGATCGATCTCTTTGTGCAACATTACATACAAAATCATTTCTAGGATCACTGCGGAGCGGATCAAAGTTTTTCTATCAATACACATTTTTGCGGAACAATTTGGCTTCCTCCCCAATCGATCCATACACGACGCTATTGCAATCACACAGGAATGCGTACATTTTATTCAGACCAAGAAATTTGACGCGTTAGTGATGAAGATTGACTTGCACCGGGCATACGACTGTGTAAACGGGTCTTTCTTCTGGATTGTACTGCAGAAGATTGGACTTTCAATACAACACATTGAGTGGATCATGGCATGTGTGTCCCATGCATGGTTGGTGATCCTCATAAATGGTGTTCCCACTGATTTCTTTTGTGCGGGTCAAGGTTTGAGACAAGGTTGCTAGCTCTCGTCGCTCCTCTTCATACTTGTCATGGACTAGATTAGTACAAAGATAAAATTGGCAAACATAGGTGGATCATTCATGAGTGTTCATATGAATAGTAAGGTTTGTATCGCACATATTTTTTGTTGACGATATCTTGACTTTTGGTATGTTGATAAAAGAACTTTCAGATTAATCACATCATTACGATTAGGTCGATGCTTCAAACCAGCTAATGTGGTTCATCCTCGGGACAAGATGGAAAGATTAATCGATCTCAATGAATAAATGGTGGAGATGCAACATTGCCCAGAAATAACCATTGAGAATTAGCTGTTAAGAACTAGCTGTTAAGAAGTTAGTTAAAAATAAAATTAATAATTTAATAAAATAAAAAATTTAATTAATTAAATAAAATTATATTTAATAAAATTATGTTAAAAATGGGTATAAAATTATTGTGTAAAGGGGAGGGGTAAATTTTCAATTTAATAAATAAAATTAATTAATTTTATAGATTAAAAAAAGGGCGAAATATTTCAAAATAAATAACTAATTAAATAAATAAATAATATAATATAGTATATTACGGCCATGTTCGGGGCTGACTTCAAACTGCTTCAGGAAGGCTTCACATATTTGGGATATAGGTTGACGCAAAAATAATTATAAGGTACAAGGTTGGTCTTGGTTGTTGCAAAAGTTCTGGAGAAAACTAATATGCTGGACTCACCGGACTCTCTCCCTAGGTGGTAGATTCACATTGATATAGTAGATCCTACAATAGATGGCCATTTATTGGATGCACCTATTTTCTCTTCCTTCGCGCATATGTACCGAGATTCAATCTATCCTTGCTCATTTTCTGTGGTCGGGACCGGAGGGTATTAGAAAATTCCATCTGATCAAATGGGACTAAATTTCTAGACCTCGAGATCTTGATGGATGGGGTCTCCTAAACACTAAATTATTTGGGAAGTCTCTCTTTATCAAATCCATGTGGCGAGCATTGTTCAATGATGGCATCATGCATAAGATCTTTCTCGGCAAATATCTAAAAGAAAGGCCATTTGCAGACTAGTTTCGCCGAGAAATCGGTATTAAAAGTGGATCATACATTTGGCGGAGTTTACAGAAGTCAAAATTTCTCTTACTTAGTCATCTTTCTATTCTTCTTAGAGGGTGCACATGTTGAAGGTTTCTTTCTATCAAATAGTGTACAAAAAATTGTTTCTAGATGTAAAACATCATTTCCTATCATATCCTTGTGCCTAGTTGAAAACATTCTATTGTTGAAGCAACCCACATATGTAGAGAATAATGTTTTAATTACATATCAACCCACATATTTTCATTGTATGCCCTCTCTTGGAGACTTTTGATGTAACTTCACTACTACATTTTGAGGAGAATGAGTTGTCCTTGAAAGGCTTTTGTCCACATGATGTGGCATCTTCAACCACACATTGAGAAATCTATCTACTCCAATATTTTACACTTTGTTTGACTTGTCATGGAATTATAAAGATCGTGATTTTTTACTATACTGAAAAAAACTCACTAAAGAGAAGCTCCCTCTCCATTGTAATGGTTGTCAAGACGTTGGCGAGTAAACAACTCTCCCCTTGAACATCATTTGTACTTCACATGCTTGGAGACTAATGGAAGATTAGAGATATATCATTTGTATGTAAGGCTTTCTTTTGTATAATTTGTTTTTCATGTGTTGATTCCCATTGTAGGAAAACTTTGTATTGTTGATGTGAAGACCTTGCAATGAACCATGATTCATTGGGAGACTATAATGTGAGGATTTCCCCCAAATTGTTGTTAGCATCGATATTACATCTTCATACCAACAATTTGAATAGCATAGCCAACTTTACAAGATCAAAATTTTGTAGAAGAAATCAACAAACTAAGGCTAACTCATTGCATGCATAGTAGCACTTATTGCCTTACATTTTCATGCACTAGCCATCTTCAATGTTTAGTCCTTTGACTCCATTGCCCAAATGTGTGATAAAGCATTTGGTCATGGGATTTTCCTTCGTTTATCCCTTCTAACATCACTCATTAATCTGTTAGATTACCACAATCCATTTTGCTTAGGTTGACTCTTCATTAACCCATTTTATGTCTCCACTCCACTCAGCCTAGCAATCTTACTTTTCAAGGAAGCTATCCTTGAGTTGGAGAAGAGCCAATGAAAAGAGGGAAAATGAGTTATTGAGGTGACAATCGGTATCCTTCCTAAATTACAAAAAATTAACCCCTTGATACTTGAGATTTTACATATAAATAATAATCAATACTAAATAAAAAATGCATGCACTTGTCCACATATCCATTCCAAAAATTATAATCTTATAGTCCATCTTTTGTCATCCAAACTCTTTTTTTACAAAAAGTGTCCATTGTGTCAACATCTTGGTGAAAACAAAACAAAAACTATAAATAGTACAAAATGATATACCATGTAGTACTTATACCTACAAGTGAAGTCAAAGAAAACTACACTTTAGAATTTGACATGTACGTCTTCAAAAGTGATTTTCTGGTCCAAGCATATAGAAATGCCTTGTGATTCACACTTGTGGATAGGTTGCATACATCTTATGAACCTCTCACTATTTTTATGGATTGTTCTAGAGCATTCTCCTAGGAGGATTACCATCTTGTTTACTCTCTCATGCATGTTGGTAAGCACACTTGGTAAGTTCTTGTGTGGACCTTGGAGAACATCCTCCTATGTAGAGAATAATATCATATTTTGCATGCATTCATTCTTTGAGGACGAAATATAGATGGACATTTTGCATGTTGACCTACTTCAGTGCATGTTTTCATTGTATGCCCTCTGTTGAATACTTTTAATGTAGCTTCACTACTACATTTTGATGAGGACGAGTCCTCATTGAGAGGTTTTTATCCACATGACGTGGCATATTCAACCATGCATCAAGGAGAAATCTAACTACAATATTTTACAATTTGTTTGACTTGTCATGGAGTTAAAGATAATAAATTTTTGTTGTATTGGAAAAAAAAACTCACTAAAGAGAAGCTCTCTCTCCATTGTAATGGTTGTTAAGATGTTGGGGAATAAACAAATTCCCCCTTGAACACCATTTGTACTTTGCATGCTTGGAGACTAATGGAAGATTAGAGATATATTATTTTTATGTAAGGCTTTCATTTATATAATTTACTTTGCATGTGTTGATTCGTTGATTCATTGGGAAACTATAATGCGAGGATTTAACCCAAATTGTTGTTAGCATTGATATCCATCATCTTCATACCAACATATTGAATAGCACAGCTAGCTTTCCAAGGTCAAATTTCTGCAGTAGAAATCAACAAGTTAAGGCTGACTTATGGCATTATTGCCTTACATTTTCATGCACTTGTCATCTTCAATGTATAGTCCTTTGACTGCATTTGCCCAAAGGTGTGATTAGGCACTTGGTCATTGGATTTCCCTTCATTTATCCCTTCTGACACCACTCATTAATCCATTATAATACCACCATACATTTCGTTTAGGCTAACTCTTCATTAACCCATTTTATGTCTCCACTCCATAGCCTAGCAATCTTACCTTTCAGGGAAGATCTTCTTGAGTTGGAAAAGAGCCAATCAAAAGAGAGAAAAAGAGTCACTGAGGTGACAATAGGTAGCCTTCCTGAAAAACTAACCCCTTGATACTTGAAATTTTACATATAAAATAATAATCAATAATAAATACATGACCTTGTCCACGTATCCATTCTAAAGATTTATATTCCATCTTTGGTCATCCGATGCATCTCTTGAAACTTTCTTTTACAAAAATAGTCCATTGTAACAACGTCTTGGTGAAAAAAAAAACAAAAACTATAAACAGTACAAAATGATATACTGTGTAGTACTTAATCCTACAAGTGAAGTCAGAGAAAACTACACTTCAGAATTTGACACATACGTCTTCAATAGTGATTTCCTGGTCCAAGCATATAGAAATCTTTAAGGGGAATATTACCTCTAAAAAATTAATGGATAGCACTATAGAAAAATATTTTTTTTGCCTACACACTAATTAATAATCTTGGGTCATGACTACATCGAGAAAATGATCTAAGCAAAGCACAATGAATTAAATCCGAGCTCTACTAACTTGATTCAAGGAAAAAAACAGTCGGAAGGTAATTGCAAACTACTATAGGCCCCTTATTTTATCACCTTTTTGTCTGCCAGCAGTAAATGAGTGACCTGAGATACCCCTGGTTTTGATTCACAACAAATATGATTAGTAATCAGTAGTAATTACATGCCCATAAACTATAGATACCACCTATTGATGCCTGGGAAGATCATTTTTTTCTTACGAGCAATTTACCATCAAATTGATTCTATTATAAATTGTCCTGGCCTCAGTCATCTTGTGTTTTCTATACTAAATCAATCTGAGCAGTCTCCAGAAGCCCCTTTATCGGCCTGTATCTCAGAATATAAAGATCATCTGCCACTAAATTCACCATGTCTTCTCCCCTGAAATGTCAAGAGGCACAAACTTCAAATATAGAATATATAATCTACTCTAATCTCAATTTCAATACGTTGCTGCGTAAAAATTTAAATAAATTTGACAAATATTTCACAAATGATACATACTTATCATCCAGCTGAAAGGATCCAATTGGGCCCCTGCTCTTGCAGAAAACAAATGTGTCCAGTTGGGGTACCGGTACTACAATCAAATCACAGATCAAGAATGTCATTGCTTGCTAACAATACAGCTTCATAAGATGAGTTTATATAATCACAAATCAGAAATGATTTCAGAAGAAATACATGCAGCCAAGCATTAAACTAGTTTTCTCACGGCACTAGTTTTCTTTATATTATCAATTTAACTTGTAAAAGCATACCCATGTCATTTTCTTCACTTGAAATGGCTTGCTTGATCATAGATTGGTAGCCATGAGGCAATTTGCTTAAAACAGACTGTTCAAGATGTTTTTGAAAAGCATCTGTACATCTGCAATTAATAAAACTAGTCAACGACAGGCAGATAGAATACCATTCTCTAATAATCTGTTGATCAAAGTGATTGACATCTCACAACCATTTATTCCAGTCCAGTGATATTTACAAAGGAAATATTCAAACCACAAAATACCAGAAATGATTAAATTTATCTACTGCATATCAAAAAGCTCAATATGACCATGTGGATATGGAATTCTCCGGGCTTCTTTACATGTCAACAAAATTCATTCTACTCTAAATACATCATACATGAATGGACGTCGGGACAAGAAGCAAGACCTATATAAGGGAGCTAAACAAACTTTCCTAAAAACTGCCACTGCGGAAAATCTTTTCGAAGGCACCAACCTTGTCTCTATGAGGCTCCAACCTCCTGCTTCCTTTAGTCAATATATATTTGGTTATACTTACAGCTCCCAATGTCTTCTTCAACGAGCCCTGACAATCTTCAGCTTACTCTTCAATGTAATCTACACATCACGTCATCAATGACAACCTTTTCTTTGTAGAAGGTGTCACTGCTGCTCTTCATCATACCCAAACAATTTCTCCCAAGTTACCTCATGATGACATCACCAATGCATCATGATCTCCAATAGGCTTCTAGATGACATTCCAAGGTATCCTCAAGATCAGCTTCAACTGCTCTTCAAGATCTACAAGATAACTCCATGAGGGCATCAACAAGTCTTCAAGAGGTTTTCTAGGGTTCTTAAGGATCAGCTTCAGCAAGCCTGTTCCAAGATTTCTTCAAGTCAACTCAAATCTGCTCCTTCACAACTTGCTTCAAGACTGCTTTCAAAGTGCTGACCAAGACTGCCCAAGATTTCTGATAGAAGACTGATCCAAAAATGTTGATCCCTGCTTCAAGGTTGCTCCAAGAATTTCTTCAGCAATGCTTCAATGATGTTCCATGTATGTCTTTAAGACTACCCATGAAAGGCTGCTCCAAAAGTGCTTCAAGGGTGAACAAGTGCACTTCAACAAGCAGCTCCACAATGTTTTCAAAGTCTGCCTTCCAAATCTGCTTCAACTAAAGTCTTCAAGCTTGCTCCAGTTTGTATCTATCAAGCAGTCTTCCCAAAATCTACACACTGGACTTCAAGAGACCTCCAACAATATTAGAGATGCTCCAAGATTCTTAAGTCATCAGATTTCTTTCAAGAAGTTGTTTCAACAAGACTTCAAGTCTTAAATAAGATATTTTCAATAAACCTTCAAGACACTTCATTAGAGCTACTCCATGGAACTTATCAAACAATGCTGCAATTCTGTTACAGCAGTTATAGTAAGATCTAGTCAATACTTCACCGAGACTTCCCTTCTACTGTAACTCTGCTCCAAAGGTGTCACAAGCTATTCAATAGTCTTCCTTCAATGGATCATAAGACACTATCCTCAAGACTATCACTAGACTGCTCCAAAGGATGCCTAAGAGATGCCAAATTCCCAACCAAGTGCCACAGGTTTGAATTATAAAGTACCAAAACTCACAAGCTTGTCACAGGTCCAAGCTGGTTGTTGTCATTCCGAGTCTGAAATGACACTGTCCAGGCCTTCACACAAGTCCGAGCAGATTCCAAATGACACCCTTCAACTAGTGATGCGAGTCTTCAACTGATGAGCCTAAGGTCTGTCCTCCACAAATCCAAGGCTTGAAGTCTGTCTCTTTATACACAGACTTGCAGATCTCAGTTATAAAATAAGTTGATAATCCCAGGTATGCTATCCTCCCATAAGACCGAGACACAAGAACAATACAGGTGACTGTTCTACATTTGATCACAGGTCCGAGGTTCTGAGGTTTATAACTGTTTGAGGCTTATAATCGAGCTATCACATAACTGTCCTTAATCGAGCTTGAAAGACCAATCCAATAGAAAAATAGCCCAACCAATAATTCTTCTTTTATCTCCTCGGCCTTCTGTGCTTCTAATCTGAATTCTGTGTTTTTCACCAAAATTGGATGATGGAATTTCAAGTCTAGACGTCATATATATAATGGTTTTGATCATAAATGAAAAGACACGTCCCTTGGTAGTGAGGCCGACATATACAGGTAGGCTTAGGTCGGCCCAGAATTAAATATATTTTTCTTAACTTAAAAATTCAATATCTCATCAACCGCTGGGAGTTTTGGGGCAAGTAAAGGCTCATTAGAAAGAGGAAAAAGTCCTCTTTAAGATGTTATAGAACTTATAGTGGAAAGATGCCTCCAAGCTGTCCAAAATAATTTTTCTTTGTGACTGCTCTTGAAATCTTTAGTGCAGAAGATGATTATGACAGTATGGCTTCTTTGTTTGGCTTCTCCATTGTTTTTCTTCTCCATTATTTGGCTTCTTCATCATCATAGGAACATGTAGGACATCCACGTCATCATGATAGTGTCCAGCAATGAGTGTATCATCCATGTCATACCATAATATGACATCATCATCTGGTACCAGACATTTATTGTCTTCAACCTTATCATCACATTCTGGAGTATCTCAAGAATATTTGCCATCTTGGCCAATGCCATATTGACATCAATGACAACCTTGATTAACAACTTTATGAATTTCTGAGTTCTCAACTATGGCATATTTAGATTGGATCAATGTCACGGGGTTTGCCGAACTTAAACCTTGAGGTTCAAAGTTTGGTAAACCTCAAAACAAAGATTAAATTCGGCTAAAGTTCGATTTCAATTCAGGTCTTCAGTTCAACCTCGTTCGTTAACTTTTAATAAATAGTTTTCAAGATATTTTTGAATAATGAGAAACAAAATGCAATAAAATCTGCCCTCAAACCTCCAACCGTTAGATGTGCCTTTAGGTGAGCCATTTGGCATATATGACCATCAACTTTTAAATGGTGGTCAAACAAAAACCTCCAGTCAGTTGTCAAACATTACTTGTGTGACCCATCTGGCATATATGACTCTGGCTATTCTCTATAATGGTTGAAGGAAACTATGAAATGTCCTGACGCAAAAATAATGTGCTCTCGGACTGCTATTCTAAGTAATTAATCAAGCCGCCTATATTGTTATTCTAAGTAATTAATGAAGCCACCAATATTGCTATTCTAAGTTATTAAACAAGCCGCCAATATGTTATTCTAAGTAATTAATCAAGCCACCAATATTTCTATTCTAAGTTATTAATCAAGCAAATTTCCAATTGCAATCTTAATGAAAGATTGTTATATAATTGGCAGTTATGCTAATTGTTGAACACCTAATCCGTTAGGGTTGGTGTGGAGAAATTACAACAGTCATTGAAGTCAGGCGACCTCTTGGAAGATGAAAACCAAGTTTCAGAAAACTATGTATTAATATGTACATCTTGTGAATAGAATGCACTCACACAGTTATCCAAATCTGCCTATGTTTCACATGGCATGACTCTCCTAAGTGCATCAGACATATCCTACTCCTCAAGTTTGCCATTCCTAGCCCTGTCTGCAATTAATTTTTTCTGAGACGTTAAAACTATGTCTGATGTACCTGCAAAGATAATCCTGGCCTCTGACATAACGTTCCTCTACGCCATCCTTGTCAAGTAGACACGGCTCTCAGGTTTGTTGTTGTGCAAACCCTAACGCTCACCTTCTTTGTGTTGTAGAATGTGCCTCTACATTTGTTTAGAAGAAATATTCTCTGCCTTTCTGCAAGCTCATTTCTAACTCATTCTGCAGTAGACAATTTCACTCGCTGATTCCCTAACTCCAACATCTGTTTCATTGTGCACATGTCTATTTCACTGATAGATGCCCCTATCCCTCATCACTTGCAGGCCTCACGTTTTGCTTGTAACTCCACTGGTCATTTGGCATGGGCTCTGAGCGTACAATCCCAAGAAGTTACACCTTCCCCATCGAGTGTGTAGTCCCAAGACGCTACGCCTTCCCCATCCAGCATGGGTTCAAAAATTTAAGGGGACTGTTTCTCTTTCAATTACATTTTGAATGAGTTCTCTGAGATAGTGACTATAAGCCAAGTAGCTAATACAAAGTCCGATAGTAAATTCTCATTTTGGATGAAGATCACAAGTCGTAGTATCTAGAGTTCCATGCATGGCATTCTATGCTCGATGAAGCTTTTGTAATTTGCAATTTTTTTAGAGAATCAATCAAGCACAACCCGCAACCAACATGTCGTTAGAGTTTTCCAGAAATTGAAGGTAGGTGTTGGTAGAGATACCTGCA
This sequence comes from Pinus albicaulis, assembly GCA_034641835.2. Lineage (NCBI taxonomy): Eukaryota > Viridiplantae > Streptophyta > Pinopsida > Pinales > Pinaceae > Pinus > Pinus albicaulis. The sequence goes on along the minus strand of CM076575.1, from coordinate 1,834,827,441 downwards.
GTGGTAGGGTTAGACTTCTGGCAACAATGATTCTCCAAGCATTGTAGAATCTGGATTTAATGTGGATTCAGCTTGCAAATGGACTCTCGTGGAATATCAACTTGCACATGGGACTAAACAATAATAATCAGGCATCCACAGTCCAAAAAATGCCTTTGTAAACAACAATTCTCTCTTGCTCAGGTTTATTTCAAGGATTTCTATCCATTTCACTATTGAACACCAGTGTTCATTCAATATTTGTTACATTTCTACCACCAGTTTGTAGACATCTCTGCATCTAGGCTTTGTTACGTTTGTGGAGACTGGGCACCACTTTAACGGTCACTGCCTATGTTTAAGTAGAGTTGTGTTATAAGGACCTAACCGAACCGGCCGGTGTTGAGATTTTGAGGTAGCATCGAGTGTGCTCTAGCCCTGAAATTTTGTAAGGGCTAAGACAAAAGAGACCTCCAAAACCCAGAAAACGTTTGGAGAAATTTCATCTGGTGTATGAGATATTCAAATAATTAATTTTTTAATGAGGACCCTAAGTCTAACTTAGGAAATTAGAAAAATTAAAGTGAATTAATTAAACACATGTGATGAAATGCTCTAAGTGACGTGGATCAAGTAGTGTTTTAATCACAGCCGTTGATTAAAGATTAGATCACGATCATTGGTTATCCAACGAGAAAAGTATAAGAGAAAGGCTTGGGATCAGTTGGAGACACACACACATTGGCAGAGCATTGAAGCGAAGTCGAATTTCTAGGGCGGTGTTTTGCTGAGAAATTTGAAACGAGTTTGCAATGCAGTGAGGCGCAGTTATCGGCAAGGGATGATCTGATCCAAGGCCGAGAATACAACAAGGTAGAGAGGCAGTGAGTACCAGTTATCGCAGAGCCAGCCAAGATGACACAGTTCAGCCAACACCACGCAGAGACTGCACAGAGGCTGTGTAAGCCCAGCCAGGGTGACATAAACCCAGCCAATGCAGCGCAGGGGCAGCACAGCACCAGCCAGGGTGACGCAGACCCAGCCAATGTAGTGCAGGGGCAGTGCAAAGGCAGCGCAGCACCAGTCAGGGTGACATAGTGGGGACGTTGGCCAGTTGAGGGCGAACGCAGAGGCTGCAGAGGCAGTGTTGAGGGTTACAGTGGGCATAATAATATAAACCCTCTAAAGTTGTTGCACCGATTTTCCCGCATTGGGTTTTTCCGGGGATGTTTGTCAGAAAATTCGTGTGTAATCTTGTCACATGTGTGCATTGTTCAGTAAATGATTTGTAGATGTGTAGGCTGCAGTTAGTGTCTGCTTTAGTGTTTTTCTGAATATTTCAGTTAAATAACTTGTTAATGTTAATAAAACAAGTAGGTGAAGTAGATCTAGATACTACAGTAGGGTTTTTGTTTTGAAACTTTCACAGTTCAAACCGGTCCGACGTTTTGAGGCAAAAACCAATTCAAACCGATGACTTGGAACCATTTTTGTCCAATTCGATACGGTAAAGTCACGTAGAACGCAGCAAGTGGGGCCTATTTTTCTTTTATCTTTTAATGTTTGTCGTAGTTGGGCACTAGCCCATAATAGGTGCCTAATATTCAAGCATATGGCCCTACTATTGATATGCATTTCATGGTAATGTTAAATTCCTAAAGTAAAGGATGACCTCATTTTCATCCTTTTACTTAAATTTTTAACATTGCCATGAAATGACTCTGGATGTTTGAGAGTGGTTTTGACCTCATTGGATTTCATATGGAGAAAGTAGAATTTTAGATACCACTCAAAATCTAGCAGACTTGACAGTTTTCCGGGATTTCAGGATTGAGGGCATTGCAATACTACATTGGACTTTCTCATGAACGGGGGTATGGAACTAGTATTTAATCAAGAGCACCAAGCTCTCTATGTACCTTGATGTTAGTGGCACTGGTTGTTGAATTCCTCTATCATGATCCTACTAAAAAAAATACTCATCACTCAAACCAAATCTTGACTTGACATGCTATGATTTTTCTATCTTATTTTAATGCTTAGAGGTTGAATTATAAAGATCCCATATAGGCAATGATTTTGATGATATGTAGGTATTTGTTGTAGCATAATTTTTGTTGTATGCTAGAGGCCATGTGGAGCGTGTTCGCTGATGTATTTTCGGTTTAGAGATGGATTGCACTCGGTGCTATTTTGCTTATGTGCACCCTTACAAGATACATCCTATATAAATGAAAACTTTTGCTTATTTGTGTATTTGGATTCATACGGATGCACATGAATATATATGTTTTTCTTTAGAATTGAACATTTTACATGTTTTTGGTTGACCGGTTTTTGGTCTGGTTTTTTTACCGATTTCCATACAGTTCTAACCGATTCCCTATCTGAGGGGTCTACCAATCCAATTCTGATAACTATGGAGTAGAGGTGTGAGTGGAAGCTTTCGTGAACTCAGACTTGTTGCATTTGAGAATCATACCACGAGACATCAAACGACATCCACCATGGCTACAATTGCATGAATTGACATTGTTTTAGGCAAGAATCAATGATAAACATCAACAGTCATAATTTTCTTAAAGATTGTGATTGTTTCACGCTAAAGATTGCAATACCCCTATTGCAGCATTTAATATTCTCAGGTTAGTTACTTCGACCGTAATACACCAGTTCTGCTTAGAATTATTATCTTTATGATCGTGGAAAAGGTTTTCCTCATACCCTTAGGAGGAGGACAAGTCAAGGTCTAGTTGCTCTAACCCATGAGGCAAGAGACATAGCCTCGTCACTACAGATTTTGACAGTGAAGGCTTTTATCCAAGCCACTCTTATTAATTTCCATTTCTTTCCAGTTTATGAAATGCAGAGTTGCTTCAGTACCCTTTTGTTGTAAGTGAATGTACGACATGTCCTTGCTTCGTGTTGGTAGATCAGATTGAATCATTGTTAGATATAGTTGTTGTCATCAGTATTTTCTCCTTCACCCTTTTGAATATTGTACCTTTAGCATTTGGACAGTGAAGGACTTAAAGCATTGACCACACCCATTCTTTTGTTCAGCTTGAGATGTTTTGAAACTAGCTAAAATTGTCATGTTATTAGAGTTACAAAATATTCTGATACACTTTGCTACTGGCAACATATCAAAATTAAGTAAAGCCACTTTTTCTTGATATTAAAATCTATCTACAAGATGTACAAGAAAAAATCGAGTTTCTCCAACTTGAATCTCAAGCGAGATGAACTACAACAGTGGATTCATCATTCTGAACTAGTTCTTGTTCAGAACAATTCACTTTTTGAGTTTGAGACGAACTCTTATCAGCACCCAACACCTACAAATCAGTGAGGTCATACCATGAGCAAATTTACATGAAGATGCAAAGGTTCAGCTTGTACTTCCCAAGCCCATCATCAGACCTTGGGAAGAAGTCGTCAACAACAAGCATAGAACCAGTCTTGGATATGACATGGATGTGTCCTTTCGCATTCTAGACTATTCCAAACCCATCCAGCTTCAGAGTGTTGGATTTCTTCAGAGCAACTCATCTTCACCTACTCCACATCCTCTTCCACAACCACTTCAGATTCTTAGATGCCAACATTGTAATCAGGTTGGCCATGTGAAAGAGCATTGTGGTAAGCATACTCATCATTCAAACAGATGTTCCAAAAACAAGACTCATGCAAGAAGATATATCATTCATACCCTAGAGTTCATTCTCGAGTATTCACACATCTTGCAGTAGGGATATCTTCATCTTCTCACCTTGTATCTCACAGGGGGGATTGATGATCAGCTACCCCTTGTTGTGCTTCTGCCCCACCGTTATGATATTGAGTTGGTTCACCTCTCTTTGATCTGTGCCCCACACGCATCCTACCCATGGAGTTTTGGACTCATGGGAAGTACCTCTCATTTGGCCAATGAGGTGGGAAATGTGGATAGGGACCAATAGCAAGACCGATGGACGCATCAGAGATTGTCATACTCTCTATGTCTAGGATGGCACGTGTCCAACACCTTGATTTGGGATCAAGTATGATGAGGTTCTTACCTATAAACTGACTTCGGGTCAGTAAACTAACTCCGGGTTAGTATGAGACTCTTTTTTATTCCAAGAGAGGTTTTAACCTCCAAGCTAACTTCGGGTCAGCTGGGTGTGATGTCTTTGTAACTCACCTTTTTGTTCTATTTGAGAACGAGAGCCAACAAAGCAAATTATGCCAGGATGACGCACGATGTTTGGTGAAAGTACATGATAGTACTGATGGATGGCACTTGTGAACAAATGGAGTTCTCCCTAGTTGAGAGGGAGTGTTAATTTTTGGGCAACTAGGTCCAAACTCCATGTTGCACTGCTCATATGATGATGGTCATATTTTTGTTGGATTCCTCTTTCGGAGAGGTGCAAGATTGATCCAAAGATCATCTTGTTTGGATGAGCAAAACATATATTTTGAATTTAATTTCAACAAATGTGCATAGTCGGCCAGATTTGTTATGTAGGCTCACATGCCTAATAGATGTGTAACACACCCCCTCACTGATGGATATAAATTGGAGAGACTTAGAGGTCATTTTCATCATCAACTCATCACACATCTCTCATTGTGATCTGATCTGTTCGTTAGCCTTTGGAGGCCTCTTCCCTTCACACGTGCGGAGCTAGAGGAGTTGTTTTCTATGGATCTGTTTAGGCTTGTTGTTGCAGCGTTGACCAGCACTGACCATGGTCAACCCTTGGTCGTTTGACCTCAAAACTCTGCCAAAATTCTGATTTTGAGAGGTCGTACTTTTGGGCACTAAAATCGAGGAAAACAGAGTTGTTTGACCAAAGCACTAATCTGCAGCATTGACTTTATGTTGTTGTCCTGTGTCGACTATTCTGCGTTGACTTTGGGTTGACCAACGTTGACTTGTGATGAGTTGTCTTTGAGGGTTGTGGGTGTGACACTTGGAGGATTCGTTGACCATGAAAGACTTTACTAGTTGAAGCATCATGTTGACTGTCATAGTGCACACCAACCTATATCTTTGCTGGACAAAAGGAATTGTAAATATGATCTATATTATTGGCTTGTCTTCTGTTGATCTATTATTGTGTTCTATCAGCATTTTACTTTCATGATTATGTGATTGCTATTTTGTATCAGGCCTAAGAAAGATTGAAGTAAAATTGCATCAAGCATAAAACACCATGGTTATCTAAATTTAACATGGTATCAGAGGTAAGGTGAAGACAAAGTCCAAGCTTGTGCTAGAAGCAATCTTTGAAGGAAGAAATCCTATCAAGGACAAATGGCCTCCTCAAGCTACAAGGGTTTCAAGGTTGATGATAAATTGATTGATAATTTTGATTATCATGCATGGAATATGTCTTTAGATTTGGTACTAAAAGATCAAGATGTCATGGACTATGTGCAAGGGAAGATTCAAGAGCCTCCATCAAATGAAGTTGCTGCCACAAAGACAAAGTATAGAAAGGGGGAAATCAAAGCAAAGATGATTATCCGGGATTCTATTCATAAGCACTTGGTTGCTTACATTTCTGAGCTGAACACATCTAAAGAGATGTATGATAAGCTAGTGAGCATGTTCAGGGCCAACAATGTTAATCAAATCCTTTTCTTCAAGAATCAATTGAAGAATATCAAGAAGGGCAAGGATGAATCAATTCAATCCTATTTTATGAGGCTCGTTGAAATCAGGAATAACCTCCTAGCTATTGGAGAAGCAATATCTAATCGATAGATGGTTCTTATTTGTAAATTTTTGTAGATGTTCTATGCTTGGAGCAACTTTACTTTTCTTACAGCAATCACACAAATAGTTAAGTAAAATGCAGATAGAACATATAAGTGGATCTTATAGAAGACAAACCAGAAACAGAAAATTTTGGTGGTGCGTTACGGCCGTCAACAGGATGCTTCAACCAGCAAAGTCTCCTTGGTCAGCCAACCCAGAATGTGTCACAACAGTCCTCCAATCAGCAAACGAGTCAACCCAAGTCAACTACAAAAAAGTCAACGTTGTCCAGAAAAGTCAACGCAGGGCAGCAAGCTAAAATTCAAAGCAGCAGCAGATTGGTCAACCCTTTGACCTCGATTTATGTGCCAAACAGTATGACCTTCCAAAATCGAACTTCTCACCAAATTTCAGCCCATTCGGACCATGCGTTGACCAAAGTCAACGCTGGTCAAACTTTCTGCAAAACCCTAACTGCAGAAATTCGTCCTTCAGCTCAGCCGTACAGATTTGTCCTTCTTCTCCTTCACACGTGTGGGCTGAACTCGTCCTCCAAGTAGCTCGTACTAAATCAGATGAGAGAAGAAGATGTGAGTTGAGTTGTTGTGAAATGCTCTCCAACTTTGCCTGTATTTATATCCATCATTGGGGCATGTGACACATCTGCTGGGGGTGTGAAACCTTAAGGCCGACCTGCACATATAATTTATTATGAATAATAAATTCAAAATAAATGTTCTGCTCATCGGATTAAGACATATTATATATGGATTTTACACCTCTCCGAAAGAGAAATCCAACAAAAATATTAGCCTCTTAATCTGAGCATCATAACATGGAGTTTGGACCTAGTTGTCCAAATTTAACACTCCCTCTCAACTAGGGAGAACTCCATCCATCGGTGCAATCAAACATCGTGCGTCATCCCGCCGTAACTTGCTTTGCTGGCCTCTTTATTTCAGAACAGAAGTGGGTCAGTCACAAAGACATCATCCCCCGATTGACATAATCAGTCCAGAGGTTCAAAACCTCTATCAAACTCATAAAGAGTATCCAACCAACCCAAAGTTGGTTCATCTGACCCGAAGTCAGGCAGAGGTCCCAGACCTCACTAAACTTGATCCCAGATCAAGTGGTTGGACCGTGCCATCCTAGATAAAGAGTACGGCAATCTCTGATGCGTCCATCAGTCTTTGCTACTAGTCTCTAGCTTTTCCCACCTCATTGGCCAAATGAGAGGTACTTCCCATGAGCCCTGAACTCAATGGGTAGGATGCATACGGGGCACAGATAAATGAGAGGCGAACCGGCTCAATAATCACAAGGGTGGGGCAGAAGCATTATGAGTGCTTATAGCTCCGAGAAGCTATCCCCAAAGCCCCCCAGAGCTCCCAGAGCTCATCGTCCAACAAGACCCACATCATAGGGTCTTTCCACGACACCAAGACTCTCACGGAAGGTTAGGAACTTGACCTTCCCCAGGGGCTTAGTGAGAATATCCGCGACCTGCTCATGAATTCCTATATGATCGAGCCTTACGGCGCCTCGCTGTACCATATCCCGGATAAAGTGGTACCTGATATCAATATGCTTGGATCGGTCGTGGAACACAGGATTCTCGGTCATACGAATCCCACTCTGATTATCACAGAGTATCACAGTGGTATCTAGCACATGTCCAAACAGCTCACTAAAGAGCTTCCGCAACCAAACTGCTTCACAACGGGCCATACTAGCAGCAATGTATTCGGCCTCCGCGGTGCTCAAAGCCACCGACTTCTGCTTCCTGCTCATCCATGAGATCGAAGCAGAACCAAGATTGAAGCAACATCCCGATGTGCTCTTACGATCCACCACACTGCCAGCCCAATCGGCATCAGTATATCCACGGAGTATCACACTCCCGGCAGTGTATCTCAGCCCATGGTTTATCGTGCCCCAAAGATATCTCAAAAGATTCTTGGCACCAACCCAGTGAAAATGATGAGGCTCAACCATCTGTTGACTCAAAGTGTTCACTGCAAAACATATATCTGGTCGGGTGTTCACTAAGAACATCAAAGCTCCTATGAGTTGACGATACTCGGTAGGATTGGCCAAGATAGGCCCAGCAGCGCTGCCACTCAACTTCTTAAAGTTGAGTTCCATCGGTGTCGACACGGACTTACAGTCCACCATTCCAAATCTTTCCAGAAGCTTCACAATGTATTTTCCTTGAGAAAGGAAAATCTCTCCAGGTCTCTGCCAGACCTCCAGGCCTAGGAAGTAGTGCATCGGTCCTAGGTCCTTCATCTCGAACTCAGCAGCGAGCTCCCTCTTACATTGATGAATGAGAGGGTCAGCACCTGTCAGGAAGAGGTCGTCCACATACAGCACTAGAATGAGAGGCTTCCCCTGCACAACCTTGAAGTAAAGGTTCGGATCAGCATTACTTCGAGTGAAGCCCGGCTTCATCAAGTAACTATCCATCCTCTCGTACCAAGCTCTGGGTGCTTGCTTTAACCCATAGAGGGCTTTCTCCAACCTGCAGACATGAGTGTCTCGATCCTGAACTTCAAATCCCAGAGGTTGTTCCACATACACCTCTTCCTTTATTGCACCATGCAGAAAAGCGGTCTTGACATCCATCCGATGAAGACTCCATTCTTGCGTAGCAGCAAGGGCTATGATTGATCGAATGGTGGTATATCGTGCCACAGGTGCAAATATGTCATCATAGTCTATTCCTTCCTTTTGAGAGAAGCCACGGGCAGCAAATCTTGCCTTGAACTTTTCAGCACTCCCATCAGATCCATGTTTGATCTTGTAGAGCCATTTTGCGGTGACAACTGATTTGTCCTTCGGTCTCGGGACCACATCCCAGACATCATTCTTCATTATGGACTTATATTCTTCGTGCATAGCATCCTTCCAAACTTGATGCTTTACGGCTTCCTCAAAAGATCCAGGTTCAGATTGTACAATAGTACTCATGGCAGCTAGATACTCTTGGTATCTACACGGCTTCTTGCTTTCTCGGAATGTCCCCTTGGGGCAGCATGACCCTCAGCATCTTCGAGGGTGTCCCTGAGCCATGATGGTCTCTTTCCCAGTGAAGGAGATGGATCGATAGGGTCCATTGGTCCTTCAATATCAGGCATTGTCTCATCCTGCGGTTCTTCCAGATTTCCAGGCCTTTCTTCATGATTTTCTTGGAAGATCTACCACTTTCTTCAGGGAAGCATCTTCGTCAAAAGTGACATCATGGCTTATCTCTACTTCCCTTTGACCAGGTACATAGACTCTATATGCCTTAGAAGTCTCACTGTAGCCCACAAACATTCCTTTCTTCCCAGTAGCATCCAACTTACTTCTCTTTTCTTTCGGCACATGAAAATAGACGGGACATCCAAAAATTCTAAAATGTGAGACATCAGGTTTCTTACCAGAGAAAACCTCTTCGGGATTTTTGGAGTCCAAAGTGGAATGAGGGCATCGGTTTTGAATGTACACAGCAGTGTTTGCAGCTTCTCCCCACAGAAACTTAGGTAGACCCTGGTCACATAGCATGGCACGAGCAGCTTCCACAATAGTCCTATTCTTGCGTTCGGCAACACCATTCTGCTCAGGAGTATATGCAGTGGTAGTCTCCCTCTTAATGCCAGCTTCTCTGCAAAAGTCTTTGAACTCATTTGACTCATATTCAGTGCCATTGTCGGTCCTCAAAATCTTGATCTTCTTTCCGGTCATATTTTCCACAAAGGCTTTGAAGGTACGGAACCACATGAAAGCCTCATCCTTCTTCTTCAAGAAGTATATCCAGGTTTTGCGAGAGAAGTCATCAGTGAATGTCATGTAGTAAGAACATCCCCCTAGGGATGTCACGGGCAACATACCGGATAGATCAGAATGGACCAATTGCAAAATATCAGATGTCTTTGTGACACTTGAGGGAAAAGGTCCCCTTGTATGTTTTCCTTCGGCACAGCCCTTACATACACCTTCATGATTATTTCCAAAGTCAGGCATTCCTGTCACCACCTTCCTTGCTTCGGGAAGGGCCTTGTAATGAAGGTGTCCAAATCTTCGGTGCCATAGTTCGGTTTGTCGGATAGTATCACAAGTCATAGCTCCCAATGGACTCCCTCCAACCTGGTAGAGTGTACCAACTCTAAAACCAATTGAGATAGCTTCATTGAAGCTCTCCTTCCACATGAGCACCTTTCCATTAGAGAAAGTTACATTGAATCCTTTGTCTTCCATGGCAGATACAGACACAAGGTTCTTCTTCAATTTAGGTACATAGAGTACATCTTGCAAATGTAGGACTTGTCCTTGAGACAAGTGGAGGGTCACAGTCCCTGTCCCTTTCACGGGATATGTGGCATTATCCCCAAGGATAATTTCTAGATTAGTATCCCTTTCAACCATGTCAGAGAGTGCTCCCTTGAATCCGGTGATGTGTATTGAGGCACCACTATCGATTAGCCAGACATCCATAGTGTCGGGCGGAGATGTAGCAGAGAGAGAAGATACAAGAATATACTCATTTCTTTTATCAACAACATTAGACTCCTCATACATGGTATTTCTAGACCTTTTAGAAGGTTGATTGTTTCCACCAAAGTGAGCCTTCCTCTTTCCTTTGGATCTGTCATTTCTTTGATTCCCATTCCTTCGGTTGTTGTTGTTATCATCACTATCGGGAGAATCCTTCTTGAAGGGGCATTCTCTAGCATAGTGACCAGGCCTATGGCAAGTGAAACACTTGCCCTTCTTTTCTTGAGTCTTCGTTCTTCCTTTGTCCTTAGGACCACCAGAGTTCTTCTTTCGAGAATGAGCACCATAGGCAGCATTTCTGTCATTATCGAATTCCTTCATCCTGGTTTCTTCTTGCATACATCTAGACCGAAGCTCATCAAAGTTAGGAATGGTATTATTGTTGAGAATGGTAGTTGTGAATACTTGCCATTCATATGGAAGTCCTCCAAGTGCGGTGAGAACCATCTCACGATCGGCTATTGTCTCCCCAATAGCTAGCAGATTGTTCCTTGTTTCGGTCAATTTCAGAAAGTAAGTTTGAATAGACTCATCCCGGCCCTTCTTCATATTCTTCAACTTGTTCTTGAGGAATAGCACTTGGTTCACATTGTTTACTTTGAACATAAGGATCAATTTGTCATACATCTCCTTAGATGTGCCTAGTTCAGATATATAGGCAACCAGGCTCTTATGTATGGATTCCCTGATCATCAGCTTTGCTTTGATCTCTCCCTTCTTATACTTGTTTCTAATAGCAGCGGTAGCATTGGATGGAGGTTCTTGAATCTTACCCAGCACATGATCCGAGAGATCATGGTCTTCCAATTTGAGATCTAATATCATCTTCCAGGCATGGAAGTCATCCCTTCCAGTCAGCTTGTCATTCTCCTTGAATTCAAGACTTGTGGAACCCATTTCTTCCGGTGGTGATTGCTAAAGATAGAGTTTGTCTTCACCTCAGCTCCGATACCATGTAAATTTTTGTAGATGTTCTATGTTTGGAGCAACTTTACTTTTCTTATAGCAATCACACAAATAGTTAAGTAAAATGCAGATAGAACATATAAGTGGATCTTATAGAAGACAAACCAGAAACAGAAAATTTTGGTGGTGCGTTACGGCGGTCAACAGGATGCTTCAACCAACAAAGTCTCCTTGGTCAGCCAACCCAGAATGTGTCACAACAGTCCTCCAATCAGCAAACGAGTCAACCCAAGTCAACTCCAAAAAAGTCAATGTTGTCCTGAAAAAGTCAACGCATGGCAGCAAGCTAAAAGTCAACGCAACAGCAGATTGGTCAACCCTTTGACCTCGATTTCTGTGCCAAATAGTACCGCCTTCCAAAATCGAACTTCCCACAAATTTTCAGCCCAATTGGACCATGCGTTGACCAAAGTCAACGCTGGTCAAACTTTCTGCAAAACCCTAACTGCAGAAAATCGTCCTTCAGCTCAGCCGTACAGTTTGTCCTTCTTCTCCTTCACACGTGTGGGATGAACTCGTCCTCCAGGAGCTCGTACTAAATCAGATGAGAGAAGATGTTGTGAGTTGTGTTGTGATGAAATGCTCTCCAACTTTGCCTGTATTTATATCCATCATTGGGGCGTGTGACACATCTGCTGGGGGTGTGAAACCTTAAGGCCGACCTGCACATATAATTTATTATGAATAATAAATTCAAAATAAATGTTATGCTCATCGGATTAAGACATATTATATATGGATTTTACACCTCTCCGAAAGAGGAATCCAACAAAAATATTAGCCTCTTAATCTGAGCATCATAACATGGAGTTTGGACCTAGTTCTCCAAATTTAACATTATTGCACTTGGAAGTCTCCCCCCTGATTGGTATGTATTCAATACCATTATTCTTAATAATAATGTGATTCCTGATTTTGATGAAATATTGACGCAATGCACTCAAAAGGAAACAAGAATGATGGAGTGTGCCTCTAATGGAAATGGAAGTGACCCTACTGCCTTCGCCGCTCATGCAAAGAAGAAAAACAATAGTGGCCCGAGAAATCAAAACCATGGAAGAGTGGGGCCCAAAGGAAGGTAGGAAAGATGTCACACTTGTAACGAGACTGGTCACTATGCAAGAACACCATGGTTATCTAAATTTAACAGTGACTCTATGAGATAAAAATTGCACATGGTACAAAACATGAAAAACTACTAGGAAGCTCATTTACTGAGGGGGACTACATGAGGGAGGGGGTCAATAGAGGGAATGATCTTCACCCTTGATATAATGAGCTGAGATTTAATCTCAGACATTATATCTAAAGGTTAGGGTTCTCCACACTAAAGGAAGACAAAAAGGGAAAAGGAAATAATTTCTCTCATTCATTCTCGTGTGAGCCATTGAGAAGAGACCAAGGAGAGTGAAGAGAAAGCAAGGAGGCAGAGGTTGCAGTCAAGGAAGAGTTTGAATAACTCAAAGAAAGAGTCTGAAACCTTCAGCTGATACCCAGGCACAAATCCCAAGATTCTAGGCACAAGTCCCGAAAATTTCGCGTAGCTGTTTTCAAGCAGTTCTTGCAGTGGTTTTCAGGCAGGTTTTATGAGTGGTTTTCAGGCTGAGATTAGGCCAAGTCTCCAGAGTAATAAGGCCGAGTTTAAGCCTAAATTCTCAGAGGAGTATAGGCCAGTTCTGGCTGAAAACAGAGTTGATTCCCAGGCCCTAACAGCACAGTTTTCGAGGCCTATTTCTGGTGTTATTTCTGAGCCTCTCAGCGTGAATTTCAAGGGTCTCTGGCTGAAAACAGAGTTGATTCCCAGGCCCTAACAGCACAGTTTTCGAGGCCTATTTCTGGTGTTATTTCTGAGCCTCTCAGCGTGAATTTCAAGGGTCCTGTAGCACTGTTTTCAAGGCTGTGGAAGGGCTAGAAATTATGGGTTATATTCTTCTGTACCTGGCTCAGAAATTAAGTTGTGTTGAGTGAAGTTTTCTGCACAGAAACTAGTGCACATATCAGTCAGAGTTTATGACTGTGCAGAGGCTTAGATTTCAGTGCAACTTGACAATGTCTTCTTCAAGCTCAAAGAGGGAGATGAGTTGACTTTATCTCTCTTGTAAATATTTTCCTTAAAAGTAATCTAAAAATTCCTTGGAGACTGGTTTTCCCCTTGTGGGTTTTTCCAGGGTCTTAGACCAAAAATAAGCGTCTTATTTTCTGAGTGTGTGCTTGCATTTTCTTCTTTCATATCATCTGAAAAGTGAAATATGGTAGAGTAGCATTTTTGTTTCAAGTTAAATGCAAAAATAATTTGTATATCAGTCATATGTTTATGATGGGTTTTGGGCATTAAACAATGTTACCAGACTCGGAATCAGCGAGGCAAAAGAGCAAAGAGTTTTAATCAGATTGGGAAAAAAAGGGGAAAAAATCGGTGAATACAATAAATAGAGATATACACATATATTGAATTAAAAGAAAAAAATTGTCATGGATATTCAATAAAGCCATGTCGAAACACTGCATAATATCAATAGATGTTCATGAGGACAATGTGTATACTTCAAGTATAAAATATATTTAGTATTGGAAAACATTCAAAAACAGGTACAAAGTTTCAAATGAGACGAGGAACTTCCAAGTTTTTGTCAACCAACATTGTGGACCTGCTAAAATCTTACTTGGGGTTACAATAGCATGACTTCTAAATTGGGTTAAGTTTGGATTGGTAATGTGTTATACCCATTGGTAGATCACCTATACACTCGACGACAACACATGAATTTTAAGGAATTGTTTCATTAGTATAGGTCCTTGTAAAGATCCAACATTCTGCAATGATTTGCTTTTATTCAAAACAATACAGAACTTTAACATACTACAACTAGTTTCATTTATTCAAAATTATACTTTTAAAGGAGAAGAACGTTACTCGACCAACGGGGAGTAGCCACAAATATGTATGTATACCATCCAAGTCAATAGCTATTGGCATCATCACTGAGGCAAGTAATTTGTGTTTGGTAAGCAGGCCCATAGTTCACTTAGATGACTCTTTAAGCGAGGGAAGGGTGTTGTGGCTGGAACTAAGGCATAGAAAACCCAAAAAGCAACGTAGTTTGGTATGACAAGTGAGCCAACCAATGCTAAAGTCCTTGCCTAATACATGAAGCCAACTAGCAAAACCCATCGTGACCTTGATAATTAGAGAAAGGGTTTCGGTTTATCGAAGCTGAAGTGTGTGTAGTGAGGGAAGAATGTGACAATGGCGTCGTTTGATCCACGATGTCTCTGGATAGGCGGGAGGCAAGAAGAAATGAAAGTGAACTCCGAGCATGGCGGGCGGCAACTGAGAAGTGAAAGCGAAACCACAAAATAAAACCTTGCAGACTTTTAACCTAAGAATCTGAGTGGCTCATCGAGTCCTCTACAAATTGTTGAAATCACGAGTCAAACTCGGTCAACACGAGTTTGACTCACCGAGATTCAAATCGGCTCGTTTGGTTGAAGATCAGAGTCGGAATTGGAGTACTCTTGAGTGATCGGAGACTCTTGTAACACTGCATCAAACCATGCAAAAACTTGAAACTGGGTTGGGCTACAACAGAACATAATTTTCTACAGGTTTCTAGCGTGTTTATATGCGTGATTAGCCATAGACCAAATCTAGGGCCTAAGGAAAATTGAACAATTTTGGGGCAAGGGATCTGCCCCCGCGCAACAATTTGACCACTAAAGTCTACAAAGGTGTACATACTCTACCCTCCTTTTGAATTTAACCTGTGATTTCTTACAAGGAAACACATGTTCTTAACCATTAGACCCACTCGAGTTGTATGAAATGCCTATATGTCAAAGGAAGCATTTTATCAAAACAAAAAAGGAGTTTTTGTCATATCAACTCAATTAGCAAATCCATGTCATTAAGTGTTATGTAAACTATGAGATCCAAGGTTCAAATCCCCCCGATTAACTCGTGTCTCCAGAAGGGGCATATGTAGGCACTTAAAGGTTATAGTGGTAGTCGTTGGAATTGACCCTATGTCATGCAAGTACAAAATCAGCTTAGTTTTGGTTCCTCTAGTTACCAAAAATAAAAAATATTATGCATAGTTCCCACTTCAACACCTCAAAAACGATTTTTCCAAAGGAAAAAACATATTGTTGATGTCAAGTCAGCATATATTATAATATTTCAGCTAGCTCAGGAAGAAAAAGCCCAAAAAGCATAAAAAACTTTTGCTGGTGTAACGAACAAAGCTTCAAAACATTAGCATATCGGCCATAACGGCCCGAGCCTTCAACACTTGATTTAGGAAACCGGGTTCTTTGGAGATGTAACAAGATTCTTGAGTAATGCCAGACAACCAAAAAATTCCAAGATGTTTAACAAATGAACAGAAAAATACTTTAATCCAAAATAACGGGCTCAGGGGTCAAATTGTAACGTTTTACAATCAATAAACAATGATAGAGGAACTTACTTTTCAGCGAACTTCTGTTCTGGTTTAGAGAGCCTATTCCAGAGTTCCTCTGTTATTGAAATGTAGATTACATACTTTTCAATCTGCAACACAGATTATCACATCTTTAATTTTAAAACAAAAAAAAGGGAGAGGCGTTGACTTATAGTCGAAAGAAAAACATAAACAAAAACCTGTATGTGGAACAGTGATGAACCTTTTGAAGGCGAGTCCGTAGGTAAGACCTCAGCAAAAATAGTGTGCGGTCCAAATCCATGCGGTACAGCGATAGCATAAGGTCATCAGTTCCACTCTCGGCAAAGGCTTCGATAGCCTCTTCCTACAGGAAGCAAGGTCACCATTGCACTGTTATGGTAATTGGGATCTGGGGCTCAGGAATTTGGCCGAATAAAGATTTTAAGGGTTTAAAGCAATCGGGGTTTTGAGTTTTTGGCCAAACAAGGGTTCTAACGATTGTATGGAAAATAGTGTTTTGGGTTTTAACTAAATAAGGGTTTCGAGGGCTTATGTAGCAATTAAAATTTAAAATTTCGCCCAAATACGGGTTTTAAGGGTTTTTACAGACTGAAATGCACAGCGAGGCAATGTATATTAAAGAAAAAAAGAGAAGAGTAGAGGTAATTGCAGTTACCAGCAATTGTATTTGCTCTCTGGAGCGCTGAACCAGGTCATTCTGGAAGGTGAGAATTTCTGGAGCAGCTTTCTCATTTCTCCAGGCCCGTTTTAGAAGCTCGACGTCGGTAGCTGCCCCAGATACGTCTGCGGTGTCTTGCGTCCAAAATGCTTGGGAGGAGTTATTAGATGGCCCGGGGGAAGAGGTTGTTCCTTCTCCGTTCTCCATTATTGTCTGGGCGTTCCTATCAGCAAATTCGAGCTACGTTGGTGCAGGAAACTGTCATTACTCTACTGCTAGACCTGGTTCAACCAGTCAGGTGTTTACAGTTGGGATTTGAAAAAGGTGCGAATGGCAAGGCGTTTATGGTTTGTAACGCGAACAATGTAGCTTTGGGCGAGTGATGGACGAAAACAATTTAATCGAATAAAACAGGTAGAACAGGGGATAACGTTTTCTTTTTCAAACTACAAAATATTTCAGGAACCGCAGAGATATGCCTGTGACTCCAGTATGGTTTTGGCATCTTGTGGAAATGCTTGCCCTGCGTGTGGCTATTTACTGTTCATCTGGTTGCGGGTAACCCAGATTCGGTACAAATATTGCTTCGGCTTTTATTTTTCACCTTTGATTCCATGGATATATAATTGCCGCTTTTTCAAAGTTCAAAATTAAAATCGTTTTGAAAAAAAAAAATGAATTACTTTCCGGCAGAGGAATACTTATTTTTTATGATTGGGAAATATTAAAAAATGAAATTCACAATATAATGTTAATTTAGTTCTTAGGTTTATTTTGAGTATGTCTATAAGAGTTTTCTTCGTTGGTTTTAGGTGGGCAAACATTGTTCACCCCACCCAATGGGAGAGCTTGATTTTTGTTTTTCCAACTACTTATAAATTGGCATCTAGACTATTTCCATTTGGACTAGATAAGATTATCAACAGGTCCACCCACATTCACACATCATCCTCCGCCCACATTCACATGGCATCAACAAGTTCGCCCACATTTTCACACCATCTCCTCTATATTGAACTAAGGCAGGTTTCACAGGCTTCAATTTCTTTGGCGCAACATTGGACGCATTTGTTTGTTAACATGACATTTCCTATTTGAAGTGAGACCCCTAAGCTCCGCCCACATTCTCACCCATTCCCTGTTTATGTCTAAACTGAGCCTTGAATATCGCAAGATAACCTCTGTATGTGAACTGAGCCTTCAGATACAATCTCCTAGCAAATCACTCCACATTCAATACTCACCTCCACCTCCAACCTGCATGTTCCTACATTGAATTGCATTGAATTGGAATGGACAGTTTCTCCATTCAATTTTGTTTTAATTTGCCTGTTGTGTTCGGTGCATTGGATGGACTTCCAACTGCAAATATATACTCAGGGGTGCCTTCTTACCTACTGTTGTTTCAAGAGGTAAATTTGACAACATTAGACTTAAAATTTGACAACATAGGAGTTAAGGGACATCGAACCATCCAAACTGAAGGACTTCAAGGGATTTTTTTTCTAAATACACCAGGTAACTTGTCTATACTAAATGCTGATGCAAATGTATATTTTGTGCCTATGTGTGCCTGTTTGTGTGGATCATGTGGATTGTTGACTGTATTCATGCATGTTCTGTTGGAGTCTGCATCCATGGTTGGTGGTCATTCGTTCTAAGTCTAGTGTGTTAGCTGTATGATGAATGAAGAAGTATGCTCAAATGGGGTGTGCTTGTTCATTTCCAAATCATGAATCATGGTAGTTAGGAGCTACTATACGCATCATGAAATCTCATGCACTATGCTCCTGATTGAGTTATGTTCTTCCCACCCCACTCACAACATGTTAACTCTCCTATTGGATTGAGAATGCTCTTTCTAGTAGGACTTCGTACCAAAAACAAGACGACTGTAGTAAGATTTGTCGAGGGTGGAGTCTGGCAGCCCATTTCCAGACTAATTGTAAAGCCTCTGCCTAAAACTTTTGCATCGAGATTGCCTGATCATATGCCTTCCTACATGTGTAGTTCAATACTTAATAATCTTCACTTAATAGTGAATGCTACAAAAC
This sequence comes from Pinus albicaulis, assembly GCA_034641835.2. Taxonomy (NCBI): domain Eukaryota; kingdom Viridiplantae; phylum Streptophyta; class Pinopsida; order Pinales; family Pinaceae; genus Pinus; species Pinus albicaulis. The sequence continues at coordinate 1,834,809,051 of CM076575.1, read as the reverse complement.
GAAATGAATGGATTGCAGATAAATAAATACATGAAAGACCCACGAAGTCTACCTCATGCAAATCTCGGAGCTTACACTTAGTAATGAGAGTCTATAGAGTTTTTGGTCTTGGAACCTTTCAAAATAAAGCCCTTCTCGAACCTAGATATCATTTCTCCCACCAATCCATGTTGCACGGTGTTGAGCTTGATCATGATGAAGGTCTGCTCCATAATGAATGATGCAGAGAGAACAAGGGAATACTTTAAAAATTAAATGTAGTGAGCAAATTGCGTTCTAAACAAAGCAGAGACCTGTATAAATGGATAGAGTTTATACACTCTATATTTTCCCATAAGGAAATGGAACAACAGTTTATTTTATTTTGATACACAATTGTGAACCGCTAGTTTATAATAAAAAAAATACAAAACACACAGTGTGAATTGTATAACACTCTCATCCAATCATATGACAACCAGTGAACTCCTCACATGAGGATCCAATGTTAATGCTATTTGAAAGTCATTACAGGTTCAAGCCTACGCAATTTTCTACGCTCTTCCAATTTGTCCTCACGTTACACAACTCTGGCAATATGCGTTCACATCACCATTCACTATTTCAAGCAGACTCAGTTCTCACCATTCACCATCAGCTTGCAATATTCAATAGTCACTCCATGTTGCGCCAATCTCAGCATTCAACACCCACGTTTACCCGCACAATTTGTTTGCCACTCTGCGTTGTCTCCCATCCCAGCGTTTGGCCTTCACGTTCACAGCTATATGATCCACTTGCCACTTTAAAAACTACACAATCTGAGGTTTTCTAGGATCGATTTTACCAATCGAAGTTGGTTTCCATCGCACACCTGTTCCTGCAAGTTAACGCACTTGTCTACGCATATATGTATGATGTAATGCAGAGTCAAATAAATAAACAAAACATGGAACATCAAGCGAATACATTGAATGATATCATAACTACCATAATAATGGTTGTGTCGAATTAGCATGGGCTGAATATTACATTGGTTGCCCTTTTCTCTTTTAGCATTCTTCACATTGTCACGGTTCCTCTCTACGCTCTTGTTTTTTTCTCTCTACTTCCCTATTATTTGTACTTTAATGTGAAACTGTTCTTCTTATTCTTGAACTACTCCAACAAACCAATGCCTCCCTATTTTTAAATTCTTATCCTTACTTGGCCCTATTTCCACGCAGGGAAAGAAACCAATTTCTAATTTGATTCCTAATTAATTAAAAGATACAAAACAACTAACTACTCTCATAAATAAATAAATTATAAAATATTAATGCTAATGTTTATTCCTCTCGAATTAGCCACAAAACGTGAACATATAATCACATTACTGGCTAAGTCCAGATGCTCCTGCATCAGACTCTCGAGGAAGAAAAAGAAAAATGATTTTTCAACACTTCAGGATCTACTCCAAACTTCTGTAGCTCTGCTGCAGTCATCCAACTGGCATCTTCCACCAGTTGTCTTTTCCATTTGACTAAATATTGATAATAGGTTTGTCCCCTGGTTTCCTTTGATACTCTTTTTTCCAAAATGTATTTGACTTCCTTCTTTTCTGTTGTTGGCATCTGCTCTTCCCAATTTACTGTCGGGTTTTCTTCTGTTGTAGAATCCCCTTGTGGTTCTTCTTCTAGTTCTTGGTATAGATACAAATCTGCAACATTGAAGATTTGTGATATTCCAATTCCTGATGGCAATTCAATTTCATATGCATTTGAAGAAAATTTCCTTACAATTTTACATGCCCTTATCTTCTTCATTTTTAATTTGTTATAAGTTTTAACAGGAAATCTTTCTTTTCTTAGATATACCATGACTAAGTCACCCACTTGGAATTCATTTTCTCGCCTCCTCATATCCGCTCTCTGCTTGTATCTGCTACTACTTACCTGCAATCTTTTTTTGACATCTTCCTGTAGTTTCTGCATCTGTTATGCAAAGTCTTCAACCTTTGCACTCCTTACCTCTTGTTTTCCTAGATCTCTGAGTTCATATACACCTCTTGGATGCATTCCAAAAACAATCTGGAATGGACTCATACCAGTACTTCGATTTGGAGTATCATTCTAAGCAAACTTAGCCTGAGCAAGGGCTAAATCCCACTGTTTAGGATTTTTATACACCAAGCTTCTCAATATGTTTCCCAAACTTCTATTCACTACCTCAGTCTGTCGATCCGTTTGAGAACGATATGTTGAACTGAAACTAAGGTTGGTACCTAGGTTCTTCCACAGAGTTCTCCATAAATGTCCCACAAACTTGGTATCCATGTCAGACACAATACTTACAGGTAATCCATGTAATTTTACGACTTCTGAAGAAGAAAAAACAGATTAGCAATATGTGTTGCATCACTTGTTTTCTTGCATGCAATAAAATGAGCTATTTTAGAAAATCTATCCATCACAACATAAATGGGGTCATTTCCCCTTTGAATTTTTGGTAAACCCAAAACAAAGTCCATACTAACTGCATCCCATGGTCGGTCGGGTATTGGTAATGGCTGATACAATCCTGTATTTTGATTTTTCCCCTTAGCATGCTAACAAATCCTGCATTTTTCCATGAATCGTTTAACATCAGTTTGCATCTTTGGCCAGTAATAAAAAAAGAATTTACCTGAGCAAAGGTCTTGTCTTGTCCAAAATGTCCGGATAGGCCTCCATTATGTTTCTCCTTAATTATGATTTCCCTCGTAGAACATTTGGGAATACATAATTTATTACTTTTGAATAGCAATTCGCCTTGGATAAAATAATCCAATCACTGGCTTCTATTTTGAACTGCTGGATTTTTTACAGCTACATAAATTTCTTTAAACTCTACATCATCTTTATACATGTCAACCATTTCCTCAAATCCTACAACACCAACTTGTAATTCATACATAATTAAGTTCACTCTACTCAAACCATCAACAACTTTGTTCAATTTAACACTCATATGCTTGATTACAAAAGTAAAACTCTGCAAATATTCTACCCATTTGGCATGTTTCTGATTCAATTTTGGTTGGTTGTTTATGAACTGTAATGCATGATTATTAGAATATAACAAAAGCTCTTTTGGCAACAAATAATGTCTCCATTTTTTTAAAGCGTGTACAACAGCATAAAACTCTTTGTCATGAGATGAGTATTACTTCTTTGCTTTGTTCAGTTTTTCGCTGAAGTATGCTATTGGTTTATGCTCTTGACTTAAAACTGCTCCTATCGTAATTCCACTAGCAGCAGTTTCAACTTGGAATTTTTTTTTTTAATTTGGTAAAGCTAAAACTGGTTTTTCGGTAATTTTTTTCTTCAGCAATTTAAAGTTTCGATTTGCTGCTTCTATCCACTTGAATGGCTAACTAGTTTCCCTGATTGTTTCAGTAATGGGTGCACAAATCTTACTAAAGCTTCAGATAAATTTTCTATAGAAACTTGCAAGACCATGAAAGCTTCTTACCTCAAATATACTTTTAGGAGTTGGGCAATTCACGATTGCTTGAATTTTTTCCGGATCCATTTTCAAACCTTCCTTAGAGACTACAAATCCCAAATAAATTAGTTCTTCCTTCATAAAACTGCATTTCTTCAAATTTATTAGCAGTTTTTCTTTCTACAAAGTTTTTAGAACTAACTTAAGGTGTTTCAGATGCTCTTCTTTACTTTGACTGAAAATTAGAATATTATCAAGATAAAAAATTACAAACTTGCCTGCATATTCCTTCAAAACCTCATTCATTAATCTCATGAATGTACTGGGTGCATTAGTAAGTCCAAAAGGCATTACTAACCATTCACACAAACCATTGTTTGTTTTGAATGCAGTTTTCCACTAATCCCCTTCTCGAATTCTTATCTAATGATACCCACCCTTCAAATATATCTTAGAAAAATATGTCGACCCACTCAAACAATCCATTAAATCATCCATTCGTGGTAAAGGAAAATGATACCTGATGGTGATTTTATTTATGGCTCTAGAATATGAGCACATGCGCCATTCACCCCCTTTTTTTGGACTGAGTACTATTGGTGCAACACATGGACTGAGGCTTTCTCTGATTAAACCTTTATCCATTAACTCTTGCACTTGTCTTCCAACTTTGGCATTTTCCTGCGGTGTTAACCTTTATGCTGCTTTATTCGGCAAACTTGCTCTAGGGACTAGATCAATGTGGTGACTAATACTCCTGATTGGCAATAACACATTTGGCAACTCATCCACAATAATATCAGCAAAAACATTCAACAACTTTCAAATTTCTTCAAGTAAATCTTCTAAATTTATAGAAGTTAAAATTACCTTGGGTCTCCCTACAATAGAAAAATGCATCTCCTCACCTTTCTCGACTTCTTGTAATAGGGCTTTACCACTCATCAACATAACGTTGTTTCCAGGTACTTCCTTGTCAGCGTCAGCTTTCAATGCCAGCAGTGTATGCTTGTTTCCATCTTTCTTGAGAGTATAAGTGTTTCTTCTGCCATCATGTAAGGCTTTCCAATCAAACTGCCAAGGTCTTCCCAACAATATGTGACATACATCCATCGGCATTACATCACATAAAATAACATCCTTGTAAGTACCAATCTGGATTTCGACCTTACATTGTTCAGTTACAATAATTTGATGGCCTTTTTGGAGCCATGATACTTTATAAGGAGTAGGGTGTGTTGTTTTTTCTAACTTCAATTTGTCCACCATTTCTGTAGAAACAAGGTTATCAATACTTCCACTATCAATTACCAATTTGCAACATTTACCTTTTGACTTACATATAGTTCTGAACAGATTCTTCTTCTGAGCTGGTTCTCTGGCTTCCTTGGCTGCTTTAAGAAATATCCTTTTCAAAAATAAGAATTCTCCGGCTTTAGGTGGTTCCTCTTTGGTTGCAGTTTGAGGAATTTCTTATTTTGCTTCAGCAACATTCACATTTCGCTGGGTTGTTGATATGTTGTGAGGACAATCCCATGACCCATGTCCCCACTCACCACATGTAAAGCACCGAATATCTCTTCCTTCGCCTCTACCTCTAGGCACAAATCTTCCGCGACTAGAGTCTCCTCTCTGTGGTGATCTATTACTCGAACTTCCTGCTTCATTCTGGGAGTGTTGAAATCTGGACTTAAATTTTTCTCTTCCTCTTGCCGGAATCTTGTCTCTATTCCTATGATTTTGTTTGCGCAACATTTTCTCCTCTGCCCTCAAAGCTGCTTGATAGGCATCCTCAATCGTCTTAAAATTTAATAAGCTGATTTCATCCTGTATTTCATATCTTAAACTATTTACATATCTAGCTACCTTTTCTATGTCATCTTCAACATGTCCCACTCTAATACTCAGCTTATAAAATTCTTTAGTATATTATTTGATAGTCATTCCTTTCTGCTTTAAGTTTTGCAATTGTTTAAAAATATTTAATTGATAATATTTCGGCATGAACTTACCTTTCAATTTACTCACCATCTTATCCCATTGCCTGATTTTGGGTTTCCCTTTTCTTTCTCTCGACAATTGTAGTTCATCCCACCACATGGCTGCATGACCCTTCAATCTCGTGGCTGCAAACTTCACTTTCTTCTTGTCATCGATTTCTTCATAGTCGAAATATTTATCTAATGAGTTGATCCAATCCATCAGTACTTCCACACTAAGGTTTCCATCGTATAAAGGTACTTCTACTTTTGGTCTGCCACTGGCCTTTGCTAGCATCTTAATAACTTTAGCTACCTCGCTTTTTTCCTCTATTTCTTCATCGGTGGTTTCTTCTTCATCTGCACTAGCAATCCCATCATCTGTTGCCCTCCTCTGAGTAGTCTCTATTGTCTCCATCTTGGTACGTAGGTGTTGGATTTCCTCTAGCAGGACTGCATTTGATATAAGTCTCCCTCGACCTATTCCAGCTCCCCTTCTAGTGGCATTCTCTGCAACTTTCAAGAACAAACTTAACTAACTCTGATACCAAAAATTTGATGCAGAGAGAACAAGGGAATACTTTAAAAATTAAATGCAGTGAGCAAATTGCGTTCTACACAAAGTAGAGACCTGTATAAATGGATAGAGTTTATAGACACTATATTTTCCCATAAGGAAATGGAACAACAGTTTATTTTCTTTTGATACACAATTGGGAACCACTGGTTTATAAAAAAAACAAAACAAAACACACAGTGCGAATTGTACAACACTCTCATCCAATCATATGACAACCAGTGAACTACTCACATGAGGATCCAACGTTAATACTGGTTGAAAGTCATTACAAGTTCAAGCCTACGCAATTTTATGCGCTCTTCCAATTTGTCCTCATGTTACACAGCGATGGCAATATGCGTTCACATCACCATTCACTATTTCAAGCGGACGTAGTTCTCAACATTCATCATCGACTTGCAACATTCAATAGTCACTCCATGCTGCGCCATTCTCAGCATTCAACACCCACGTTTCCCTGCACAATTTGTTTGCCACTCTGCGCTGTCTCCCATCCCAGCGTTTGACCTTCACATTCAAAGCTATATGATCTGCTTGCCACTTTAAAAACTACACAATCCAAGTTTTTTCTGGGATTGATTTTACCAATCGGAGTTGGTTCCCATCACACACATGTTCCTGCAAATTAACGCACTTGTCTACGCATATATGTATGATGTAACGCAGAGTCAAATATATAAAAAAAACATGGAAAAACAAGCGAATACATGGAATGATATCATAACTACCATAATAATGGTTGTGTCAAATTCGCATGGGCTGAATATTACATTGGTTGCCCTTTTCTCTTTTGGCATTCTTCACACTGTCACTGTTCCTCTCTACGCTCTTGTTTTTCTCTCTCTACTTCCCTATTATTTATACTTTAATGTGAAATTGTTCTTCTTAGAATAGATTTCTTCTCGAACTACTCCAACAAACCAATGCCTCCCTATTTTTAAGTTCTTATCCTTACTTGGCCCTATTTCCACTCAGGAAAAGAAACCAATTTCTAATTTTATTCCTAATTAATTAAAAAATACAAAACAACTAACTACTCTCATAAATAAATAAATAATAAAATATTAATGCTAATGTTTATTCCTCTCGAATTAGCCACAACATGTGAACATGTAATCACATTGCTGGCTAAGTCTAGATGCTCCTACATTAATGAATCTGCAAAGAGTTGAAACAACAAGAAAATAGTAGGTCTCTTGGCATGCACAAGGATGCAGTTCACACTGACACATAGTTATAATGCTACAAAAATTGTACCTAAAAACATTTGCTGAGAAAATTTGATTAAGTGATCCACGAGTCTAACAAATGTAGTGGGCACTTAGAATGCAACGACACCTAAAGAAGGGGGGTTGTCACATGTCCTTTTTTCCTTGCATGTGTAAGACATGTGGTCTATAAAAAATAACAAAAAATGTTTCACTTTGCAGTGTGGTTATGTTGCCTCGATAGGGGTTTTTTATCCTTTCTCTCGGCCAAGGATGTTATCCTTCCTTCTCACGGGTGTATGTTTAAGGTGCTTCCAATGTGTTGGAACATGAGTGTCCTTATCCTTCCTATTCTTTATGGGGTGCCATCACTTTTTCCAATTTACAGCTAAAGGCCTTGCAAAAACTCCCTTTGGTCTAGGTCACATAAACTAACATTTTGGTGTTGCATGGGTTACTTGTGTGGACATACACTTGTTAATGAGGGCCTTTCTTGGATGATTGGACGGGGACGTGATTTATTTTGACTATTATTTTTTTACTCTACCTTTTTTATTGTTATTTTATGCATGTAGCTTTTTTTTACTGTAATGAGATTTATTTTGAGTGTAAATTCTTACTTTTTTTTCTAAATATTATATATATGTGTCTTAGAATTTTTCAAGTTGCCGAATATATTTATGGATTCCTCTAATGTTCAAATACCTTGTGTTACAGTTTGTACTTTGATTTACTGTTGTTTTTATTGTTTACTATATATCATATTATAATCTTCGTCTGAGCTCCAAGGGTTTCAAAAGGACAGGAATTGGAAGGCAGCCCTTGCATTAGCATCATTATTAGAATGTACAAACCCTTCGTGTACCACACTAAAAACAAAGGAAATCGTGATACTCTTATAACTATTGAATGAACAACTGACATTTCTCCTTCTTTTACTTAGCTCCAGTAGTATGGAGGAAGGCCTTTGGCTTCTTCCGAGTTGTATTGACATCTGGTGTCTATTATACAATCTAAAAGCTTTGGTGAGTAATTGAAAGGACAGAAACAGAGTCTGGATGTAGTAATTAACTACATTCATGAAATTAATTTTTTCTTTCTTTTTTGTTTCTACATAATCTTCTTCTTGAGCCTCACTTTCACTTTCGAGCTTGCTTGCACCCTAATATTGCTCAATGTATCTTCCTCATTTATTTATCTTCCCTGGTTCTTCTATTGTATTGAATGGACTTCGACTTCTGTTCCAACTCTTCATTTCTGGTTGAATATTTCTCTAATGAAGATGTCAGAGCATTGATCTTATCTTCAGATACTTTGACCTCATTTTTCATATGTGCATTTGACTCCTCAAGTTGAAATATTATATCATTAAGTTGTGCCAGAACCTCTTCAACTTCTACTAAAGTTTCCTCGAGCTTCAGTTTGTGTTTAGATTCCTGCTTAGAAAATTGGTTTCCTTCAGTTTCAGCCTCAGTGCACTTTCTTTATGCAAGCGTTAGTTGTTCTTTGAGCTTATAACTCCGTTTCTCTTCCAATTTTAGTAGTGATTGCAATTCCATTGAGTTCTTTGTAGTCTTCTTAAGCTCAAGGTGTCTTTTCCCACTACAAGGAAAATAGCCCAGATATCCATTTGTAGCGGAGCTCACTAAAGGAGGTTGGCGAGTGGAGGTTTTTGCAGTGCATTTCTAATCATAACATGCACCAGTGCATTTATATAAAGCACATCGATGCGTACTATTAAATGGCACACCGAGACATTGTTCTCTCCATACAAACCAACCCGATGTGTCTTATTAATCTAGTGCACCGGTGTGTACTATCAAATAGCACACCAATACATTGTGCTCTCCATACAAACCGGCTTGGTGTGTCTTAGTAATCTAGCGCACCGTAAAGAATTGCGATGCGCCATCGATACAATCGTCCGATGTGTCTCATAATCGAGCGCATCAAAAAATTTTATTTTAAAAATAATTACTAGTCGTTAAAAACTTCATTTTTACTTATTCAATGCTCTAGATTTCTCAAGCATCGATGTGAATTTTTCTTCTCTGAGGCGCCATGCCATCGGTGCTCCCATTTCCCACATTGCTTCTGTCCATTGCTCACTGTGTGGAGTTCGAATTTTCGAAAACGGTGGGCAAATTTGATTTTTAATATTCCTTAGCAAAGATGCCTCCTCGATGCGCAAATGTGCAGGTAATCTACTTGTTTCTCAATAACTTAACCTTTTAGCGGATTAATTTCTCAAATTGAATTAAAATTTAAAGTTAAAATGGTGCAGTACCGAGAAAGCATGCACCGCTTTAACACTAAAATAGTGTGGTGCGTGTCGATTGTCAACCGCATCGGACAATTTTTTTTTTAAATAACACTCTATGTACAGTTGTACGACGGTGCGGTCATTTATTGGAACGCACCGGGAATTATGTATGGCTGTCAAGTGGTGCGTTGACCAAACTAACTGCCCCTACCCCGGGGTAGATAGTTTGGTCAACGTACCACACAAAAAATATTTTATGTTTTTGCGGTGCATGAGGTTTTTTCATGCACACCGTGGGCGGTGCGTGATAAACAGGTACACACTAGTAGCAGTGCGTGACTGGTTTTTGGGGGCACCGAATGCTTTTTTTTCAATTATATATATATATATATTTGTCATTTAATAAAAAAATATGTATTTAATATGTGAATCATTCAGCGACGTCAACGGAGAGAGGAAAGGCAACAACAAGAGAATATGGAGGACCATTATAACGTGATTCAACAGTGACAGGCACGGGAGAGGGAGAGACTTTTGTACCATCGCCCTATTACGACACCCACCCAGTTTCTCTTAAGGGAGGTAGGTCTCCTCAAGTTCTACGAGGAGGCTAAATCCCTGAAGGGGCACAGTGAGTTATTAGGATAATTGATCTACAGGTGGGATGCCCACCGACAGGCTTTCCGGGTCGATCCTGACTAGTGGTACGAGCCCACTAAGGAGGACATTTATTTTATTACTGGCCTATCTAGGAGAGGGTAGGGTTTTTCCCAGTTCCCAGATGTCCCCGTTGGTTATGCAACAGGGAGTTAGTTGGCGTACTCCTAGAGATACATTAGGGACGATATACTTTCTCCTACAGATTTTCAGGTGTCCAGTGGTCAGTTACACATTGCTCCGTTTGGTCTAGAGGAGGTGAGGTGCCTCTCACTATTACTGATGACCATTGAACACTATACTAGTGACGGGCAACACATTAGCTGCCCTCTATTATTTTATGTTGATTCTTTATTCCAGACGTCATGACTTGTGAGATGGTCTGCCATTTTTTTGCGGCAGTTTTGTATAGCATTAGATAGATGTCGTTCTCAGGCACGTGGGAGGTTGACCTTTCCTTTTGCTTCAGAGTTATTCTGTTTATTTTTTGAGATGTTTCCAGAGACGAGGCCTACTTTTTTCCGCCAGCCTCGTAGGCCAATGTTACATGTACGGATGTAGATGGGGGGTCAGATGATGCCCAAGAGGGGTCTGTCTGACTATTCGGCCAGGATATATAGTGATTCACTAGAGCTGCTAGCCAGTGTTGATGATCACATGTTCGTGGTGTCATGTCCGTATACGGGTTTGGATTGGCGAGGGTGTACCAACATCCTCTTCACACAGGATGAGCCACCGGATGTTAGAGGTAATATTAATGTTTTCTTTAAATTAATATAGTTTCATTTTATTGTCTTAATTAATTAGAATAAAATTTATTCTAACACGTTATTTAACTTGTTTTATTAAATTGTTTAATGAAATTGGCTAATTATTGTTGTGCACTATATATTATGTAGATATTGGCACATTTGTTGGGGACATGATTCCATCCCCACCGGATGATCCTGTAGATCATGACGAGGAGATGGTGGAGGTCGCGGATCAGGGTGACACAGCTGATCCTCGGGTGCAGATACCAGCGGGGATGCGACATAGGATGGACATCCGATTCATGATGGAGTTGGGTGATCGACTGTGTCGACTCCTGGTTGATGATGGAGGCTGCCTTGCTATGATCAAAGAGATCCAGGCTGATCGTAGCCTCATAGGGCTCTAAAGAGACATGCTCTGCGATATGATGACCCTTATGCGTCATATCGTTGGAGCTTCCAGGCTACTAGTAGATATGAGGGATAAGCATTGTGGAGATGCGCGACAGAGAAACTCATCGGATTATCATGATCACAAGGGGAGTGATCATCATTCTAGTACTCCACCTCATCCTCCTTCACCTCACACTAGAGATGAGCAACCAACATTAAGTCCTGATCAATAGGCATCTTCTGAGAAAACACCATCTCAGTAGGCACGCCCATCGACTGAGCAGGCATGTCCATCTGAGCAGGCACCATCCACTGAGCAGGCTACACCATCGACTCATCAGCAGGCACCCCTGAGTAGACAGCATCTGATCAGCAGGCACCTCCTCAGTAGACACGTCATCCATCTAAGCATGAGGCTACATCATCGGCTGAGCAGGCCTCGAGTACTAGTTATAGTATTGATGTGGTAATACGAGATATTTGACATTTATATGCAATTCTGTTATATATATATATATATATATATATATAGTGCATGTATTTTATGTTCATGTTGATGTACTTAATTTACATGTTGGTGTTCATCATGATGTGTATATTGTTAGGTCATGTTAGATATATTCATTTATTGTGCTTGCAGATAGATGTGTATGTGATAACAACTATTTGACATGAGATGTATATTTGATGTTTGTGTTGTGATGATGTTATACAATGCTTGTGTTTTGTTAGATGATCATGATCACGATGATTACATGATGTTAGCGAATTTGAATGTGTATTTTAGAATATGATGTTTGTACGATGGTTATCATGATCGTGATGTTTATTTTTAATATTAAATCATGATATTTATTAAATATTATGTATTGGTAATTGTAAAATTATGTAATTGTAATTGTATGTATCGTGATTGTAATTTTAATTTTAATTGTAATTGTAATTATATGTAAAATTGTAATTATAATTATAAGTAAAATTGTAATTGTAATTGTATGTAAAATATTTGTAAAATTGTAATTGTAATTGTATGTATTGTCATAATTCAATTTTATTAAAATTGTAAAATTGTAATTGTAATTATATGTATAATGATAGTAATTGTAATTGTATGTAAAATTGTAATTGTAATTGTATGTCATGATTCAATTTTATTAAAATTGTAAAATTTGTAAATTTGTAAAATTGTAAATTAATTGTCAATTTGAACCATAACGACCATAAGTAAATGCATACCATACATATTGTTAAATTACCATAATTGTAAAACTGTAAATTTGTATGAATATAAATAATTGTAAAATAATAAATCTACAATAATATGAATTTTTGTAACATAATAAAGTTTAGAAAATAATGCAAATAAATTCATGTTTAGAATTATCATTATTTTAATATGATCTTACATACAAAAAATAACATTATACATTTTTTTTTTTAGAATTTTGGCTTTTGTGATCCATCGTTACAAGTTATAGAATTCTTTCGGTAGTAATCACATGCAATGGAACATTGTTGACACATTTCGAACCGACCAGTGTGGTTCATCATCAGGACTATCGAACCAACCAGTGTGGTTCATCATTAGGACTAGGTCCTGATGATGAACCACACTGGTTGGTTCGAAATGCGTCGACAATGTTCCATTGTATGTGATTAATACCGAAATAATTCTATAACATTATACACTAATACATTTTTTTTATTTTTTTTTTGAAGATACCATTCACACACACACATATATATGGTGCATTTATTTAAGTAATGATATAGTGAAACCATTTATAGCAATCAAGTAGTTGTATTATTTTAGGAATTGACATAAAAAAGAACTTGATACAATGCATTGCTTTCGAGATCAACATAATTGCAAATTATCAAGTGAAATGATTTTAACATTAACACAATGCAAACCAATTAATTCAAAATACATATTATAATGTTTGGAAAACAAAAAAAATCTTAGTTATAAGGTTAAGTCCTCTTCTTTATAAAAACTTATCTTAAATAGTATAAATGATGAAATAACACATGTACCATATAACTCTCTGTTCTCATGATCACCCTCATTATCTTCAAGCTCGCTTAGCATGATAACACTATTGTTCTCAAAATTATGTTTTGATCTAGGGTCATGTCTCAATACGAACCACCAACCCTTATCCAACACACCTAGGTAAAAAAACAACTGGTTGCAGTGTTTGGGGAAAACATAAGGCTCCTTAGCATCATCCCACATCTTTCTAGAGTTGATACATATCAGCCTACTATCGTGATCTTCCTTTACATTATTCCGATCAAAGGTGTCCCAACACTTGCACCTAAAAATAACACATTGGAAAGAAGAGAAGTCCACTTCAATGATCTCTTGTATCTTTTCGACATAACCTAACATCCCTCATACTAGGTTTTGATCACGGTGTCTAGCTCGACTAGATTGATCGAACTCGACTTCCACTCCACAGTCTTGTGTCATGTGTCCATCATTGACATTTTCTGTGCGAAAATGATGTCCATATGCCCACATAGATGGGAACAAATGCACCTATAAAAAAGTTAAAAATTCATAGTGTCATGTGTCTAATAACCCAACTATTAAATTATAAAATATAGATGTTACATTTCAAAGGTGCATTATTAGGTTTAAAATGTACAAAAATAGATTATTACCGAGTTGCTGCACCCAATCCCTAAGTTTAGCGCAACCTCTTCAGCACGCGGGTAATGACCGATTACACAATATTTTTCTCTGACTTGGTTAGTGATCTGAAACTAAAAAGGGGGCAAAGATTTGCTAAAAAATCAAAGTGCTCATAATCACACCAGGCCAGAATGACCATATAGGTCTTTTCGTCAGGAATCTGACGCACTTCATTTCATCAAAAAACAACTTTGTATATGAAAGTTAGAGCCAACTGTCTGCATGACCAAACAGGCGAATTTTCAAAAAAAAGTAAAACAGGGTCAAAGGGGTCAAACTTTGATCAAAATGGGAATTTCTCTGGCCCAATGGGAAACTAACATGTGTCAAGCTGTGGTTGGTCGAATCTCCAGGCTCATTGGAAATTTTTGATTCATTTTTTAATGAACCAATAGGATGTTGACACGTGGCTAGCCCGGAGGTCGCCATGTGCCCTTCCCAAAGGCCGAATTTTGTTAACGTCCAAAGTTCGAACTTCATTTTATTGTGGGGAAAATTTTTGTGTTATGGCTGGGCAGAGGTCGGGCTCCACCCCGTGACCTCCCCCACACTACGCACACGACATACCAAGTCTCCTATACATCGGTTCTTACATGCATATGCAATTTGTTTGTATTTGTGTTTGAATATGTGATATGGAAGGAAGGAAATGGGGCCAGCCCCAACCCACAGGACATCGCGCCATGACCACAGGCGGAGACCTATTCATAAATGGTGGAGTTTAATGTTAATGCGTGGATTAAGATATTAAACCATGTAATTAACCCACAAACCATATTTAAAAGCATTTAAACTTTGGATTAGTATAAAATGCATGGTTAGCGCTAAGTGCACATTAAATAGTGCTTATATTTAATTAATATGCAGATTAACACTAAGTGTGGATTAGCACTAATTTTAGGCTCTGATATTTTCGGCGCCACCTTCATTTTTGTCGGACTTAACTGGAGTTTCTCCAGATTTGAAGGAGTTTTTCTAGGAGAAATTGAAGAAGCCATAACTCTGGCATATTTCGACCAAATTAGGCTCAGAAAGAGTCAATCCTAGATGATTTGGATGCTCTAAGCATGATGGTGTAGGTTGCAGAGGCAGAGGATCACTTCTACAAGTGATTTTTCCACTTTGAAGATTAAAGAAACCCAGGGCCACCAGGAGAGGAGGTCATGCTTAGTCCACTTGAAGACCATTTTCAGAGCCAAAAGAGTCTATTTTGAGGATTTTAGGTCTTCTGAATCCAATGGAGTAGGTTTCAAACCCATTGGAGCACCATAGGTGCATGTAATCAAATAATTGACCATTAATCCAAAGATGGCCAAGCCATTGAAGCAAGTCCATGAAGATGTAGCCCAGGAGGGGTGAACTCCGTTATCAACTATTGTGTAATGTGTTTCATGTGTGTTATTTCTATGCAATTTACTTGTTGTACATGTGTTTTTAACATCTATTGTACTTAATGAATTGCTCATAAAAGACACTTAAACTTGACACATAAACCCTCACATAACTGGATAATTTGAGACGATCCTAAACACATTTATTTAATACCGATGAGGGAACTAGCACAACAAAACTAGTTTTCCCATATTTAGATCAAGTTGGTATCAGAGCTCAATTTAGCTCAGTTTAGCCCTGAGATGGTTTGCTAAGCGTAGCTAGAGAATTAGCTATTGGTTTTTTATTTGAGCAAGGAGAATTTAATTGTGTGCAAGTTTATGTGTGTAAGGAGAAGTTAAAGATTGAGGACTTAGCTCTCAAATCACAACAAATAAACTTTTTATGCATTATAACTGTGATGGCAGCTTCATCAAGTACTATTTCTAATCCATCTTCCTTAGCAAGACTCTTTGATAAAGAAATGTTACAGAAGCTCTACATCATGAGAGATATGGCGCAATAGTTAGTTGAAGATAGGAAGGAGAACACTATACTTCAAGAGCAGTTGATTGCCATGAAGAAGGAGAAGCGATAACTTCTTGAAAAGATGCGTGATCTGGAGACTCAACTCCCAGATGATAAGGAAACCTTAGCCAAGCATGTGCATGAAAATGCATTATGCAAATCAAGTTTATCTTCAATTTCCTCTCAAGATGAATGTTTTGGCGCTTTGGAAAGACACACTAGAGGAATAGGATCCAAATTATTGATGAAGATGGGATATGAAGGTAAAGGGTAAGGAAAACATGCACAAGCCATAGTTGAGGTAATTGTTGTTGAGGAAAGGCCTAGGTTTTTGGGTATTCATTATGAACAACATGATGGAGAATGATTCAAAGCCAAGGAGGCACATGAAGGTGTTCCACGAAGGATTTTCATTACATGTTCATTACCTCAAGCTTGTGAAGTTTTTGTTCATGAGGAATGCAAAAGTTTTAAACCCACTTTGCAAAAAGTTTCTCATAAGCATGCAACTAATGGAAATGGAAAACAAGAGGATGTTGAAAGCTCTAAATTCATTGGAGCCATTGTTGGTATTCTGAAGAGAGCCACTAACTCATCAAATTCACCTCCTCGAGAAGGTGACAAAGGTGGATGTGCAAGGCATAAATATGTCATTAATCAAGTTGCTTTTGATTATGATAAACATGGTAAATCTTCACATAAGATTTGGAGAAAGTTTACATGTTCCTTTTGGGGTTTGAATAACCATACTGTTTCGAGGTGTTGGAAGAAGATAACCATGCACAGGAAACTTTCTAAACAAAGGAGACATAAATCCAAAGGTCCATTGGATAATGCAAACCATGTTGAAAAGAAGATGCAATTATTTTTCACTCATTGCCATAAGCAGGGTCATATTGTAGACAAGTGTTGGACTTTGTATCCAACAAGTCATCCACGACATTTGAAGAAGGTGGAGAGAGATCTTGACAAGAATGGAAAAGAGGATTCCATAATTGATATGGGCCAGGATGATTCACATGATGAAGTGCAGTTGAAAGAAGCGCCATTGAAATGGTTTGGATAAAAATGGTTAGATTTCTTATCCAATTAAGGCCTTGCATTTCTTTTGATGTTTGATGCAAATATTGCCTTTATTGAATGCATTTATTTTCTCTTGAAAGTATGATGCATATTGCATGAAGCAATATGTTGGAAAAGTGGAGTTATGATGACTCACTTAGATGCAACAAATATGGCAATTTGTACATGCTTTTGTTTGACTTGAGAGTCAATTGTTTGAAGAGGCATTTTTTGTCGACTTGTGTTTGGTCGATGAGTTTGTACACTAAGATGTAAGAATGTATGGCGATGCTCACAGGATGTGAAATTTGTTTCTATGAAGAAGTAAAAGGAAGAGGTCGTCAAGTTATGTTTCTTGCATGATGTGTTTTTCAAGATTAATGGTTGTGCTTGTGACAAGATGTATCAGGATTTTGGAAGGTCCACTCTTGACCAAGAGGCTCATGATTAGTTCATTCTCAAATCATGGCATGAGCAACATGTAAATACTAGAGGATGATGGAATCAAGAAGCGAAAAGTGGACAAGATGCCAAAAATATTGCAGCAAAAAAACAACCATTGTAGACCATTTGATGTGTTAACGCCAAGAAGTGGAAGAGACGACGAATGCACTCTTCCAATTGTGGAATTTGGAAGCATGGAGGTAAAAATAATGGTCATTTATTTTCTTGTGATTACTGATATTGGAACTCATTGTTGTAGTTCACTCAAATGGCCTTAACTTGGAAAAGTGGTTTCCAAGGAGAAGCTTGCATCGAATGCATGTGTGTGAAAAGGAGGAACATGATTCCTAGTGGGAAGGACATCAGGTAGTTTTCCAAGCACCAAGGGATTGCTCTGGTACAATAAGGTGTTTAATCAGTCAACAAGCAGCCAACAAGTGTTGGATTAGGTAAACAATAAAAGGAGGACATTGGTTGAAGTGCCAAGACATTTGCAAGGCAAGGCATGCCAGTGAACCCAAGTGGTTGTCATGGATAATTTTTTATCTAAAATAGGTGGCTGACTTGTTTTTTTGTGCAAGCACCTTCTATTCAATTTAAACAACTTAAGGATTGTGCTCATACATCCAATTATGCAACATAATTATTGAGTCAAGTTTATGTGTTTTTTAAAGTGTTTTATGTGTGAGAAATTTAACAATTATTTCAGCTTATCAAAGGCATGAACAACAAACATAATTTTCAGAAAAATAACCAACAACTCACAACAACAAAATAATAAAGGAGTTCACCCTCAACACTTGGGCTTCATCTCCTCGAACCTCCATCAATGGACTAGGCTCTCTGGGATTAAAATGCTCAAATTATTTTACAAGATGATGCTAAAATCCATTGGTTTTTTAGATTGTACCAATGGGCTCATAATGCCAAAATACCTCTAGATTGACTGTTCAATCACTGGAAATGGACCATGGCTCCCTTGGGCATGATCTCTTCCACTGGTGGCCCTGAGCTTCCCTGAGTTATCCTGTGGAAAAAACACCTGTAGAAGTCTTCATCTGCTCCTGAAACCTATCTCATTGTTTCCATATCATGTCAATCATCCAAAACACACTGTTCATTCTCTCAGAATGGCCTTTGGCTCCTCTGACTATACCTCCAACAACTGGTGGTCCTAGGCTCCATGAAACTTCCCTGTAGCATTTTCACAACTAGAAGTCTCCAAATGACTTTGAAAACTAGACCAATGGCTTCAGAGGGTCCAATACAGTAAAAAATGACTATTCATTTTCAATATTTGGGTGAGTGATGCTCAAGATAGAGCACAATCAAATTTTCCCCAATTTTCTCCACCAATTTTGGGGAAACTCCAGTTAGCATGGCTAAAAATAGCCTGGCCGCCAAAATTGGCGCACTCCGTCATAAACTCCACCAAACTAAACTACTCTTAATTAACAATAAGTGCAGTTTAAGATAATGATAAGCTAGTTTAACTTTTAAGCGCATTTAGCGCTGATCGACATTATATTCGGTTTAACATAATTAAATTACGTTTAAACGTAATTAATCCATCTAACAAATCTCCGCCGGTTTTGCAGATAGTAGCCCTTGGTTCTGGATGCATGGGGAGGGGGCTGGCCCCCTCTAGACCTTTGTTTGATGCTTAAGCAATTTCATATCCCTTTCAAGTTCCATGCGAGTGGCATGATGGTGGGAAGGTGCAGTGATGAGGGAGAGGCCGCAGGGACCCCAACCTCTACCCTCCACGCACATTTTGGTTCAACCGTTGAACATTAACGTGAACCTTGGCACGTATAACTCCGCTAATTTTGCAAACATTTTAATAAACGGACTTTGAACCTTAGCGCATATATCCTTATGATAATTAACCCATTTAAACTTTGGACTATGTTATATATATATATATATATATATATATATATATTTCAAAATTTAGCCATAATCCACATAATTTCATCCTTGGAGGTCATTGGAAGTTTCACTTTCTCACAACCAAAATGGCGAATTATAACATGCCAATTGTCACAGACTCATTGGCTAAAACATGAAGAATATTCCAGAAGATTCTTTTTTGCTAACTGCGCTGCCACATCATCCATGTACCTGTTCTGCCTATTTTTTTACCTGTTTTGGAAAGCGATTAACATACCATAACTCAATCATACGAACTTGGATTTTGATGAAACGAGTTGCGTCGGAATCCTGGCAACGAACTCTATCCGATCGTTTAGGTCTGAAACAATTTTGAGCACTTTGAATTTTTAGCTAATTTTAGGTCCTGATGCAAATTCTTATCAATTTTGCAAGTAGAATCAACTTGATAGAACTTGGGAAAGAGAAAAGTATTCAACTCTCATCAGATAACCAAATTTTGTGGGTCCAAAAGCTTATTAGTGGGAAGGAATGATCAGAAACTGAATAGGGGGAAAAAATTGCTAAAAAAATCAAAGTGGTCAGAATCGTTCCAAACTAGAATGAACGGATAGATTTGGTCAACAGGAATCCGACGCACTTCGTTTCATCGAAAATCGACTTCGTATGTGAAAGTTAGAGCCTGTTGTCCGCTTCACCAAACAGTTGAATTTAAAAAAAAAATCAAACTGGGTCAAAGGGGTCAAACTTTGGTCAAAATGGGAATTTCTCCGGCCCAATGGGAAGCTGAAATGTGTTGAGCTATGGTTGGTTGAATCTCCAGGCACATTGGCAATTTGTGATTGATTTTTTAATGAACCAATGGGATGTTGACACATGGCTAGCTCAGAGGCCACCACGTACCCCTCCCGAAGGCCGAATTTTGTTAATGTCCAAAGGTCAAACTTCATTTTGTTGTGGGGAAATTTTTTTATGTTGTGGTTGGGCATAGGTCGGGCTCCACCCCGTGACCTCCCCCACACTACGCACATGGTATACCAAGTCTCCTATACATTAGTTCTTACATACATATGCAATTCGTTTGTATTTGTATTTGAATACGTGGTATGGCGGGAAGGAAATGGGGCCCCAACCCATAGGACCTCGCATCGTGACCTGAGGCGAAGTGATATTCATAAATGGCGGAGTTTAACGTTAATTCGTGGATTAAGATATTAAACCATGTAATTAACCCATAAACCATATTTAAAAGCGTTTAAACTTTGGATTAGTTTAAAACACGTGGTTAGCGCTAAGTGCACATTAACTAGCGCTTATATTTAATTAATCTACAAATTAAAACTAAGTGCATATTAGCACTAATTTGCAAGTCTCCTATTTTCGGTGCCACCTCCATTTTTGTCGGACTTAACTGGAGTTTCTCCAGATTTGGAGGAGTTTTTCTAGTAGAAATTGAAGAAGCAATAACTTTGCACTACAAGGAAAATACCCTCTAGTGGAGGTTATAAAGGAGGTTTTTAGTGTTATAAAATTGGCCAAAATTGTCAGAAAAACATTTGCTACAACATCTATTTTCGATAACGGAGGTTTTGGCGGAGCTTCTAATGGAATTTCCACACGACTAAAAAAAACTGGGCAGTCGGAGGTTGTTACGGATGTTTTTCTCATCGGTGCGTGCATTACGTGTGAACGCACCGGTACTATAAGCATACCAAACACCTTGATGGAAAACAAATTTCGGATGCCCTGGAGCGTTTAGCAATGTCCCGGTGCATATCACCCAGCAAGACGCACCGGGCCGATAGAAGGTGCATGCACCGGGCCATTAAGGGTGTAAAACCACACCGGGCCGTTTAGGTGCTAAAATGCACCGGCGTGTTAAAGGCAAACCATAATGGTGCATGCAACGCCTGTCAGACTGTCTGGGTGGTAGTCGTCGATAAAGCGCACCAGACGTTTTAATTGGTATTTGTGCGGTGCACCGGTGTTCATTTTGTATATTTTAGAAACATCGAATTGTAATTATTATGATTTTTTAAAATTCAATATTTATCAAAAGTCGACACATATCTTATAACAGTATTCATATCAATTATCCCTTTGTCTTTCAATTGGGACACTATGTCCATTACATATGTCTGATTTCATAGACAAATATTTCAAAAAATACAATGCCTTGCTTTGATATCCAAACATATTGATCATCATTCTTCACTGGAACTGCTGTCATTGCTCGAGCTACTTCCATGACTTCGGTTATTTGGAGGAATGTTTTGTTCAATGTGTTGATTGTTTTCTTCTTCTTCAAGTTCCATCTACAAAGATAAAAATAAAGTGTAATGAGTGTATATACATTGGTCTGAATAATGAAAATTGCAATATTAAATAATATACATCAATGTAAATCGAAAAGAAATGTACCATAGCAAGAATTGACTCATGAACTATACACATTCTTTCAAAACCAAATTTCATGCCATCTTTCAACAATTCATTTTTTGGCGCACTTCCATACTTGTTTCGTGCAAGTTTTATACCCCATAACAAATCATAGATTTAATATAAAAGATTTTTTTATCCTATTAATTATAGATGGAGCTAAGTAAATTAAGATAGATGCTTACAAATTACACAATTAATTTTTGATATGCCAACATATACTGACAACCCATATTTAACCCAATGTCAATCAATTCTTTTGATAGTTCTTCTTTGTATGTTAGCACCTGTTTGAAGACATTCAATGATAATTGTTGCAAAACAACTTAAAATATACAAAAATGAAATCTAGTTAAGTTGTTATAAGGAAGTAACAATTACTCACAAACATATATATCAACCATTTTCTTCCCTGTCGTCCTGTTTTATGTGATGAATGGGTTCCATTTTATTTTCTTTTCTGCAAGAAAATACTTGAAAATTAATATTTAATGCTAAATCGTTTATTTATTGTACCTAATCGAAAAATTCAATGTTTACATATTACATTTGAAGTACGTTATTGTTGAGATGGCTCCTCATGCGATGCAATTATGTCCATTTATTTGATCATCTCCTTGTACACCTTTTTGGTCTTTTTGGACATTCATACTGGCATATTTCTGATATCAGCTCGTTCATCCTTTGAGATTTTCATAATCTTCCTGAAAATGCAACATGACAACAAGCTATTTAATTTTTATATTGATATATGAAAAATAAATATAACAAAATTTATAAATGATTGCTTTCTAATAATATATACATATAATTCTAGAAAAACATTTAAAGGAATATTACTTTTTCATTCCTTTTTTTTGTACGTTTTTATTATTAAAAGTCTGACATGTCTCATTGACTAATTATCTGGAAACTCATCTTGCAGTTTAAATAAAATTTGGTTCTTGGAATCATTGGATTTATTTTTGTACTGTAAGTGGAAAAAACATCCATAAATTTGTTCCACTAGATCCCTCAAAGTTTTGCAAAAGTTCCCCCCCCCTTTGATTAACCTCTAGCACCACTCTAGATGAGCTAAGGAGCAATTCATTTTCATTTGCATGTTCTATTTCTTTTCTTTTCTTAGAACAACATTCATTTTCTTCATTGTTGGTCCTTGTAGAACATTAAACATATGTGAATTAATAGATTGTTTGAAACATGTTATCTAATATTTTTAAGTATATTATTAATGAAAATTCAAAAAAGAAACTCATATTAGATCGATAGTATTTTTTCATTCACCTGATTCATCCTTCTGCAAATTTTCCATCAAACTTTTACGCTCTTCTGGTCTTAGATCATAAATAATCTTATCGAGCTTCCTCATTTTGTGGCTCTGCATGATACACAATAAACAATACATATTAGTTAAACTTACATATAGTTCAAAAATAATAATTTTTGTAAAGAATTTACAAAGAACTTGTCTTTTTTGCTTTTCTCGATGTGCTATCAGTATTTTTGTTAGATGAACTCTTGTCAGCCATTTCTTTATCAATATAAAAATTGTACCATACTATTCATTAATATATTTTATAAGTAAATCGCATACTTTTCAGGTAAAATAAAAATCAAGAAAACGGTACACCTTTTAAAATGTACGCACCGAAGGTGGTGTAGTAGGTTCTTATAAACGCACTGCCAATATAGTAGAAAAACCGTACGATGCTCTTTGTCAACAAAGAGACCCAATGAGTTATATGTTAACTGGTGCACCGATTAACACAAACATAAATTAATAAAAAAACTGTTTTTATCAAACAATGTTTTTTTTTATCAGTATGCGTCCGGTGCGCTATACTACAATAACGCACCAGTGCGCTATTTTAAACAGGGCACACCGATTAATTAATTATTATTATTTTTTTAATCATGCAAGGGCCGGCATGGATTGGGATCCGACTCTGCAAGTCGTCTCGTGGGTTAGATGGCACACACACACACACACACACACACATATAAACCCTATAAATCTAAAATGAAAAGCCCTAATTGTGAAGTCACAGAAACAAGAAGAAGCAAGGGTTTAACATAAGAATTGGTTTTTTTTATTTTTTTTTTTATTTTTTGTTTTGTTTTGTTTTTTGTTTTTTATTTTGTTTTGTTTTGTTTTTTGAAAATGCATAGTAAAATTCAAATTTTTACTTTGCATGTATTAAATACAACAGAAACTGTAAAAAAAACAATTATTACAGTAAAATTTAACAATTTTACTATACTACAGGGTTTTTGTGCGAATCATCATATGTTTCAAATTATGATTCTCTGAATAGTGTTTTTGTTCGAAAGTATTTTGCTACTCCACAGTGCTTTCATGCTCTCTTGCTCTAGGTATGTCTCTCGTGCAAATCCCTTGCTGATTTTTTTTGCAAAAATAACGAATAACTTTTACCATTTAAAGATTTTTTTTTTTTATGAAATTAGATTTTCGAAAATAATTTGCCGCCCATTTTTCAATTTACCGGTTTTTTGTTTTGTTTTGTTTTTTTTTTTTTTTTTTTTCACTTAAAAAAAATAAAGTTGTGCTTTTTTATTTCCGGATATTCGGTGCGTTTCTTAACTAACCACACTGGGGCATTAGTTAATAAAACTACACCGGTGCGCAGTAACTAAAACGCATCGGTGCGGTTAACTGTACATTAGCACCTATTGTGGCCCTCTAATTTGTAAGATTGGCAAGAACAAACGACAGAGGACAACATCAAACCACTTTGGAGTCCAGGACCTAGCCTTCCTAGACCCAGAGAGGGCTCTCTCTGTTTTTACGATTTAGCTTGATAATTATGACTGCTGATATTATGCTAGTTATAGAAATTATGAGGGTTGTTTCTTTTGATTGATTGGGTGGTTGGACAGACAAAGCTGTGAAACTTAATCCATTGGGCTATGGAGTCATAAAAGGCTGAATTGTGCATCAAATTTTCAAGGGCATTCACAAGGCAAGCTAACTATGCAGACTGCATCTTACTGGCAGTGTGAATATGAGATGAAAGAAAGCAGTGAGTTTAGTAATAGCTAAAGAGTAGTTAAGAATTCTTTAACTATACTTCAGAAGAAAACATTAAGATAACAAACACAAACATAATTAAGGTGCTCTCTTAGCAAATCTTAATCTAAATTTTCTGTTTTGAAATCAGATAAATTGATGTACAACATGAAAAGACAGAGTAAAAACATTAACACAGAGGAAAAACATCACCATTAACATAGCTCAAGAATCCTGTGAATGGTCTCTTATTATTGATGCCCAACTCAAACAGTTACAATGATCTTTGCAACGCAGAGTTTAATAAGGTCCAACCCTTTATAATGTAAATTCAAGTAGTATTTAACTAAAACTTGAGTCAGTTTCCCTAATCTACTTTGGTAAAATTCACTAATTACAAACAAATTGAAATTAGACAAGTGTGGCCATGCAAGGCTCGAGCAAAAATATTTGAAAAACACCGCCTGTAGAATTAATTTGGGTAGCTCTTCATGGATCCAAAAACTTCGATGGCTCTTCATAAGATCAAACAGTAGGCTTGAAGGTGGCTGTGATGGTCATGATGAGGCAACCAATGGTGGCTCTGACATCTGTCCTTTCTTTTCAGAAAGCCTGCGTTGGGTAATTAAATCTGGTGCGATGCTAGCCACTCTTCATTGATTGGTGATAGCGGTGATGTGTATACTGCCTTTTCCGCTTCTGCTGGTATATTACACTAGTTCTGAATGAACGCCCTTTGCCCGACTCGACCTCCTTCGCTTGCGTTCCTTGTCGGGGCTTATTCTACTACAAGTTCTTCATGCCGTGTTTAGCCTATTTCTTCATAAAAAAACATGCAAACCATATACGCCTGGACTTGAAACCCTTTAGGTTTCATCTTGGAACCACATCGCATTCTCGCCAACATCGCACTTCACATTTCACTGTTTTTAACTTTTCTTTAGCACTTATCTTCTAAGACTTGCGATGTGCGCTATGTGATCAAGTCCCACCTGGCATCGCACATTGCACTTCGGCGACTTTAAAATGAACCCTTTGCACTATCTTTTAAAACTTGCGATGTGTGCTATGCGATCGGGTCCCACTTGGCATCGTACATCGCACTTCAACGACTTTAACATGAACCCTTTGCACTATCTTTTAAAACTTGCGATTTCTGATTGCGATGGTTATATCGCAAGTTAGAACATTTAACTTGTGGGTGCTATGTGCGCCATCCTCCTGAGCTTGCGACATGCGATATGCAATCACATCGCAACTTAAACAAAATAACTTGTGGGCGCTTAAAAGGTAAGTTATAAAATGTGCGAAGTTCAAAATGCGATGTGCTAAACGCTGGAAAGTGCAAAAAGGTGAAAGGTAAGGAAAATGCGAAATACAAAGGTTTGCATGCAGATTTGGTAATGTATAAAGGTTGGATGGGTCCCACCAAATCGCGTCTGCGGAGTTTTATGTTTCGGCAATGAGTTAAGAAAAAAAGGTTAAAACTTGCGGGGTGCGAAGTGCGAGCAAGAGGTAAGTATATGCCTGGGAAGGGAATAAAACAACAAAGTGATGGCCAGACAAGTAAGAGCCAAAGTTAACAAGTGGATAAGGCTTAATTGTTGTGAATGTCAATAAGATTCAAGATATGAGGCAGTATACAACATAAGTAGCATGTCCAGGTGGTGGGGCACTAGTTGGTGAAGCTATTTTCAAATTTGTCCCATTTTCGCTAATGAATTTGAAAATATGCAGGACGAAGTGTAAATTTAAAATTTATCCCGTGCCAACATAATCAGTCACCTAGTGATACTATGAAATACCAGAGTCTAACAGTGGCTCCAGCTAGGGATGGAAGCTCCTTCGGGAGGTGTCAAGAACACCGTAGACTAGTAGCCTGATCCATTGGGTTGATCCCACAACTTGTATCTTGATCTGTCAGACAACTTAGTGACTGGAAACTAGCTGATTGTTCCTCCTGACTTTGACTAATAAAAATAGACCACATGCTTGGCCAGTCAGCTTATTAACATACTAAAATCTGAACTGAAACCACAATTGAACTTATCCACTGCAATCCATGAAGCTGAACATACTGCTGCACCTTGAAAACTTGAATGGTGAAACCAGAACTGAGATGAAACTAAAGTCTGAAACACATTGATCTGAAAATGAAAAGAAATCTAAAACTAAAATTTGAAAGATGCTCAAAGTATCGAGTTTATTTGCACACCTACCTACCCTAATCTACTGAAATGACTGCCTTTCTAAATGATACAATAATGCCAGTGTACCCAGTCAAGCAACTGCTTGAATAACTCATTTATTCTACTGCTCTTTACCATATTCAGCAACAAACCTGATAATAGTATTTGATAGAAATTACTGACATGATCTGATTTACATAGATCTTGGTACATTTGAAAAACAACTGACATGCCGGAAATATGTGTTGTCTTTGTAAAGAAAATTTCCTCCATATAGATAGCCAAAGGATCAAGATGCTCTTGATTTATTTCTGGGTATTCTGACTCAGCCAACTCAACTTCATATCCTGGTACTACAGATGTGCTCTCCTGGTCTTCAATCAACTCGGAACATGTTTGCATGCTACCTGATGAATGTTGTGTCAATACTTCTACTGGATCAGATAATGGGGAAGACTGTTTGATCGTATCTATATCATAGCATCTTTTGAGAGCATTATGAACACAGGAACATTGACTTTGAAACCAAAAACCATCCAACGCGTCTGCTATTGGGTCATGTGGTGCTTTAGATGGTAGTGTTGGTTCTTCTGAGACCTCATGTGTCTTCTTATGATTATCAGTTAGTATGTGATCCGAATTCCCTTTCATAATCTGAAATGCATTAAAGCATAAGGGAAAAGAATAAATATTGATCAATTCATCATCTGTTTCAGACTTTGTGATTTCATCTACTATTTGACATTCAAAAGGGCTCAAGGGCTGAACCCCTGGATTTAAAACAAATTTTTTATCATCCATGATTTCCTCATCATATTAGTGAGAGAGTTCTCTTCTCCTATGATTATCAACTAGAATGTGACCCATATTCCCTTTCACAATCTGAAATGAATTAAAGCATAAGGGTAAAGACTCAAGATGTGTTGACTCCTCCTCTACTTCAGATTATGTGATTTCAAGATGACTCAGGGGGAGAACTTCTGGATATGAAAAGGGTTCTGTATCATCCCTCTTTTCCTCAACTGACTCATTAGAGCATTGCTCATCCTTCCTATTTACAATCCGCTTGTAATGTTCTCTCAAGAGTGAGGTAAAACACATGGGCAGACATTCGGTGCTTACTTGAAAACTTTTCGCATTTTCCTCTTTACAATCTTGCTCAGCATGCAGAGTTTGATTGCCACATGTGCATTGTGATAACCAGGCTTTCTCTTTCCAAAAAGATGGTGTTGGTTGCTTTGTACAGTCAACCTCAATCTCAACCTTATAGTCTTCCTCTCGATAATCAAATTCGAGAAGGTTATCTATGTGTGCAAGGTCATCTATTATGTACATTTTTGTTGAGGATTTTCCCGCATCCCTCTAATTTTGGACTTCATCTTTGACTGTGTTGTGGATGGAGTACATGAAACCATCATTTTTTGCCTTAAGATACCAAGGATGAGCTGTACATCTCTTGGGTAGATTGATCTTTGGTCTTCTTTGGAACTAATGGAACATGAGGTATTTTAACAACAAGTTCCTCTTTCCTGCTAATAATATGCATCATTTCGTTGACTGTGTTTGTCAACATATCTAGCTTTATCTCTGAAGATACCTATCACTCTCTTTCTATTTTATCCTTCTCCACAACCTTTAACTTTGCCTCTCTGTTCAACAGGTTCGCTTCCACATCAACTGCCATATTTTTCATTTCTTCAAGGGTTGCAAGGTCCCTTTCTCTTAACTGGAACACCATCTCTGGGTCAAATGCATCTATGTAGTGCCAGAGAGATAATCCTGGGGGTGGCCTTATCTTAGCAGGCATCGAATGGTATACCTTATTGAACGTGGCTGAAAAATGTTGTATTGCCTCCCCTGGCTGTCTTTTTAAATTTTTATACTCCTCTATGATGCGAAAAACATTTCCCATGACCACCCATCTATCTAGGAAAACTTGAGTGAATTGATGAAAATTGCTATTGCTTGCATCTGGAAGATATTTAAACCAATTTTTGACTTTACCTTGCAATTATAGGTCAAAAATTACGATACACACATCATCTTCTCCCACTTAAAACAGATAAAGGAAATCCTCAAGATTTTAAATGTGCTTTTCAGTAGTGATCTTTGCATTTTCTCCATCAAATATCGGTAGATTATTGATAAAATTTGCAGGGAGGTCATGGAGGATAGGAGGCAAAACCAGAGGCTTGTATTTGTCTGAGACTTTTAAAGGTATAGTCTATAAAGCAGGAGGCTCATAACCATTTGGGAATTCAGCAATAGCAGGAGATGGAGCATGAGGTTCATGTTTCACTAGGTTTTCCACAAGTGCATCCGGGATGTACACAAGTGTATAAGTATGTACATGGTCTACATTTGGGGCTTAGCTTCTTGAGGGTCATTAATTTGCCAATGATCAATGTAAACCTCAAAAATGTACTCTTGATCAGGCTTAAATTAGGATAGAACATAGTTACAGATAAAAACAACAATTTCTTGAATCCAATTTGGGCTTGAATACTTTCTCTTTCTAGGCTGGCTGGTCATGTTTCAGGTCCTTCCTCCAGTGGAGTGTTTGAATGGAACTGGTATGAATTGGAGTCACCAGGTGGATGATTTCAACTTTCTCGTGTTTGGCTTGTTTTCCACCATCAACAACCAGATACCAATCTTGGAAAATACTCGAATCATCTAATTTTAACTGGGGTTTTTGAGTTCTGAAGAAACACTAAGATTTTTCAATAAGTGTTTCCCCAGTGGAGTCGCCATTATGTTGTGGACCTGTAATTTTTAAGATTGGAAAGAACAAACGACAGAGGACAACATCAAACCACTTTGGACTCCAGGACCTAGCCTTCCTATACTCTGAGAGGGCTCTCTCTGTTTTTATGATTTAGCTTGATAATTATGACTGTTGATATTAGGCTAGTTATAGAAATTATGAGGGTTGTTTGTTTTGATTGATTGGTTGGTTGGACAGAAAAAGCTATGAAACTTAATCCATTGGGCTACAAAGTCATAAAAGGATGAATTGTGCATCAAATTTTCAAGGGCAATCACGGGCTGCAAGAGCGGTACCATAGGGCAAGCTAACTATGCAGACTGGATCTTACTGGCAGTGTGAATATGAGATGAAAGAAAGCAGTGAGTTCAGTAATAACTAAAAAGCAGTTAAGAATTCTTTAACTATACTTTGGAAGAAAACATTAAGATAACAAACACAGACAAAATTAAGGTTCTCTCTTAGCAAATCTTAATCTAAATTTTCCATTTTGAAATCAGATAAATTGATGCACAACATGAAAAGACAGAGGAAAAACATCACCATTGACATAGCTCAAGAATCCTGTGAACGGTCTCTTATTATTGATGCCCCACTTAAACATTTACAATGCTCCAATACAATGATCTTTGCAACGCAGAGTCTAACAAGGTCCAACCCTTCATAATGGAAATTCAAGCAGTATTTAACTAAAACTTGAGTCGGTTGCCCTAATCTACTTTGGCAAACTTCATTAATTACAAACAAACTGAAATTAGACAAGTGTGGCCATGCAAGGCCCGAGCAAAAATATTTGACAAACACCGCCTATAGAATTAATTTTGGGCAGCTCTTCATGGATCCAAAAACTTCAATGGCTCTTCGTAATATTAAAAAATAGGCTTGAAGGTGGCTGTGATGGTCACAAAGAGGCGACCAATGGTGGCTCTGACATCTGGCCCTACTTTTCAGAAAGTCGGCATTGGGTAATTAAATCTAGTGCAGTGTTAGCCACTTTTCATTGATTGGTGATAGCGCTGTTGTGTTTACTGCCTTTTCCGCTTTTGCTGGTATATTACACTAGTTTTGAATGAATGCCCTTTTCTCGACTCAACCTCCTTCACTTGCGTTCTTTGTCGGGGCTTATTCTACTACAAGTCCTTCATTTCGTGTTTAGCCTATTTCTTCATAAAAAAACGTGAAAACTACATATGCCCAGACTTGAAACCCTTTAGGTTTCATCTTGGAACCACATCGCATCCGTGCCAACATTGCACTTTGCATTTTGTTGTTTTTAACTTTTCTTTAGCACTTATCTTCTAATACTTGCGATGTGCGCTATGTGATCAGGTCCCACCTGGTATCGCACATCGCACTTTAGCGACTTTAACATGAACCCTTTGCACTATCTTTTAAAACTTCCGATGTGCGCTATGCGATCAAATCCCACTTGGCATCGCACATCGTACTTCAATGACTTTAACATTAACCCTTTTCACTATCTTTTAAAACTTGTGATTTGTGATTGCGATGGTTATATCACAAGTTAGAAAATTTAACTTGCGGGTGTTATGTGCGCTATCCTCTTGATCTTGCGACGTGCAATATGCAATTGCATCGTAACTTAAACAAAATAACTTGTGGATGCTTAAAAGTTAAGTTATAAAATGTGCGAAGTGCGAAATACGATGCGTTAAACACTGGAAAGCGCGAAAAGGCGAAATGTAAGGAAAATATGAAATACAAAGGTTTGCATGCGGATTTGGTAATGTATAAAGGTTGGATGGGTCCCACCAAATTGCGTCGGCAGAGTTTTATGTTTCAACGATGAGTTTAGAAGAAAAGGTTAAAACTTGCGAGGTGCGAACTACGGGCAAGAGGTAAGTATACGGATGGGAAGGGAATAAAACAACAGAGTGATGGCCAAACAAGTAAGAGCCGAAGTTAACAAGTGGCTAAGGCTTCATTTTTGTGAGTGTCAATAAGATTCAAGATATGAGGCAGTATACAACATAAGTAGCATTTCTAGGTGGTGGGGCACTAGTTGGTGAAGCCATTTTCAAATTTGTCCCATTTTTGCTAATGAATTTGAAAATATGCATGTTACACGTTATTTTGTCACCATGACATTTGACTGTCCATATAGGTCTATCACCACCTATATCATGCTCCCTTAGAAGTCAAAAACCCTATTTTTTTCCAAACCAAGTGTTGGAATTGGAGAAAAGCTCATTAAAACCCTTAAAAGTCGACCTCCGCACTTTTTCTAGCCTTTTCTTGCGGGTTCGCGGCTACTTGTTCTATAGCCTATGGCAGCTCCCGCACGTTCTGCTACTAAAACCTGCAGACCCCTGTAAAAAGTCAAATAAAGGAAAAAGTAAATTTGAGAAGCCCAGCTGGTCGAATATTCTCCCAATTGGAAGCTTCTAGAGGAGCGATCAATTTGAGCTTTGTCCCTCCACTCATGGAGCTTTATCCCTCCACTCATGGAGCTTATCCCTTGGTCCATGGAGCTCCAATCCCTTCATGAGAGGAATCCATCCCCCTCTTCATGGAACTGAAACTACCTCCATTTCCCTATAAATTGAGCTCATGTTTCAGTCTCAAGGGTAGTTTTGTAGATGCTAAGCTAAAATATTGTAGCTTGTATGGTAATTGCTGAAGAAATTCCCAAGAGTGCATACTCTCTACACTAGTTGTTGTTGGCACGAGAATGATCACACCCTTATGTTCATAAATCTATGCTAGTATTTAGACTGGAAGGCTTGTCAAATTGAAGGAGGAACGATTGTTCAGGACCCCGAGAGAACCTATGCGACATCAAGGCATCAGGTTGTAAGGTTACTCTTTTCATTCAAGATAATACATATGGATCTCTTTTTCTCATTGTGTTGTTCTTGTGCTTATTGAATAACATCAATACTTAGACTCGTTGATCACTAAGTTGGAATAGCTTTTCTGAATTATTATATGTTGTAGGTGCTTTGATTCTTTTGTTTGTCTTTGATTACAGCTCACTAAAGAAGCCTCTTTGGAGTGACTGGATAAAAGACTACATCGAATGTTGGATTTCAAGGTAGGGCATGTCCTCTTTCTTTGTTTATAATAATTCTGAATTGTAATTAGTATAGAGAAACATATTTACAAATAGATGTTTGTTTCTAGCTATTCGTAGAATACTAGGGAGATCGCTCTTGTCCGCAAGAGGGATTAATCCACATAACAAAATGGCGACTCCACTAGGGAATAAAACTTAGTTTTTGAGTTTTCTGATTTTTATTTGTCTGAGACTGGGTTGGGTAGATAAATTTTAAGAAACCTTGAAAGGAAAATTTGAATATTTTTTTTTTTGTACTTTTCCTTGCCCCCACAGTTTTCATCTAAAAACAATGTGGAAACTTTCACAGTTTTTAGTTCAAAATAGTTCGGTACCGCTCTGTTTTCCATTAGAACCTGCAGACTTTTGGAAAATTTTCGAAAAAATAAGAATTCTCTTTTTAGGAGCCAGATTACCTTATTCTTTGTGTTTGCCAAAAGTTCTAGGTGCACTCGAACTAGGTTGTTGAACATTACTAGGTGCAGATACCTGAAGTATAACTTGAAGCATAGGTTGGACAGGTTGCTGGATTTGACTGTAAGCAATCGGTTGACCAACCTGATTATAAGGCACTTGCACATTAGGTTGCAAAAGTACTGAGCAATTACCTATTCTTCCATAACGACACCTTCCTTAGCCACATCCTCAGTGATATTTGGAAGCAATGATTTGATAAACCATTTCACCAAAATCTAATCCGAAATAAAA
Organism: Pinus albicaulis; assembly: GCA_034641835.2. Taxonomy (NCBI): domain Eukaryota; kingdom Viridiplantae; phylum Streptophyta; class Pinopsida; order Pinales; family Pinaceae; genus Pinus; species Pinus albicaulis. The sequence continues at coordinate 1,834,775,569 of CM076575.1, read as the reverse complement.
ACTTTCACTAAACGTCTTCTACGTCTCCATTCATGTATGTGATCTAAAATGTACGTAGACGTAGATTGTTTTAATGAAGTCAAAAGTTCCGTACCATTGTCGTATCGGACTGGCAACTGAAAGTGTGTTAAGAAAGCTGTTGCTAACGCGTTGAAATTGTTGAATGAGCCACATGGTAGTTCAATATACCACTTTGCAGCTAAACCTATTAGTGTTCGAGTCTTAATCGAATGGAATCATTAATTAAAGAGTTGGATGCACACCATAGGTGGTAAGTCATGACATGGTTTGAGGGGTCTTCTCCTGATTTACCTTCGAACTTAGGAATATCACCGGGCAACTTATTCGGCATTGGCAGCCAATACAGAAGATAATAAATCGGATCATTCGTTAGGCGCGACAAATTGGGTAAATCCAAAGTTGCTATGAATGGTAACCGACGGTTAGGGTCCTGCTGAGCAAATTGATAACCTCGCGTAACTATACCAGTACCAGGAGGAGGATATCTAGGATAACCTGGAATAGCCTTTGCATTTGTGATTGGAATGCCTCCCGGATAACCAGGGTTGGCCGGACCATACTGAGGTTGAGCTGGTATCTGATACATGTAACCGGGGTATGGTTGATGTTGGTATACTGGATTTTGTGCTACAGGTCCATATTAATATTTCCCTTGATATGGTTGATAAACAAAATGAGGTTGGATTGTTACAATTGTACTTGTACGAGGTTGTCCCGAAGGCATCTGAACAATAGTCTGAACTATGGGTCCAAGTTGAGGAGTAGCGACTTGAGGGATTTGTTGTGATACTTGAGGGGCTATAGAAATACAGGCTACAAAAATTCCAGGGATAGGTGTGGTAGGTTGTTGAACATAATTTGGTGCAAACATCTATGTGTAATCTTTTGAATTTTTGTGTAGGATACAAGTTTTTGGTGAAAAGAATTATTTTGACGCTGAGTATACTTTTATCACTTTTTTTGGGCTCTTGAAAATTACGAAAAAATGAAACGTTGGAGTTCTCTTTTAAGCCCTTTTTAGACTCTCGAAATATGAAAAGATCGTCGAGTACTTGACTATTCGAACTCTTTAAAGGAAATAAACAGTCGTCCCTTTAGTATAAGTTTACTCATTTTCTGGACTAAAATGGACTATTTACGAAAAAGGTATACGTTGACTAATCATGGTCAATAGACTTCTCTCCTGTATAATTTTATCCTTTTTCGGGCTTGAGAGACTAAATTTATGAAAAAGTACAACCATGGAGTTTCCATACATTTTTCTTCTCACTCCCTAAAATTGAAAAACACCAAGTTTCTCCTATACTGGACTCGTTAAAATTTAACAGTAAAGGACCTGTCGATTACAAACAAGACCGAACCACTCCTTATCAGGGTTTGATTTTAATACTAAGATGGACTCATCTGAAGGATGAGCTAAAAAAAACAAGCAAATTTTATCCTCCTCTAGATTGTCAAAAAACAAAGAGGTACTTGCCAGTAATGGTGGGGGGAAAAGAGAGAAAAATAATCTAGTTGTCACCCTTGTTTAAAAAGCAGCATACCACTCTTGAACACGACACTTTGTCACACTTGTACATGGGTTGGGAAATCCTTTATCTAACAGTTAATCAAACCACATTGAAAGTCTTCAGTCGATTTTTGGGTATTAGTTTTAGGTCAATTGCTACCAAACCATCTGCAGTGTCATTATGTGTTCAAGAGATAGTTCAAATAAACCATTCATTGTAAACATTTGTCTCCATTTTCATTGACCATCCATGAGTCAGTCACTGCAAATGTTTCTTCAAAACTTGATCTAATGGCTTCCTGTTGTGGGTTTTCCTACGATGAGTCATTTTCTATCGACGGCAGCTCATCATCTAGAAATGTGATCTAGAATCCTATCAGTACCTTGAGATCTGCATGCCCTAATGGCAGGTTTCTCGCCTTCGACGACAGGTTGCATCATTAACCTTCGATCGAATGATTCTATGAAGTGTTCAACTGAAAATCATTCATTCACACTTCATGGATTGTACTGGAGTACTTTGAGAGCCATTGTTGTTATTGGTGGTTTCTCTCACACTTTTTAACAGTTCACATGATTGACTGGTAATCAAGTGGCTTCTACCATGTTCAAATTCGACACAATCGCATGGATATAATCGTACTAGTTTGGGAAGCTGAAATCAAGACCCTGGATCTAGTTTCCACCATCTAGGATGCGAAGAGTTTTATTATTCATGATACAGTAGACTACTTATGACAGATGACTGCGCTCATACTGTGTCTACTTTTGATGCAATATTAAAATCATATCTATACCAGAACATTTAGTTAGTTTTGATATGAGTATGGGAATGCTTACCTCAACGATGATATATATATATATATATATATGCTTGCATTGAATGTTTTTACAGGTTTTTGACTGGTGTGCCCGCAATCCAAACCTCAGAATGATTAAACACTTCACTCTTCATAATAACCTCAGACTTCGCACTTTAGGGGGCAATCTGTTACACGTTATTTTGTCACCATGACATTTGACTGTCCATATAGGTCTATCACCACCTATATCATGCTCCCTTAGAAGTAAAAAACCCTAATGTTTCCAAACCAAGTCTTGGAATAGGAGAAAAGCTCATTAAAACCCTTAAAAGTCTACCTCCGCACTTTTTCTAGCCTTTTCCTGCGGGTTCGCGGATACTTGTTCTATAGCCTACGGTAGCTCCCGCACATTCTGCTACTAAAACCTGTGGACCCCCATAAAAATTCAAATAAAGGAAAAAGTAAATTCTAGAAGCTCAGTTGGTCGAATATTCTCCCAACTGGAAGCTTCTAGAGGCGCAATCAGTTCGAACTTTATCCCTCCACTCATGGAGCTTATCCCTTGGTCCATGGAGCTCAAATCCCTTCATGAGAGGAATCCGTCCCACACTTCATGGAACTGAAACTACCTCCATTTCCCTATAAATTGAGCTCATGTTTCAGTCTCAAGGGTAGTTTTGTAGATGCTAAGCTAAAATATTGTAGCTTGTATATGGTAATTGCTGAAGAGATTCCCAAGAGTGCATACTCTCTACACTAGTTGTTGTTGGCATGAGAATGATCACACCCTTATGTTCATAACTCTATGCTAGTATTTAGAGAGGAAGGCTTGTCAAACTGAAGGAGGAACAATTATTTAGGACCTTGGGAGAACCTGTACGACATCAAGGCATCAGGTTGTAAGGTTACTCTTTTCATTCAAGATAATACATATGGATCTCTTTTTCTCATTGAGTTGTTCTTGTGCTTATTGAATAACATCAATACTTAGACTCCTTGATCACTAAGTTGGATTAGCTTTTCTGAATTATTATGTGTTGCAGGTGTTTTGATTCTTTTGTTTGTCTTTGATTGCAGGTTCCACTTAGTGAAGAAGCCTCTTTGGAGCGATTGGATAAAATACTGCATCGAACGTTGGATTTCAAGGTAGGGGCATGTCCTCTTTCTTTGTTTATAATAATTCTGAATTGTAATTAGTCTAGAGAAAAATATTTACAAATGGATGTTTGTTTCTAGATATTCGTAGAATACTAGGGAGATCACTCTTGTCCGCAAGAGGGATTAATCCGCATAACAATGCAGGAAGAAGTGTAAATTTTAAAATTTATCCCATGCCAACATACTCAGTCACCTAGTGATATTGTGAAATATAGGAGTTTAACAACACTGATAAGAATAAGTCCATTTTTAATGCACTGAATTTACTTTTAGGTATGTACACCAAAATTTATTGTTGATCTTGCTCAATGCAGGGATAAAATCTCATCATTATATCAAATTGAAAATTCTTCAAAATCCAGCTCATTCCATAATATTTCTCAAAGTCCATCGCAAAGTTCTCCCTATCCATCTCCAGATGTAATTACTTAAGATTTTATTTATATTTTCATTATCTAATTGAATTAATTTATTTTATCCATGTCAATCAACTGAATAAAATTAACGTATACAAATTTGTAGGTTCATGCAGATTCAGAATCGAGTTCAGATGGACAAAATATTCAAACAACTCCAAAACGTCGGAAGCTCTTATCAGGAGTAGCATACAGCAAGGCGTATTTGGTAGATGAAAATGGACAGCCACTTCACCCTACCAATTGTAACATTGCATCTTCTAGCCACAATCTTGGGGCAATGATGGTAATAATAATTGTTTGGTATACTAATGTAAATATTATTTCAATGCCTAACCAATTAATCATGCATTGTCGACGTGTTTACTAATTGATATCATCGATTTTTTACTAATCATGTTCACATATTTTTTCTGAAATGATTGGGATTCTAGTGATGATGAGCGACCTGCCTACCATATTCCGTTGCACCCCACGACAATGAAAAATCGAGAGAAGGCTGAATTAAGAGAAAAAATTAGAGAGGAACGATATCAAGAATGGTTGAAGCAGCCACCTATTCTATTCCCACTATGTCTAGATTCACGAATTAGGAATTACTACAACAATACTAGTTCTTCACAAGTTGGAAATGGAGGAAAGTAAATAGAGGCTGGTATGGATGATTACTTAAGGGACACGATTGCCATGGAGACAATGTTGTTAGATGCATTCCAGAACGATGATCAGCTAGGGGATGATGCACATATCGTTGATACCTTTTTCAAAATCCTTAAATTTGCTTCCACCATCCCTCTCTTTGGACTTGGAGGTCAGTCATAGTCTACCTAGTTGGGGATAAAAATGTTACTATACAACTTGAAAGAAAATTTTGGCTTGTCGAATGAATGTTTCTCAGAAATTTTGATGTAATTGACCATCACGTCCTCCCTTATATTTTGAGAAATACAATCACACAATGAGCATTAAAAATGGTCAATTTTATGAACATTAATAATTATATTGGCATTAATGTACATTTAATATTTTCCATGACCAATTACAGGTTATTCAAAGATAAGGTTCTTCCGAGTGATAATGTCTTGCCCGGTAGCTGCGAAGAGGCAAAGAAATTGTTGAAAATGTTGGGTGTTGAGTACATATCATATCATGCATGTACAAATGATTGTATTATATATAGAGGAGAATATGCATACAAAGAGATATGTCCGAAATATGGGCATGACAGGTATGATAAATAAAAAAAGAAGGGTAAATCATGTGGTCCTCCTTTTAAGATAGTGAGGCACATGCCTATAATCCTAAGAATTCAAAGGCTATTTCGTTGCAAAGAATTAGCTATGCTGCAGGGATGGAATGCCTCACACATGAGTGAGTTGGGAGTTATGCGAATCCCAACAAGTTCAATAGCCATGAAGCACATAGAGGATACATCGCCAAAAAAATTCAAGGATGAAGTACGAAGTCTAGGACTCAGCATAGCCATGGATGGTGTCAGTAAAAATACCCCCCCATGGTTGTCCGTGAAGAATGAACATCTTATGTTGGCTCTCATAGTCCCTGGTAGAAAACAAGTGGAGAATATGGATGTCTACTTACAACCACTGGTATATGAATTGAAGGAATTATGGGATGGGATAAATGTATACGATGTATCAAGACCCATCGCAACAGAGAGGAGTTTTACGTTGTATGGAATATGTGCTTACATGACACATGATTATCCAGGCTTAGGAGTTTGCTCTGGTAAATTACATGTTTATTGATTTGTTTATATACGTAACAATATTCTTTCGCATATTAGTTATTTAAGTTGTTGTAATTGTTTTGATCTTCATGATATTCTTTAACGTGTCATGCATATTGTATACAATAATTTCGCAGGTCTTGTAACAAAAGGGTATTATGGATGTAAATGTTGTGGACCTTCTCTGAAAGCTAGATGGTCCAACAACCTACGAAAGCCAGTGAATGACTGCTCTAGGGTATTCCTCCCAGAAGAACACCCTTACAGAAGAGCAACATTTGCTTTCAATGGTAAACAAGAGAGAACCCAAAGGCCTCCAATAACGATACCATCTGAATGCCTTAGAGCATATGAGAGAGAGAAGGAGAAGGAGTTCATAGAAATATTCGATTCAAATGGGGAGCCTATGTTCTATGATCCAGAATTATTCGACACCTATGTTGAGAAATTTCCCATAGGGATGAAAAGGAAATATATCTTTTATAACCTCCCATATTGGGAGCATCTTAAGATTACCCACTTATTATATCCCATGCATATATTGAAAAATGTTTCATCTTCTTTATGGAGGCACATATCATCGAAACAAAGTGACACATTGGCTGTTAGGAAAGATCTTATTAATTCAAAAACTAAAAATAAACATTGGTCAAGATGATTAGAAAGTACATGATCAAAGGCAGGCATTGGTCCCTCTAATTGGTATTTCAAAGAAGGTGATGTCCCATGGATTTAAAAAAAAGATGATATTTCTTTGGCAAAGGAAGTTATAATGGGTGTGAGGGTGTCATCTTCATATGGGTCTTCACTACGACGTTGCTTCACCGTTTACGACCATTTGAATCTTCTAAGAGTACGTAAAATGTCAAAAGCATGATTTTATTATTTGTTATATTAATAAATTTTATCCCATGCAGGGATCATAAAACATAACTAAATTTTTATATTATTGCATGTGTTTATAACTTTGCAGTGTCATTATCCTTTGTTCGTGCGTGGGTGTGTGAAACATGACTTCCCCAAGACCTAGGATGTGCCATATCTAAATTATCAGCATTTGTACGTTAGATCACGTCAAAGGAGATTCATGTGGCTAGCATTCCATAGTGGTGTCAAGAGATAGTTGAGATTGTTAGAGAAGGAACTGCCGACGAGTTTCATGGACTTGCAGGTTCATCTTCTAATCCACCTAGTAGATGAGGTTGAATTAGTTGGGGTGGTTTCTTGTCATTGGATGTTCTTCTTAGAGAGGTACATGAAGAAATTGAAAGGTTTTGTTTGACAAAGGGAAAAACCCGAGGGGTCTATGATAGAGAGGTACATATCGTATGAGTATTTCTATTATGCCATTGAGTACATCAAGCAGATCGACAACATACCAAGTGCGGTGATTTGAGACAATGAAAGGGATGAAGAAAAAAGAGAAGGGGAGCTTCTCCAAACGAATGGGAAAAGACGCTTGATAAAGAGTAAGCGACTTATAATTTTTCAAATTTACACAAAGTAAATATTCATGTTGAACTTTGAATGTATATTTTGATCTCATATGTACTATATGTCGGTTTGATTTCATCAGCGAATGTAGAAATTGAAGCAATCAATAAATTTGTTCTTTACAATTCCGAAGTGACATAACCGTGGGTCGCATTGTACGAACAAAAGAGGATGAAATGGGATAGTGACAAGAAATAATTTAGACGGTTGAATGGTAGAAGTGTGCCTTATCCTGATCATTTAAAATAAAATATGCCAATTAATGCCCCAACAGTTGGGTTGCTGACCAAGTCAGAGAGATATACGGTGCAATTGGTCGTTACCCGCGTGCTGAAGAGGATGCGCTAAACATAGGGATTGGGTGCACCCACTTGGTAATAATATATTTATGTACATTTTAAACTCAATAATGCACCTTTGAAATGTAACATCTATATTTCATATTTTAACAGTTGGGTTATTATAAGACACATGGCACTATGATTTTTTTTAACTTTTTTATATGTGAATTTGTTCCCATCTATGTGGGCATATGGACACCATTTTCGCAAGAAAATGCCGATGATGGACACATGACACAAGACTGTGGAGAGGAAGTTGAGTTCGATCAATCTAGTCGAGCTAGCCACCGTGATAAAAACCTAGTACGAGGGACATTAGGTTACGTCAGAAATATACAAGAGATCATTGAAGTGGATTTCTCTTCTTTCCAATATGTTATTTTTAGGTGCAAGTGATGGGACACCTTTGATCGGAATTAATGTAGAGCAGGTGCGCTAGAGTACTTGGAGTACGCCCATAGCAGACACACACACTTAGAGCAGGGTGTCTCGGTGTGCCGAGTTTTAGTACGCAGGTGCGTTTTGTGTAAAAACGATACCCGGTCACCGGTTTATGATGAGATATGCACCAAAAATAAAAATAAAAAAATAAAATAAATTTCCACCCGCCAAAATCCACTACAAACGGATATCTAGGCTATTTTTATAAGGGGTTCCTTAAAAACACCTGCTAGAGGGTCTTTTCCTTGTAGTGTTGGCATATTTCGACCAAATTAGGCTAAGAAAGAGTCAATCCTAGATGATTTTGATGCTCTGAGCATGACGGTGCAGGTTGTAGAGGGAAAGGAGCACTTATGTAAGTGATTTTTCCACTTTTAATATTAAAGAATCCTAGGGCCACCAGGAGAGGAGGTCATGCCTAGTCCACTTGAAGACCATTTTCAGAACCAGAAGAGTCTATTTTAAGGTTTTTGGGCCTTTTGAATCCAATGGAGCAGGTTTCAAAGCCATTCAAGCACTGTAGGTGCATGTAATCAGAGAATATACCATTAATCCAAAGAAGGCGAGGCCATTGAAGCAGGTCCATGGAGAGGTATCCTAGGAGGGGTGAACTCCGTTATCAACTATTGTGTAATGTGTTTGTTGTGTGTTATTTATTTGCAATTTACTTGCTGTACATGTGTTTTTAACAACTATTTTACTTAATGAATTGCTCATAAAAGATACTTGAACTTGACACATAAACCCTCACATAACTGGCTAATTTGAGATGATCCTAAACACATTTATTTAATACCGATGAGGGAGCTAGCACAACAAAACTAGTTTGCCCATATTCAGTTGAAGTTGGTATCAGAGCTTAGTTTAGCTCATTTTAGCCCTGAGATGGTTTGCCAAGGTTAGCTAGATAATTAGCTATTGGTTTTGTATTTGTGCAAGGAGAATTTAACTGTGTGAAAGTTTATGTGTGTAAGGAGAATTTCAAGATTGAGGACTCAACTCTCAAATCACAACAAAGAAGCTTTTTATGCATTACAAGTGTGATGGCAGCTTAATCAAGTATTGTTTCTAATACATATTACTTAGAAAGACACTTTGATAAAGAGATGTTGTAGAAGCTCTACATCATGAGAGATATGGTGCAAGAGTTGGTTGAAGATAAGAAGGAGAACACTATACTTCAAGAGAAGTTGATTGCCATGAAGAAGGAGAAGCAAGAACTTCTTGAAAAGATGCGTGAGATGGAAACTCAACTCCATGATGCCAAGGAAACCTTAGCCAAGTATGCATGAAAATGAGGTATGAAAATCAAGTTTATCATCAATTTCCTCTCAAGATGAATGTTTTGGTGCTTTTTAAAGACACAATGGAGGAATAGGGTCCAAATTATTAATGAAGATGGGATATGAAGGTAAAGGGTTAGGAAAACATGCACAAGGCATATTTGAGCCAATTGTTGTTGAGGAAAGGCCTAGGTTTTTGGGTCTTGGTTATGAACAACATGATAAAGAATGATCCAAAGTCAGGGAGGCACATGGAGGTGTTCCAAGAAGGAATTTCATTACATGTTCATTACCTCAAGCTTGTGAATTTTGTGTTCAGGAGGAATGAAAAAGATTTAAACCCACTTTTCAAAAATTTGTTCATAAGCATGCAACTAATGGAAATGGAAAACAAGAGGATGTTGAAATCTCTAAAGTCATTGAAGACATTGTTGGTATTCCGAAGAGAACAACTACCTCATCAAATTCACCTCCCCAAGAAGGTGACAAAGGTGAATGTTCAAGGTATTAATATGCATTTGACCAAGTTGCTTTTGATTATGATAAACATGGCAAATCTTCACATAATATTTGGAGAAAGTTTACATGTTCCTTTTGGGGTTTGAATAACCATATTGTTTCGAGGTGTTGGAAGAAGATAGCCATGCACAGGAAAATTTCTAAAAAAATGATACAGAAAGCTAAAGGTCCATTGGATAATGCAAACCATGTTGAAAAGAAGATGCAATTATTTTGCACTCATTTCCATAAGCAGGGTCATCTTGTAGACAAGTGTTGGACTTTGTATCCAACAAGTCATCCATGGCATTTGACTAAGGTGGCGAGAGATATTGACAAGAATGGAAAAGATGATTCCATAATTGATGTGGGTCAGGATGATTCACATGATGAAGTGCAGCTGAAAGAAGTGCTATTGAAATGGTTTGGAAAGAAATGGTTAGATTTCTTATCCAATTAAGGCCTTGCATTTCTTTTGATGATTGATGCAAATATTTCCTTTATTGAATGAATTTATTTTCTCTTGAAAGTATGATTCATATTGCATAAAGAAATATGTTGGAAAAGTGGAGTTATGATGACTCACTTAGATGCAGCAAAGATGGCAATTTGTACATGCTTTTGTTTGACTTGAGAGTTAGTTGTTTGAAGAGGCGTGTTTTGTCGACTTGTGTTTGGTCGATGAGTTTGTACACAAAGATGTAAGAATGTATGGAAATGTTCACAGGATGTGAAATTTGTTTCTTTGAATAAGTACAAGGAAGAGGTCATCAAGTTATGTTTCTTGCATGATGTGTTTTTCAAGATTAATGGTTGTGCTTGTGACAATATGTCTTAGGATTTTGGAAGGTCCACTCTTGAGCTAGAGGCTCATGATTAGCCTTCATTCTCAAATCATGGCATGAGCCGCATGTCAATACTGGAGGATGATGGAATCAAGAAGCAGAAAGTGGAGAAGATCCCAAAAAGATTGTAGCAAAAACAACAACCATTGTAGACCATTTGATGTGTTGACGCCAAGAAGTGGAAGAGATGGCAAATGAATTCTTCCAAATGTGGAATTTGAAACCATGGAGGTAAAAATAATGTTCATTTCTTTTCTTGTGATTACTGATATTGGAACTCATTTTTGTAGTTCACTCATATAGGCTTAACTTGGAAAAGTGGTTTCCAAGGAGAAGCTTGCATCAAATGCATGTGTGTGCAAATGAGGAACATGATTCTCAGTGGGAAGGACATCGGGTAGTTTTCGAAGCACCAAGGGATTGATTTGGTATAGCAAGGTGTTTAATCAGTCAACAAGCAACCAACAAGTGTTGGATTGGTTTAGCAACAAAAGGAGGACATTGGTTGAAGTGTCAAGCCATTTGCAAGGCAAGGCAAGTCAGTGAACCCAATTGGTTGTCATGGAGAATTTTCCAAGTAGAATAAAGTTGATATAACTTGGGAAAGAGAAGATTATTCAGCTCTTATCAGATAACCAACTTTTGTGGGTCCAAAGTCGTGTGAGTGGGAAGGAGTTATCAAAAACTGAATAGGGGGAAAAAATTTGCTAAAAAATCAAAGTGCTCAGAATCATTCCAAACTAGGATGACCGGATAGGTCTCATCGCCAAGAATCCGGTGCACTTTGTTTCATCAAAAGCGAATCCGTATGTGAAAGTTAAAGCCTGCTGTTCGCTTGACCAAATAGACAAATTTTCAAAAAAAATTCAAACAGGGTCAAAGGGTTCAAACTTTGGTCAAAATGGGAATTTATCCAGGCCAATGGGAAGCTGACATGTGTTGAGATATGATTGGTTGAATCTCGAGGCTCATTGGAAATTTGTGATTGGTTTTTTAATGAACCAATGGGATGCTAACACGTGGCTAGCCCGGAGGCCGCCGCGTGCCCCTCCCAAAGGTTGAATTTTGTTAATTTCCAAAGGACGAACTTCTTTTTATTGTGGGGAAAAATTTGTATGTTGTGGATGGGTGGAGGTTGGGCTCAACCCCGTGAGCTCCCCCACACTATGCACATGACATTCCAAGTTTCCTATACATCAGTTCTTACATACATATGTAATTCGTTTGTATTTGTGTTTGAATAAGTGGTATGGAGGGAAGGAAATGGGGCCAGCCCCAACCCACAAGACCTCACGCAATGACCACAAGTGGAGTCATATTCATAAATGGCGGAGTTTAATGTTGATGCGCGGATTAATATATTAAACCTTGTAATTAACCCATAAACCATATTTAAAAGTGTTTAAACTTTGGATTAGTTTAAAACGCATGGTTAGCGCTAGGTGCGCATTAACTAGCGCTTATCTTTAATTAATATGAATATTAACACTAAGTGCGGATTAGCACTAATTGGCGGGTTCGCTTTTTTCAGCGCCACCTCCATTTTTGTCAAACTTAACTGGAGTTTCTCTAGTTTTGGAGGAGTTTTTCTAGGAGAAATTGAAGAAGCCTTAACTTTGGCATATTTTGACCAAATAAGGCTCAGAAAGAGTCAATCCTAGATGATTTGGATGCTTTGAGAATGATGGTGCAGGTTGCAAAGGTAGAGGAGAAATTCTGTAGGTTATTTTGCCACTTTGAAGATTAGAGAAGCCTAGGGCCACCAGGAGAGGAGGTCATGCCTCGTCCACTTGAAGACCATTTTCAGAGCTAGAAGAGTCTACTTTGAGGTTTTTGGGTCTTCTGAATCCAATGGATCAGGTTGCATAGCCATTGGAGCATTGTAGGTGCATGTAATGACATAATTGACCATTAATCCAAAGAGGGCCAAGCCATTGAAGCAGGTCCATGGAGATGTAGCCCAGGAGGGGTGAACTCTGTTATCAACTATTGTGTAATGTGTTTGTTGTGTGTTATTTCTATGCAATTTACTTGTTGTACATGTGGTTTTAGAAGATTTTACTTAATGAATTTCTCATAAAAGACACTTAAAATTGACACATAAACCCTCACATAACTGGCTAATTTTAGATGATCCCAAACACATTTATTTAATACTGATGAGGGAGCTAGCACAACAAAACTAGTTTTCCCAGATTCAAATTAGTCAACAATCCAACTATTGGGACATATAATTGGCATATTTTCTTTTAAATGATCGGGATAAGGCATGCTTCTACCATTCAAGCATCTTAATTATTTCCTGTCACTATCCTATTGCATCCTATTTTGTTCTCACAATGCGACCCACGGTTGTGTCACTTCAGAATTGTAAAGAACAAATTTATTGATTGCTTCAATTTCTGCATTCGCTGATGAAATCAAACCGACCTATAGTACATATGAGATCAAAATATAAATTATATCTAAGTTCAATGTGAATATTTACATTGTGTAAATTTGAAAAATAAAAAGTCGCTTACTATTTATCAAGCGCCTTTTTCCATTATTTTGGAAAATATCCCCTTCTCTTTTGTCTTCATCCCTTTCATCGTCCCAAATCACCGCACATGGTGTGTTGTTGATTTGCTTTATGTACTCACTAGAATAATAGAAATACTCATACGATATGTACCCCTCTGCCATAGACCCCTCGGGTTTTTCCCTTTGTCGAACAAAACCTTTCGATTTATTCATGTACCTCTCTAAGAAGAACATCCAATGACAAGAAGCCACCCCAAATAATTTAGCCTCATCTACTAGGGGGATTAGAGGATGAACCCGCAAGTCCATAAAATTCATCGACAGTTCCTTCTCAAACATACAAACAATCTCAACTATCTCTTAACGCCACTGTAGAATGCTAGCCACATGAATCTCCTTTGACGTGATCCAACGTACAAATGCAACTCATTTAGATATGGAACATCCTAGGTCTTGGGGGAAGTCATGTTTCACACACCCACACACGAACAAAGGATAATGACATTGCAAAGTTATAAGCACATGCAATAATATACAAAATTAGTTATGCTTTATGATCCCATGGGATAAAATTTATTAATATAACAAATAATAAAATCATGCTTTTGACATTATATGTACTCTTAGAAGATTCAAATGGTCATGCAATATCAACTCGGGCAAATGGTCTTCCACGGTGAAGCAGCGATGTAGTGAACACCCATATGAAGATGTCATGCTCACACCCATTATAACTTCCTTTGCCAAAGAAAGATCATCTTTTTTTTTTAAATCCATGGGACATCACCTTCTTTGAAATACCAATTAAGAGAGGGACCAACCTCTGATCCTGTACTTTTTAATTGTCTTGTTCAATGTTTATTTTTAGTTTTTGAAGTAATAATATCTTTCCTAATAGCCAATGTGTCACTTTATTTCGATCAAATGTGCCTCCATAAAGAAGATGAAACATTTTTAAATATATGCATGGGATCTAATAAGTGGGTAATCTTAAGATGCTCCTAATATGGGAGGTTATAAAAGATAGATTTCCTTTTCATCCCAATGGGCAATTTCTCAACATAGGCGTTGAAGAATTCTGGATCATCGAACATAGGCTCCCCATTGGAATTGAACATTTCTATGAAATCCTTCTCCTTCTCTCTCTCATATGCTCTAAGAAATTTAGTTGGTGTCGTTATTACAGGCTTTTGGGTTCTCTCTCGTTTACCATTGAAAGCGGATACTGCTCTTTTGTAAGGGTGTTCTTCTAGGAGGAATACCCCGGAGTAGTCATACACTGGCTTTCGTAGGTCATTGGACCGTCTAGATTTCAGAGAAGGTCCACAACATTTACATGCATAATACCCTTTTGTTACAAGACCTGCGAAATTATTGTATACAATATGCACGGCATGTTAAAGAATATCATGAAGATCATAACAATTACAACGAATAATTAAATAATTAATATGCGAAATAATATTGTTATGTATATAAAAAATCAATAAACATGTAATTTACCAGAGAAAACTCCTAAGCCTGGATAATCATGTGTCGTGTAAGCACATATGCCATACAACATAAGACTCCTCTCTGTTGCGATGGGTCTTGATACATCGTATACATTTATCCCATCCCATAATTCCTTCAATTCATCTACCAATGGTTGTAGGTAGACATCCATATTCTTCACTTGTCTTCTACCAGGGACTATGAGAGCCAACATAAACTGTTCATTCTTCATGGAAAACCATGGGGGGGTATTGTTATTGATCACTACTACAGGCCAAACAGAATAGTTGGTGTTATGGAGGGAATATGGGTTGATGCTATCCATGGCGATGCTGAGTCGTAGACTTCGTATTTCATCCTTGAATTTTTTGGGCCATGTATCCTCTATATGCTTCATGGCTATTGAATCTGTTGGGATTCACATAACCCCTAACTTACTTCTCTGTGTGGCATTCCATCCCTGCAACATATCTAATTCTTTGTAACAAAAGAGCCTTTGAATTCTTGGGATTATAGGCATGTGCCTCAATATCTTAAAATGAGGACAACGTGATTTACCCTTCTTTTTTTATTTATCATACCTATCATGCCCATATTTCAGACATTTCTCTTTGTCTACACATTCTCCTCTATATAGAATATAATCATTTGGACATGCATGATATGATATGTACTCGACACCCAACATTTTCAATAATTTCTTTGCCTCTTCGCAACTATCGGGAAAGACATTATCACTCAGAAGAACCTTATTTTTGAATAACCTATAGTTGGTCATGGATAATATTAAATGTACATGCCAATAATTATTAACATTCATAAAATTGGCCATTTTTAATGTTCATTGTGTGACAATTATTCTCAAAATATAAGGGATTTGATGGTCAATTACCTCAAAATTTCCGAGAAACATGCATTCGACAAGCCAATCTTTGTTTTCAAGTTGTAAAGTAACATCGTTGTCCCCAATTGGGTAGACTTTGACTATTCGCCAGGTCCAAATAGAGGGGTGGTGGAAGCAAATTTAAGGCTTTCGAAAAAGGTATCAGCAATATGAGCATCATCCCCTAGCTGATCATCGTTTTGGAATGCATCTAACGAAATTGCCTCGATGGAATCCGTATCCCTTAAGTAATCAGCCATACCAACCTCTATTTGATTGCCCCCATTACTAGCTTGCAAAGAACTACTATTGTTGTAGTCATTCCTAATTGGTGAATCTGGATGTAGTGGGAATTGAATAGGTGGTTTATTTAACCATTCTTAGTATAGTTCCTCTCCGATTTTTTCTCTTAATTCAACCTTCTCTCAATTTGAAATTGTCGTGGGGTGCAACAGAAGAGGTAGGTAGGTCGCTCATCATCACTAGAATCCTAATAATTTCAAAAAAAAATATTTGAACAGGATTAGTAAAAAATCGATGATATAATTTTGGTAAGCATGTCAATGCATGATTAATTGGTTTGATGTTGAAATAATTACATTATACCAAACAATTATTATTACCATCATTATTTTAGGATTGTGGCTAGAAGTTGGCATGCTACAATTAGTAGGGTCAAGCGACTGTCTATTTTCATCTACCAATCGCACCTTGCGGTGTGCTGCGCCTGATAAGAACTTTTGACATTTTGGAACTATTTGAATATTTTATGCATCTGAACTGGATTATGAATTTGCATGAACCTGAAAATTTGTATACATTAATTTTATTCAGTTGATTGACATGGATAAAAAAAATTCAATTAGATAATGAAAATATAAATAAAATATGAAGTAATTACGTCTGGAGATGGATAAGGAGAGATTTGCGATGGACTTTGAGAAACATTATGGAATGAGCTCGATTTTGAAGAAATTTCCATTTGATATAATTATGAAATTTTCTCCCTGCATTTGAGAAAAATCAACAATAAATTTTGGTGTACATACCTAAAAGTAATTTCGGTGCCTTAAAAAAGGAGTTATTGTTATCGGTGCTAATGTGTTGTTAACCGCACTGGTATGACTTTATTACCAAACGCACCTGTGCTGTTAGTTAACAAACGCATCTAATTTCGGGGAAAAAAAACAACCTTATTTTTTTGAAGTGAAAAAAGTGGTAAATTGAAAAATGTACGGAAAATGATTTCAAAAATCTAATTTCATAAAAAAGTTCTTTAAATAGTAAGAGCTATTCATTATTTCATTAATTTTGCAATATTTTTCAGGGAGGGATTTGTATGAGAGACATACTTAGAGCAAGAGAGCACGAGAGCACTGTGGAGCAGCAAAATACTTTCGAGCAACACTATTTAGAGAATCAGAATTTGAAACATTTGGTGATTCATACAAAAACCCCGTTGTATAGTAAAATTATTAAATTTTACTCTAATAATTGTTTTTTTTACAGTTTTTGTTAGATTTAACACATGCACAATAAAATTTTTAAAATTTAGTGTGCATTTTACTAATAAAATCATTTACAATCTCTATTCGTATTTACCCAAAAAAAAATCCATTCTTATGTTAAACCCTTCCTTCTTCTTGTTTATGTGACTTCACAATTAATGCTTTTCATTTTAGATTTATAGGGTTTGTATTACTATATATATAGGTGTATGACATCTAACTCGCGGGACCATTTGGAGAGTCGGATCCCAATCTTTGTCGGCCCTTGCACGATTTTTTAAAAAACAACTTTTGTTAATCGGTGCATACTGTTTAAAATAGCGCACCAGTGTGCGTTTGTAGTATAGCGCATTGGGCACGTATTAATATAACGCAACGGGTCTCCTTGTTGACAAAGAGCACCGTACGATGTTTCTTTGGTATTGGCGGTGCGTTTATAAGAACCTACCGCACTGCGTTCGGTGCGTAAGTTGCGAAAGTCACACCGTTTTCTTGATTTATTTATAAAATATATTAATGAATTGTACAAGTTTTATATTGATAGAGAAATGGCTGACAAGAGTTCAAGTAACGAAAATACAGATAGCACATCCAGAAAAGCACAAAAGGCAAGTTATTTGTAAATTCTTTACAAAAATTATTATTTTTGAACTATATGTAGGTTTAACTAATATGTATTGTTTAGTGTGTATCACACATAGCCACAAAATGACAAAGCTCGATAAGATTCTTTCTGATCTAAGATGAGAAGAGTGTAAAAGCTTGATGGAAAAATTGTAGAAGGATGAATCATGTGAATGAAAAAATACTATCGATCAAATATGAGTTTCTTTTTTGAATTTTCATTAATTTTCATTATGTTCAAACAATTTATTAATTCACATATGTTTAATGTTCTATAGGGACCAACGATGAAGAAAATGAATGTTGTTCTAAGAAAAGAAAAGAAAATAGAACATGCAACTGAAAATGAATTGCTTCTTAGCTCATCTGGAGTGGTGTTGGAGGTTAACGAAAGGGGGAAAAACTTACAAAGCTTTGAGGGATCTAGTGGAACGAATGTATTGACATTCTTTCCACTTACAATACAAAAATCAATCCAATGATTCCAAGAACCAAATTTTATTTAAACTACAGGAAGAGTTTCCAGAGAATTGATCAATGAGACATGTCAGACTTTTAATAGAAAAAACGTACAAAAAAAATGATTAAAAAAATAATATTCCTTTAAATGTTTTTCTAGAATTATATGTATATATTACTACAAAGCAATCATTTATAAATATCACTTTTGTTATATTTACTTTTCTTATATCAATACAAAAATAAAATATTTTATTGTCATGTTACTTTTTCAGGAAGATTATGAAAATCTAAAAGGATGAACGAATTGATATCAGAAATATGTGAGTAAGAATGTCCAAAATGGTGTACAACGAGACGGACAAAGAAATGGACATAATTGCATTGTACGAGGAGCCATCTCAACAGCAACATGCTTCAAATGTAATATCTAATCATTGAATTTTTTGATTATGTACAATAAATAAATAATTTAGTGTTAAATATTAATTTTCAAGTATTTTCTTGCAGAAAAGAAAAGAAAATGGAACCCATTCAACACATAAATCAGGACGACAAGGAAGAAAAGGGTTGATATCTATGTTTGTGAGTAATTGTTACTTCCTTATAACAACTTAACTAGATTTCATTTTTGTATATTTTAAGTTATTTTATAACAATCATCATTGAATGTCTTCAAACAGGTGCTAACATACAAAGAAGAACCATCAGAAGAATTGATTGACATTGGGTTAAATATGGGTTGTCAGTATATGTTAGCATATCAGAAACTAATTGTGGAATTTGTAAGCATCTATCTTGTTTTACTTAGCTTCGTCTATAATTAATAGAACAAAAAAATCTTTTATATTAAATCTATGATTTGTTATGGGGGATAAAACTTGCAGGAAACAAAGTACGGAACTGCACCAACAAATGAATTGTTGAAAGATGGCATGAAATTTGTTTTTGAAAGAATGCATATAGTTCATGAGTCAATTTTTTCTATGGTACATTTCTTTTTGATTTACATTGATGTATATTATTTAATATTGCAATTTTCATTATTTTCATCAATGTATATACACTCATTGTACTTTATTTTTATGTTTGTAGATGGAACTTCAAGAAGAAGAAAACAATCAACACAATGAACAAAACATTCCTCCAAATAACCCAAGTCATGGAAGTAGCTCGAGCAGTGACAACAGTTCCAATGAAGAATGATGATCAATATGTTTGGATATCAAAGCAAGGCGTTGTATTTTTTGAGATATTTGTCTGTGAAATTAGACATTTTGTTTGATGTAATGGACATAGTGTCCCAATTGAAACACAAAGGGATACCAATAACTGTCCCATTGTGTATGATAAAGAGTGTCTTATATATAATAATAATAATAATAAAATATGTTTTAATTTTTTATATTGCGTTCTCCATTGTCGCTGTGAAATGTTATACCACTTATTAAATATATGGATGATTAAATATTATAATGAAGAGATGCGAAATCTGATGATATGATATAACAAATTCATCCAAACATCACATTCAAATGCATTAATAAAAATTTAATTGATATGAATATTGTTATAAGATATGTGTCAACTTTTGATGAATAATGAATTTTAAAAAATCACAAAAATTGAATTGTCACAGGTCGATGTTTCTAAAAAATAGAAATGAACACATGTGCGTGTTAGTTATCACGCACTGGTGCACTTGTATGATACTGCGCACCGGTGTGTTTCTACAACCTATGAGCACCGCACCAAATACCAATACCAATTAGAATGTCCGGTGCGCTTTATCGACGACTACGACCCAGGAGGATAGGCGTTGCATGCACCGGTATGGTTTGCCTTTAACGTGCTGGTGCGTTTTTATAACTTAACGGTCCGGTGCGTTTTTACACCTTAACGGCGTCGGTGTATGCACCTTCTATCGGCTCGGTGTGTATTTGTGGGTGAGACGCACCGGGACGTTGCTAAATGCCAGGGGCTTTCGAAATTTGTTTTCCATCCCAGTGCTTGGTATGTTTACAGCACCGGTGCGTACATGTTAAAACGTATCAGTGCGTTCACACATGAAGCGTGCATCGATGAGAAAAACATCCGTAAAAACCTCCGTCTGCCCAATTTTTTTTAGTTGTGTTGAAGTTTCGTTAGAAGCTCCGTAAAAACCTTCGTTGCCAAAAATAGATGTTGTAACAAATGTTTTTTTGACGATTTTGGCCAATTTTATATCACTAAAAACCTCCTTTATAACCTCCGCTAAAGGGTCTTTTCCTAGTAGTGTTTTGATTTCGGTTGGGGTTGTATCCAACCTAAGACCCCAGGGGGCGTTGTTGATTACTGCCCCCCTATCTAGGATCTCCATTTTTCTTGTTCCTTGGCTTATTCTTTGTAGCGTTTGGAGGATTATTGTTATTCTCTTGATCATAATATTGTCATTGTTGAGTGTTGAAATTTGCAACAAGAAACAATGAAATTGGCATCTAGAAACAACATGACAACACATACACTAGTGTGGGACCATAGGTCATGTAGTGATGGGTCCTAACGATACATTAGTGTGCAAGCCAATTTTTTTAATAAATTGGAAATGTGTCTAATTTAATTTCCCCTTAAATAAATTGGACAATAAATTGCAATCATATCTCATAAACACTTGTAATAGTTAACTAATTGTGATGACTCAGTTAGCTCATGAATTTAGAGTTGAGGGTGGTTGGTGAGGCATGCAGAGTGATTCTATTAGTTATTGAGTCCAAGTTGCAGTAAGTGTATTAGTTCAATACATGGGAAATCAATTAACTCAATTAAGTGAGTTAAAATCAATTTAACTAGTTGTAATTGATTGTTTCACTAGTGAGAGGTCAAGTGAATTAAATCAAATTTAATTCACATGCAGTGATCTCTCAAGTGATTGGTGATTCACTATTAATAGCTGCATGCATGTAAGTTCTGATGAAGACCTAGTTGAGACAGAGGTTAAAGGGAAGTTATCTATCAGTTGTATTTATAGCAAATTGCCCGAGCGCAATTATATACACCATAGGATTCCCATGATGTATGGCGTAGTAAAGGAAGGATAATTATCCTAAATATTAGGGATAAATTTCCTAGGGATTGCGTGAGCAGGCAAGCTGAAGACAGGCTGAGAATTGGCTAAGTGTTGGACCAATTTTCTATGGATCAGTGTGAGACAACCAAGATACTGCAAAAGAATCTTGTGAGAAGAGTGTGTTGTATTGTTTCATGATTCCTTGGTTCATTATACAATAGAGATAGAGGGGTTTTGAGCAACAAGCTTTCCCCAGGAAAAATATCCATGTTGTGGTTTGATTTTCTTCTTTCTCTTACTTGGTGTGATTGTGCGATCGTGTTTATTTTCTGCAGAATTAATTGTAGAAGGATTCAATATTTTTCTCTAGTACATTGCATTATCAGATTGAATCCATTGGTATACATATTGTTTGTATAATTTCTACATGGTATCAGAGCAGGAATTGTTTGGGCACGCGAGTTTGCAGAGAATATCGGAAAATTTTGATGCAAAAATTTCAAAACAAATAGCATATTTGGATTCCTTGCGAAAAAATACCCAAAAAAAAAAAAAAAAAAAAAAACCGTTCGAATTGAAGCTTGGATGAGGGAGATATCATCAATTTAAAATCAGTTTTTTTTAGAAAATTTTGCGACAATGGGACAATTACAATGTGTGCCAGTAAGAAAAGGAAAGAAAGCCAAGGGAAATAAGTCCCAAGGCAAAGAGGGCAAGAGAGACTTGTCCAAGATCAAAATTTTTCACTGTCACGAGTATGGGCACTATGCTACAAATTGTCCACAGAAGAAGGCAAGCAAGAAGGAGCCTGTAGTTGCAACAGGTGAAGCATTGGCTTCACAATTCGAGCTTGATTTTACTCTCATTGCATGCATGGCCAGCACTGCAATGGGATGCATGTAGTATTTAGACAACGGTGCCTTATTCCATGTGACGGGGAATAGAGATCTCTTCAGTGAATTGGAGGAGAAGGATCTCCAGCAAAGCATAGATTTTGGAGATGACGAGAGGTATAACGCTACTGACATAAGTACAATTACCTTTCAGAGGGAGAATGGCTCACAACTCAGACTAAAAAATGTTTTTTATGTGCGAGGCCTAAGGAATAATCTTGTCACCGTAGCGGTATTGGAAGACCGTGGTTATGAGGTGATGTTTAGAAGAGGAAAAATTTTCCTTAAACACATAGCCATGGGACAGGTGAAGTAGATCGGTGTAAGAGTCAAGAACCTGTATGCTATTGAGGTTGAGGATGCATTCAAGGCTTTGAGGAGCAAATTAGTGGTTAGTGACTTGGTTGTTGAGAGGGGGCAATTATCTCTCAACATGCAGCCTCAGAAGCAGTCTCAGAAGTTTTTGGAGCAACCACAATTGGAGATGCATAGAGGAGAATGAGTGGAAGAGTCCACTCAAGCAGAGACCTTCAGGAGGGGGAAATTTTGAGCCAGATGGGCAGAAGGAGTACATGCAACTATACCTCCAGGTGTGAGGTGGGGCGATGTGCATAATTAATCCCAAGAATAAATTTTGCACAGTTCATTGAGATTATGTGTCTCATGGATCGAACCTGGCTACGAGGAGCTGGCAATACAACACTAGCAGGATCGGTTAGATTGATGCAGTCAGATGTCAGGAAGACAAAAATTAGAGTGACATGTGTCAGATATTGGAGTGCAGATCATATTGGGTAGCAATGCAGAGTGCATGGATGTAGATGTCAACAACACAGAGAGTCCAATAGACATGTGCAATAGCTAGCAGCATTCAGAAGATTCTGATGACATATGCATTATACTGATTCAATTGTTTGGAGGCTATTAAGTTTCAGAAGTGTTGCATGCAAGAGTTGCATGTGCGAAAAACACTAGAGAAGTGTTGCATGCAAGAGTTTCATGTGCGAACAACACTAGAGAAGTGTTGCATGTTGCATGTTGCATGCAAGATTTTCATGTGTGCATGCAAGAACATTCCAAAGGTACCAGATTGGGACAGATTGATTCCTTTCTTGTTGAGAGGGAGTGTTGAAATTTGAAACAAGAAATAGTGAAATTGGCATCCAGAAACAACATGACAACACACACACTAGTGTGGGACCACAAGTCATGTAGTGATGGGTCCTAGCGATACATTAGTGTGCAAGCCAATTTTTTTAATAAATTGGAAATGTGTCTAATTTAATTTTCCCTTAATTAAATTGGACAATAAATTGTAATCTTATCTCATAAGCACTTGTGATAGTTAACTGAGTGTGATAGACTCAGTTAGCTCATGAATTTCAAGTTGAGGGTGGTTGGTGAGGCATGCAAAGTGATTCTATTAGTTATTGAGTCCAATTTGTAGTTAGTGTATTAGTTTAATACATGAGAAATCAGTCAACTCAATTAAGTGAGTTAAAATAAGTTTAAATAGTTGTAACTGATTGTTGCACTAGTGAGAGGTCAAGTGAATTAAATCAGATTTAATTCACATGCAGTGATATGTCAAGTGACTGATGATTTACTATTAATAGCTGCATGCATGTAAGTTCTGATGAAGACCCAATTGAGAAAGAGGTTAAAGGGAAGTTATCTATCAATTGTATTTATAGAAAATTTCCCGGGCACAATTACATACACCATATGATTCCCATGATGTATGTCGCAGTGAAGGAAGGCTAATTATCCTAAATAATAGGGATTAATTTCCTAGGGATTGCGTGAGCAAGGCAGGCTGAAGACAGCTTAAGAATTGACTAAGTGTTGGACCAATTTTCTTTTGATCAGTGTGAGACAGTCAGGTTAGTGCAACAAACTCTTGTGAGAAGAGTGCATTGTATTGTTTCATGATTCCTTGGTTCATTATACAATAGAGATAGAGGGGTTTTGAGCCGCAAGCTTTCCCCAGGAAAAATATCCGTGTTGTGGTTTGATTTGCTTCTTTCTCTTACTTGGTGTGATTGTGCGATTGTGTTTATTTTTTGTAGAATTAATTGTAGAAGGATTCAATATTTTTCTCTAGTATATTGCATAATCATATTGAATCCATGGTATACATATTATTTGTACAGTTTCTACACTAATCCTGGGATGGTTGCACAAGATTCACCAGTGCATTGTTTTGCGTCGGTGGTATATTCTATGTGGGAAAAGGGGAGTATTGGTTCCCCTGTCCTTGATTGGTGTATGGTTGCTCGAGTGAATCTCTTGTATCAACATTCCTAGCTGAGTACTAGTTCCCCAGCAGGGGAGGATATGAACCTCCTTGATGTTGATGATATGGCATCGTCCTATTCGTCACGTTCTACAGAGGTGCAGGCTGACTTTGGTGGTACCCGGGTTGTGATACGTTATGAGTAGAATTGTAAGAGTATCCTAGGTACTGATAACTACTGCTTAGTTGACCTTGGGCTAAGGACCCTATCAAAACGTTAGCGTTATTGGACGTGCTTGGTAACTCTCTATAAGTTTGCAGGCACAGGGAATTTGGCAAGACATTGTAAATATATCCTGCTTGGGTGTAAATGAGTTCAAGTTGTTGGGCTTTGCTAATGGCGCCTTCCTCTGAGGTAGGTTTTTGTGTGGCCACGTTTTTTAAAATATTTGTAGTGAGAGTTTTCAAAATTCCAACAGAACTCTGTCGTCGAGTTTGGCTTTGCACAAACTACGACGTCTTCGCCATTCATGGAGATGGTCCAATATATGAACGACTATTGTTTGTCTGAAATGTGTCAGAAGTTCCATTCGCGAGTCATGATGAATGGAGAGTTGGAAATATGTGAGGAATGTAGTAGCGAGGGCGCTAAAGGTTTCGTGCGATGCAAATGACTGCTTGACATACCATTTCGCCACAAGCCCTATGAGGATGCATTGAAATAGTCTTAATCGAATGGTATCATCAATTATACTGTTCGACGAACAACATAGGTGGAAAGTCATTATATGATTTCCGGGTCTTCTGCTTGCTTCCTTTCAAATTTTGGTATATCAGAAGGGAGCCTTGTGGGCATGGGGGGAGAAAATTAAGGCCATGTGCAATGGGGTCATTTGTTAACTTTTTTATATCTAGAAGATTTAATGAGGCTAAGAAGGGTAACTACGAATTAACCGCCATCGTACTCTATGAAGAAACAGGTATTTGAATGTGCTGGTTCAGGGGAGGTGCCTGGGGAATGTTACACTGTGGCGTACCTTGATGGATATTCTGCTAACTCCCCAGAGGGGTAGCTACCCTTTGAAATCGAGGGGTCATAGGAGGAGTTGAGTGTGGTGACCTCGTTGGGGTTTCCATTGGTGTTGTAGTTGGTGACCCTGGGGGTTTCCAATAAAATATGCCCCGATAAAGGATGTTTTGATAACAACGACATCATGACGTCCGCTCTTTGAATGGCGGGAGCACATACTCACTCCTTGATGTGATATTTTTGTGATTTGGGAGGCAAGATGATTTCCATCAAAGAAAAAATATAATTACACGCATAAAACAAAGAGAAGAATGAAAATGTGATTTTTATCTTTATCTTTACACTATGTGATCAATCAAGCAAAAAATGAGGTTTTTGTTTGTTTTGTGTATGATACCAAACTCCTATATAGACCTAATCGTCCTTACACTCTCAATGTAATTGGGCCTTGAGAAGATATATTCTGATGGGTACTGGGGCCAACGTGCTGAAAGAACTGGCGACGCCTTCCAGTGGCTGAAGAATCGACTAAGATAATGGTATGAGGATTGAATGTTTCCTGCATCGTCACCTATAGGGAAGGATGCCCTAGTTTTGGCCACTAAAGTGCTGTCGTCCCACGTGAGCATTCGAGTCTTAACCTTCTTGGTAATCGGTTACCAGTACCGAGCACTAGATGGATCAGGTAGCCCCAAAGAGTACCACACGCACTAGGCCTAAGCTTAAACCCCTATGAAACGAGACTCTGTAATGCTTGGGTATGCATTCTGTGGGCGAATAGATCGGTTTGAAGCTCCCTAAAATGTTAACATTTATGTTTCAAAATGTATTATGACCACGAAAACTCACTAGATGCCTACCATTGATGGTCCTAACCTGAGCTATAATTTATTTTGTGGCCCCTGTGGGGAGAATTTAGTGAGTTCAGTTAATGATTATTTTTAGAGCGTCTCAATTTTTCTTTAGGGTGTGTTTTGGTGAAACAAATGTAAGAAGAGAATGAAAGTCCGAAAACACTGGGTGTCTTATGGTCTAATGTTTACAGATGCTTTGTGTGTGCTTTGGAGTGAACAATCACAAGTGTTATGAGATGTGGATATGGGAGCTCACTGAGAGGTGCAAGGGTGGTAGAGATTACATGCTTTCTTTATTGACAGTTTGATCCTAGCCCCAAATATTAATGCAAAATTGAACTAATCTAATGCAAAAATTGAGAAAATTTGAATTAGTACAAGATGTGTGGATATTATGGGCCACTTACTTTTGAATAATTAAGCTACGTGTTATGTATAATTATTAGCGAATGATTTGCTCAGAAAACATGCCTGGATTTAAGGCCACTTACTTTCTCCCCACTTAAACTATGTGTAATTTGCAAAGTGAAATACTAAAATTAAAACTATTGAGTTGCTAAGCTAATTTGAGGTTAAGCATAACACTTAAGTGTCCTAATATTAGTGAAATACAACAACAAAGTGATGGAAAATTATTAGAGGTTTCCAATCACCTTACAAATGGGAAAAGTGGTAATTTTTTTGCTTGCTAGCCTGCCGCATGGGTTATCTTCCCACATGCGCGGAGTGGCGTCTGTTAGAGCACAAGGCATGCTGTCGAGTTGAATGAAGAAAAAATCCCCTCTCTAGTGTGTAAAACTTTCACTGAGTGTGATGAGAGACGCAGAGAGAATTTAAGTGTGGTTTGTAGCAAACTGAGCAGGAAGAAGGACCTACAAAACAAACCATTAACTCAAAATAAAGAATCCAGTGGAGTTACCATTCCTGTGGTAGTGTATTTGGCACACGGGTGTACCAAATACACTTCTTTAGCAAGCTAGCTGCTACCTACACAAGGTCACAGAGAATGCCAACAACTAAGTTTGAGGGAAAATGTAAAGTGCCACAAGGTCATAATGTAAACTAATTTTGAGGGATCATTAAGTTACTAAAGTGCCACATCATCATGTTTAAGGTCACATGCCATTCTAAAGTGCCACAAGGTCATAATGTAAACTAAGTTTGAGGGAAAACTAAGCATACAACATTAACAACAAAACAAAACACAAGACGAAAAATAAAAAAGCTCCTAATAACACAAGTGGAGAATTCCCCCTTTATTAGGTCCTGGTGGTGAAAAAAGATACAATGCTAAACACTTGAAGAGGGTCCTTTGAGCTATGGAGCTCATATACCAAAAACAAGGAGGTCTCTTTCCCTCGATTTCTTGCAAGCGTTTCTTCCCTCTCTGAAAGAATGGTAGATCAAGATCAAATGGTGGACCTCTCTCTCTTGGACTGAGATGTTGGTTGGCCAACATATGAGTCCTTCCAATCCCTCTGTTGTTGGACTATGAAAGCTAGTTTGCTATGAATCAATTTGGACAACATAACAATGTGTCTCCATTTATTCTTCCAAAGGCTGGTTTATATAAACATTTTTTGAATTGCTCCTCCTTCTCTTGGCCCAAGATTGAGAGTCACTCAAGAGTGGAGGAGAGATTCCTTTGTGGGCTGCACTTAATCCTCAAGGTGGCTCAAATCCGGCTTTCCTTGACAATACTAGGTGGAGAATCATCCTAAGAAAACGTGCCAAGCGGTCCCAAATGGTGACATTTCGCCATCTTCAGGATCGCATGACTATCGAAGGAATAGCCACACTATGCGCAAAATTCCTTTGATGTTGGTGCGTTGTCCCTTAATTACCATCTGAACCTTAGGAAAAAATATATTTTTGGCCTTTCTTAATGTATTCCTTCCATGAAAATCTTTGTCTGTACCTTCATCTTGACATTTTTAATGTATTTTGCCTGAACGATTTTCTAGTGTTAACAAAAATAATAAAGAATAAGAAAATCTTTCTGCCATTCTGATTCTCTAACATGGTATCAGAGCTTTGGTGAAATAAGAAGGAAAAGGCAGTCTCAAGGATTTGATCAAGGAGACATAAGAAGTTCATTAAAGGAAATACTTTAAGGAAAGAAGTCTTCACTACCTTCAAGGAAGATGTCTAGCACTATCAAGGGAGAGAACAAGCTTGAAGGAGATTCAAATTATAGATATTGGAAAAAGAGGATTGACCTCATCCTTAAAAATAAAAAGGTCTTAGATTTGGTAAAGGGAGAAGTGAAGAAGCCCACATAAGACTCAAGTGATGTAGATAGCGTAAAATTCAGAGAAGTGGCTATGAATTTGATGGTTGAAGGCATTAAGAACAAACTTGTCCCATTCATAGAAAACATTGATCATGCTTAGGAAATGTATGAAACCTTGTCAAAACTATTTACCATCAAGAATATTGGAAAAGTGGCAAGCCTGAAAAATGAACTAAGGACTACTAAGATGACCAAGGAGGATATTGTATCCACTTTCTTTGTGAAGATAGCAAGAATAAGAGATTATCTTCTTGCCATTGATGAAATGGTGACAGGTAGAGAACTTGTGATCACAGACATACTATGGATATCCCCTACTTGGGGTGCATTTGCTTCAGGTCTCAACAGCTGGAAAGACACTCCCACCTTTGAGGAACTATGGACAACCTGCATTCAATAAGAGTTAAGAATCTCAGTGGCAGCGAACGATGAAGAAGTATCGAATGCTTATGTTTCTCATCACAAGGGGAACTTCAAGAAGAAAGGGCCAAGGAAGAAGGTTGATATGTCCAATATTGAATGCTACCATTGTCATAAAATAGGGCACTATAGAAGTGAGTGTCTCTACAATCCTAGAAGTAAGAAAAGAGATAGAGATGGTGAAAATGTGGATGAAGAAGTATCTTCTCCCAAGAGAGTAAAGCTCGAAGAGAATGACATAAGGGACTTACATTACTAATCCCCTTGCTCCTAGCTTTAGATATTTCATTTTTTATATTTTATGTTTAGTTATAGGTTTAACATTTTTTTGGAAAGACATTTTTTCTTGTTTTATAAGTTTTAGGTTTCTCTCAGATATTTGGAGGGAGCCCACAACAACTCCTCAAGATAAGTATCTCATTCCCACTCAATTTGTTTTCATGTACTTATTTAAAGTTTTGATTATATTAAAATACTAATCACTTGTCTACCTCTATTTCCTTGTCTAGGAATTAACTTGTTGAATGCTCAATAATTATGGAAGAAGGCCTCAAGGATTAAGAAGGAAGCCCTCATCAGACAAAGCATTCGAATAAAAAATGTTTGTCAAAATATCAAAGGTATGTCTTAGATTATGAAGTCTTGTTATTCTCTTTGGTATATTTGTTCTACATTACTAAATGTTGCTTTGTCTAGCTCTCCTGAGTCTTAAAAGATTCTTGTTTGGGATGCTTCATCATCTAATGAATCTACCCACCTTATACATCTCTAGTTGTTTGCATAAAAGGAACTCTAAAAGGGTTCTCTGGAAAACCCTAACCTAAGAGCATGTTGATAAAATGTGAAATCCTAAACATACTTAGGGTTATTAATATAGAAATCGCTATACTAATTGATATATTGGTAATGTCATGTTTGGGATTTTGATATAATCACGGAAGCTCTAACTTATTAGGGTTGAAATGATGTTGTTCGAAATCTCGAACCTTTGACATATTGATAGAATAAGGGTTTGCTTTGACATGAACCAAAACCCTAGGTTTTGGTTAGGTCTACAATCAAAATCCTTGTTATGAAAAGTCCTAGAAATGAAACCCTAGGTATATATTCCTTTGATTGAATCCCTAGCTTAGCTCAGGTCGATGTATGTCTGATATATTATATATTGTATAATCATATGATATGCTTATGCATGATGGTAATCTCCTAGAAATATGTATTGACCAAATTTCTAATGGTCATAAGTTCTAGGGTTTGGAAACAAGCTCTAGTCAAAGTTTGAAGTTCTAGGATGATGATTGAAAATTCTAGGGTTTACAAATAAACCCTAGTAGTGGTTAAATTCTCTAGTATGCGTATTCATCTAAATATATATAATGTTTGCTGAGAATTTATAAATCTAGGGCTTACATCGAACCCTAGTAGAAGCTATTCATGTTGAATTTGCTTTGATTAAGTGAAATCTAGGGTTTACATGGAACCATAGTAGAATTTATTTATGATATTTTTGTGTTGATTGAATAATAAGGTTTGCATAAAACCCTAGTAGATTGTCTATGATATGGCTTTCGAAATTTATTAGATACCTTTATTTTTTCTTTTGACTTATTTCTATGGATCGCTATATGACAAAACTAATCTTCTTTCATCTTGATTCAATTAATGATGTGGTTAAGGGTTTGTATCAAACCTGGGCTAAATTATTGAAGTATTGAAGTATAGTATCTTGTTAATTATGAAAAGTCTAAATGCTTCTACTACTGTAAGTTTTTGTTATGACTAACTGCATGCTTCTACATAATTGATTGTACTTGCTATCTAAGTTATGCAGGTACATCATATTGGTGAAGAAGTCCGTAAGAGAAGTCAATATGATGAGAATGATGGAAGCCATGAAAGATTCTCCAACACATAAGGAAGAACTTAATCTCCCTACATTACGAGGGAGGCTAGATAAAAGAACTCTCCCTAGTTAAGAGGGAGGGCACAACATAAGTCTTGATTGGAGAATATATAATGGAAGAAATGTTGCTACATTTGAAGTAGGGAAAGGCATATTATCTCAAAGATTCAACTAATAGTCCTACTGAGATTAGTTGAAGGAAAACATCGAAACCCTAGAGGTTTGTTTTGATTATGTATTTGAAAGTTTATTGCTAATTGGGGTTGTGTTTGTACGTGTGAATCTATCGAAGGATTTGATAGCATGCTGGTTACCAATCAGTTTGATTGGGAGATATTGATTATACTTGATCTACTAGATCAAGGGGTGTTGAGGCGTTGTGAGTGAAGCATTTCCTGGAAAGACATTAGGCTGACACCTTGTGTTTATGTCTAGTACGGAGGGTGGCATCGAGTGGATGTGCACCTAGTTCCCTAGGTTGATGGTTAGTAAGTAAGCCTGATGGTACCTATAGAGGTTGAAAGCTTTAGTTCATATTAGTCCCACTTGGATAGATTTCCTTGGTAAGGAATCTAGTCCATGGAATTGCAGTGCCTAAATCGTTGAGTGACCAATGGATAGATTTCCTTGGTCGGGAATCTAGTCCATGGCATTTAAGTGCCTAAATTTTTTCCATAGTTCACATAGTTGATATCTTCCTTGTACTATTGTATTATGAATACCTCCCCAGTTAAGAGGGAGTGCTGAAGATTGTAACTAGGTTTGGTCTTCATAAATTGTATTTGATTCAATATTTATTGTACTTTCAAAATAATAAAGTAAAGAATTTTATATTATTATTAAATGACTTATTAAAGCATGGGTTTCATGCTTGGGTCATATTATTTTAGGTCAAAGTCCCAATTGTGGAATTCTAGGATTTATTCTGAGTTTATAATGTCATTTCAGATTTAAATTGACTAATACTGGGCTTTTGAATCATGAAATTAGGTCAAGTATTGAGTCAAATAGGATTTATGGAGCCTCCACATCAAGTTGACCTTCAAGTGATCAAGTTGGCCTCAAGTCCAGTAATTCGAACCCATAAGAAGACTATAAATACAGGGAGATTGAATTCATTTGGAGACATCTCTAACACACACACAAATTCGATATCATTTTCTGCATCAGGAAAAAGTGCGAAGTGAAGGAAAGGGTCAATTTGAGTATGATTTTTGGCAAGCTAAAGGATTAGAAAAAAAATGAAATTTTGGTGCTACTCTCTCTCTCTCTCTCACATGCTATAGTTTGGAAGATCGAAGTCTCCAAGTATTTTGCTGCTACAGTGGCTGCATCAATTGCTGCCAGTTGCTGCTGCTAAGAGAAGAATAGGTCGAAGTTGATTTTGCTGGATCCTGTTGCCTTGAGAAGTTGTATTAGGTCAAAATCGAACTCCTAGAAGCAAGATCAAAGTCTTTCTTTCAAGATCGAAGTTCTAGGTCAAAGAAACTGCTGCATAGTGCTACTACTACCGCTGTTGCTGCCAGATTGAGGAAGGATCAAAAGGAAGGCTGACTTGGTGTGGAGGAAGTCCGAGTCAAGGTATAGAGTCTCAAGAATTACTATTGAAGGAAGAATTAATGATTGGGTTTTCCCCGAGAGTGGGGTTTTTCCCTGGTTGCTGGCCTACATCTATTGTCCTTGATCTATGTGCATTTGCTTTGATATTTGCTTGATGAACTAAGAAGAAAGAATATAAGAAGAACATTATAAGA